>CAWUFW010000956.1:0-2400000 GCA_963921515.1 Calotriton arnoldi | reverse complement strand
AGCAAACAGTCCATAGTACAGGTACAGACTAGAGACAGTTATCATGGACCTCAACAGGATGTCATGTCTTACAATGTTCCATGATGCCATGAATCATGACAGCACAACATTGAAGAATACATATAATCATGTGTCCTTTCCATTCCCTTCCACCCCATTGTTTGTTTTTCCGATCCTTCCGGGTCGATATCTCAACCAACATTATCAAAAAAATACATCATATAGCATTGAATGGTTTACTTCTTACTTGGTCCATTAAACCTTTCAAAGTGATACATTTGATCAGAAGATTTGATGAGATAACCCAACATTAGTGATACATTGTTTTTGCAACGTGTGCAAAATAATGTGATGGCTACTTACATCAGGTATCTAAATATGTGAGCTATGTTTTTGACTAGGACCGAAGTGCTCCAGACTCCTGCAGAGAATGGCAGAGACTACCACCCAGTGGAGGGGGACAGAGTGGTTGGTGGGACAAGTGGTAAGTCACTTTCCTTTCCCAGTGACAACTTCTGCATTTGTTATTCCTCCCTTTCTTCCATGCACACTTAGCAACCCATTTATAAATTATCCTGCCTCCTATGTTTGTCTCATCCTCCCTAACATTCAATGGTTAGAAGAAAAGATGCTGTGGCCAGTGTCCTCTTGCCTTCAGCTTTACCCCATTATTTCTGTCCCACTCAGCCCATAATTTGCAATCCAATCTCGGTATGTGCCACATAGTTTCTGCCTAAGTGATTATTTTTCTGGCTTGATTACTGTTAACCATGCAACTAAGCCTACTAGTATATGACACCCTACCCTACAAATCCATAACCAAACATAAATAAACCTAGCCAAATTCCTGCTGTTTATCTTACCTAACCTTACCCTACACTGTCAATTACTTGCCCCATAGCCAGTGGAAAAAGTAGTTGTAGAATATTATTTTGGATGAAGGGTGTAGTGTGGAAATCAGTCTGGAGTTGTACTCAGGTAAGGAGTAGGAAGAATAAGAGCAGGGCTATTGGAATTGGGGAGACACAACACTAGCTGGGCCAAAAGAAAATGCTGCCCATCCAGGATGTACCCTTAATTTTTTAATGTTAGAGTCAAGCATATTGCTCAGCATTAATTAGATGTGTCCTCTTCCTATTAAATGTGTTCTTCATCTTGAAGGTTACAAACATCTCTCTGCACGTATTAATTGGTATGTTCCTTGCAATTCGCTCAGATCCTCTTTAGCCAAGAAAGTCATAATTCCTAGGTTTCGCAAGGTTATATTAAGGGCGGTTCCTTTTCGAGGGCCGATGCTAGGATATGGAACACCTTACCTGCCCACATTGCTAAGCTTGATGCTTTTGCTGTGTTTGAAAAAATCTCTGAAAACATGGCTTTTTCCCCCCTAAGTTTTGGTGCCGGGTCCGTATTATTAAGCCCTGCTTGGCTTAGCGCTTAGATATCCTCTGGTTTTATGTGCTTTATAAATGTATTTTTTATGTAATTTCATTTGATTATTCATCAATGGCAATATCTATTTATATTTGGAAGCTCATTCATTAATTAACACACATTAAGCATGCGTTGCAGGTTTCACCACATAAAATAGTTTTAACTTTTCATACTTTTTAGTACAAATATCTATTTTTGAATATTCATACCATGTACTGCTACTGCATTGTGGGAAGTATGCATGGGAAGTATGTGTCCTCTTCTCTGACAAAGAATCATATCACAAAAATTAATTCCAATGCCCTAGGGAAATAGCAATGTTGTGGCTATTGTACAATGGGATGAGTACAAAAATTCATGTTCTTTCCTTTCCTCTCTGGATCATCTAGTTACTTCTCCCAGAGGAGTCGAAGGACCTGCCCCAGAGACCCTCTCTCAGTGGGACGGAGCTGCTCGGCTGCACCTCCAGAAAGTGAAGGAATTGTGGTGGAGTATAACCGGCTGGAGGAGGAAAAGGAGGAGGCAGCTGCTGCTGCCTCAGTTCATCAGCTGGAGGGACACCGGCAATGCCATGACCACCACTGCAGACAGCCAAAGTTCCCAGGCACTCAAGCCACCCTCCAACTACCGCTACCGACTCTGCCATCCTCAAGAGAATGATGCAGGACTTGAACAAATTAAAGCTTGGCCAGCAGGAACTGTTGTGCCGTGTGGAGGCTATTAAGGCCTATTTTTTATGAGGGGTGTGTCAAATTGTGGGAGGGGAAGATGGGAAGGACAGTTTGGATCAGGGTGTTTTCGGGGTATGTTGAATTCAGGTGAGGGGGTGGGTCTGTTGTGGGAGGAGAGGGGGGAAGGACAGTTGGCAACAATGTGGTTTTGGGGTATTTTGGGTTTGGGTGAGGGGATGGTCCTGTTGTGGTAAGAGAGGTTGGGACTTTTATACATTTTATTTTTGTTTAATAAAATCAATGGGTTTTTGTTTATCATGAGTATATGTCTTTGCATTAGTTAAAGTAGCCGGATCACTGACATAATATCGACTACAAAAATATCGAATATACAAAATATCGGCGTCTAAATATCGACTACAATAATATCTACTACCTATACTTATTTATAAAATTACAAAAATATCGAGTACACAATATCGTAAATAAAAAATATCGTTCACCACAATATCGAAATGCTAAATATCGTTACATTAAATATCGTTTAAATTTTTATAACATACAACATTACAAAAATATCGAATACCAAAATATAGACACCAATAATATCGACTTTTTACAAATATCGACTATATAAAAACTGCTCAATTAAATATATCTTTAGCACCAAATATAAATTCACATTATAAAACAATTTAAAATACTTAAACAACATAATAAAATAATTTGCAAACACCACAATATATAAAACAATATATTTTGGCTAAAGAAACGTATTACAATAATTAAATATAAACTTTAAATATATAATACTTGCATTATTTCACATTAAAAACAACATTTAAATTATTTACAAAAAGTAAAAAGATAAAATATTTACTTTATACTAACAGTTTCTTAATTAGCATTTCCTTATATGGAAAGAAAGTGCCAAAACAATAAAAACAATTAACTTCAACGAATAAAACGCTTACATTTCAAAATACACCAATAACATAAAGCAACATATTAAATAAACACTATATAAACATCAAAAACATACATCTCTTTTACACTTAAAAACTACAACAAAGAAGAAGGTGAAACTGTGCCCAACTGTTTCCTGAAAGAAAACTTTCATTACTAAAAAGAAATTTAAAACTGCACTAAGTAAGTAAAACTGTTTTTAAAATATTACAATACTACTAACCTGCAACAAAAATTATTTCTAAAACCTAATTAACTATTCTTTCATTCCTTACTTTTATATCACCTCTACAGATATCCTACAAAGCCAGAAAATTATTTCAAAAATACTCACCAATAAAAAAACAATAAGTAAGTATATTCTATTTTTGCCAAACCGACCTAAAAATATTTTCAAAACGTTATTCACTAATATATATTTTCTTTTTTATCTATCTCCTCTACAGCCAACAGCAAAAGCTTCCAAAATAATTCTACAACTACTAACAAAATAAAAACAACTAAAAAGTAAGTATATCATTTTCCATTATTAAACAACGTTAAATACCCACCCAAATAACCCTTTACCCCTAAAATGCCTATCATCTACAAACAATAGAATTAAGGGGCATATTAGCAAGACCCAAGTTAAAATTATCGCCGTTTTAGCGGCAGGAAACTGCCGCTAAAACGGCGATAATGGGCTTGCTAATATGCGTTATGGAATTCAATAGAAGCCCAGGTTAGATGTCCTGCACATCTAACCTGGGCTTCTATTGAATTCTATAACGCATATTAGCAAGCCCATTATCGCCGTTTTAGCGGCAGTTTCCTGCCGCTAAAACGGCGATAATTTTAACGTGGGTCTTGCTAATATGCCCCTAAATTATTAATATGTTTTTTCCTCTTCTCAACAGAAATTACATCAAGTAAATAGAAAAGAAAGCTTGAAATTATTTCCTAACCAATGTCATTTACATCAAACTAAACATTGTAAGTATATTCACTGAGATGTAACAGTATTTAATAAACATGTTGTATTTATTATATTAAAATATTTTCTTTTTGAATTTTCCTTAGCATAAAACAAAACAACATGACTGAAGGTGCAGAATTTGTAATGTCACAAAAAAATAAAATGCTATTATGTTATATGGGGTATGTGTATACACAGGAGAAACAAATAGGCCTTAAAGTATTTTGGAAGTGTAGCAAATACTACTCTAACAAATGCTATGGAAGAGCTACTACTCAGGAAACTACTGTTATTTCTGTAAAAGAACATAATCACCCCCAAACATAACAGAGATTGAGGTTAGAGATGCTCTTGAAAGTATAAAAGAAGCAAGCACTAGTACTGACAAAGCAACTACCCAAATACTAAAAGAGCAACTATTAAAATTACCTCAACATGCATCAGGACAATTACCGTCAATAGCTTCTTTAAAAAGAACAATTGCCAGACAAAAAAAAGCTACCACAACTACTATACCTGCCCCTAAAACATTTGCAGAAGTAGTTATTCCACCAGAATTAAGAATTACTCACAGTAAAGAACCATTTATTTTTTTTGATAACAAATGCCCAGAAAAAGAATAATTGTGTTTGCTACTGCAAACAATTTACTTAAATTACAGAAATGTGACACCTGGATGATGGATGGAACTTTCAAAGTCTGTCCAAAACCATTTTACCAGCTGTACACAATACATGGATTATACCAACACTCAAATATTCCATTAATCTACGCACTATTACCAAATAAACAGCAAACTACCTACATTGATATACTCACTCAAATAAAAGAAGAAAGCAATAATTATTTTCCTTCAAAAATAATTATTGACTTTGAAATAGCCATGATAAATGCTATACTAAAAAATTATCCACACACAGCAATTCAGGGTTGCTATTATCATTTTAATCAAAGTCTCTGGAGACATCTACAAAAATCAACCCTAAGGGGCACATTACGATACCCGGCGTAAATAATTCCGCCAGGCATGGAAGCGGCAAAAATCCGCCCGCACACACCGCCTGAACACCGACCACGCCATTATGAGTACACAAACCGAAAACCGCCATCGGCGGAAAAATCACACAAAATACCGCCCGCCATCGTCCGAGTCGGAGTCAAACCGCCCGCCACGGACGGAAACACGCACAACAACACAAAACCGCCCGCCCACACGGCCGACACACCGCACGTGAAATTACGATCGCACCGCCATGAGCGCGGAAAAACAACAAATATACCGCCCGCCAGCGCAAACAACGCCGATGAGAATCGACACGGCAGAAGCCATGGCGCCAACGTACCTGCACAGAAACCATCCGCACACAAAACCAATAGCACACAACATGGCCAACAAGTCCACACAGCAAGGCACACACAAATACACAAGCACAGTACACATCCCGAAAACACCCCCCGGACAAACAAAAAATACAAAGGCCAGAACCCCAGACACAACACACCTGAAAACAACAGACCATGAGGACACACCCACATAGGTGAGTACAAAAGCAGCACTCCCACAGACCACAACCCCTTGCTACATTGCAAACCAGAGAGGAGAGGAGAGGACACAGTGACACAGCAAGGACAGCAGCACACCACAGAAACGCACACATCACAACCACCACCACCACCACCAAACACCGGCACCACAAACCCCCTGCACATTACACAACACACACCGCACCAGCACCACAAACACCATGGCACCACAAAGGATGCCCAAGTTCACGCCCATGGAGCTGACGGTCATGGTCGACGAGATCATCAAGGTGTACCCACAAATCTATGGGAACATGGTCCAGCACACACCACTAGCCACCAGAAACAGAATGTGGAACCGGATCGTAGACCAGGTCAATGCAGTCGGGACCCTGCCCAGAAACAGAGTCGAGATAAACAAACGTTGGAATGACGTAAAGAGCCTGGTCAAGAAGAAGGAGGGCAAAAACAGAGAGCTGGCTGCCGTCACTGGCGGAGGGAATCCCGCGCTCTTTAAGACCTTCAAAGCGTGGGAGGAGAAGGTGCGAGTCGTAATCCATCCGGAGATCCTCGCCGGATTAGCAGGGGAGTGGAGGCTGGTAAGTACAAACTAATGTATACCAGCACACCGCTATGTACTCACATGCGCAACTACCATGCCACAGCTCCCAGGGACAAACACCCCCATGTCCAGCACACAATACACAACACATCACACACACATGCAACAGACACTACCACACACAGCCCAAACCGAACAACTGTAAGATGCGTGGGGACATGTGTACACTAAGCCAGCCACGTAACCACCAACAGGTCCCCAAATATGCCAGAAGCGCCACAACGAGCACCCACCACACCCATGTGTCCGCCACAGCTGCACTAACCGACAAGTAACAGGTAAGTGGCAGGAACACAAAGTGCAGTGGGTGGGACGGTGGACAGCCCAAGTACAACACACACCAGGCCCCAGTCCCACAGCACAGCAAGGAGGAGCATCCCCCACACCCCACAGCCACGTGTCAGCCACCGCAGTGCACAACGACAGCCGAAAGGCAGACATCACGGTCCACAGCAATCGGTGTCAGTGGGTGTACAGCCACCCCCACGACCCACTACACCCCCCACCCCCACAGACCTGCAACATGGAGCACCCCCGCTTAGAGCCATGTGGCATCCAGTACAGTGCACGCACGAACAACTTGCAGGTGGGAAACTGGACAGGGCTGGATTACTGGAGGCATGAGGACCATAACACCACCAACACATGGGACATGTCACGTAGCAGACGAACACGCAGCACCGCCCACCGTCACGAACAAGTGAACAATGTGCACACGGACATGAACAACAGACTCACACCCCACATGACCCATCACAGACATAGCAACACCCAAGGAGCCACGTCTGCATGCACAAGCCACACTGAATATAGTCCCACACGGCAGCCACTGTGCAACTCATCACACACAACCGAAACACCATTGAAGTCCTGTCCATGTAGCCCCCACTGCCTGTCAACCCCACACCCCACAACTACGCCTATGTAAGACAAACAACACTAGACGCAACAGAGCGGAACAACAGAAATGCACACGAACACCACTGAACCCATCAAACTCACAGACACACCATGCACATACAACATACCATCCATCCCATCCGTCAGCCCCAGTCTCATGAAAGGCATGTCATCCGCACAGCTGCCACACATACAGCAGTCACGCTAAGACACATGCCCATGACCAACCATGTGCCAGAAGTCAATTAAGCGCACGACACACTGTGAGCAACAACACACAACATGGGCCACACCCCCCGAGCACTGCAGTGATGCACATGGCACAGGGCAGCACGCACACCAAGGAGATGGGACAACTGCAATACGTTGGCTGGCACACAACTATCACTCACTCATAACGATGCGTCCAATGCCATGTCCAGTAACCACAACAGACAGCAAATATGCAGGGCATGTCAGGCATGCACACACCTCAGACCATGCACTGTCATGCTGCCACAACACATGTCACGTTCGGCACCCATGGCTCACAGCATGTACCCCAAAAGCATATCCCCTCCCAAATGCGAATCTGGGGCATGGCCCCCATGTTGCCATATGCGTTCCTAAGCGTTCCATTTGAACCCCAAAAGCATATCCCCTCCCAAATGCGAATCTGGGGCATGGCCCCCATGTTGCCATATGCGTTCCTAAGCGTTCCATTTGAACCCCAAAAGCATATCCCCTCCCAAATGCGAATCTGGGGCATGGCCCCCATGTTGCCATATGCGTTCCTAAGCGTTCCATTTGAACCCCAAAAGCATATCCCCTCCCAAATGCGAATCTGGGGCATGGCCCCCATGTTGCCATATGCGTTCCTAAGCGTTCCATTTGAACTCCAAAAGCAAAGTACAAACCAGACCCAGGATGGGCCAGGAGCCCGCATACACCAGAGTCACAATGAGTAGGGGCACAGCAACACACCCATCGGCATGGCCAATCCGTCCCATGCCACATGTGCACAGCACACAGTCCCATTGCCTAGCACACACAACTACAGATGCCACAGCCACACACTCGCCTCCGGGAAACCCATGTACGAGATTGCACGAACTGCCAATGTCAGACGACTAATACATACTTCGCCAGGTGCAACACAATAACAAATCTCATTCTCTCCACAGGTGACGAACTGCCGGATGCTGGGGATGGAGACAGCAGCCAGCACAGCCAGCCCACAAGCCCCCAACGAGGACACACGGATCTGGAGGATCTGTCCTCCTCTTCGGACACGGACCACCAAGCTGGCCCATCTGGCGTGGCAGGGCCCAGCCGCTCCCCAGGACCCCTCCTACCCACCAACCCATCATCCAGGGATGCTGAACAGTCCCAGTCCCCTGCTGCCACTGTCGTTGCGGCCACACCCACGGTCATTGCGGCCACTACCACTGCCGCAACCGCCACCATCGCCGCACCGACCACCACCGCCTCCACCACCACCACGTCTTCGCTGGCACCAGCCCCAGCGCAGGTGGTGGCCCGGCCGACTGGATCCACCCTGGGAGCCACAGCGAGGACCGTGGTGTGCAATGTGGCTAGTGGGCAGGCCGGTGGCAGCAGGACTGGTAGGAGGAGCAGGGTCAGGGAAACGCCAGCCTCCCCTGGGAGCCATGCCCTGCCTCAAATGGCCAGAGTCCTTGGGGCCTATGAAGAGGCCCAAGGACAATGGGCCAGGTCTGCTACTGACACGCGGGAGGTGCTGGGGGTGCTGAGGTCCATGGACGCCCATATGGGCCAATTCGTGTCCCGTATGGACCAACTCGTGGACCTCATGGGCCAGCTGGTGGTGGCGGTGGGGTCACAGGCAAGGCCAGCAACACCACCTCCGCCACCACCTGCTAGGGCGCAGGCTCGGGCAGCAGTGTCCACTTCCCCTGCGTCCACAGCCAGTGAGCACACCTCACCCACCACCAGCAGGTCGCCACCACACACCCCCTCCCAAACGTGGAAGGGGCCGTCCGAAGAGGAAACAGATCTCCCGGGAGGACTTCGCACGCTCCAGTCGCAAGTGAGGCAGCCAGCCAGCCTTCCGCCAGCCTTCCTTGACCAGCCACTGCATTGACTTGCTCTACGATCCCACTCCACACAGCCAGCTGGATGGCATGTGTGTGTTGGACTATGGACATAGAACCAGTGGGTACACCCTGATCATCACGCAGCCATGACCGACAGCTCATTGTCACTGCACGCACCACTTTTGTCATCACCTTACACACAATCACATGTCACAGTTTGGAATAAATGCACCTTTTTCACTAACTGCTGTTTGTGCCCTGTGTTTTATTTGTACGGAATACAACGGCCACCTTGGGCGGAAAGGCACCTGATGCGTGGCATGGCAATGGAATCCGGAGGGCCTGTAGGGACCTAGGGGTGGGAGACAGAACAGGAGCACATTCAATGAGTGTATCACACACCCATCACACAGTACATGTCAACAACTACAAGCAATGTACACACATCGCACAGAGCAATAGGGCACAATGCCACAGTCACCAACAGTGGCATACTACCCTGGCCATGGAGCGTTGACACACTGCACGCAGTGAACATACGGCCACCCTGACACAGCACACACACACCTGCACAGATACAGACACATCATCCGTCGTACATGGACACTCACCGTCAAGTGAAGTAGCGGGCGATGAGCTGCTGGCGCACATTCCCAGCTTCCTCCTCTCCGCTGTCCACCTCACTCGAGCTGTCCTGGTCTGCGGGCTGGGGCCCTGGTTGATCTCCGTCATCCACAATGAGGGGGATCTGCTTCCGAATGGCCAGATTGTGCAGCATGCAGCACGCCACCACTATCTGGCACACCTTCTGTGGGGAGTACGCCAGTGCACCCCGGTGCGGTCCAGGCACCTGAAACTGGACTTGAGGAGGCCAAAGGTACGCTCGACCACACGTCTGGTCCTCCCATGTGCCTCATTGTATCGATCGTCTGCTGGGGTGCGAGGATTCCTCAATGGACTGAGCAGCCATGCCCCATTCGGATACGCAGAGTCACCTGGGTGTGAGGGACACAGAGAACCGTTGCTATTCCAACTGGACAGGGGACAGCATCGCACAACCAGCACGCTACACCACTCCACATACTCACCGACAATACAGCCACGATCCTGTTGCAGATTGGCCATCAGTCGTGGCAAGATGCTGTTGCGCATTATGTGTGCGTCATGTGCCGAGCCTGGAAACTTGGCACACACGTGGGTGATCACCATGTCCGCAAGGCACACCACTTGCACATTCAGGGAGTGCGTGTGCTTCCTGTTGCGGTACAGGTGCTCAGTGGCCTGTGGTGGAACAAGGCCAACATGTGTGCAGTCAATGGCTCCCACGACGTGTGGGATTCTGCCAAGGGCATAGAATGCACCCTTCACTGCCGCCAATTCACGAGCCCTGGGGAATCTGATGTACCTGTTTCGGTACAGCATCATGGCTGCCAGTACATCCCTCAGCACCTTGCTGAACATGGGCTGGGACATCCCTCCTCCACTGCCCACTGTGTGCTGGAATGACCCAGTGGCGAAGAAATGCATGGCGGCCATCACCTTAGCTGTGGGGGTGACAGCAGTCGGATACACCCTGCGGGGACGGAGATGGGGCTCTAACATGGCACACAGTCGATGCAGAGTTGGCCTGTCCAGCCGAAACTTCCTGATTACCTCTGTATCGTCCATGTCCGCCAGCAATTGGTATGGGCGGTCAATGTTCGGTCTCCGCCTGGGTTAAATGGCAGAGGACACATGTCAAAGCAACACGGCACATAGCAATTTCGCATACACATCACTGACATGACTGAGCAAGCACATGAGCCACAGCCCAGCTGTCAAGCTGGGACGGCACGGCCACAATACACTTACACAGGTCTCCCAACAATGGCAATGGCAAGTGAGACATACCACTGCCATGTGCATGCACATGGGGATCTAGGCCCCAATGACTTGCGGGGCGTGCTGATGGGGACTGACTGCATATTCGTCAAGCGGCAACGCCACGGCAACATGAGTGTCTGCTGAGCATGGAACTGCTTCCGAGGCTGGATGAGTATGGCACACGACGACGACGATGTGGGCACGGGCTGAGCGGCCAATACAAGTGGGACCTGTGGCACGAGGGGATATGAGACAGTAGTAGGTGTCAGCACTGCACCCTATGTACAGCACTGTACGGATCACACCTCCCGAAACATTGACTGGTGTCCACATTGACAGCCCCATGCCAAGACGGCTGTGTGCTTGCAGTCACACGTCACAGGTGAGAGGTTACATTGCACGTGCCAGGTGGCAGACGTACATAGTGGGAGCTGGCATGTGTGTGCATGTGTCTCCTGTTCAGGATCCACCAGATGGGCGCTGACTCTGTACTGACCATTGGACACAGCATGTTCCGTGGAAGGCTTGTGTGTGTGGGATGGTGGCACTGGATGTGCCTCCGTTGGGTGGGGGGCCATGCACAGGGCGGGTACGTCGATGATTGCGCATTGTTGGTCACGGTGGGTGCACCAACTAAGATGTGTTGCCCTGTGTTCAATTCCTATGTCCGCATGATGATGGACTGTGGATGTGGGCAGACTACACATTGGTCGATGTGCTGTCTATATGCATGTGCCTTCACACCAGGCACAGCTGCCCCTGCACATGTGACCCCTGCTGGACTCGCTGCTGGGTCTGTGGAGCTGATGCACCTTCTGCGCGTGGGGCGGACAGCTCTCCTCACTTCCCTCATTGCGCATGTCATGTCTTTGCCGCAGGTGACATGGATCATGGAGGGCCCACATGTATGCGTGGGTAGGCTACACATGATTGTTCACTGGTCGCCACCCCCAGTCAGTGTTTCGAATGGGAAGGTTGTCGTGCTGGTGGTATGTTCGATGTGGCGGATGGGCGGGCCTAGGTGCGGGCTTACATTCCGGACATGGGGGGGTAGTTGGATTGGCGACTAGTTGCAGTACACACGGGACACGTCTCTTCCTTTCCACATCTGGGTCATCCCTTGTACTAACTGACAGTGATACAGTCATCTTCGCCCCAGCCCTCATGTCCTCCCCTCGCCCCCCAATATGCATGCTCACCTGCGAGGCTAGCGCTTGCACAGGCAGCCCCACGCTCGCACCAGAGAGGGCAAGGAGTGTATGTGTGGGTCCAGTTGCACGAGTGGGCTGTCTCAGGGTATGATGTGTGGCGGGACGCCGTCCACCTGCGTGGTGCCCCAAATGGAGACCCGGCCTGCATGGACTATGCATCACAGTCTTCGCCTTCCGGATCCGCCACCTCCGACACCCAGTGGCTGTGGCTGCCCTTGCGGTCAGGCCGCGTCCGTCTGTGGCTGTTGGCCCACACATTCACTCTTTGGCCTCTCTGGGGAGGGCTCGGGGGTGGTGGCGCACGCGCTTGCACTTAGTCGCAATGGCATGTGGCGTGGTTGGTATGATGGGCAATGGATGGGATGGTGCGAGCCACCTCCCGTGATGTCAGTGCTGCTCGTGCTGTGGTGCGTCCCCCTACACTTCCATTTGACTTGTGCCATGCTAGACGTTGAGGTTCTATTGCCTGCGTGATATGACCAGGAGGAGCGCGAGGAGACCTCTCACACACCATGCTCCACTGCCATCCCGTGCCCTGTATCGCCTGTGCGGATTGACTATGTTGGGGTTACACCTGGTCGACTGGGGCTGTGTGTGCCTTGTCAAGGGGCATGGCGGGCGCACAACAGGATCCAGCTTGTCCACAGAGGGTGGGCTGAGGTGCGCCTGGTACCGCTTTGTACGTGTGCCCGGCTGCTGTGCACACACGTGTTCACTCCCCCGACAGGTGTCCTCTCACAATGCCCAGGGAAGCGGTGGTGTACTGTTCATGACCCCTCCCAACACGGCGTGCTCCAACTTGGCATGTGCGCATCTACCCGTCGCACCCACCCACCTGAGCACTGCGTCCATACGACTTCACACGACACATGTGTGTCTTCCACAGTTGTGCTACTCATTTGCGTTGACATCCAATACCAGTGGACTACATGGTCATGTCACGACTGCCGTGTACTTCACATACTCTCATCCTCTCTCATTCGTACTTGTGAAATGAGTCAGCGGAGACAGTTTTGGTTTCAAACATTATATTGAGTCTTCTGTCCTCTGTGATGCAGTATAGTGGACACTACTGGCAGCGGAATACATGTTGAGGATATACTGAGCATGATTACAAATGGGATAGGGTGTGGGGTTACATCTGCTTGGCCAAGGCTGTGCTAATGTACATTTACGTATAGCTGCGTAGCTGCGGACTTTGACACAGACGGTATACATGTAGCCTACCAGACCGCTCGGCATCATGGGCACAGTCCATCTCAGTTCCATGTGACAGGTTTGCTGCGGTTGTTCCTCATGCATGCGTGCATGTGAGATGACATCAGGGCATGTGCTTGCGTGCATGCAGCGGCGTGCCACTTGTTGTTGCACTGTGGTGGTTACTGGACATGTCACAGTCACTGGGGTCGTGTTGTTGTTGTATGCACTTGTCGTCCATGCAAAGGTCCTGGTATGGGATTCCCGGGGCGGGGGTGGGAGGGGTGCAGCACCCACAGACTCCAGGCGACCTATTCATGTCCACTGAGCGGTGTGTGTGTCCATGTGCGCTGGATCCATGTCGTGTCCTGGTTGTTCGTGCAGTTCCGTCCATGTGGGTGCGATGCACAGAGCCCATGCCACTGCCTCCCACGATGCATGCGGTGTTCCTGGATGTGATGGGGAACAGTGTGCATGTCCCGGTCATATCCGATGTCATGGCGATGTCGTTGATGGTGTGGTTACAGTTGCCGGTCGTTTGGTATGGCTGTTGTGGTGGTGACTGGCCAGTCCGTGCGGAAGCTGAGCATGGGTGCGGGGTTGGACTTCATAGGTCACTCGGGGAACCTGCGTTGTGGTCCGACGTATTTACAGGTTGTCAGGTATGCGATGCCGTCCAGCAGGGCTTCCATGTCATTGGTGGTGTACATGTTTGCCAGCCAATGAAGCGGATGGTGGCTGTCAAGGTGTTGTTCGTAGGTTGTCCCTTGGAGGACCATGATGGGGCATGCTGGGTGACATTCGATGTAGCTGTTCTCGATGATCCGTCGTGTGGAGGCACAGTGGTTCCATTTCAGTGCGGGTGCGATGTTGGCCACATACGCCATGCCCCCATAGGCAGAGCAGGCCCTGTCGTGTGCGTCCAGAGGGAGGAGTAGTGGTAGCAGGTCCGCCTTCAGACATGCCGGGTTGGAGAGGCATATCTCGACGGGATGCTGGTAGGGACACCTCCGACAGTAGAAGACGGGCATGACGCAGCTGAACAATGTGATGCGGTAAGTCAGTCGGTAACTTACGTTCAGCAGGGACAGGAGATCGCATCCCAATGTATGTATCGTGTTGGTTTGGTACAGCTTGAGCTGTTCGGCGTAGTTGGGTAGGTGTGTTGCGGTTGCCATTTTGCAGCGGTTCGTTGAGGTGGCGTGCTCCGGCTGTGTGTGCAGTCTGCAATGTGCACGCTCCGGGGTTGCTGTGAGCTCTGTGTAGTCGTAGGGAGACAGGACTTGTGTTCTGTTGGCTTGTTTGGAGGACACGGGCCCTCTTCCCACATGCTTCTCAGACAGTTCAAGGTCAGTGCTGTGTGACTCCTTCCAATTAACTTGCATGTGGCCGACATGGGGGAGTGTTTTCTTCTTTCTTCCCCGTCCGTTGTGTGCTTCTGTGATATGCGCTATCTGCCCTGTGGTCGGTCTCCTCGGCATGCCTGTGTTGGTCTATTCTTGGACAATGGCTGTATTCACCGGCTTCTGTCGTAGGGCTGTGGTTTCGGTGTTGGAATGGAAGGTCATTCAGTGCTGTCTGCTCTCCCTTGTGTGGGCGGCAGGCTGCCTTTCCGCTCTGCGTTGGGCCTTGTGTGTGAATGTTATTCTTGGGCCACCTGTTGTCGGTCCCCGGGCTCTTTGGTGTTCCGTTTCATATGTCTTGTTCATATGTGCAGGGTGGTATGGGTTTTTCAGTGTGGTACTGGCGTTCCTCTTCCCGAAGGGGCCCTGCTTCTCCTAGTTGGTGTTGCCGCCGCTGTGTGCTACGCCATGTTTGTTACACTGGGGTGTGTCCTGCAGTTGCGTGTCTTCACTGACATGTGTGCGTCGGTTGTGTGGCGTTGGGTGTTGTCCGTGAATTGGGCGTTGGGGACATGTCTGTGGCCGGCCTGTCACGTGTCATGTGCGTTCGGGGTGGGGCTGATGTGTGTGCTGCTTGGTTGTGTCCCTGTGTCTGTGTGCGACGCATGCATGGCGCTGCGGTTGGCCTCTGCGTTGTGCGCATGTGTGGCGGCGTCATCAGCGCTTTGGGGCCGTGACGGGGTGGTTGGTTCCTAGTCCCAGGTGGTGTGTACACATGTGTTCTGCGATGTTAGGATTTGGCCTGTGTGTCATTTGTGGATGCAATGGTGGATGTGTAGTGTGCACGCGCTGGTGGGGGGTTGTCCGCTTTTTCCGCCCTTGCACTGTGTGCGCTGTTTGCGTGCACTTGTTGTGTGTGTGCCTACCTGCGTCTCCGCGGTACGTTGCGTCCTTGGTGGTGCATCAGCAGAAGCATGGGAAGGGCCTGCAGTGCTGGATTCATGCCCGGGGTGCCGCTTCTTCGTTGTCCGTGCTCTGCGTCCGTGTTTCCGCCTCTCTTTCACGTGCGGTGTCTCTTAGCCGTGGGAGCCGTTTGTTTGCGGCATCGTAATTTATGCGCCGGGCGGGACGTGTTTCGTCGGACGGTGTGTGTCAGTTGTGCTGCGCCGCTACGTGTACGGGCGCACTTTGATGGCGGACGGTGTTGCTGGCTTGCCGGCGGTGTTTGGCCTACTTTTCGCATCGTAATTGGGCGGGCGTGTGGACTGCTGCGTGCCGGCGGTAACTGGTGGTTTTTGCATCCGCCAGCACGGCGGTTGTGCTTCCGCCCGCCATCGTAATGAGCCCCTAAGTGTACAATATGCTACAGACAGTACTTTTGCCTACCAAATAAAAAAGCTAATAGCACTAGCATATGTACCTGTAACAGATGTAGCAGAACACTACAATATTCTAATAGAAAGCCCCTATTACAAAAGGAACGAAGACAAAATAAGCCCACTACTAGACTACTTTGAGGACACCTGGGTGGGAAGATTGCATAGATCAGGGCATAGAAGGCAACCTAAATTCCACATTCCTTGGTGGAACGTGTACCTAAGTACCTTAAACAAAGAATCAAAAACAAATAATAGTGTTGAAGGATGGCATAATGCCTTCCAATCAACAACAAGCAGAGGTAAACCTACCCTACAAAAACTACTAGAATCTATACAAAAAGAACAAAGCTATCAAGAATTACGGATGGAACAATCTGTAACTCAAATATGTCCCAAATTAACTAAACAAACTAAAAAATGTTTGAGCTACTGCAAAGTCAGGTTACCCTATACCCATCTACAAGAGGCCTAGATTACCTATCCCTAATAGCCAAAAGCATTTTATAAACAAAAGTTCCACAGGTATTATACATTTTTTGGTTCATAAAACAGAACACTTTACACACATATATTAATATTATATTTTCACAAATATTACTTATTTGTCATATATATTTTCTTAAATTAAAAATATATATTTACAAATAAATAATAATTATCAAAATATACTATAAAACACAATTAATTTTAACAACATTTCCCACCCAATTAATTTAAATAAAATAGACTTACGGTTTATGTAGCTGTAGAAAATGTATTCCAACAAGAAATAATCCTTCCATCTAAGTCTGTTAATGCATGTTAAAGTTTTAAAAAAGCCCCAAAAAAATGCAAAAATACAACACGTCCTATACAAATCCATCGTTGCGAAATCCAAATTACGGAAACCCTCAAAAACCCGAAAAAGATACAAAAATATAAAAATCGCTCCAGGAAATTCCGAAAACTAAAAGAAACTGTGATAATAATATTAGTTTAACAAACTAATACACAGTTCTATTTATTTTAAAAACGCGTCTCTGTCTCCAACGTAAACTCGATTAAAAGTGAATCTGCAAAAAGATTGAAAGCATGCCCACCCACACAAATACACCCAAATACATTGATTAAATACAATAAAATGAATTTATAGTAACAAAACAACACATATTTACTCATATTAATCGTCCGTCTACACTACGCCTCAAACAGTAACTCACGACATCTCACTAAAATATAACTAACAACTACAGCACACCAAAAACGCAATAACCTAACTATAAATACAATATATATGTCCTAACTACACTAAAACATAAGTATTAACTTACAAAAATAAGTAAAATTTACCTTACCTTGCTCGACGCGACGCAGCTTCCAACCGCGAGCTTCTCCGATCCTCAATGACCCAAAATAACAGTACGCGGTTACAAAATAGTCCCTGTAAACTTAAAATGGCTGCCTAAATAAATGTTTAAAAAAGGAATAATGTTAAAAAAATGCATTATATCAAAGTATAAATGTCACATATATTTTTCTTATGTTGTACACAATTTTTCTCTATATTTAAAAATTACTATATAATGTATTATACTTTGTAAAGTTGTAATAATAATTAATATAAAAATATATTTATTATTATTATAATTATATATGTATTTTTTATAATTATAATAATTATAAAAAATACATATTAATTCCATAGAAATTGTTAAATAAAACTTACCTGTTTAAAAATAAATATTTCATGTAATTACAACAATGTGATAATTAATATTATTAATATTTTATATACTAATAATATTAATTAAAAATATATTAACATGTAATAAAGTGATAATTATTTGTAAATGATAAACAATATTCACTACAGCATTATAATGTTACAATATTAAATAATAAATAAACATACAATGCTTTACTTTCTGTATATATATACCAAAAATGGTTATATTATTTGTATACATATATTACAATGTTACAACTCTTGTAAAATAATAAAATATTGTTTGTATATCAAAATAAGAATACTTTTGTTATAAAATACAATTATATCATAAAATGTTTTTTCCTTAAAAATTCAATTAACGAATAAATGTATGTAAAATAATTTATGTTCCTTAAATAAAAATTTACAAATTTTGTGTATATTTAATAATTTCTATTGCATTGTATAAATAAATAAAATAATTGTTTCTCTTTCTGTCTACTTATACAAAAATAAAAATTGTTTGAAAATAAATAAATGTCTAATTTATTTTTATATGTATATCTTATAATTGAATATTTTACTTAAATATATTAATTTGATAAATGTACCATTTTAATTTACTATAAATAATCAGATTGGTTTTTTTACTAGTAAATTATAAACTATACATGACTTACACAAGACAAATTCATTATCACTGCACATAATAAAATACATTTATATTCCTTCACATATAAAAACACATACTGTAAGTTTCCTACAACTCTTTATATAAAATAAATAAATACACAGTCAAATAACATATTTGTTATATAAAGATTTTAGATATTAATTATAAATAATTATAAAAATATATTTGTACATAAACATACATCACTCAACTATTCCCAATACATTTAAACAATATTCATTGAAGTTGGTAAACATAAACAATATATAATTTACTCTTCCCACTACACTTAGAATATAAGTAACAAAAAATGCTAAACATTAACCATATATAATTTACTATTCCCAATACAGTATGCATTAAATAATAAAAACTGCTGTACATTAAACAAATTTAAATTACTATTCCCACTCCAGTCAATATTAAGGGGCCGATTCCGATCTCGGCCGGTAGTGCTCCGAATCGGATTCGGTTTTACCGGATCCGATCCGGAGCCCTATTTTCCGACCGAGTCGTACGCGCGTCCGGGCGAGCGAGTACGATGCGTATTCGCCGACCGACTCGTCCGGGCGACCCGACCGCTCCGACCGACTGGTTCCCGGATCGTACCGCTCCGACCGACTCGCTCGGACCCGATTCGCATCGCGCAATGGAGACGTTTTCCGGCCGGGTAAGTACGATGCGCACCTCGACCGCTCCGACCGACTCGCGCCGTCCGACTCGAACTCGCTGTCGGAGCCTTACTTTGGGGGTCCATGTCGGACCCCCTGTACGCGTACCCGTGCGAGGTGCACACAGGGGGACCCATGGGTCCCCCTACCTGTGCGTGTACGCCGCGAGCGCTCGCGGCGTACTCGCTGTAGGGCGCCCTTGTCCGCCTCGCACCCATTGAGGCAATGGGAGCCCGCGTACGCGTTGTACGACCGGCTCCCATTGAGTTCAATGGGAGTCCGACCGACTCGTGTCCGGTGGCATACGAATGCATCGGACTCGTTCGGTCGGACTGCACGGGTCCGATTCGGTCGGAAATCTCTCCGAGGCCGGCTCGGTCGGAGAAATTACCGACACGAATCGGAATCGGCCCCTAAGTCAGGGAAGGTGCTGGACACTATACATATAACAATTACTATTCTCACTCCAGTCAATATTAAATCAGAGAAGGTGCTAGACATTAAACATATATAAATTACTATTTCCACTCCAGTCATTATTAAGTCAGGGAAGGTGCTGGACATTAAACATATATAAATTACTATTCCCACTCCAGTCAGTATTAAGGTGTCCATTACGATGTCGGGCGGAGAAAAATCCGCCATCAACCACAGTGGTGAAAATCCGCCCGCCTACACCGTCTGAATACCGACCGAGCAATTACGATGCCGCGAACCGAAAACCGCCGGATGCGGAAAATAAACAGAAAAAAACGCCCGCCCATGTCCGAGTCCAAGTCTAACCGCCCGCCACGGACGGAAAGACGCACGACAAGCCAAAACCGCCCGCCCTGACGACCGAGACACCGCCCGTTAAATTAGGATCGTACCGACATGAGCGCGGGAAATCCACAAATACACCGCCCGCCAGCGCAAACAACAGTGACGAAAATGGACACGGCGGAAGCCCTGGCGGGCACGTCCATGCACAGAAACCATCCGCTGACGAAAACAAACACACACAACATGGCTAACAAGTCCACACAGCAACCCACGCACAAAAACCCAAACACAGTACACATCCCTGAAACACCCCCCCCTGGACAAACAAATCAACTACAAATCCCAGAACACCAGCCACAACACACCTGAAAACAACAGACCATCATGACACACCCACATAGGTAAGTACAAAACCAGCCCCTTCACAGACCACAACCCCCTGCAACATTACAAACTGAGGATGAAAGCACACAACACAGCGAGACAGAAAGGACAGCAGCACACCACAGACACGCACCCATCACACCCATCACCACCACCACCACCAAACACCGGCAACACAAACCCCCTGCACATCACACACCACACACCGCACCAGCACCACAAACACCAAAACACACACCATGGCACCACACAGAATGCCCAAGTTCACTGCCACCGAGTTGACGGTCATGGTCGACGAGATCGTCAAGGTGCACCCACAAATCTATGGCAACCAGGTCCAACAGACACCACTATCCACCAGAAACCGGTTGTGGAGCAGGATCGTAGACCAGGTCAATGCAGTCGGGAACGTTCCACGCAACAGAGGAGAAATCAACAAAAGGTGGAACGACCTCAAAAGCGTGGTCAAGAAGAAGGAGACCAAAAATCGAGAGCTGGCTGCCAGGACTGGCGGAGGGAATCCCGCGCTATTCAAGACCTTCAAGGCGTGGGAGGAGAAGGTGCGAGTCATCATACATCCGGAGATCCTCACCGGATTACCAGGGGAGTGGAGGCTGGTAAGTACAAACAAACGTATACCAGCACACCACTATGTAATCACATGCACTACCACCATGCCATAGCTCCTAGGGACAAACACCCCCATGTCCAGTACACAATACACAAGACATCACCCACACATGCAACAGACACTCACACACACTCAGCCCAAAGCTACCAACTAACAAAACCATGGGGGCATGTGTACAGTCAGCCAGCACCGCAACTCCCACCAGGTCCCCTTGTACTCCAGATGCGCCAGAATGAGCACTCCCCACACCCACATCCATGTGTCCGCCATAGCTGCACTGACCGACAAGTAACAGGTAAGTAGCCAGAACACAAAGACAGTGGGTCGGAGGGGGACAGCTGAAGTAAAACACCCACCAGGCCCCCACTACCACAGACCAGCAAGGTGGAGCACCCCTCCCTCCCAGTACCATGTGGCATCCATTGCATTGCGCACTCAGAAACAACCTGTAGGTGGGAAAATGTACAGGGCGGGGCGTCTGTAGGCATGAGGACTGTACTACGACTGACACATGGGACATGTCACGTAGCAGAGGAACACGCAGCACTGCTCCCAGTCACAATCATGAGACCAATGTGCACACGGACATGTTCAACAGAGTCAAACCCCACATGACCCATCACAGATACAGCAACACCTAAGGAGCCACGTCTGCATGTACAAGTCCCACTGGAGCACAGACCCACACGGCAGGCACTGTGCCACCCATCACACACATCAGCAACACCATCGAAGTCCTGTCCATGTAGTCCTCACTGCCTGTCACCCACACATCGTACAACAACGCCCACGTAAGACAGACCGTACTAGAAGTAACAGCTTGGAACCACAATATTGCACACAAAGACAACTGGACCCATGAAACACACAGGCACACAATGCACATTCAACATATCATCCATCTCACCTCTCAGCCACAGTGTCATGAAAGGTATGACATCCGAACAGCTGGCCCTCATACAGTAGACATGCAAAGATACCTGCCCATGACAAATCAAGTGCCTGCAGTGACTGAAGCGCACGTCACACTGCGAGTAACGACACACATAATATAGTCAACACCCCAAGAGCACAGCACTGATGCACATGTACCAGGGCAGCATGCACACAAATGAATTGGCCCATCTGCAATACGTCGTGTGGCACACAACAAGCACGAACTCACAACATTGCTACCAATTTGATGTCCATGAATGATAACAGTCAGCAGATATTCCGGCCATGTGAGACAGACACACACCTTTGTCAATGCACTGTCACGTTGCCAGAACACATGTCACGTTCTGCACCCATTACCCACAGCATGTACCCCAAAAGCATATTTCAACCCAAGAGCGTTTAGGGGCTGTACCCCCTTTTGGCATCAGCGTACCTAAGCGTTCCATCCCTCCCCCTAAACCATCGTTCAACCCAACATCGTCGATGGTCCTGGAGCACGCATACACACGAGCCACAAAATGTAGGAGCATAGCAACACACACCCATCGGCATTGCTAATCCGTCCCATGCCACATGTCCACATCACACAGACCCATTGCCTAGCCCACGCATACACACATCGTACATCCACACACACGCCACTGGGAAACCTGTGCACGACAGTGCACGAACTGTGAATGTCAGACAACCAATACATACTTTGCTAGGTGCAACACAATGACCCATCTCATCCTCCCCACAGGTGCCGAACTGCTGGATGCTGGAGAGGGTGACAGCAGCCAGCACAGCCAGTCCGCAAGCCCCCGACCCGGACTCACGGATGTAGAGGAGCTGGACACCTCTCCGGACACGGACCACCCAGCAGGCCCATCTGGAGTGGCAGGGCACAACCGCTCCCCAGGGCCCCTCCTGCCCACCAACCCATCACCCAGGGCTGCTGACCAGTCACAGACCCCTGCTGCCACAGCCGTTGCGGCCACCACCACCGCCGCAACCACCACCACCGCCGCAACCACCACCACCACGCCATCCCTCGCCACAGCCCCTGCGCAAGGGTCGGCACGGCCGTCGGGCTCCACCCTGGGAGCCAGAGCGAGGACCGTGGTGAGCAATGTGGCTAGTGGGCAGGTCGGTGGCAGCAGTACTGGTAGGAGGAGCAGGGCCAGGCCAACGCCAACTGTGCCTGGGAGCCAAGCCCTGCCGCCAATCGACAGAGTCCTTGGGGCCTATGAAGAGGCCCAAGGCGAATGGGCCAGGTCGGCAAGCGACACGCGGGAGGTCCTTGCGGTGTTGAGGTCCATGGACGCCCATATGGCCCAAATCGCGGCCCTCATGGGCCAGCTGGTGGTGGGGGGAGGGCACAAGCAAGGCCAGCAACACCACCTCCGCCACCACCTGCTGTGGCGCAGGCTCGTGCAGCATCGCGTTCCCCTGCGTCCACAGCGAGTGAGCACTCCTCAACCACCACCAGCGGAACATCAACACCCCCTACCAAACGTGGAAGGGGCCGTCCGAAGAGGAAACAGGTGTCCAGAGAGGACTTCGCCCGCACCAAACGCCAGTGAGTCAGCCAGCCACCTTGACCACCTACTGCATTGACTTGTAATACGATCCTACCCCACACTGCCATGTGAATGGCATGTGTCTGTTGGACTGTGGACATAGAACTTCATGGGTACACCTTGACCATCACGCAGCCATGACCGTCTACTCATTGTCACAGCATGCACCACGTTTGTCATCACCTTGCACACAATCACATGTCACCGCTGTAAATAAATACACCTTGATCACAATCTGCTTTATGTGTCCTGGGTTTATTCAACGATGTGCAATCGCCACCATGAGCAGAAATGCATCTGCTGTGTGGCATGTCGATGGGACAGGAGAGGCTGCAGGGACCTAGGGGTGAAAAACAGAACAAGAGTACATTCAATGAGTGTGTCACACACTCATCACACAGTACTTGTCACCAACTACAAGCAATGCACACACATCTCACAGAGCAACAGGGCACAATGCTACAGCCACTGTCAGTGGCATACCAACCTGGACATGGACCATTGACACACAGCACTCAGTGAACAAAAGGCCCCCGTGACAGAGCACACATACACCTGCACAACTACAGCTACATCAGCCGTCGTACATGGTCACTCACCGTCAAGTGAAGTAGCGGGCGATGAGCTGCTGACGCACATTCACAGCTTCATCCTCTCCACTGTCCTCTTCACTGGAGCTGTCCTGGTCTGCAGGCTGGGGCCCTGGTTGATCTCCGTCATCCACAATTAGGGGGATCTGCTTGCGGATCGCCAGATTGTGCAGCATGCAGCATGCCACAATTATCTGGCACACCTTCTGTGGGGAGTATGCCAGTGCGCCCCCGGTGCGGTCCAGGCATCTGAATCTGGACTTGAGGAGGCCAAAGGTCCGCTCAACCACACGTCTGGTCCTCCCATGTGCCTCATTGTAGCGGACATCAGCTGGGCTCCCAGGACGTCGTAATGGGCTGAGCAGCCAGGGCCCATTCGGGTAAGCAGAGTCACCTGGGTGTGAGGGACACAGAGAACCGTTGCAATTCCAACTGGACACAAGACAGCATCGCACAGCCAGCACGCTACACTACTCCACATACTCACCAACAATCCAGCCACGGTCATGTTGCAGATTGGTCATCAGTCGTGGTAGGATGCTGTTGCGCATGATGTGCGCGTCATGGGCCGATCCTGGGAATTTCGCACACACGTGTGTAATCACCATGTCCGCAAGGCACACCACTTGCACATTCAGGGAGTGCGTGTGCTTCCGGTTGCGGTAGAGGTGCTCAGTGGCCTGTGGTGCAACAAGGCCAACATGGGTGCAGTCTATTGCACCAACAACGTGGGGGATTCGTCCAAGAGCATAGAATGCACCCTTCACTGCCGCCAATTCACGAGCCCTGGGGAAGCGGATGTATCTGTTCCTGTACAGCATCATGGCTGACAGTACATCCCTGAGCACCATGCTGAACATGGGTTGGGACATCCCACCTCCACTGCCCACTGTGTGCTGGAATGACCCAGTGGCGAAGAAATGCAGTGCAGCCATCACCTTAGCCGTGGGGGTGAATGCTGTTGGATACACCCTGCGAGGACGGAGGTGGGGTTCCAACAAGGCACATAGACGATGCAGGGTGGGTCGGTCCAGACGATATTTGCGGATGACCTCCACATCCACCATGTCTGACAGCAATTGGTAGGGGCGATGAATGTTTGGTCTCCGCCTAGGAAAGATGGAAGTGGACACATGTCAAAGCAACACGCCACATGGCATATTCACATACACAAAACATAAATGACTGAGCAGGCAATTGAATGACAGAACGGCTGACAAGTAGGGACAGCACAGCCACAATACACTTACACAGGTCCCCTACCAATAGCAATGGGCAGTGACACACACCATTGCTATGAGCATGCACATGGGGAGTTAGGCCTTAACAACTTGTAAGGCATGCTGATGGTAACAGACTGCATATTCGGTAAGCTGCAACACCACGGCAACATGACTAGCTGCTGTGCATCACACTGCTTCCGAGGCTGGGTGTGTAGGGCACACACCAACAACGCTATGGACACAGGCTGAGCGGCCAAAACAAGTGGGACCTGTGGCACGAGGGGATATGAGACAGTCATTGATGTCCCTACTGCACCCTATGTACAGCACTGTACGGATCACACCTCCAGAAACATTGACAGGTGTACACATTGACAGCCCCATGCCAACACGGCTGTGTGCTTGCAACTACACATCACAAGTGACACGTAACATTGCACGTGCCAAGTGGCAGATGTACATAGTGAAAGATGGCATGTGTGTGCATATGCATATCCCATGCTCCCATGCCAATGTGTACATGATGATGTGCCTACAGACATGTGGAGGCTGAGCACTGGCCGTCCCTGCCTATGCACACAGCATGTTGTGGCCCTGTCCATTGTGGACCTGCACCCACACGCAAATCATGGCCACACCTGCAGATGCATTGCGCACATTATACTGTGTGGTGCACATGGCATCAGCGGACTGTACCCGGCATGGGCCAGGCCCTTACGGCCAACTCCAATGACCCTCGCGGTTGCACCCTGCGTGTTCCACTGTGGAGGTAGGCGTCCATGGCCAGCTGGGAGCAGGCCAACGTCTGCAATTGAAGCTGCCAGACATGGTACACGAATTGCAGCAGCTTGTACCCACTGAAACGGCCCCAGGGGGTAATATGTGTGTGTGAGTGGGACAGGCATAACCACAGCTACCTGGCACTGCAGCCTGGCACCCCTCGACAACACCTGCTGCTGCCACCACTCCACCTACACGTGGATGACGCTGAGGACATGTCCAGGTCCACTCACCAGCGAGGAGCTGGAGAACCTGGATTCCGTGCTCCATGCACACTGCACATGGCTATTCCTTGTGAAAGTTGTGTGTGAGAGACAACTGCAGTGTGTGTGGGTGTGCATGTGGGGGACACACATGTCGTTGCTCCGCAGCACTATGAGTCAGAGCCTGTGGAGTACAAACATGCACTGCTCACCATGCTGGCTGCAGGTGGCATGGGTATGTGAGCTCTCGGGCGCTTTGACCTGTCTGTCCCTCCCGAGTGGTGGTACATGGCAACTTCATGTCAGTCATCCAGTGACACAGACAATTGGCAATGCAGGTCTCAGTGCACTTGTTGGTCGTGTGGAAGTCAGGCTGGGGCCATGCTGCCCTTCTCAGTCCCAGCAGGCCTGGCCTGCACATTGACTGCACATTGCCAGTAGGTGCCGACACAGACTGCCTAGTGGGTTACATTTTGCTCCTGTTCAGGACCCCCGGATGAGCGCTTACTCTGCACTGTCGATTGGACACACCATGACTCGTGATAGGGATGTGTGTGAGAGATAGTGGCACTGAATGTGACCTTCGTTGCGGGGTGGGCCATGCACAGGGCGAGTACGCTGATGGTTGCGCAGTGTTGGTCACAGTGGGTACACCCACACAGATGTGTTGCCTTGTGATCTTTTTCTAGGTCAGCCTGACAATGGACAGTAGATGTGGGCAGGCTACACATTGCTCGATGTGCTGTCTATATGCATGTGCCTTCACACCAGGCACAACTGCCCCTGCACATGTGACCCCTGCTGCCCTCAGTGCTGGGTCTGTTGAGCTGATGCACCATCTGTGCGTGGGGCAGACAGCTCTGCTCACTTCCGTCATTGCCCATGACATCACTTTGCCGCAGGTGACATGGATCATGGAGGGCCCACATGTACGCGTGGGTGGACTACACAAGACTGTCCAATGGTTGTCACCCCCAGTCAGTGCTTCGAATGGGTAGTATGTGGTGCTGGTACTCATTTTAATGTGTCGAGTGGGCGGGGCTGGGTGCGGGGCTACATGCAAGACATGGGTAGTTCATCGGCTGATCTACTAGTTGCAATACACACGAGACACGTCTTTTTCCGACCACATCAGGGTCATTCCTTAAACTGGCTGAAAATCAAACAGTCAACTTTTGCACTGTCCTCATGGCCTCCCCTCGCTCGCCCCAATATGCGTTTGCACCTGAGCAGCTAGCGCATGCACAGGCAGCTCCAAGCTCGCCCCAGAGAGGCCAAGGAGTGTATGTGTGGGTCCAGTTGAACAAGTGGTCTGTCTCACGGTATAATAAGTGGCGGGACACCGTCCACATGCGTGGTGCCCCGACTCGAGACCCGGGCAACATTGACAATGCATGACAGGCTCCGCAGTCCGGATACACCACCTGCAACACACAGAGGCTGTAGCTGCCCTAGCAGGCCAGTCCGCGTCCAACTGGAGCTCATGGCCCCACACATTCACTCTTTGGCCTCTCTGGGGCGAGCTTGGAGCTGCTTGTGCACGCGCTGGCTTCTCTGTTGCAATGGCATGTAACGTGTGTGGGTGTATTGTCAATGGGTGGGATGGTGCGAGCCACCTTCCGTGACGTCACTCCTGCTTGTGATGTGTGCGTCCCCCACTACTTCCATTTGACTTGTGCCATACTACACATTGTGGATGTGTTGCCTGCGTGATGTGACCAGGATGAGCGCGCCATGACCTCTCACCCACCATGCTCTACTGCCATCCCGTGCCCTGGATTGCCTGTGCAAGTGGACAATGTTGGGGATACACCAGGTCGACAGGGGATGTGAGTGCCTTGGCAAGGGCCTGGCGGACGCGCAGCAGTATCCGGCATGTCCACGGAGGGTGGGCTGACGTCTACACTTGATGCGGCATTGATCGTGTGCCCGCCTGTTGTGCACACACGAGTTCACATTCATCACCAGACAGGTGGTCTTTACAGATTCCCAGGAGTGCGCCAATGTACTGTTCCTGAGTCCTCCCAACACAGCGTGTTTCAACATTGCATGTGCGCACCTACCCGTCACACCCACCCACCTGAGCCATGCGTAACTCCCGCTTCACATGACACATGTGTGTCTCCCACAGTTGTGCTACTCATTTGCGTTGACATCCAATGACAGTGGACTACATGGTCATCTCACGACTGCCGTGTACTTCACACACTCTCATCCTCTCTCATTCGTACTTGTGAAATGAATCAGCAGAGACACATTTTTGCTTCAAGCCATGTATTGGGACTTATGTCCTCTGTGATGCAGTATAGTGAACACTACTGGCAGCGAAGTGCATGTGGAGGATATACTCAGCATGATTACACATAGCATAGGGTGTAGGGGTACAGTGATTAGTTGTTGACTGTGGGATGTGGGCTTCAGAGTTACAACTGCTTAGCCGTTGGTGTGCTAATGTACATTTGCTAATTACTGTGGTGCTGCTGACTTTGACACAGACAGTATACATGTAGCCTACCAGTCCGCTTGTCATCATGGGCACAGTGCATCTCAGTTCCATGTTACAGGTTTGCTGCTATAGTTACTCATACACACGTGCGTGGAGGTGACATCAGGGCATGGGCTTACGTGCATGCAACGGCGTCCCACTTGTTGTTGCGATGTGGTGGGTACTGGCCATGTCACAGTCACTGGGCTCATGTTGTTGGTGGATGCACTTGGTGTCCATGCAAAGCTCCTGGCATGGACGTTCAGAGGGAGGTGAGGTGACAGCTCTCACATACTACAGCAGGACGATTACTGTCCACTGACCGGTGCATATGTTCATGGGCGCAGGATCCATATCATGGCATGGTTGTACGTGCAGTTCTGTCCATGTGGTTGCCATACACAAATCCCATGCCTCTGCCTCCCCCTGTTCATGCAGAGTTACTGGATGTGATGAGGAACAGGGTGCATGTCCCGAAAAGTATCAGATGTCATGGCAGTGTAGTTGTTGTTGTGGTGTCAGTTGCAGGTTGCATGGTATAGTTGTTGTACTGGTAACTGCCTAGTCCGTGCGTAAGCCAAGCATGGGTACGGTGTGGGACATCATTGCTCAATTGGGGGTATGGCGACGGGGCCCGACGAATTGACAGGTTGTCAGGAATGCAATACCTTCCAGCAGGGCTTCCATGGCATTGGTGGTGGACATGGTTGCCATCCAATGTAGCGGATGGTGGCTGTCAAGGTGTTGGTCGTGAGTTGTCCCTTGTAGGAGCATGATGGGACATGTTGGATGGCATTCGATGTAACTGTAATCCATTATCCGTCGTGTGGAGGCACAGTGGTCCCATTGCAGTGTGGATCCGATAGTCGCCACATACGCCATGCCCCCATAGGCTGAACAGACCCTGTCGTGGGCGTCCAGGGGGTTGAATAGTTGTAGCAGGTCCGCCCTTGGACATGCCGGGTTGGAGAGACATAACTTCACAGGATAGTAGAAGGGACACCTCCGACAGTAGAAGACGGGGATGACGCAGCTGAACAATGCGATGCGGTAAGTTAGTCGGTAACTTACGTTCAGCAAGGCCAGATTGTCACATCCCAATATCTGTATCAGGTTATGTTTGTACAGCTTGATCTGTCCGGCGTAGTTGGGTAGGTGTGGTGCAAGTGCCATTTTGCTGCAGGGCGCTGTGGTGGCGTGCTCCGGCTGTCTGTGCAGTCTGCAGAGTGCAACCTCCGATGTTGCTGGGAATTCTGTAATGATCGTAGGGAGGCAGGACTTGTGTTATGTTGGCTTGTGCGGAGGACACGGGCCCTCATCCCACATGCTTCTCTGAATGGTCAAGGTCAGTGGTGTCTGACTCCTTCCAGATAACTTGCATGTGAACCACATGGGGGAGTGTTATCATTTCTTCTTTCCGTTGTGAATGTTCTTTGGTGTTATGCGCTATCTGCCCTGTGGCCGCTTCCCTCTGCATGCCTGTGTTGGGCTTTGTTTGGTGCAATGACTGTTGTCTCCGGCTTGTTTAGTCGGGATGTGGTTTCACAGTGGGAATGGAAGGTCATTCGGTGCTGTCTCCTCTCCCGTGTGTGGGCAGCAGGCTGCGTTTCCGCTATACGTTGGGCCTTGTGTTATAATTGGTCCCACCTGTTGTCTGTCCCCGGTATCTTTGATGTTACGTATTGCATGTCTTGTTATTGGGTGCAGGGTGGCATCGGTGTTTCTGTGTGGTACTGGCGTACCTTTTCCCGACGGGGTCCATATTCTGCTGGGTGATGTTGCCTCCGCTGTGTGCTTCGCCGTGTTTTGCACACAGGGGTGTGTCCTAATGTGGCGTGACGTCACTGACATGTTTGGGTCACTTGTGTGACGTCAGGTTGGCGACAGTGAATTGCCGGTTGGGGACATGACTGTGGCAGGGCTGTCACGTGACATGTGCGTTCTGGGTGGTGCTGGTGTGTGTGGTGTTTTGTTGTGTCCCTGTGTTGTTTGTGTGCGGCGCATGCATTGCGCTGCCGTTGACCTCTGCGTTGTGCGCATGTGTGGGTGCAGTGGTGGATGTGTCGTGTCCACGCAGGGTTGTCGGGGGGGGCATATACAGTTTTCCCGCCCTTGCGCTGTGTGCGCTGTTTGCGTGCCCCTGTTGTGTGTCTGCCTACCTGCGTCGCCGCGGTGCGTTGACTCCTGGGTGCTGCATCAGGTAGAGCATGGGGAGGGCCTGCAGTGCTGGATTCATGCTCGGGGGGTCCGCCTCTTTGCTATCTGTACTGTGCGTTCGGTTTTCCGCCTTGCTTTCACGTGCGGTGTCTCTTAGCCGGGGGAACTGTTTGGTTCTGGCATCGTAATTTGTACGCCGGGCGGTACGTGATTTCGTCGGGCGTTGTGTCTCCATTAGGCCGCGCCGCTCCGTGGACGGGCGCACTTTGATGGCGGAGGGCGTAGCTGGCTTACGGGCGGTGTTTGGCTGTCTTTTCGCATCCTAATTGGGCGGGCGTGTGTGCTGTGGCGGGCGGACGGTAACTGGTGCTTTTTGCATCCGCCAGCACGGCGGTGGTGCTTCCGCCCGCCATCCTAATGGGCCCCTAAGTCTGGGAAGGTGCTGCACATTAAACACATAAAAATTACTAGTCCCACTCCAGTCAGTATTAAGTCAGGGAAGATGCTGGACACTAAACATATAAAATTACTATTCCCACTCCAGTCAAAATTAAGTCAGAGAAGGTGCTGGACATTAAACATATATAAATTTCTATTCCCACTCCAGTCAGTATTAAGTCAGGGAAGTTGCTGGACATTAAACATATATAAATTACTATTCCCACTCCAGTCAGTATTAAGTCTGGGAAGGTGCTGGACATTAAACACATAAAAATTACTATTCCCACTCCAGTCAGTATTAAGTCAGGGAAGATGCTGGACACTAAACATATAAAATTACTATTCCCACTCCAGTCAAAATTAAGGGGCCGATTCCGATTCGGGCCGGAAATCTCTCCGACCGAGCCGGACCCGGAGAGATTTCCGACCGAATCGGACCCGTGCAGCCCGACCGAACGAGTACGATGCGCACGTATGCCATCGGACTCGATTCGGTCGGACTCCCATTGAAGTCAATGGGAGCCGGTCGTACAACGCGTACGCGGGCTCCCATTGACTCAATGGGTGCGAGACGGACAAGGGCGCCCCCTACAGCGTGTACGCGGCGAGCGACTCGCGCCGTGCACGCACAGGTAGGGGGGACCCATGGGTCCCCCTGTGTGCGGATCGCGTGGCTACGCGTACAGGGGGGTCCGACACGGACCCCCAAAGTACGGCTCCGACTGCTTTTTCGAGCCGGAGTGCGCGGCTCGGTCGGACTGCTCGCAGCGCGCATCGTACTTACCCGGCCGGGGAACGTCTCCATTGCGCGGTGCGAGTCGGGTCCGTGTGAGTCGGTCGGAGCGTGTTGAAGCCGCGTACGAGTCGGTCGGCAATTTCGCGGGCGCTTGCATCGCACTCGCTCGGCCGGACCCGCGTACGAATCGGTCGGGAAACAGGGCTCCGAATCGGATCCGGTAAAGCCGAATCCGATTCGGAGCCCTACCGGCCGAGATCGGAATCGGCCCCTAGGTCAGGGAAGATGCTGGACATAAAACATATATAAATTACTATTCCCACTCCAGTCAGTATTAGGTCTGAGAAGGTGCTGCACATTAAACACATAATAATTACTATTCCCACTCCAGACAGTATTAAGTCAGGGAATATGCTGGACACTAAACATATAAAATTACTATTCCCACTCCAGTCAAAATTAAGTCAGGGAAGGTGCTGGACATTAAACATATATAAATTACTATTCCCACTCCAGTCAGTATTAGTTCTGAGAAGGTGCTGGACATTAAACACATAATAATTACTATTCCCACTCCAGTCAGTATTAAGTCAGGGAAGATGCTGGACACTAAACATATAAAATTACTATTCCCACTCCAGTCAAAATTAAGTCAGGGAAGGTGCTGGACATTAAACGTATATAAATTACTATTTGAACAACCTCACCATTTTCCCCTAATAACCCAACATCCCAGTACTAAAAAAAAACTATAATTTCTATTTTTAATTAACTTTATTTCTTCAAATTAATTCCAAATTTTTAATTTTTAATTTGATAATTAATTTTAGAATAATATTTAAATAACACTACCCACCCTTATCCCCTAATAACACATCATACTTCTAAATAACAAAATATATTTCCTTTTTATAATTTCACTTTCTAAATTTTAAAAATTTGCTATTTAAACTTTTTTATTTAAATATATCAATTCATATAACTAATTTTAAAACACTCCCCAACCTTCTCCCCTAATAACACAATATCCCACTCTAAAAACAAAAAATTATTTTCGAATTTTAAATTTAAATTTCATATTTTAAATTATTTCCAAAATTCGAAATTTTAATTTCATATATAAATTTTATACTAATATTTTAAAAACACTACCCACCCTTATCCCCTATTAACCCAACATCCCACTCCTAAAAGAAAACATATTTTTATATTTTTTTCTAAATTTCGTTTTTGTAAATTATTTCTAATTTTAAATACATTTTATTAATATGTAAATTTTATCCTAGTATTTTTAAAACACTACCCACCCTTATCCCCTAATAACCCAACATCCCGCTCCTAAAACAAAACATATATTTTATATTTTTAATATAAATTTCGTTCTTGAAATTAATTTCTAATTTAAAAAAATTAAATTAATATATAAATTTAAACTAATATTTTTAAAATACTCCCCACCCTTATCCCCTAATAACCCAACATCCCGCTCCTAAAAAAAAAAAAAAAATTATATTTTTAATATAAATTTCGTTTTTGAAATTAATTTCTAATTTAAAAAAATTAAATTAATATGTAAATTTACACTAATATTTTAAAATACTCCCCACCCTTATCCCCTAATAACCAAACATCCCGCTCCTAAAACATATGCTACAAAAAAAAAAATTATACAATTTCAAACAAATATTCAAACAATTTAAATAATACAAAATTAATAACAATACAGAATATTTAAATATTAACAAAAAAAATGATATTTTACACTTTCTATATTTTTTTGTCGATATTTTTTACAACACTAACTATTCGATATTATCTATTGACGATATTACTTGTTCAATATTTTATACTTCGATATTTTTTAAATAAAAAAAAACGATATTTTTCATTAATACGATATTATGAGACATTCGATATTACAAATTCGATATTACTGCAATTCGATATTTAGGATTCGATATTATGTCTATTCACCGTCTCTGCTACATTGATCCTAGGATTTACGCCAGAGATGATCAAGCTTCTTGCATTTCTTCTTAAGAGCCAGGAGTACAGCAGAAAACCATGCAGCTCATGGTTTACTTCTGTGGATGACTAGATTTGTGATGGGAGCAATCTGTTCTAATGCACCCCTGAGCCCGTCATCAAGTTGACTGTTGACTTTGTCGACACAGCTATCAAAGTCAGATAGTTGCTACCAAGGGCCTGGTTAAGCCTCTTCGGTGTCACTTTCAACTATCTTCGCGCCCATACGGGGTGGGGGGGAACCAGAGTTCCCTGATGGCCTTGCACGAAATATACTAATGGGAATCGCCAGATGATCTGACTAAACCAGTGGGATGGGGGCAGAGTATCGGCACAGGTCATGTTGGTAAACACTGGGTCAAGTGCATGCCCTGATCTATGCATGGGGGCATGAACATGCTGGGAGAGGTGAAGACTCGCTATTTCCTAAACTGGGGCTTTTACTGCAGGACAGCAAGTATCATCAAAATGAACACTGAAATCCCCTAATACTAACAGATTTGAATACCTCATGGTTAGGGGGGACAGTTTATCCACTAGTACACTGGAGAAGTTCAGCAGCGGTCTAGGGGCAGTAGATAAGAGCTCCTGATATAGCAAGATTGTTAGAGAGTGCAAGGGGGAAGAAGGCAGCTTTGCAGCCCTTGATAGAGAGTTCAGAAAAGGTGCATTGAAACTCTTTCTTAAAAATTATTGCAATTCCTCCCCCATCTTTTAGAAAGCACGTCCTGCCTGATGGTGGAAAATCCTTGCAGGATTTCCAGTAGTATGTCAAGGAAAGAGTCCTCATGAAGCCATGTCTTGGTTAGAAAGATGGCGCCTGGCATCTGATCTTCGAGAAAGTCATGTAATTCAAACATGTGCTTAGCCAGTGATCTCCAGTTTAGTAACATAAGTATGAAGGAAGTGCAGGTTTTAGTGGATAGCATAGGGGGGTTCCAGAGCAAGAATCCACACTGATCACAGTGTGAATCCCTCCGACCTTGATTGAAAGAAGCACTGCATGCTTTAGGCAGTGTGAAGCATAAACTCAATAGTTCAGATTTGGAATACTGGATATGAACTGACCGGGAAGGACCAGAGGTCCTGGCCCCGGATGACGTCCAGGCACACACGGGCACAGGCAGGCTTGCCTTAGGCATGCCTTCGGTGGGCCAGCGGTGTAGCCACGCAGCGCCCTTGCTTAAATAAGCAAGTCTCATTGCAGCTAGACCGCTAACCTTGGAATGGTCGTCCCACTTCCTGGTCATGTGGTCTAACACACCATTGCCGACCAGATTAGCTTCCCAAGTTAAAAAGCCCCCAAAGTTGTTATACAAGCCACAATAAAAACAGTATTAAGATTCAAAATACAACAAAGTTCTAGCAGGAGCCTGAGTTCGGAAACATATTACTGTGTGACAAACCTAGCCGTCATGGTGCAGCAGCCTTGCTTAAATAAGCGAGTCTCATCGCAGCTAGACCACTAACTTCGGAACAGTTGTCCCACTTAGTGGTCACGTGGTCTAACACAACACTGCCAACCAGATTAGGCGATAGGAGAAATAGCAAACAGGTTGAATACAGATTCATTACCACATATCACAAACAACATATGTGCATGGCTGTGCAAAGTAGGAAGTTGGCCGCATGGAGTGACCCCAAGCTAGACCCTGCACCCAGCCCTCCGCTGATGTCTATCTGCTTGCAGACCCTGAACCCACATTATTTATAATTTCTTAACTCCTGCGGTACCTGTCACTCAAGTGTCACCCCCACGGTAACACAGCAGATCAGATTGATACATATTATCAGCTGTAAAAACCACATTTCCTTCAAGATTGCAGAAAAGATGGAGGCCAGGTTGTCTTTAGGCAGCTCTTGCAAGAGATTAAAGTCATCCAGGACTGAGATTCAGGTATAGCATATGGCCAAATCCATAAACAAAACTATAAGTGACTCCAAGGCAGAAAAATCATTTCCAGGTGAGTGGTAGCTAAGCAGTCACACAGTATTAGATTTGAGTGGTATCTAGAGGTTAAATGTTGGACGTTTGCATCCAGTCTAAGCATTAGAAAAAGTGTGAGAAAGAGAAAAAGTAATAAACTGAAAATAACGTTATAATAAATGAGAGCAAAACTCCCTCCCTGACCCTAGGCGTATCCTGATGTAGGATATCATCAACATGAAACACAACTTTAGCTATAGCTGTGACACGTTCTAAGGTAAGCCAGGTCTTTAAAAGAAAATAAGTGTTTGTTTTTCTTTTACTTGAAAGTGAAAAACTTCCTCCTGATGCCTAATTGCCTACCTGATGTGCAGTAGACAGCATTTCCTCAGGTGCACCGGATGCGGGTTAGCAGATGACTTTATAGTATTCTCTGGCTCTAGTAAAAGTATGTGTGTTTTAGTGTAGGCAGCACATCAAGTGAAATAAAGTATGTTGTAATCCAGAGACATGAAGACCTTAAGCAGTGGAAGTAGTTTATTACTTAACGGCACATAGATGACGCAGTGTCCCTCTCTCCACAGCAGCATCAACTGCCGACACGGCTGCGTCACAAGGAACGCTGCTTACAACAGAACCTCCATTCACGGAGGTTCCACAGAATATCATGACGTACAACAACGAGTGGAATCATAACATATCCCCCTCCCTTCAACACTAAGGAAGAGCGTAACAAACTTATACTGTATGTACATAAGAAAAATAGACAAAATAAGCAACATGAGCGTAAAATAAACAGTACAAAAGAAAGCACTTATAAATACAAAAGAAGTGACAGTAGCCAAAAACGGTTAGAAGGTACAACATAAGAGTTGAGATGATATGATGTGTCTACCTAAAAAGGAAAAAACAGTCAAAGAAGCTCACACCAAGTAATACTATAAAACTTAAGGAACAACTAATGGTGCGCTACCCCACCATGAAATCCTGCAAGTGGTGAGGAGGTGCCCTAACTCGCAGGGGTCTATGACACCGTTGTGTGACCGGGGGATACTGAACCTCCTGATCACCACCATTGAAACTCCGATAATTACCCACATTTATTCCACCTGGACCACCTGTCCTCAAACTTCCACTCGCACGAGGAGTATACAACAACTGGTGATCAAGCACCAACACGTAGCCAGAACATACATCTCCTTCAACATTCTGCCTGAGTGACATGTCTTTTGAACAAAACTTTGAAACCCTGCGTAAATTCAATTTTTCGCCATTGACCAACACAACATGCCACAGGTGAACCTCTCTAGCTTGAAAAGGACCCCAAAACTTACTCAAAGCTTTCTGCCAACGGCCTGACCTTTCTTTGACCCAGTCCCCTTCCTGAATCGTTGAAACACGATTCATCCTTTCCCCTCCAACAACTCTCTCACCCATGAGGATACCAACTTAGTGGAAGGTTTTCTCCCTCGCATGGCAACAAAAGGGATTACACCTGTGGCAGCATTCTCTGTGGTGTGATAAGCCCACACCAACTCACCCAGGGTTTCCTCGACATCCAAGTTATTGGCGAGAGCTAGTTCGATCACTCCCTTAACCATGCGGTTGGCCCTCTCCGCGATACCATTGGCCTGGGTATTATAGAGTGCAGTGCGGGAGTGAATAATACCACAACACCACAAAATTTCCCTCATCTCACCAGAAGTTAACTGTGTGTCATTATCCATTATCAGTACGGGAGGGTAGCCTTCCTCTCTGAATATAATGCACACCTTTTATGGTGACCCTGGTGGTAATTTCAGAGAGAAGACGCACAATCAACCACCTAGAATGAACATCCATGAGGACCATCCCAAACCTCTTGTTGAGAAGTACTCTGGACATTGGCCCAATAAAATCGAGGCACACACAATGCCACACCTCCCCAGGGTCATGAATGGTACTCGGCACTGCTTGGGGCCCCACCTTCAATCACTTCTCACTGCATTCACTGCACCTTTCAAACCACTCAACCACATCACCATCCATTCCCGGCCACCAAAACTGACTTCTCAATCTTTTCTTTGTTACAGTCTGCCCCAGGTGTCCTTCTTGGAAGGATGATCTTATCTCCCCCCATAACAATTCAGTCAGCAACAGTAGATAATTAATCTATTACAGCATTAAAGGGTCTAACATTGTGTGGTAAAGTACTCTTCCTTCGCCCGCCTTTCAGAATGAGGTCTAAAACAACTTTAAAAACCTCTTCTTACTGCATGGCATCCATACACTCTTCCTTTCTAACCAAACCTCTGCTCCACCGAACCACATCTTCCACACTGGCAGTAGCGCCTACCCTTGAGCTCTTTGTCACTCCAACCTCATCCATTTTTTCCAAATCCAGGGGCAAACGTGATAAACAATCTGCTTGCACATTACGCCAGTCAGACATGAATTCCACCTGAAAGTTGTACTCCTGCAATCTGGATGCAAGGCGAGCAATTCTGGCTGACCCCTTTCCCGCCCCACCTGGTGACAGAATTTTCAACAGAGGTTTGTGATCAGTGTGGAGAAGAATTCTCCGGCTCCACACGTAATTTCTAAAGTATTCCACACCCCAGGTGGCTGCTAAGGTCTCCTTTTCTATGACAGAATAATGCCGTTCAACAGCTGTCAAAGTGTGTGAAGTGAACGCCGCAGTCCGTTCAGAAGTACCCACATTCTGAGACAACACAGCACCAATGCCTGTATCACTGGCATCCACTGTGACAGTGGTGTTGGCATTGACGTTGAAAGGCACGAGAATGCCTGCATTACAAATCTGTCCCTTGATAGTCTCAAAACAACCCTACTGCTCTGGTCCCCATACAAACATTGCTCCATTTTCTCATGAGCACTTTCAAATGTTCAGTTTTACTTGTGAAATTTTTAATGACTTTTGAGTAACACTCAATTAACCCACGAAATGAACGCAACTAGTCTTTGTTGCCAGGGACCGGAGTCAACCTTATAGAGGCGAGTAAATCTTTTTTTGTTTCATCCCTTCTGAAGAGATAGTGTGCCCCAAATATTCCACCTCCTTCACTAGGAAAGCACACTTCTCTCTGCACAGCGTTAACCCAGACTCTAACAACCTAGTGAGAGCTTCTTTCAATGCCAAATTGTGGTTGTTCACACTATCACCAAATACCAAGATGTCATCCCGGAAATAGATGACATTCTTCAGGCCTTTAAACACCTCTGACACCATCGTCTGAAAAACACTAGCACCTGAGGATAACCCAAATGGCATTCTGGTAAACTGAAAAGTACCCTCCATAGTGATGAAAGCTGTTAGATGTTTAGAGGAGTCATGTAAGCATATTGGGTGATAAGCATGGCGAAGATCCAATTTTGAGAAAAACTTCCCACTTTGCAACAGCAAAACAAGCTCGTTAATATTTGGCAAAGGAAAGGTATCTGAAATAATGTTCGGATTTAGACTCCTCAAGTCAACACAGAAACACAAATTTCCATCAGCCTTCTCTGTGATGACAACGGGAGAAATCCAAGCAGAACTTTCCACGGGTTCAATGACCCCATTAGATAACATGTCATCCAACATTTTTTTGACTTCGTCCCTCACCATGATAGGAACTCTTCTGAGCTTGTGCTGAACAGGAACAGCTTCTGGTCGGAGTTTTATTTTAATGAGCATACCTCTAAGTTTCCTAGCTCATCCTTGAACACCTCCTAAGCACCCTCTAAGATGTCGTCTACAGTGAGATCATCTACCACCATTACTTGTTCTTCAGCATGAGGGTCAAATTTGATGTGAAGATCATACTGGTGGTACCAACCTAAGATTGGGGGCCTGGACTCAGCTACATAAACTTTGCCTTTAACTGACCTGTTCATGAAAGAAATGTCCGTAAGCATGTAACCCACTATGTCTATTTGCTCTACTTGGTATCCACCCGGGTTTATGTCCTTGGGCAGCAACCTCACATTAGGCCACTCTTGCTGAAAAATTCTCTTGGGTACTATTGTATACAATGACCCTGAATCAACCATGAGGTCAACCCTCTTGTTTTTAATGGCAAATTCTGCCTTGGGCCTGCTTCTCCGTCGGTCCTCTATGTTAGACGCACCTGCCACTAACACCTCTTCCTTGCTCACTTTATCTTCCTGAGTAGACCCAATTCAAAGACTTCTGTCAGGCCTAGCTGTATAATCACTGTAGGGTGCTTCTTCAGACAACATAGCCACTTTACCTTTATTGGCTTCCCTACACTTCCTAGTGAAATGACCTTTGCGGCCACACTTACGGCACTCCTTACCAAGGCCCCAACAATTTTTTTAATCAGATGTATGATAGCTACTACCACACTTGCCACACATCCTACCCCCAAATTTATTTGGAAAATTCATGTTGCCAGAAAAATATCTTCCCCCTCTTTCATTGGATTTAGTGAACCCAGCCACATCTCCATCAACCCTCTCTACAACTGATGTTTCCCCCTCGTTGGCAGTGTTCAACTCTGAGTCTCTACGGTCCATCTCCTTCATACAGTACTCAGACTCCTCTACTATCTTCACAATTTCAATTGCATCCTTCAAGGCTGGATCTTTATCAGCCCACAACTGTTCTTGTTTTTTCCTGCTTCTGCATTGCACAATCAACTGATCAAGTATCATCTCCTCAGCCATTGCTAAAACCTACACAGTTCTCGTAAACTGGTAACAAATTCGTCAATGGATTCGCCCACTCTTTGCGGTTGGGTATAAATCTTCTCATAACTACATTTGTCTCTTTAGCAAATCTCTTCACCAACCTCTTGCATGCCTCCTGGTACACATCCTCAATGGGTTGACCACGATCACCCACGGCTATAGGAAAGTACTTAAAAATGTGCTGACCCTCCTTTCCTAAACATGTAAGTAAAATCGCCCTCTTTCTACTAGCGCTGAAATCTTGAGCATCCAACGCTTTCAGATAATTGTCAAAGATGTCAATCCACTCATCCCATTCAATGCAAGGATTGCCAGGTTGAGTAAGGAAATGAGGTGGAGGAGAAACGGCCGTTACATCCAAGGCTGTTACATCCATGTTAATGCTGTATGACAACAAACAAAAGTAAATCATACTGATAACTGTGTTGGAGAAAAGTATATTGCCCTCAACTTGCATCCAGAAGAGAAGAGAGAGAACAAAAAAAAATGTTCCTGATGTTTCCACAAGACAAAATGTCAATTACAAATCAAGATATGCTGAGGAAAGGAATTGAGAAGAAAAGAAAAAAAACCCTCATGTGAATGACACACTTCCCCTTTAAATCGGAAAGGTTCACCTCCTCACAGGCTGCAAAAAATCATCGGGCTCCTTTAAGATACTGAACCCCTCCCACACGGGCGTGTTTATCCACAATTCTGCTGATCAGCATCTGACTCCTCTTCACAGGCGTGCCTCGCCGAACTTTGTCCTCCTAGCAGTCCGTTACGCCGCATGGCTTGAACAGCTGCCCACACCAATTGCCGGTAAGCCGTTGCGATACTTTCCCAATAAACAGCTTCCTCCTCGCAGCTTCACACACTAGCTGCACAACACTGGCGCTTTCAAAAATTTACCGCTCCCCCATTCACCATCGGGCCTTGAGTTAATATGCGGTTAACTTCCTACTGCTGTGTTGCGCTTCGCTATGACCGGGTGCCCACCGCAAATCTCCACAGGTTTCACATATTTGCGCTGCAATGTCAAAGATTACCTTAACGTTCAATATACAGCAAGACAGTCACGGAAGTATCCTGTATGACGCATAGGTTCACCACCACGCTCTATGTGCCCACACCGTCTTGGCTGTAGATTGTCACCAAGAATATGTTGTAATCAGAGACACGAAGACCTTAAGCAGTGGAAGTAGTTTATTACTTAACGGCACATAGATGACGCGGTGTCCCTCTCTCCACAGCCAGCAGCAACTGCCGACACGGCTGCGTCACGAGGAACGCCGCTTACAACGGAACCTCCATTCACTGAGGTTCCACAGAATATCATGACGTACAACAACGAGTGGAATCATAACAAAGTACTTGTCTTGCCAATCTAGCTGGGGCCGCTACTCCATTTGAGAGGAGGAGCGTCGCCCCCACAAGCCCCAGAGCTGAAAAATAAAATGGAAATAAAGTTTATTTATTACCATTTTATTGTTCAGCATCCCGTCATGAACTAAGTGACAGGACGGGGTGGCGCCAGTGCTGCTGAGTGGCAGTAGCAGGGAGCTGTGCGCTTTAAAATTAGCACGTCTCTTTGACGGCCAGCCAGACGTGCATTTTAAACTTCTATAACCCAGCTGTCTGAGACAGCTGGGTTAGAGAAAGTGCAGGCCTCCAGTGCTATTGAGAGCGCTGAGTAAGGCCACTCCCTCCAATCCTGACGCTTCTCTCATGCTGTGAGAGCAGTGCCAGGATTTGGTAGGGCAGTTTCCTGGTCCGGAGCTTCCAGGAGACAACCGAGGGAGGGGAGTTCGAGCTACAAGAAAAGAAGGTAAGTTTATTTAATTTATTATTTTTGTTGTTGTTGTGCCCCTCGCCTCACCACCCTCGGTACATGCCAGCCACCACTGCAATCTAGTAAGTACTGAGTCCAGTGCGTAATTAAAAACATTAGTATGATATAGCCAGCCCGTGTGGGAAGCATGCCACAGCAATGCTCGTTCAATGCTCTCTCCATCTTCAACCTTCAAATACTGACTGTTTCTGTTTACAGGCCGCCTCCATGCGACCTTAAAAATTGATGATGCCTACCTGACCTCCGTGTCTGAGATCACTTTAAAATATACCAACCTCTGCATATTAGCAGACTTCAGTGCCTGGTTTGATAGAACTGCACTCAACCAGATTAAAATCCTCAAATCACTTAACTTGGATCAACTGATCTCCAGTCCCCCTAATACAGCTGGTTGTACACTTCAATCAGTGGTCCAGATTTACTAGCCTTCATGCAATGGAGCCCTGCATGAAAGAATGCAGCCCTGCATTATTCGAGGTACAAAAAGATCCAGTTTTAGAAAAAATCGCACACTGATGACGTCATTGGCAGTGCTCATTTTAAAAATTCTGTTCTGCATCAAACTCAGCTTTGCACTATGGTCCAAATGCAAGCCAGCAGTCACTACACTCTCCAGTACTTGTGCACTGCTGCACAGGGGACAGACGTGTAAGATATATGCTTTAGTGTGAAGTACTTATGTTGCACCTAGATATATCAACCAACATACTGCTTTACCCAGGGATATCTTCATCTCCTAGCTTTAGCAGCTACAGTGGGGGTGGGGCTCTTGATGGGTCTCTTCTGTCTGCACCTCGGCAGACAAAGACTCATAATTAGCGTGAAAGGGTGTGAGGGTGAGTGGATAGATGGATGACTGGATGCATGGGTTTGGAATCGTGAATGGGTGGGCGAGTGAAAGAGTGCATGGGTAGATGCTTGGATAAATGAGTAAAAGGATTGATGTAAGGAAGGATGAGTGAAAGGGAGGAAGGATGGATGGATAAGTGAAAGGGTGAATAGATGGATGAGTGAAACGATGGATGGATATTGAGAGGACGGATGAGAGGGAAAGGATGGGTGATGATGAAAGGGTAAATGGATGGATGAGTGGATGGACTGGATTGAAAGTCTGAATCAGTGAAAGGATGGATGGATGAGTAAAATGATATATGTAAGGATGGATGAGTAAAAGAATGGATGGATGAGTGAAAGGGAGTGTAGAGCGATGGCTGGATGAAAGGGTGGACTGATGAATGAGTGAAAAGGTGAGTGAAAGGAAGGATGGATGAGTGAAAAGGTAGATGGATGTGTGAGTGAAATGGTGGATCGATGGGTAAGTGAAAGGGTGGATGGATATATGCATGGATGAATGAGTGTAAGGATGGATGTAAGGATGGATGAGTGAAAGGAAGGAAGGATGGAAGAAAGTATGGATAAGTGAGAGGGTGGATGGAAGGATGAGTTAAAGGGTGGATGGATGATGAGAGGATGGATGGATGAGTTAGTGAAATGATGGATGATGATGAAAGGGTAAATGGATTGATGGATGAGTGGATGGATGGATGAAGTGAAAGGCTGGGTAGATGGAGGTTGAAAGGGTGAATCAGTGAAAGGATGGATTGATAGATGAGTAAAAGGATATATCTAAGGATGGATGAGTGAAAGGGAGTGTGGAAGGATGGCTGGATGGAAAGGTGGACTGATGGATGAGTGAAGTGGTGAGCGAAAGGAAGGATGGATGAATAAGTGGGTGAAAGGATGAATGGATGAGAGAAAGGGTGGATGGATGGACAGATAGATGTGCGAGTGAAATGGTAGATGGATGAGTAAGTGACAGGGTGGATGGATAGATGCATGGATAAATGAGTGAAAGGATGGATGTAAGGATGTATGAGTGAAAGGAAGGATGGATGGATGGATGTATGTATGGATGAGGAACGGGTGAAAGGTTAGATGATTAAAAGAGTGTATAGATGGAGGATGAGAAAAAAATGGATGAATGAGTTAAAGGATGGATGGATGGGTGAAAGGATAAATGGATGGATGGAGTAAAATGATGGATGGATGTGGTGAAAGGATGAATGAAAGTGGATGGATGGATGGATGAGTGAAAGGATGGAAGGATGGATGAGTGAAAGGCTGTTTTTAAGGATGGATAAATGAAAAAATGGATGGATGAGTGAGTGAAAGAAAGGGTAGATGGTGGCTGGATGAAAGGGTGGAAGGAAGGATGATTGAACGGGTGAATGGATGGCCAGGTGAGTGAAAGCATGGATAGATGTGTGAGTGAAAGGATGGATGAGTGAAAGGGTAAATGGATGGATGGATGTTGGATGGATGAGTTAAGGGGTGGATGGATGAGTGAAAGAATATATGGCTGAGTGAAAGGGTGGATGGATGGATGAGTGAAAGGGAAGATGGATGGATGGAGTGAAAGGTTGGATGGAAGAATGAGGGAAAGGGTGGATGGATGAGCGAAAGATGGATTATTGAAAGTATGGATGAATGAATCAATGGATGGATAAAAGGGGGATGGATAAGTGAAAGGACGGATGATGACTGAAAGGATGGATGGATATGTTTTATGCATAGGTTTCATGGTGGATGGATAGGTTTGGATATATTTGGATGGACGGATGGAAGGAATGCTGACAGACTGAATGTTGGATGAAAGGCTGAATAGATTACAGAATATACAGGTGAAATGGTGGATATCAGCCTGTGTACTGAAGGATGGATAGATACTTGAAAGCAAGAGACAATCAGCCTCTACTAGGGAGGTTCGCAATGACTTTCTTTGCTTGCTTGGTACCATAGGAGCTTTGTCTCAAAGTGGAGGGTATTTTAATATTCTGGCTATGCCCTTTGCTTGACCACTTACCTATGCATGGTTTCCCCAACATTAGGAACTGGTGCAAAGCCAGATCCTGGTGCAGATCACCCTGTTGCCAGAATATATGCCTTTGCACCAAAACTTGTCACATTTTTGCTGTCCCACCCCAGATATACCAACTCTGCAGAAAAAAAATCATAATTTTAGATAAAACTGTAATAAATATGAAAAAAATTCATTTATTTATTTATTTATTTATTTTATTTATAAAGTTTTATATAGCGCGAACTTGATCCCGAAGGATATCAGAGCGCTTTACAGTTTGAGGGAAAAGAAGGTAACAAATCAAAACATGAGTCTAACATGGCTGCCACAGTGTTCCCTACCACGTCGTGCTACTCCTCTGAGAAAAAACCGGACTTCGACCAGACCTCGATCACATCTCCCATCCGGCCTACCCTTCAGGATACCGAATCTGTGAACCTATCTCTGACCGTTGAGACCTAGCTTTTTGGCCGATGCCCGGTGGAGCTACTTGATAGCTATAGAGGAGATGGGCTGTGGACTGCCCCTTCGGCCGTCACCTACCCAGCCGGACATTGGGCAGACCTTACTTCGTCTCTCTGTCGTACTCTCCCTCCTACCCCTTTACTCCACCCACTTTCTCCTTTATGCTCCATTTATCCCTCCTCTTTGCTCTCTAATTGTTTTCTCATTGAGACCTAGCCGCTTGACTGATGCCCGGTGGAGCTACCTCATAGCTATAGAGGAGATGGGCTGTGGACTTCCCCTCGGCCGTCACCTACCCAGCCGGACTTTGGGCAGACTCTCCTTCGTCTCTCCATCCATCCTATCTCCATCCTTTCTCCCTCCTACACCTTTACCCCATCCCCTTTCCCTTCTAAGCTCCATTTATTTCATCTTCCGACGCTCTTGAAATGTTTTCTTGTAACTGATGTAACTTGTAACTGATGTAATTTTGTGGAACCTTATGTAAAGCGCTCTGATACCTCCGGGTCTAGCCAGCGCTATATAAAACTCAAATAAAATAAATAAAATAAAAAATGGTGAATCTAATAGGCTTTGAATCAGATAATGCACACATAACAGATCCTTCATAAACCTGAGTGAACGGGGAATGGGCTATACGATGGAGCAAAGTGACGTAAGGGAGTAATTCATTCATATTCATTAATACATTTGTAAAATATTTCACTTTTAGTAATCAGAAACAGAAAATATACATGAAATATTGTAACATACCCATAAAATGAAAAAATAATAACTAAATTGAATACATTTTAGAAATAAAAAATATGAAAAATATGCAACAAATTAAAAACAACATTAAAATTCAAACACTATCAAAACAAGAAAACATTTTTGACTTCACATATATATTAAAAATGGCTAAGTACTAAAGTAATACATACATTGAAAATAAAAAAAATACCAACATACTTTAAAAATCTACCGACTCTCTTCCCCCAAATTCCCAACATTCCACTACAAAAAATATTATTAAACACATATTTTTATTCAAAAATGAAAAACAAATTCATTTTAAAATTAAATAAAATGAATATTTAAAAAAGGTTTAAAATAAATATACATACATCAGACTATTTTAAAATTAAATTCATAAATTGAATGTCACAATTATCACAACTATGTAAACAAATACTGTCAAAATCAACATTATATACAATCTTATTTTGGTAAACAATGTATTATGCAACAATATGTAAACTAGACTAGAAACTATATACTTACTTTTGATATTTATGTACACGATATTCCTGCAACGAAATTTCTGTGTGATGATTTTTTTTTCTCAATATTCTGTTCAAACACCGGTGGGCATATGTCAATCAACAGATGCCCTTTTTATCAATGTGATGTTCCATTTGTCTTTATTGAAATGCTATCTGTGCCTTAAAGTACAAAACATCTTTCATTTCTCTCCCTTGGAGCTCTTGAGGCCAAACAGTCTGATGATGATGCCATATCATCCACAAGAGGAGGACAGAGTGCAATACAGGGAGAAAACCTAATCCTCCTTACAGCTGTCATCTCTGTGGCCTCCACTGTAGAAGAGGAGATTGTTGGCCCCACTCAGGATGACACTTCCAATGCCTCTTCATTGCCAGTGAGCAGTCTCTCTCCTACGACTCTCCTCTGAATTGTAAGTCCACAGGCACCAGCAAATAAGCCACAGATGCTTGTTCTGGCTCCACAAGACTCACCTGAGATGAAGATGAGTATGAATTCTCTGTCAATTAACAATGGCCCCTTCGCAATCTCCCAGATGTCAACCCACTATGTGCTGAACAACCATCTGTCTCTAAGAGACAAACCAGCATGCAGTCAGAGATTAGTAATGGTAAATGCTTTCCTCTAGAAGAATTCTTTCAACCGCAGTCTATTGTGGTACTTGTGAAATGGGGCTAACCATGCACAACATCTCCACCGGCCTGTAGGACCTCCCAAGGTGATGGAGACACAAACTGGGGTCCCTAAAAAACAGGCATAAAACTTTGGTACGATGTAAAATTTCAATGGAAACATCTCTGGTTGTTGAGGGAAGACGCTGTAGCTCATACTGTCCGATAGGGGCCGGTCTCACGCTGCAGAGCCAAGTGAGGCACCTCAGGCAACTTCAGGTCAACACCCATCTGTGTGTCCCACCAATCCACTACCCTCACCAACCTACCTGATGCCTCCACCATCCCACATGCTCTCAGTACACAACCTAACTCTAAACCCAATGTGGGACCGCTATTGTATAAAGATGGATGCAGACAACCACTCACCCCCAGGCATGGACACAACCAACAACCCTAAGAAGACAGTCACTGCCCATTCTCACCCAAAAACACCCCAACCTTTGTATTCACCCATCTTACTTCTGAATATGTATTGAAAAATGTAATTTGTGTTCATCTTTTTTATATAAAACAATTTGAATTACCTTCTACCTGTGTGCCATCTAATGTGTCCCTGGACCTGAAATTTGGAGTAATTGTCTGGATCATGTTCAAGGATTGCAGTACATGCTGGTGGATTAGAGAGCTCCAAGGATACAATGTTGAGTCTCAAAATCCCTAGACTGCAGTGTGATTTGTTAATATCCATGGTATATAAAACAGAGTTCCCAGGGGCAGTGCAATATATCACCCTTGCTAAGAATTACAGTGGGAAAGCTAGTGTTCCTAGGCTATAGTGCACTCTTTCACACTTGATGATATCAATGGGTATCCAGTAATGACCTATCAAATGTGTGATCAGAAATCAGTATTATTGGTACTCAGTATATTCCGAAATTATAAATGAAAGAAGAAAGAAACTAAGCATCATGAGGTCAGGGATGTGACCTAAATAGCAATTACCAGTATAATAATTATAATTATGTCTTGGACTTACATAATGGTAATTTAGCCAGTAGATTTTATACAAACCAGTTTAATTATCCAGTACAATTCTCACAGTTAAAAACCCCATCTCAAGTTTGGGCATGTTAAAATGCTAACCTGTCCACATTGGCTTAGCATCCTTTCGCATTTTTCCCTCATTGTTCTTGCCTTGGAATTTGGTGTTCACAAGAGGCTCTGTCTACATACATCAATCAAAGTCCTGTGTTTTTATAAATGATATTCATATTTTTTCTTAAAATGTCTTTTGTTTTGTTAGGTGACTCAAATGTGTGACCAATTGGAATTTTTAAAATGGTTTTCTGGATTTCTAATAGCAAGCATAAAAGGCCATAAGGCAATGTTGGTTATGCAAACCATGCTCAGCCAATGACATTCTATAATTTCCTACTATAATGCTTTATTCCCACCAACCTTACCAGGTTACCATGATTTACATTGGCCTCCCACTGATGCCTCGTGCTTGCTCCATACTTGGGGGCCGATTACGATCTCGCTAGGAAGGCCTCCAGGCGGGTTCCGGAACGAGCAAATCCGATTCGAAGCCTATGTTTCCGACCGAGTCGTCCCCCGCTGCGAACGACCAAGTAGGATGCGAAGATCTTGTCCGCGTCGACTGAATCGTTTCCGCACCAGATCCTGTCCGTCGGAGCTGAATCGTGCCGCGCAATGGAGCCGGATTCCTAACGAGCGAGTACGATGCACGATTTGGACAGCTTTATCGACTCGGTCTCAGCGAGATGAAATGGCTGTCGGAATCGGACTTCGGGGGGCTGTAGCAGGCCCCACTTCACTGGGATCCCTCCGAATCGGTCGCGAGGGGACGCGCATGGGTCCCCCTGATCCAAACATGCACAGTGTGGCGAGCAATATGCGGTGCCCGCCACAGGGTGTACGCTTTTCCCCATGCACCCCTTTTTTGCTATGGGAGCCTGTGTACGCTTCGGTACACAGACTCCCATAGAGTTCAATGGGAGTCCGAGCGAACCAAGTCCGTCAGCATATGGCTGCATCGTACTCGTTCGGTCGGACGCGCACAGCGCGATTTGCTAGGAAAGCCCTCCGGATCAGAGTCATACGGAGGGCTTTCCTAGCAAGATCGTAATCGGCCCCTTGGTTTTTACTAGCTAACTGTGACATTTAGGCCTGCCGAATTTAGAGATCCCTGCCAGGCAGACAGAGATCTCCTAGTCCTCAGTAGACCCACTGGTGCAGCGCCCCCAGTCAAGGCTCTGAACGTTGCCCAGAGGATGCCATGTTTGATGCACCTGCTCAGCAAAGACCTTTTTCGAGAAAGAAATTAGCTACGGGCTAATTATTATTATTTGGATTCTATTAAGCACAGCAAATCACCCTGTAAGGGTCTCATGGCGTTGGTGCAAGACTTCCGGAGGGATATTAACAGTTATGCTGCGACAGGTTAGAACATCCAAGTTTTTAGGGCTTTATAAAGTGTCTATGTTTGGTGCAGTCACGAAGCTGTATGGGAAGCTGGTTCCAGTATTGCGGGGCTAAGTATGAAAATAATCTACCACCATTACTGGCGGTGTGAGTCGGCCGGGGAAGTAACACATGTTTCCCACAGGACGGTAGAGTCCTAAGGGCCTATTAGGATGGCGGGTGGACTTTAGTCCGCCCGCCATCCTAGCTGTGCTGGGACCGTCCGCCATACGTGCGGTGGTCCCGCTCCGTTAATTAGGATGCGACCGCCACCGTGGCGGTCGCATTCCGCATTTCTAATATTGCGGCGGGTGCTGCTGTAAGCATCTCCCGCCGCAATACCAAAGAGGCATGCGGTGCACTGCCATGCACAACGTGACAGGCACCGCGCGGTGCCTGCCACCTCGAGCATGGCAATGTAGGGGGGTACCTATACCCCCCCACCCCCCTGGGGGCCCGCAACGGGCCCCCACAGCAATTCCCACCAGCCCTTTCATGGCGGCATCGCCATCATGAAAGGGCCGGAACCACCAGGCATCATACTATGGATGGCGGTGCCTTCCAGGCACCGCCACCATATTATGCCCGAGTTCCGCTGGCCGGCAATCGTGACGATTGCCGACCGGCGGAAAAGCGGCGGACGGACTTTCTGTCCGCCGCGGTACCCACCGCCATAGTAATATGGCGGGGGGTAAATTGTGTTGTGATGGCGGGCGGATCGCCACTGCCGGCCATCATAATGTGCCCCCTAGTCGGAGCATACCAATTTAGTTTTCTCTGTAGATACAGGGGACCATTTCCATATAGAGATTTGTGTGCTAGGCAAAGGAGTTTAAATTGAGTATGCTTTTTATTGGCTGCCAGTGTAAGCTTCTTAGGATGGGGCCTGAAGGTGATAGGGGAGGAAGATGGACTACTCGACGTGCTGCAGTGTTTTACACCATCTGAAGTTTGGTGAACAGTTCTTCATTTATGGAGGTCATTAGAGCATTTCCATACTCCAGGAGACTAATAATGAGTCCCCGGACTAGGGATTTTCTAAATCTGAGTGGAATCCATTGAAATACCTTCCGTAGGGCGCGCATAATACCAAAGCATGTACCTGAGACGTGGTTTTCATGCTCCTTCATTGACAGTTTCTCATCTAGTGTTATTCCTAGATTTCTTACTGTTGCCTTTGGAATGGGAATGGGGCCTAGACTAATAGGCCACTAGTCAGCTGACCAGATTTTATGAGCTTTTCCAAACAGTACAACCTCTGTTTTACTTACATTAAGTTGTAGGCAATTCTGCCGCATCCAATTGGCAATATGATTCATGCAGTCTTGGAATCTTACTTTAGTCTCTTCCAGCTTAGGTCCCATTGTGATGACCAGCTGTGTGTCATCTGCATAAGAGATGATATCGAAGCCATATGATTTTATCACTTGTGCAAGTGGTGCCACATATATACTAAAAAGAGTGGCGTTTAACGCCAATCCCTGTGGCACTCCCCTGTCCAAGGATATGGTTTTTGAAACATACGACTCTAGTTGCCCCAGATGTGTCCTTCCATTCAGAAAGTTCTTAAGCTAGCCAAGGCCTTTCCCTCCGACACCAATCTCTTCTAATCTTTTAATTAAGACTACGTGGCAGATGGTGTCGAACACGGTTAACAAATCCAATAGGACCAGCATTGCTGAGTGTCCATCGGTAAGAGAAAGTCTTATGTTGTCTATTACTTCCACTAGTGCTGTTTCAGTGCTATGCCAAGCGCGGAAACCTGACTGTGAAGGGTTGAGCAATTGTCGGGTTTCTAAGTATGTCATCAATTCTGTGTTCACCAATGTTTCCATCAAAAGGAAGTACGGAGATTGGTCTGAAGTTTCCTAGTTCTCTAGGATCTGCCATTGTTTTTTTAAGAATAGATTTAACCTTCTCTGATTTCCATTTTACTGGAACTACTTCCAGATTCAATGACAGTTTAAGCAGATCTGTGAGGCTATGTAGTAATACAGGGGCCAGGGTGGACATAATATAGAGAGGAGCCAGGTCTTCCGATGATCTTGACCTAACCCTTTTTATTATGGATCTGACATCCTCTTGCGTTACCATGGTGAACTCCTTTAATAGTACTGCACGGGTAGTTACCATCCTTCTACACTCCATATTCATTTCTTCTCCTTAACAAAGGTATTGTAGATTTTGGTTATTTTTTCCTCAAAGAAAATTGCCAACTTTTCTACTAGGTCATGGGAGACTGGAATAGATGGGTCACAGGATTTGGGATTCGTGAATTCCTTTAGAATTCTAAACAATTCCTTATGGGAGTTGGCTGCTTTATCAATGCTATTAACAATATGCGCTTTCCTGGGACACTTAATTTTATCGAGGTATTGTCTATGGGCCCTTTTGTAGGATAATCTATCCTCATTTTTTTCGATTACCTCCATTTACGTTCTAGTTTTCTACACGCTGTTTTTTCTGTGCTAAGAATGCTCTCTCGCTTGTTGGGCAAGCACACTACAGACATTCCAGAATTATTTATTGACAAAACAATTGTCTTATTGTTCATTAGTTTTGAGCTCATATAGCACTGAGCCTGTATGTAGCAATGATGTCCACTCCCTGCTATAAACTAATTCATCCTCCCCAATTACATTGTAAAGGTGGCAGCATTGCTGTTATTTGTAAGAGGTGTTTTCTGTTTCACAGCTCACACTCGATGTGTTTTCTGCATCCCAGATACTCGGATTTCATCAGTACATTTCGGATTCTTACTCTACCTGGTATTGTAGTTTACCGCCCTCCAGGCACCACATCTGCTTATATTAAAGCCTTTCCTGACTTCCTCATCCCTTTGATAAACAAGACTAGGATCTACGTCCCCTTAGAGGATTTTAATATCTGGGCTGATTGTCCAGAAAAACCTGACACCCAGACACTTATCGAAGAAATGCAGGTCTGAGGAACTCCCAGTTAGTTACTGATTCTACTCGAGTTGCTTGGCAAACACTGGACCTCATTTTTGTGGTTTTGAATTTATTTTGTGACTCAGATGTTTCTCCTATTGCATGGATGTGCCATGCAGTAATTTCTTTCCTTTGGCCTATTCCAAATAATATTGAGACTTCCGTAAAACACCACAATTATATTAAAAGGTGGTATCCATTAGTTAATCACTGATGCTAACTGTTAGAAATGGGGGTCTCTAGTTGGCAGAGGTAGGTACCTTTGTCCAAGTAGGGGCCCTTCTTCCTAGTCAGGGTAAAGGGGATACACTTCTAAAATAACCCCTGCTCACCCCCTTGGTAGCTTGGCACAAGCAGACAGGCTTATCTCAGAGGCAGTGTGTAAAGCATTAGTGAACACATACAGTAACACCGTGAAAACACTACAAATGGACACCACACCAGTTTAGAAAAATAAGTAATCTTTATCTAAACCAAACAAGATCAAAACAACAAAAACCCACAATACAGTTATCAAGATATCCTTAAAAATAGGTGATTCACTCAAATAAAGTTTGTAGCAACAAGTCACTCCACCTGGAGTTAGTACAACGTCGTGATAGATGAAAATCCCAAAGTACGGCACTGACCGTACAGTGCGCGGCGTCAGGCATGGAGTCAAGCAGACCCCCAAAGAACAGTACCTTGGAAACGAAGGAAGCAAAGACGGTGCACGGCATCGGGGAGGTGATGCTTCGTTGACGCTGGGCGGCATCGGTTCCTTACAACCCCAGGGGAGGTGAAGCCTCGGTTCCTTACTGAGATGCAGGGGAGGTGAGACGTCAGTTCCTTACTGTGTCGGGGAGGTGACGTCACGTGGTGGCGAGGCGTCGGTTCCTTACGACGGTGCGGTGTCAGTGGATTCGAGAGTCACCCTTGTCGAGTATTGGCTCCACGTTAATGAAGCAACGGCGTCGGTGAAGTCGGGGCTGTGGTGCGAGTTGGGACGGTGCGTCGTGGACATCACGGGCGGATTCCTCGGCTCGGGTACAGGCAGCGGCCTCGGTGACTGCTTCGGAGACGATGCGGCACAGCATCATCAGGCGTCTGGCCTACGGTGCAAGTCGGGGCGGTGCGTCGTGCTCTTCACGAGCGGTGCCCACAGCTCCGGTGCAGGTTGCAGGGTCGCTCGCCGGCGTCAGTGTTGCAATTTCCTTCTGTGGCAGCTGAAACAGCAGTTCCAGATGCAGAAAGACAGAAGAAATGGAGTCTTTGTGTCCCTGAGACTTGAGAACAGGAGGCAAGCTCTATTTCAAGCCCTTGGAGATCTTCCTCCAGCAGGGGACACAGAAAACAGCAAAGTCCTTCTCCTTTCCTTGACAGCAAGTAGCCGCTGCAGGCCAACCCCAGACAGCAAAACAGCACAGGGGCAGTATTCCTCCTCAGCTTCTCCATCTCTCATCCTTGGCAAAGGTTCCTCTTGAATCCCATAAGTGATCTACAGTTCTGGGGTCTGGGCCCCAATATTTATACTACAAAATCCTTTGTTCTCTAGTGGCAGAGAAGCCCTGTGCTCAGTCAAAACCAGTTCTGTCCTCTCTGGAGCAGCTTCCTTGCAGGAGGTGGAGACCGCATTGTGGAAGGCAGACCAGGCCCATTCAGGTGAAAGGAAATCTCCTCCCCCTACTCTAAATGCAGCCCGGGTCTATTCAGCCCAGCCCTGACTCATCAGACTATCTGGAGCCACTGCACCTCCTCAGCCCCTGACACTCCAAACCCAGACAGTCAATCCACATCCTAGCAGAGGCACACTGGATGGCTAAGCAAGAAAATACCTAAATTCTGAAAGTGGCATTTTCAAACACAATGTTAAAATCACCCTCACTAAAAGATGCATTTTAACATTCTGAGTTCAAGCATACTAAACTTAATTTTCCTACCTTGTTCCCAGGGGTAGTTAGGCTTATAAGATGTTATAAGCAAACTCCCCATACCTTCCTATGGGAGCAGCAGCCTTGCAATAGTGAAAAACGAAATTGGCAGTATTTCACTAACAGGACATGCCACACACATCAGGGCATGACCTACCTTTTATATACATTGCACCCTGCCCACAGGGGTACCTTGGGCCTACCTTAGGGGTGACTAACATGTAAGAAAAGGGAAGGTTAGGGCCTGGCAAGTGGGTGCACTTGCCAGGTCGACATGGCAGTAGCAGACTCCACACAGGCTCTGCAATGGCAGGTCTGAGTTACATTTACAGGCTGCTTATGTGGCTGGCACAATCAGTGCTGCAGCCCACTAGCAGCATTTGATTTACAGGCCCTGGGCACACACAGTGCACTGTACTAGGGTCTGACTAGTAAATCAAACATGCCATTCAAGGAAACACCAATCCATAACAATAATTTACAAAGGGAGCACTTGCACTTTGGCACTGAACATCAGTGGCAAAGTGCCCAAAGCATCTAGACCAGCAAAATGGAGTCCAACACACAGTAAAAACACAAGAGGTCAAGGCAAAAGATACAGGGGAAACCCATGCCAATGATGCCAGGTCTAACACGTGTCCCCTCCAGCTGAAATGTGGGAGAACTACCCACCCTCTTGGGAGTTCTCTTCACTAAGGCAGAAAATCTGGATAGACCATCAGCATTGGCGTGTTCTGTACCAGGGCGGTGTTCCACCGTGAAGTCCATCCCCTGTAGGGAAATGGACCACCTCAACAACTTTGGATTCTCACCACTCATTTGCATCAACCATCTGAGGGGCCTGTGGTCGGTCTGAACCCAGAAGTGAGTCCCAAACAAGTAGGGCCCCAGCTTCGTCAGTGCCCAGACAACAGCAAATGCCTCACGCTCAATCGCACTCCACCTCTTTTCCCGTGGGAGTAACCTCCTACTAATGAAGGCTACAGGTTGGTCTAGGCCCTCCTCATTTAGCTGTGAGAGCACAGCCCCCACACCATGCTCTGAAGCATCTGTCTGCACAATGAATTCCTTTGAGAAGTTGGGCGGCTTAAGCACGGGCCCCATGCACATGGCAGATTTCAGGGCATCAAATGCTCTCTGGCAGGCGTCAGTCCAGTTCACCTTCTTGAGCTGCTTCCTGGAAGTCAGCTCTGTCAAGGGGGCAGCAATGGTGCTATACCCCATGACGAATCTCCTGTAATACCCAGTGAGTCCTAAGAAGGCTTTCACCTCTGTCTGGGTCTTGGGGGATTCCCAAGCCAGAATGGTATCAATATTGGGCTATAGGGGCACCAACTGGCCGCTCCCCACCTAGTGTCCCAAGTACACCACAGAACCCTGCCCGATCTGGCACTTGCTTGCCTTGATCGTGAGGCCTGCCCTCTGCAGAGCCTTCAACACTTCCCAGAGGTGGCACAGATGTTCCTCCCAAGTGAAACTGAACACTGCGAAGTCATCCAGGTAGGCGGCACTGAAGTCCTCCAGTCCTGCCAACACCTGGTTGACCAACCTCTGAAAGGTGGCAGGGGCATTATTCAACCCAAAGGGCATCACCCGGAATTGTTAGTGCCCCTCTGGTGTTGAGAATGCTGACCTCTCCTTTGCCCCATCAGTTAAGGCAATCTGCCAGTACCCAGACGTTAAGTCAAACGTACTGAGGTAGCGGGCAGCTCCCAACCGATCTATGAGCTCATCAGCTCTGGGGATGGGCTGCGCATCAGTCCTGGTGACCAAATTGAGCCCTCGGTAGTCCACACAGAACTGGAGTTCTGTTGTGGCACCAGGTGCGGCAGCCTTTGAGACCAAGACCAATGGGCTGGCCCAAGGACTGTTTGAGGGCTCAGTCACCCCTAGTGCTAACATCTTGGAGACCTCCTCCTTGATGCAAGCCTTGACCCTGTCAGTCACTCTGTAAATTTTATGTTTCACAGGAGGACTGTCCCCAGTGTCCACAACATGGACACACCACTGAGTGACACCAGGGGTCAGGGAGAACAGAGCAGCAAACTGCCCCAACTGTTGGTGGCAGTCACTCTACTGTTCAGGAGTCAGGGTGGGAGAGAAGGTTACACCGTCCACTGACCCATCGTGTTCCTTCGCAGACAGGAGGTCAGGAAGAGGTTCAGTCTCCTCCTCCATTCCAGCATCTGTTGCTATGCGCATGCCCACTTGGGACCTCTCCAAGAGGGGCTTAAGGCGGTTCACATGCAGGACCCGCAGAGGGTTCCTTGGAGATTGCAAGTCCACCAAGTAGGTGACTTTACTCTTGCGCTCCACCACCTCAAATGGTCCGGTCCACTTATCCTGGAGTACACAAGGCTCCACTGGAGCCATGGCCCACACTTTCTGTCCAGGCTGAAACTCGATCAGAGTGACATTCTGATCATACCAACGTTTCATCTCCTCCTGGCTGGCTTCCAGATTCGCTTGTGTGAGTTGTCTGAAGCGCTTAGTCTGGTTCCTGAAGGCCAGCATGTAGCTATATACATCCTGGGGATGTTTACTGGGAGCTTTCTCCCAGCCTTCTTTGACCAGACTTAGAGGTCCTCTCACAGGGTGCCCATACATGAGTTCAAAGGGACTAAACCCTAAGGACTTTTGCGGTACCTCCCTGTAAGCAAACAAAAGGCACGGTAGGAGGACGTCCCATTTATGCATCATGGGTTCACCAAGACCCATAATCATGCCCTTCAGGGTCCGGTTGAATCTCTCAACCAGCCCATAACTTTGGGGGTGGTAATGAGTGGTGAACTTGTAGATAACACCGCACTCCTGCCACAGGGACTTCATATACTTAGATATGAAGTTGGTACCCGGGTCGGACACCACCTCTCTGGGGAACCCCACACGGGAGAAAATCCCCATCAACGCACGACCAACCACGGGGGCCATCACAGTCCGGACAGGGATGGCTTCCGGGTACCGGGTGGCATGGTCCACGAAGACCAGGATAAACCTGTTGCCCATGGCTGTCTTGGAATCCAGAGGCCCCACAATGTCAATACCCACCCTCTCAAAGGGGGTGCTGACCACAGGGAAAGGTTGGAAAGGAGCCTTACACTTCCTCCCACTCTTACCACTTGCCTGGCAAGACCTACAATGAGTATCAGAACTCTTACGCATTTGGGGCCAGTAAAAGTGGGTAACAAGCCTTTCAAAGGTCTTGTCTTGCCCTAAATGTCCTGCCAAAGGCACATCATGAGCCAGACCCAGTAGGAAGGCTCTGAAGCGCTGGGGTACCACCAGCACACGGGCTGACCCAGGCACAGCAACCTTAGGCTCGCTATACAGGAGACCATTCTCCCAGTAAATCCAATGTGATCCAGACTGATCACCTGCTGCCTGGTTTGCAGCCTGCTGCCGCAAACCAACAAAAGAAGGGCATCTCTGCTGCTCCTGGCAGAATTCCTCCCTGGAGGGGCCTCCTTCCGGCTGCCAATGGGTCAGCTCAGGCAGGTCCCCCAGTTCAGCCACTTGTTCGCCTGTAGGCTCCAGAGCATCCCCCTCAAGGTCTGCCTCCACCTGACCGTGGGAACTTCGGGGGCCGGTTTCCTGCGCTCCCTGCCACTTCTTTCTGGCAGGCACCTGGGTCACTCTTTCAGGCTCCAGGTCCTCTTGAATGCTCTTACAAGCTGCCATATACCGAGTGGTCACACACGCCCACTCAGGCAGACCCAACATCTCTAAATGAGACCTCCGCTCCACCTTTGCCCAAGGGGAGCACTCCAAATCATTGCCTAGCAGACAGGCATGGCTGGCCTCACAACTATTTTCAAGGTACCTGAGACCCCCCCCCACTTAAAGGGAACATGTGCCACTTTGGAGAGGCACTCTGAGTAGTCAGCTGCAACTACTGGGTAGAATGTGTTGGGGACCACCTGCTCCTCAGACACCAGCCAACAACTGACAGCTGTCACACTGGCTCCAGTGTCTCTCAGAGCCTCCACACTATGGCCATTGATGGTCACCCACTGCCTGTACTTCTTAGTGTTATCAGGCAGATGAGCTCTTGGGACCATCTCACTGTCTCCTAAAGAGTCCAGGGACATTTCTGGGGACCCCACCCCTCTTGGGCACCCAACTCCTCCCCCAAGGCTACAATAGCCATTTCCTGGGGCGGTGGACCAGTGGGTGCGGTGGTAACCTTCTTGGGACACCTAGGATCCCCTTGGAAGTGGCTCACCTGACCATAACCATAACATGCCTTGGGACCCCTATGAACAGGCTTACCTGTCGGGACCTATGGCTTCTTTTCACTGGGAGGTCGGGAACCCTTACCTTGGTTCCCTTGGGAATTACTTTGGGGCCCTTTTTGGAACTCCTTCTGTTTACCCTTGTCCCCCCCACTCTTCTGCTAGGGACCCTGCCCACCTTTGGCAGAGTCTCCCACACAACCTTTTTGGACCCTGGTACTTACCCAGCGGTCCGCCTCCACAGCTAGCTTCCTGGGGTCAGTCAGCTTACTGTCAATCAAGTGCTGGCGTAGCTCTGGAAAACAATTATCTGACAAGTGCTCCCATGCAACCAAATCATAGAGCCCCTGAAAATCATTCACCTTGCTACCCTTCACCCAACCATCCAGGGCTCTGCAAAAATAGGACACATACTCCACCCAAGTACTTGACTCCAGCTTCTTACAGTATCTAAATTTCTGCCTATACAGCTCTGGGGTCAACCCATACCTTGCTACTAAGGCTTCCTTCATGGGGGCATAGTACATCTGATCCTCAGTGGGCAATGCTAGCAATGTTTCCCTTCCTTCACTGATAAAGCGGCCCCACAATCCCACTCTCCAATCTCGTTCAGGGACGCTGTGGGACCTCATTGCTACCTCATAGGCCTTGAACCACTGACCAATGTCCTCATGCTTCATGAAATCCATAATAACCTCCTTGGGGATTTATACCTTTCCTTCTCCAGGCACTGATGGTGCGCTGCCACCATTGGGATTGGTCTCTGGACTTTTGGCTTTCAGATCCAACTCCCTCAACTCTCTTTCATGCTCTAAGAGCATCTTCTTCTCTTCCATGGCCAATTTCTGCTTCTCTAACTCCAATTTCTTACTTTCCATGTCACACTCCTTCCCCAGCCTGAGCTTTGTAAGCTCCAACTCATGCACTCTGCTTCTCTCCCTATCCTCCAACTCCTCTGGAGACAGACCCTTTGAAGACACACTGCTGCCCCCCTGGAAGGCAACTTCCCTCCATTCAGGCCCAATAGCCCATCCTGCTGCCGATCTAAATTCTCTCCCTCCACCATAGGCTCCTCGGTATGCTCACTGGCATTCCTTGTTTCCAACCAGGCCCTCAGCGCCTTTTGGTATTCCTCCTTTCTGGTGAGGCCTCTTACAGAGATTTTAAATTTTCTGCAGACAGCTTTAAGTTATGGCACAGTGTACGTATCAACCCTCTCCTCTTCAAATTCAATATCCACATATACAAGTGATGCTGGTTTACTCATGGAGAAAATTGGCACTTCTCAAGTTGCAAAGAATTCCAAGGAAAAAGTTCTACCAAATGTATGTGGTCGCGTAATGGTCTGCACTAGTAGTGTACACCAATCACTGTATGTGAGACACAAATGCAAGTCCAGATCTTCATCGCTGACCACCAATATTAGAAATGGGGGTCTCTAGTTGGCAGAGGTAGGTACCTTTGTCCAAGTAGGGGCCCTTCTTCCTAGTCGGGGTAAGGAGGATACACTTCTAAAATTACCCATGCTCAGCCCCTTGGTAGCTTGGCATGAGCAGACAGGCTTATCTCAGACGTCGTAATAGATGAAAATACCAAAGTACGGCGCCGACCGCGAAGTGTGCGGTGTCAGGCACGGAGTCAAGCAGACTCCCAAAGAACAGTACCTTGGAAACGATGAAAGCAAAGAAGGTGCACAGCGTCGGGGAGGTGATGCTTTGTTGGCGTCGTCGGTTCCTTACGACCCCAGGGGTGGTGAAGCCTCGGTTCCTTACTGTGATGCAGGGGAGGTGAGACATCGGTTCCTTACTGTGTCGGGGAGGTGATGTCATGTGGCAGCGAGGCATCAGTTCCTTACGACGGTGCGGTGTCGATAGATTCGGGAGCCACCCACGTCGAGCATCGGCTCCGCGTTGATGAAGCACCGGCGTCGGTGAAGTCGGGGCTGCGGTGCGAGCCGGGATGGTGCATCCTGGACGTCATGGGCGGTGTCCTTGGCTCCGGTACAGGCAGAGGCCACGGTGACGGCTTTGGAGTCGATGCAGCATGGCGTCAGCAGGCGTCGGGCCTACGGTGCAAGTCGGGGCGGTGCGTTGGTCTCTTCACGAGCGGTGCCCACGGCTTCGGTGCAGGTTGCTACATCGCTCGCCGGCGTTGGTGTTGCAATTTCCTTCTGTGGCAGCTGAAACAGCAGTTCCAGATGCAGAAAGACAGATGAAATGAAGTCTTTGTGTCCCTGAGACTGCAGAACAGGAAGCAAGCTCTATTTAAAGCCCTTGGAGATCTTCCTCAATCAGGGGACACAGCAAACAGTAAAGTCCTTCTCCTTCCTTGGCAGCAAGTAGCCACTGCAGGCCAACCCCAGACAGCAAAACAGCACAGGGGCAGTATTCCTGCTCAGCTTCTCCGGCTCTTCTCCTTGGCAAAGGTTCCTTTTGATTCCCAGAAGTGATCTAAAGTTCTGGGGTCTGGGCCCCAATATTTATACTACAAAATCCTTTGTTCTCTGGTGGCAGAGAAGCCCTGTGCTTGGTCAAAACCAATTCTGTCCTCTCTGGTGCAGCTTCCTGGCAGGAGGTGAAGACAGCATTGTGGAAGGCAGACCAGGCCCATTCAGGTTAAAGGAAATCTCCTCCCCTACTCTAAATGCAGCCCAGTCTATTCAGCCCAGCCCTGACTCATCAGACTCTCTGGAGCCACTGCACCTCCCCAGCCCCTGACACTCCAAACACAGACAGTCAATCCACATCCTAGCAGAGGCACACTGAATGAGCTAACCAAGAAAATACCTACTTACTGAAAGTGGTATTTTCAAATACAGAATGTAGAAATCACCCTCATTAAAATATGCATTTTAACATTCTGAGTTCAGGCATACTAAACTTTATTTTCCTACTTGTTCCCAGGGGTAGTTAGGCTTATAAGATGTCACCATGGCAGTACCAGACTGCACACAGGCTCTGCAATGGCAGGCCTGAGTTACATTTTCAGGCTACTTATGTGGGTGGCACAATCAGTGCTGCAGCCCACTAGCAGCATTTGATTTACAGGCCCTGGGCACACACAGTGCACTGAACTAGGGACTGACTAGTAAATCAAACATGCCAATAATGGAACCACCAATCCATAACAATAATTTACAAAGGGAGCACTTGCACTTTCGGCAACGAACAGCAGTGGCAAAATGCCAAAAGCATCTAGACCAGCAAAACGGAGTCCAACACAGAGTAAAAACACAGGAGGTCAAGGCAAAAAATGCAGGGGAAACTCACACCAATGATGCCAGGCCTCACAGTAATGATAGTTTCACCCGTTTCAGATCAATCGTTTCTCCAACCATCCCAAACACCCTCTAATCCTTGGAACTCTACTGGGGCCAAGCAGGAGAAACATCTCTGCAAACAACTGGAAGGCACCTGGAGGAATGATTATCCTTACGAGAAACTCATAAGGCATCATAGCTCTTTGAGGGAATATAAAAAAGTTGATTTTGTGCGCTCGTGCCCAGTGCTCTGCCTTGGCTATTTTCAGTTCTGGAAACTCGCCCACAGAAATGTTTACATTAGTCTAATCTCTAATTAATGTTACTTGCCTCTGTGCCCAGATTTCACCTTCACACTTTTTAAGTTACTCACTATCTGAATGGTTCCATACCAGCATTTGTAATATCTGTACAGGGGTTTTCAGCCACTGCCGCCATTAAACTTTCCACGTCCGCCCTCCAAAGCTTTCCAAGGCCCTTGGTTGGCGGACTTCAAGCTGCTCTCTATGGAGAACACCTGTGCACTGACTTCTTCCATCTCACCAGGCTGCTGCCTTGACCCTTACCCTTCCCCCATCTATGCTTCACTGCTATCACTCCCTCATTTACTGAAATCTGTAACAGTTGGGCTATTAGTGGCAGGGTTATTAGTGGCATGGGCACGGCTCCTCTCAAGGAAGGCGGTGCTGCAGTTCATGTGAATTTCACTCTTGCCTTTTCCTGTTAAAATACTCGAGAAAAGCAAACTGTTCTCAACTTTCAGCCTTTCTGGAAAAAAAATGTATGCCAATTCTACACAATCTGACTGTTGTCCTTTTCACAGCACAGAGAGAGCCTTACTTGCCATTCTGGAGGAACCTGGGCTTAGTCAATAAGGGAGGCACTGCGGCCATCATCCTGTTAAACTGTTTCTTTTGATAGGATATCCCATCCCAACTAACTAACATGCCTTCAGGAAACTGGTACCTGCTGCAGTGCTCTGTGCTGGATCACCTGTTATCTCCGTAATAGACAACAAGCTATTACCTGTAAAAATTCTGAGATATTGAGCATTTAGCCCCTAAGGCTCCTCTCTCAGCCCAAAGTTCTTCAATATCTATATCACCCCTCTTTGCAAACGTATTCTATAATGTTGTTTATCCATCCCTACTTATGCAGATGGTACCCAGACCATGGCCCGCCTGAATGGTGATCCTTCCAGAACTCCAGTGAAAATGCACTGTCTACTTTACTCAAACCTAAAACTGGCAAGACAGAGGCATTAATCATAAGAGAAGGCCCACAGCCTAGGACACAAGGTTGGTGCCCCACCCACCCCCAGGATATTTGGAACTTTCCACTTCCAAATCAGCTATGTACATAATCTCGAGTTTCAGTTTGATCAGTTGCTGTCTCTTTCATAAAGTATCAATCAATCAGGATTTGTAAAGCGCAGCTGTTTCACCCGTGAGGGTCTCAAGGCGCTGTGGGATCATGCTGCTGGATCATGCTGCCTGTACCTATTGGTTGGACATCCAGGTCTTGAGGTCCTTCCTGGACTGCTGGAGCAATGGTGAGGCTCTGAGGTGCAGGTGGAGGGTGTTCCAGGTCTTAGCTGCCAGGTGGGGGTAGGAGCGGCCCCTGCTGTTAGCTCGGTGGATGTGCTGGGTGGCTGCCAGGGAGAGGGATCCGGAATGAAGCTCCCTGGTAGGTTGGTAAAAGTTCACTCGTTTGTTGAGGTATGACGCTATCCACCTCCTGCATTCTCTTCCTGAGAGTCCTACACAAAATAAGCCCATTGTCTGCCTTTTAACTTAAACAGCACAGTAGCCAAGACTGTCATTTTGTCTGACCTGGACTACTGCAATTGTTTACGTTTGCTTCTCTGATCTAAAAGAATTCAACATGCTGCTGCACATTTGATCCTTATTCAGCTACATTTTGCTCACACTCTCCCCTACTGACAACCTTAGATTGGCTACCTATTTATAAATGCATTATTTACGAAATTCTCTGTTTACTACCTCAGGCCTTCTTTCTCTCAGGTTCTTGCTATGTACAAATTAGTATGTTGCGCTCCTCCTCTCTCAAGTGCTTCAGGGCTCCTAAAGTTGAATCTCTGGCTTTATTTTTAGCAGCGCCATCTTCATGCAAGACAGCCCTGTTATTTGAAGTTAGTCATGCACCGAACAACAGAAAAGTATCCCTAACATGCTTGAAGAAAGCCTCTTACACATTAGGGATGGTTCTATATTTGGTGGGTAGTACACATATTTTGTGCCAGCAGTTTTTTAAATTTATTTATTTTGTGTTTTATAGAGCGCAAACTTGACCCGTTAGGGTATCAGAGCACTTTACAGGAGTCATAGCAATGTACAAAAAGGCTTGGAATCACAGCAATAAACAATCGATTAAGAGGGGGGGGGGTGCTAAGTACATAGGGGGATAGAAGGGCACTTATGAACAGTATACAGTTACAATTTCTCAAGACAGGGCCCCATTGCTGGTTACATGGGGGTTAGAGGGACACGTATGTATATTTTACAATTACAAATACTCAAGACAAGGGCCCTGGTATCTTGGTGGGGTGACTGGGTAATCCGCGGGAGGCAATAGTCGGAAGTAGATCAGGGTCTCAAAGGTGTTTGAAGGCAGAATTTAAAGGAGGAATTTGCCCATAAGGAAGGTTTTGGCATCCTTTTTGAAGCGAGCAAAAGAAGGGATTCTTCTGATGGTGGGTGGGAGAGAGTTCCATATTCTTGGAGCGGCCCCAGTGAAGGCCCGATTGTAGGTTTTTTTCCCCCGAAAACGTGCAGGCTGGAGCAATACGTCTCTGGCTGACCTCTCAATCACCTCTCAAACATGATGGAATAACAGTGGCATAATTTCCCCGCAAGGTGGATTGTGCAATTCCAGCAGGAGCAGCATTTGAGAAAAGCCCAACCCCCATAGCTTGATACTTTAAATTCTATGCGCCTTTCTCTACCACTGTGGCAAAGGTGTTTCTTCCATCACATCAATTTTTGCGTAGGTGGCCACCCATTTTTAAATACCTCTAGGTAAAAGTTATGGCTCACATGGGGTGAGGATGCAAAGACAGATACTGTTGTGCCAACGTATATTATGTGAGACTGTGAAATTTTAGCCCATGGTGGCATGAGTTTTCTTCATAGCTTGGATGTGCAACAAAAACAAGAGAGGTGAATTAATGTTGTATTAAAGTTAGTTTTTTTTTATGGTTCTGTCATCTTTGGAACGGTAAACATCTATATAAGTATTTTTATTCACTTTCTTGCTCTTCACAGCCATACTACAGATCAAGCTATATATTGATAGATTTATGAACTGAGTATATATGACTACCTTTTTATTAAATATTTAAGTACTTTGCGCTGCATCGCCAAGCGATGCAGCGCGCGCAACGAAATTCGTTTTATTTATTTTTTTGTTTACTTACCTCAGTGCGGCCGAAATCCGTAGTTTACTAGCCCCCACCCAGCCCCGCCCCCCGCCCTGCGTCACCGCCCGGCAGCACTCCCACCACCGGCCGCTACTGCATAGAAGTCCTGCTTTGGTACATATAGCTCAGAGGTGGTTTATATGATTAAATCACTGTTGCAATCACACTGTGACAGAGGAGTAGCACTTATGTGATTGTTTGTCTTGCGACTCAGCGCTGTCTCCAACCAGACAACCAAAGACAAGGGCATTGTGCACATTGTTCTTAGTCTTGGACGAAGTATATTAAGCAACTTGATAATATGCTTACAAAGAAATGTACTGCCTGCAGAATGATTTCTACGTATGTTATCACGTACGTGCAAAGCATGTAAAAAGTCACCATTTAGAAAAGATGTAAAGTTTAAACATGTAACTAAAATGAAGATTCTGTGCTCGGGCCCTATTGAACCTTACAACAAGAGCAGATGCAAAGTGTTGGCTTGGTATTTACAATCCCAACACAAATCAACATTTGCGCTAGATTGTAACCTAAAGTAAAGCAACACATTACAATGCGCTGCCTCTCATTACTTTGCATCAAGGAGGCGTTACATGGGTGGTGTATGGGCATTCCAGTTCATCCACACATGGATTTTGACATAAATCCATATCAACAAAGACTTAAGACATAGATTTGCACCAAACTCCTGCACCTCCTTAAGGCTGGCTTAACGAGGAGAAATATTTTTAATTCTCCTTGTTTTTTCTTCTTTGCATGCATGCTGCATTCTGAAGCACACATACAAAGAGGAAATTAACTTTCAGCATAGTTTTTGATGTAACACAGACACCCTTGCACAATGTTGCAAGGGTGTCTGTGTTGGGGCATGGCAGCATAAAATATGCCAGCACAGGCAGAAAGCAGACCAGCACCCCATCTAGATATGGTGCTGTTCTGCTCTCTCTCATTCACACAATGCAGCGCAGCAACTTTACGAGTTGAGCTGCATTGTGTGGTTTATTTGTAGATCTGGGTCCAAGGATTTTGTTATCTGTAGAGCGAGAACCAAACTCGATATTGACGTGAAATCTTTTGGGGCACATCTATGCTTCCTACTAAACAGACATAACGTTTCTAGGTTTCAGGCTGCAAAAAACAGATGTTTATGTACACTTTGCTACTCTCTCTAGGGCACCATTCCAGCCAGATGTCAACAAGATATGCTACAGTTCAATGTATCCATCAGCCAACAAATTTAGTCTGTAAGATGTTGCCAGTGTCTGATCTCTTCTGCCTTCTCTTTTCTCTGGTAAAACCACAAAACTGTAGATGGAGCCTTAGTTAATGTACATTTCTCCATTATCAATAATGCTGTCTTGCTGCTCTAATTAATTTGCATATTGAAAATAACAGATAATCGAACACCTGAATAAGCCCTTTCTTTAGCTAAATTAAACCTGGTTGCTCAAGCTAGTCTGGTCTGTACTGACTGCTCATATCTCCTTGTGTGGTTTTATTCGAATGTGCTTAAATTGCAAGTGACTGTGTAACAAAGGCCCACCAGATCTTGCAATCTGCACCTTAGTCTCCTCCTCAAAGCACCACCTGGATTTAGGAGACACCAGTTTACACAACATTTGTGAATTTCACTTTTTCACTAAATGTGGATTTCAGTGACGATATTGTAGGCTGTCAATTCTGCAGCAAAACATGGTGCAGAAGCTTGGAGATATAATGAGCCTAAATAAATTTAGGGCCAGATGTACGACTTTAATTGCATGCGCAAACGGGTTAGCGACCCGTTTGCGCATGCAAAACGAATAGTGCCATGTACAATCCCTAATTAGCGAGTCGCAATTTTATTGCGACTTGCTAAATAGGAATTGTGACCCACTATTAGGAAGGGACGTTTGAAGGGCGTCCCTTCCTAATAGTGACTCTCTACCCCATGTATGAATGTTTTGCGACCGCAATTGCGGTCGCAAAACACTCGCAATTTACTGCCCTATTCAAGAAGGTGGTAATGCACTCGCAGAATGGGAAGGGGTCCCCAGGGGACCCCTTCCCCTTTGCAAATGCAGGAGAAAATATTTTTAGGGCAGGCAGTGTTCCCAGGGACCAGCACTTAAAAAATGAAACGAAAACTTTTTTTTTTTTTTTTTTAAATGCAGCCCGTTCTCCTTAAAGGAAAACGGGATGCATTTAAAAAAAAAAAACCTGCTTTATTTAAAAGCAGTCCCAGACATGGAGGTCTGCTGAGCCCAGCAGGCCACCATCCCTGGGAGGGCCACCCATTCCCAATGGGGTCGCAAATTGCGAGTGCCTCATGAATATTGATGAGGCATGCAAGTTGTGACCCTGTTGGGAATCGCAAACAGTGTCTCAGACACTGTTGTACATGGCAATTTGCGACTCGCAATCGAGCGCAATTTGCGAGTCGCAAATTGTCATGGTCGTACATCTAGCCCTTAGTCTCAGGGAACACACTTGTTAAGGGAGTACTGGGTAAACCACAGGCGGCAATTAACACTATTGCCCATGCTGAGTTGAGTTTGGAATAACTAAATGATGTCATTGAATACACATCATCGATATTCTGGGCTAGAGTTTGGGAAAACTCAAAAACATGTTAATTAGGGAAATACATAATTATCCAAGATGTTCAAAGATTGCACGGTTCAAATACATAAGAAATGTTTGACTATATTGAATCTGGATCTCTATTTTTTGTGCTTGTCTTATTCTTAATATGCAAAAAAGTATATATTTAGAAATGTTTACAAATTATTTTAGTAATAAATGGGTATGGGAAAACTTTCCTTTGAAGACCATTGAAAGATCTCCTTATCTACTATTACAGGGAGAGAACCCAATTTGAATATAATTCCTATTGTTGAATGCAGTATACTGATGCATGAATGTATTGTCCATTCCATGCAATCAGAAAAGTTGGAAAAGAAAAAAGGGATTTCATCACATCTGTAATTTGTCCTTGTGGGTTGATGAGATGACAGTATACAGATACTTCTCTTTCGTGTGTGATGTGGGATGATAAGGAACAAAATTGTTAATCCTGATAATTAACAAAAATTGCATTAATCAGCTGTATGATATGGCTGGAATACAGAGCATCAGTGCCAGTCCTTGGCATCCAAGATATCAGAACTGTGATTTTGTCATCGCTTGCTGATTGTAGAAGTAAACGGTTTGTTTCCATTCATTTGACCAAACCACAACAATGTAGCCAGTCTTACACGAATGTATGACGTTACAACGCGATCATTTAGATCGCGGTACGTTACATCGAGGTTATTACAACGCAAGTTGTTACAACGACTTGCGCTAGAGGCGCTGGACTTAGGAATATTATGATTTACTATTCCAACTCCAGTGTGTGTAACAGTAGGGAAGGTGTTGGAATAGTAAATCATACTATTCCTTAGTGTAGAGCGCCATCCAGCGCAAGTCGTTGTAACAACTTGCGGTGTAATGACCGCGATGTAAATGTTCCGCGGTGTAACAACCGTGTTGTAAAGGTCGTTCTCCGTCTTACACAGTAGGCCATGAGGGCTCTGTGGTAGTTACCTGCCTGCTCTCGCTACCACACAGGAAATTACATGATTATTTGACGACACGTTATGAAATATTACAAAATTTTAAATCCAGTTTTCATGGATTATGCTTTTTGTTCATTTGGATTTTAGGGGATTATTTATGAGAGCGCTGCATCACCTTTGTACCACGCAAAATGGTACATGCGTGCCGCAGGGCTCTCAATCCGAAATATGAAGCCAAGCAAAGCCAAGGGTTTGAGTGGCCTCATAAATCTTGAATAAGGCAACACAGAGCAAATCGATGCGTCGCCTCACTCTGAGCTCGGAAGGCGTTTCATGGGTTTTGCGGTGGGTTTTCCCACACACCTATGGATTTTGAGTTGACTCTGCCCCAGATTTATAAAATCATGTAAACCTGGGAAAGCTGCTGTGCGCCTCCCGAGGTGAGCTGTAACGAGGAGAAATATCTCTATTTCTCCACGTTCTTTCCTCGTTCTATGTGTGCTGCATTCTGCAGCACACATAGAAAGAACAAAACACCTCTTAGGTTTGTTTTTGTGCAGGAAGGTACGCCTTCCTGCACAAAAACAATCCTGCATGCAACCGGAGGCACCCTTGCACCATGGTGCAAGGGTGCCTACTTTGGCGCTCGGCTGCCGTAACAGTGCCAGCGAATGGAAAAAGGACAGGAATGCACAGTATCAGATAAATATGGTGCATTTCTGCCCTTTCACTTTGGCACAGGGCAACGCAGTAAGATGCCCTGCTGCGCTGCACTACGCCAAAATCCCATAAATGAGGGCATTATTGTACTAAGGTATGATTAGTAATGGTAGTTTTATGGTTTTTAAGCAAAATAAGCTTAATGAAGTGTGGAATTCTCATCTTTATATTTGAAACAAGCTAACCTTGAATTAACACTGGACGGAGATAGTGGAATATTGAGAATTTTATAGGCTTTTTGCTCCACTTGTAGTCGATTCAGCATCCAATCAGCAGATGAAGAGGAAGAAGCAAATGAGTTAAAACGCGCTACATAAATGGTAGTACTCACTCCCTAAATCTGTTCAACAGAAGGACTTACAAAGGTTACTTTATGACTTTCATTTCATATACAATTTCCTTTGGTGCATTCTCCGCCTGTAAGAATGTTTTTCTCTTCTCTTCCGTACCCCGTGTTCTCTTCTGTCATTTGCAATATATGGTTGTTAGTGTCACTTACGTTGTAATTGAAAACACAAAAATGTCTTTGGCACATCTTGATTCTGTCAACTGTCTCAGACCTTTTACAGATGTAATTTGTATTACACTGAATTTGCATTACAGTGAATTTGTTGGTAAAATAATCCATTGAGTTACAGCAAATAAATGTTTACAGGTGGGATCGGCTGAGATCTGTAAGCTAAGTTACAAACCCATCAGCGACTCAGCTTTCAATTCTTCTAATGCCAATGCAACTAATACTAATAGTGAACAATAGTTGAACATTCATATTATGTGTGAAATGCTTAGCAACACATGTTACATGCAAATTATTTTTATTATAGTGTTACTCTACACACAACTACAACGCTCTCCCTTGCGCTCTCCCTTGCAAATACGACGTGAGGAACGCCTCTGCCGAGAACCAACCGTTCTGGTAACTCTGGGAATAAGCCCGTGCTCAGGAGAGTATCCGGCAAACCTCGCTTTTGGTGATTCCCGAAGTGCAACTTTGCGTGTTCTTCTTCCTTCTGCTCTCTGGAGAGCATGCCGTGACCCGGCCTTCTGTGCTCCCAGAGGGGTAGTTCTCCTTTGACCATCGGGCTACCAGTGCACGCTCAGGGGAGTGGTGCACTATTCAGTTTTCTTCGTTTTATTTCTTGTCCTCATGGTGCACGGCCCCTGCCGTTAGCACCGCCACGCCCGCAAATGCAGGAGCAGTTTTCTTCGCTTCATTTCTTGTCCTCACGGTGCACAGCCGCTGCCGTTAGCACCGCCATGTCCGCAACTGCAGGAGCAGTTTCTTGGATTACTTCCTGTCTTCACAGTGCACGGCCGCTGCCGTTAGCACCGCACCACGTATCTCAACACCGCAGGAGCGGTTTCTATTGGGTTCTCCTTCCCGGTGTGCAGACCTTGCAGCAAACACCGCAACGCGCTTCCAAAACCGCAGGAGTGGTTTCTATTGTTTTCTCCATCCCGGTGACCGGCCCAAGCTGCGAACATTGTAACGCTGTAACGCTTGCTGCATTACCGCTGGAGCAGTTTTCTTTACTACCTAAAGTTTTTTTTTTTCTTTTTCCTTTTATCTATCCATCCTCTCTCAAAACTCCAAGGGGGGGGGGGAATTCTCAGTTGATTCTAATCTTTGGTCTCCACTCAACGACAAAGCAGCATGGTCTACAAAGACTACGGTCCCGCACTATACACATGAAAAAAGTGGGTACAGCACGAGCACCAGTTAACTATAAGAGTACCTGTATAATGTCTCAACACGGAGCACCGGTACTGACAGAGAAATCCCTAATACCAAATTTTTTCTCGCCTACAACGACATCAATAACTACACCAATAACTACAACAACTACAATAACTACAGATACCCCTAAAAAGTCTCTTCAAGAGGATCAGTTAGAGCAACCCGCAACCACAGTTAAAGGAAAAGTTGGTGCAAGAACAGAGGGCTTAGTCTTTAATTCCCTTTCTCTCAAGGACGTGACTCTCCAAAATGCTCAATTGTCGGATCCTCTGAAAATTCATGACTTTCCAACGTCTCAAGAGTCTAAAGAGACTGTGAATCTTTCGCCTATGAAAGATCTCCCAGGGATATTTGTCAAAACAGAAATCCAGGAGGGCCCCGGACAAACTGCAGCAACAGATTTCACTCTTCCAGATTTTAATTGTATCTCACCCATTCATCTTGCTACAAAAGATGCTCAAAAACAGCCAGTCTTTATATTATCAAGCACTCCGAGTAACTTACTAGAGCCAGAACATAATTTCTCACAATCTTCCGAGTTCCCGTCGTATATTATGCCGCAATCAGTAAACAGACAAGATCTCGTATCAAACACCATTCTGTCACTGCAGAGAATTATGGATTCTATATTAACACTCTTGGAAAAGAACTTGGAAAACTCGGATCAGATTTTGGAAACTCAAACTGGAATCCTTCAATATCTTGTAGATAAAAAAGGAAAAAACAATTGGCTCAACTTAATCAACCAGTTCAAATAACACACTCGCAATCTTTTATTCTACAGTATGACGCAGGCAGAAAAGAGAAGTGTCTCTTAAATCCCTCAGTCCCCAGCATTTCCCCATTACAAGAAAACGGGGCAATGCAGAAGAAAATTCAGATGGAAAAAAACCAAATACAACTAAATCAAAAAACTAATCTCCTAAACGGTGATGAAATTTACTCCCTTCGAAAACTATTCAAAGACCCTTGCCCAGGAAGTGTTAAGGGGAAAGCCATTCAAAAACCCATATCTTTATTTCCAATTTTTCAGGTAAAAGAACAAAAACTGGTCTCTCCCCCTCTCGAATAATTGATGGGAGAGGCTCAGGGGAAACTCCAACCCGGAACCAATCATTTCTACTGGAACCCGTAAGAACGCCTCATAAAAAGGAGAAATACAAGATCGGGCAAAAGAATAAGAAGAAGTTGAGAAAGAAAAGAGCAAAACGGAGAATATCGAAAAGAACTCAGCGAAAAGTAAAATTTCTCCAAGCAAGCCCAATAGAACAAGAAGGGGAAGAAATCAACCACATCAAGGAGAGTAGTAACGGATCCCTCAATATTTGCCAGCAGTCACCCCCAAAAATCCCTCTAACCGAAATAAAAGACAGAAAGGTCTTAAATCCGCTAGCACCAAATTTTTCATCAAAATTTTTAAAATCAAAAGAACATGTAACAGAAAATAAACGCATCTATCAGGATCTCCAGGATGATTCCGAAAGCCCAATCTCTAACTTTTTAGAATTTACAGACATATTCCCTAGCGGCAATTGTCCATTAAACCGAGGGAGAATAGTCGAACTGATACGTAAGATTAGACTGCTCCAATCATTAACTACAGGAGAAATAAAATTAGTCTCTTTTCCTGACAAAATGATCTGCTCAGTGGCTCGCGTAGAGTTCTGGTCAAATGTAGTTCCAGCTATTATAATTAAAGAACAAGACATTCTTCATAAAAACGGCTTTGACACCGCCATGGTTAAAAAGGCCAGCTCCGTATGTGAACAGATGAGGGATACTAAGGAAATAATAGACATCTCTAATAATTAGGGCCTGGCAAGTGGGTGCACTTGCCAGGTCGACATGGCAGTAGCAGACTCCACACAGGCTCTGCAATGGCAGGCCTGAGTTACATTTACAGGATGCTTATGTGGGTGGCACAATCAGTGCTGCAGCCCACTAACAGCATTTGATTTACAGGCCCTGGGCACACACAGTGCACTGTACTAGGGTCTGACTAGTAAATCAAACATGCCATTCAAGGAAACACCAATCCATAACAATAATTTACAAAGGGAGCACTTGCACTTTGGCACTGAACATCAGTGGCAAAGTGCCCAAAGCATCTAGACCAGCAAAATGGAGTCCAACACACAGTAAAAACACAAGAGGTCAAGGCAAAAGATACAGGGGAAACCCATGCCAATGATGCCAGGTCTAACACGTGTCCCCTCCAGCTGAAATGTGGGGAGAACTACCCACCCTCTTGGGAGTTCTCTTCACTAAGGCAGAAAAATCTGGACAGACCATCAGCATTGGCGTGTTCTGTACCAGGGCGGTGTTCCACCGTGAAGTCCATCCCCTGTAGGGAAATGGACCACCTCAACAACTTTGGATTCTCACCACTCATTTGCATCAACCATCTGAGGGGCCTGTGGTCGGTCTGAACCCAGAAGTGAGTCCCAAACAAGTAGGGCCCCAGCTTCGTCAGTGCCCAGACAACAGCAAATGCCTCACGCTCAATCGCACTCCACCTCTTTTCCCGTGGGAGTAACCTCCTACTAATGAAGGCTACAGGTTGGTCTAGGCCCTCCTCATTTAGCTGTGAGAGCACAGTCCCCACACCATGCTCTGAAGCATCTGTCTGCACAATGAATTCCCTTGAGAAGTTGGGCGGCTTAAGCACGGGCCCCATGCACATGGCAGATTTCAGGGCATCAAATGCTCTCTGGCAGGCGTCAGTCCAGTTCACCTTCTTGAGCTGCTTCCTGGAAGTCAGCTCTGTCAAGGGGGCAGCAATGGTGCTATACCCCATGACGAATCTCCTGTAATACCCAGTGAGTCCTAAGAAGGCTTTCACCTCTGTCTGGGTCTTGGGGGATTCCCAAGCCAGAATGGTATCAATATTGGGCTATAGGGGCACCAACTGGCCGCTCCCCACCTGGTGTCCCAAGTACACCACAGAACCCTGCCCGATCTGGCACTTGCTTGCCTTGATCGTGAGGCCTGCCAACACCTGGTTGACCAACCTCTGAAAGGTGGCAGGGGCATTATTCAACCCAAAGGGCATCACCCGGAATTGTTAGTGCCCCTCTGGTGTTGAGAATGCTGACCTCTCCTTTGCCCCATCAGTTAAGGCAATCTGCCAGTACCCAGACGTTAAGTCAAACGTACTGAGGTAGCGGGCAGCTCCCAACCGATCTATGAGCTCATCAGCTCTGGGGATGGGCTGCGCATCAGTCCTGGTGACCAAATTGAGCCCTCGGTAGTCCACACAGAACTGGAGTTCTGTTGTGGCACCAGGTGCGGCAGCCTTTGAGACCAAGACCAATGGGCTGGCCCAAGGACTGTTTGAGGGCTCAGTCACCCCTAGTGCTAACATCTTGGAGACCTCCTCCTTGATGCAAGCCTTGACCCTGTCAGTCACTCTGTAAATTTTATGTTTCACAGGAGGACTGTCCCCAGTGTCCACAACATGGACACACCACTGAGTGACACCAGGGGTCAGGGAGAACAGAGCAGCAAACTGCCCCAACTGTTGGTGGCAGTCACTCTACTGTTCAGGAGTCAGGGTGGGAGAGAAGGTTACACCGTCCACTGACCCATCGTGTTCCTTCGCAGACAGGAGGTCAGGAAGAGGTTCAGTCTCCTCCTCCATTCCAGCATCTGTTGCTATGCGCATGCCCACTTGGGACCTCTCCAAGAGGGGCTTAAGGCGGTTCACATGCAGGACCCGCAGAGGGTTCCTTGGAGATTGCAAGTCCACCAAGTAGGTGACTTTACTCTTGCGCTCCACCACCTCAAATGGTCCGGTCCACTTATCCTGGAGTACACAAGGCTCCACTGGAGCCATGGCCCACACTTTCTGTCCAGGCTGAAACTCGATCAGAGTGACATTCTTATCATACCAACGTTTCATCTCCTCCTGGCTGGCTTCCAGATTCGCTTGTGTGAGTTGTCTGAAGCGCTTAGTCTGGTTCCTGAAGGCCAGCATGTAGCTATATACATCCTGGGGATGTTTACTGGGAGCTTTCTCCCAGCCTTCTTTGACCAGACTTAGAGGTCCTCTCACAGGGTGCCCATACATGAGTTCAAAGGGACTAAACCCTAAGGACTTTTGCGGTACCTCCCTGTAAGCAAACAAAAGGCACGGTAGGAGGACGTCCCATTTATGCATCATGGGTTCACCAAGACCCATAATCATGCCCTTCAGGGTCCGGTTGAATCTCTCAACCAGCCCATAACTTTGGGGGTGGTAATGAGTGGTGAACTTGTAGATAACACCGCACTCCTGCCACAGGGACTTCATATACTTAGATATGAAGTTGGTACCCCAGTCGGACACCACCTCTCTGGGGAACCCCACACGGGAGAAAATCCCCATCAACGCACGACCAACCACGGGGGCCATCACAGTCCGGACAGGGATGGCTTCCGGGTACCGGGTGGCATGGTCCACGAAGACCAGGATAAACCTGTTGCCCATGGCTGTCTTGGAATCCAGAGGCCCCACAATGTCAATACCCACCCTCTCAAAGGGGGTGCTGACCACAGGGAAAGGTTGGAAAGGAGCCTTACACTTCCTCCCACTCTTACCACTTGCCTGGCAAGACCTACAATGAGTATCAGAACTCTTACGCATTTGGGGCCAGTAAAAGTGGGTAACAAGCCTTTCAAAGGTCTTGTCTTGCCCTAAATGTCCTGCCAAAGGCACATCATGAGCCAGACCCAGTAGGAAGGCTCTGAAGCGCAGGGGTACCACCAGCACACGGGCTGACCCAGGCACAGCAACCTTAGGCTCGCTATACAGGAGACCATTCTCCCAGTAAATCCAATGTGATCCAGACTGATCACCTGCTGCCTGGTTTGCAGCCTGCTGCCGCAAACCAACAAAAGAAGGGCATCTCTGCTGCTCCTGGCAGAATTCCTCCCTGGAGGGGCCTCCTTCTGGCTGCCAATGGGTCAGCTCAGGCAGGTCCCCCAGTTCAGCCACTTGTTCGCCTGTAGGCTCCAGAGCATCCCCCTCAAGGTCTGCCTCCACCTGGACCGTGGGAACTTCGGGGGCCGGTTTCCTGCGCTCCCTGCCACTTCTTTCTGGCAGGCACCTGGGTCACTCTTTCAGGCTCCAGGTCCTCTTGAATGCTCTTACAAGCTGCCATATACCGAGTGGTCACACACGCCCACTCAGGCAGACCCAACATCTCTAAATGAGACCTCCGCTCCACCTTTGCCCAAGGGGAGCTCTCCAAATCATTGCCTAGCAGACAGTCATCAGGCATGGCTGGCCTCACAACTATTTTCAAGGTACCTGAGACCCCCCCCCCACTTAAAGGGAACATGTGCCACTTTGGAGAGGCACTCTGAGTAGTCAGCTGCAACTACTGGGTAGAATGTGTTGGGGACCACCTGCTCCTCAGACACCAGCCAACAACTGACAGCTGTCACACTGGCTCCATTGTCTCTCAGAGCCTCCACACTATGGCCATTGATGGTCACCCACTGCCTGTACTTCTTAGTGTTATCAGGCAGATGAGCTCTTGGGACCATCTCACTGTCTCCTAAAGAGTCCAGGGACATTTCTGGGGACCCCACCCCTCTTGGGCACCCAACTCCTCCCCCAAGGCTACAATAGCCATTTCCTGGGGCGGTGGACCAGTGGGTGTGGTGTTAACCTTCTTGGGACACCTAGGATCCCCTTGGAAGTGGCTCACCTGACCATAACCATAACATGCCTTGGGACCCCTATGAACAGGCTTACCTGTCGGGACCTATGGCTTCTTTTCACTGGGAGGTTGAGAACCCTTACCTTGGTTCCCTTGGGAATTACTTTGGGGCCCTTTTTGGAACTCCTTCTGTTTACCCTTGTCCCCCCCACTCTTCTGCTAGGGACCCTGCCCACCTTTGGCAGAGTCTCCCACACAACCTTTTTGGACCCTGGTACTTACCCAGCGGTCCGCCTCCACAGCTAGCTTCCTGGGGTCAGTCAGCTTAGTGTCAATCAAGTGCTGGCGTAGCTCTGGAAAACAATTATCTGACAAGTGCTCCCATGCAACCAAATCATAGAGCCCCTGAAAATCATTCACCTTGCTACCCTTCACCCAACCATCCAGGGCTCTGCAAAAATAGGACACATACTCCACCCAAGTACTTGACTCCAGCTTCTTACAGTATCTAAATTTCTGCCTATACAGCTCTGGGGTCAACCCATACCTTGCTACTAAGGCTTCCTTCATGGGGGCATAGTACATCTGATCCTCAGTGGGCAATGCTAGCAATGTTTCCCTTCCTTCACTGATAAAGCGGCCCCACAATCCCACTCTCCAATCTCGTTCAGGGACGCTGTGGGACCTCATTGCTACCTCATAGGCCTTGAACCACTGACCAATGTCCTCATGCTTCATGAAATCCATAATAACCTCCTTGGGGATTTATACCTTTCCTTCTCCAGGCACTGATGGTGCGCTGCCACCATTGGGATTGGTCTCTGGACTTTTGGCTTTCAGATCCAACTCCCTCAACTCTCTTTCATGCTCTAAGAGCATCTTCTTCTCTTCCATGGCCAATTTCTGCTTCTCTAACTCCAATTTCTTACTTTCCATGTCACACTCCTTCCCCAGCCTGAGCTTTGTAAGCTCCAACTCATGCACTCTGCTTCTCTCCCTATCCTCCAACTCCTCTGGAGACAGACCCTTTGAAGACACACTGCTGCCCCCCTGGAAGGCAACTTCCCTCCATTCAGGCCCAATAGCCCATCCTGCTGCCGATCTAAATTCTCTCCCTCCACCATAGGCTCCTCGGTATGCTCACTGGCATTCCTTGTTTCCAACCAGGCCCTCAGCGCCTTTTGGTATTCCTCCTTTCTGGTGAGGCCTCTTACAGAGATTTTAAATTTTCTGCAGACAGCTTTAAGTTATGGCACAGTGTACGTATCAACCCTCTCCTCTTCAAATTCAATATCCACATATACAAGTGATGCTGGTTTACTCATGGAGAAAATTGGCACTTCTCAAGTTGCAAAGAATTCCAAGGAAAAAGTTCTACCAAATGTATGTGGTCGCGTAATGGTCTGCACTAGTAGTGTACACCAATCACTGTATGTGAGACACAAATGCAAGTCCAGATCTTCATCGCTGACCACCAATATTAGAAATGGGGGTCTCTAGTTGGCAGAGGTAGGTACCTTTGACCAAGTAGGGGCCCTTCTTCCTAGTCGGGGTAAGGAGGATACACTTCTAAAATTACCCATGCTCAGCCCCTTGGTAGCTTGGCATGAGCAGACAGGCTTATCTCAGACGTCGTAATAGATGAAAATACCAAAGTACGGCGCCGACCGCGAAGTGTGCGGCGTCAGGCACGGAGTCAAGCAGACTCCCAAAGAACAGTACCTTGGAAACGATGAAAGCAAAGAAGGTGCACAGCGTCGGGGAGGTGATGCTTTGTTGGCGTCGTCGGTTCCTTACGACCCCAGGGGTGGTGAAGCCTCGGTTCCTTACTGTGATGCAGGGGAGGTGAGACATCGGTTCCTTACTGTGTCGGGGAGGTGATGTCATGTGGCAGCGAGGCATCAGTTCCTTACGACGGTGCGGTGTCGATAGATTCGGGAGCCACCCACGTCGAGCATCGGCTCCGCGTTGATGAAGCACCGGCGTCGGTGAAGTCGGGGCTGCGGTGCGAGCCGGGATGGTGCATCCTGGATGTCATGGGCGGTGTCCTTGGCTCCGGTACAGGCAGAGGCCACGGTGACGGCTTTGGAGTCGATGCGGCATGGCGTCAGCAGGCGTCGGGGCGGTGCGTTGGTCTCTTCACGAGCGGTGCCCACGGCTTCGGTGCAGGTTGCTACATCGCTCGCCGGCGTTGGTGTTGCAATTTCCTTCTGTGGCAGCTGAAACAGCAGTTCCAGATGCAGAAAGACAGATGAAATGAAGTCTTTGTGTCCCTGAGACTGCAGAACAGGAAGCAAGCTCTATTTAAAGCCCTTGGAGATCATCCTCAATCAGGGGACACAGCAAACAGTAAAGTCCTTCTCCTTCCTTGGCAGCAAGTAGCCACTGCAGGCCAACCCCAGACAGCAAAACAGCACAGGGGCAGTATTCCTGCTCAGCTTCTCCGGCTCTTCTCCTTGGCAAAGGTTCCTTTTGATTCCCAGAAGTGATCTAAAGTTCTGGGGTCTGGGCCCCAATATTTATACTACAAAATCCTTTGTTCTCTGGTGGCAGAGAAGCCCTGTGCTTGGTCAAAACCAATTCTGTCCTCTCTGGTGCAGCTTCCTGGCAGGAGGTGAAGACAGCATTGTGGAAGGCAGACCAGGCCCATTCAGGTTAAAGGAAATCTCCTCCCCCTACTCTAAATGCAGCCCAGTCTATTCAGCCCAGCCCTGACTCATCAGACTCTCTGGAGCCACTGCACCTCCCCAGCCCCTGACACTCCAAACACAGACAGTCAATCCACATCCTAGCAGAGGCACACTGAATGGCTAACCAAGAAAATACCTACTTACTGAAAGTGGTATTTTCAAATACAGAATGTAGAAATCACCCTCATTAAAATATGCATTTTAACATTCTGAGTTCAGGCATACTAAACTTTATTTTCCTACTTGTTCCCAGGGGTAGTTAGGCTTATAAGATGTCAACATGGCAGTACCAGACTGCACACAGGCTCTGCAATGGCAGGCCTGGGTTACATTTTCAGGCTGCTTATGTGGGTGGCACAATCAGTGCTGCAGCCCACTAGCAGCATTTGATTTACAGGCCCTGGGCACACACAGTGCACTGTACTAGGGACTGACTAGTAAATCAAACATGCCAATAATGGAAACACCAATCCATAACAATAATTTACAAAGGGAGCACTTGCACTTTCGGCACTGAACAGCAGTGGCAAAGTGCCAAAAGCATCTAGACCAGCAAAACGGAGTCCAACACAGAGTAAAAACACAGGAGGTCAAGGCAAAAATGCAGGGGAAACTCACACCAATGATGCCAGGCCTCACAGTAATGATAGTTTCACCCGTTTCAGATCAATCGTTTCTCCAACCATCCCAAACACCCTCTAATCCTTGGAACTCTACTGGGGCCAAGCAGGAGAAACATCTCTGCAAACAACTGGAAGGCACCTGGAGGAATGATTATCCTTACGAGAAACTCATAAGGCATCATAGCTCTTTGAGGGAATATAAAAAAGTTGATTTTGTGCGCTCGTGCCCAGTGCTCTGCCTTGGCTATTTTCAGTTCTGGAAACTCGCCCACAGAAATGTTTACATTAGTCTAATCTCTAATTAATGTTACTTGCCTCTGTGCCCAGATTTCACCTTCACACTTTTTAAGTTACTCACTATCTGAATGGTTCCATACCAGCATTTGTAATATCTGTACAGGGGTTTTCAGCCACTGCCGCCATTAAACTTTCCACGTCCGCCCCTCCAAAGCTTTCCAAGGCCCTTGGTTGGCGGACTTCAAGCTGCTCTCTATGGAGAACACCTGTGCACTGACTTCTTCCATCTCACCAGGCTGCTGCCTTGACCCTTACCCTTCCCCCATCTATGCTTCACTGCTATCACTCCCTCATTTACTGAAATCTGTAACAGTTGGGCTATTAGTGGCAGGGTTATTAGTGGCATGGGCACGGCTCCTCTCAAGGAAGGCGGTGCTGCAGTTCATGTGAATTTCACTCTTGCCTTTTCCTGTTAAAATACTCGAGAAAAGCAAACTGTTCTCAACTTTCAGCCTTTCTGGAAAAAAAATGTATGCCAATTCTACACAATCTGACTGTTGTCCTTTTCACAGCACAGAGAGAGCCTTACTTGCCATTCTGGAGGAACCTGGGCTTAGTCAATAAGGGAGGCACTGCGGCCATCATCCTATTAAACTGTTTCTTTTGATAGGATATCCCATCCCAACTAACTAACATGCCTTCAGGAAACTGGTACCTGCTGCAGTGCTCTGTGCTGGATCACCTGTTATCTCCGTAATAGACAAAAAGCTATTACCTGTAAAAATTCAGAGATATTGAGCATTTAGCCCCTAAGGCTCCTCTCTCAGCCCAAAGTTCTTCAATATCTATATCACCCCTCTTTGCAAACGTATTCTATAATGTTGTTTATCCATCCCTACTTATGCAGATGGTACCATGGCCCGCCTGAATGGTGATCCTTCCAGAACTCCAGTGAAAATGCACTGTCTACTTTACTCAAACCTAAAACTGGCAAGACAGAGGCATTAATAATAAGAGAAGGCCCACAGCCTAGGACACAAGGTTGGTGCCCCACCCACCCCCAGGATATTTGGAACTTTCCACTTCCAAATCAGCTATGTACATAATCTCGAGTTTCAGTTTGATCAGTTGCTGTCTCTTTCAACTTGTTTTCATAAAGTATCAATCAATCAGGATTTGTAAAGCGCAGCTGTTTCACCCGTGAGGGTCTCAAGGCGCTGTGGGATCATGCTGCTGGATCATGCTGCCTGTACCTATTGGTTGGACATCCAGGTCTTGAGGTCCTTCCTGAACTGCTGGAGCAATGGTGAGGCTCTGAGGTGCAGGTGGAGGGTGTTCCAGGTCTTAGCTGCCAGGTGGGGGTAGGAGCGGCCCCTGCTGTTAGCTCGGTGGATGTGCTGGGTGGCTGCCAGGGAGAGGGATCCGGAATGAAGCTCCCTGGTAGGTTGGTAAAAGTTCACTCGTTTGTTGAGGTATGACGCTATCCACCTCCTGCATTCTCTTCCTGAGAGTCCTACACAAAATAAGCCCATTGTCTGCCTTTTAACTTAAACAGCACAGTAGCCAAGACTGTCATTTTGTCTGACCTGGACTACTGCAATTGTTTACGTTTGCTTCTCTGATCTAAAAGAATTCAACATGCTGCTGCACATTTGATCCTTATTCAGCTACATTTTGCTCACACTCTCCCCTACTGACAACCTTAGATTGGCTACCTATTTATAAATGCATTATTTATTAAATTCTCTGTTTACTACCTCAGGCCTTCTTTCTCTCAGGTTCTTGCTATGTACAAATTAGTATGTTGCGCTCCTCCTCTCTCAAGTGCTTCAGGGCTCCTAAAGTTGAATCTCTGGCTTTATTTTTAGCAGCGCCATCTTCATGCAAGACAGCCCTGTTATTTGAAGTTAGTCATGCACCGAACAACAGAAAAGTATCCCTAACATGCTTGAAGAAAGCCTCTTACACATTAGGGATGGTTCTATATTTGGTGGGTAGTACACATATTTTGTGCCAGCAGTTCTTTAAATTTATTTATTTTGTGTTTTATAGAGCGCAAACTTGACCCGTTAGGGTATCAGAGCACTTTACAGGAGTCATAGCAATGTACAAAAAGGCTTGGAATCACAGGAATAAACAATCGATTAAGAGGGGGGGTGCTAGGTACATAGGGGGATAGAAGGGCACTTATGAACAGTATACAGTTACAATTTCTCAAGACAGGGCCCCATTGCTGGTTACATGGGAGTTAGAGGGACACGTATGTATATTTTACAATTACAAATACTCAAGACAAGGCCCCTGGTATCTTGGTGGGGTGACTAGGTAATCCGCGGGAGGCAATAGTCGGAAGTAGATCAGGGTCTCAAAGGTGTTTGAAGGCAGAATTTAAAGGAGGAATTTGCCCATAAGGAAGGTTTTGGCATCCTTTTTGAAGCGAGCAAAAGAAGGGATTCTTCTGATGGCGGGTGGGCGAGAGTTCCATATTCTTGGAGCGGCCCCAGTGAAGGCCCGATTGTAGGTTTTTTTCCCCCGAAAACGTGCAGGCTGGAGCAATACGTCTCTGGCTGACCTCTCAATCACCTCTCAAACATGATGGAATAACAGTGGCATAATTTCCCCGCAAGGTGGATTGTGCAATTCCAGCAGGAGCAGCATCTGAGAAAAGCCCACCCCCCATAGCTTGATACTTTAAATTCTATGCGCCTTTCTCTACCAGTGTGGCAAAGGTGTTTCTTCCATCAGATCAATTTTTGCGTAGGTGGCCACCCATTTTTAAATACCTCTAGGTAAAAGTTATGGCTCACATGGGGTGAGGATGCAAAGACAGATACTGTTGTGCCAACGTATATTATGTGAGACTGTGAAATTTTAGCCCATGGGGGCATGAGTTTTCTTCATAGCTTGGATGTGCAACAAAAACAAGAGAGGTGAATTAATGTTGTATTAAAGTTAGTTTTTTTTTATGGTTCTGTCATCTTTGGAACGGTAAACATCTATATAAGTATTTTTATTCACTTTCTTGCTCTTCACAGCCATACTACAGATCAAGCTATATATTGATAGATTTATGAACTGAGTATATATGACTACCTTTTTATTAAATATTTAAGTACCTTGCGCTGCATCGCCAAGCGATGCAGCGCGCGCAACAAAATTCGTTTTATTTATTTTTTTGTTTACTTACCTCAGTGCGGCCGAAATCCGTAGTTTACTAGCCCCCACCCTGCCCCTCCCCCGCCCTGCGTCACCACCCGGCAGCACTCCCACCACCGGCCGCTACTGCATAGAAGTCCTGCTTTGGTACATATAGCTCAGAGGTGGTTTATATGATTAAATCACTGTTGCAATCACACTGTGACAGAGGAGTAGCACTTATGTGATTGTTTGTCTTGCGACTCAGCGCTGTCTCCAACCAGACAGCCAAAGACAAGGGCATTGTGCACATTGTTCTTAGTCTTGGACGAAGTATATTAAGCAACTTGATAATATGCTTACAAAGAAATGTACTGCCTGCAGAATGATTTCTACGTATGTTATCACGTACGTGCAAAGCATGTAAAAAGTCACCATTTAGAAAAGATGTAAAGTTTAAACATGTAACTAAAATGAAGATTCTGTGCTCGGGCCCTATTGAACCTTACAACAAGAGCAGATGCAAAGTGTTGGCTTGGTATTTACAATCCCAACACAAATCAACATTTGCGCTAGATTGTAACCTAAAGTAAAGCAACACATTACAATGCGCTGCCTCTCATTACTTTGCATCAAGGAGGCGTTACATGGGTGGTGTATGGGCATTCCAGTTCATCCACACATGGATTTTGACATAAATCCATATCAACAAAGACTTAAGACATAGATTTGCACCAAACTCCTGCACCTCCTTAAGGCTGGCTTAACGAGGAGAAATATTTTTAATTCTCCTTGTTTTTTCTTCTTTGCATGCATGCTGCATTCTGAAGCACACATACAAAGAGGAAATTGACTTTCAGCATAGTTTTTGATGTAACACAGACACCCTTGCACAATGTTGCAAGGGTGTCTGTGTTGAGGCATGGCAGCATAAAATATGCCAGCACAGGCAGAAAGCAGACCAGCACCCCATCTAGATATGGTGCTGTTCTGCTCTCTCTCATTCACACAATGCAGCGCAGCAACTTTACGAGTTGAGCTGCATTGTGTGGTTTATTTGTAGATCTGGGTCCAAGGATTTTGTTATCTGTAGAGCGAGAACCAAACTCGATATTGACGTGAAATCTTTTGGGGCACATCTATGCTTCCTACTAAACAGACATAACGTTTCTAGGTTTCAGGCTGCAAAAAACAGATGTTTATGTACACTTTGCTACTCTCTCTAGGGCACCATTCCAGCCAGATGTCAACAAGATATGCTACAGTTCAATGTATCCATCAGCCAACAAATTTAGTCTGTAAGATGTTGCCAGTGTCTGATCTCTTCTGCCTTCTCTTTTCTCTGGTAAAACCACAAAACTGTAGATGGAGCCTTAGTTAATGTACATTTCTCCATTATCAATAATGCTGTCTTACTGCTCTAATTAATTTGCATATTGAAAATAACAGATAATCGAACACCTGAATAAGCCCTTTCTTTAGCTAAATTAAACCTGGTTGCTCAAGCTAGTCTGGTCTGTACTGACTGCTCATATCTCCTTGTGTGGTTTTATTCGAATGTGCTTAAATTGCAAGTGACTGTGTAACAAAGGCCCACCAGATCTTGCAATCTGCACCTTAGTCTCCTCCTCAAAGCACCACCTGGATTTAGGAGACACCAGTTTACACAACATTTGTGAATTTCACTTTTTCACTAAATGTGGATTTCAGTGACAATATTGTAGGCTGTCAATTCTGCAGCAAAACATGGTGCAGAAGTTTGGAGATATAATGAGGCTAAATAAATTTAGGGCCAGATGTACGACCCTAAATTGCATGCGCAAACGGGTTAGCGACCCGTTTGCGCATGCAAAAACGAATAGTGCCATGTACAATCCCTAATTAGCGAGTCGCAATTTTATTGCGACTTGCTAAATAGGAATTGTGACTCACTATTAGGAAGGGATGTTTGAAGGGCTTCCCTTCCTAATAGTGACTCTCTACCCCATGTATGAATGTTTTGCGACCGCAATTGCGGTCGCAAAACACTCGCAATTTACTGCCCTATTCAAGAAGGTGGTAATGCACTCGCAAATGGGAAGGGGTCCCCAGGGGACCCCTTCCCCTTTGCAAATGCAGGAGAAAATATTTTTTAGGGGCAGGCAGTGGTCCCAGGGACCAGCACTTAAAAAATGAAACTAAAACTTTTCTTTTTTTTTTTTTAAATGCAGCCCGTTCTCCTTAAAGGAAAACGGGATGCATTTTAAAAAAAAAAAACCTGCTTTATTTAAAAGCAGTCCCAGACATGGAGGTCTGCTGAGCCCAGCAGGCCACCATCCCTGGGAGGGCCACCCATTCCAAATGGGGTCGCAAATTGCGAGTGCCTCATGAATATTGATGAGGCATGCAAGTTGTGACCCTGTTGGGAATCGCAAACAGTGTCTCAGACACTGTTGTACATGGCAATTTGCGACTCGCAATCGAGCGCAATTTGCGAGTCGCAAATTGTCATGGTCGTACATCTAGCCCTTAGTCTCAGGGAACACACTTGTTAAGGGAGTACTGGGTAAACCACAGGCGGCAATTAACACTATTGCCCATGCTGAGTTGAGTTTGGAATAACTAAATGATGTCATTGAATACACATCATCGATATTCTGGGCTAGAGTTTGGGAAAACTCAAAAACACGTTAATTAGGGAAATACATAATTATCCAAGATGTTCAAAGATTGCACGGTTCAAATACATAAGAAATGTTTGACTATATTGAATCTGGATCTCTATTTTGTGTGCTTGTCTTATTCTTAATATGCAAAAAAGTATATATTTAGAAATGTATACAAATTATTTTAGTAATAAATGGGTATGGGAAAACTTTCCTTTGAAGACCATTGAAAGATCTCCTTATCTACTATTACAGGGAGAGAACCCAATTTGAATATAATTCCTATTGTTGAATGCAGTATACTGATGCATGAATGTATTGTCCATTCCATGCAATCAGAAAAGTTGGAAAAGAAAAAAGGGATTTCATCACATCTGTAATTTGTCCTTGTGGGTTGATGAGATGACAGTATACAGATACTTCTCTTTCGTGTGTGATGTGGGATGATAAGGAACAAAATTGTTAATCCTGATAATTAACAAAAATTGCATTAATCAGCTGTATGATATGGCTGGAATACAGAGCATCAGTGCCAGTCCTTGGCATCCAAGATATCAGAACTGTGATTTTGTCATCGCTTGCTGATTGTAGAAATAAACGGTTTGTTTCCATTCATTTGACCAAACCACAACAATGTAGCCAGTCTTACACGAATGTATGACGTTACAACGCGATCATTTAGATCGCGGTACGTTACATCGAGGTTATTACAACGCAAGTTGTTACAACGACTTGCGCTAGAGGCGCTGGACTTAGGAATATTATGATTTACTATTCCAACTCCAGTGTGTGTAACAGTAGGGAAGGTGTTGGAATAGTAAATCATAATATTCCTTAGTGTAGAGCGCCATCCAGCGCAAGTCGTTGTAACAACTTGCGGTGTAATGACCGCGATGTAAATGTTCCGCGGTGTAACGACCGCGTTGTAAAGGTCGTTCTCCGTCTTACACAGTAGGCCATGAGGGCTCTGTGGTAGTTACCTGCCTGCTCTCGCTACCACACAGGAAATCACAAGATTATTTGACGACACGTTATGAAATATTACAAAATTTTAAATCCAGTTTTCATGGATTATGCTTTTTGTTCATTTGGATTTTAGGGGATTATTTATGAGAGCGCTGCATCACCTTTGTACCACGCAAAATGGTACATGCGTGTCTCAGGGCTCTCAATCCGAAATATGAAGCCAAGCAAAGCCAAGGGTTTGAGTGGCCTCATAAATCTTGAATAAGGCAACACAGAGCAAATCGATGCGTCGCCTCACTCTGAGCTCAGAAGGCGTTTCATGGGTTTTGCGGTGGGTTTTCCCACACACCTATGGATTTTGAGTTGACTCTGCCCCAGATTTATAAAATCATGTAAACCTGGGAAAGCTGCAAATATGTGCGCCTCCCGAGGTGAGCTGTAACGAGGAGAAATATCTCTATTTCTCCACGTTCTTTCCTCGTTCTATGTGTGCTGCATTCTGCAGCACACATAGAAAGAACAAAACACCTCTTAGGATTGTTTTTGTGCAGGAAGGTACGCCTTCCTGCACAAAAACAATCTTGCATGCAACCGGAGGCACCCTTGCACCATGGTGCAAGGGTGCCTACTTTGGCGCTCGGCTGCCGTAACAGTGCCAGCGAATGGAAAAAGGACAGGAATGCACAGTATCAGATAAATATGGTGCATTTCTACCCTTTCACTTTGGCACAGGGCAACGCAGTAAGATGCCCTGCTGCGCTGCACTACGCCAAAATCCCATAAATGAGGGCATTATTGTACTAAGGTATGATTAGTAATGGTAGTTTTATGGTTTTTAAGCAAAATAAGCTTAATGAAGTGTGGAATTCTCATCTTTATATTTGAAACAAGCTAACCTTGAATTAACACTGGACGGAGATAGTGGAATATTGAGAATTTTATAGGCTTTTTGCTCCACTTGTAGTCGATTCAGGATCCAATCAGCAGATGAAGAGGAAGAAGCAAATGAGTTAAAACGCGCTACATAAATGGTAGTACTCACTCCCTAAATCTGTTCAACAGAAGGACTTACAAAGGTTACTTTATGACTTTCATTTCATATACAATTTCCTTTGGTGCATTCTCCGCCTGTAAGAATGTTTTTCTCTTCTCTTCCGTTCCCCGTGTTCTCTTCTGTCATTTGCAATGTATGGTTGTTAGTGTCACTTACGTTGTAATTGAAAACACAAAAATGTCTTTGGCACATCTTGATTCTGCCAACTGTCTCAGACCTTTTACAGATGTAATTTGTATTACACTGAATTTGCATTACAGTGAATTTGTTGGTAAAATAATCCATTGAGTTACAGCAAATAAATGTTTACAGGTGGGATCGGCTGAGATCTGTAAGCTAAGTTACAAACCCATCAGCGAGTCAGCTTTCAATTCTTCTAATGCCAATGCAACTAATACTAATAGTGAACAATAGTTGAACATTCATATTATGTGTGAAATGCTTAGCAACACATGTTACATGCAAATTATTTTTTATTATAGTGTTACTCTACACACAACTACAACGCTCTCCCTTGTGCTCTCCCTTGCAAATACGACGTGAGGAACGCCTCTGCCGAGAACCAACCGTTCTGGTAACTCTGGGAATAAGCCCGTGCTCAGGAGAGTATCCGGCAAACCTCGCTTTTGGTGATTCCCGAAGTGCAACTTTGCGTGTTCTTCTTCCTTCTGCACTCTGGAGAGCATGCCGTGACCCGGCCTTCGGTGCTCCCAGAGGGGTAGTTCTCCTTTGACCATCGGGCTACCAGTGCACGCTCAGGGGAGTGGTGCACTATTCAGTTTTCTTTGTTTTATTTCTTGTCCTCACGGTGCACGGCCCCTGCCGTTAGCACCGCCACGCCCGCAAATGCAGGAGCAGTTTTCTTCGCTTCATTTCTTGTCCTCACGGTGCACAGCCGCTGCCGTTAGCACCGCCATGCCCGCAACCGCAGGAGCAGTTTCTTGGATTACTTCCTGTCTTCACAGTGCACGGCCGCTGCCGTTAGCACCGCACCACGTATCTCAACACCGCAGGAGCGGTTTCTATTGGGTTCTCCTTCCCGGTGTGCAGACCATGCAGCAAACACCGCAACGCGCTTCCAAAACCGCAGGAGTGGTTTCTATTGTTTTCTCCGTCCCGGTGACCGGCCCAAGCCGCGAACACTGTAACGCTGTAACGCTTGCTGCATTACCGCTGGAGCAGTTTTCTTTACTACCTAAAGTTTTTTTTTTTTTCTTTTTCCTTTTATCTATCCATCCTCTCTCAAAACTCCAAAACTCCAAGGGGGGGGGCTATTCTCAGTTGATTCTAATCGTTGGTCTCCACTCAACGACAAAGCAGCATGGTCTAAAAAGACTACGGTCCCGCACTATACACATGAAAAAAGTCGGTACAGCACAAGCACCAGTTAACTATAAGAGTACCTGTATAATGTCTCAACACGGAGCACCGGTACTGACAGAGAAATCCCTAATACCAAATTTTTTCTCGCCTACAACGACATCAATAACTACACCAATAACTACAACAACTACAATAACAACAGATACACCTAAAAAGTCTCTTCAAGAGGATCAGTTAGAGCAACCCGCAACCACAGTTAAAGGAAAAGTTGGTGCAAGAACAGAGGGCTTGGTCTTTAATTCCCTTTCTCTCAAGGACGTGACTCTCCAAAATGCTCAATTGTCGGATCCTCTGAAAATTCATGACTTTCCAACGTCTCAAGAGTCTAAAGAGACTGTGAATCTTTCGCCTATGAAAGAACTCCCAGGGATATTTGTCAAAACAGAAATCCAGGAGGGCCCCGGACAAACTGCAGCAACAGATTTCACTCTTCCAGATTTTAATTGTATCTCACCCATTCATCTTGCTACAAAAGATGCTCAAAAACAGCCAGTCTTTATATTATCAAGCACTCCGAGTAACTTACTAGAGCCAGAACATAATTTCTCACAATCTTCCGAGTTCCCGTCGTATATTATGCCGCAATCAGTAAACAGACAAGATCTCGTATCAAACACCATTCTGTCACTGCAGAGAATTATGGATTCTATATTAACACTCTTGGAAAAGAACTTGGAAAACTCGGATCAGATTTTGGAAACTCAAACTGGAATCCTTCAATATCTTGTAGATAAAAAAAGGAAAAAACAATTGGCTCAACTTAATCAACCAGTTCAAATAACACACTCGCAATCTTTTATTCTACAGTATGACGCAGGCAGAAAAGAGAAGTGTGTCTTAAATCCCTCAGTCCCCAGCATTTCCCCATTACAAGAAAACGGAGCAATGCAGAAGAAAATTCAGATGGAAAAAAACCAAATACAACTAAATCAAAAAACTAATCTCCTAAACGGTGATGAAATTTACTCCCTTCGAAAACTATTCAAAGACCCTTGCCCAGGAAGTGTTAAGGGGAAAGCCATTCAAAAACCCATATCTTTATTTCCAATTTTTCAGGTAAAAGAACAAAAAACTGGTCTCTCCCCCTCTCGAATAATTGATGGGAGAGGCTCAGGGGAAACTCCAACCCGGAACCAATCATTTCTACTGGAACCCGTAAGAACGCCTCATAAAAAGGAGAAATACAAGTTCGGGCAAAAGAATAAGAAGAAGTTGAGAAAGAAAAGAGCAAAACGGAGAATATCGAAAAGAACTCCGCGAAAAGTAAAATTTCTCCAAGCAAGCCCAATAGAACAAGAAGGGGAAGAAATCAACCACATCAAGGAGAGTAGTAACGGATACCTCAATATTTGCCAGCAGTCACCCCCAAAAATCCCTCTAACCGAAATAAAAGACAGAAAGGTCTTAAATCCGCTAGCACCAAATTTTTCATCAAAATTTTTAAAATCAAAAGAACATGTAACTGAAAATAAACGCATCTATCAGGATCTCCAGGATGATTCCGAAAGCCCAATCTCTAACTTTTTAGAATTTACAGACATATTCCCTAGCGGCAATTGTCCATTAAACCGAGGGAGAATAGTCGAACTGTTACGTAAGATTAGACTGCTCCAATCATTAACTACAGGAGAAATAAAATTAGTCTCTTTTCCTGACAAAATGATCTGCTCAGTGGCTCGCGTAGAGTTCTGGTCAAATGTAGTTCCAGCTATTATAATTAAAGAACAAGACATTCTTCATAAAAACGGCTTTGACATCGCCATGGTTAAAAAGGCCAGCTCCGTATGTGAACAGATGAGGGATACTAAGGAAATAATAGACATCTCTAATAATAATTTTAACCAGCAGAGCACGGAAGGTAAAGAAAGGAAGTACGTGCAAGACATCCCTCTGCAGATCTCTATAAAAGATGGAGTCCGGCAATTCTGGAATGGATCGGACCCATGGCAAAAGCCGCTACCGGATGAAAATTCCTGGGCTTGGATAGCGGGATCTCTGAACAGGAATAAGTTGGGCAAGGATTTGAAATTGCCTTTTTAGCGATAGACATGTAATAGTGTCATGGAATATCGCGGGAAAGACTACTGACAAAATGCTTTCAATTCTGGAATATTCACCCTCAATTGTGTTACTGCAAGAAACATGGTCCATGACAACTTTCTCTCAAAAAGATTACTTTGTGTTTGTTAAAGCAGCAGAGGCCTTTAGAAGAGGCCATGCAAAAGGAGGCCTAGCAATCCTACTGAGAGAAGAGATAGACTGGAACCCGGAGGAAATTGAGCTTTCGCTCCCAAATGTCCAATGCATTAGCATTAAGTGCCGGAAAGAAAGAATGGAGACTTCATCTAATCTCTTACTTTTTAATATATATTTTCCACCAGGAACCACAAAAGATCATATCTTGACCAAAGCATTAAAGATAATCGAATCAATCTTAGAAGTAAGGGGATATCCTATGATGATAATGGCTGTGGACTTTAATGGAAAGGTCTCTAATACACTAATCAATAGTAGGGGGAAATCTCCACAGGAAGAAGCCTGTTCAATACCAACTCCCGTCTTCCCCTATAAAATAAAAGCAGATAAAAGGGGGAAAATGCTTTTGTCATCTATTGAAGCAATTAATGGCGTTATAATAAACGGGAGAAAAGATGGCGCTATTCCGGCGGCATACACCAGACTGGGTCCAACTAAGTCCTCAATAATAGATTATTTTATCTGTAGTTTAGATCTATTTGCGAAGGTCCAATCGCTTTCAACTCAATATTCCCACGAAAGTGATCACGCATTACTTTCTGTAGAAATTGACATCTATATTCAGCATACTTCTCCGTGGTCACTCCGTTCTTTTGAAGGGCGGGCAGTTGTAGATCACAAAACAGGAAGGATACATTGGAATTCCAAAACAATTAGTAAAATAAATCATACAATCTCCCAAGATCTGCTAACATCTGCGAGTAAAATAGGCAATCCAATAAACAGATTTGAAGCTACTTTACAATCCGTAGTTGCCTCTCTCCAAGGAAATACTGCGAGACGTGAAAGCGTTAAAACATGTCATAGGGGAAAACTAGTGGATGATAATGCTCGACAATTAAATAAATTGACTAGAATTCAATTTCGCTCTTTCTGTGTGATAAGACAAGGAGAAATAAGGAAACTGAAAAAACTCCACCAACGGAAAAAGGAGAAAGAAAGACAAGCTCTAAGAGATCGAGTCTGGGTCGACATCCAATTAGCAGTTGTTAGAAGGTGGTCCTGACACTATGGGCCGCCCGGATTTTTCGCTTTTTGAGCACCTAGGTGTTGAGGTTTTACTGTGGGAGAGCCTCATAAATTGGGACTCATCCACAGTGAACTCATGATGAAAGAGACTGCATGTGGATTTTACTGGTGTCCCCCTAGCTTGACTAGGCCGCTGCGCAGCAGCTGGAGTAAGGGGCACCGGGCTGGTTACATGCAGACACCTGTGTACATGCGTGTGCACACGTGTAGGGGCTGCGCAGGGGAGATTCTTGGCGTGCGCAGTCCAGGAGCAGCTACAAAGTGAATGGTGTGGCAGGACTTATGCAGAATTGGGTGGTGACACGGAATAGGCCTTATACACTAGGAAGGAACATGCCAGGGAAAGTCAGTGTGCTTTACTGTGTTTTTCACTTCATTATTCCCCTATGGGGATGTGGAGCCCATGTGCTAGATTAACTTCCATAAGGCCTACAGATTCCAGACACGCACTAAAGTCCACTGTAGCGGATGTGAAAAGAAGTATTCTGCAGAGTCCAGAGTCATATTTGGACTGCTCTCTGAGTCAGATCATAACCAGGGCCTGGCTGGGGGTTGACCTCAGCAGGCTGGATTGATGACCTTTCCCTCCCAGAGCAAAGACCTCCTTTCCACGAAGGGAAGATAGGCGGAGCTACAGGCTCATCCATCAGCAGCTATCACTGGGTGCCAGGCACCAGGCTGCACCTAGGAGGGAAGGGCTCTGGTTTCAGAGACCATGTGGCCAGAGACCCTGGACGACGCCATTTTGAACCAGCCCAGAGGCTGGACAAGAAGGAGGGAGCAGGGGCAGGGAAGTGATGTGGCGCTGTTGGATAGGACCAACAGAGACTTCCTGCCAGCCCCTACTCAACTTTTAAAAAGTGCTTGCACAGGAAGAGAAGCTCTCTCTGGGGTGTGGTCTGCGGAGGCGGAAGGTGCTGGAGCCTGGCAATGGGCAGTTGGAAGGAGGTACCCCCGGACTGCCCCCCAGGCCCCTAACGGCACCAGAAGAAGAGACCAGGACCAGTGCACAGACGCAGGGGCCTCTGCGCAGGAAGAAGAGAAGCCCAGGAGGAGAGCCAGGCGAAAGTCTGGCGCAGGGAGCCAGTGAAGACCGCTCCCTGCAGAATGCCCCCTCTTGGAGACCCGGAGGGCGAAGGAGAGTGCTCCCAGTGGCTGGGGGCCACCGCAAGGAGCAAGAGGACGCGTAAATGGGGCAGATCGGACCCCCAGGGGCTGAGATATGGCCCCCAGAAGGTGAGCGACCTTTGACCCCCACGAAAAGGAGGTCGGGGGCCCGGGAGCCCATCCCCGGGCCCCGAGCAAGCCGGGAGCGCCGTCGCGCTCCCCGTGAAGATTGTGCCCTCCAGGGTGCCAGGAGCCCACCCTGGCCCCTGGTAATGAGGAAGGAGGAGGAGCGCCGTCGCGCCCCCCCGTGAAAATGAGCCCCAGGGGGCCCGGGACCCCATCCCCGGGCCCCGAAGCAAAGTCGGGGAGCGCCGTCGCGCTCCCCGTGAAAATGTTCCCCAGTGGGGCGCCAGGAGCCCACCCTGGCCCCCGCCGACGCGCGAAGCAGGGGAGGGGCCCGGGAGCCCATCTCCGGGCCCCGTGCGGCGAAGAGGCAGTGGGGAGCGCCGTCGCGCCCCCCCAGGAAGAAGACTCCGGGGCCCGGGACCCCATCTCCGGGCCCCGCGGTGATGGCTGGCGTGTGGTGGGAGAGTGCCGTTGCACTCCCCCGAAGCCCGGCGAAGCCGGCGAAGACTGGCCGTCTGCCCGCCGGAGCGGGCAGACCAGAACTGGGTTGCCGGCTCCCGCGGCAGCACGCGTGGGTGCTGGCCGGGCGGGGAGCCGGCGGGGGCAGCCGGGGGTGGGCTCCCTGGGCTGCCCTCCTACAAATGGACATGCGGGGGTCCCGGGTGGGACCGGAGCCCCCCCCGAAGGAAGACCACAAGCGGTGCGAGGGGCCCGGCTGGGACCGGGCCCCGAAAAATAGAAGGAGCGGCCGGGGGTGGGCTCCTCGAGCCGTTACTCTCACCTGGGGGTCCGGGTGGGACCGGGCCCCCCACCAAGCGTGGAAGGAGGCGCGAAGCGCCAGCTGGATCGCGGCTCTCCCCGGCGCAGCGGGAGAGCCGCTCATGAAATATTCACTAAAAGGAGCACAAAGCGCCCCATAATGCCTTGCCAGGCATGGGGAAATCATCGTTTTTGGTGCGAGGTGGCCCCCAGAGGAGGGGGGTCACCCTCAAGAGTGAAAAAGGGTGCTGGGGGAGCTGCTGGAGAAGCGCAGTCTCCCCCAGCACGAAGTGAAGTCCCACCCTAAGTTTCCTAGGGATTTGGAATGGATAACCCCTCAAGGGCTCAACCAGCATTTATACACCTTCTAGGCTGGAACTTTTGTTCTACAGCTGAGGGTGTATTGCGACGGGCTTAATGGAGTGAAAGGCTGAGTTGGGGATGGCTCGAGAAGGGCATCCCCTGGAGGTGAAGAGGTGTAATTGCACCAGAACTGCATTTACTAACGGTTATTCCTTTTTAGAGGGACTGGAGGTCACATATGTAATGTGAGGTACCTGTGTAAGGTGGTGTCATAAGCAAAGTGGGTTATGTTGCCAGACATTCCTGCTAGGGTGTCAGGCTGTATAGGCGTAATCCTGTGATTTCATCTCTGATGCCCTTAGGGGCTGTAATTGCAATGCATTCTAATGTCCAACAAAGGTGATGAGTACTGTCATTCTAAGGTGTGCGTAAACATGTATTCTTGCTGCTGCACTTAGGTGAAGACCCAGACTGCTAGCCCTTAAGATATAGAGGTGCATACTTTATGGTCAGTAGGAAATGCTCAGTCAGGGTTATATGTCACCAAGGCAGGTGTACCCATTTTTTATGCGCGTTGAGGTAATGGGGTGGGTCGCCACTGGGATGGTGCCAGTGCGCAGGGCCCTCGCTCCAGGTTAGGCTCAACACACTGCATTAGGGGGCAAGATGATGTGCATACATGGGAGTGGTGGTACTAGACCCCACCCCCTTTTGGGAGGGGTGGAGATGTTACGCAATGTCACAAAGTAATTCCAACAGCTTATGTATATTTGTAAATTGGTGCATAGTATTGAGTAGTGTGTGTGTTTAATAAATGTACTCTTACTTTTATAAAGCAAAGTACAGACTGGACAATCAATTATTGAGTGTTATTTCTGCGCACCTGCAAATGGCGATTACTAGCCCACACCACCTCCCTTGAGTAAAGCCTCAGACTGCTCTGCAACGCTACCCTCTGAGAGTCAGGCGCTACAATTGGGTGTTTGGTTCCCAGTGAAGGACAAATGTAGTCATGTTATTTGTGCAGGCCTCACAGATACTGCCTCGTTTTCCAACATTGGTGTCTAGCGGCGGGAAACATAGTATCCCATTCTGGTGCGCATTTATAGCATTTGATAAGTCCAGTTTTGCCACACATTACCTATGCAGTAATGAGCAAATGGAAGAGCGCAAGGCTCTGAGAAGGGTTCAAAGTTTTGGTTAGGTGAACAAAAGGTATGGGAAAGGAAAGCCCCGCGCACATACGTGTCATGTTAAGATATTATGGTTGAAATGTAAACTGTATTGATATGACCGCGCTATGTTGATGATCATGTGCTAGCGGGATGGTGCTTTCCAGGAAATGATTGCATACAAATGTTCTGAGCCATATTGTACACCTTTGAACCCTAACACTACATACACTACACCTGCATGAGGAGGGTGTCTCCTCAAGAGATAGGGACAGCAACTGATACCTACATCACAGGTAGGGGTGGATTGACCTTTGTGGGGGACAGGAGAGAGAGGGGGTCCTGGGAAATTCCCGCGCTTTTTAAGGGCAGGGAGGGTTTCCACAGAAGGGGCCCCAGGTGTCCTTCCCCCGCTGAAATTTTACTTGCCATTGGCGCAGGCCAAAACCACTGGAAGGGTGGGGCAGGAGGTTTCTTTACCCCAGGTACTAACGCCCCAGGGGTTCCCATGGAGGGGGACCCCAAGAAACTTTTCCCACGGTGGGAGGAGGGTGTGGTAGAGTTGGGTGTCCGGCAGGCCCCCCCAGGTTAACTGGTGGGGAGTTGAGCGACCCAGGGGTGGCCCCTGGTAGTGGGTGGCCCCAAACGAGGGTAGTTCTTAAGTGATGGTGTGTAGTGGTAGCCCCTAGGTACCCTAGGTGGGCGAGGTAACTGACCCAGTGGAGATCGGAGTGGGGGTGATGTACTCCCTAGTTTCCAGGTGAAGGGTTAGTGGTGGACCCTGAGGCGTCAGGGTCGGGTGGACGGTGACCAGTCCGGTAGGTCCTGTGGGTCTTGAATCCAAGGACCAGGAGCAGGGGGGTGTTCCCCTAGCTCGGGGCAGGAGGTGGACGTCTGCAAGGTAGTACCACCCTGAACACAGGTGGGGCCTATCTTAAGTGACGGGACCCTGTGGTTCGCAAAGGGGTGGTGCAGGCCTAGCCGGGATCTTTAGGGTCCCTGGCTTGGAGTGGTCGTGCTACCCTGAAGGCAGGTGGGGCCTATCTTAAGGAGGGGACCCTGCATCTTCATTAGGGGTGGTGCAGGCCATCCGGGGACCATGTAGGTCCCTGGGCGGTCTCCCAAGGCGCTGCTGGGAGACCGGGGAGGGCCATGAGAGGTGGGCCTGGGTCTAGCTAACTCGGGGCCCACCGGCTCTCTAAGGGTACTCTGGGAGGAGAGCGCGCCTCTCGGAGGGAAGGGTGCATAGGCCCTGTTCTCGCAGCAGAGAACAAGGAAGGGGTCTAGGTTCCCGGGGTAGTTTCCGTGGGGAGCTACTGACGTGGGGAATGAGCTGTAGGATGTCCGACGGGGCACCCTCAGTGTTCCTCCCTGGCACTGCCAGTGTGGTAGTGAGGCCGGTCTGAGGTCCTATCAGGGAGCCAGGCAAGTGGCCAGAGGGTGCTTTTCTGTGTGGGAAAAGCACGAGTGGCTGTGCTTTCTTTAGGGAAGCCAGTCGTCCCGAAAGGGTGGTGGCAGCAGAATGACCTCAGCGGCAGGCTGAGGGTGAGGGTCCAGAGAGGTTGCATCTTTGGGGTGCAAGGACCAAACGGAGAGAGGGTACTGGTTGGAACAAACTCCAGAAGGGAGACCAGCTAGTGACCCAGGGGATGGGATGTAGACCTGTCCCGGAAGACCGCAACGGTGCTGAGGCACTGGACCCTTGTCCAGAGAAGGGGTAGGCATAGTGTTGCATGCCCAAGGGCAAAGGTGGGCCTAGTGAGGCCAAGTCCATGTAGACCATGAGTGACCTAGAGGTATCTAACCTAGAGCCCGGAGGGTTCTTAGGGTAGTCTGGGATCCCTGTCATGGGTGGAGATTTCATGGATGGGAGGAGTAGGTGGTCTGAGCGGATAACTGGTGAGTAAGGGGGGTCTGGTCAGAACCCCTTATAACTAGTTATCGCTGACTACGGGAAGAATACCCATGTAGGGTGGCTACTTCTTCCCTGTAGGAATCAGCTGGGCGCGGCGTGTGTTAGAAGGTGGTCCTGACACTATGGGCCGCCCGAATTTTTCGCTTTTTGAGCACCTAGGTGTTGAGGTTTTACTGTGGGAGAGCCTCATAAATTGGGACTCATCCACAGTGAACTCATGATGAAAGAGACTGCATGTGGATTTTACTGGTGTCCCCCTAGCTTGACTAGGCTGCTGCGCAGCAGCTGGAGTAAGGGGCACCGGGCTGGTTACATGCAGACACCTGTGTACATGCGTGTGCACACGTGTAGGGGCTGCGCAGGGGAGATTCTTGGCGTGCGCAGTCCAGGAGCAGCTACAAAGTGAATGGTGTGGCAGGACTTATGCAGAATTGGGTGGTGACACGGAATAGGCCTTATACACTAGGAAGGAACATGCCAGGGAAAGTCAGTGTGCTTTACTGTGTTTTTCACTTCATTATTCCCCTATGGGGATGTGGAGCCCATGTGCTAGATTAACTTCCATAAGGCCTACAGATTCCAGACACGCACTAAAGTCCACTGTAGCGGATGTGAAAAGAAGTATTCTGCAGAGTCCAGAGTCATATTTGTACTGCTTTTGGGTCATCCAGAAATGTTACATCTCTCTGAGTCAGATCATAACCAGGGCCTGGCTGGGGGTTGACCTCAGCAGGCTGGATTGATGACCTTTCCCTCCCAGAGCGAAGACCTCCTTTCCACGAAGGGAAGATAGGCGGAGCTACAGGCTCATCCATCAGCAGCTATCACTGGGTGCCAGGCACCAGGCTGCACCTAGGAGGGAAGGGCTCTGGTTTCAGAGACCATGTGGCCAGAGACCCTGGACGACGCCATTTTGAACCAGCCCAGAGGCTGGACAAGAAGGAGGGAGCAGGGGCAGGGAAGTGATGTGGCGCTGTTGGAAAGGACCAACAGAGACTTCCTGCCAGCCCCCTACTCAACTTTTAAAAAGTGCTTGCACAGGAAGAGAAGCTCTCTCTGGGGTGTGGTCTGCGGAGGCGGAAGGTGCTGGAGCCTGGCAATGGGCAGTTGGAAGGAGGTACCCCCTGACTGCCCCCCAGGCCCCTAACAGCACCAGAAGAAGAGACCAGGACCAGTGCGCAGACACAGGGGCCTCTGCGCAGGAAGAAGAGAGGCCCAGGAGGAGACCCAGGCGAAAGTCTGGCGCAGGGAGCCAGTGAAGACCGCTCCCTGCAGAATGCCCCCTCTTGGAGACCCGGAGGGCGAAGGAGAGTGCTCCCAGTGGCTGGGGGCCACCGCAAGGAGCAAGAGGACGCGAAAATGGGGCAGATCGGACCCCCAGGGGCTGAGATATGGCCCCCAGAAGGTGAGCGACCTTTGACCCCCACGAAGAGGAGGTCGGGGGCCCGGGAGCCCATCCCCGGGCCCCGAAGCAAAGCCAGGGAGCGCCGTTGCGCTCCCCGTGAAGATTGTGCCCTCCAGGGTGCCAGGAGCCCACCCTGGCCCCCGGTAATGAGGAAGGAGGAGGAGCGCCGTCGCGCCCCCCCCCGCGAAAGTGAGCCCCAGGGGGCCCGGGACCCCATCCCCGGGCCCCGAAGCAAAGTCGGGGAGCGCCGTCGCGCTCCCCGTGAAAATGTTCCCCAGCGGGGCGCCAGGAGCCCACCCTGGCCCCCGCCGACGCGCGAAGCAGGGGAGGGGCCCGGGAGCCCATCTCCGGGCCCCGTGCGGCAAAGAGGCAGTGGGGAGCGCCGTCGCGCCCCCCCAGGAAGAAGACTCCGGGGCCCGGGACCCCATCTCCGGGCCCCGCGGTGATGGCTGGCGTGTGGTGGGGGAGTGCCGTTGCACTCCCCCGAAGCCCGGCGAAGCCGGCAAAGACTGGCCGTCTGCCCGCCGGAGCGGGCAGACCAGAACTGGGTTGCCGGCTCCCGCGGCAGCACGCGTGGGTGCTGGCCGGGCGGGGAGCCGGCGGGGGCAGCCGGGGGTGGGCTCCCGGGCTGCCCTCCTACAAATGGACATGTGGGGTCCCGGGTGGGACCGGAGCCCCCCCGAAGGAAGACCACAAGCGGTGCGAGGGGCCCGGCTGGGACCGGGCCCCGAAAAATAGAAGGAGCGGCCGGGGGTGGGCTCCCCGAGCCGTTACTCTCACCTGGGGGTCCGAGTGGGACCGGGCCCCCCACCAAGCGTGGAAGGAGGCGCGAAGCGCCAGCTGGATCGCGGCTCTCCCCGGCGCAGCGGGAGAGCCGCTCATGAAATATTCACTAAAAGGAGCACAAAGCGCCCCATAATGCCTTGCCAGGCATGGGGAAATCATCGTTTTTGGTGCGAGGTGGCCCCCAGAGGAGGGGGGTCACCCTCAAGAGTGAAAAAGGGTGCTGGGGGAGCTGCTGGAGAAGCGCAGTCTCCCCCCAGCACGAAGTGAAGTCCCACCCTAAGTTTCCTAGGGATTTGGAATGGATAACCCCTCAAGGGCTCAACCAGCATTTATACACCTTCTAGGCTGGAACTTTTGTTCTACAGCTGAGGGTGTATTGCGACGGGCTTAATGGAGTGAAAGGCATCCCCTGAGAAGGGCATCCCCTGGAGGTGAAGAGGTGTAATTGCACCAGAACTGCATTTACTAACGGTTATTCCTTTTTAGAGGGACTGGAGGTCACATATGTAATGTGAGGTACCTGTGTAAGGTGGTGTCATAAGCAAAGTGGGTTATGTTGCCAGACATTCCTGCTAGGGTGTCTGGCTGTATAGGCGTAATCCTGTGATTTCATCTCTGATGCCCTTAGGGGCTGTAATTGCAATGCATTCTAGTGTCCAACAAAGGTGATGAGTACTGTCATTCTAAGGTGTGCGTAAACATGTATTCTTGCTACTGCACTTAGGTGAAGACCCAGACTGCTAGCCCTTAAGATATAGAGGTGCATACTTTATGGTCAGTAGGAAATGCTCAGTCAGGGTTATGTGTCACCAAGGCAGGTGTACCCATTTTTAATGCGCGTTGAGGTAATGGGGTGGGTCGCCACTGGGATGGTGCCAGTGCGCAGGGCCCTCGCTCCAGGTTAGGCTCAACACACTGCATTAGGGGGCAAGATGATGTGCATACATGGGAGTGGTGGTACTAGACCCCACCCCCTTTTGGGAGGGGTGGAGATGTTACGCAATGTCACAAAGTAATTCCAACAGCTTATGTATATTTGTAAATTGGTGCATAGTATTGAGTAGTGTGTGTGTTTAATAAATGTACTCTTACTTTTATAAAGCAAAGTACAGACTGGACAATCAATTATTGAGTGTTATTTCTGCGCACCTGCAAATGGCGATTACTAGCCCACACCACCTCCCTTGAGTAAAGCCTCAGACTGCTCTGCAACGCTACCCTCTGAGAGTCAGGCGCTACAATTGGGTGTTTGGTTCCCAGTGAAGGACAAATGTAGTCATGTTATTTGTGCAGGCCTCACAGATACTGCCTCGTTTTCCAACAGCAGTAAAACACAAAAATAATAAATCATTCTGGAATATAATCTCTACACAGATGGGGATACGAAAATCTGCCCAAGCGACACCAGTATGATCATCTGACTGGGAAAAGTATATTCTAAGGCTTTATAAATCTAATCATCAGTATCCCATCTTCCTTGGACAGGAGCAAGCACTGAAGAATCAACCTGAGCAGGAACCAATGAAAATTTCAGCCGCACAAATCTCTATTCTGATATCCTCTGCCAGGTCATCAGCAGCGATGGGACCAGATAAGATCCCAATTAAAGTTTTACAAAAAACGCTGACGACTGGGGTAAATTCTTAGCCCCACTCTTTCAACACTTCCTGAAAAGTGGGGAAATACCAGAATCTTGGCGAGGGAGTGTGGTGGTTCCCCTCCTAAAAAAAGGCACTAGAATGAATCCTGCAAACTATAGACAAATAGCCCTTCTTGATGCCACCGGTAAGATCTTTGCTGCTTGCGTTTTGGAACACTTAAAAGACTGGGCTTTTTCGAGAAAAGTGATCCCCATGTATCAGGCTGGGTTTCGCCCAAAGCATTCTACATTGGACAATATTGCTGTATTCCAAACAGTGCTTGATAAGTTTGTTAAGTTAAAAGCTCAGATTTTATATTGTGCTTTTATTGATTTTTCGACTGCGTTCGATAGCGTAGATAGATTGACACTATGGAGAAAATTGGTTAATTTGGGGATTCCTAAAGATCTCTTAACAATAATAATCTCCCTTCACACATCAACATGGTGCAGAGTCCAAATGGGGGGAGAAAAAGGCCTAACCAAACCTATCCCTTCGCGGAATGGGCTGAAACAGGGATGCTTATTAGCTCCCTTATTATTCTCCATCTACATTAGCGATCTACCAGGGCGTCTCTCTCAAATTAAAAATTACCCTCCTAAATTAGCTCAAGCTGATATACTGTGTTTAATGTATGCAGATGATATTGTCATACTTGATCATATCCCGATACGCCTGCAAAGAACCCTGAATGAATTAAATCATTACGCAACTGAAAATTTTCTGGTGCCAAATATAACGAAAACTAAAGCACTCCCTTTTAGTGGCAGAAGGAAGCCTTTACCTTATATATGGTCTTTAGGAGGTGAACCGATAGAGACAGTAAAAGAGTATGTTTATTTGGGCGGTATTTTTACTTCAAATTTACAAGATACAGCCCACCTCCAACACTTGAGTCGGAAGGCAGAATCCCACGTTGGGGCTTTACAGAGACTGTACCTCTCTATGGGAAATAGACACTTTACACCAATGATGGAGGTTTATGGTATGAAAATCCCTCCGATTTTATCATATGCCATGGAATACACACAAATTAAAACATGGCAATCTATAAAAGTAAAGGAAGGAACCATACTCCGAAAATTGTTAAAAGTGTCGCAGTCGGTACCAGTTCAAGCCTTACGTCTCGAGCTATCGGTAACAGGAATCTCTGCTAGAGTAATTTCAAATATTATTAGGTGGGCGTACAATTTACTACATGCAGCGCCAGACACCTTAAGGCATTTGTTAAAATTGGAGACTTTTAGAGAGGAAGCGTCAGGGTATACTTTTAATAGGAATATGGTAAAAGCCTTTGAGGTTTCTCAATGCACTGTTGCACTTTTACAGGAATAGTCCCCAGCACACTTGAAATTGTTTTTAAAACATTTGGCCCCTAGAATCAGTTATGAATTGGATAAAGAACATTGCGTTCAATTAGAGCATTATAAAGGGTTTGCAGAACAAATAGAATTTAAAACCTATGCTCCCTACTTACGTTTTCAACTAGAGCATGGAGTAAGGCGCTGTATTCTTCTCTTACGTTTGGGCATACTCCCTTTAGCAACATTCTTAGCTAGCTGGGAAGGTACAAATAACCCCAAAGGCATATGCGAATTATGCAAAGGTGGCCGACAAGATTTGCTTCACGTTTTACTAATCTGTCCTAACGCGAGTATAGTAGCGGCACGACGACGTTATATAATTCCAATTCAATTAAAGTATAACGCATTCTTGGCCCAAGATTTAATTACGTTGTGTAACTCTCCTGTTAATGAATTTGTATGCCATAACTTGTTTAAGTTTTTAAAAAGCTTTCTGAAGCTGTTTTAAAGTTAAAACGTACAATCAGAAGATCTTATCTTATTTTTATTGAATGCTGTATGGATAGGCGATAGAATATTGTTACAGCTCCATTTTATAGTATGTTTTAAAAGCAAACGTTTTACCATCTTAATCATTTTAAATCCAATAATAATAATTTTAATCCTGTATTTGTTGATCTCAGTTGAGGTCTGAATCAAATAAAATTTACTGAGTGAGTGAGTTTACTGAGTATTTTTATTATTAGGATTCATTTCCTCAATTGCACGTACTATATTTTTTACATCTCTACTTTAAGGTCATGCTAATGAGGCATGATGGCTCTGCAAGTCAGTGAGCCTTCCATCCTTCCGAGGCCAATAAAACTAAACTGAGTATCATTACATTTGATAATAGTAACACCTGGTATTTATTTGGTATAGAATAAGTACACATCGGTTCTGAATTGTAAGTTATTTTTATCATTACAATATTAGCAATGATCTATCGCACAACCTTGTCCTTTGGAGCATGTTTTCATTTCCCAGTCCATGATGGTTCTTGTAGTTCCTGCGACTGCGCTTCCTGCTCCTGTCCTTCCTGCTCCTGTCCTTCTCATTTCCTGTCTACTACTATTTTAGCTTCAGACATCATCTCCTCACTGCATCACAATGTGGTCGAAAGAAAGTTTTGGCAAGATCATTGACCACTTGCTATTTCCTTTTCTCCCTGAATTTTTCCATAGTAATTTGGCTGTGGATTAATTGTTGGATTCTCCTGACTCTTCCTGGTACTGTTTAACTCTGTTTTCAGGGTTGTTTGGTACTCTGAATTCATCTGTGAAGAACTTGGTGCTGCAAATAGCTCCTTGGTAGGCAGGCCATGTAGGTTATAAGATATAAATTTATTGAAGAAGATAACTCTTATTTACAGGTTATAAGGTGAATGTATATGAATACGCCCCACCAGGAGCAGCATCCTACTGCTCAGCCCACTCTCTCCAACTGACTCTCTTCCAGGCCAGGCACTCATCAACATTCCATTACATCACGCACACTGGCTGAGCAGCAGGTAAATGGGAAACTAGGGAAAGAATGCCTTACGTCTAAATCAGGATATAATACTTGGCTAACATGACTCCACGTCTTGCCCTAGTGCTAAAAGACTTTTCTTCTCCTTAAGACCCTACTTTAGGCCGTCCTTCCCCATTCACATCCTGTGAAGAGGCAAAGTGGCTACGACAGGGCATCACCTATTCCTCGGGCAACTTAAGTACTAGAAACCAGTCTTACTAGTGCATTCTGTGTTCGACAGAAACCCTCTTAAAACTCCCATTTCTAAATTAACTGTCCATTTTTGAAGGCCTGTGCAATGAAAAGTAACACCTTTTCATTCCCAGTCTGCATGTAGGGTTTTTGAAAATTCTGCCTTCAAAGTGGAAGCCACACAAGTGTAATTTTACACATCATGGGTATGCATTTTCCCATGTCTGAATTAAAGAAGTGCACGTAATGCATATATTCCACAATTACATAGTCAGTATGTCTCCTCCAGGCTCTTTCTGACTTTAGAGACTTGTTTCCGGAGTGAAAATTACACAAGACATGGTAGGGTGCAGGTCCACCTCTCCTTCCAGTTCCTAGGGATGGACTTGAAACCAAAATCAGACCTTTTTAATATTCAGTCCTATATGGTAGAAGCTTCAGCAAGATGTTGACCATTGAGGCTTTCATGGTAGGGTCAGTGGAGCCATCCAGCTCTGAAAGCAGCCTCATGGCCTCCAACCCATTAGCAAAATATCAGAGTGGCAGAATGCCATCCCAGCAGTTTCCCCGCCACCCCTTCAAGTCAACTATGTGTCGGATTGCATCTTCTATCGACCAGTAAGCCATCCAACCTAATATATAAATTATTTCAGCTGAGGTTCCATCATACACAAGCCCCCATTCTCTAGAATGTCACCCTCTCACCACAGGTTTAAAGAAGGCTACCTGAAGTTCCACAAAGGAGTGAAAATATTTACTTGTTAGCTGCTCTGTAAGAAAGTGGATAATTATTTAGAGTGGGCAGTCTCCCACCTCTAGGAATAATAACAACAACATGTCAGAGTGAACCTTAAAGTCTCTAAATTAACCTGAGCCCACCCTCCTGGTAGCTATGGCACCGACGGGACAGGCTCAACTTAGGGCAAAGTGTGAAGTAGTTCTGCAGTACCAAAACAGTAATGCATTCAAACACAAAACAATAAACATCCCAGGCCAAATTAGGCAAATAGTGTACATTTTAAATTAACCAAATTACAACAAAATGACAAAAATCTAATAAGGGAAACCGGAAGTGTCAGTTTGTAATCTTTTCAGTCGAATTAGTGCCATAAACTGCTAAGCGGCAATGACAGTTTACGGTCATGGTTGACTGGGACGTAGGACCTTTTTAAGGCTGACCACAATGGATCCCAAGATCAGCTACACCAAGAGGGACGGCCCATCAATGATTTTACCTTCTGACTTGGTCTGCAAAATGGAAGTCAAAATCTCTCAGCAAGGCAAGGCAGCAGGCTGTTTCCAGGGCAGTCTCATCAAAGTTGGATAGGGGTTGAGAGAGGTTCCCTTAAGCCATCATTTCCGGCGATAGAGGCTATGAGGGTGAAAGTTCACATTCCACACCCAGAGAAATCATAGAGTTGGCCGGATACTTTTGGCACCTTTGCCCGGGCCTGATTTTTTTGTTCGGACTTAGGGGCCGATTTAGAGTTTGGTAGAGAGCCTACTCCATCGCAACAGCGACGGAGTACCCTCTCTGCCAAACTGAAGGTCCGCCCTCCTCATTTAGAGATGGATGGACCTTCATTATGCCAATGGTAGAGATTACTCTGTCTCCACTGCTGACATCGACCTCTGAAGGGCCGCTAGAGCGAGGGTCATCAGAGGTTCAACCATGTTTCCGCCCATCCGAATTAGAGTGCACAAACACATGACCAGTTTTCAGTGTTCGTTACTGGCAGGTAAAACCTGGCAGTGACAGGCAGTGAAAACTGCAAAGTGCCCCCATCGCCATGAAATAAAACTCCCATGGTAAGGGAGCCATTTTCTTTTATATATTTTAAAAAACAAAATGTTTAGGAAAATTAAAAAAACATTTCGTAGGTTTGCTGTGTGACCCTGTCGGTCATATTGATGGAACCATCAGTCAAACTTACAATGCATAGACACGAACCACCATGATGGTGATTCCTTCCAAGGCTAGAGATGTCTGCTAGGCCAGTGGACATCCCAGAATTTGGCATACTGGGACTCCGTCAGGAGGACAGAGTGCTTTACTTCCCCACCAGCCACCCCCAGGGGTTTTTGCAGCTCTTGCAGTGGAGCTCCATGCGCTCTGTTTTCTGAATAGGTCAGAACTTGGGCCCAATTGGGCCGATTTGGATGATCTGGCGCTCATTTTACTCCTGGTGGTGAGCTATAGCCACCAGGAGCATTTCCAGTAGGCCTCATGGCCTCAAAGTGGTGTAGTTTTCAGGGAGCTTGTTCCACTGGCTCCCTGCACCAGCTTTTCTTCTTCTCTTAGTCTCCGGTGCTCCTCCCCTCCGTCTGGGGAGCAGAAGTCCAGATCTTCCTCCAACTAGCCCTCAGAGGGTACGAAGGGGCAAGTCTCACTGGTCCTTGGAGAGACACACTGGTTCTGGGGTCAACTGTGGGCAGAGCACTTAGTCCTTTAGAGCGTTAGGGGGCTCTCTTCTGCGGGCCTCAGCTCCACCCCTCGCTGACATCACTGCCATGGCCTTTCCCACCAAAATATTTCGGAGGAGTCCCCTCCTGTATTGGCTCCAGTTGTCTGGGCTTCTCCCAATGTTCAGTGGTCTGTGCTGTCCCAGCCCTGCCAGCTAATTAATAGATGCAGATTTTCTTCCCTACCCTTTCCTCCTCAGGAGCTGAGTGACGCACTGTCAATTGCCCCTTTTGTGTGGGGATTCCTATGTTCCCTCTGCTGGCAAGCAGAAAAATTAATTTGGCCCAACAGGGTGACAAAAGGCCTGGGGGCATATTAGCAAGAACAGCGTTAAAATTATCGCCGCTTTGGCGGCAGGAAACTGCTGCTAAAGCGGCGATAATGGGCTTGATAATATGCCCTTGAGAATACCAATAGAAGCCCATGTTCTGCTGTGATCCTGGGTAATGGGTAATGAGCAATGCCCTCCTCTGTGGTCACTCAAAACCAGTTACAGGGGTAGCTCTCCTCCCACTGCGCTGGGTTTTGGTGCCAGTCAGACAAAGAGTACAAAGGCTGACCCTCTCTAGGTGTAACCTGTCATTTACTTGTGACAGGATGGGCTCCTTTGAAGTTAACGAAGTTCTTGCCCCCCTCCCACAACTGCCAGTGGAAGAAAAACACCTCCCCTCCCCAGACATTGTCCCTGATCTGGTAGTAGTTTTCATACCTCCTTAAGGTCAAGTACTTGGTTTGACAGCTGCTGGTCAGCTACTATTAATTAGCCTTCAGCCCCTTCAGACACGAAAAGGTAACTTTCTAAAAGTTACTTTTTCTAAATATTTATAAAAAGTCCAACTTCATCACTGAAGTGGGCTTTTAATAAGTATTTAAAATAGTCTTTGAATGAATTGTACAGCCTGTTCCTGTCACAAGTTAAGATTAAAGTTTATAATCAGGACTTTGACATTTTCTAGGATTCAGCTACAGCCCTGTCAGTCTAAATAGTTTTTAGGGTCTAGTCACTGAAAGAACATACCAATTTTAATTTCGTATCTGTTCAAATTTTAAAGATCAGGCACCCTACCTTGTAGGCAACGAGGTATAAATAGGGGTGACATTCATATTTAAACGCAGGATTTCCCGCCTGTCAAAAAGGGTTATTTTGGCAGGTTTAACAGAAGGCTTTTAAGCTGCTGCTGTCAGGCTACACATGATAGAGCTGAAGCCAAGTTTTCCAGGCCCACTTTGGGAATAGCACAATGGGTGTTACAGGTCACAGGTGGCATTTAACTTCCAGGCCCTGGGTACATTTGTATACAATACACTAGGGCCTTATAGGAAAATTAAATACGTAAGTTAGAGGTAAGCCCATTAAATCATGTTTAAAGTTAAACTTCTGTTTAGCAAGGGTAAAGTGCACGAGCAAAATTCAATAAAAAATAAAAAATTAGGGGGAACCATGCAAAAGATGGTAATTTCCTATGTGCTCCATATGGCTGCTGCACGCTGAAGAATTGGCGTCCAATAAACTGGTGATACATTTCAGTTCCCTTGCACTCCTAGAAGCTTTTTGAAGTTGTTTCAAAGCACAGTGGACACAACACAAACGCGAAATATAGATATAAAAAGGCATTAGGACCATATTTTCTTTGTCTGAGTTATGACCTTGCTACCTACAATTTGATAACATTTTAAGTTAGGCACAAATTCCCACCTGTACATAACTGTCTCTAAAAGCTGCTTTCTTCCAGCTGTCATTCAGTATTTATTAGCTGGTTGCAGCCATTCTGGCATTACTCCAGGACATGCATTTATGGGGATTACGGAACTTCTCACGTAGCTGAGGGCACTTGGTCTTCAATCTTCCTCCGAGCTCGGGGAAGGTTTGCAGTAATCCCCCATTATTGCACAGCAGGGCGAGGCGTAATACTTAAATAGGACATAATCAGCTTGGCTTTAGGTGAGGACGGAGCCTGTTATTCCGTCCTCCCCAGAATGCCACACATCGCATCTCAGTTTTAAGCATAATAGGATTTTAATGCGTTTTCAAAACCCACACGTGCGCTGCTTAGTCCTTCAAGGGCATAGACAAGCTTTTCTCTTTGTCCAGTGCAGCATGAGCCCTTTCATTTCAGTGTAATAACCTACAGGCTTTGTATCTCTGCCTGAATTTACAGGCAGCGAGAAAGTGTTTAGTAATGAGATGCTTTTAAATTAACCTCGTAGGAGAGTAAAGACGACATGCGGGCCAATGTCTTTGTATCTTGAACAAATCTTAGGTACCGGAACCTAGATTTACTAACATTTTGCAACAGGATTGCTTCACTTTGTTAACGGAGCGATGATGTAAAATGTATTTCTGGATTTTCTAAGCCACAGAAAACCCAGTTTGCACAGCCTAGTAAATAAAACAGTAACACAAGGCAGCACAAAGTGCTGCCTTGTGATACTTTGCATCGGGGAGGCATACCATAGGTAGAGCATGGGTGTTCCGAAGCATACACCAATGAATTTTAACGCAAGCCCAGATTTACAAAAGGCAGCAAACCTGGGTTTGTGACAAAATGCTGCACCTACCCAAGGCTGGTGTAACGAGGAGAAATATCTTCATTTCGTCTCCTTACTTCCTCTTGCTATCTGTGCTACATTCTGCAGCACACATAGAAAGAGTAATATACCTCCAAGGTGCAAGGGTGCCTGTGTTGGCACTAGGGTGCCTGAAGTGCACCAGCGCTATTCGAGAGCTATATCTTCAATAGAGAACCTCATTCAATAAATGTACCTTTTAAACTTATATCACATTCTCCTGAGGTTAAGTCGAAAAAAATATGAAGCCATCAAAAGAAAACACTCCCACGTGGCCAGTATTAAGTGAACTGTGAACATGGCTCCATCTGACAACCAAACAGGAAGGTTGATCTTTTTTGACTAGTTTTTGGAGACTAAGGGCCTAATTACGATGGCGGAAGGCCCGCCACCGACAGCCTATCGGTGGCAGGCCCTCCGCCATCGCAATGCAAATTTCCCCCCGCCATATTATGATGGCGAAGGGAAGCGTTGGGGAAGTGTGGCGGTCGGAAAGACTGACTGCCACGGTTCTGACAGGCGGTCCTTTTCTTACTGCCTGTCGGAGCAGCAACATTGCCCAGCATTGCGGCGGTGCCTGCCAGGCACGCCCGTTGGGATTATGATATCCCTTTCCACCGGTCGTTTCACGGCGGTCAGCCCGCCACGAAAAGGCTGGTGGAAACGGATTTGGGGACCTGGAGCGGGCCCCCCTTCATCCCCGGGCCTGGGGCAAGGGCACGGGCGGCACCTATGATGCCCCCCTACATATCCCTGCACCATGTGGCATGCACCGCATGGTGCCTGCAAGGTAGTGCAGGGATATGCAAGTGCTTTTTTTTGCATTGTGGTGGGGGCTGCTAACCGCATCCCAGCTACAATACAAAGTATAGGTGATGCGACCGCCGTGGTGGCGGTCGCATCGTAATTCGGATTGTGTGGGAGGCCGCCTATGAGGCGGCCGGTCCCAAATCCAAAACGATGGCGGACGGGCTGCAGTCCGTCCGCCATCGTATTGAGCCCCTAAGAGCCTGATTTAGAGGAGGTCAGTAACAGGATCTGTAAACAAGCATTTGCAATGCAATCGGTCTCGCCTTTGGGACCATATATATGTATTTAGCTATGCAGCACATTAGCCTGGGTGCTAAAACATCTACTGTTCTTTAACATGCATTGACACTTACACATGGCTGCATTGCTTATGATGGAAGAGTTACCTATGCTTTATGGCTGACATGCTGGATCGTGAAGTAGTCAATATCTTTATTTCTCCTCGTTTTTTCCTCTTTCTACATATGCTGCATTCTGAAGCACACATAGAAAGGGGAAAATGCCTCTCAGGATTGTTTTTGTGTAGGAAGGTTTCCCTTCCTGCACAAAAACAATCCTGCCTACAATGCAGGCACCCTTGCACCATGATGAAATGGTGCCTGCATTGGCGCTAGGCAGCCAAAAGTGCACCAGCGCTTTGAAAGGGCAGGAATGCACCATCTAATGGTAAGTACTGTACATTCCTGCCCTTTCACACAGTGCAGCACAGTGGCTTGCTGCATTGCGCTGTGGAGGTGAGCGCTCTCTCACCCACGGGCCCCCATTGGAGAAAGTGAGTCCCTAAACTTGCGGCCCAGTTTGCTCCACTGACACCCGGCCCTGCGTCACACTTCATAGCGCTTTATGCCCTGAGTCTGCTTGTGCCCCCCAGCTCCCCTCCTTGGGGTGCTAGGGTGAGGCGGGACTTGGGAGAGTGTATATGGCCAGTGCCTGTCTGGGGGGCACACTGGACATACCTTTGCCTGGCACGCAACCCTCTGTGTCTGGTGGGCTACCTTGGCAGCCTTACATCCGTGTGGGCTGTGGGGACCCTGAGTACAGACCACCTTTTCCTTTTCCTGCAGCCTGGGTCTCTACAGAAGTCTGATTGTGCCCCCAGATTTCGTGGGGCTCCCTGTGCTGGTGTGAGGTGGGTCTCATTTCACAGCGACGTGCGGAGATCACACGCCATGGACAAGCAAGACCGAAGCAGTCTAAGCTTCCCTTTGAGGGAAAATGACAAACACATGCGATGGATACTGACCCGGGTTCCTGTGCCTCTAATGAGCCCCCCTCTGGTGCGAACATGCTGGACCAAGACATCAGGCAGATGCAGGATGATGTTAAACACAGTCTCTGTAACATTGACTCCAAAATAGATCTATTGACCAGTAGAATGGACTGTATAAAAGAAAGAGCAGACAAACATGATGAACATCTTGACCATCTGGAAACTCGCACCTCTAACATCGAAGACTCGCATGCTACTGCAGGTGAACATCTCTTGCGCATGGAGAAAGTACTGGAACCCATCAAGCAGAAAAATGAAGCCTTCAAGGCCCATTCCAGACGGAACAATCTCCACGTCCTGGGGTACCTGAGTCCACAGCCATAGACAAGATGGAAACCTAAGTCAAAACAATGCTTCACTCCAGGAGGTGCCCGTGCAGGTAAGATCGATGGGGTGGGTGGGCTGTTAGAGTCGACAGACGATGATGAGGGAAAATAAAAAAAATAAAAAACACTTACCTTGCGCTTGCCGCATTGCCGACTCGGCGAGCAGAAGGTAAGTGGTTGTCTTTTCTTTTTTTTAAAGTTTCCCTCGTTGTCTGAGGACTTTACCCCCCACCCCACCCCGCCCCACCGCTCTTACCTGCACAGGCCGCTCCTGCTTCACTCCCTGTTTTATGATGCCCTGTCACTGGTCTTCATTGTTGAACATGAGCACCGAGCGCTGGGTCAGCGGCCCCCTTCTGGCATGCCGGCATGGCCCATTGTGGCCCGACTCCTCAATTACAGAGATAGGGACACTATCCTATGGTTCACCAGGAAGATTCGGTTAGTACAGTATCAACGCAATACCATTGCCATGTATCCTGACTTCACCATCGCAGTTCAGGCTGCCTGCCAAGAGTTCCTACTGGTGAAACGCCTTCTCCAGAAGTTCGAAATTGCTTGCTTCCTGCTATACCCGGCCAAATTGCAAATCAAACTGTATGGAAAACAACACTTCTTCACAGATCCTAAGGCTGCTATGAAGTTATCTCATCGCCTGGTTAAAGCCAAGACAGCTTCTTCAAATAAGCCTGCAAACAATGGGTATGGCCGCCTCAGTGACAATGACTAGAGATCTGACATCTGGCCTGCCGCCCTCTTGTTGTTTCTCTCTTGCATGTGTGATTGTGGCTTACCTGATCTACGCCCACCTGTCACAGTACTGAGGCCTTCTTTGTCTCATAGGTAAGGGTGGCGGTCCCACTAATGGGACATTTCACCTCCCATCCTCCCATATCTCCTGGCGTACTTTTCGCACCAACCCCAATCAGGATCCTTTTCCACTGCCTTCGGCCACCCAGACTGTCTTTGCCTGTGGGCCCTGCCTTAGATTCCCTATGTGTTGCATGGTTTTTGGGGAATGGGTTTGGGTGGCGGGTGGGATAGATTGTTTCAACCAGTTGGAAGGGTGGAAGTGGGTGGGGGGTGGGCTTTTGAATGTTGTTGTTTTCCCTCTGTGTTCCTCTGCATACCTTACAAGACACGATGGAGCTGCCCCTCTCCTGACAGCCCCATGCTAGTGATCGGCACTCCTAATGTGGCAGCTGTAGTTCTCATACTCATCCAGCAGTCATCATGAGTGCCATCACCTGCCTGACGTGGAATATCCAGGACCTCAATGGCCAACGCAAGGTGCAACAGGTACATGCATACCTTAATAGACACAATATAGACATATGCTTCCTCCAGAAACTGCATCTGACCTCGGCGACCGCTTCTTATCTCCAAGCTAGCTGGGTCTCTGAGACACACTCCTCTTTGTACTTCAATTATACCCCCTGCACAGCCATTCTTCTACGCAAAGGACTACATTGGCACATACGGCATGCTGTCATGCTCTCAGCGACCCGTACGGCAGGTTTATCCTTATCCAGGGCATCTTACATAACTTTCCAGTAATTCTTGCCTCCATCCATGGCCCCAACACAGACAACCCAGAATTCTTCGCAGAGATTAATATCCTTAATCTCCTCACTGGGGCCTGGTATGATTATTTGGGAAGGTGATTTCAAAGTTGACTTAGGCCACACTATTGATCGCTCCAGTGACCTCACCCAGGCACAGCTGCTCAATTACACATGATCAGTAGTGACAACAATCTGTGTGACGTTTGTCGCCTGCAGCACCATCACAGCATTGTAGGCACTTGCATCACTTCCATTCATAACACATGGTCACGCATTGACTATTGGATCCTCATGTGGGACGCCCTTGCTTGGACTACGAAAGGCAACCATCTCCCCTGTACCCTCTCAGAAAATGCCTCAGTCCTGCTGGAACTCACTGTCCATAACGCTCCATCCTGGTCCTTCACCCGGACGCTAGCCCCGAATGCACTACGTGATGCAGTGTTTCGGGATGAATGCCACATGCCATCCTAGATTTCTTTGCTCACAACCAGGGGTCAGTTGACTTGCCCTCCACACTCTGGGAGGCATTCATGGTAATTATCTGGGTTGTCTGCATGTCAAAGTAATCTGGCATCTTCAGGGCAATCCGTACGCAACTCAACAAGTTAGAAGCAGACATTCACGCTTTAGAGCTGAACTTCTACACCTACGAACCATCCGTCAACCCTTGCTGCACTCAGGATAAAGCTGTCTGAATATGCGAAGGAGGCAACCCGGGAGACACACTATCTCAATAAGGAGGCAGTGGTGCATTGCTAAGGCGAGTGAGATAACATAACATAACGTGTATCTGTAAAGCGCACATTCGCTCAAGGGTATCTTGGCACTGAATAACAGATGTTTATCATTACCCAACTCAATGGTACTTATTTTATCGACCTCAGAAGGATGAAAGGCTGAGTGGACCCACCGGGATATGAACCTGTGACCATGAGGTCGAACACAGGCCCCTACAGTGGACCCATAGGTCTGGCAAGGTGCTGGCGGGTCTCCTTCGTAAACCCTGGGCCAGCTCATATATCCCAGAACTCCTGGATGACCATAAGGTGCTTCATACCAGATCGGATAATGTGACGCAATCCATGACATTATGCTACACCACTTTGTGCACTGCCACTATGGCCCAAGACTAGGCGGCTCTGGAAGCGTACCTGGATATGCTTCAACTCTTGTGGCTCAACAATGCCTTGCTCCTTGCACCCCATCTATTAGCCATGTACGACAATGCTTTATGCTCCGGCCAGCTCCCACCCCCACTGTGCGAGGCAATTATAGTAACTATACTGAATCTCGGCAAGCTGGCAGATAGATGTGACTCTTATCGACCGTTGTCGATGATAAACGTCAACAATAACATATTTGGCAAATTAATAGCCAACCGCCTTCTACCGGTCTTACCTGCTATTATCTGGTTGGACCAATCTGAATTCGTCCCAGGACTGTTCGCACTCATGCATACCTTAGACTCTCAACTCAACCTCTTTCATCTTCTCTCTCCTCTCGGTTTCAATGCGTTCTTCCTGTACTTGATAAGACTATTATACTCCTCACCCACAGCATGGCTGCACACCAGTGGAGAGGTCTCCACTTGGTTTCCTTTTACTATAGGTACCCGGCAAGGCTGTCCTCTATGTCCTGTTTTATTTGCGATAGCCAAGGAGCCCTTGGCGATACAGCTACGCCAACGCCATCCTGATAGAGGCCTCTACGTCACTGGTAGGGGGATTCTGGTGTCAATGTACGTGGACGATATCACCTTGTATATTCGAAACCCTCAGTCCAATCTCTCTCCTATAATCCAAGAGGTGGCAGCTTCTACGGAATCTTCATCAACTGGTCAAAGTCCACCCTCTTCCCTCTCACTGCAGTCATAAGCCCATTCAACTTTGAATACCCACTCCAATGGGCAAGGGAACCGATCCGCTACCTGGGCATCTACCTTAGCAGGGATATCAACAAGCTATGGCGGGCGAATTAAGGACAAGACATAACATGGCTAGAGGAAAGTATACCTGCCTGGATTCGACTGCCCTTCTGTATGGTGGGTAGGATAGCTATTATCAAAATGTTAGTACTCCCTAAATTCCTATACCTATTCATGAACATCCCACTCCCGCTCACTAAGCAATTTTATAAAAGGATCTGTTCGAACTTAGTGTCCCTGACCTGGATGGACAAACAGCCAAGGGTGGCATGGGAAACCCTCACATTGCCCTTTCAGCAAGGTGGCCTTAGCGCTCCCGACATGCGTCTTCAGGCCAACTGCGCACAAGCCCAGTTCATCCACTTTTGGCATCACCCCACCACATTTCAATCACACACTTCAGTGGAGGCTGATCAGGCAGCCCCCTGTCCCCTGAGTACCATATTACACAGAACCCACAAGCCTCTGCATGCTGAAATCAATACGATTGCCTGTGCCAGATGGGTCTGGGATGGACTGCACAGGTGAGCCCATATTTCCTGCCTAGCATGCCACTAGCTGAAAACCCTCTCCTCCCCATGCTGGCTGATAAGGCGGCCTGTTGGCACGCTAGCTGGGTGGGACTCCTCACGTTTGGTGATCTCTACCCATCTGAGAATTTCCTTTCCCCTCCTGACATTAACATTCACCCCTAGCCACCTGTATTTGAGTGTCCTGTTATATCAACAGCTGCGTCCTACATGCCGGGCTCCACACAACACATTCCCAGCAGCCCCTCCCAAGCTTCATGCTCTAGAAGATCTGATTGTTAATCCCTCCCCGGTGAGCTAATCACTCGTCTCTATACTGTAATGAAGGTGAGGGGCGCCTGTGTGTGACCCAGAGGCCCATGCTGTCTGGGACCCCTCCCACTGCAGTTTAATGGTGATATTGCTGCACACAATCTGAGGCCCTATCTCTGAACTATAGACTGCACCTTATCCACTTCAAATTCCTCCCCAGACTGTATCGCACACCCGTCCAGTTGCTCAGGATGGGATTAGCGGAGGATGCATGATGCTTGCTATGCAGCGCGACGCACTGCTCTGCAAGCCACCTTCTCACATCTTGCACAGGACTGTCCCAAGGTCGCATGTTTCCCCTTTATTCCTCCTCTCCTCAATAAATAAATTAAAAAAAAAAAAAAAACTGCAAGGCCGGGGCACATTAAGTACCACTTTACTAAGAACTTATAAGTAAAACAAATATGCCAATTGGGTGTGATCCAGTGTTACCATGTTTAGAGGAGAGAGAACATGCCCTTTAGCACTGGTTAACAGTGGTAAAGTGCTCAGAGTTATAAGGCCAGCACAAACGAATTCAGCAAAAAGTAGAAGGAAGAAGGCAAAAGGTTAGGGAGTGACCCTGCAAAAAAAGCCATTTTCCAACACTACCCTCCTTTATAACTTTTTTCTTACTATGTTGCTCATTTCAATACAGACATTTCTGTATCTGCCAATGGACACTCGAATGCTAATAAATGTTTCCCTTACTTCTTACCTACCAATTACCACCTCCACACAATAGTCTAGCTGTTCACCCACACACAAAACAGTACCAAACATACAGTTAACAGCTGCATCACCTTACAAGCACTCAAACAACCTTTTAAACTCCTCCCACTGCCAGTAGTAAACACTGTCCACAAACCTGGATTCTAAAAGGAAACGCCTCACACGCATCAACAGTGTATTTCGCCTCACTCGTGCATCACCACCGCAAATCACATATTCATACTGTGAGAAATCTGGGCCAGAAGAATTGCAAACAAATATTACATGAATCTGCAGTGTTGTGATCTCCTTATAAAAAATAATTAAAGGACATGCATCAATGAAAAAGTTCAATACTGGTCAACCAATGTTACGGGTAAGTACCCTTTTTTATTGCTGCATGGTTGGAAAATATGTATTTAAAGTACTGGCAGTCAGATGGTACTGTGCAACAATTCTAACCCCCAAATTGAGAACCAAGTAGTGGTGTAGCATGGGAGGGGGGGGCACAGGGGCAGTTGCCCTGGGTGCAAAATTCATAGGGCACATTTTATCCTGGAGCAGACAGACTTATGTGCCTCACCAAAGTTGACACAGGCACTACTGGTGGACCTTCAGGGTCGCTTGTAGCAGCCCAGATCACAGAAGCATTCCATGGGGGTGCCCCTGCCTTACAGAGCACCACCACCACCCATGTGCACATTTAAATAGGGCCTCGCAAGGCCTTGTGGGTTGAGTCCTTGGACATATCTAGGCCTTTGATCCGGCCACCACAGGACAGTAAATTCTCTATACTTTTTATCTTTTCTGCACCTGGTGGCACATTAAATTATGCAACACACTGGTGCCCCTGCCCTCCAAGCACCTAAGACCACACAGGAGCCAAAGCCCACATGGTCAAGACAGCTCTTCGAGACATCCAAGACACTAGGCTTTAGCTGTGCAGTGGATCTGGCTTCCTTCCCCATTTTCCCTTTTCAGAGATGTGAGTTGCCTTACTGCTTCCTCGCCCTACCCAGATACAGGCACGGGGAATTGAGAACAAATCACAGCAACACTCTTGGTTTAGGGAACCCCATTGCCTAGCAAGCTCTGCTACAGGCTTGGGGGCTGTCCCGGCAAGATAGATCTCCTGGGGCCATTCCCCCATCTGACAGGGGAGAATAAAAGCAAGATGGCTGGTCCCCTGGAGAGACTCACTGGGAGAGTCTCTGGGAGTGATATGAATAAAACAACTGTGTGCAAATCCATAGCTGTATTCACAAAATCAAATTGTGCCTTTATTTTTTTAAAGAGATTCATCAATCCTCTGTGGAGGATCCACAGATTTTAGATATTTCTAACATTTAACCTCTTCATAAAGAGATCAGAACACTTTTTGCACACCATGTTTTTCAAAAACTTCTGGACAGATTTTTACTAAACCAAGCGAAGGCAAGTCCTTGAGTAAAGTTCTTCTTTTATGCCAAGTGTAATGTGAGTTTGTTCAGCTGTTTTGTCTGCATTGAGGAGGTAGGAATCCTATGGGAGATAAAATGGTAAATGTAAGAGACCACCCCTTTATTTAGCTCCCACAGGACTAATCTGCATGAAAATTGCAATGAAGAATCCAATGAGGATGACCTTTGTTTTGGAAAGTTTAGTGCAGATTTATCAAATGGCCCCAAAGTTATTTCCAAACTAAAAATGTCTTTTCAATGGAAGGTGTCGCCTAATCATAGCTATACAAATGTTATCACTGAATGTGTAATAAACATGGATATATGTCTATAAAATTGAAAGATTATAAAGTAAAAAAAAAAAAAAATTTTAAACACCCTCTGTGCTGTTAAACATTTTCCGCCAGTAGAAAGGAATCAGTCAATCACTCAGAGTTCATATAGAGTGTGACAAATCGCCCGTGAGGGACTCACTGCGCTGTTTCTGCAGTTCCGTTGAAGAGCCAGGTCTTGAGGAAAGAGTCGTAATGCTCTTTCTGTTCAAGCTGCAACTATCAGTAGACACTGATTCAAATTAGAATGTTTAGCTTTAGGATACCTGGGATGAGCGGATTGTTGCTAAAACATTCAGGGGCGGCTCCTCCACTAGGGCGGAGGAGCGTCGCCCTACTGCTTTCTCGCAGTGCGAGAAAGACAAAACATAAAATGGTAATAACTTTTGGTTATTACCATTTTATGTTTCTTTGCGCATTGCGGGCAGGTGGGTAGGCGGAGCTGCCCGGGCAGGGCAAGAGTGGTTTGCCCACTCCTGAGTGCGCAAAGACTGTTTGGTCGGCCCTCTCGGACCGCCCAAACCAGTCATGCACACTCTGCACTTCTCCATGCAGGCTGCATTGCAGCCTACATGGAGAACTTGCCATCCCCTACAGCCCCTGGAAGGGCGGCGTCCCGACCAATCACAATGCTCCACTGGAGCATTGTGTTTGGCTTAGGGGAGGGGAGGGAGGCTGCCTGCTTCCTGTTCCTGTCGGAGGATGGAAAGCAGGAGCATTGAAGACGCGGGACCCGGGCCAGTAGAAAGGTAGTTTTTAATTATCTTTTTTTTATTATTAACCCCCCCCCCCACGCGCGACCCCCCTCCCCGCGCGACCCCGCGTCACCCCACGCCCGCGAGCCATGCCGGCCACTATTGAAAACAATGCTATAAAACAATGGATAATAGTCAGGAACAGTGCAATTATGCAATTATGTAGCTGTAACATTTACCAGATAAGTATGGATTAACACCACTTGGCGTGTAATTTGCAAAATAATTTGCAGATTTCAATAAGAAATGTTACTTCTAGTTTGAAAGAATAAAAATGATACTGTCACAGAAAGTGCCATATAATTTGCCCTTTCTTGCCAGACCATTTAGATAACCATATTACAAAATATTATCCTCTATTACAGACAAAATACCTGTTTGGGTGGATTTACTGTGCAAAATGCAGTGGCATAATAAAGCTATTTTTCCTCATGGAACTGCAAATTATGGGATAAATCATCCTAATGACAGCGATGAAACCACACTGCAGAGCTTCATCATTGTCAGGGCTGCAGGTATTATATAACAGTGGAAGACTAAATTATGAGGCATGTTTATAGGCAGTAATAATGCTGTTTGGTACTGTATCCTGTAAATGTCTTGAGCTTTGCATACCCTAATAAAGTGAAAGGCAAGGACACTTCCAGTGTTTTAGCTTTGGTAATATAATTTCCGCCATTTAGTTACAATAATCTTGTGATTGAAGTGTCATATCAGAGGTATTTTTTATATTTTGTGGAGTTTCATAATAGAGCACTTTGCACTACAGGTCCTGTTTCAGTAGTGGGCACTTTTTTTTTCTTTTTTTAATGAAGATTTGTTAATTGTGTTGAGCCATTGTATGCATATTTTGTCTAGTCAAGTTTATGAATTGTACCATTGGTGATGAAGGGCGGTGATATATTTTTCTTCTTAATTTTGTCGTCCATTTTCATGTGTATGGAAGTCTTCAATTAATTTTTTTCCCAAAGGTTTTATTCATTCAAGTGTACAATGGCTATTTTTTCTGGATTTGATATCACAGTCAGGTGAATTTTTTCTTCTTCCATGCGCAGATCATGGAGGGTGATGCACGGGTCTGCATTAGTCTTGAAAGAAATGAGTGAAAGAAATCAGGGGATGGTCACTCCAAGGAATGTGTTTAATCCTTTTCACCATGACTGTTTCTAGATGGCCGAAAACACCACCCATCGGCTTGCTATGTTGGTTTGGAGCCAACTTGAAGGAGTTTTGTGAGCTTTCAGATTTGTAATAATACTTTGCTTCAGGGATTGCTGATCTGTTGAACCAGATATTGTGATGAGTAGGGAATGAACAGAATAGTATGTTTGATTGATACCTTTGGTGTGGCATTTCTGAGGGTCCAGTGCTCGGTGAGGGACATACAGGTGAAAATAAGGGGACAAGTACATCTTATTAACGGTGATTCAAAACCAGTCAATTGTATGTCTTCAGTACTTGTTGTTACAATTGATTCTTTCAATATCACTACTAGGCCTCTCCAATTATTGATGTGATTTTTATATGTTTAAAAGAGTGCCTAATGCCTGAACCAGCAGTCCTAACGAAATTCATATTTTGAACTACTAAGTTAATTATTCTGCTAGCCATCTGGCAGTTATAAATCTTCCCCTCACATATACGCATATTTGTCGGATTACTCATGTCAGGGAAGAGGAATGGTTCGAGGAAGAAATCTGCGAAGGGTGATTATCTGACACTTACATGCATGGCTTGGGAATGTTTTTCTTAGAAGGATAAAGCGGAAACAGGTTGACTCTGGCATTAATCAAACTATGGGTTCCCTTTGAAGTCTTGGAGAGGAGAAACCAGTTTTCAGTGTTAATTAGGGGCAGAGTTAGGCTAAGAGGGAGGTCTTGCAGACCACCACATGATTCTGCCATCTTTAAAAATCTTAAGATGATGTGCAAAGGGTTGGCCAATTTTTGGGCTTCTCCTGATAAATGTCAGTCAGGTGTGGAGGGGTGCTGTAGCATCTCTGGGTTAGATAGGAACACCCACCTTCTACAACTACCCACAACCACATTTAAATCCCTGCACGTGGGTAGAGACTTTGAGAAAAGGGGATACACAAAAGAAGAATGACAGACTAGCTTGCCGATAGACCCCCCTACCTGGATTACAGGGCTCTGAGCTTGCACTTTTTGGACTCTGTTGGAATATGTCTCCGGGGCCAGTGGCACTATACTCCCCATTCCTTCTGGTTGACAGTAGTGAATTGTCTTGAAAGAGAGGGTTACTTAGGATTTCTGTGGAATGTTCATATGGTAGGTACCCCCTTAAGGAGAGACCACTTACTTCTGATGGACACACAGACACCCTGCAGGAGACAAGAACACCTTGGATCCTGGGGAGTGCATGCAGAGAGTAATGCCCGCCTTAAGAGCCAGGGCATGCTGCTGCCGGGAGACCTCTGCCTAAGAAGATTCCCAGGAGCTAGAACAGGAGTGCAGTTCGCAAGGTCCTTACAGATCATCCGCTTCTAGAAGGAAGCAGCAATGACCAGGAGCTGGAATAAAACATTAGGAAAATCCCCTGGGAACCCACACAAAATTTAGAAGTCAAGAGGCTTAGGTGTGGTAGTCCTGGTGTCTCGATTGCCCCACCAGGGGCCAAAATCAATAAACCCCGCTGGTTGGAGTAATCTGAGTTTTGGTGAGCAACTTAGTGTTGGCATTCCCTTTGGGTGCCAAACCAGGAAAAACCTCTAAGTAATTCTGTTGCAGCTACCATTACCCATAAGGATGCGCTGAGCACCATGCTAGGGAAACAAACAAAAAATAAAATGGGGGCAGGGTGAGCCTTCCCTGCCCCCCAGTCTCATAGGGGACACCTCAAAGGGACCACCCCAGCATTAAAACGATTAATACAAAAATTAGTTAATTTTATTCCAGGATTCGCAAATCCCAGACATTTCCTGGGTTCTGTGGGCCCTCCAGGGGTATCAGGGATCTCACAAAAAAATGAAATAAATAAATATTTTGCTCTTCTATAGTTGTGCTTAGCTAACACCGCTGTGTATGGATGTTGGCCTTGTGCTGGGATGGACTTCTATGGTGACTTAGTGCACAGCACTCCACAGCAGCGAGGTTGGGCACAGGCGCCTGGGTGTAGATCAGTCCCTCCAGCCAACACAGGGGCATATTCACAAAGAAGTGACGGAGTGCGGCGTTAGCATTCTTCCCTTAAAGCCACGCTCCGACACATCTGAAACGCAGGGCTACACCATATTTACAACTATAGGGTGCAGCCCTGCGTTTCCCACTGTGCTGGCGCTGATTTCATTAGCCTAGCACCAATGCAGGCACCCTTCCACCATAGTGCAAGCGTGTCTGCGTTGGGGGGGAATGATTGTTTAAACAATCTTAAATGGCGATTTGTAACTTCTATGTGTGCTGCTTTGTGCAGCACACATCGAAGTCGCAACTCGTCATTTTTAAAATGATTGTTTATGTGCAGGAAGGTACACCTTCCTTCACATAAACAATCATGCATGGCGTTTTGCTGTTTCTATGTGTGCTGCACAATGCTAAGTGCCTTAACGCTGCCTTGTAAATAATGCGAAGCCTGTATCGCCACAGGAAGGTCTTTAAAAGTGAGGTTACTGTGGCGATAGAGGCTTGTAAATATGCCCCACTGCTTACAAAGGTCTAATGCCATGCACCTCGGGGGATCGCCACCCGAGGTGGGATGGGTGCAGGGCCTGGCCAATTGTCAGGTTCAACCTCGACTCTACACAAACAAGACCCTGTGTCATGGGGGTTGACCGCCCTGGCAGGTTGGGCACAGGGCCTTGCCAAAGCACAGGCACAGCTGAGGTTGGCCCCCACAACATGTGGGTGCAGGGCCTAGAGGTAGGCCAGGTCCTGTGGCCAACCACCATTGCACACAGTCAAAAGCCATGTGCTGTGGCGATTGGCCACCCATAGCAAGTTGGGCGCATAATGTGCTCTGTAAGGGTTAGCATTAAATAGGCAGGTAGGTAAAAGGAACAGTTGAATGCAGTATACAATCAAAAACCCTAGAAATTCGCTAAAACGTCTGGAAAATTCACTGAAAATAACAAAAGTTAAAATGAATCTATAACAGCAAATTCCTAACTTTCTTTGTGAATCGAGACACTAGAGAGGGGCCAGGAGAGGTTAAGTCTAAACTTTAAATTACCCCATACCACCAGAAGCAGTATTTGACCTTCCTTGGTACTAATCAAATACTTCATGACATAACATGAACAATCCTGCATTGTCATCCACCCTGTATTCATTTATTTTGGCGGTGAGCGCCATTCACTGTTGCATAGCTTTCTCAAAGAATTCAATAACTTTCTGGCCCAGTTACACTAACTTGTTCTTTATGCAAAACCAAACCATAAACATTTTTCATGTTTTGTCCTATGTGCTAGGAAGAGTAAACATTCCTGACGGTCGATTGACCCTGGAATGCTGACTGTGCTGTCCAAACGTCTGTACAGTACCTCTTGCTTGCTTAATTTATGTCCCTGCATGAGGGTGTAAATCCTTCCGAGCCAAGGCATGAGTGATTTACAAAACGTTTTCAAGGATTTTCTACACAAAGTTTTGGCAGGCTCTGTATTTAATATTCTTTATTTCTTATTTTAAAAGAAGTGTATCGTTGTGACTTTAAATCACATCCAAACAGAGCTTAATGCTGTTGATTCGAAGCCTTTTTCTATTGTGTTTTATAAGTTGTCCTTTTGTGATGTTAAATGCAGACATTATAACCATAATTTGTGATGATGTTCAATAAATAACGTCCTCATATTTGCACATATTTAATACAATTTATACTACAGGTGTAACCATTAATAATTGAGCGCTAGTTGTGCTCACTATAACAGCTTGAAATTCGTAAACAGTAAGGAGTGGAGCTGAATATCAACACGTTACACCACATGATAACCGAAAACTGGTAAATCGGTGTAAAATATAAGTAGAAGATTACCATAAAAATAGTAAAATAGAATTTTGCCCTAACTTATCAACAAATTCCTAATTTCAAATAATGCCCTGTGCGTAGTTATGAGTGCAATACTCAATAATAGCTTTTCAAACTATTTCTACGTGATGCTAATGACGCACACCTTATAACTGCTGAAACACAAAATCTGTACTGGGTAAGCATAATGTATGCACACATGGATATACAGTAACTTTTATCCAAGATTATAGACCAGCTCCAATATCTGCTTTAGGTGTTTTTTAAACTTGGTTTACAAAAACCACAGATTTCTTTTCTTTTTCTTTTATTTATGTAGCTTGGCACAAAGCAGTCAGGCTTAACTTAGAGGCAATGTGCAAAATCTTTATGCAGCACTTCAAACAGTAACACACAACACAAGAAAAATCCCACACTATTTTAGACAAATGGGGTAAAATGTATTAAATTATTTGACACCACAACGACGAAAATCCAATCAGTAGAACCGGTGATATGCAATTTTAACAATTTAAATGCAAATAGTGCCTAAAAGCATAAAGCACAAACTGTAGTTTTCTGGTCACGCCGGACCAGGACAACAGACTGACGGTGATGGTGCATGGGCCAGATACAGGGACCAGATTAGGCCCGCTGAACAAAGTACCTTAAATACGGGTTGCAGTGTTGCAAGATGCTGCGACGTGGACGCATCATGAAGCGGCGGCTCCAAGGAGCAGCATAGCTGCTATATGTAGTCCTGTATCATTATTGAGGAGGCCCTAGACAAGGGGCTTGTGATACGAAGTCCTGCATTGCAGATACATGTCACATCAGTGGTTCTGAAGAAGCTGCGGGGTTAACCCAATGTTATCCTATGGGAGAGGGAGGCCTTGTAGTAGTGAAAAACTAATTTAGGAGTTTTTCACTACCAGGACATATAAAAGTTAAATGTACATTTCACATACATTGAACCCTGACCTCTGGGCTGTTTAGGGTCTACCCTAGAGGTGACTTCTATGTATTAAAAAGAAAGGTTTAGGTTTGGCAAAAGGTTTATTTTGGCAAGTTGAAATGACAGTTTAAAACTGCACACACATGCTGCAATAGCAGGCCTGAGACATGTTTAAAGAGCTACTAAAGTGGGTGGCACAATGAGTGCTGCACACCCACTAGCAGCATTTATTTTACAGGCCCTGGTTACAGGTAGAACCACTTTACTGGGGACTTACAAATAAGTTAAATGTGCAAATTGATTGTAAGAAAATGTCACCATGTTTAAATGAGAGAGCATAAGCACCTTATCACTGGTTAGCAGTGGTAAAGTGCACAGAGTCCTAAAAGCCAACAAAAACAGGAGGGTGAAGGTAAAGATTTTGGGGATGATCCTACAGAAAGGGCCAAGTCCAACAACACTAAACAATGGTGGACTGACCCAGATACACCAACATTGTAAAGCTTGGTGAGCAGGATTTTGTGGTTGACAGTGTCAGATGCAACTGATAGATCTAACAAAATCAGTGCATTAATACTGTCAACATTTGGTACCTTACAACGAACATCTAAGACAGCCATACTCAGTAACTCCATCCCTATACCGGGATAAAATGACATCTTTCCTCAGTATTTCAAAAGCATCTTTATCCACTGAATGAATATGAATCAGACCAATTTTGATGAGAGGGTTGGAGATTGGCTGAGGTTAAGTGTGAGATCAATGACTGAAATGTTTTATACTTAATATATTTTGGGCCTTATTCAATATTTGTGATTTATGTGGCTGTGACCAGTGTCAATTAGTTTAAAAGGTTCCAATGGTCTTTCCAGCAGACTCTGTTAGAGAATGGTTGGAGCTGGAGTTTGATTGTCAAATGGAGGGTTCTAAAAACACATATAACTGGGGGTACTGTATGAAGGGACCTTGAAGTTGAAACTTCTGGCTAACAGTTTAGAAGAATTATTTAAAGAAATAAAGGACCCAACCGTACTTAAGCAAGAAATATCTTGTTCCTTTACCTGGGAAAACCTTAAGTTTTTTGTAAAACCCTCACCCACCAGGGTTACCCCTTGGTGGCATGCTACATCATAGGGTCCTTCCCCTTCCGCTACGGAACGGGGCGTGCTGCGACCAAACGAATTATGCGGGAGCACTGATTAACAGACTATGAGAGGCAGATGTTCCTGCAGGGAAGGAGTGAAGTAAAAAGAAAGTGCGTTTAAAATTACCTGGCTAGTGGGTAAGTACTTTATTCCGACCTCTAGTCGGTAAGGTTAAAAACAGGGGATGAATAGGGTCATTAGCAATAATGTTCCTACACCCTACTGGTCGACATGTTTCAAGCCTACCCCTTTCGGCTATTCTTCAGGACCTAGTACAGTAAATTTTAAAAACTAGTTCTACTCCTTTAGTTGTTTTCTAATTGCAATTCACAAAGAAAACAAACAACAAAGTGCAACAATCGCACATGCATGCTCAAGTGTACAATTCTTTCATACCACCTGGTCTTTGCATTGTTAATTTATATTGTCAATGAAGCCCGCGCTTTATGGTTTCACCGGCGAGGAGTTCAGCCTCCAGTTATACACTCGTCTCAGCCGTACTCCTCAGAAATACCTAATGGTTTGCCGCTCTGGAACCGCATCTTGAAGATGCTTCATTGACAATATAAATTAACAATGCAAAGACCAGGTGGTATGAAAGAATTGCACATCTGAGCTATATGTGCGATTGTTGCACTTTGTTGTTTGTTTTTCTTTGTGAATTGCAATTAGAAAACAACTAAAGAAGTAGAACTAGTTTTTTTTAATTTACTGTACTAGGTCCTGAAGAATAGCCGAAAGGGGTAGGCTTGAAACATGTCGACCAGTAGGGTGTAGGAACATTATTCCTAATAACCCTATTCATCCCCTGTTTTTAACCTTACAGACTAAGGGTCGGAATAAAGTACTTTACCACTAGCCAGGTAATTTTAAACGCACTTTCTTTTTACTTCACTCTTTCCCTGCAGGAACATCTGCCTCTCATAGTCTGTTAATCAGTGCTCCCGCGTAATTCATTTGGTCGCAGCACACCCCGTTCTGTAGCGGAACGGAAAGGACCCTATGATGACGCATGCCACCAAGGGGTAACCCTGGTGGGTGAGGGTTTTACAAAAAAACTTAAGGTTTTTCCCAGGTAAAGGAACAAGATATTCCTCGCTTAAGTAAGGTTGGGTCCTTTATTTCTTTAAATAATTCTGACTTTTGGAGGGTGGCCCCAGCCCACGTCCTCTCTCTCCCCCTCTTTTTTTGTAGACAGTTTAGAAGAGTCAATTGAGCGTGAATCAGGAAGATATGTTACTGTGTCTGATTGTGGTCTGAACTGCAGGATGTCAACAAGGTATCTTTGTTCTTGAGCATATGTAGAATCCTTTTCAAAGGGCAAAGGGTCCTATTGGCGGAGATATTGGTGGCAGTGGAATAGAGGATGATTGTATATTTTCTGTGTAAGGAAAGGTTTCATGCTTGTTCTAATTTATGCCACTCTCTTTTGAGTTTAAAAAACGTTTAATTCAGAAGAATATAAGATATGTTGCAATGTATATTCAACAAGTATTCAACAAGTAATGTTCACAATAAAAAAATCAACTCAAAGTTTAAAAACATCATAGAAAATATGAATAAACTGGCAAGGGAGAAAGGAAAGGAATAGGGAAAATAAAATGTTATGAATATAAGAAAGACAATCATATTCAAATAATTTCTAGTGGGTCATAAGTATGCAATAAAGACAATTAACGGACAACACAGTACAATATGATAAAACATGTGGATGCATTTGATGCAAAAATATCATATTTTGTATATTACATTGAGAAATAAAAATTAGAATAAACATTTGAATGAGCCTTGGATGCGTCTTCAATAAATGGTTGGTGAGATGTATGCATTATAGGAGAACTATTAAGAAAAATAAGTACAGGAGATCAAAGAATCTCTGTTTTACTAGCAAGTGAGGTATAGAATACATAAGCTCTATCAATTCTGTGAATACAGCATACTCCGTATCACCAAGCCTGAAAAGAAATGTGATTAAAGTTTGTCTAATTCTTTGTAATTTGATGAAAAGCAATTGTGAACATTATGTCAACTATGGCAGTATTTGAAGAACAATCATTCCAGTCCTCTAAAAGACCATCCAAAAATACATTGATAAAAGTGAAAGGAACATTAGACTAAAACATAAGATTAATCTGTTCCAAATGTTTTGCAGAATTCAAGTACCATGTGACAAGAGAAGAGTAAATGTTTTAAAGCAGCAAGCTCTTCATTACAAGACCAACAAGAACTGGGAAGATTAAGAATAATTAATTTAAAGTTACTGGCATTATCCAATCTGTATTTTAAATAAAGAGTAGGATTTAAGTACTATTGGCTGCACAAGAAGATATTCTAATCCTAAACCAAGTGTTGTTCCACAGATTGATTGACCATGTTACAGAATCTTATTTCTATTTCAATTCAGTCTATGACTTTTGCCTACTAGCATCACCCATTATAAAACATTTGTAGATATTTGAGGCTTTTGGATGAGTCACCAAGGTATGTAAAAGATGATCATTATTATTAAAATTATCATCATTGTCCAAATGAAAATTACTAACAGCCTTAAAGGTAGTCTGAGTAAAAGAATTAATGTTATTCTCCTATAAAAATGGAAAATTAAAAATATGCTTAACTTTAGAGAAGGAAAGTAAGACATCAGAAAGCAACTGATGAACCCAAATTAGTTGCAACTCAATCCATGCTTGCCAATATAGTAGTTTATTATTTATTTCAATATATTTGTGATATCATGCATTTGAATTTAGCAACTTTTCCTTTCCCTCTGTATAAGAAAAAACTAGAGGTTCTAATAATCTGCAGGCATTTTTAAGAACAGGTGACCACATAGAATTTGGCCTCTGTGAAAAGGAGAGAAATTCTTTGAATGAGAATGGATGAATGAACAATTCCTCTAAGTTCTCCCATAAAGGACATGATAATTCAATTTTATTGGGTAACCAACAGATAGATTGCTTCAATAGAAAGGTTTTATGTAAATTTTGGAAATCTGGGAACTTTGCTGCCACTTCTTGTTTATTTCTTCTAAGTTTCAAAAGATACATGCAAGGTATCATGTTATTCCATAAGAAAGAGAATAGCAGAGAGTTAATTGTTTTATAGAAGTGTGAAGGGATGTTAACAGGAAGTGTAGATAGTATATGTTAAATAATATGAACTATTATCATTTTGATGGAGTCAAGACGTCTGAACTATGAAAGGAACAAGGGGTTCCATCTAGTTGTCAGAGATGTTATTTTTTAACAGATTCTTCTAAGTTTAGTTTAACAGTTTATTTTATTGAATTTGTAAACCATAAGCCTAGGTGTTTAATCTTATGGGGACTCCAGACAAATTTAGTAATATTAAAATCAGGTTTAAAACAACACTTAGCAAGTGATAAAATGTCACATTTATTAGAATTTAATTTATAACCTGAAATAAAATAAAATATGTCAAGTATATAAAGAAAAGCAGGTAAGGGCAATTGAGGATTTGAAGTAAAAAAGTATGTCATCTGCACATACAGTGGCTTTAATTTGTTTTTTCCATTTTGAAATCCGTGTAAATGAATATTTTAAAACTAAAATAAACAAAAGAGGGGATACTGGGCCCTTGCATAACTCTCCTATTTAATCTAATAGAAGAAGTCAATAAACCATTAGCAAATATTAACAGCATAAGGTGATGAATATAAGAGAAACAGGCTACGAATTTTGTGTCTGAACCCAAATGAATTAGAGTTTAAAAAATAAATGTCCAAGTCACACAATCAAAAGCCTTCTCAGCATCAGGGGTAATTGCTCCTACAAAGTGCTTATATTTATTTGACTTACTAAGGATATTTAAAAATAATCTTGTGTTGCTAGTAATAGCCCTTACTTTAACAAAACCTGCACTCATCCTCATAATTTTAGTAAATTAGGATCCAATGTAATTATGTAAAAAAAGGTAATTATTGTTTACTAATGAAAAGGGTCTTTAATTCTTGGAAAGATTTGGGTCACTGACATCTTCAAGAATTAGGCCGATTAATGCATCTAAAAAAGTCAACATATCCAACACATGAAAACTGTTAAAATAGGTTTAACAGCTTTGTTAGAAGTAAATGTCAATGGTAAAGTCTTCTGGGCCTGGTGCTTTTCCTTTCCTTATTAAAGAGAGTGCTTTAGTTATGTCATCTAACAAAAATATCCATTTCAAATTAGGAAAAGTAAACAACTAATTCAAACCTGTGTCTATAGAAGACAAATATTCAGCAATTTGGTCCTCCTGAGGTATAGATTCCAGAGCATATATTTCAGAATCCCTATATATTAGCTCTTTGTCATTTTTAAAATATAGTCAATTTTAACACACTTTTTGACTTTAAGATAATTTGCCAAGAGTTTGACTGTTTTGCTCTGACCACCATAATACTCGGTGCTGAGTCTAAGACAATTTGTTAAAAAGAAATTTGGCCTTAATGAATTATTTCAAATGTCTTAGATTTAGAGGTGTAATACAGGTGTTCTGTTCTTTTAATGCTATCTAAAACTTCTTTCTCATTCTAGTTTCTTTTTATCTGATATAAAATGAATAATAAAGTCTATGGAAGCTGACTGAAAGAAATCCCCTATGATTATCATGGATGATGTATGCAATTAAAATGAAAAAAAACAGAAATTAATTTTTTTCAAAAGATGGAATAAAAGAGGTGTCCAATAAGAGAGCATTATTAAAATACCATATTCTGCGGTCACTAGGTAGTAGATCTAAATCAATGACTAAGGAGAAAGTTAACATTGTGATTGTGCCTGTTTCTGTATAAAGTCAATTCTGAGCTAAATTATTAGATATAAATATATGATCAGTTCTGGATTGCCTGATGAACCAGAGAGAAAAAAAGGTATATTCTCCTAGAGTAGGGTTGCGAAGTCTAGAAGCATAAACTAATCCAGTTTGTGATATTGCATTAATGAGAATTGTTTATGACTTGTTCCGAATGAGAAAGATTATGAATTCCTGTCATTAACACGTGAAAGACTTAATTACAGTCCCCTCCAACATTTAGATTATCATGAGGATATTCCATTAATTTCCTCCTAGTATTATGCCAAAACATACAATCTCTTACAGTCAGACCATATAAATTGAAGATACTCAGAGGACCGATATTAATGTTTAGCTTTATATGTATCCACCTACCCTCATTATCAATTATATGCAAAATGAGTTGTCATTTAAGAGATTTATCACAGAGTATAACACCTTTTTTTTTACCTGAGCCTGATGAAAAAAAAGACATTGCTTAACCATCCTTTTTAAAAGTTTAATTATTCAGATTCAGTAAGTTGTGTTTCATGCATAAAAAACAATGTGCACTTTGACATTAGAGAGGTGAGTTAACATTCTTTGTCATTTAATTGGGGATCCCACTCCCTTGACATTCCAGGTGATCACACTGAAAACCATTATAGCACAATCATTTTAGCTTGAATAGGCTGCATATTGAAGAAAATAATGATGAGAAATATACATGAAAAGACTTACAACATAAAAGTTATCATAACTTCAGATCAGAAAGGGGTCTGACGTTACAAGGAATTAGACCTGTCATTCTTAGGGTGGTCTTTCCCCCAACCCTTTGCCTATTGCTTCCCATTTTTGCTGATTCTTTTTGTTGGCCGTAGGACTCTGAGCGCTTTACCACTGCTAACGAGTGTTAAAGTGCATGTGCTTCTCCCATAAACATGATGACATTGGTGTTTACCTGATTGTCATATTTGTTGTACTAGTAAGTCACTTGTAAAGTAGTATATCATATACCCAGGGCCTGTACTTCAAATGCTACTAGTGGGCTGCAGCACTGATTGTGCCGCCCACAGTAGTAGCCTTTCAACCCTGTCTCAGGCCTACTACTACCGTGCCTGTGTGTCCAGTTTACTGCCACTTCGACTTGGCATTTAAAACTACTTGTCAAGCCTATAACTCCCCTTTATTTCATATAAGTCACCCCCACTGTAGGTCCTAAGTAACCCTGAGTGCAAGGGGCCATGTACATAAAAGGTAGGACATGTACCTGTATGTTTTGCATGTCCTGGCAGTGTCAAACAGCCTATTTCATTTTTCACTACTGTGAGGCCTACCCCTCTCATAGACCAGCACTGGGAATTCTTCAACACACTTTTAAGCTGCAATTCCTGATCAGAGAGGAGTAGCTTTTTCATGTTTCATATTTATGGAAAAGTAATGATAAATCCTCAATACCGGTGAAGTTGGATTTAACATTACTGTTTTAGAAATGTCACTTTTAGAAAGTGAACATTTCTCTGTACTTACTGCTCTTTGTGCCTGACAGCCTGTCTCTAGTACACATCTGTGTTGGGTGACAACTACACTTTGTGCTTTCCCTCTAGACAGCCACAAACACAGGAAGGTGAGGCTCATCAGCATTCTGGGCACTCATCTGCATTTTGATGGGTCTTCCTGGGCAGAGTCCCTTGAGCCCTCAAGTAACCTTTTGACCACTAGTGACTTCTAAGCACTATTTTTGCATTTAATCCTTAAAAATTAATATATGGACTTCTACTGATTGGAATTTTGTCGTTTCGGTCTTATTTTGCTCAGATATATATTAGCTATTTTCCTAAACCTTTGTAGAGTCTTTTTGTGATGTTTTCATTGTATTACTGTGTGAGTGAATTGCATAAATACTTTACACATTGCCTTTGTAGAAAAACCTGACTTCTCTTTGCCAAGCTCCCAGAGGGGGAGCACAGGTTATCTTATTGTGTTTCTAGCTTACCCTGCCTAGAGTGGTGGTTCCTGCCCAGAATGTTTCCCTTTCTTCCTCTTTGTACTCCGCCAACATTTTCAACTTTTCTAGATGTTCGTACGTTGTTGATTTATTTTGAAAGTGACTTTGAAGAGGCAAGAATGTAGAAGCGCAAACCATGCATTTATTGAGTGAAGAGCTGGTCTCATATTCAAAAATTCCTTACGTCTACCCATAGTGACTTTCGCACAGTCCTCTGAAAAGAACATATTGAGACCAGATGAAGAAATTTGTTGTTTGGCTTTAGCTGACTTGGAGCAATTCTGTATATTTCAGAATATACAGTATAATGCCTCTTGGTTTATGATTTAAAACAGAAGAGGTTGGTTTTGACCCAAGCTATGAAACCTCTGGATGTTTACTGAAGTAACTTAAGCCCTATTTAGGACTTTAGGAGTAAGAACGAAAGAATTAAGTAGGATCACTTCCTTCTGATTCCTCTGGCAGACCACAAATTCTGGGATTGTTCCCTGTTATGATTTTCTAATACTTCTGCTTCTTTTTTTAAAAGAGAGACTAACAAATGATGATGGTTGAATTTCACAGTATTAACTTGCTGTTCAACCTCTGGCTTTATTTTGTCGATATGAGCTCATTTATCATTAAGTACAGACGTGGTTTGCTGCCCTTGCATTATTAATGGCCAAGCGTACTATTACACTTTACTGGCGCTCACCAGTGGCCCCGTCGGCAAATGCTTGGAGGCGTGCTTTGCGCAAATGGGATGCAGCAGAGGAGGACGCTCTTCGTTACAAGGAAGTACAGCGGATTCACCGGAGGCCTATCTCTTCCACAATGGGCCGCTCTCCTTATGGGCTTCTGGCAACTGAGCGGAGGTGATGAATTATCCCCCAGGAGCCACAGACATTCACTGAGTACTTAACTGGTACCCCCTGCCACCCGAGTTGGACCCGCCCTAACACGAAGACAGCAATGCAATATCCCCTTCCCCCCTGCGAACGCAATCCCCCCTTTCTCAACACCTAGACTTAGCATGCCTGCTCTTGGTCCACTACACATCACCAACACAACCGCCAGTTAACATGCCCACTCCTCATCTCCCTTCTTACCCACTATTTAATATCCCACGCAAGACTCCAGCCACTTCTGAGACGAGCAACAGGCACCATATTCCTGGTCACACACTAACGTGACACTCCACAGGACACCGAAGCTCACCTATGCGGAGACCTCTGTAGGATGTAGTCAGTCGCACACCCACTATCCTTTATGAATATGTTACAATCTTTGATGGAACATGTAATGTCTGATGTGGTCGTTTTGTTAATGTACTAAAATCAAATAACGATTTATTTAAAAAAAAACAAATTAGATCTTTTATCATCTAGGCTATGCATTCTTTATTCATCTCTCCCATACCTGGGCAATCAGACTGCTAAAACCACTGTACAGTTTAGAATTATGGCAAGACAACACTGACCTGCCTGAGGATAATTTTGTAAGAAATGTAGGGCAATGTATCATCCATGATGAGATAAGGGAGCCATAATTATATATGTTGCATCAGTTAAGTTATTAAAGTTAAATTCGAGATGGAGCAGTGCACAGAACAAAACACATTTCAGTCTTTGCGGATTTTCTTTGGATAATTCCTTTATTGTAACATCCAAATAAGATCTTTAAAAGCAGCCAACGCGTTTCGTTCTAAAGAGGCAACACGCCTCGAGAACTTCTTCAGGGCTCTTGAGTCAGACCAAAGACACTCTTTAGTCTTAATCTGTAGTCCGTTCAAAAGAGAAAACAAATATCCCAGAATAGGTCTGTGCTTCAAACTCCCCATCCAATAATAAGGACAGCCAATCACACTAAAGTCATGGTTTGAGGGAGTTCTCCTAGTAAATACATAGAGTCCACAATAACTAAGCAGGCCACCGTAATACGCGGTCCTCATCGACCCCTGATCGCCATCGAAGTAAGTAAGGGATTACTTACTTCGATGGCGATTGGCTATCCTTAATATTGGATGGGGAGTTTGAAGCACAGACCTATTCTGGGATATTTGTTTTCTCTTTGGATGTTACAATAAAGGAATTGTCTAAAGAAAATACGCAAAGACTGAAATGTGTTTTGTTCTGTGCACTGCTCCATGTCGAATTTGTCTCAGGATTCTGTGAACAGTGGCACCAAAGGGTGACAGGTGCCGAGAAGTGTGCACGAATAGTAGCTCTAATAAGACAAGCAGTGAAAGGGTGCGGTGCTGAAATACAAGTCCGTTGCCCCTTGTTTTTGGAATTAAGTTATTAAAGTTAATTTTTTTTTGCTTTGCCCATGTAGACGGGAAATTCACAAAGTTAAATAATTAGAATGGACTGTCACAGAGAATTATTCAATTATTCAGGTACTGGGACGGAAAATTCATATTGCTACTAGAATCTATATTTTGAAATTAAGAAAGGTTTTTTTATGCTCTCTATTTCAATTCATTTCCTTCAAACATTTCCTTCGAATCCACGTGTAGAACTGGAAAAGCACAAAAAGTGGCTCAAGTTTAGCACTTCATCATTGGAGGTGAAAAGTGGAGACTCAAACCAAAGGAGGGCGGCTTTGTTTGTTATGTTAGGCAACGTCAAGAACAGTAACATTGAGAGGAAATTTGTATTCATGTTTAAATGAGCTAAAAATGAAAAGTTGAATCCTGTCTATCACTCATCGAGTGAAAACAAACTAGCGGGTGCGCTGAAGTAAATCAGAGTGCATCATGAAAAATGCTCACGGTTAAGACAAACAAGCTCCAAATGCTCAAACATGCAGAAAGAGGGTCTGGTCATTGGGGCTTTCAATTATACTCTTGAACATCATGGAGCACTAATGGCAGGCAGCCATCTTCAGTCTGTGTCAAGCCAGCCCCCACAATGTCACCCTTGAATCTCCTGATTCTTTTTATTGTCTTTTTAATTTCATTTTGAATATTTCAAGCCATGATTTGTTATGTGGGTGGAAAATTAGAGGTCAGCTAATGTGATACTAGTTTTACTACTCATACGTTCATCTGTTATGACTCTCTGGGGACTTCTTTTTTCAAAGCCTATTTAGATCAAATCTCCTCATTTTTATAAACAAAAAGAGTTGGGTAGATGACTTAGAGGCCTGTAGGTCCTGGATTACTGGGGTGCACTCTCCTCTCTCTATCATTTAGCTTTGGGCAGCCAGTGAGGACGGGGTAAATAGTCATGTGAAGTGTAGGACTGAAAACTAAATCCACCTTCATAGAACAGTCAATTGGACTGTGCCTGGGTAAGAGGAAGTCTAAGGGCCAGTGTTTGCGATCATCCAGTCAGAGTCTTCAAAATATCGTCAACTCCTATCTGATTTTGTGAGATTGTATTAGTTGATTTTTGTGTTGACCAGAAAACACAAGTAATTTGTTGTGCAATGTAAGGAGCTTCAAAGCAAATGACCATTGGGGCAATAAGTAGTCGTAGCGCTACATGCTAACCTGGATCCTTGTGCTAACACTCCAGTACATTTGTGCCTGCATGTATGTGTGTGGTCTGCATGATACAGGCATAATGTGTGGCTCAGTGAACCAGAGGGAAGGAGGCCTATGGGTTCCATTTTGGATTCAGAATCTTTATATGTGATTCCTGCATGTAAAGAAAAGAATATAAGTGCTAGTGTATGTAATCCTTTGTTGTTTTTTTTAAATATAGTTTCCACAGGAATGAACAATAGGAAATGGAATCTCCAAATGCTGTGGGATAATTACTCAGATAAGTAAAGCACAATACATTGTTTGCACAACGCGTGTTACCACCTTAATTGTAAGAGTTGATTCTTTAACTGTCCTTTGTATTTTTCTCCATTTTCCAGGTTTCCAGAAGATTAGCCAAGCATAACCGTAGTAGCCAGGAGAACCGAATCAGGATCTGTGAGGGAAGAAGAGCCGCCACACTGCAGCCTGACAAGGAAGGCCGACAGTGACGTGTGGGGACCCCGGAAGCAGAAGGTAAGTGAAGGGCAGGGTGGAAGACACACGTGTATCAACTAGAACGCGAAGCGCTCTTCCGTCCGTGTTGGCCAGCTTTATGTCTGCACTGCTCCGCCCCGCCACATAATCGGCTGGGTGTGGAGCAGGCTTGACAGTACAGGGACCAGCTTCCCTGGTCCTGGGGAGTACGCCACTGGTCCTGGGGTCAATCAGAGTCAGAGCCCTGGGGCCAAATGGCAGTAGGGGGTTCCTCTTTCCAATTTTCCTTGGCCGCGGCCTTCAAGGCCAGCGTTTCGCAGAAAAAGCACAACCAACCAAGAGCTCTCTCCCCTGCGCAGGACCTTTTAAGTGGAGGCGGAAGGGTCCAGCAGGGCTGCACCTCCGGCCTATCCTGAGGTGCCACTTCACGTCTGCACCCCTGTTTCAACCTTCCTGCACAACCTTTTGGGATACTTCAAGATAGCATCACCCAGGAGTCACCTGCCACATGTGTTCTGGGGGGTCTCAGCTCCACCCCTCCCTGGCATCACTGCCAGGGCTTGCCTCAGCATAACTTCAAGGGAGCCCTCCTGCTGGTTTGGTTCCAGAGTCTGGGCTCCCTCCCTTTGTTCAATGAGCTTAGCCGGCCCTCTTCCTGGCACAGGATGGCAACTGGCTGATTGATGCAGAGCAGTTCCGCCCACCCCTTCCTCTTTAGGTGCTGACCTAATCAAGGTTATTTGCTCACTTTGTGAGGGGGAGGCCTTTGTTCCTGCTGCTGGAGGGAAAAGTAACCAACCCAAGCCAGAAGGGTGACAACAGGCCTGGGCTCTGATCCTGATCTGAGCCAGAGAAAAATGTAATTCCTGGATGACCCATAAGCTGTACAGTTATGACTTTGGACTTTACAGGATTGTTCTTTTCAGGCAGATTACACTGTACATTAGTATGACTTTGATGTATGTAGACCCAAGGGGAGAGGAGCTGCACTCTTAGGCAGTCTTCCCCATAGTATATAATGGAGGGTCACTGCTGACCAGACAGTATAGCACACAGACTTTTCCTATCTGTGTACATCAACATTATAAGGCCTATCCCAGGTCAATACCAAACCCTGTAGAGTCCCTTCTGCGCAAGGCTACCTGTGCGCAGGTCCTGGGATGCGCATGACAGGAGTCTCCCACGCACAGCCCACACATATGTACCAGTGTAGTGCATCTTACCCTTTCTGCGTCGCAGTGGCTTATCTTAAAAGGCGAACACTGGCAGTAAACACGCACAGTCCATTTTACCATGAGTTTACCGTGGGTGAGTCACAGGTTATGAGGCTGTCCCACAGTAAAAGGTCAAAAAACAGGTGATCAAAAAGCAAATAATCTGGGCATATTAGATGGTCAGAACCACCTTCTCATACTGAGCACTGCCATTTGGTAGATGGATTGGAGTAAAGGGTGGGACTGCTGCCCTTGTTATTCAGAGTGTGAAGGGTTCTTAATAGGAGGATAGCCTTCTATCTAATTTCCTCATCAATGTCGGTGTGGCTGTTCATTGCCAGGTGTAGAATGGTCATACCTCTTCGTGCCTCTGTTTTGGGCGCTTCAGTCTGGAGATGGCCCTGCTGTAGGGAGCATCACTCCACAAAAAGGGTGAGTCTTGAAGTCAGCCTGGGATGAACTCATGAATGGGGAACTGACCCAAACTGGTTCTGAGAGTTCAGAAAGAGAACACTCATCTCCTGTCCACTGTACCTGTATACAAATGTGAGCTGTTGACCCATTTATTGTTCCAGATCTAAGTTCTCACTGACCAAAGCAGGGGAGCTCGACAGAGTATCCAGGGGACTACTGCGGAACCAGAGCTGCCAGCCTGACAGCTGACATTCCAAAGGATGACTGGACATTAGATGGAGTTTGATCTGAAAGATCATAGAAGGCCATAGAACACCTGGAAGTACCCTACCTGAGAAACGGAGGAAGTCAACCCTACAGGAGGAGCAGACTGCAAGCATGGACAAGAGCTGAGGTCCATGCAGCTGAGTGTCCATTTACTAGAGTCTCTCAAGAGAGTTTCTGGTGTGCTTCCATCTTGGAGCTTCACTAAAGTATACAAGAAAGTGATGGATGGAATGCGTGAATCAATCTCAGCCACAGGAAATTACTCGGCTGCATCCCAATCCATCGTTATTTTGCACACCATGTCACCTCAGTTTGGGCCCAGCTATATGCAAATCATTCTTGACCCTTCTCAAATCAGAAAAGTTCAGCCTAAACTGCTCAGCCAGGTCCTCCATAATCCGGAACACAAGCAACCTCGGACTGATTTCGCCCTAGTTATTGGCACATCAGCCGGGTACAGCTTGGTTCCAGTGACAGAGTATGCACGGACCCACCTCTGGGCATACCAGTCCCACTTAGGGCGACACACTAAAGTATACAAAAAATTGATGGATGGAATGCTTGAATTAATCTCAGCCACTGGTAATTACTCGGGGCTGCATCCCAATCCATCGAACCTATCACCCTCACTGAATTGGAGGATCTGCAGCACTTGCTGAAGTGTGCTCAAGTGGATCGCCTCAATGAAATTTACCTGCTGCTGGTATATGGAACTTGCCCAAAGTATGCCCTAATGGGCCTGTGCCATCGCAGTCAACAGCACTTCTCCGAATTGGCCCAAGCATTCTGCAATGGCCATGTATGCCCGATTGAACCTTGAAGTGGCTAGTCTGCGGTACTTGCCAAATGTGTGCCTGAGTACGTTGTGACACTGCAACCAAAGCTACTCCCTCAAGGAACTTGGGGCCATATGTAGAAAACATTTTTTGAGGTTGCAAATGGCCTGATTTACAGAATCAGGCCATTTGCAAACACAAAGATAATTTTTTAAATGTACAAAAGCTAATTTGCGATTTGGTAGCCTGTTACCGAACCGCAATTTGGGTTTGTGAATCGGTATTTATTTATTTATTATTAAGCTTGTAAAGCGCCTGGTTACTCCAACGGAGTGTCCCCGCGCTAGGGCACCATAGACCACGGCACTGGCCCAGACCCCCCGCCCACAGTTCCATAGGCCCTAAGATGCGAGAGGCCTGCTACCAGCCCCCAGGGGGAGATAGAAAGAGCCAGGTTTTCAGTTGTTTTCGAAACATTGTCTCCGATGGACATGTCCTCAGTTCCATAGGTAGGTCATTCCAGGCCTTAGCTGCGAGAAAACCAGAGGAACTACCTCCTGACCGAACCTTACGAACCTTAGGCACGATCAGTTTAGCATTGCCCAAAGACCTCAAATTGCGAGTAGGTCTGTAGGCAGTGAGTAGTGGGCGCAGATATCTCGGCCCTTTCTCGCTGAGGATCCTATTTCAGAAACACAACGCCTTAAAGGTGACTCTAGCCTGTATAGGGAGCCAATGTAATTCCCTCAAGGCTGCCCCCACCGATGCCCACCTAGGGATATTCAGTATCAGCCGGGCCGCAGCGTTCTGGACCTTCTGCAAAATGTTCAGATTTCTTTTGGTCACCCCTAGATAGAGGATGTTGCAATAATCCAAATGGGACGTGACAAGGGCCTGCACAATGGTCCTTTTGGCGTCTAGTGGCAGTAAGTCCAGGATTTAAGAATGCCAAAGCGAGTTCTGGCCACAGCTGATAACTGCTCTGTGTATGATAGGGTGTTGTCGAACGAGACTCCCAAATTCTTAACCTTAGCTTTGGGACTCGGGGTAGGCCCCAGTTCCTCCGGCCACCACAAATGTGACCATATGGAGTGCTGCTTGCCAACTACCATCACCTCCGTTTTTCCTGCATTCAGTTGCAAGCAGCTGAACTTCATCCAGTTAGCAAGATCACTCAAGCAGGCCTTGAAATCAGATGCTGTTCCTGCCTCCTTTTGCTCCAATGTAACAATCAACTGAGTGTCATCAGCATATGACACCAATTTCACCCCATGTTTCAGCACAATGTCTGCCAGGGGGCGTATGTAAACATTGAATAGGTTAGGGCTAAGGGCCAAGCTCTGTGGTACCCCTTGAGACAGAGGACACACCTTGGACTTAAAAGGGGGTTGTACGACCTGGAAGGATCTATTCTGCAAGAAGTGTTTGATCCATTCCCATGAGCTGCCACCGACCCCGGCCTCCCACAACCGTTCCAACAGAAGGCCGTGGGAGACTGTGTCAAATGCAGCACTCAAGTCCAGTAGAATCAGTGCGGTTGTCCTTCCCTCATCAGCTGCAATTTTCAAGGCCTCAGATGCCAGAAGCAAGGCCGATTTGGTTCTGTGAAGCGGCCTGAAACCAGACTGGGTTTCATGGAGAACACGCCTTTCTTCCAAGAACGTGGTCAGTTGAATGTTCAGATGTTTCTCCGCGTAGGGAAGCAAAGATTGGAAGGGGTGTGTTAAGGGCGTCCCTTCCTAATACCGATTTGCAATGGTATGTATGAATGTTGTGCAACCAAATTATGGTTAGAAAACATTCATTTTTTACCAACATCTCAGAGGAGGTGGTAACCATTCGCAAATGGGAAGGGGTCCCCATTGGAGCCCTTCCCCTTTGTGAATGTTGATACAATTTTTTTAAGAGCAGGCAGTGGTCTCACAGATCACTGCCTAATCTTAAAAAATGAAACTTAAACAATTCAGTTTTTCTTTTAAAATGCATCCCGTTTTCCTTTAAGGAAAATGAGTTGCATTTAAAAAAATAGCTTTATTAAAAAGCAATCACAGACCCAGTGGTCTGCTGACCCCAGCAGGCAATCATCCTTGTGATGGCTGCAATTTCTAATGGATCATAAATTGCGACCTACTACATTAATATTCATGAGGTAGATCTATTTGCGACCCCATTAGGAATTGATCAATTAAACGCATTGTATTTTATACTTTAGGAATAGCAAGTTCCTACTTGCGATTCACAGAAAATCACAATTAGGTCATCGCTATTCCTAAAATCTGTACATATGGCCTCAAGCCACTGTATACCCAAGTGAACTGTGTCCCCATGATCCTGAGTGTGGCTTTCTGACTCACTCACTGGATGTGTACCCAATCAGACTGTGCCACTGTAACTAAAGCACCTAGATGTAGTCCATCTGTTTCCAACTCGACCCGAGATCTGCAGCGGGCTGCCTCGCTACCCCGAACCCCAGTCTGCCCAGCTGAGTCACTGACTCGCCAAGCTACACAGTGTAGAAAGGATCCTGCCAAAACCTGTTATCTACAACATCATGCTGATTCACAGTGTGCCCAGAAGTGGCCCAATGCTCCAAGGATAGCCTGTGCTTCTGTGTGCAGCCACCTCCTGACTTTACTGCGTTGTCCCATAACCGCTCCAGTGATCATATTGGGGTCGCACACAGAGTATGGCATATTTTCACCAAGCAGAGGGAGAGCACGGACCGACATGTGCTGGGGTTAGCGAAGGCCTACAACGAGGACTCACTTTTGGTGAGAAAGTCACAATTTGTCGGCTGCAGTTAGAGCAGAACTTTGCTGCAAGGCTACTCTACAAGCTTCCCAAATTTGCCTGGGACTCAAATCTTTTCCATGAACTGCATTGGCTCACGATCTCTAACAGCATTAAATTCAAAGCTGTATGCTACATGTTCAAGACGAAAGATGGATTTGGACCACACTACATCCATGACTTGGTGCTGCTGTACCATCCCTCTCATTCCTTAAGATCTCTGAACCGCGCTGTGTTCACTGTGCCTAGGTTCCTCTTGACTTGCATGAAATGGCGCTCCTTTGCATATCTAGGCCTGAAACTCTGGAATTCTGCCTGAGAACAGGGAAAATTGCTCCTGTGCATGAGACCTACACCCGATTTGCCCTATCACAAAAAGAGAGAGTGTGAAGGTGGAGGGTGAGGGTGAGCATTCTAGGTACTGCTTGTGGAATAGCGGCCCTGTGCCAGAGAATCTGAGTTCCTGTGTACAGAATTATTTTTTATATATATTAAAGTACTTCTGTTTTCTATAGACAAGCACTGGGCTGGATAATCAGTTATTAAATTTTTGGGTGTTTGCTGAGGCCTAAGCCTGTTGTATTCCCCCACACTAACCCTCTGGGTAGACTGCGACTGTTCACCATTGCTACCACTGAGAGTCAAGCGTTGATAGGGTTGTACTGTTTGCAGAGGCAAAGTAGGACGAACACAGGAGATCAGAGGCAAACAACCCCTTACTCACAGCAGAGGACAAGTAGCCTCAGGTTACCCTGTGCCCCTACAAATGGAGACTCACAAGTTTGTGTTTCTTTCTGTTACTTTGCATCAAGCCAGGGAATGCCCCATAGGTAGTACCTGGGCATTCCCAGACAACCACCCAATGTTTTAGATGCAACGCCCTATCTGCTAAAATGTGTAGATAGTTGTAGACAGGGATATGCGACAAGAAAAATCACTTCCTCGAGCCAGATGTTAACTTGGAGACGTGTTATTTTCTCCGAACTTTGCATGTGTGCTGCACTATACAGCACACATACTAAGGGCCCGATTCCGATCTCGCTAGGAAAGCCCTCTGTACGACTCGGATCCAGAGGGATTTCCGAGCGAAACGTGCTCCGGGAGTCCGAACGAGCAAGTACGATGCAGCCGTGTGCTTACGGACTCGGTTCGCTCGGACTCCCATTGAACTCTATGGGAGCCTATGTACAGACGCGTACACAGGCTCCCATAGCAAAAAGGGGTGGTTGGGGAAAAGAGTACACCCTGTTGCGGGCACCCCATGGTGCCAGCCACACTGTGAATGCCTGGATCGGGGGGACCCATGAGCGCACCACCGTGACAGATTCGGAGGACCCCGGGTGAAGGGGGGCCTGCTACGGCCCCCCGAAGTACGATTCCGACAGCCGTTTTGTCTCGCTGAGACCGAGGCGAAGCGGCTGTCCGAATTGTGCATCGTACTTGCTCGGTCGGAATTCGGCTCCATTGCGCGGCACGATTCGGCTACAAACAAGTCGTACTGACAGGTTCGGGTCCCGAAAATGATTCGGTCGACGCGTACGCGATCTTCGCATCGTACTTGGTCGTTCGGACATGTGTACAATTCGGTCGGAAACAAGGGCTACGAATCGGATTTGGCTTTCCCGGATCGACGTTTAAATCGGGCCCTAAGTGGGAAAAGTGTTAAAGTATATCTGAGCATAGTATCTGTACTGGATGGCTAGCCTCACTGTAAAAAGCCTATGCTACACATCAAAAGCAAAAGCGTGTGCATGGTGCAAGGTAACCAAATTATGCATCAGTGCTTTGAAAAAGAGAATTAATAGATTTGGTGCTGTCCTGCTCTCCCCCTGTCATGCAACACAGTACAGTACCTTGGGTTGCTGCACTGCGTTTTATGACATTTTCGTACATCTGCACTAAGTTTAATCACTTGTATGGGGCTAATCCAATAAGTGCATCATCAGAAACAATGTCACTACCCGCAAACCATCAATGTGCTCGACAAGGTATTGCACCTGCTCGCAGTGCATCCAATACTCTGCGTACATGCTCAGTTAGGAAATGTACATAATGCAACCATTTTGTACCCAAACATGAAAGTTTTCTTAAAGCAGGCGCGGCCCGTGCAGGTTAGAGCAGTAGGGCGGTGTGGAGGACATGCGACATACGACGACGAGGGAAACTTAAATTAGAAAAAAGAAACCATGGTTTTCTTTTTATTTAAGTTTCCCTCGTCGCTGTATGTCGAATCCCCCCCATGCCGCCCCCATGGCCCACCGCTCATACCTGCATGGGCCACGCCTGTATTAAAGTGACATGCACAATTAAACATGTGTGATTTTGTGAACTGATGCAACTCAGATATTTTCATTACTTCAATTTCTTGTGCGCAGTTGCACACCCACAGTGTTTCAACTCTTCCATCACTCAACTTCTCAAGGAGGGGGCTATATCTGTGTTCTGCCTCCATGAAACTTGGGATGTGCTCTGCATGTAGCCATCTTTTTCACAGGCCACAGTCTCCTGGCTTTCCTGTGCTGCAGTACTATGGAACAGATTGATGTGGTCTGTTCTTCGCCTATCAACCCTATGACATTTGATACATGCGTTATTAAACTTTTCCCACTAAAACCAACATAGATTTTAATTGGCCCAGATAGCTATCTATTTTTGCTCTCGTGGGATTTTTTAGTGTTCTTTAATTAACAAATCCTTACATATTTAGAATTTTTTTGATATGGGCATTGCAAACATTATACCTGGAACTGAATACGTTTTTTCTCACATTAATTCAGCCTCTCTGTAAATATCTGAGTATGGCTGTTGTTAAATCTTGGGTTTCTATCAAATAAGTTTGAAATTCTCTTTCATCATGATTTCGTTGACAACTTCACATCCATATTGCAAAACACACGTGTTTTTATAAGGCTCGCCCACAATCTTTAATTTCTTCTGTAGTTATACATGTATCCTACTATCTGGCCATCACCGGACCATGGGATGTTACTGCAAAACAAGCGATGCAGCCTATCCTATGGCCTAAACACATTCTGTACCAACAAACAGTTGTGCTCTTTGAGTACATATGATGGACAATAACAACAGCATTACAATATACCCTGCAAATTAAATCATGACCACTCCCATTACACAGATGAAAAGGGCTGGCTACAACTATAGAAACACTAAAGCCTGGGGCCCGATTCACAAAGGTAAACTTAAACATTTGTGTAAGTTTACTACTTTTGGTATTCACAAATGTAAAGTTAGACCAAAGGCCTAACTTTACTACTTTTGGTATTCACAAAGGTAAACTTACACTTTTGTGTAAGTTTACTACTTTTCGTATTCACAAAGGTAAAGTTAGACCAAAGTCTAACTTTACTACTTTTCGATATTCACAAAGGTAAATTTAGACCAAAAATCTAACTTTACTGTTAGTAACTTACCTTTGTAAAAACCGAAAAGTAGTAAAGTTAGACTTTTGTTCTAAGTTAGACTTTTGGTCTAACTTTACCTTTGTGAATAACGAAAAGTAGTAAAGTTAGACTTTTGTTCTAAAATTACCTTTGTGAATTGAGCCCATGCTATGTAGCCACCACTGTTCTATAGGCTAGAACCTGCGAAAGGGACGGTAGTCCACTTCCGCTAAGGAGAGTGCATTTGGTGTGTCCTCTGGGTCCAGGACCACATTCCTTTCCCAGCAATCAGCTTTTGTGCACTTTTAACTCTGGCAGCACCATTTATTTTGGGGTCATTATGGGGGTGTGCATTGCTCATCATAACAGGGCTGTCTTTGCATAGAAGTGTTCAAAGTGGCTCACACTCTGGGGGATATTCTCAAGAACGTGCGATAATCATCGCCAAAATAGGTTAACGCAATTTTTGATATCGCCGTCCATCGCGGGAAAATAACTCTGTGTTAACGTCGTATTCCCAACACGGCAGTAACATGCGATAGTTTCCCGATAACGCGTCAAATGTCCGCGATAAAATCACCGGGACTGCGATAAAAATCTAAAGCCGAACATGAAAAAAGTGGCGATGAGCCCAACCGCGATAAAAAAATCAGCGATAAGCTGCGCCAAGCCTGCAATTCACACACGTCAGGCGGGAAAAATCACTATAAAAGTAGAAAGAAAAAAAAACACAAACAAAACCAAAACAACTGCGATGCACAATGGAGGTAGCCGGAGCAAGTACAGAGGACAACCAGAACCCCACAAACCCCACGGAGGACCAGCCTGGGACCTCGGGATCTGGGAAGGGCAAGGAGAAGAAGAAGAGGAAGACATGCGGTTCAGTCCACAGGAAAACAGGACCCTGAAAACGGAGGTGGTTGAACACCATCAACAACTGTTCGTCACCTCCACTGTGCCATTGGCAACAAAAAATGGAATATGGCAGTCCATCCTGGACAAGGTGAATGCAGTCGCAGTGCTGAGGAGGACAATGGAAGAGCTCAAGAGGCGCTGGAATGATGTGAAGCGCAAAACCAAGCCGAAACTCGGCAACAACCAGAAGGCAGCAATGCAGACTGGAGGTGGGAGTCCAGCGCCACAGGAGGAGCTGGATGAGATGGAGGAAATGGTGTCCACAGTCATCAGTGGGGAGACGGTGGCAGGAGTTGGGGGACCGGACACTGCTCAACATGACCTGACACAACAGCAACACGGTGAGTAACGACCAGGGACTGGGGGACGGGGGAGATGGGCACAATGGCACACATGCACAATTAAGTATAGCACAGTGCACACCCCCAATGACTCTGGATCATGTCCCTGATCCCCTTGGCACACTGCAGCACACATAGAAACAGCAAGTAGGCCCCCGTCGACTATGTGCCCAGAGGGGACCCTTCCCACACATCACCAATCTCACAACCAACCCATGCACATGTGCCAAACCCAGCAAAGCGGCGTGTCTGTGAGCCACACTGACAATGCAAGTGACACTGCATGACGAATAGCATGGCTGCAGTCAATATATCATGACATGTTGCTCGCCACGACACTGAGGTGGCTGAGTGTGGACCACATCCATAATGGAGCAGGTCACACTCTGACACGTGCACAAACAACCCCTGACGTAAACAACACATCTGCGGGCAAACCATGCCCCAGAGTTCCAACTCCCACCAAGAGCCCAATTTACCCAAGTATGCAACATCTCAGCACTGTATAAGCACAGAAGTCAAAGGCACACCGCCTGAAAGGGATAAGGGCCAGCAAAATCAGAGCTGCAGGGGCGACTCCCCCAAAATGCAGCACACACACATAACATTCAGAGCACATCAACATTGACAACAATGTGGTATAAACTGCAACACGTTCACAACAGAACAGAGGACACAACTGGTGCCGCTTGTGTGTAGAAACTGGTCAATCACATTTGTCATAGCAGGGAAATGTGAGATGATAATGTACAAGTACAAACACACTTCCGTGATGTTGTCGAAATGTCCACTGTCCCGCATCAAATAGGCAGATCCTCCCAAACAGTCACAATGTACATTGTCATGCAGTTTGTATGTAAACTTGTACAATGCGTCAACATACATGTGAACACAATGTTAAACTGCATCTCCCCTTCACATTGCAGAGGGAGAACCAACACCTCCTGCAGAGCAGACCCAACAGCTCTTCACTGATGATGAAGAGGACCTCCACACCTTCGACACCGACGCCCTCCAAGAGCTCATGGACAGCTACAGCACCTCACCTCCAGGAGCAGGGCAGCCCAGCTGCATCGAGGAGACCCCACCCCCTGCACAGACCACACAGCAGGGAGCACCCACCACCACGGCTGACTCCCAGGACCCCCACAAACAACACATGGCCTTCCAACGCCGTGTGTTACGGTGCCAGGAGAAGATGGCTGATCAGGTGCGGGTGGGGTTCGACCTCATGGCAGCCAAACTAGATGCCATACGTGGGTGTCTAAGTCCCATCAGGGACCACTTACAGTCCCTAACGGACACCCACAGTCCGCTCCATGCTCTCCAACTATACATGGCTGACATCGCTGGAGTCCTGACTCTGAGACAAGGACAACTTTCTAGTCAGAGTGGCTCCAGCGATGTCAGCCGGGAGTTGGGACACATGCGGAGGATCATGGAGAACAGGGAGCGAATGCAGGCGGAAAGAATGGCTGCCACGGCTGCAAACCAGCGAGATGTAGCTGGGATCTTCCATGCCCTGCAGATCCTCATCATGGCATTGCTGCCACAAGGCCTGGCGCCGATGAATGCTGCTGCTGCTACTACATCCACATCTCCGCCCCCTGATGTGTCAGTGCCTCACAGTGCGGCAGACAATCCACCTCCGGCCCCTGATGAGTCACTGCCACACAGTGCGGCAGACATTCCACCCCCTGCCCCTGATGTGTCAGTGCCACACAGTGCTGCTGACAAAACACCACCACCCACATGTGAGGCACATGAAACATCAGAGGACGAAGATGCAGATGATTCTGCCTTAGTGGTAAGAAGGAAGCGGTAACATTCATTTCCGCCATATGGCCTGTTTCTGCTTGGTTCTGCCCTCTGCATCATCACCTTCCACTGTCCCCCGATACACTCTGCGACACTCACCTTGGACCTTGACATGGACTGCCATATTCTGTTTGGTTACCAATGACACAGCAATCAGACTGCGGACTGAACTCTTCCTCTTCCGATGAACTTGTCATTCCCTAAAGGACTCTGGCTGGCCCTCCACGGGGCAACAATGTAAAGTGGGGTTTGCATGGCCCTGTACTGCTCCAGCTTCAACACTCCACTGAATGTGAATAAAACATTCAGATTCACACAGATGTGTCATGTCTATGATCATTGAAGTATGAAAGTATGGATGAATGTAGGGTCAGTGATTCCCCCTTACGTCCATGTTGCTCATGTTGTGGGACTTGAGTCACAGGGTGCAACATTGCCGATTGCGGTCCGGGTGGCGCCGACACCACAACAGAGACACACGCATTAGTTACTTTCTTGTCCAGCCCAGAACTGAACCACGCTCAGAGCCCCGGGCTCATTGTTCACACCCCTACGCTGGACTGGCATACGCCAGCCCAGCTCACTCCACTTACGCTTACAGGGGGGGACGACAAAGCTACATGTCCCAGGTCTTCCCTGTAGTGATCTGCTGGTCACTGGTCTAGTTGTCAGCATACCACAGTCACTCCCTGAGGGCTGGTTTACACCCACACCACACCCATCCAGCACAGGCGTCACAGGACATGTGACCCTGCCAATAAAAGGGGCCTACCACATCACATTCCCCACTGCCGGAGGTGACATGATGGCGTCCGCACCACGAGACTCAATCATAAAGGGTCCATGACTTGTGGCACACTGGGTTAGTGGCACCCGATGCACTGCGGCCGGAACGGGCCTACCGCCACGGGACGATGACTTGCGGTGCACAGAGTTGGTGGCACCCGATGCACTGCGGCCGGCACGGGCCTACCGCCACAGGCCGATGACTTGCGGTGCACAGAGTTGGTGGCACCCGATGCACTATGGCCGGCACTGGCCTACCGCCACGGGACGATGACCTGCGGTGCACAGAGTTGGTGGCACCCGATGCACTGCGGCCGGCACGGGCCTACCACCACGGGACGGTGACTTGCGGTGCACTGAGGTAGGGGCACCTGAAGAGCTGAGCAGGTGTGCAGCTTGCAATTATGCGTAGACCTCGATACGCCATCCTGCCAATCAAGATTTGATTTGAATTGATGGCCCTGCTAGAGTGCAGTGTACACTGAAGGCAGCAGTCAGTGCACACATGACTCCACGGTGCGGTGCCGCAGGGTGCCTGTAGTGAGGAATCCAGCGATCGGCTGAGAAGGTTGCACCGGCACGTGGTGGGCCCTCTTGGAGACACGCCGGTGGCGGCAGGTGAGCATTGAGGCCTGGGCGCGCAAGGGGCGGCCAGTCATCGCTGGGCGGCGGACAGGTCTGGGGACCAGGGCTGGGGTGCAGCAGGCACACAGGATCACGCAGGCACCACCTGTCACGGCGGCGGCCTCGTGGCTGGGTGGGGGGCGCCACCCTGGCAGACACGACCCTGCATGCAATGACGAGATGTGCGCGGCTTGACTTGGGACGTAGCCACCTCATCTCCAGTGTAAATCTGGCCGTTGAAGGTGGTCGGCCACGTGTGTGTAGGCCTATGGACAGGATATGGCGGACACAGAGACACACGCAGTAGTTACTTTGGTGGCCATCCCGGAACTGAACCACGCCCAGAGCCCCGGGCTATTTATTCACGACATACGCCGGCCAAGGACACTCCGCTCACACTTCCAGGGGGGGGGACAAAGCTACATGTCCAAGGTCTTCCACACTGCCTGAGGTAACCTGTTTGCGTCCACTGTCCACAACACTACAAACACCAGCAGTATATGTCCACATGGACATGTCTGTGCTCTGCATACTGAAGTCTGTCCAGCACATCACCGCCACACTTGGCATTGTGTACATTCTTATTGATGGGTCACTTGCCTCCTTCGCGCATACTTTGTTCCCACCTCTCCCCACATTCTGCAATTGTGTGGCAGAGGTGCCATGCTGTGGATGGTTTGTCTACATGGCTGGCCACGGTTACCACAGTTACTTGTGTTGTCGTGTCTGGTAGTTGGGCATGTTGATTGGCATGTTGTATGTGATTTTGTAACGTGCATTCCCACAGTTGTGAGTTATATGATTGTGGAGTTGAGGTGTGTGGTGTGTTCAGTTGGTACTTACCGACGGGCAGTGCATTTCCATGGGTGCCATCCTCAAAGCGCTGGTTGGTGATGGACTTGCGGAAGATGTAGGAATCATGCACACTGCCTGGGAAGTTTGCGACGACATTCGTGAACAGGCCCCGGCGGTCCACTTTTGCCTGCACATTGATGGAATGCTTGTGGTTTCTGTTGCGGTTATTGTGTGCAGTGTCGGCAGGGGGCACAAGTAGTACATGTGTGCAGTCAATTGCCCCCAACACGTGCGGGAAGCCAGCTATGGCGTAGTTCCCTTGCTTGGTCTCCAGCTGTTCCTGCGCAGTGTGGGGGTAGTGAAGGTGCAGGGGTATCAAGCTGATACAAACCGTGATGCTTACAGGTATGATAAATCCTGCATGAAAAGACCGTAACAGAAGTTCATGTGGTCGTAACCTTACTTTTCTTTCCTACGAAGGTTACGCCCACACGAACTTCTGTCACGGTCTTTTTATGCAGGATTTATCATACCTGTTAGCATTCCGGTTTGTCCAAGTGTAATGCACTGGACCAGATTACGTTTGTGACTATACGGACGCTTGACCATTGTCACCATTTATCCAACAGGTTTCTGAATACTGACTTTCGGAATATGGAATTGTATTGGGGAGTTCCCGCAGCATATGCAGTTAATTGAATCCACACGTTGCCCTGATGAGGTTCACCGTTGGGAATGGGACGCGTAGGCTGAGCTTTTCGTATTGTTGATTTATGTATTTGTAATAAAGAACTGTTTTTACACTACTGTTGACTACTGGGCTTCATGACCTGGCGCACCCCCATTTCAGTAACTGCAATCTTGGATCTGGAGCACAGAGGCGTCAGGCAACGGCTGGCGTTGGGGTTGGTTGCGCAGGAACACTACGAATTGGGACTAGCGTGTGGTGCGGATACAGGGGCCCGCAGTTGCTTTTGTGGACATGCATCCAAGACATGTGTGAGGAAGTTTGATGGGGCTGGCTGTGAGACTCCTCCGACTCTGACAGTTGTTGGTTGGAAGGTACCAGAGGCCAACAGGTGCAGCACAGCCAGCAGCTTTGTCTGCGGAGGGATGTTGGTTGTCCGCTGGGTTGGTACCGTCAGCCTGTGGGCAATGTGGGTCAGGATGCGGAGGATGGTTGTCCTTTTGAGCCTGTAGTGGGCAATGGCGTCCTCTGGCGTTGAGTGTCTGAGGCCGGTCCGTTTTAGGAACGTCCGCTGTCTTCTTCTGCGCTGCCTAGGTGGTAGTCCAAGGGGGGATGGTCCGGGGGGGGGGGCTGGGGGTGGTGGCGGTGGGTGTTGTGGCCCTCTTGGGTCTCCGAGCTGCATGATCATTGGCTCCATGGCATCTGTTGGTCTTCAGATGTGGCTCTGGGCTGGGCACCCTTTCATACTGCAAGTTGTCGTGCTGCTTAACACCAGTAAAAGGCAGGTGTTAAATCCCTGCTGCTAACGCGCCTTATCGCCTGTTTTTGGATCGCTTTGCAGATCTGGCTGGTCGTTGAGAATATCGCGAAGTGGTTTTTTCGTGTGTTTTTGCACGGGAACGCCTACTCTGCATATCATTAGCGTTAGTTGTCGTTCTCATCCGTGGCGATGTTTTTTGCCGCAGCTATCGCTGGAAAACTGGCGATATCGGCAGTTTGCACCAGCTTGAGAATAGGGCGATAAATCTATCGCCACTTTTGCGGCGCTAAAGTGCCGATAAATCGGCGATAAGTCCTTGAGAATATGCCCCTCTGCATTGTGAGGCCACTTGCTGAGAGTAAAAGTTTGTTGTGGAGATAAAGTGCATGGGTTGTAGTCGTTGCTGACATACTGCGTGATAGTTATTTTTTTGGTTAAGGTTTAGAGAAGGACGTTTGTTCTGTAATATGTGGTCTCTAAAATGGTTACTGCTTGCTTACAAAAAGTTAGCAAATATGTTGGATGATAGCTTAGGACTAAATGTGCTCTCTGAAGAGAAAGAGATAACGTCTGTGATAAAGGGAATGTGACCATGCTCAAAGCTGACATTGATTATAAAAGAATAACTCCATTTAAGTAGTGCTTAATTTGAGCCTGTGGTTTCCTGCGCTCGGCACCTGCACTTAATTGTCAACACAGGCACTTATGACATTGCACAACATGGTGGCACTGTTTGTCTAATTTCGAGATGACTACAGCAACAGTTGCTTATTAAGTCAATGCTCATTAAAAACAAACAGTGGTAAATGCATTAGGTTTCGCCTATGGGATTAATAATAAGAGGTGTGGGAGCAGTATATGAGTGCAGGGAGAATGGTGTGAGTGCTCTCTGTGCAGGGTGAGTGGTGCATGAATTAAGGTTGATAGTGTGTTAACAAAAGAGACAACATTGTGTGGCACAACACACAAACAGCACAGTGCACTACACAGTGCACTACACACACCTGTGCATCGCACAGTAGGAAAGACACTGTGTAACACACAGCATAGGCAGACCTATATATAAAACAACACACATACTAATGTCCATCACAGCCCACAGAAATCAGTGAGCATCATAAAGCAGTGGCAGTGCAGTCCATCAAATTTACAAACAATATTCTGAATCCTAGCTCCACTAGCATTGTGCAGCACACAGCACAATCAGAATTGAGCATTGTTAGACCTAGCATCATTGGCGCGGGTCTCCCTTCCTCTTTTCACTTCTTACCTTTTATGTTGACTGGATTTAGATGCTCTGGGCGCTGTGCCACTGCCAATCAGTGACACAGTGCGAATGCTCCCTGTGTGAAGATAACTGTATGAATTGGGATAACCATAAGTTGGCTCGTTTGGTTTACCTGTCAGCCCCTAGTATCAGTGCACTGTGTGTGCCCCGGGCTGGAAGACCAAATACTGCTGGTGGGCCTGCAGCGCTGATTTGCGCTACCCACCGAAGCGGCTTTTCAAATATGCCTGTGTAGCATGTTCTAATAGCGAGTTACCCTCCATTTCACTGTTTACTGTTGTGAGGCCACCCGTTCTCATAGGCCAGAATGTGCAGGCTGAGTATTACATGCCTTAATCCTACCTGCCCCCAGGAACCTGATAGGAACGTCGAATTTGATATGTTTAAGCTCAGAACATTGAGATACATCTTTTAGTGAGGATTATTAGCGTAGCCCGTGTTCGAAAATGCGTCTACTAGAAACGAGGTATTTCCTGGCCTAAGCTTTCATGTAGGCTTTGCTAGCGTGTGTATTGGCCGTCTGGTTTTGGAGCAGCAGGGCCAGCTGGGTCAGACCTGGCTGGAGAGAGAGATTGGCATTCAGAGTATGGGGCAGGGTGACTCTTTGATCCGAGCAGGGCCGTGCCTGGCAAGGTGAATGATGGCTCCATCTCCCACTGGGCGTCTGATAGCAGACCCCCAGATTCTCAAAGGGCAGGATGTCGCCTCATAAACCAAGTGCTCCCCGACCCCACCGAACTGGTTCTGGCTGGATGCAGTGATTTGTGACTGCAGAGAACAAAGACTTTTAGGTATAAAATGCTATGCTGAAACCTGGTGCGGTGTGTTCCTTCTGGATGTCAAGACGAAACTCTGTCCGAGCGGACAGAGGAAAGGACTTTGAAACTTTCACCAAGCTTGCTGAAGAAACTACCCAAGGTCCTGAATTGAGAGCGCCTCCTGCTGAAGTCTCAGGGACATTAGACTTCACCCCGTCAGCCGCCTGAATTCCTGTGCTAGGGATTCTACTTGCAGGTGAGGCCTCCGTCGAGTAATCCGGAACCTCTAGTTCTACTGTGAGGAACGCGGACTGGTAACCCTTGTGAACTCTGTGTGTGGGCCGCCGCAGCTAAGAGAGAGCTGCCGCCGCTGAGCGCCCACCCTAATTTGAATCTTCAGAACCTTCGCTGAAACTGTGTGGGCCGCCGCAGCTAAGAGAGAGCTGCCGCCGCTGAGCGCCTGCCTTAATTCGAATCCTCAGAACCTTCACTGAAACTGTGTGGGCCGCCGCAGCTAAGAGAGAGCTGCCGCCGCTGAGCACCCGCCTTAATCTGAATCTTCAGAACCTTCGCTGAAACTGTGTGGGCCGCCGCAGCTAAGAGAGAGCTGCCGCCGCTGAGTGCCCGCACTTGTGTCAGCTGTGCAACATCGTGAATTGTCCTGTGGGCCACCGCAGCTAAGAGAGAGCTGCCGCCGCTGAATGCCCGCACTTGTGTCAGCTGTGCAACATCGTGAATTGTCCTGTGGGCCGCAGCAGCTAAGAGAGAGCTGCCACCGCTGAGTGCCCGCACTTGTGTCAGCGGTGCAACATCGTGGATTGTCCTGTGGGCCGCCGCAGCTAAGAGAGAGCTGTCGCCGCTGAGTGCCCGCACTTGTGTCCGCTGTGCATCATCGTGATTTGTCCTGTGAGCCGCCGCAGCTAAGAGAGAGCTGCTGCCGCCGAGTGCTCGCACCCTTGCTAACTTTGCAGCATCGTGATTTGTCCTGTGAGCCGCCGCAGCTAAGAGAGAGCTGCTGCCGCTGGGTGCTTGCACCTTTGCTAACTTTGCATCACCGAGATTTGTCCTGTGAGCCGCCGCAGCTAAGAGAGAGCTGCCGCCGCTGATTGCTCGCACCTTTGCCAACTTTGCATCATTGGGATTTGTCCTGTGGGCCGCCGCAGCTAAGAGAGAGCTGCTGCCGCTGAGTGCCCGCATCTTTGTCAACTTTGCATCATCGTGAATCGTCCCGTGGGCCGCCGCAGCTAGGAGAGCGCTGCTGCCGCCGTGAGCCCACCACGGAGCTGCACGACGAGAGTCATCGCCACCACCAGCCCGGGCCGCCGCAGCCGCGTGCTGCTGCCGCTGGGAGCCTGCCTGTCCCCGAGTGCCCGAATCATTGTGAGTGCACGTTTCGGACCACTGCAGTCGAGAACTGTGGTCGCAGGGAGTCCGCCTGTCACCGTCTCTGCTTCTTCGAGAAGCTACGTGCTGTGTCCCCGTCCAACGGCAGGTATCTGGTGCGCAACAGGTCGCGTAGACTCAGGCCTTGAACTCAGTCAGTGCCACGTTCTGGTGAATACATATTGCCTTTTTAAGTCCCTACTGATTTACGTGCATTGTGACTGGTTAAAACGCTTTTGAGAGTCTCGTACTAAACCTTAGATAAAGATACTATTTTTCTATACCTACTTGAGTTGTGTCCTTTTGTGGTGTCGTTACTGCCTTATTGTGCATGGTCATAAATGCTTCACACACTGCCTCTGAGATAGGCCTAACTGCTCGTGCTACGTTACGACAGGGTTGAGCAGGGGTTATCAAAGGGGGTAGACCACTTGCCCTGACTTAGGAAGAAGGGTCCCTATTTGGACAGTGGCGCCAGCCATTGCCAACTAGAGACCCCCATTTCTAACAAGCATAAACTACATATCTCATAGCAAGATACAACATTGTGCATCACAATGCACAAACAGCACTGTACACAGCACAGCAATGAACATCGCACCTGCAAACACACATTGTGTGGCACGTGGCACAGGCTGCTCTGTATATAAAACAACACCCATTCCACTGTGCATCACAGTGCACAAGCATCAGTGTGCATCACAAAGTACAAATGGTGCAGTCCCTCACAGTTACAAAAACATTTTAATCATAGCACAACTAGTACCGTACATTACACAGCACAAAGAGCAAAGCAGAAATGACATAGCTCATAGCAAGTCAACATTGTGCATCACAACACATAAACAGCACTACGCACCACAAAGCACAAAGAACATGGTCCACAGCATTCACAGACAGCACTGTACATCGCTCAGGAGAAAAGAGTCTCTGCAACTCGAGCATTAACAGTAGACCAAAGAACAACCTAGCTAGTGTGGTTGACAGACAAGCGCCATGCACCAGATGATGTGCATAATCACGTTAAATGTTTTAATTCACCAAACCTAGACCTAGACATGTCACATCACACAAGGGAACACACTACTTTGAAAAGTCACACATGTTGTAGCAGGAAACCTGACTACGTTACGTCAAAATTCAAAGAGGAAGGTGCAAGGTGCGGCACCTCATACTAGCGGCCACTGATGCAGTGTGTGACTGAGGTGGGGTCCAGGTTTAGAAGACCACGCAGTCAAACTCCAACACAAACGAGAAGCCAGCGTTAACAGCAGCTCCACTGCAATACTCAGGACAAAGAGATAAATTGAAAGCTAAAGCTGAAAGAGACATGTTAGTTACTTATTTAGAGTCTGGATGGCTCACGTCAGCAGAGAGCATCACAAAAGTAGCTAGTGAATACAGTTGCCGTCCGGTCAGGCTTGAGGAGGCTAGGAGTAGCCTCATATGCACTGGTCATTTAACATGGATCACCCAGTTCTTCCCTCTGTTTCGGATCTAGATGCCAATTTACTGTGATGAAAATAAAAGAATAAGAAGAGAAGAGCGGACATGAAACTGATGAGGCCCATGCAGTTAAGTATGAGAGGGGGGCCGCGTTGAGAGCTGTCAGCTATGCGCGCAAACGCTGTGCACGCAAAACATTAAAAAAAAAATCAATTTCAAAAGCGGTTTAAAACAGGGCCTGAGAAAACTAATAAGAGCAAACACACGAGGAAGAACATGCTACAGCCAATAAAAACAGAGGAAAAGTAAGTGGCAAGCACAGGAACCAATGAAAAGGAAAGCAAAGGGCGGTATGTAAGCCCCTTTTAAGATATATATTAACAATACATTTCACAAGCACAACGCACGCGCTGTGCAGGTGAAACCTAATAACTAACATCTGCCACCTAAGCCATTCCTATAGATTTGGGAGGCTGGAATAGTCTGAATTGATACACTTGAAGGACTGTGATGGTTAGTAGTTCTGTTGGTACTGTCATTTGCAGTGCTGGCAGAGGCAATGGGCGGTATAAGCTACAGTGGCCTCCTGACAAGGGCCCTGGCATTTATTATTTTACAAATTAAGCAGTGCAGTTAATGCACATTAGTGGAACCATAGATTTATCTGCAACATACATGCTGGCTTTTGCTTGACTGTCTTCCCCGTTTCTGCTGGGTGCTGCATTACTAATCTTGGGTGGAGTTCTTGCTTCATTTCTGAACTTACTATCTGTTCACTGCATGTTCGTGATGCTGAAGTTTATATTCAGAGTGCATGTATTCTACTTTTCGCATGTACTGTCAATGTTTTTTGTGAATGACTTCCGAATTCAACCTTGCTTTTTCCTTTTTGGTTCATGTTTCCCCTGCGCTGTTTTTGTCATCTTTTAGTTTTGAAATGGTATTGGTTGTGTGTGCTTGCTGTTTGTTATATGAAAAGGAAAGCAGAATGTTTGGTGTTGTATGCCAGTAAGGAACGGGTGTATAGTATAAAAGTGAGGTATACTTTTTGAGAATATCTGAAATATTATTGAACATATCTCTTTATGGTTTAGCTTTATCTTTTACTTTGTTAATTCCTAGACACAGCTAAACAAAATGTAATAACTGGGAAGCAATAAATATCGAAGCTCCTGCAACCAACTTGCGATTGAAAATGCCTTCTCCTTCTAACACAGACACTACAAACATCTCATAAACACAAAAAACAGCTCCCTTGATCCTCCATTACACATCGCAACAAAATGACATATATGCATTTCATCAGCAGCATCGAGTGACATCACTAAAAGAAGGTCGAACAGATGCAACTGCTTCCTTGAGTTCTGAAGCCCAATGACACTGGACACTCCTCTAAAATGAACGAAACCAAAACAAATGCTCCATGGTAAAAAAAAACCTGACTCACTCAAGCAATGGTAACGTGGAGAAACTCACGCACTTATGTATCACTCTTGGCACTGAAATACATATGGAAATATTACAAGAACCAACACTATATCAACACAGAAACAAATGAAGATTCTCCCAACATAACACCACAGCTTTCTTTTCTTAGCACTGCCAAATTGGTATTGAAAGCTGTCCTCGAAGCACCACAGAAATAGCAATCTTTTACACTGATGAAGATTTGCTGGGAGTGCTAATTCCTATCTAATTCTTTGAATGATATTCCACCAACCCGGAAATACAGATCTGTGGTATTATGGTTTAACTAGAAATTGGGCCCTTGAAAGGCAGTAAAGTGGTGCTGATAGGCCAACCCAAAGTAGCCGCAGAACTCATCAGAGCCATCCTCAACTCAAAGGCCAGTCTGATGATGGGAGTCAAAAGACCTCACATCACCCATAAACTCACTTCTCTGCACTCTCATTCTATGGTAGCTCGGATCATAGACTAAGGGGTCGATTCCGATTCGGGCCGGAAATTTCTCCGACCGAGCCGGACCCGGAGAGATTTCCGACCGAATCGGACTCTGGCAGCCCGACCGAACGAGTATGATGCGCACGTATGCCATCGGACTTGAGTCGGTCGGACTCCCATTGAAGTCAATGGGAGCCGGTCGTACAACGCGTACGCGGGCTCCCATTGACTCAATGGGTGCGAGTCGGACAAGGGCGCCCCCTACAGCGGGTACGCGGCGAAGCGATTCGCGCCGTACACGCACAGGTAGGGGGGACCCATGGGTCCCCCTGTGTGCGACTCGCGCGGCTACGCGTACAGGGGGGTCCGACACGGACCCCCAAAGTACGGCTCCGACAGCTCTTACGAGCCGGAGTGCGCGGCTCGGTCGGACTCGCTCGCGGCGCGCATCGTACTTACCCGGCCGGGAAACGTCTCCATTGCGCGGTGCGAGTCGAGTCCGAGCGAGTCGGTCGGAGCGGTTCGAGCCAGGAGCGAGTCGGTCGGAGCGGTCGGGACGCCCGGACGAGTCGGTCGGCGATTTCGCATCGTACTCGCTCGGCCGGACCCGCGTACGGTTCGGTCGGGAAACAGGGCTCCGAATCGGATCCGGTAAAGCCGAATCCGATTCGGAGCCCTACCGGCCGAGATCGGAATCGGCCCCAAAATTGCTTATTACTTGCATTACACCTAAAGCTAAAATTCTACACCCATTTATCTCCATTAGAAAGTAACTATTGCTGGTAAATCCCTTTGACCATCAAGCAAATTTCAACTCTGTCTTGACCCCCTTCGCAAGCACTGAAAATAAAGGGGGTTATTTCGAATTTGGTATATGTGGGTAATACACCAAAAGTTGGTGGCTATCCCATTTGCCCAGTTTAGGCTGTATCCCCCTGAGCATGCATTCTAAATAGGGAAGAGGGATGTCCTGTATCCGTTATATTTTAAATAACCCTCAAGCCTGTGAAACAAATCTTCTCTTTTGCAACACCGAAGATCTGGAACTCCATCCTAGAATATATTCACCTTTTACCCACTTTCCTCACCTTTTACATAGCTCTGACAATGTACCTTCTATTTCTATCTTCTGACATATTGTGACCCCACCTACTCTTAACTTGAATATTTATGCGAGAAATATAGTTATTGCTGTATGTAAAATGTTCCACTGAACTTGATGGCAAAGTCAGCAAAATTTAACAATTGAAAATATAAAGAAATATAGTGGATTTTTACAGTAGAGGCTACTGTGCAGTCGTAGTGATGGGGCGGTGCGGGGTGGGGGCTGGGGAGAGAACGGATGGCAAGGAGGTGGTTTGAAGGGAGGGGAAATGATAACAAACATGAAATAAATAAAATAAAAAGAACTTACCTTTCGCCTGCCACCCGACGCTCTTCTCCGTGTCCTCTCCTTGCTCACTGCAGCACAGGCTCCCAGCCTCCCCTGTGGCCAATCCTGATGCTGCTTTCATGTGAGAAAGCAGCATCAGGATTGGCCTGAGCGCAGGGAATTTGCGCTCACAGAGAGACTGGGAGAGTGTGCTTTGCTGTCTCCAAACCAGCAATGCAACTGGGGTTGGAGACAGCTCAGTGCGCATGTGGGTTTGGCCTTCCTGAGATGGCCGGCCAAACCCACATTCACACTGATAGCAGTGCTGCCCACCACTCCCTCTCCTGACTGCCCCATGATGGCCCCGCCCCCAGGTCACAGCATGTACAAGTTGAAAAATAAAATTCTAATAACTTGTTTTAATATCGTTTTATTTTTCAACTTTTGAGGGTGGCGGGGGAGGGGGGGGCGCGCTCCCCACGTCATAGCGGAGGAGCCGCAACTGGATTCTTTTTTTATTTACTATCTAGCGCAAAATATATTTTGTGCTTGAAAAGTGGCCTCTTCTCAGCACAAAATAACAGTTTGTGCTGCTTTGCATGAAAGGGGCACTACTGAGCCTGATCAGTATAAACACCCATAGATTTTGATGCAAAGCCTGATCTACTAATAAAGTCAGGCCAAACTTAGGGTCAATAAATAAAACTTACTTGAATCAGGCATTAACAAAAAGAAATGTTTTCATTTTTCAGAAACAATTACACATTGCATGTGTTCGGCAGTGCACCTCACACATCCAATTGCATGGGGTCATTCTGAGTTTGTCAAGGTGTAGAAATTTGTATTGGGAGGCTATACTTCCAGTACAAGTCCTGTGCTAGACAGTGCAAATGTACCTCTGTATCGTAGTGAGAGGGTGTAATTTGCACAAAACAGCACAAGCGCAAGTGATGGCAGCAGCAGCAAACCGACCTTAGTAGATATGGCTCTGCTCTGTGTTTTTGCTCTAGTGCAATGCAGTGCAGAAAATGTGGCTGTTGTGCTGTTTGTGTGAAAAAAACGTAAATCTGGTGCTGAATAGGCGTCAAATGCAGAACAAAAAGCAATTATAATACTGAGGAGCCTTTAAAACCTTTATAAAAGTCCATCTCTAATTTCCTTATTACAGGCTACTTGTGACATAATTTGATGGATAAAGTTCAACTTCAATAGGTTATAACAGTTGAGTGCAAAAGGTAGGTGATGGGGCACAATTTAAGCTGCAGTTTAAACAAGGAGAATTGCACCTGGCTTTTCCTTTTTATCTGTTTTTCTGAAAAGAAAAATTGATCAGCAGAAAGGAGATATTTATGCACCATTTTTATTTTGTCTGAGCTATAAGTCATTGCAGAAATGACAGAATCTCTGCTTGTTTCGGCACAATCTGAGCCACAGCATTTTTAACCTGCCTTGCATTAAACTGATTCTAATATCTTTTTTGCAAAAAAAAACTAACTTCTTTTTGGTGTGTTGAATTTCACAACAGAGGTTCTGTTTTTGTTCTTCTTGTCTGCACTAAACAAAAAAGAGCAAGACACCAAGGGGCATATTCCCAAGGGGCTATCGCTGAGTTAACGGCACTTTATCGCAGCCAAGGTCGATATAAATGTATCGCAACATTCACAAGCTGGTGCTAACAGCCCATAACACCACTATACCTGCGAAAGCATCCGCAAAAAACATAGCCACAGATGACCCCTGCAACTATCGCTAATGAGATCCAGAATAGGCGTTCCCGAGCAAAAACCCGCCGACAAAACCACACCTCAACATTCTGAACGACCAGCCCGATCAGCGATAAAACCACAAAACAGGCGATAAGGCGCGTTAGCAGCAGGAAACTAACACCTGCCCTGACCTGGCGCAAAGTCGGACCACAGCCTGCACCACAAAATGGAGCCCAGAGCAGAGCCACACCTGAAGGGCAACAGATGCCATGGAGCCACTGAACATGCGTGCCGGACACCCAAGAGGGCCACAACACCCACCCCCACCACCACCAGGACCACAGCCCCCCCCCGCCCCACCATGGGCACCCCCCACCTCCCCCGGACCAAGACACAGCACATCAACTGCACGGAAACATGACCACAAGCACCCGCCTGATGCCTCACAATCGCAACAATCAACATACATGTGCGCACTGAGATCCTGATTCATACATACACCATTGAAAGACCAAACAAAATGTCACATTCAAATATGTCACCAAACAACTATCCTGAGGAGTCATGGCGGGGCATCCCTGGACAAGCTGTGACTCACAACCTGCAAGACAATACCCAAGATAAGAAGGTGTGTCAGGCACCCAACATAGGACAGGGAGAGAGAGAAAGAGAGAGAGAGAGAAAGAAACAGACAGAAAGAGAGAGACTGAACAAGGAGTGCAAGGCCAATCGGGCCCTTGGCTCATGCAAACATGCCAACAGCTGCGTGTGTCTCCAACTCTGCGCACCACAAATCACAGGCCTGGCATCAAAGTCATCGCGAACTCCACATCACAATTAAGACATGCAAGCAGCAGTCAGACGAAAATCAGGAATGAAAGCACCATTGTCCCAACACACAAGGCCCAAGGCCAACCAAACCCCCGACCTTGGTCCTGAATGCGGCTGGCACACCCTGCGTGAGATACCATACCAGCCTCCGACGACTCCCACACCACGAACTGTGCTAATGAAACACCAACGTGCCTACACCCCACACACACTTGTCCCTGCACGACCGACACCTGCAAGGGATGCCCTTGACACATTGTCAAGAACTACCCATACGTACAAACGTCGCACACACATACGACTCATTGCCCAGAGCTGTGGCATATCCTCCACCGAACACCCGCCGGTCAGACGAGTGCCAGTGCCACGAGACCAACAAACGCCATGGCTTGCATTCCCGGGCACATGCACAACCCCTGTCACGTGGAACTGTACCGTGCCCGAATGCTGCATCTGTTGGGATCCCTGCCAATGGCAGTGTTGCGAATCAGTTTCCGTCTGAGTTTCCGTCTTGCCTACGTCACCTGCGTCCAGCCCTGGTTCCACTGTCGATCATGCACATTCGAGTGGCCCATGGAGGTATGCCTATCCAACGCAACCGTATCTGAATTGGATTATGACCTGACAGTGCGCCCCCTGTTGGCCCACCAACAGGAGTGTCACCTGGATAGCCGTGCATGGGATGCACTGATCCTTGGCGTATGTGCTGGCAGTTGCGCATGGGAGAATGCACAACTCCTCGTGTGCAGTGACCACATCCAGGCGCTCCCCTATTGGGCTGTGTTGCGGATTGGGGAAACGGCGTGGACTGAGCACATCTGCCCGGATCAGTTAATGGATTGGCTCACCCTGGTGTTCCTTGAAGATGACAACGACGTACTATTGGAACACATTGCCCATGAAGCTGCGCTGGCATTCATGGACGAGTAACTACGTCCCTGCTGCCACATCGGACTGTCACCAACAGCACTGCTCCCAACACCGTGTAGCATCGTGGGGAATGTACCCACATCCCACCACAACAGAGGACATGTCTGCCTTCGTCTGGACTCTGTGTGCATGTGCGTGGAACTACGCGTGTGTACACACACCTGTGCAAGGTGATGCAGTTCCATGGTCGGAGCAGCACAGCGTCGTCTGGCAACGTTACCAAGTCGGACACACTGCTGGGGGGAGAGTACACACATGGCAATGTAGCACGACATGTGGACTTGTCGGACCCTTTCACCTGATCACTGTCAGCAGAGCAGACAGTCGGCGCAGTCGGGTGGCAGAGCACTATGCAGACCCCATGGGCTGTAAGTCGTGCCCCCTCACACGGGGCAAATGGCATACGCCAAGCAACACATGACTCGTCCAGCAAGGCAAGGTGGGCTGAGACCGTTGCCATCCGTGATGATTGGGGTTCATTTTTCCAACCCCATTTCCTGCACCTCGAAATGTACCCATGCTGCGTGTAAGTGTCTTAAGCATGTTCCTGCCTGTTGTGGCCGTTGCCTTGTCCGTACTGACACGCACATGCCAATAAAGTCTACGCAACACCACTGGTGTCTAACTGTGATGAGCGTTGATTAGATTGACCACTCATGTGCCACAATGAGCATCGTCCCTACACATGGAGGAACTGACTGACGCATATACAATGGGGGTGGGTACCTTCTGACAGCTCCACCTCTGTGAGTCCGACATTGTTTTGGGAGAGTTGCTGGTAGACCTATGCTCTTACGTGTCTTCAGCAATGTGAGTATGGTGTCCAACCTCTGACCATGTTGTGCGATGTTATGAATCATTACAGAATGTGTCCACACAGATGTGTGTGAGTAGGTATGCGATGTGAAGTTCTGTCGTCACATGTGATGTAGGACACCACATCTGGCCTGCTACCGATTTGGTCATTCCTACACACAGCCCTATTCAAGACATGGACCTGTGCCTACGTTGGGGGGTTGTGAGTTTGTTGCTAATGTGCAATGAGGACACAGCCAGTACCCACCTTCACAGTCATCCAATTGGCCATGTGTCTCGGGGATGAACATGCGCATTGATGTCATTTACCAGGGTGTACCTTCTTGTGCAATCATTGTCCCTACATCCAGCCATACTTCCATACGTGAGTGAACATAGTCATGACACATAAGCATGATTTGGAATGTTTTATTCACATTCTGGCGAATGACGGAGAGGGAGCTGTACATGGCCATCCAAGCCCACATAACATGGAAGCCCAGTGGTGGGCCAACCAGAGTCCTTTGGGCATTGAAAAATGATTTGGAAGAGGGGGAGGGCAGTCCGCAGCAGGATTGCTGTGTAATTGTCAAGCAGTGGAGATAAAGCAGTCCGTGTCGGGGTCCGGGTGAATGTCGCAGAGTGTTCCGGGGGTCAGTGGAAGGGGTTGTCCCGGGGCATGAGGCATGGGGCAGAGCCAGGCAGGGCAAGCCATATGGAGGTGATGGATGCTACTGCCTCCTTCCTCACACAGTAGTTACCATCCACATCTCACTCCTCTGATACTTCTTCTGTGTCGGGTGTGTCCGGTGTGTGTGGCGGTGTAATGGCTGCATGACTGTGTGTCACTGACACATCAGGGTGCGAAGGCGATGGGGCTGCATGACTGTGTGCCACTGACACATCAGGGTGTGAAGGCGATGGGGCTGCATGACTGTGTGCCACTGACACATCAGGGGTCGGAGATGTGTGTGTCGAGGTTCCTGCAGCAGTCATCTGGTACAGGCTCAGAGGCAGCAGTGGCAAGATGAGGATCTGCAAGGCATGGAAGATCGCAGCTACATCTCGCTGGTGTTCAGCAGTGGCAGCCATACTGCCAGCCTGCATCAGATCCATGGTCTCCATTGTCCTCCGCATCTGTGCCAACTCTGTGCTGTCATCGCTGGAGCCTGTCTGCCTAGACAGTTCTTGTCTCCGAGTAATGGAACCAGCGATGTCAGCCAAGGACTGTTGGTGGGCATGGTGCGGACAGTGGGTATCCGTTAGGGACTGTAGGTGCTCCCTGATGGGACTCAGGCACCCACGTATGTCATTGAGTTTGGCTGCCATGAGATGGAAACCCAGCCGCAGCTGATCTGCCATCTTCTCCTGGCACCCTAACACACGGCCTTTGAAATCCATGTGTTGGTCGTAGGGGTCCTGGGAGGCAGCCGTGGTGGTGTGTGCTTCCTGCTGTGTGGTCTGTGCAGGGTGTGGGCTCACCGCGATGCAGCTGGGCTGCCCTGCTCCTGGAGGTGGGATGAGGAGGCTGTCCACGAGCCGTTGGAGTGTGTCTGGGCAAATGGGCAGGGTGTCCTCTTCATCATCACTGAAGAGATGTGTGGTCTGCTTTGCAGGAGGTGTTGGTTGTCCCTCTGCAATGTAAGGGGAGATGCAGGTTAACAGTGTGTTCCATGTATGTTGACGCATTGTGAATGTTTACACTCAGATTGCTTGACGGTGTGCATTGTGACTGTTTTGGTGTAGCTGGCTATTTGATGGGAGTCAGTGGACATTTCGACTACATGACGGATGTGTGGTTGTAATCGTATATTATCATCTCACAGTGTCATGCATTGCCAGATGTGATTGGCCAGTTTCTACGCATGAGAGGCACCAGTTGTGTAGGGGTTGCACTCTGTCCCACATTGTCGTCAATGTTGATGTACTGTGATTGCTATGTGTGTGTGCTGCATTGTTGGCGATTCGCCCCTGCAGCTCTGCATTGGCGGACCCTTATCCCTTTGAGTCGGTGTGCATTTGACTTGTGTGCTTTTCGGGGGCTGGGATGTTTGCGACTTGGGTCATTTGTGCTACTGGGGATATTTGGTACTCTTGTGCATTGTTTGTCTGCAGATGTGTTCTTGACGTCATGGCTCGTAGGTGCACGTGGATGTGTCAGATGGGAAATGCACACAGTATTTTAAATCTGGTAGAGGTGTACGTCAAGGCTGTATATTAGCCCCATTACTTTTTACGTTGTATATAAATAAGTTGGGCAAAGTTTTAGATTTAGCCAGCCTGGACATACCACGAGTAGGGGACAGGGTTATCCCTGTACTCCTATACGCGGATGATGCCGTGCTACTTGCCCGCACTGCTGTAGGGTTACAAAGACTTTTGGATTCCTTTGGAGCTTATATGAATTCGTTGGATCTCGTGGTCAATAAAGCAAAATCACAAGTTATGACCATGGGCTTGAAACCGAGGAAATCCAAAACCTTGTTCTGTGAAGGTACTGAGCTGACTCGGGTTAGTTCCTTCACTTACCTAGGGGTAGTCTTTGATGAGAGGGGATCTTGGGTACCCCAACAGAAAGTTAAGAATAACGTAATGTCTAGGGCTACGGCCGCTGTGTATGGATTTGCCCAGCGTTTGGGAGCCAAACCAATTGATGCTATGTTGAACATCTACATGTCAAAATGCTTGGCCATCGCTTTATATGGCGTGGCCATCTGGGAGTTATAAGACGATGGAGGGGTGCAGGTGTGTGAAAACAAGTTCCTGCGTTCCTTCTGTCGGTCCCCCAATCAACCCCGACTTTCACAATACATCAAGAAATGGGAGTGGGTTACGTAGGAGATCAGTTGAAGTTGACCCCGGTGGTTTGTTGGCTCAAGACCTGGCTTAACTTAGATTTAACCCTGAATCACATGATTTTAAAGGATTGTGTTTCCATGGATCGAGCTAACAATATTCCATGGCTCGCCTACGTCAAGTCCGCTTTAATTAAATTAGGGCGGCAGGAATTATTTGACCAGCCTGACAAAATAAAGAAAGAGGACCTGGCATGTGTTAAAACACATTTCCTGAATGGGCTGATGGCGGAGCGGGAGGAAATTGAGCTAAAAAATCCACTGTTAGAGCATCTTTCTTACTGAAAACCTCCCCCTGATCGAACCCTATTTGAGATGGGTCACGAGGCCCGCCCATCGTGCACTTTTAACTAGGTTCCGTTTTTAATTTAATTCATTTCTCTCTAGGCAACCTGCAAGGCTGGGGTAGGCCATGTGACCTGGGTCCTTGTACGTGTGATGATTTCTCAACCCAGGACACATTGCATTTTATGATGTTTTGTGAATTTTATAGTGTTATTCGTAGGAGGTTTTTAATCCCAATTTTGAAGGGAAAGGGTTTTATTCAGGCAAAACCCGCCTTGTTTTATCTCCAGCTGCTGAACAATCCGCAGGAAACTTTTTATATTGCCAGTTTTCTAGTTGCTGCTGTGAGATTGAAAAAGCGCGGTTCCACCCGATACCCTACAGAGTTATTACTTAGTTTTTATTACCTGGAATTATTGTGTTTTTCCTGTGTCGATTTTTTGATTTGCTTGTGTATGGTAGCCCTGATTTATATGTAATTGGTTGAAGTTTGATTTTATGTGAATCTCCCTTTTTTATTAGATTGTTTTTATTTTGATGAATTGGATCTGTGTTTTTTTTAAGTGTTTTAATATATTGTACTATGTGGTGTACTTTTATGGTTTTTAGTAACCGAAATAAAGTGGTTTGATGATGGTGGTGTCAGAGTGTGACCTGCTCCTTTACGGATGTGGTCCACACTCAGCCACCTCAGTGTCGTCTCGTGCACCATGTCATGTATTGTGACTTCAGCTATGCTGTCTGTCATGCAGGGTCACTTGCATTGTCAGTGTGGCTCACAGAGCCTCTGCTTTTCTGGATTCAGCACATGTGCATGGGTAGGTTGTGGCATTGGTGATATGGAGGGGGGCCCATTTGTGCACATAGTGGACGGGGGCCTACTTGGTGTTTCTGTGTGTGCTGCAGTGTGCCAAGGGTATCAGGGACATGTTCCACACTCATTGCGGGTGTGCAGTGTGCTGCACATGATTGTTCATGTGTGCCATTGTGCCCATCTGCCCACATCCCCCCAGTACCTGGTGGTTACTCACCCTGTTGCTGTTGGGTCAGGTCATTTCGGGCTGTGTCCAGGCCCCCAACTCCTTGCACCATCTCCCCACTGATGACTGTGGCCACCATTTCCTCCAGGTCCTCCTGTGGCGCGGGACTCCCACCTCCAGTCGCCTTTGCTACCTTCATGTTGGCAGCGAGTTTCTGTTTGGTTTGGCTGTGCACTTCATTCCAGCGCCTCTTGACATCCTCCATTGACCTCCTCGACACTCCGACTGCATTCACTTTGGTGACGATGGACTGCCATATTTCCGTATATGTTGCCAATGATGCAGTGGAGGTGACGAACAGTTGTTGGTAGTGTTCTATCACCTCAGTGACGGTGATCTGGTCTTCCTGCGGACTGAACCCCGTCTTCCTCTTCTCCTTGCCCTCCCCCGAACAGGGGGTTCCATGCTGGTCCTCCGTGGGGTTTGTGGAGTTCGGCTTGTCCTCTGCACTAGGTCTGGGTGCATCCATGGTGCTACGCAGTTTGGATTTGTTTTGGGGTTGGTTTTTTGTTTGCTTTTATAGTGCATTTTCACGCATGACGCGTGGGTATTGCAGGCCTGTTGCAGGTTTTCGCTGATTTTGGTATCGTGCTTTGTGGCGTCGCAACTTTTTGGGCGATCGTGTATTTTTTGTTTTTCGCGTTGGTTTTTACGCGGGCATTTGGCGGGTTGTCATGCTGCTATCGCATGGTGCCGAGGGGTTGGGAATTGGACGTTAGGATGGTGTTATTTTCTCGCGATGGACTGCGATATGCAAGGTTGCGTTAAGCTACATTTGCGATGATTATCACACGTTCTTGTGAATATGCCCCCAAGGATGTAAGCGGTTTGTGCAAAGGGTGATGGTATGACCATGTAAAGTACTTGAGAAATTAAAAGAAAAAGGCAATTTGTCAGTACCAAAGTCAATTGCTTGAATGAGCAAATTGTGGCTTCCTCAATCCAATGAGGACCGTATTTCAGTAATTTTACTCCAACTCCAAATGCCCTGTTAAAATCCTTTCTTTTCCCCAATGTCTAAATGCAGCACATTCTCTCCTGATTTACAATTAAAATCGGATCTACAAAAGACAGTTCGTTTCTGCTCTATGAACTCTTACCCGTAATTGCTGCAATCAAAAGCCAATAATACTCAAGCCATTTTTGCCACACAGCAGTAAACTACTCTGATTACCAGAAAATCCTCAGGCTTATGAGACCTACCAGTGATGTCCTACCGGTGAATGCCATCAAACCCAAACTCTAGCTCTTAAACAAATCTTAACCCTACATTCTAGCTAAATTTCACTTGGAGTACAATACTGAACTAACCACCTTAAAAGTTCTGAATGAAGTACACTGTATTCTGTATAAGGGGTGCTCCTGTCTCCTTGTCCTCTTATATCTCTCAGCAGCCTTCGATAGGGTTGACCACTGTTTGGTCTTTTTCGTTCAAGTTTGTCCTCATGTGTTTTTTTCTCCTTTCTCACCAACCATCAATAGTTGGTGATGGGTGGGAGCACATATTGTGTCAAGTTGAGACCTCTCATCACCTATTATATCTAGACACTGAGGGCTATATTCAGCAAGCATTTGCAATGCAATAGGTCTCGCATTTACGCGAGTTTAAGTTATTGGCATTGTAAATGACAATGCCTTTTATTTATGTTTTAAAAACGAAAACAAAAATAAAAGGCATTGTTATTTGCAATGTCAATAGCTCAAACTTGCGTAAATGCGAGACCTATAGCATTTCAAATGCTTGTTAGATTAGTGAGTAGAAACGCTCCCTTTCGGCCCACGCGACAAATTAATTAAATAAACAAGCGCGGCCGCTAAAGTGAAAGCGGACAGTGCTGCAAATAAAAATAAAAAAAAGTGCTTACCGACTTATGAAGGAGACCGTGTAACGCCACAAGTAAAAGATCCATTCCCCATGGGTGGTAACAAATGGCGACAGCAGAATGTAGGAGTCACATCCTATTACTGGATGCCACAAAGTGGGATTTAGTCCACAGATTTGGCAGCAACCTGCAAGCCTACTGCATTCTGCGTACCCAACCACAGAGTAAGAGGATGCTCGCGGCTGGGATACCATGTTATAAGACCACACCACCAGATGTGGTATATGATGCAGCGAGTGGACCGTGGAGGAGCAAGACGGCTGCATTGGTGGGACTGTGGTGTGTGCAGGGATGGGAGAAGGGTACAGTCATCATAATGGACACCTTGTGTCAAGGACAACTGATAGTCACTACCCCCAGCACCTACTGGCCACCTAGAATTTCAGAAAGCCTCAGGGCAATGAAATTAACTCCTGTCTCGGACACCTGGCCTAGCACAGACCTGCCTGAATGAAACCAACTACTTCATGGCATCAGTTCTAGAGCGGAGGTTACACTCTCAAAACTACACCTGGTGCAGAGTGAAGAACGTTTCACTGACCAATCAGGAGGCAGCCTCAGCAGTCACTCACGAGGGCTGTTGAGGGTTCCTTTCCAAACATGGACTGCTAGGGAAGGGTTGCTGGGACCCCAGAGAGCAGCTCTTCGGAATACACTGGGCAAAGCTTTAAAACGGTACCCGGTGGCAGCATTTACATCTTAAACTGTTCCCCCACAACCCAGCACACACAGGAAGTGCAAACCAGGCCTGTGCCCAGCTCGAGTTATTATAATACCATATTGCAGGCAAATTAACCTACTTTCACCACAGAACGCTGTACATGAAGCGCACAGAGAGGACGTATCTAGATCATGAATTACAGCACATCACCTATTACACTGTCCCAACGCTTCCGTCTTTGGGGCCCACCCTCGGCTCAGCCTCCTAGCCATCAGAGGGCCCCTTGTTTCTCTACTGTTGAGAAACCGTAAAATTATCTTGCTGGTTCACCTAGACTTCTATCTCCGACTGAACTTTTACTGTCCGTCCTCCCTATAACCCCTTCACCATGCTACCCATACTCCCCGCTCTGCCCAGAGTATCATATTTTGTAAGTGGTGATCAGAGATGAATTGGCTCAAAGTTGACAAATCACTGTGAAATTAGGTAAATGCAGTTGCCCATGCCAAATCAATGTATACAGCGGTGGCGTATCACTTTACATTACATTCAGCAGTTCCAGACCAGCGTGCATGTCGGTGGGCAGTGTTATATCACTGTTTATTAAAATGTGCAGTGTTGTGTCATTGTATGTGTAGCATTACATTCAAGTGTGCAGAATAGGCAGACGACATCGCGGTATACTCCAGACATGCGTAACAGACTGGCCGTTCCAAAGGACAGTGACGCATCAGTGTGTATTCCAAAAGACAGTACAGCAGTTCGTTGTACATCTACATTCCAGTGGACAGTGAAGGTTCATTGGCTGTTCCACTGGGCAGTGACAGAACATTGGCTGTTGCAAAGGGCAGAGCTAGGTCAACGGTTGCTCCAGAGTGCACCTACAAATCCCTGTTGGTTGATTCTGTGCACTCTGCCTGCCCCTAGACTCCGAATGGAGCACCTTTACCAGCCGCTCCAGTCTCGTGCACCAGGAAGTGGTGGAGCAAGTCCACGCACGAGGCCCCTCCACCCACTACAAACCTGTAAAATGTCTAACATGGCACCTGGTGCTGTGGAAACTCATTCAAGTAGCCGGCTTCCTGGCCCGAGGGGCCTGCGTTCGTGAGGGCTCAATTACAGCTGGCGAAACTGCCGGAGCCAGGTAGAGGCACCTGTCTAAGCTCACACAGAAAGCCTGTGTCTGAGCCATGACGCACAAACATTAATGTTTTAGCCACTTTACAACTCTAAGGTTTAGTGCTGTGCTCGGGAAAATTCGAAGCCGAGGGGCGATGGTAAGCCCTGTGATACACCGCAGTCGAGGCACATTTCGGTTGAGAAAAAAAAAGCATTTGCAATGCAATAGTACTCGCATTTACGCTAGACCTATTGCATTGCAAACTTGAGTGCGGGCGGGCGAGAAGGCACGAACAACGGGAGTGGAGGGGGGCCGAGAAGGTAGGGACTGCGGAAGGGGGAGGCACGGGAAGAAAATAGTGCTCACAGTATAAATAAAACATACTGTGCAACACTCAAAGTAAAGGGGCCAGTAGCCATGGACGGATACAAATGACGACATGCCCGTCATAAGGAGGGACTAACAAGCCTAAAACCAATCGGAAGGCAGCATTTAGGAATTAAGCCAATGAAAAAGATGGGCAGAGACTGGGCGGAGCTTCCACAGAGCTTCCACTGCATACTGAATACTGCATGCCTCGCAAAGCGAGCAGCGCATGCGCGCTACCGCTATAGGCTCGAGCTAATAATACTGGAGTTGCCATTCAGCAAATTACGAACACACTTATACTGAAAAACATCATCACTTCACAACTTCAGTTCTTGATGTCAAACACCTTTCAAATGGTCATTTCAAAACAACGTGAAATGCTTTTTAGTCCATACCAAACATGCAGCTAATCCATCAGTAACTAATGATCTCAATGGGGAGAAAGGGACTCCATCCTTCTCCCTCAATAGGTATAACCCTGAATTTTATCTTGGGCCCGATCCTTCAATTCAACATCATTGCTATATACACTAACTTTTATCTGGATTGTCTCAAAAGTTAAAGCACCTCATTTTACCATCCAACCTAAAAACAGTCATGTATTTTCTAGTCATCATAAATCTGGAATTTCATAACATCCTATTCGACTATGCCACAAGCACAGGACATCTTAAGGATTTCAGGCCCTGGGCAAAACACAATTTGGGAGCTCCCTACTTGGAACAACTTTGAATGTATTTCTACTATAGACTCATTCACGCTATCAGTAACTATGGTCAGATCATTGACAACCCTCTTCCTTGGCCAGCCTAAATCTGGGCCCAACCTTGGAGCAAACAGTGTTTCTCAGCACCAGAGAAACAGAAAGACTTGTGGGTCAAAAAATACTGCTGCATGTGGTGCGAGGTGCAATGGATTGGTGTTTCACCCCTTGGGCCTGTGCATATGGAGAGTGCTTTTTTTGTTTACTGCACTTTAGTCCCTGCTCCGTAAGGGACAGCGTTCCTGAGTCAGGTGGCACTACGCTGTGATTGCACCAGCCATCTGCTGCTTCATGTCAATAGTGCAGCCATGAAAGAGCAAATATTGCCGCTCTGCACTGCACAATGACATGTGGTCTACCCTCCAGAAAAGCAAAAAGACTTGTGGTACGACTAAATCTTTTACCCACAATGTGTGTTGTAGCTAGTCTGTCATCACCATTTGGACATACGGTGCTGATGGATGCTTTTGTGTACTACACTGACTGTGCTGCGTGAGACAGGTCTTAAGACTCAGAAGACAGCAAGCTGTGATCAAAACTGCTGGCAGCAGCTCACAAGGGTGATGCAATCACAGAGGGAGCACACAATGCCTATCTTTACATTATTGGCACATGTTGAAAAAGGCAAAGGCCTGTGCAGCTAGACTAGGCCTATGCACTTTGAAAGGTTAGGGCGCTTGCTGAATCTAACCAGATCAAACAGGTATTTTTCTTTAACCACTTCTATCTCTCAGGCAGGGACAAACTGGTCGGACAGCCTGAGCTGTCTCAAAAATAAAAAAAAGTAAGAAAACAAACAGCATATTAAAACCATAGACAGTCTGGGACTGTCCCAAAAGCTTAAGTGAAGGGGCCATTAAAAGTGTTGGGGCCCTGGGCCAGAGCCTACTTTGCCCATGCCTTAAAACATCTCTGCACAAGCAACACCCATTCATAGCTATTCTACATTTTACAACCAGACTCATCTGAGATACAAGAAAAGTCAACCACTTCTCACCAATCCTAAGAAACCTCCAAATGCCTTTTAATCAAGGCGAGGATTACATTCTACTGTTTAGCATACAAGGCATTCTCAAAAGATACAAATGCAGTAGGCCACTCTCCTCTCCGTTGTAGTGTCCTAAAAGGTTTCCGAAGCACATACACACCATTTGGAACCACTGATGTTCAAACCTTTACAAACAAATAAACAGCCCTTCACTGTACCAGCAACTATCTAATAGAACCTTGCCTACCCTACCGTGTTTTAAAACACATTTAAAAACACCAAGGGGCATATGTACAAGGAGTTAACGCCGCCGTAGCATCAATATTTTGACGTTACGTTGGCTTTTTTTATCGCCGTATGTACAAGTTGCCGCTAACCGCAGTTAGCAGCAAGTTTCCGGCGTAAACGTGAATTTTTAGGATTGCCACTTCTGTTAGCGGGACTAAACGAAAATGAGATGCAAGGTAGGCGTTCCCGTGCAAAAACTGCCGCTAACCCCACTTTGCGATATTTACAAGGAATTTCTTGTATGGTGCAAAACCAAAAGAAAATGCCTCAGTAGAGGCAGTTTTTTAAGACCAGAAAATAGCTGGTCTTAAAAATGGTGGAAACACTTGGGGCCTCATTTCATTAGGTTTTGGTGCTGGATAGCGCTGCAAGGAATGTTGCTGCGCTGCCCTGCAACAAAACTACAGGGCAGGAATGCACACCATCAATAAGATAGGGCGCATTCCTGGGCCCCATTCATGAAAAGTGTTGCATCGCTGCGAAAAAACAGCATTGCAACACTTTTCACTACGCCCTTCTTGTGACACCATGGATGCGCTGTATTCACTGTATAGTGCTCCATGTCGCAATTAATGACAGATACGTCTGGAATCCTGATGTATCTGACAGCGCTAAAGTCACGCATTGCTGCAGTTGTGTCACAAGCATGACGCAACTCCAGCAAAGCATGGGGCCAGCCTATCCCTGTGGCAGTGCGTCACCCTTACGCCTGCCATGAGGCAGGCGTAAGGTACTGACGCAGTGGTGTCCTACAATTTTTGCAGTAAAATCTGATGGATTTCACTGCGCTAATCCTATGAGGCTTTGTTGCGTGGGAACGCCCACCCTTCATACATCATACCTGATGCAGGTATAATGTGGCGCGGGGCTTCACAAGGTCACGCATATGCCCAGATGCGTCATTTGCAAATACGGCACAACGTGGTGCAAGAATCACGCTGCAACTACATCAAGAAAATGACGCACCGGCAGGGTGAAACTGTCAGAAGGGGCTCATGAAAAACCCCCCCTGTCTTTTTCCCCTACGTTGGCGCACAATGGCTGCCATTCGCCAACGTAGGCACACTTGCGCCATGGTGCAAGGGTGACTGTGTTGTGGAGTTGATTGATGTTGTGGCTCCATCTCTTCTCGAGACGTCTGCAGGTGGGGCTGGACTAGTGGAGGGTGGGAGTGAACCAGTTGGCCTTCTTGGAGTGTTGTTTTCCTGGTCTTTTCTTGAGGGGTGCCAGGGTGTCGGCGCAGTTGGAGATCTATCGGAGGAGGTTGCGCGCTGCGGTGTTGGCGTCTGTAAGAATTGGCGGAGTGGTGGTGCTGAGGGAGTTGATGGGAAGTTCTTCGGTGGCCTTGATCCAGCTGCGACTGGTGGTTGGTCCGGATCTGGAAGTGGAGGTGTTCCATGGTCACCGTCGGATCATTAGAGTGCTTGGTCAGTCGGAATGGGCTTTTTCAGACAATGGCAATGCCTCCTCCTGGCTGCTCGGGGTGGTCCGGGCGGGTGAATTTGTAGCCGTTGTGGATGGTGATGGCGATGTGTGGTCAGGAGCAGAGGTTGGTCCAGGTTTCTGTAAAGAAGGTGATGTCTGAAGAGGTGGTGTCGAGGAGGTCCCAGATTTCTGTTGCGTTTTTGTGGAGGGACTGCACATTGAGGAGGATGCAGTTGAGCCGGTCGGCTGCGCAGTTGGTCAGCTGGGCGGCAGGAGGCGCTGGTGTGCTGATGTGGAAGAAGGTGCGTTTGCAGTTTCGACAGGCGCAGGGTGCAAGAGAATTCTACAGTGTTGCTAGATGGCAGGCGGTGTGGCATCCAGGGTTGATGGCGAGGACGGTGCTGGTGTCGTAGCGGTGGAGTGTCCTAGAGGAAGGGTCCTTGGTGCTGGGTGCGGTCCAGGGGCGGCCGGACTCAGACGGGCTTGCCTTTGGTGCACTAGTGGTACACCCGCTGTGCATGGCCGCACAGCGGCCACATTATGTAGTGCTGCCCGGGGGACTGAACAGCTGGGAGGCGGGAAACACGGGAAAGGGCACTGGAGGGGGTGGGGACGTGGGTGGAGCGGGGGTTGTAAATATATTTTTAACAAATTCTTACCTTGAGGCCGGGTCCCGCGTCTTCTGGCCTCCTGCTGTCCTGAGTCTGCTTCCAGGAACAGGAAGCTGGCAGCCAGGCTCCCTTCCCTAAGCCAATCACAACGCTGCAATGCAGCATTTTGATTGTTCTTGAGCGCTGTGACAAGGCGTTCAGCCAGGGGCTGGAGGGGTGGGCATGTTCTCCATGCAGGCTGTAATGCAGCCTGCATTGCGAACAGCGATGTGCACATGACTGCATTGGGTGGCCTGAGAGGGCTCCCTGAATAGAGCAGCCCCACCCACCCTCCCGCCCACAAAGGAAACATAGCATTAGTACATCAGAAGGTTACCATCAAGTTATGTTTCCTCTTCTTGCACTGCTTGAAAGCAGTGGGCCACGCTCTTCCCCCATAGTGGATGATCCGCCACTGGGGGTGCGTCACCCACAGGTGCTAGGCCTGGGCCCGATTCGACCCCCGGGCCTCCTCCGCTACGCGTACCACCTTTGTCTCACCTGGACATTGACACTGTGGCACAATCCGCTGCACTCTCTCCAAATCTATGACTCAGCCAGCAGGAGCATCAGCCAGGCAGGATTTCACAAGCCTTGGTACAGCATTCACCGCCAAGCCCGCAGGGGGACTTCCTGATGCAGGTGATGCAACAGGACCCCCTTAGGCGTGAAGTTGCAGCGCTCCCGCCACACAAGTTCGGCGCAGCTCAGGGGCCTCACCCTCCACAGCGTCCGGCCAGCGCAACATCCTCCGGTTTGTGATGCTGAGAGGCACGGCCCAACATTGGTAATCTCCTCCGTGCACCACAGTGTAGTGGTGGCGTGTGGTTGGCGATGCAGACCTCCCTACCTGTAAATCTAAATCTAAATCCGTATTTGTAAAGCGCGAACTACTCACCCTTACGGGTCTCAAGGCGCTGGGGGCCGTCGTGGAAATTAAGTGAGCTATTGCCCAGAGTCACATGGTGCTGAGCTGAGCTGCCGCCGGAGCCGGGGATCGAACCGTGAGCCCTGTGCTCCGAAGTCAACTGCCCTGGCCGCTGCACCACACCTCTCCACTCCTGTGTGTGCAGGAGCGCCTCTACCGTTCACAGGTCCAAGGGGCACCAGGTGGTCTTCTCACACAGGTCAGCAATGTGTCTCCATGCGACCTGGCAGACTTCACCACCAGGTAAGGGCGATCGCCGACGCCTCAATGTCTACCACCATGGCCCAGCAACTCCGCAGCACCTCTGCATCCCACTCCGGGTCCCAGACGCAGGCCCAGCGAGGCCTCCAGTCCCCGGGGACTATCCACGCTTTCAAGGTTTTGGATGCCATGGTGTTGCACGGAGTGCTCAATGATAAGTGATGCATCACTGGTTTTGCCCAGCGATGCACCTCTTTTCATGATTGTTGCCCTGAATTTCCTCTTCCCCTGGGACTCTGGCTGGTCATCCTGGCTGTTGGGTGCTTGAGGGGGTTGTTGATCTGTGCTGCAGTTGGCCCTGTCTGCTCCATTCTGCATTCCATTTGTTTTGTTTCCTATTTTTCATTGGAGGTGGACTTATAGGCTATTTTTGCCTCTAGATGAAAGAAAAGTCGCATTGGGCTGACTAGCGTGAGTTTTTTTGCCGCTAATGGGCCTTTCATCAGTTTTCGCCTGCTAACGTCAGAATTTGTGTCGCCTTCACGCTACTGTTAGCGGCAGTTTTCACCACGGCTACGTGAAACTATTGCCATGTAGCGACGTATTGTAAATACATCTCTAACAGAACGATAGTTTTTGGTGATAGGCCGCGTTAAAAAAACTGCCACTAACTAGCGTTAGCGTTAGTTAGCGGCAGTTCTTGTACATATACCCTCAAATATTCTTTCTTTTTAGATCTGGTTTGATACAACATTAGCTGTTTGCCAAAACAAGTGATCAACAAAAAAAATGCATAGACAGGCTTTGAATCAGCCTATAAGGTCACTGCCTTATAAAGTATAAATTACATTTCAGATCATCTCAGAGGAGTATGCTCCCTTCACAATTATGTGGGTATATCTTTGCCACAGTACATGTATGAGTGCCCTGTGAGTGAATTTGGTGATTTAAAGACAGAAATATTGCCTTTGTTGTGAAATTTCAGCTATGCTTCAATGGACTGCTTGCGCTGCGGAATTGATCTATTGCAGATCACCACTTCCCTGCAGTCTGACAAATTGCACTTTTCCAAACATTACTATTTTTTATCAAAGTTGGGACTACATGCCTCACTAGGAAACCTTCTGCTGTTTTGGTTCTACTGCCCATCTCTTCCCCTTTGATGCCACCTCACTATTCCACTAGGTTCTCCTTCACTTCAACCAATGGCAAGAGAATGCTAAACTATCCTTTGGCCTCGAAAATATATAGTCAATTATGTACACCATTTATTATTGACTTATGAGGGTGCATTGCAGCAGGGCATTACTAGGTGGCGTTCCAGCAATGGTTAACAAAGCTGTAGTAACACAGGCCCACAGTAAGCGCCATTCTGCCCAGCAACAATGCTGAACTTCAAAAGTACAGTTCTGCATGCCATTACTAAGTGACATTTTCACAGTCTGGAATCATTGCTGCATTACAGTGATGGTAGTGCACATGCTTATGACAAGTTGTCATCTTTAGAGCAAGCCTGTGCAGCGGATCTGATCCAGCAGAGATCCCCACTACCCTGTAGCCTTCTGAGATGGAATTTCCAGCCAGTGATATTTTATATTACAAGTGTAGGGATGGATGTCTTCAGAGGAAATTTTGAAGTTCAGTTAGAACCCTCCTACATTCTCTGCCCTCTCAATGTTCCACCCACAGTACCAATGCAGATTGTTTTATTGGTCAACCACCGGCTGTGAAATGTTACCAAGTGACACCGCTGCTGACCGGGTTTTTCCCACTCACCGTTCTTCCCGCCAAAGGAAGCCCCACCCACTTACTTAAAGCAGGCCGCAGTGCAACCACATCAGTAGGCACCTGGGCACCTAGCTTGCTACTAACCAGTGGCCTCTGGTTCCTGCTTGTTTCAGCCTGACCCAGTTGCCACCTTTTGACCAAGTGACACCGCCGCTGCCCGGGTTTTCCCACCTGGGTTTTTCCACTCACCGTTCTTCCTGCCAACAGATGCCCCGCCCACCCCAAGACCTACTTAATGCAGGCCACAGCACGATGGCATCAGTAGACACCTGGGCACCTATCTTGTCACTTGCCAGTGGCCTCCAGTTCCTGCTTGTTCCATCCTGATCCAGTTACTGCTTTATGACCAAGTAACACCGCCGCTGCCTGGGTTTTGGTGCCCAGGATTTTCACACTCCCCATTCTTTCCACCAACAGATACCCCATCCACCCCAGGACCAACTTAAGGCAGGCCGCAGCGCAGTGAATGCATGCAGCAGGCACCTTGTTGGCGCACCAGAGACATACCTAGGGCACGCCTATCTGCTCCCGTCAGTGCCCAGTGCCAGGAATCCTGGCCCCAAAACCATCCAGTGCAACACCACAACCACAACCACCACTGGACCAAAAGAACGCTGCCATTATTCTCCACCATCCTCTGCGACCTCAGCAACACACACTGGCAAATGTGCTGCTGACGCACATTCCTCAGCACCACGGTAAGACCTTTCTCCTGCACCCATTTTGATTTCTCCTGCGACACCTCAGACACAGACACCACCACCTCCAAACAACCGCCGCACGCCACAACCTACCCGCACAAACTTCCGGTATGCTCCTCAATGTCCGATCCCTCAAGAAACACTCCACCGAAAATCTGGGACCTCCTCAACAGCAACACACCCAACCTATATTTCCTGACCGAAACATGGCTTAACCCAGCCTCCAACCCTGAGATCGCGCAACCACCCAGCCCGCCTACAAAATCATACACCAGGACTGAACCCCCAAACCAGGCTTGTACTTGTGATCATTGAAACAAACACGATTAACTGCACCACCCCCACGCAATCGTAGACCAACCTCATGGATCACTTCCACTTCAAAATACGAATGGACTACAAAGTCACCCTTAAGGGAACCCTCACCTACTGTGCCCTGGGCCCTCAAGTGGAATTCTGCAACCATATCGTAAACTTCATCACTCTCCTCTCCATCAGATCAACCAACTACATACTTCTCGGGGACTTCAATTTCCACTTGGAAGACACCACAGACCCTAACTTCACGGCAATCCTAGACAGCCTCAGCAAACTCGGACTTACCCAGCTCGTCCAAGGAGCAACCCACACAGCATGCCACACCCTCAACCCTATTTTCTCCTCCAACAACAGGAACACCACCCCCCACAAGACCGCGCACACATGGTTCGAACTCTACATTGTACATTTCAACATACCAGCCCACCAAGCCACCCCACCAGAGAAACCCAAAGTATCATCAAGACACTGGGGCAAAATAGTCGAAGAAAACTGGACCGAGATCCTACAGGAACACCCACCCAAGCACCGTGGGAACCTCGATGTCAACACCAAGCTCTGAAAATAAATGACTCACCAACTGTGCCAACCGCACAGCTCCCACCAGAAACGAGACCTACAAAAACAACAAAAGACCCAGCTGGTACATGAACGACCTCAGGAAGTCCAAACGTCACTGCAAACAACTTAAGAGAAAATGGAGACTCGACAAAAACACTACCGCAAGCTCCATATACAAAGCCACTCTCAACCTCTACCACCAACAACTACGAGATGCAAAGAAAAAGGCCCTAACTCTCAGACTCAAAGCCAGCAAGGAACTCATCACCATCGTCAAGGAATCCCGCGGCTTCCAACAATGACATCATCTCATCCCAAGCACTCTGCAATTACCTCTCAAACTTCTTCGAACAGAAGATTGCGAAAATCTACAACACATTCGACCCAGAGCATACCGATATGAACTCCCCCGACTAGCTGGACACCTCCTTCATCGCCATATACAAGCTAAGCAACTGGAAGCCCCTCTCGAATGAAGAAACCACTCCCCTAATGAATACCATCCACTCAGCAGCCCCTTCAGACCCATGCCCCCACTTCATATACAACCTTGGAAGAACCCTCTTCCCCCCCCTGTACTCACCGCTATCATCAAAACCTCCATAACCACTGCCACCTTCCCGTCTTGATGGGAAAATTCAGAAGTCAGCTCCCTACTGAAGACACCAACAGTGGACCCCAGCACCCTCAGCGGCTACAGACCCATCTCGTTCCTGCCTTTTCCAGCTAAAGTCATTGAGAAAGTCATCAATACCCAACTCGCAGACCACCTGGAATGCCATCAATTCCTAGACAGCTTGCAATCAGGCTTTTGCACCAACCACAGCATAGAGACACATCTCATTGTAGTCACTGATGACATCAGAAGCATCCTTGCAGAGGAGAAATAGCCGCACTCATCCTCCTCGACCTCTCCGCAGCTTTTGATATGGTCTCTGACAAGTCACTCATCAGAAAGCTTTAGCATTTGGGTATCTGGGGTCTGGCCCTCAAGTGGATATACTCCTTTGTCATGGGCAGAACTCAATTATTTAGAATTCCCCTGTACATCTCAGAACTCAAGAAACTCATCAGAGGGATCACTCAAGGATCATCGTTCAGCCCTACACAGTTTGGGCCTGATTCACAAATGTAAACTTAGACCGAAAGTCTAAATTTAGACCTGAAGTCTAAGTTTAGACCTAAAGTCTAACTTTACTACTAGTAAAGTTAGACTTTGGTCCAAGTTTAGACCAAAAGTCTAACTTAGACAAAACGTCTAACTTTACTACTACTTAAGTTAGACTTTTGGTCTAAGTTAGACTTTTGGTCTAAACTTGGACCAAAAGTCTAACTTTAGTAGTAGTAAAGTTAGACTTTAGGTCTAAACTTAGACTTCAGGTCTAAATTTAGACTTTTGGTCTAAGTTTACCTTTGTGAATCAGTCCCTCTAATGTCAAAATGACACCCCTTGTGGATATCGTCAGAGCCCACAGTATCAACATACTATCCTATGCCAATGACACACAGCTCATCCTCTCCCCTACTAGCTCAACCAGCACTGCCAAAGCAAAATTTGCCAACTAGATGAGAAACGTCACTGCTTAGATGAAAAACAACTTCCTCCAGCTCAACATAGACAAAACCAAAGTCCTAATCTTCGGCAACAACCACTCCCCTTGGAATGTCTCTTGGTGGCCCTCCAAACTTGCCCTCCTCCAACTCCTCCAGACCATGCCAAGAACCTTGGTATCATCCTCAAGACCAACCTCTCCATGAGCAGCAGATCAACGCCATCTCCTCATCATGATTCCACATCCTGCGAATGCTACGCAAGGTTTTCAAGTGGATCCCACTTTACACCAGATGAACAGTTACCCAGGCTCTTATCACAAGTAGACTTGATTACGGAAATGCCCGCTACATCGCAATCCCAGCCCATGTCCTACACTGACTCCAAACCACCCAGAATGCCACCACCAGACTCATCCTGAACATCCCAAGAAATAACCACATCTCTCCACACCTCAACAATCTCCACCGGCTCACAGTCGAGGAAAGATGTAAGTTCAAGCTACAAAGCTCTCCACAACACCAGTCCAGCTGACCTCAGCCACCGCCTCAACTTCTACTAACCCACCAGACACCTTCCATCTGCATCCCAGGCAAGATTATACAACCCTCATTTCAAGAAGGCCAGGACGGAGGACGTTCCTTCTCATACCTTGCAGCCAAGACCTGTAATGACCTCCCAAAACACCTCAGAACCTCCCCCTTTCTCATGGACTTCTGAAGAAACCTCATGACATGGCTCGTCCACATGAAACAGGCATGATCTCCTCCTCCCCCCCACAGGCCCGCTCTACTCAGAACCTGGATACTCTCACAGGTAATTAGCTGTGCTGTACAAATTCACATAACATGACATACCATTATCCCCCAGAGAATCAAAAAGACTGAAATGTATTGGTTTTAATTTGTGGGGCACAGGAACATTCTACTCTCTATTAAATATTTCAAACGATACACTGCTGTCCCAATCTTATGACTATAAAAGCATAATTAATCGTGTACCAGTTTTTTCACAGATGAGTTTGCATCTTTTCCTACTGGCATCACTGTATGAGCAGTAATGCAGTACCACAAGCCATTATTAGGTGGTGTTTTGCCAGCTGCCAGCATTGCTGAATTACAAAAGCGCACAAGAATAGGCTTCTACTAGATGGTGGTCTGCAGTATCGCTAGATTACAAAGATTGAGTCCCACAGGCCCTGTACTAGATGGAGTTCTAGCTGTCATCACTGAATGTAAAGGGTGCGTTGCCACATGCTGCTACTAGATGACCTTTGCAGCCTAGAATCACTGCTGCTTTACAGTGATGGTAGTGATATCTCTCCATAGCACTCATTAGCACATTCATGGCCTCCTTAACTCGAACCCTCAGACACTACAATGTTGGTTACCATATGTGTGTTGATGATGCCTAAATTCAGATCAAGATCCCTAAGTACCTAAAAAAAAGCGCAGGTAAGGCCTTGAATGCCTAAAAAAAACGCAAACATGGGTGTTAAACAACTGGTAATTCCTCAATGGTTCTAAAACCAATCAACTATCCTTTTCCACTCAAGTCAATGCTGTGTCCAAAGGTGACTTCTTCCACCTCTGTCACTTCCACTGGATCCTCCCACTACTGCAAAATCTAGAGTAACTCTCCCCCAACCTAGTTGGTGCACTCCTCTACTCGGAGTATTGGAATAGGTCAGTTTCCTGGCCAAACATTGTCCAAATTACAAAGAAGTCAAAAGTACACAATGCTCCTCATCTACAACCGGAAGCGTTTTGACAATAGCCCCTCAGCATCCAATATGATCTCTTAATAACAATGACAAAACTGAAATGGTTATGGGAAAGATCCCTGCACCAACAAGGCTCCTCCCCCTGGAATACTCTCCCATCTCATCTCTGCCAGCAAACCAACTTTCTCTCATTCTGCAAACACCTTAAAACTCATGTCTTCTGATAAGTGTTTGCATCCGAATGCTGTCATTTCTGCTTCACAGGCACTTTAGCTTCTTCTGTTCACATGGGCACCTTACAAAAATGTTAAATAAATAACATTGCATGCTTATTACAAGTTAGCATTCTGCATCCTGCGATCATTTCTGTTGTACTGTGGAATACAAAAATGTGTTATTGGCATGACTAAATGTGTAAGTATTAAAATAAAACCTTGGTTGTTTATTCCTTTTACATTTTTAGATATTATTTATACATTAAACACTACTAAAGGTATGGAACTGTTCATTTTAGTTCATCGCTTACGTTTTAAATGTTTAATGTTCTCGTTGGAAACTCAGACATAGGGGCAGATTTACAAGAAACTAACGCAGCGCGGTGCTGCAAGTAATTTTGCTGCGCCGTGCTGCGTTAGTTTCGAGGCACAGGGATGCGACATATTTACAACAATATGTCGCATCTCTGTGCGTCCCCCTGCGCTGGCGCACAAACTGCTGCCATGCGCCGCGCAGGCACCCTTGCACCATGGTGCAAGGATGCTCATGCGTCGTGGGGAGATTGTTTTTGTGCAGGAAGGGTTACCTTCCTACACAAAAACAATCATTTGAGGTGATTTCTTCTTCCAATGTGTGCTGTAGAATGCAGCACGCATTGAAAGAGGAAAAAAACGAGGAGAAATGAATACATTTCTCCTCGTTGCACCTCGCTACGCCACCCCTAGGGTGGCGTAGCATTCTGACGCATTTCCAGATTTACGATTCATCGTAAATCTGGAAATGCATCAGTGGACATGGGTGCTGCTTGGGAACACCCACAGCAACACCCATGTCAGACCCCTAACACGCAAAGTGTTGCGTGAAAAGGGGGGATATTTACAAGCACAGGTAAAGTCACGCAGGGTGGCTTTACCTGTGCTTGTAAATATCACTCGGCAGGTTGCGCCGCAGGGGCGTCACGCAACGTGACACACCGGCGGCGCAGGGGGCTTGTAAATCTGCCCCACAGTGTCTGCTTGTTACTTCATGTCTAGCACAGTGTATAAGAAACAGTTTTAGCTCCTGTAAGATTAATATTGCATTGTTTAGAGATCTGCTCAAATAGGTATCTAGTCAGTCTCTGTCTGCTTTGAGTGGTCAGTTAACTCTGCATGTGTTGATTGTTTGTCTGTGCATTATTTTTTATTTATTCTCTTTAGGTTTTCTTAAGCTCGCTCTGCAGTGACCCACTATTTCTGGCTTACAAGAATACACCACTCACCCGTCAATTAACTAAGCACCCAATCACTCACTCATTCTTCCATTAACTCACTCATCCATTCAACCATTGCCTACTCCTTGCACTCATCCCCTCACCCTACCACATGCCTTACACACAAACTTGCAATTCAATGAAGAAATGCTTTCATTTAGAAAATAGCCAGAATTACTATTTATTTCAATTAGTGTCAGGGTTAAGGTTTAGACGTCCAGTATAATAATTTTCAAGGCTGGATCCTTAACTTATATTACATTTGCCTTACTTCCATGAGGTGCTATGTTTAACTAAATGTTTGCTATTTGTTTGGTTCTACTGAAGCACTTAACACCCTTGTAGTGCAGAAATGTTATATAAAAAATCTAAATAAAGTAAAAATGCATATCCTTTAATCAAAAATCAAGTGCACAATTTATCTATAAACAAAGTACCAATTTACCAATTGCCAATATAGTAGGTATATCTTGGGATGCGTTTTTTAGCTGTTCCCCTGGATTTATTTATTTTTTCAACAAATTTAATGTAACGGAATGTTATCCAACCTACTTCAGTGTTAACTTTTATTAGAACATTGAACTGCTGGAGCTCCATTGACGAAAATGAAGTGGCTCAAGGCTAATAGCTGGTATAAGCCTTCTACTTCATGATTCTAATGTTTGTCTTACTGTTTCTACCTTTTTAATTTAGAACGTGGGTGGAATTGTCCAATAGCCTTATAGATCTTCAGTCTCGAGCCCTTCTTCCTCAGGCCATATAGCCCTTCTGCTTTCGGCTGTAAGGCTATTAGAACATTAAAGGCCCTCTTCCTCATTATAGGCCGTTGCCACTCGGGTTCAGGGCCTTTAACAAATGGTTTAGCCCTTGGCAGGGGGGCATACGTCTATATTATTGTACATAGATTATGATATCTCATATCTCATATAATGATAACCTTAATCAACTTGTCAGAGACCAGATTCATTCTGATTCTTCAGATAAAAAGGACCTATTAATAAATCCATGATAGAGGCCACTGTAGAGCTGCATCTGTTGGAGAGCTATGTCTGTTCCTGTCCTTGTCAGTCCACTTAATAAGCACCACAAAGTTGACTTCTCATGTGCACATCTTCTGACTTGTTGCTACATTTCTTTTTCCAGCTTCCCCTGAGCTATATCCAAGTCATGAACCTTTTTATATGGCAAGGAAACCCCTGCCCCTCCCTCTGTTTAAAATAGTGATTGTGACAGCTATCTTGGTTACTTTATATACTTTCTAAGTATTTGTTAAGCTATGGCATTTCTGTTATGCTGTGTGTTAGACCTGGCATCCTTGGCGTGGTTTTTCTCCTAACCGTTTGCCACCAACCCTCCTGCTGACTTTATTTATGCTGCCTTTAGGACTCTGTGCACTTTACTACTGTTGACTAGTACTAAAGTGCTTGCGCTCGCTCCTTAAAACATGGTATAATTGTCTTATACCCAATTGGCATATTTAATTTACTTGAAAGTCCCTAGCAAAGTGGCACTACCTGTGCCCAGCGCCTGTAAATCAAATGCTACTAGTGGGCCTGTAGAACTGATTGTGCCACCCCTTTAAACATGTCTCAGGTCTGCCACTGAAGACTGTGTGTGCAGACTTAAACTGCCATTTCAACCATGCAGGCTCAAACCTTGCTTTTTAATACATATAAGTCACCCTTAGGGTAGGCCCTAAACAGCCCAAATGGCTTTTGTGTTTAAAAAGTTGGAAATGTACTTTGACGTTTTACATGTCCTGGTAGTGAAATCTCTTAAATTCATTGTTCACTACTGCAAGGACTACCTCTACCATAGGATAACATTCAAGTTACTTTATTACTTTTAATAAGCTGTATTAGACCTGCCACCCTTAATGTGGTCTTCCCCCAAACGTTTTGCCTGCTTACCTCCTCTTTTTCCTGTATCTGTTTGTTGACCTTGGAACACTGAGCTCTTTACCGCTGCTGACTAGTGCTAAAGTGCATGTGTTTCTCCCCTAATCATGGTGACACTGGTGTATACCCAATCGGCATATTTAGTTTACTTATAAATTCATTGTAAGGTGGTATGCCAAATACTCAGGGCCTGTAATCTACATGATACAAGTGGGTCTGCAGCACTGGTTGTGCCACCCACAGTAGCAGCCTTTCAAACCTGTCTCAGGCATGCCACTGCAGTGCCTATGTGTACAGTTTACTGCCACTTCGACTTGGCATTTTAAACTACTTACCAAGCCTTAAACTCCTCTTTTATTACATATATGTCACCCCTAGGGTAGGCCCTGATAACCCTAAGGTGAGGGTGCCATGTCAGTAAAAAGTAGGACATATACCTGTATGTTTTGCATGTCCTGGTAGTGTCAAACAGCCTATTTCATTTTCACTACTGTGAGGCCTACCCCTCTCATAGGCCAGCATTGGAAATTCCTTAATACAATTTAAACTGTAATTCCTGATCAGAGAGGAGTAGCTTTTTCATGTTTGATATGGTTGGAATGGTCATGATCAATCCTCCTTACTGGTGAAATTGGATTTAAAATTACTGTTTTAGAAATGCCACTTTTAGAAAGTGAACATTTCTCTGTACTTGCTTTTCTATGTACCTAATAGCCTGTCTCCAATAAATGTCTGGGTTGGGTGACAGCTACACTTTATGCATTTACACTTCAATAGCTATTGTCCTGTCCACACATAAAGCACTGATTTTCTCCCCAGGGTTAGCCTGGCAGACAGGACTGGGTTGAATGGGATCCTTATGCACTTCAGAGAATTCATTTGAAGTCACCCCTACATCAAAGGCACTTTGGTATAAGTACTGGGTCTCTGACCCCCTAAAATCAGACACTCCTGGATCTTGAACTGAACCTCTGTCAGAAGGACTGCTGTGTTGCTTAAAAGACTCCACTGGACTGCTTTTCTGGAAGGACCACTTTTCTGTTTGTTGCCCTGCTGCCTACTGCTCCCTGACTCTGCTAGAATGACTCTGCCTTCCCTCCAAGTGATCTTCCCGGGCTTGCTGGTTTGCCTCCTGTTTTCTGAGGTCTCAGGGATACAAATAACTTCCTACAATTCTGCTGGTGCTGCTAGACTCTGACTTCTGTGAGTCCTGTGGGGCCTGAGGTACCCCCTCCAAGCTCTGGGATTCAGAAATGTGATCCTGAAGCTGTTTTCATCAAAAACCGATGCATTGTATCGACTGCGTGAGAAATAAAGCTGCATTGCACTTCAACCTGCCCGACTACAGCAGTTCCACAGCATGCGCGGTTCGATGACGATGCTCTGCGCGGCTGGATGACAATGCTCTGCGCGGCTCAATGACGATGCTCTACCCGGCTCGACAACAACACAGTGCATTCACTTCAATGGAGCTCTACACCGATGCAGGACCCCATTTGTGCGGCTCGACGATGACGCAGTAGACTCTTGACGTCGTCAAAAGCTCCATCGAAGATATTTCTTCAGCTGGACCTATGATTTCTAAGCACTACTTTTGCATTTAATATTTAAAAATTCATATCTCAACTTCTACTGATTGGATTTTTGTCATTATTTTAGGCAGATAAATATTCTTTATTTTTCTAAACCTGGGTGGAGTCTTTTTGTGGCGTATTCATTATGCCACTGTGTGTGTGTGTGTGTGTGCACGTATGTGTGTGCGTTCTGCACAAATACTTTATACATTGCCTTTGTAGATAAGCCTGACTGCTCTGTGCCAAGCTACCAGAGGGTGTGCACAGATTATCTTATTCTGTATCTAGCTTACCCTGACTAGAATGGTGGTTCCTGCCTGGCCTGGGTGCATACCTCAGCAAACCAGGAATGCCATGTCTAACAGGTCCCCTTCACCTTCCCTGATCAGAACACAGCTATCAACCATACCAGTCCAAGCATGTTGCTGAAAAGAAGGGTGCAGTCCTATTTAACTGGAGATTACAAAATACATCATCAGGGGTTTTTCCAGAGAACTAAAAAATCTTTTTGTGAAGGCACAGATTTACAGATTATGATACTTTCTTCAACCTGTCCAAGACTGGTAATGCTGTGGTAGGACTGAAGATTTATAGCCACCAGCTGCTGTTTTCAAAGCAGGTCCCCATAGATCATTTAAGAATATACACAAAACTTCAAAGGATTAAACAGTGTTGCACAGCTGCTGGCTGCCCAATGTCAGCACTTAAGGCTATCTCCCGCAGAGCTGGGAGGCTGTGAGAGATGTTGTTTCTTATGTTACTTTTCTTCTCCCTGGGGGGTTTCCTATCAGGAGACGCCATTGGCGCCTCAATACCCCAAGTCGTTTCTCTCTGCCAGAATCACTTCAGAGGATTTCCAAGCAAAAATATTTTACCCTATTCAAGATGGCCATCACAGTATTGAATTATTTTCCCAATCCAGTATGGACTCTTAGGTATTTCCTGTTCCATTGGCCTATATGAAGGAGGGAAGTTGGTTCAATCCTTGTGTCGTAACACTTGGTGCTGTCCTGTCATCTTATTCCAGTGCTACTGACTGAATGGCAGTTCTTTCTTTATGTTTTGCCAGTTCTCATCCTTTCCATCTTCCTTCTAGATTATCTTGCTCATCCAGTACTCTCCTGGTTCCTCCTTGGAATTCTTCTGGAAGGATCTCTTCTTCTTCAGTGGTGTCTAGGACCTCGTGCTCTGGTCTGCTGGGTCAGTGTTCCAGTCCAGGACTTCAATGTCCTCTGAGTTTTTTTGCCTTCAGGCTTTTCCCTCCATTTGGGGGCTTTTACAGGAGGCACCTTCTGCTGAGGTGCTACCTAGTGTCGGCAGTGACATGGACACTGGAAGGGGTCGCCCATATCTCTGGCAGAATAAGACAGTGATAACCTGGTAACCTGGGCCACTGGACTCAGCTGCAGCCAAAGACTCGCCATCAGGCGCCAGCTTGATGACAATTTGTGACACCCAAAACCCAGTTATAGCACCAAAGACATGGATCCATCCCAGGCAGTCCTGATGAATCAAGCCCAAGCCACAGCCCATACATCCCAGTGGATCAGGCTCAGGCCTTAGTTCAGACAGTCTAGCAGCAGAAACAGAAGTTGCAGAAACTATGAGATGAAAACTTTGCCTTATGTCAAACTCTCACTCCCAGAGCCTCAGACACTTTCAACAGTTTCTCCAGCTATTCCTCATTTTTCCGGGAAACAAAATAAATTGAAAGAATTCCTGGATTCTTTGACCATCTTCTTTGCCTTACGTCCAGCTCAGTTCTCACAAGACCAAGCCAAGGTGGCATATTAAATTCATGTCTTGTCTGGACCAGCTCTAGTTTGGGCAACCCTTCTAGAAGCAGCAGAGAATCCTAGTTAGTCTAATTGTATCATTTTTCTGACCATCTTCAAATGAATGTTTAAACAACCAGTTTTAAACTTCTTGGCTGAGGAGACTCTCTGTGAAAAATTCAGCAAGTGGGCACGTTGTTTGACTTACATTGCTTGATTTTATCAGCTCGCAGCTGAGACCACTGAACAAACCCTGATGACTTTTTTTGCAGAGGCCTCAGAAGAAATTAAAGATGAGTTGGTTCACTCTGTCCGGCCAGGATATTTTCCATCACTTATGGAGCAAGACTTGCAGATCAAGAATCACCTGCTGGAAGGCAGGCCAGAAAGGCAAAAAGCCTGGTCTTCTTCATCAGATGGAGGACTCTGATTTCTCGCTCGGAAAACTGAAGCCTCTCCTAAAGAGCCATGAACTTCCTCTAGTGAGGTACCAATGCAGATAGGGTTAGCTCACAGATCCCTTTCTGAGTTTGAAAGAGAACATCGTCCTAAGAATGGCTTATGCAGGTACTGCTGATCTCCAGAACATTTGATACACGCTCGCCCAGTCCACCCTCGAAAGTATTTGGGAAACTCCAGATTCCATTCTTTTATGAAAGGGAAAGGAACAGGAACACCTCAAGTCCCTTTTGTTGGAATGTCTGAATATTCTCAGGTTCTACTCTTTCTTTTGCCAGTTTTAGTGGGTTAGAAGGTAGAAGGAAAGAACAAATCTTGGCACTCCTTAATTGGGGAGCAAGTGATTTGTACATAGACAAGAATTGGGCAAAGAGAAAAATATTCCAAGGATATCTAAGGGATCTCTTGAGCAAGTCCAGACTGTGAATGGTACACCCTTGACATTTGGACCAGTTAAGGAGATGACTGTACCTTTAAGGATGACTTTTGGCATACAATAAGGGGCACATTTATCAAGAAATCACTCAGCACAGCAAGCCACCTTCCTGCACTGCACGATAGGAAAAGGGCAGAAATGCACCCTATTTAACATTATATGGCACATTCCTGTCTTTTCCTTGTGCTGGCACAAAATGTGCTGCCTTGTGCCAACGCAGGTACCCTTGCACCATGGCTCGAGAGTGCCTGTGTTGTAAGCAGGATTGTGTGTGTGCATGAAGGGACACCTTCCTGCACAAAAACAATACCCTTGGGCATTTTCCTCTTTCTATGTATGTTGCGGAATGCAGCACACAGAGAAAGAGGACAAACGAGGAGAAATAAAGATATTTCTCCTTGTTACGCCTCACCTGGGAAGGCGTAGCATTATGACACATTCCCAGGTCTACCAGTAATAGTAAATCTGTGAATGCGCCAAAATCCATGACATCATCAATCATTAACAGTACCTCCTCATCGGGAGTTTGACTGTCCCATCCCTATTGAACCTGGAGCAAATATTTCCTTTGGAAGAGTTTATTCTCTATCACAGTCTGAAAAAGAAGTCTTAAAACAATACTTGCAAGAAAATTTACAGAATGGTCTAATAACTTGATCTAACTCTCCAGCCGGTGCTTCCATCTTCTTTGTTCTGAAGAAATCAAATAAGTTGAAACCCTGCATAGACTTTAGAGGGCTAAACAAGGTCACCATAAAACACAGATATCCCCTTCCTTTGATTAAAGCTATTTTAGAGTCTGTTAGGGGCACTAAGATGTTTAACAAGTTAGATCTCTATGGAGCATATCATCTTCTTTGAAGAATGGAAGGGTATGAAACGAAAACTCCCTTTAGAACACCTATAGGTCATTTTGAATATCGAGTTATGCCTTTCAGTTTAAGTAATGCTCCAGCCATTTTTCAGCATTTCATGGACCACATTTTTCTGACATGCTTAATCAACTTGCTGTAGCATATCTTGATGATATCTTGGTCTATTCCTTTGATCCCTTTTTACACCACCAGCATGTCCATCAAGTGTTGATCAGACTCCATTTTTACAAACCTGAAAAGTGTGAGTTCAACCAATCTAAAGTTGAAAATGTGGATTTCCGATTGAACAAAACTGGAATCTCAATGGATCAACGTAAAGTATCTGCCATTTTGGATTGGCCAGCCCCCTTGTAGTATTAAGGAAGCACAGTGTTTCCTTGGATTTGCCAATGTCTATCAGCAGTTTACGGGTAATTTTGCTCAATTAACTAATAACATCACCTGTTTACTTAAGAAAGATATACTTAGTAATAGTTTTCAGTGGGATTCCTTAGCCAATAACGTTTTTCAGAAATCTGAAACAAGCCTTTAACCAAGCCCCAGTCCTACGCCATCCAAGTCCAACTAAGACTGAGACTGACACCTATGATAAGGCCATTGGTGCATCACTTTTACAGCTTCAAGAACATCCAATATTTGAACTCTCTCATATTTTCTCCATCTCTGAAAGGAATTACTCTGTATCAGAGAGAGAATTTCTGGCAATGAAAATGACCTGCTCTGAAAGGAGACATTGTTTGATGGGAGCTCATGAACACTGATCATCGCAGCCTACAGTTCCTCAGGAATATGCAATGAAGGAATAGTCGCCAACCCTCTTAGGCCTATTTTTCAACCAGTATGCATGACTTCTTTATAACTCATATTACTGGTCATAAGAATACCTTGGCTGATTCTCTCTCATGTAGATATCCTGAATCTTCTCCAACATTTGGTCAAAATATCCTTACTCCACAAAGAATCATTGGGGTGACACAATTTCTTCTTGAAAGAGTCCAAACCAGTTATTCTAACGTTGACAGAAAGGTTTTGGAAACCTTAGGTGGGCAAACACGGGCATCTTGTAATCAAGGGTAAGGCCTTATTCGCCCCCTCCAAAGAATGAAGGTTGGAAATCTTCAAGATGTGCCATGAGACTTCCATTGCTGGTCACACAGGAATTAAATCCACTCTGAAGCTCCTTCTTCCTTCTTTTTGGTGGTCCTCCGTTTAAAGTGATGATGAACTCTATGTTAAAGCATGGGCCGTCTGTGCCCAGGGGAAGGTTTCTTACTTTCTATCCTTTGGAGTTCTGCAGACCTTACCAGTACATCCAAAGCCATGGTAAACTATTTCCACTGATTTCAATGTAGCCCTGCCTCCATCAGAAGGTAATCAGGTTATCATGGTCCAAGATGGCCCAGTTCACAGCACTTAAGAAATTACCTTATGCTAAAACCTTTGGACACATTTTTTACAAGTAATTTTTCATTTACCTGGGTTACCTCAAGTTACTATTTCAGATCGGGGACTCCAATATGTCTCCCGTTTTTGGAAGCCCTTTTACAACTCTCTCCACATTGAAATTGTCACGGCTGCAGCCGAGCGTCCCTTTTTAGGGCGTGTGTGGTGCATCAGACAACCCGAAAATGAGCAGAGAGGCTGAGGCAGGGGACGGGGTCTAATCTTTGTACCCTCCCCTGTGTTGGTGCTCCTCCCGGAAGCTGCATTAGTCACGGTTAGGTTTCTCGAGTGCTGCAGCATAAAAGCTACATTTGGGAACCCATTTCTGCCTGTAACTGTTTACCTGACTCAATGCTTACCTGGTTTGTTCACCAATGGTGCCTTTACTGTCTTCTCCTTTGTTTTTGGGTATACTGCTGCTTTCCTTGTGACCATCAGAGGGTTTTCCATCATTTCTTTGATGTCTGCTACATTGTGCTTCAATGGACATGCTCACAGTTGAAAAGTTCTTCATCCTCTATGCACTTTTGGGGTCAAAATGGGTATTAAAAGGCATTTACTAACAGCTGACTGATCGTCTACTTTAATAAGATGCATGCATGCCAGTAATTTTGGATGTTACTCACGGTCCAACAAACATAATTGACATTGACATATGCATTGTACAAAAGTAGTAAAAGGCTGTAATGGATGTTTTTCCTGCTGAACAATACGATTGGGAGTGCGCGTTAATTTTTTTCTAAGACTTCTTTTTGAGGCTTTCCTGGGGAACATTTTCAATTACTGAAATGAATTTAGACTTTGGAGGATTTATGTAATTCCTGTTTTTGCGCTGCTCCCTAAAAAGCTTGTCACCTTAAGTGCTTGAGTATATCAGGGCAATCTAGGGGATCCATAGGGGTTAGAATATTTGGGGTTAAACTTAATTCAGCATCCCACATTATTTCCCTTCTCTTACGATTACACTACATTTATTGGGTTCCTGCCATTAGATACAAGTGAGTTGTTCATGCTTAGAGGTGAAGATTCTAAAAAGACCATTGTATTTTATTTTGGACACGTGATGATCTTAGAATGCTGAAAGAACTTTTAATGATGTGAATTGATGCAGTTACCTTGATGGAACCCTGGAACACCATCTTTTCCCCATTCTCCTGGGTGCTGTTATAGCCTGGAGTTCTATCCAATTCTCCAGTGGACTCTAGGTGGCATAGAGAATCAGCTTCAGGTATTCACATCTCGCTCCCACAAGATTGCGCAGCTTGCTCCCATCTTGGCTGTGCCTAGCCCTTTCAGATATGGCCTATTCTTCGGAATTTCATCATCAGACCAATGGTCAAACTAAATGACTTAACATTAGGGCATCCACCGCGCTGAAACACTTGCCGCTGAGTGTTAGTAACTTTTGAACCGTTTGATTTAGAAACAAACATTTTGTTGTTAAAATCTGCAGATTATGCAGCAGATGATGGATTATGTGGCAAATGCGGCAAGTCAATAATTATGCATCTGCACAATCGCATAATTCTAGTGGCCCTGGTTATAGCACAACAATCCTATATAGAATGGTACCAACTCTCCTTGCTGAAGAAAGTGACACAAACACAGACATCAGGATAACTGTCTGGGCCCTAGTGCCCTCAGATGTGAACGGAGGCGCCCCCTCCTCTCCCATGGAGGTGCCCTCTGCTCATTAGCAGGCACAGCTGCTGCACTCCAGAAAAGAGGTAAACCCCCACCTCTTTGAAGAGCACAGCATCTCTACACGGACTATGCTTACACTTGCACACTTAGACACTCAGGAGAACGAGAGAGTTCCTCTCTCACAGCAACAGTTCATGGCCCTCCAGAGGCATCAGGCTTGGGATCGGGGCACCCGCATTTGCACGCTCATTTGCATATGTCCCGCAAGCACTAGAAGCAAAGCTGTATCCTGCTGTAAACAGTTGTGGTGTTGTATTTCAGAGGCCTCTGCTGGGACCCACAATCTCGGCCCTATTGGAGGGTCTTTACTGTCCCTGCCTCGAAGGGGCTTTAACAAGCTATAGCGCTTGACGGGGATGCACATGTCTGATGAGAAATTAGTGTAGCACACACTACGAAATCAGTTGTCAATGTTGCACGATTGTTAGAAATGGGGGTCTCCAGTTTGCAAAGGTAGGTACTTTTGTCAAAATAGGGACCCTTGCTTCTAGTCAGGGTAAGGGGGATACACTCCTAAAATAACCCCTGCTCACCCCCTTGGTAGCCTGGCACGAGCAGACAGGCTTATCTCAGAGGCAGTGTGTAAAGCATTCGTGAACACATACAGTGAAAACACCACAAATGGACACCACATCAGTTTAGAAAAATAAGTAATCTTTATCTAAACCCAAAACGACAAAAATCCACAATACAGTAAAAAGATATGACTATCAAATGGTAGAAATAGTTCAGTTCAAAGCAAATTGCAGATGGGACACTTTTCACACAAAGTACCTTGGATGCATCACGCACAAAGCAAAAAGGGGCCGCAGGGAAGGTGATGCGTTGGTTCCTTACACTCAGGGAAGATGATGCCTCGGTTCCTTGCTCCGGGGGAGGTGATGCGTCGGTTCCTTACTGCTGCGCAGGAGAGGTGATGCATCTGTTCCTTACCAGAGAGGAGGTGATGCGTTGGTTTCTTACTGCATGGGGAGGTGATGCGTTGGTTTCTTACTGCATCCCCCAATGATGCGACAGACTTGGCACCTCAATGCGAAGATCAGGAACGATGCGTGGATTCTTGCAGCCGCCCAGCAGGCATGCGTAGAAATCGGTGCAGTGATCTTGGACTTCGAAGATCGAGGCACTCGATGCAGTGTGCAGTGATTTCCCGAGCCGCGGCACGCCCTGCGACGGTTTTTTCGGCGATACGTCAGAAAGAGGTACAGATGCGTCACGCTTCTCGGTGTTGCATTGATTTTCCAACTCCCAGTGGAAAACAGTCTCTAGAGGTCCAAAACAACAGCAGGCACCTCTTTGCAGCTCAGAACTTCCAGCAAGGAAGCTCAGGGTAGCTAGTAGTGAAGTCTTTGTGTCCCTGAGACTTCAGAAAAGGAGGCAAGCTCAGTTTCAAGCCCTTGGAGATCTTCCTCAAGCAGGGGACACAGCAAACAGCAAAGTCCTTTCTCCTTTCCTTGGCAGCAAGTAGTCACTACAGGCCAACCCCAGACAGCAAACAGCACAGGGACAGTATTCCTCCTCAGCTTCTCCAGCTCTTCTCCTTAGCAAAGGTTCCTCTTGATTGCCAGAAGTGATCTGAAAGTCTGGGGTCTGGGCCCCTCTTTTTATACAGTAAATCTCTTTGTTCTCTCGTGGCCCAGGGCTCTAAGCCCAGTCCAAACCAGTTCTGGGTGGCACTTTGCAAGTGCACAACAACCTCTATTGTCAGTGTGAGCCCTGGCTCCAGACACATCACAGGGGGGCGGAGCCATCATTGTGGAAGGCAGGCACAGCCTTATTCAGGTGCAGGTGCTACTCCTCCCACCACTCCAAATGCAGTCTAGGCCTATTCAGCCTAGCGCTGACTCATCCAGACTCTCTGGAGCCACTACACATCCCCAGCCCCTGTCACTCCAAAGCCAGACAGTCAATACACATCCTAACAGAGGCACACTGGATGGCTAAGCAAGAAAATACCTACTTTCTAAAAGTGTTTTTTTCAAACACAGAATGTAAAAATCACCCTCACTAAAAGATGCATTTTAACATTCTGAGTTCAGGCATACTAAACTTTATTTTCCTACCTTGTTCCCAGGAGTAGTTAGGCTTATAAGATGTTATAAGCAAACTCCCCATTCTATCCTATGGGAACAGATAGCCTTGCAACAGTGAAAAACAAAATTGGCAGTATTTCACTATCAGGATGTCACGAGCCCACTCACCTGAAAACCAGAAACCGCAGAAACGGAGAAAGTCCCCCCTCTCACCTCCAGACCAACCCTCCACACTGTCTGGAGCAGGATGGCCGATTGATCCCAAGGGGAAAGGGAAGCGAGTAAACCCAACAGGCAGTGGGAGAAGGGGTCAGTGCCAGAGGGTAACAGTGTTTCCTGTTGGGGTTGGCTGAGGATAGAGGTCGGAGTCTGCCTTGTCTGAATCTTGAATTCACTGGGGAGGGTCACGGTCTGGAAGACACAAGAGAATCAGATTACATAAAGAAGAAAAAGAAAAAAGGGAAGTATATAACAGATGGAGAGAATCTTACACTAATGGTGTATAAGACACATACTGTAGTCACTCACCACAGAACAAATGTTAAGGTTCCCAAGTTGAATCGTCTCTGAACAGGTAATTTTACGGGAGTAAGAGTAGTCCTAAAAGTCCATTAGGACAGTGCACTGATCCTAACATATAACGCAAAAGAAATTAAATACCTCAGGAATAGGAGAGTTCTTCCTTCCGTGAGAGGGGAATCCTCAGACTGCCAAGAATTGCCAGAGGAGAACACCAAAGGAAAAATATCCCATAATAGATGATGATTCCTCACAGTGAGTCAGGGAAGAAAAATGCAGGTTGGGAGGACATTTTCTTAAGGGAAGTGTTGAGGAATCACTCCTGTAATCCTTAAAGAATGTTGCGGTGCAGTACAGCAAAGACTGTACTATAATGTGGCAAGAAGAAAGAGGAACCGCTCCTGCGGTCTTTGAAAAGCGTGTTGCGGTGCTCGCGGCGGCTGCCGGGCACCGTTAGGATAAACAAAGAAAAAAGGAACTGCTCCTGCGGTCTTTGAAAAGCGTGTTGCGGTGCTCGCGGCGGCTGCCGGACACCGTTAGGATAAACAAAGAAAAAGGACCTGCTCCTGCGGTCCTTTCAATGGCGTAGCGGTGCTCACAGCTGCGGCCGGGCACCGTGAAGAGAAGCAAGGAAAAACGGTGGTATGTGCTCGAGTGGTAACATTACCTCCTCCTCAAAGGCTGACTAACAGGGCGAGGCTTAGTAGGGTTGCGAGCATGAAACCTCCTTACCAACAGACGTGCATGAACATGCGTGGCGGGTTCCCAGGTTCTTTCTTCAGGTGGGTATCCCTTCCAATCCACCAAATAAAATCTTTCCCATTTTGTTTCCGTGAATCCATGATACGATTCACTTTGTACTCCTCCTGATCGTTAACTAGCACGGGAGGTGGAGGAATCAAGGGATGAGTAGAAGGAACAAAGGGTTTGAGAAGGGAAGTGTGAAACACAGGATGGATGCGGTATTCGTCCTGTAGCTATAGTTTCATGGCAACTGGATTGATAACTTGAACTATTGTAAATGGTCCAACAAAACGGGGCTGCAATTTCTTTGGACCCTCCAAACTGAGATTCTTTGAGGCTAGCCAAACCTTATCTCCAGGGGCATAGCAAGGAGCAGGACGACGATGTTTGTCTGCTCTTAACTTCATTGTTTCTTTAGTTAGGCGTAATTGTGTTTGGGCCGCTTTCCATATCTCTTTCAGATTCATGCAGAGGGAATCCACTGCTGGAACCCTAAAGATGAGTTGCAGGGGGACTGTTCTGGGGTAGAAACCCATAGTACAAAAGAAAGGCGACATACCTAAAGCGGAGTGTAAGCTGTTGTTGTAAGCGAACTCCGCCATAGATAAGGCTTTAACCCAACTACTTGTTAGAGTGGCTAACAAACAACGAAGGTACTGCTCCATGGTTTGATTAACTCGCTCTGTCTGTCCGTCCATCTGAGGATGATAAGCGGATGACAGTCGTAGATCCATTTTCAGAGGGGAACATACTTTGTGCCAAAATTTAGAAACAAATTGAGGACCCCTGTCTGAAACAAGCAGAGATGGAACTCCATGCAAACGTATGACGTGTTGAATGAAGACTGACACCAATTCATTGGCTGTAGGGATCTTAGGAAGAGGCACAAAATGTGCTACCTTAGAAAAGGAGTGTACTACCACAAGAATAGTGGTTAGTCCTTCCTCCTTAGGGAGGTCTGTGATAAAATCCATGCTCACAGTGTGCCACGGATAAGGGGGTACAGGAAGAGGTTGCAACAACCCAGCCGGCGATGTATGGGGTACTTTCTGTGTTGCACATATTGAACATGATGTGGCATAGTGCATTACATCATCTGCCATGTTTTCCCACCAAACCATCTATTACAGATGTACTTGGTCTTTTGGATACCAAGATGACTCACCAAAGAAGAGGAATGGACCCATTGTAACACTTGATCTCTGTGTTTGTAATGTAATGTAATGTAAGTTGCATTTATATAGCGCAGCTGTCACCCATCCTGGCGCTGGGATTACCTAAGACACTGTGCAAGCTATAAAAGTTTGAAATCACGACAAACAGGTCTCTCAAGGCTATTCTCTTGGGAAAAGTCTGGTTTTTAGCTTTTTTCTAAACTGCAACAAGTCGTCAGTTTGTCTGAGTTCACTTGGTAGTTCATTCCATAGCTTTGCGGCTGCATAGCTAAATGATCTACCTCCTAATCGGGTTTTCTTAACTCGTGGGGTACAAACTAAGTAGGCTGTTGAAGATCGGAGATTTCTAGCTGGGGAGTACCAAGTAAACATTCTCTGTAATGGTTTAGGCCCCATTTTGTGTGCCGCCTTATGAACAATGCAAAGTGCTTTAAATTGAATTCTTTGCAGAATAGGCAGCCAGTGGAGATCCCTTAGAGCTAACGACGCAGAAGATCTGCGTTGTCTTTTTAGTGCCAGCTTAGCCGCGATTGTTTGTATTCTTTGCAGCCTTTTTGTTAGAGCCACCGGTGCTCCAAGAAGCAGTGCATTACAATAGTCCAATCTACTCATGATGATACTCCTTACCACCTGGGGTCTGGCCGAGATTGATAAAAAAGGGAGTATTTTCCGTAAAGCTCGGAGTAGAGATATACATGTATTCACTGCTTTATTCACTTGTGATTCTAGCTGTAGATTACTGTCCAGTAAAACCCCAAGTTACGCACTGTCTTGGCTGGCCGCGGTGGATTGTTCGTAGAAACCGGCCAGAAGTCCACTGGCAGTGGACGGGGTATTTTCTTTGCTGTACAGTATATAACCTCAGTCTTGTCTCCATTGAATTGCAACGAATTCTCCCTGAGCCAACCTGCAGTTTCACGCATACAGCTGTGAAATTTATCCAGTGATACTGCTTGATTCCCTTCAAATGAGAAGGCGAGTTGAGTATCATCTACATAGTTAACCACTTCAATACCAAAAGATTTAATGATGTACATGAGTGGACGCAGATAAAGATTAAAAAGAATGGAACTTATGGCTGAACCCTGCGGGACCCCATGTTTTATGTAGCCACTGTGAGAAATGAAAGGTGACATGGCCACTGCCTGCTGTCTCCCTGTTAGGTACGACTGAAACCAGTTCAGTGCCCTTCCCACAACTCCAGCCTCCATTAATCTTTTAATCAAGGTCCTATGATTGACCGTATCAAAAGCGGCCGACATGTCCAATAATACCAATATGGCTGCTTGGCCAGTGGCAGCACGCCTTCTAAGAGCGTCCAAAACTGTCACCAGAGCTGTTTCTGTGCCATGACCGGGACGAAACCCAAATTGTACTTCATCCAGTAGATTGTTTTCTTCTACATATTTCGAGAGAGTTTTGCTAACCACTCTTTCCACGATCTTTACCGGGTATGGCAACAGAGATATAGGTCTATAATTTGATGGACAGTCGGGGTCAAGTGTAGCTTTTTTTAGCAGAGGAGTCACCACTGCCTTTTTCCAGCATTCTGGGACTATTCCACTGATTAGAGACTGGCAACAAATTTGATAGAGCTGAGGGAAAAGCTCTGCTCAGAAGGTTTTCCATAGCTTATGTGGGAGAGGGTCCAGCGGCGAACCAGAGGAGATATTACCTGCTAATATATTAAACTCCTCCTCTGTAGGAATTGGGAAGGACTCAAGGGTTACTACGATCTCTTTATCAGTTCCCTTCTCCTGAGTATTTTCTGTTGCTCGTTCCGACTTATCGTTTTCCCTATCTATCTCTGTTTCCATATTGGAATTTAGGCCACTAATAATTTTATTAATTTTATCTTCGAAGAACACTGACAGGCCATCACATAACTCTTGTGAGGCTATAGTCTTAGTTTTCACACAGTCCGGATTCGACATGTCTCTTACTATACTAAATAGAGTTCCGGTCTTGTTATATGCCTGCAGGATAGTTTCTTCATAGTATTTAGCTTTGGCCTTAGCAATTGTCCCTTTATAGCTGTGCAATACAGTTTTCAGAGCAGCTTTATCTTCCTCTTTATATCGCCTCCTCCATTTTCTCTCGGCCTGTTTACATTTTTTCTTAAGTAACTTTAGCTCCTCGTTGTACCATGGGGCTGACAGTTTGTTTATATTTTTAATATTTTTCATCGGGACCAATTGATCTAGTGTGTGGGTGATTTGGTTGCATAGATTCGCGTAGTTCTCATCTACCAATTTATTAATATCAAAAGTAATTTTTTCGGTGAGTTGTGGAAGCCTCTTATTCTTCAGCAATCTCGTCCATTCCCTTCCTTTCCGGGTACTAGCCTGGATATGAGCTGTCTTGCTTAGATTGGGAGGTTTTAACAAAAAAAGGACCAAAAATGGTCTGACCAGCAGAGCGGCAGAATTTCTCCCACCTCTACCTCCAGATGATTGGCAAAAATTAGGTCCAGAACATGTCCTCCCTGATGAGTAGGGTGTAACACCAACTGTTGAAGGTTAAGATTCTCTTGGAATGTACAACTGCTCCGCATGATACAGTAAGCCATTCTTCAAGTGATAATCGGCCGGGTTGTTCTAACCAAGGGGACATATCTAATTCGGATAATGTCTTTTCCAAGTCGGTGCAAAACTGATCAAATGAAGTGCACCCAAGTATTTTGTCAGAGGGTATCAGTGATACAATGTCTGGATTGAATCTTTTATGTGGGAGCGACACACATATTCGGGACAGGGCGTCTGCTTTGACCTGTTGTGAGGCTGGTCGATAGGTGATTACAAAATCAAACTGTACTAAAGAAAGACACCCATCACATCTGTCTGGGTGTCAAAGCTCTTGCTGTGCGAAAGAATTCCAGATTCTTATGATCGGAATATATGGTTATGGTGTGCCTAGCTCCCCCGAGATAATGCCTCCACTCCTGAAAAGCCTTCTTGATGGCCAGCAACTCCCTTTCAGCGATTGTCTAGTTTTGTTCCGCTGGTAATAGTTTCTTTGAAAAGAATGCAATAGGGTGCATCTGTCCGGTCATGTCTCTCTGGGACGAACCCACCCCACTCCGTATTGGGATGCGTCTGCTTCTACAAAAAAAGGAATGGCTGGGTCAGGATGTAATAACACAGGGGCTGAGGTAAATTTTCCTTTTAGCATTTCAAATGCATGTTGTGCTTCCCGTGACCAAACAAAAGGTACCCCTTTCCTAACAAGCCTTGTTATGGGCGTCACCACATCCGAGAAATGTGTGATAAAACGGCGGTAAAAATTCACGAAACCCAACAGAGACTGTATGTTCTTCACAAAAGTGGGTACTGGCCAAGATAGGATGGCCTCCACTTTCTTTTTGTCCATCTGTATCCCAGCAGCTGAAATTACAAACCCAAGAACTCAACCGTGGAAGCATGGAAGGTACATTTCTCTATTGGCAAATAGGTTATGTTCTCTTAGTCTTTGTAGCACTTGTTTCACATGACCCTCGTGTACACTGGGATTTCTAGAAAATACCAGAATATCTTCTATGTAGACTATTAAGAAGCGATCCAGGAAATCACGGAATATTTCATTAATAAAAAACTGAAACGCCGCCGGGGCATTGCAAAGGCCAAATGGCATTACACAGTATTCAAATAAACCGAACTTCGTTCGGAACGCCATTTTCCACTCATCCCCTTTACGTACTCTGATCAGATGATAGGCCCCCCGCAAGTCCAACTTGGAAAACATGGTGGCGTCCTTAATTTGATCAAACAGTACCGGGATGAGTGGTAACGGGTATTTGTTTTTTATCGTTACTTTATTAAGGGACCTATAGTCTATGCATGCGCGAAGGCCCCCTCTTTCTTTGGTATGAAGAAAAGAGGAGAGGAGATAGGAGAGGAGGAGTGTCTAATGAACCCACAAGCTAACATCTCATCTAGATATTCTTTTAGATGAGCCGTTTCCGGTTCTGATAGAGCATAGGTTCTGCTGCATGGAAGTACCCCCCCGGGCTCTAGATGTATGCAGCAATCAAAACTGCGGTGAGGAGGCAGTGCAGTTGCCTTTGTTTTGTCAAACACGTCGGTGTACTGTAGATACATATGGGGTATCTTGATTTGTTCCGGGATGGTACAGGAAGCACATACTAGAGGGGAGACCCACTCTATTGCCTCTTGATAGCAGTGTTGGACACAATGACTAGAGTCCAAGGTCACAGTCCTACGCATCCAATCTATTTTGGGGTTATGCAGTTGTAACCATGGTACCCCGAGAATTACTCCAAAAGCAGGAGTGTTTATAAGGTCAAAAGAGATCTCCTCTGAATGACCGTTATCAAACACCAAAGTCAGAGGTGATGTATACATCGTAATGAGTCCTGATGATAATTCAGTACCATCCACAGTTCTGACAGGTTCAGGCTCTTTTTTTTTTTTACACATTCAATGCCCAGAGAGTTAGCCAGTTTGTTATCTAGCAAATTGCCAGTAGCTCCCGAATCTAATAGCACTGATAGCGTCACACGATTACTAGTGGACAAGACCAAAGTCACACTAATGGTAAAGTGCCGAGGCACCCGTGCTACAGAAGTACTGGAGAGAAGATGATTATCATGTTGGGCATAAGCAACACTCTTTCAGGGCACAGAGGATTTGGGCCGAACAGGACACTCTTGAGCAAAATGACCCCCTTTTCCACAATAGAGACATAAGTTAAGAGTACATCTCTTCTCTTTTTCTTCTCGAGTCAAAGGCCCTCTGACCCCTCCGATTTGCATGGGTTTGGCGGGGAGTAGTCTATTATCATCATTCTTATCGCTTTTGTACACAAGGACACGAGGGGTTTCGTTTCTCCCTTTCTCTCCACGCCTTTCACGAAACCGGTGGTCCATCTTAATCACTAGATCAATGAACTCAGTACATTCCTCAGGAGGATCAACGATTTGGGACAAAACATCCTTTAGTTCATCGTTAAGCCCCCAATAGAATAAGGATGTTCTTTTGTCCAGAGGCCAACGGGTCTCTGCCATTAACCTATTAAAATCGGTCATGTAAGAGAGTAAAGGGTTCCTACCCTGTCTAAGGTTCAGCAATTCAGTGTCGCTGGCCTGCATAAATGTATGTTTGTCAAACAGTCTCCTCATCTGTTCCTTAAAGGCTGGAAAATCGGACAAGAGGGGGTCGTCTGTTTCTACTAATGGTATCGACCAATTGGCAGCGGTACCCATAAGGTAAGATATTATAAATGCTACCTTGGCCGAGTCGTCAAGAAAAGCTGTAGGTCTACACATGAACTGTAGATGGCATTGGTTCATGAAACTGCAATATTTGCTGCTTTCTCCAATAAATCTCTCTGGAGCAGTTAAAGGGACAGGAACGGGAGTAACTACTGTGATGCTAGTAGGTGGAACCCCGCTACCAGGTTGGGGTTTGTCAAATAGGAAGGTGGCGGGTTGTACTACAGGACGGGAAGATTTGGGATTAGTCCCAGGCTGATGACCCCATGATGTTCCTACTTGCCTACTTTGCAACACGTTTCTTAAAGACCCATTTTCTTGTCTTAGGTTTTGAATCTCTGTTTACAAGGCCGTCAATGCTGCTGCCAACTCCTGTACTGAGGATTAGTGTCAGCAGGGAGACCCTGTGTCTTACCATTCTCCACTAAATCCATCTCCGCTTGGGCGGTAAATTTTAATGGGCTTGGCTTTTTGTCACAATCCCACTCACCTGAAAACCAGGAACCGCGGAAACGGAGAAACGGAGAAAGTCCCCCCTCTCACCTCCAGACCCACTCTCCACACTGTCTAGAGCAACAGGCCGTGGGAGAAGAGGTCAATGCCAGAGGGTAACAGTGGGCCAGAGGGTCAGAGGGTAACAGTGTTTCCTGTTGGGGTTGGCTAGGGATAGAGGTCGGAGTCTGCCTTGTCTGAATCTTGGGTTCACAGGGGAGGGTCACGGTCTTGGAGACACAAGAGAATCAGATTAGATAAAGAAAAAAAGAAAAAAGGGGAGTATATACAATAGATGGAGAGAATCTTACACTAATGGTATATAAGACATATACTGTAGTCACTCACCACAGAACAGATGTTAAGGTTCCCAAGTTGAATCGTCTCTGAACAGGTAATTTTACGGGAGTAAGAGTAGTCCTAAAAGTCCATTAGGACAGTGCACTGATCCCAACATATAACGCAAAAGAAATTAAATACCTCAGGAATAGGAGAGTTCTTCCTTCCGTGAGAGGGGAATCCTCAGACTGCCAAGAATTGCCAGAGGAGAACACCAGAGGAAAAATATCCCAAAATAGATGATGATTCCTCACAGCGAGACAGGGAAGAAAAATGCGGGTTGGGAGGAAGTTTCCTTAAGGGAAGTGTTGAGGAACCACTCCTGTAATCCTTAAATAATGTTGCGGTGCAGTACAGCAAAGACTGTACTATAATGTGGCAAGAATAAAGAGGAACCGCTCCTGCGATCTTTGAAAAGCATGTTGCGGTGCTCGTGGCGGCTGCCGGGCACCGTTAGGATAAATAAAGAAAAAAGGAACCGCTCCTGCGGTCTTTGACAAGCGTGTTGCGGTGCTCGCGGCGGCTGCCGGGCACCATTAGGTTAAACAAAGAAAAAGGACCCGCTCCTGTGGTCCTTTCAATGGCATAGTGGTCCTCGCGGCAGCGGCCGGGCACCGTGAAGAGAAGCAAGGAAAAAGGACCCGCACCAGCGGTCCTTTAATGGAGTTGCGGTGCTCACGGCAGCGGCCGAGTTCCGGGAAGGTCAACGGAAATAGAAAAGGAACCGCTCCTGCGGTCCTTGGCGTGGCGGTGCTCACGGCGGCGGCCGTGCACCGTGAAGAAAGAGTTTAAGGGAAAGGGAACTGCTCCTGCGATCCTTGGCATGGCCGTGCTCACGGCGGTGGCCATGTACCGTGAAAACAATGAACAGGAGCCGCTCCTGCGGTCCTAGGAGGGACGAGCGGTGCTCACGGCAGGGGCCTTGCACCGAATCTAGAGTTTAAGTTTTTTCAGGGAACAGGAACAGCGGGAAACAGAGCTTTCCATGTAGCAGGGATCCGGAAAATAGTTGCTTTAAAGACAAGGAACTCGATGTTGTTTCAGGTGGCTGTTATCTAGGAGCACCTCCTATCACATGGTGTCTTCTTGCCCAATGGGAAGTGTTGGACTTGGCCCTTTTTGCAGGGTCATCCCTGAACTTTTTGCCTTCCTCCTAGCCTTTTTTTTGACATGGTGTTGGTGGTTTTAGGACTCTGGGCACTTTAGCACTGCTGTTCAGTGTAAAGTGCGTGTGCTCTCTGTGGTAAACATGGTAAGATTGGTCTACACCTGTTTGGCATATTTAATTTACCTGTCAGTCCCTTGTAAAGTGGTATCTCAGATACCCAGGGCGAGTAAATTAAATGCTACTGGTGGGCTTGCAGCGCTGATTGCGCCACCCACCAAAGTAGCCTTTGAAACCTGTCTCAGGCCTCTGCCATTGCAGGGCCTGTGCGCGCAGTGTTACTTGCCGCTGTGACGTGACACCTAAAGTGTGTGCCATGTCTGTGACCCCCCTTTTACTGCATGTCAGTCACCCCTAAGGTAGGCCCTAGCTAGCCCTATGGGCAGGGTGCATTGTAGGTAAAAGGTAGGACATGTACCTTAAGTGTGTGACATGTCCTGGTAGTGACAAACAGCCATTTTAGTTTCTCACTGCTGTGAGGCTGCCCTCCCATAGGAATGCATTGGGTATTCCCTGATAAGTGTTTCAGTGGTAATTCCTGATATTAGAGGAGCAGCGTGGTCAAGTTTGGTATGGTTGGAATAGTGATAATAAATGCTGCGCAATGGTGTGCGCAGATTTATTATCACTATTTTAGAAATGCCACTTTTAGAAGTTGGCATTTCTGTGTGCTATGTGTCTGCCTGCCTGATGTGGATTGCATGTCTGGCTTTGGAGTGACAGGGGCTGGTGAGGTGTGTGTGGCTCAAGGGAGGGCAGGGTGAGTCAGTGCTAGGCTGAATAGGGGAACTGCATTTGGAGTAGTGGGAGGAGTAGTCCCCTGACCCTGAATAGGTCTGTGCCTGCCTAGGTGAATGCTGGCTCCGCCCCCCTGTGATGTGTCTGATGACGAGCCCCCACCTGACAAAGGGGAAGAGGAGCCTTGTCAGCAAAGTGCTCCAAAAAACCCCAGAACCAGTTCAGGCTGGTTCCCCCAAGCCCTGTGCCATGGGCAGACAAAGAGAATGTTGGTATAAATATTGGGGCTGTGACCCCATGTGTTGTGCTTTTTGTGCTGTTCTTGTGACGTGGGGCTTGCTGCTGCTGGGCCCCAGGAGGAACCGCCACGAGGGACTGCCTCCCTGCTGGAGGGCCCTGTGTGCTGGCCTGCCTGGGCCCAGCTGTGCCCCTTGAACTTTAAGGACTCTTAGCGCCTCGTGAGCGCTATATTCTGATTGCCAGGAGAAGCGGAGCGTGCGTGCTCTGCAGCGCTGTGCTGCCGGAGCAACCTAAGGGAATCCCAGCGTGGGGATTCCCCTGCACAGCGCAGGAATCGGGCGGGAGCCTACCCCGCATGCCTGTGATTCCCCCGCATTTATGCTCCTCTGAGCGGGAGCCCACCCTGCATTGGCGTGCTGCAGGAGAGGCGAAGCGGGAGCCCACCCCGCTGTTGTGTGCGTCCCGAGGGAATCCCGGCATGGGGATTCTCCCGGGTTTCCAAGAGGAAGCAGGAGCCTACCCCGCATGCCTGTGATTCCCCTGTGCTTCACGGAGAAGCAGGAGCCTACCCCGCATTGCGGTGTCTGAGCCTGCCCCGCTGTTGTGTGCCCGGAGCCCTAGGTGCCGTCCCGAGACCGTGGGCGGAAGTCAGGCCAGTTGCCTGGTTGGGGGCGTGGCAGGAAGGAGGATGCCGGAGGTCCAGCCATCGGTGCGTGGATCGGCACACTCTGCCCCTGCCGTAGGGGGCTCTTGACCGTTTTGGGGGCCTGCCGCCAAGAGAGGAGAGAGCCGCTCCGAGGTAGGAGCCCTCGCGGCCCCCCGATGGTGACGTTCCGGGGCCTGGTGGAAGAAGAAGTCGAGCCTCCGGTGCTGTGGGTAGAGCTCCCTGTGAGAAGAAGGAGGAGCCCCGCGTGTGGCCGAAGGCGCCGCCCGGGAGATTACAGCGCCCGCAGAGGAGAGCACTGTCGGTGCCAGCAAGCTGCTGTAAATTTCCTGGCTGGAGGAGCCCCGGTGAGGGGAGCTCCCCCAAAACACCCTGTTGGTGCCTGCTTGCGCCAGTGGCGTGTAAGAGTCCCGGTGAGTGGAGCTAGAGTTGTGGGGCATTCTCTGTGCTGGTCAAGGGCACCAGGAGGAGCCCGGTAACGGGGGCTCTTACGGCACAGTTAGTGCTGTGGTTTCTTCAGCTGTCCCGCAGGAGAGCGGGCAGCTTCAACGTTGGGGCACTTTTGTCTAGTAGGAGTACCAGTGGGGCTCCAGAGGCACCATAGGTGCCCGTGCTCATTTCGTTCGCCACAGCTGCACCGCGAGAGAGAGTGGGCAGCTGCGACACGGGGCATTTTCTTTTTATGATGAGAAGGGAGTGAGACACACTCCCCCGCCCCCAGCGCATTGCGCACCTTGGCTTTGCTGCTTTTGCAGCCCTAGGGCTAATTGAGAAGCCCTATCTTCGCGCCCTGACATTCTGGACAGAGGGCATTTTGAGCCCAGTGAAAGGCCAGTTGGCCTGGGGGTCATTCTGGATGATAATGCCTAATATGATTGTGGCATACTGAGTTTTATTGCATAATGTGTTTATGCTTGTGATGCTTATTGCGTAATGTGTTTATGCTGATGGTCTATGCATAAGGTGTTTTATGCCTAATGTGATGCAGACATAATGTGTTTATGTTGCAGGTGATAATGCAGAGGTCATTACTGTGCCAGTAGTTACTGGTTGTGTTTTACAATTGCTACTTGTGATTTCTAAAGGTCCTGACGGTGGCCCGATTGGCCCTGTCCTGTGTATATAGTCCCCTGTGAATATTGCCCAGTGCCAGTTGGCACAGTGTATATTGTGTGATTATGATTCTAATGTGTTTTGGATAATACAAAGACTATTTTTTTATATAACCTTGTGTGGAGTTTCTTTTGTGTTGTGCCTAGTGTGTTGCTGCTGTGTGTGTGTGTTGCGCAAACGCTTTACACATTGCCTCTGGGATAAGCCTGACTGCTCGTGCCAAGCTACCAAGGGGGTGAGCAGGGGTTATCTTCAGTGTGTAACTCCCTTGCCCTGACTAGAGTGGTGGTTTCTGCCTGGCTTAGGCGCAAGCCCTAGCCAACCAGAAATCCCATTTCTAACAGGAAGGTGAATTCAATTAAAGGGAAAGTAGAAAAGAAAAAATGAAATAGTGTATTCATGTAGATTAGTGAGGGTGGTATGTGCTCAAGTGGTAATACAGGACATGCCACACACACCAGGGCATGTCCTACCTTTCACATACACTGCACCCTGCCCACAGGGGTACCTTGGGCCTACCTTAGGGGTGACTAACATGTAAGAAAAGGGAAGGTTAGGGCCTGGCAAGTGGGTACACTTGCCAAGGCGACATGGCAGTATTAGACTGCACACAGGCACTGCAATGGCAGGCCTGAGTTACATTTACAGGCTGCTTATGTGGGTGGCACAACCAGTGCTGCAGGCCCACTAGCAGCATTTGATTTATAGGCCCTGGGCCCACACAGTGCACTGTACTAGGGACTGACTAGTAAATCAAATAAGCCAATTATGGAAACACCAATGCATAACAAAAATGTACAGGAAGAGCATATGCACTTTAGCACTGATCCGCAGTGGTAAAGTGCTCAGAGTCATTAAACCAACAAAAACAGGTCAGGAACAGAAGGCCACAAAGCAAAAAATCTGGGGATAACCCCGCTGTAAAAGCCAGGTCTAACAGGCAGTATTAGGGCCTCGGGGTCATCTCTCGGACATTTGTGCGACCATGACAGCATGAAGAGGCATGCAAAAATCCTGTTTTAACATGTGTAAACAGCGGTTTATTGAAACCGTGGTATCAGAATGACGTCACGAGATCAGGTTCGCTCAGTCCAGCAAGCATGAAAGGAAAGCCACTTTCAGCATGCTCAAGCCATTATCAAAAGATACGGGGTGAGCTGCCGGGGAGGGATGATGTGTTGGTGGAGCGCAGGGTGTGTCCTGGGTGAGAGGGGCGGCGCGGTGTTGGTCTCTTCAGGAACACTGTGCCCAAACAGGCACGCAGGGACTCCAAACACGAGCGCTCATGTTCCGTCCCAAAGCGCATGTTAAAAAGGAGTGCACCGCAAATATGAAATGCCTGGAGCAAAATGACCCTTGTAGCAGGGCCAGTCGCCATGGGCGTGACAAACACACCCAAAAGGAGGGACAAATGGCAAAATTCATCACACAAAAGAGGATCAGTTAAAAAAACACAGTAAAGAACCAATTAAAAATGGTGGACATGGCCAAACTGCTCATACCGACTACAACAGCCTCGCAGAGCAACGCATGCACGCTGACTCTAGGCTCAACCTAAAAATGGCAGAAAACAGTACACACACTAATTTCTAACTGATATCAAGTAGATAAAAATATCATCAAAACTTATGGTGAGAAAGCAATGAAAATGCTTCTGACACTAAAATGTGACTGCAGTAAAAGAAAAAATGTGGCTGCCAACTTCACTTTCTTTAATTTAAATTGAAACACTAGAGCGAAAGTAATTAATCAAAAAAACAATTAGCTAACTACCTAAAAACCGGAAAGAAAGGATAGAAATGTGTGTGCTGAAAGACAATGAAGGTGCAATTAGATTAAAAGAAAGAGAAATGCTATCAACCTTTAATAACTTCTATGGCACAACTTGTCCATCATGACTTGTAGAAATAAGACGACATTACCCCAATTCTGATGGAACTGCTCTGGCTACCCCTGCCGGCCTACACTGTCTTCAAAAACAGCTGCATTGTTTACAAGACAACCATCTGCTTCCTTTGCAAAGTCGCAATGAGGAGCAGCCTGCCTGATTGACAAGCTCACCATCTGTGGTGACTCTTGACACACCTGCAGCCAGGACAGCATCAGACTAGAGTAGAAAAAAGTGTAACAAGCATTGGAAATGCAATTGGTCTCGCATTTGTTTGAGTTAGAGCTATTGGCATTGTAAATGGCAATGTCTTTTACCTATGTGTTATGAAGTGTATGTATGTGGTGTGTAGTAGAATTATGTGGGTTGGATTGGATTAGTTAGTTGTGTGGCATGGAATTCCTTGGTGTGGAGTGGATTTGTGCTGTGGAATTATGTGGCATGGTGTGATGTGGAAATATGTGGATAGTATTTATGTGGTATTGGTGTACTGGAATTATATGGAGTGGGATTGTGTGTTATGGAGTGTAATTATGTGGAATTGCATTTTGTGTTGTGGAGTGGTATGTAGAGGAGTTTAATTATGTGGTGTGCTGTTGAATTTTGTGGCACAATGTGTAATTGTGTGGTGTGGATCGGATGTATGTGGTGTGTTGTGTAATTGTGTTGTTGAATAGTATTATGTGATTTGGTGTCAAATTATGTGATGTGGATTGGACATGTGTGGAGTTGAAATGTGTAGCGTGGAACTGTGTTTCTAGCTTTGCATTTGAGAGCTATTGGTATTGTCAATGTTAATGTGTTTTAGCCAAGTGTTATGGAGTGATTGGATGTATGTGGTGTGGATTAGAATTATGTGGGTTGGATAGGAATTGTTTGTTGTGTAATAGTGTGGTTTGGAATTGTGGGGTGTTGAGTGAAGTTGTGTTTAGTGGAATTATCTGCCATGATGTGCAGTGGAATTGTGTAGATATAAATTATGTGGCATCAAGTGTATTGAAATTATGTGGAGTGGGATTGTGTGTTATTGAGTGCAATTATGTGGAGTGATATTGTGTGTCGTGGAGTGGAATGGAGTGGAGTGGAATTTTGTGGTGTTGAATTTTGCAGCATGATGTGGAATTATATGTTGTGAATTGGATATATGTGGTGTGTAGTGAAATTGTGTTTTGTAGTTGAAATATGTAGTTTGGTGTGGAATGGAATTTTGTGGAGTTGAATTGTGTGGCATGGAACTGTGTGGCATTGAGTGAAATTATGTTGAGTGTAAATATGTGGTATGGTGTGGAGTGTATTTATGTGGATTGTTATGTGGCATAGAGTGGATTTATGTGGGGTGTATTGATGTGGTATTGAGTAGAGTGCAATTAGGTGGAGTTGAATTGTGTTGTTGAGTGGTATTATGTGGAGTGAAAATATGTTGGGTGGTGTTATACGGTGGTCTGGTTGAATCATGGTTGTATTGTCGCGTCCATGGCATCCAAGTGAATACCTATAATAAACTGCTCAAGAATGCTCACTGCGGTACCGGTCGCCATCCAAAGTTAAAAGACAGTCATAAGAACATACAGCAAATTATGCAAGGAACAAATGGAAAAATAAAGGCTAGAGTATTGATATTCTGTGTGAAAGTAGGGGACTTCTCCTGTTATTGCAGTATTTTCAAAGAAAAGCAGACGGCTGCCAGTCATATGGTAAGTGAAAAAATCATGTGCAGCAAGTCTCAGCACATGATTTATCACTCAAAAATCACCTTTAAATATATTTTGCAAATGTAACCAATTTTCTCCAAACATCAGCTTTGAGCTTTGAAGATACACACATTTTTATCTTTAAATAAATAATTTTGTCATACATATGTTAAGTTAAACAAACAAACAGTTCCAATTTATAAAGCTGGGATGCACACAGGAGAGCTACTAACAAGTAGCTGGAGAGCGACCAGTAGCTCATTAGCTACTCGTTAGAGAAGCCTAATGTAAAGTCTTCAAAAAACAGTTTCCCAAAAGTGGATGGATACAGTACTTTACTGATGGGAAACTGAAAAGGGAAGCAATAGGAGGAAAAAGCATTGGTAAATGCAGGAAAACATACTACAGTAATCGAACACATTCACTTTTTTACCAGCATAATAAAAATGCAACACTACACAACCACTATTTCTACTAGAAAACATCATCACACAAAGAATTACATATCCTTTAGGCCTTATAAACCTTCAAAGAAAGTTAGCATACAGCATCCTCCCAACTGTAGAGCAAAAACTCCAGCAGTGGGAGGGAGAATAAAAAAATTCATCACACAGTAGGAAAGGTGATTATTTTGGGGTCCCACACGACTTAGGGTGAGGACCTAGAAAATTACCTGGAAAGGAAAAGCAATGCCGTGCTGAATGATTTGGTAGTGGTGCCTTAGTACTAGGACCACCACAGGCTGAGTTATGGGCAAAAATGTATTTTGAATAAAGGGCCCTTCAAAGCATTATGGGGTGAGTTTCCTAGTGCAGTAAATATTATAGTATGGACTCCCCCGCTGAGCTGGAGAGAGCCACAGTAAAGTTTTTCTTGCATTTCCTTTTGTTTCTGTGGTCTTGCGCCGCGTTTACCTTTTTCTAATGGACACACTATTGCGCGCTACTGCGAGAGCCGGCAGCCTGTCCTGGTGCCTGCTGCTCCAGTAGAAGCACACGGGGGTCCGGGGATGGGGTCCCGGCCTCCTTTAACATAAATGCACCAGGAAGCACCTATATCACATCCAAGATGGTGACAGCGTTACCAGGCCCGAGACGGGAGGTGGAAATGGTTTTTGAAGTGGTGCGTGGGAGGAGGGAAAAGGGGTGGGGGAGCAACATGAGGGACGGGACACACTTCTCAGAACTCAAGAGTCCTTAGAGCATGTTCAACAACATATAGAAACAACATAGAATTAAACAATGTTTGAACAGTTACAGGATCGGGTGAACAAAAGGGAGCAAAAGAAAACAAGTGGGAGGGAGCGGGAAGGGCACGGAACAGGCCCCTGTCTGATGAGCAAGAAACAAAGAAATGCAAATGCTGGGTGTGTTTGCTGAAAAGCCAAAAGTCAACAAAACAAATAGTGCCCAGGAGGAGCGCAGGAACACAAGTAACTGAGGCAGTCCTCAAGCCCATATTCTGACTGCAGCATGTCTTGAAGAGACAGCCCAAGCGCTGCCTATGCAAGACCTAAAAACTGCTACGTATAAAAAAAAACTCCTAGTAGATTTTGGCATGGTATCCAAAAGCTGGAAAAGAGAGGCTCAGAGTGACCGGTCCAACAGACCTGACCAAAGGGATGAAGCAGGGAACAAATTGGACCCAGGAAAGGAATGGAACAGATGAAGAATACTCCAGCTGTTATGGAAAGCAGAGCAGCGGTCTTCTCGTCAGCTTTTTATACCTTTTAGCAAATGGCCAGGACATTGACGGTGTCCTTGTGTGCTTTTGGGGACCATTGCACCACAAAGTGTGATCCAGAACGCCGCCAATGAGGCGCTTGCACCGGGGCCAGGCAGTCAGTCTCCAGCCGAACAGCCCCAAGAGCCAATGTGAGACACAGAGCGAGCCCCCAGAATGCTGAGCGCGAAGGAAAAAGAGAATGCAAAAGATAGAGGTGATTTGAGTTCCCATTGCTTGACCAGTCTTGTGAGCTCCGCATCTGTCGTGCACCCTAACATTAAGCACTACTCTCCTATTAGAAATGAATAAGACCAGAGAGCATGCAGAAGCACGTGGAGAGAGGCTCGAGCAATGACAATGTTTGTAAGGTTCATACTAGGCCACTTTCCTTTTTTGAAAGTAATTCAAAGTTGGCCTGACAAAGAGGTAAGAAGTGGAATTACGGCATATGCTTTCCTGAATTAGGCTCACTAATCTGTTAAATAAAGATATTTGAGAATAGTGCATATCAATCAGTATTATTTTAATCAGTTCCAGCTAAAGAAGATTTTCTGATGGGGATGACCTATTGCAAATTTTTATTAATACTTGTAATGTGACTATATGGGTTAACTAATATTTTTTAATTATTGCACAAAATGTGCAAATGTGCCTGTGTAAATTAATGATCTGTAAGCACAAGTATTTTAAATAACACATAGACTTGTTTGATAAAGATGTTGCCGAATCTAGAATTTGGTTTATGGGATACAATTAACATTTGTTAGTTTTTATGGATGTATTTTTTTAAACTGAAGTAAAGTATAAATGAATGCAAGCTGGGGAAGCACAGTTTTATAATATGCCTAAACGTGTAACAGTTCTACACCCTGAAAGACAGCTCTGCTGTCAAACGCCTGGCCCTTTAAGACCGGGGTAACATGAAGCATAGCTTTACTTCCAAATGTCTGAGCTTGAAAGGGATGGGTATGCTGAGGGATAGTTGTGCTGTCTGAGTCTAGCAGCACTACCCAGCAGTGAGATTTCCTATCATAATCACTTTTATGAACCGTTTAGTTCAGTTGGGTCAAGCGAAGCAAACAACAACTGCAACTGCTGGAGTGCGTTGAATTAAGAAATGAAAACCCTGCACTAGAAATGTGGGCGTTCAGCACGTGTTTTACTCTGGGAATCTCAGCGGCACACTTTAATCAGCAAGAATTAAATGGACCAGTTTTTGTTCTCCATCCCAAACAAAAAGTAGATGTACACGAGGGCCTCCATTAATGGTTCACTGATACCACCTGTGTGGAGCAAGTGGTAAATGGTTGGGAAGGGGTATTTCTTTTGCCAGTGGGGGTTTGGATGGGCAGTTCTACTTTTATTTCAACTGGAGGAATCTTCTTCTGTTCCCCCGCATGTGGGCCTAATAATTCTAAGTCCGGACACATATAGTTGCCTGGAGCGGTTTCCTCTCGTGGATACCACTTCCGGCACCTCGTGATGGAGCCCTCTGTGGTAAGCTTCACTCACTAGGACTTGTTTCACTGCTCTTGTGTGTGATTTGCCTGACTATAACGTTGCACCATATATAATAAGAATATAGGCCATAATTAGGGTATACGTGACAACTGACTTGCTTCTTCACTAATGGCATCACCATCAGGTTGGAGCAGTGGCGTAACGAAAGTAGAAAGGGCCCCCCTGCAAGGTACACAGAGGGGGCCCCGCTCCGGATTCATTCCGGAGCTCTCCGGCGTGAGTACAGTGCTGAGGGGCCCCCCTGCAGCTCGGGCCCCCCCCCGCACTGCGGGGGACGCGGGGGCCTGTGTTACGCCCTTGGGGTGGGGACCAGGGCGGGTGGCAGGAGTACTACTAAATACATTTTTAAAAACTATAACTTTAGGTAAATACCTCTCACTGCAGATTTAATATGGTGTACTAAGGTGAAACGTTTCCACGCGTTAAACACACGTATTTTAATTTTCAAGGGACTATATCATATTTTTACACGGTGTTTGTTGATTTACATTCTGAAGATTTTCACGGCTCGGCTCGTGCACAGGCTCTTAGAGCCAAGCTAGACCCTTGCCTCGGCTCTTCTTGTGTTTTTGTTGGCTCAGCCACTTCAAGTAAAGAATGTATAAAAGGTTAAAGCCGGTGAGAGTACAACAGAATGCACAATTAATAAATAAACGCCCGTGCAAGCAGTCCACGCTCTCGGCCCTATTAGGACACACATCTGCCATCGGAAAATCATATGTTGGCCAAACAGTACGGATGTGAACACAGGCGGAGCATACAGCAGCGCTGTCACCGTGAGCAGCCCCGGCCCGCCCCGCCTCCCCTTCCCCACTCCGGCACTTGTTGAAACCTGCTTCCCGCAGACAGCAGCACTTCCCCCGGGGCTGAATCCGCACACGGGGAGAGTGCAGCTCTCCGGGGCATTTCCCTTTTATAAAACATTCACTAAAGCAGAACACCTGATGTGCCCACTCTCTACCGTTCTGCAAGGCTTAGAAGTTGTCACGGTTCAACACACAAACGAACGACTGACGTCACCACAGCAGCCAACGAGAAACAAAAGTAACAAGCATTGGCATAGCCAATAGGTCTCGCCTTGGGGACCTTATAAGTGTTTAGCCATGCAACGGTTGATGTTGTTGCACCAAGGATATTGTGCTGCATAACTAAATACTTATAAGGTCCCAAAAGCGAGAGCTATTGGCTTTGCCAATGCTTGTTTACATAGTAACTGTTGAGTATCAGCTACGTTCTACTCCCAAATAGACAGCTAGCATGTCAACCGACCAGAGTGAGAGAGAGAGAGATTTAGAGAGAGAGAGATTTAGAGAGAGAGAGAGATTTAGAGAGAGATTTAGAGAGAGAGAGAGAGATTTAGAGAGAGAGCGAGACTTAGAGAGAGAGAGATTTAGAGAGAGAGACCTGAAGGTTTGCTACATTTTTGAAAGACAATAATGTGACAAGAGTACATTGACAACGGTTAAATACTGTTTTCATTCTCTTCATTCCACATTGCTTTGAAAAATGGAAATGGAAACTTTAGAACTTCAAAGTAGGTGGTGGTTTGACATGTGTTTACGTCAATGAAAGCAGTACTATCGTGGAAAGAGTAAGGACTTTGTTGCTTCCCTACATGAAGAACAGACCAGTAGCAGTGGTAGGCATTTAAGCCGTGTGTGTGACATACACTGAATAGAAGACCATCTCACTTTAGATCTGGAAAGCAGCAACTACATTCTGATTGAAAACAATCCTCCTTTTCGCCCAAACAATAACTGTTTTGTGCTAACTGATAGATGTTGTTGGAAGGATCTTTAGTAAGATGTTTATAGCGCATGTCTGGAAGACATGCATTACATAGATGTTAAAGGCATCAGAGCTTCAGACAGGTTTTTATACAATGTATACAGCCATTTCCTAGACCAAAAATATTATGCATGAGAGGAGTGAAGATATTTTAACCAGACCCACACTTGGAGGAAAGAAATATATGGAAAGAGAGACGAGGAGATACAGAGGGAAAGAGAAAGTAGAAGACAGCCGCAAGAAAGGACAAGCCCGGCAGGGAGTGGTGCGCACGCGTACTAGGGTAGAGGGGAGACAAATGAAGAGCAAAAGAAGGGACCTGGCCATGGGAGAGGGACATAGAGGGAGAATAAGGATAGGAGAAAAATAGTTTGGGCGGACAGACAGTAGATGCAAAGAGCTCCAGGGGAAAGAGAATATAAAGCTGGAGGGGGAAATACTGAAGTCGGACTATGGTGATGGATAGGAGTAGTGGAGAGAATAAAATAAAACTAGATATATGACAAGAAGAAGGGCTGAAGACCAGGGGGCAGAGAAGGTGTGAGAGAGGGTGACAGTACTGCCAGTAACAGTAGGGGAGAGAAAGTAGATTACAAGAGACAAAGATAGAGACACCGAGGGTGGCAAAAGACAGAGACAACAGAGGAAAGAGGGGAGAAAGGGCGAGAAAAGAGTGGGGCGCTGAGGACAGTAGAAGGCACACGAGTGAGTGGCAATAGTTTACGAAACAGTAAAGGAGATACAGTTGGTGAGAAGAGAGAAACGGACTGATGACAAAGAAGATTATGAAATATCTAGAGACAGCAGAAGAAGGGGGCAGCTGAAGAGATACTGGGTGAAATCAGAACTGAGAAAGTAGCGGAGGCAGAGGATTAAAAGAGACATCAGAACAGCATAATTGAAAGAAGAGGTGCCAGGCTGGGGGAGAGGAGACCTGAAGACAGCAGAGTGGTGACCACAGACGTGGTCTGGCAGCAGACAAGGGGGGAGGGAGAAAAAATGAAATTGCCCTTAAAGGTGAATGCAGACATGCACAGCTGATGGGACCGACAGAGGAGCACGCGTTACAGACAGGGCTGGTGGAGGGGGTAGAAGAGAGGCGGGGTGAGAAGATCCCTAGGGTCAGGAGAAGAGACAGAAAGGAGAGGGAGTTGAAAAGAGATCGAAAGGGCGCATACAACAGAGGAGAGAAGGGCACGAGAGGATGGGAAGAGCATAGGGGCCGATGGAAGGAGACAGAGAAGGCAACAAGGTGTCCACAGTCACTAGAAGAACCAGAAACGGGGAGAATAGTGAAAACAGTTCTAGGGACCGCAGGGGAGATGCAGAGTGACAAGTGAAATAGAATCAGTGGAGCAGACGGGGGTTGACCAAATACATGGAAAAAAATCAAATGACGAAGTTGACGAAGAAAATAAGAGACAGGAAAAGACATTGGGTGAATAGATGAGGAACCTGGAGACGGAGGAGACCACTGGGAGGGAGGAGGGGGCAAGGAGGGGGTAGAGAGGAGGAGGGCGAGATGTGTGAATGAGAACGAGTCCTGAGAGAAAACGGAGGAAATAAGATGCAGTTTTCAGAGAATGAGATTTGAGAGGAACAGGGAGGCGTTCGGCGTCGAGGGAACGGGATCAGAACGCTGTGCAAAAGTGCCACGTACAAGGATTAGGCTATGCTATGTAATATGTAACTTCGGGCACTAGAGGGTTGCTGCAACTGAAAGAGAAAGGAGTGACGGGAGAGGAACAGAGTAGCAAGCGACGAACAAATGGGGTGACAGATCATAGGGGAAAGGTAAAAGAATAGAGACTAGAAGGGACGAGGCAATCGACAGGAAATGGTACAGAAGACACTACACAGGAGAGCATGAAAGCGTAGACAGTAGGACACCGGGGGAGGAGAAACAGCAGGAAAGGGAGGAGAGAAGGACTAAAGGACATACAAGAGGGAGAGCGAGCAGGAAAGGGAGGAGAGAATGGCTAGAGGACATACGGGAGGGGGGGTGGGAGAAATGCAATGGGAGGAGACGGAGACTCGATTCCGGCGGTTGTGTAAACACGGAAGTAATCCGCGCATTAATGTCCGTATGTTTAACGCACATCAAAGAACTCGGCTGGTAGAGAGCCCGGTGCTGACAGACCCGTTACCCGCCTTTACATAACACCAAATTAGAACATTTCCTGTGAGTGAAGTAAACTAAAGTAATAAAAAACAAGAATTAAAGCCCTGTTTTAAAGTCAGAGGAAGCTGCCACGTGCCTTTCTTTTAGCAACACGGCACCCGCTTCATGGCCTCTGCACTTCATGAAACATGACAAACCCGGCAGGGAGTGGTGCGCGCGCGCGTGGTCGTGTTGCTGGTCTGCATGGAAGGAACAAGCCCGGGAGTGGTGCGCGCGTGCGCGCGCAGTCTGCTCTTTTTGGAAGCACACACTCGTGCTTGTGGCGCACCCCTGCTCGCTCCCGCAAGGTGGATGCCGCCACAAGCACGAGTGTGTGCTTCCAAAAAGAGCATAGCGACGGCTAAAGGTCCTCCTAAGCAGCGCATGCGCGCTGCGTAGGCGAGACCTAAAAATGGCTCCACAAGTAAAAGAAATTCATGGGAAAAATGCCACTCACTAATAGCATATAGCACTCCAAGCTCAGTATGAATTCTGGAAGCCCAGTGCTCCTTTTGGTACGTATATACAGCCAATTTTAGGCCATCATAGTTTAGATTTACCTAAAAAATAAAGCATATGTGTGGACTTCGGAACGGGAGGGAGTGGTGGTTAAAGAACTACATGCAACCCCAATGCTCAATACACCAGGCTTACCAGGGACAGGGGCGGTTCCTCCTCGAGGGCGGAGGAGCGTCGGCCCACCTGCTGCGAGCACAGCGGCTGCAGAAAACAAAAAATTGTAATTGTCATTACCATTTAAGTGCACGTCTTCTTCGGGAATGAGGGCGGGGGCGTTACCATTCTGACTTGCAGGCAGGTCACAGTTGCCTAAAGTGCGCATGTCAGATTGGCCAGCTGGCTTCCACCGACCAGCCAGACATCCACACTCAGACCACAGCAAGTGTTCGCTGTATTAACAGCGGGCGGACTGCAGGAACAGGCTCCTAGTCTGAAACGGAGCGCTGCCTCAGTCTGCTCCCACCAATCATGGAGCTACTCATGCTGAAAAATCCATGATAGCAGCTCCACGATTGGTTACGTTCATATGCTCTCTTCCTGTATTCAAATTACACTGAAGAAGTACTGCGTCTGCGCGCTGTTCCGAGTTTCATTGACTGGCAGTGTATCGGGAACTGTAGCGGTGGGAAGCGACATCGGTAAGTGGAACTTTTGTTTTTTCGCGTTCACTCATTGATCTTCAATGTCCAAATTATTTTGCCAAGAGCTGCCTGGCGGGCAGTGAATGAAGTTGCTTGTTTCCTAGTGAAGCGGCTTTGCTGGAACTGTGTGCGCGTTTCACCGTCATTGTTCGTGGGGGAGACGAAGTGTTCATTGTTGGGTCTCCTTTGGCGGGCTACAGAACAGCTGTTCCCAGTGGAGGTGTTTTGTCCCAGTTGTTTACCAGCACTGCCTATAAAGATATTCCACAGTTGTATGAAATGGCTGAGTGCTAGGTCTCATTAGTGCCACCCTTTGCCGTGTGCAGTTCTAGGTGTGTAACTGACATTACACTGATTAATGTGGCCTCTGCTGTGCTGCGGGGTAATGTTTCTTTAGTGGTCAATTCATGTCGGATGCTGCCGCACGAGTTGATAATAAGTTATTGTATGAGATGGAGTAGTACTGTTGCTGCCATTGTTTGGAATACGTGATACCTGCGCTTCCATCGTTCCTTTTGGAGACTCACTAAAATAAATTCGTGAATACGATTGTAATGACTCAGCAATTACGTCACGCTCTGTCAGAGACCCTTTCTGCTACGTCTTACTTCATAGACCCTCGAGAATTTGGGTAGATGCAAACTATTTTTTAATGGGTTCAGTTGAAACATGGTGATATATGGTACATACAAACAGAACCATGATTAGTTGCAGGACTATTGCAATTGCACCGTGCCTTTATTATGATGTATATCAGGGCTTTAGCATACAGCAATTATTACAGCTGCGCTTTAACTATCTTTAATTTCAGTGGCAAAGTGAACGTCAAAGGTGGGCATCTTTACTGAACTGAATCAAAGCTCTCCTAAGGATTTCATCAACCTCTTTACGAGAGGCTGCATATCCCTGAACGATTTACGATTGTTATGTTGCAGCTGATAGTGTGCATGACGAAAAAATGAACAGTACGCAATAATATTATTTATTGCTTTCACTGATTGCGGCCAAGTAGTTTTCATTTCAACATTTAAAATGATCTATTGCCTTGCATACACTGTTGTTTCTGAGATTAAGGCTAAGAGTCGCGTTCCACAGGTCACATTTGTGATTTAAATAGATTACTAGCTATTGATGAGAAACGTTACCCAAACTGAACGGCTCCCAGAAAACTAATGCAAATGGAGATGCACCCCACCAAACCTACTCTGTCTCCATGGCATGTATGTGTTAGCCCCCGTGATCCCCGAGACCTGCTCGACACACCACTTTCAGATCTCACTAGCCGCCACTGACCAGGGAACGAGGTTCCCGTACCAGCATAAAGTCAATACAGGTGAATTCACTGAGCTCTATTATTTTAGTGCAGTCAGTGGCATCCAAGAAGTTCAATTCCTTAAGGAAAATATGAGGGTATCAGTTAAAGCGGCTTACAAAAATAATATAGAAACCTTGCATAAATCCTCACGTCAGTTCATCAAATTTACCGGGGAACTAAATTCGCCACAGACTCCGGCAATGCCACGCTGTCAGGACGCACAAGGAATTGCAAAAAAAAGTCAGCATTTAAATTTGCACTGATCCGTGCAAAAACAAAAGACAAACTACCCATCGGTGTCATTCACAATTGAAACCCATTGTTGGGATTCCCTTATAAAATTAAAATCAATTAATCCAAAACAAAAATGAAGATTATTTAAACTATTCAAGAAAAAAAAAGATATTAGCAAACTTGTTCTTTAACTTCCCCAATATTGCGACCCGACAAAAGATGCATGCGCAGAGCTTAAACACTGTTAACCTGTAGAAGAGGCTCAAAAGGACAATACAGTAAACAGCCAACTAGCACAAGCAATGGCCGCGTCAGTTTCACGGCCGCGCGGCCGCGAAAGTGAAAGTAATCGCGAGGGAAGCCATATGGCGCCTAATCGCGAGGGAAGCCTAATCGCGAGGGAAGCTGGCTCAGGCGAGACCTAAAAAGTCACACGGGCGCCAAGCCTTCAGGACTGGAGCAGAACAGAATAACTGGGGTGAGAGGGGCAGCTCTTGTGCCACTTGCGGTGCGCCAATTACCTGACTCAGCACAAAGATGTGCGACCTACTAACATGACCTTCTTCGAAGCGCTCGCCCCGAATACATCCCTGGGTTGCCGTAACACAAGAGGACTACTGAAAAGGTAGACGCACCATGTGATATCAGACATGGCAAGCGCAGGGGGACAGGGATGGGAGTCGACGCACAGGGTCACCGATCCAGAGAGCACCTTCACTCCAAGGGCTAAGCTACAGGCAGCTGAGCTGACAGCAAGTTTAGTGTGCACGCCAGCGGCCCATCTCTTTACCCGGTACCCGTCCCAACTTCCCTCCGCCTGCCTGCCTCCCTCCCCTCACCCCACCGCCAGCAGACCACCTCCTGCTTCCTGAGCAAACACCACACCTTCCGAGGCAGACCCCCGACAAACACAGGACTGTCTCCAGAGCCGAGCTCCAGCCGTCAGGAAGCGCGCCTCCCCCAGGGTGACCACCCTTAGCAAACAAGCATTTGCAATGCAAGAGGACTCGCATTTACGCGAGACCTATTGCATTGCAAACGGGTGGGCGTGATTAAGGCACGAACAATGGGAGTGGGGGGGTGGGAGAGAAGGCACGGACAGCGGGAGGGGTGGCACGGGACAAAGTAGTGCTCAGGAAACACGCAGTAAAGAAGCCAATAGCCATGGAAGGAGACATGGCCGTCATAAGGAGGGACTAGAAGCCTCTAAACGAATCGGAAGGCAGCATTTTAGAAAGGTCAAAGCCACAAGCCAATGAAAAAGTGGGCGGGGGAGTGGGTGGGGCTTCCCTCACGTAGTCAACTACCCCAGATCAACCCCAGAGCAGCGCTTGCGCGCTGGCTCAGGGCTCGACCTAAAAAGGAACAAAAACAAGATAGTAGGCCATCCACATCTATGCACCCTGGATCTGGAACGACAGTCATGTTTCAGTATAGGAAACAACTGATGATGCACCTCTTTAAGGAACACTACGTCACAATTCCATAACACTCTACTTCTGTTCCTCGAAGCCTGCCAAATCGCCAATCATTGCCTAATCTTCTATCTTTACCTTCGACAATGTCCATGTTCTGAAGCCTTTTGGCTAGGCTCACACTATACACCCGTCACATTTCACATACACACACACACACACACACACACACACATGCACACATATTGATAGTTTAGAAACTGAAACCACAACTAAAGCACAACTAAGGACCTCATAATTCTGATTTAAGCAGAAACAGGAGTTTCCACCTGAATCACATCACTCAAAATTACAAGTGGTCATCCTCCGTTTGGGAGCCAATGGGGTAAGCAGGAACCACTGGGCCTCAGTCATTGGGACTGGGGTCCGTTGCTTCTGATATCCCAGGGTCTGCAAACTGAGCCAAGTACAACCACTTCAGCACTTGACTCTCAGTGGTAGCCATAGCGAGCAGTCACAGACGTCTCAGGGAGGTTAAGTGTAGTGGGTGCATCAAGCTCATACCAGGAGAACCACGCACTGACTGTGAGTATGCTCTGGTTCTGGTCTGAAATGTTGCAGCTGTGTGGCAGCTACCCAGACATTGCATGTTGGCAGCCTCTGGTGTTGCCGGCGGTCCTCTATCGTTTCATGTCCTTTTTTGGAAACACAGTGAATCAGGAAGGGTGAAAGGTCACAGGACCACCATCAGAAATCTTCAGGTAGCAAGCCAGCTCCGACTCCACTCTCTACTGTGACCAGCATCTTGGTGTGCCTAGGGGCACAATGTCCATGATCACAGTCGCACAATCTGCTCAGGCACACTTTGGCTGTGCCATAATCCTGCCACTTCAGAATCATAGCGGCGCAGTCTGCTTCTGTCACACTTGAGAATAGTGCCACACTATGGCCATGTTCAGGGTCACAGGGATGCAGTCCACTCGGTACTGCAGTCTTGCCATTTCAGAATCACAGTGGTGCAGTTCACTTTAGGCACACTTTAAGGCCTCACCTTAAGGACCCATCAAACTCTGAACAACGGAGACTGCAGTCCCACCCTTCAACAGCACCACCAACTAAATGACAGTGCTCAAGAAGACTCATCTTCCGGTCCTGCAGCAAAAGGACTTAATCAAACCTCAAAACAGAAGCCTGTTTCCTCTTTCCCCACTTCAGTGTTTAGGTTTCCTCCTTCCTGCTTCATAAATGCCAATAATACACTTTCACTGTCTGAGAAAGCAACCTTGCCTCGATCTTGTGTACATGAACAGGCCAGGGGCTTCCAAAATGGAACCTGATAGACATGATGAATGCATCATGCACTTTACATACAGACATACAAGCAAACATGCATGGGGATATCAGTGCTAGCACATCATGTAGCAGTAGAACTTTACATCAGTGGGACTGTAGGCCTCTGCTCCCACGACACAAACAAAAAGGTCTGGTCACAAGTAGATTCACAAAACACGGTTCACTGCCACCACTGTTATACATACTAAACCCATGACAGGGACAGAAGTCCATTGCCTAACCAATGGGAGAATGTTTTGTGCAGCCCCCCAGGTCCAGGACAGATGCAGGACCTATGGTTATGTTAATGGACAGTCCTAAGCCTACACATGCATGCTGGATTGTGAGGCTGGTGCCAAAATCAAAAACCAGGATACCATGTCCTTCCAATTGGGCAGTGAGGGCAGGGGAACATGGCTGCACCCTGTAGGGAACATTCTGATCCCAACAACATGACTGAGGTCACCTTACACTACTTAGCTGGAGATTGCTGCTCCATTCCTGTGTGGAAACTGATGTAAAAGGGGCAAAATGCTGCTACTCATAATATCTGGCACTCTAAATAGTGATACCTGTCCTGTGGCCTTAACCAAACTGTGACTGGCATTGCCTACAAGGTAATGGGTGAAGACAGCTGATAAAGGAATGCTGTCCTGTGGCATGGACAAAAAAATGAATGTTTACAACAAGAAATGGCTGAATGAGGATGACCTAAATCCCCTGTTCATACAAGTAGCATAATGTAGTTTGTGTACAAACATAAGGCTTACAGATAGGTGAAGCTGTCAGGGCAGACCAAAAAGTCTAGAAAAGCTCTCTAAAAAGGACCGGTGCTTTTGGGTGGACTTAGCCTAAAGATGTTTTTGGTTTAACAACAAAAATAAAAAATAGGCATTGCTAGCAAAATGTTTAATATTGGGCAAGTGATGATTAATTACTCCATCATAACCTTTTCTTATTTGCCTTCCAAAGTGAATTCAACATTGTTCATGAAGATTTTGGAAATGGCCTTAAACTATGTAAATACTGGGAAAAGTCACTTCATCGAACAAGAGGAAACACCTGTCATCTGACAAAGATTTACTAAGTTGTATAGCTCAACTACATTACAAAGCCTCATCCTTTGTCCCAAACCTATAGAGATGACATGGAAGCCAACAGACGTTGCCAACTCTATCAGAATAAATATGCATGCACTAGCCAGATAAGTCTCGGAAGAGACAGGTAGAACTCAGAAATAACCTTAATCAAACAAGGAGCTCCATGGACATCCAAAATATTTTTCAAATCAAACACGCTCACCAACTTGTTGGAGTTGTACGGCTAATGCTTGCACCTTGCAACATGTAATTTTCAAGTGTCCTCGCTAACTGATTACTGGTCCCAAATAGCGAAAATAGTCAAACAAATAATACAAAAAGGCAACTAAGGGTGCATTTTCAATTTTTGCAGAACAAACGACTCTTAAATACAGAGCAAATTATCACTTCCCCATGCCTAGAGGCACGCGGTATTCAAGGCACTCCCTGTCACGTGGCCCCCATTCATGGAACTTCAGGAATAGGCAAGGCAACAGCCAGATAGCCCTTATTTATAAAGAAATTTTAAGCCACTTATCGCGCCCTTCTTATATAACTGGGTTATAATTCAACTGAGGGATCCCAGCAGTTGTAGAATTCTGAAAGATGCAGGTCTCAGCCTGTGATGCTCTAGTTCATCGGATGCTCAAAGATGTGCAGGCAGATGAGGAGGGTGAAGATCCAGGACTCAAAGGAGAAATGATGAGCTTGACACTGCCCTCATTCTGGGGGGCTTCTTCGTGTATACCTGTGTGAACAGCACCCCGAGAGGCAAGGGCAGGAGGCAAACAGATTGCTTCTTCCTCCTAGTAACATGGAGATCATTGAGAAGGGCACAATGAGAGAGCGCCATCGCAACAACGGTCCCATGCCACCAAGGTACAGAAATGCAGATAAATTCATAAAAGGGCTCTAGCAGAAGCAGCGACCTCAGCCTCCAAAGAGCATCCATACCTGAATCAGATTTCCACCTGAGAACGACCTGTCCCTTCTTGCTGTTCCTAGAATTAGGAGAGCGAGAAGTGGGGGTCGCACGTTTGCTTATGTATCCTCTAAACTTTGGAATTCTCTCCCTGTGCCGTTCAGATCAAACAAAAATCTGCGAAGTTTTAGGAAGCCATTAAAAAAACTCGTCTTTTTAGATAACTTTGTGCATTATGCTACTTGTCCTGTCAGCGCTGGGAAGCCCGTCTTGGATAGCTGTGCTCCATAAAACATTTAACGCATCATAACATTACATAACATACCATTTAAGGACATCAGTGGACAGCTCAGCTCCCTGTTGTCAGCCACAGCGCACTGCACGTGGAAGAACATCCCCTCAAGAAGACTGATCATCGCCTCAAGAAGACAGATCATCACCTCGAGAAGACTGATCAACAAGCACAAGGACATCGCCTGGGTCACACACCAAGGAGGTCTGCAAGTGAAAGGCCAAGGGTGCCAAAGGCCTGAGGCGCTACACGAACTGCCGGAAAGGATGGATCACAGACAACATTCCTTCCAGCTCTTCTGGGACCCAAGGCTTGCTGTGCACCGTGGACATGGAGCCACCGCCCTGATCCCACCGAAGGACCTCGGCGCAGACTCTCTAATAGACGCTCTGTTTCTCATAATTACTCGAGGTATAGGGTGACCAGGCGTCCCGGATTTGCCTGGACGGTCCCGGTTTTTCACCAGCTGTCCCGGCAGATTTCAGGGAATGTAGCTCCTTTCCCGGTTTTTAGAGAGGGTCGACTGAAAACGGCAGGAGGTGCTTTTTAATGGACAACCAGGCTTGTTTCTTTAAAGATGTTCTTATCTTGTTCAGAAACCGCATGATCGCTGGGAAGAGGAGCCCATCCAATCAACTCTTTCAACTACAAATAAACATGTGCAGAGAGACTGCCGGTCAGTGATGCGTGAGACAGTGACACTGATGGAGACGAGTGAGCGCATGGAGACGAGTGAGCGCATGAGCATTCGTATTAATGTGATGTTTTCCTTCCATTGGTAAAAGGTCGCAATGATCTTATTGACATGTTGTACAGACCGTTACTTATGACTCCTGAATATGGGGATTTGTAACTATATGAGTGATTGATTCTGCGCCCAGTAGGATCTCACGCCACAACACGGCTGCTTTTCTGGTGACATATCCCATCCCTGGAAGCATATGCAATATGGAACTGGAAAAACTCCCGGAAATTGGAAAAAAACATGTTGTAAACGTCTTGTCAATTTCACGGTCGCATTACAATTACAATACAATACAATCATATTCAGAGCCAAAAACTCACAATGAGCCAGTCATGGGATGGTAACACCACCCAGTATCAGTAGCGCTGAGCCCAGCGACACCACCCCATTTCTACCACGTGTCTCCTAAAGAGGCCAGTTGTTCCTTATTCACCCCCTCCCTCCTCCCCCTCCACGCCCCCGGCCTCCATGAAAGCTTGCAACCAGTAAAGAGACCAGTCCTCCACCTTGGGCCATATGAATTGCAATGTATTGTATTGTATTGTAATTGCATTTGTATAGCGCTTACTACCCCTGACGAGGCGTCGAAGCGCTTTTCGGCGAGTAGCACGCTACTCCGGGACCCATAGAGGATTAGTGTTGAATTAGTATAGTGAAACATGCGAGTACATTTTAAGTGGTGAATATGTTAGTCAGTTATTTGGATTCGGACGGATAGCAGAAGGATAGAAGAGTAAAAAGGTTTGTATTTATATAGCGCTTCTTACCCCTGATGGGGTGTTGAAGCGCTTTTTTGGCGAGTAGCACGCTACTCCGGAAGCCCATAAAGGATTAGTGGTGAATTAGTATGGTGAAATATGAAAGTAATTTGAGTGTGGATATTAGTCAGTTATTTGGAGTGAGAAGGATAGCGGAGGGATAGAAGGGAAAGAAAGGTTTGCATTCATATCGCGCCTGTTACCCCTGATGGGGTGTTGAAGCGCTTTTCTGGCGAGTAGCAGGCTACTCCGGAACCCATAAAGGATTAGTGTTGAAAATTAGTATTGTGAAATATGAAGTAATTTGAGTGGTGGATATGTTAGTCAGTTATTTGGATTGAGAAGGGTTGGGGAGGGGTAAAATAGGGAGAAAGGTTTGCATTTATATAGCGCTTGTAACCCTGATGAGGTGTTGAAACGCTTTGTTGGCGAGTAGCACACTACTCTGGAACCCATAAAGGATTAGTGGTGAATTAGTATAGTGGAATATGGAATTAGAGAAGTGAACATGTTAGTCTGTTATTTTGATTGAAAAGGATAGTGGAGGGATAGAAGAGTGAAGCATTTCTTTTTTTAGGTCATAGCAGTAGGAGGAGGCTTTTGGATGAGTAAAAAGGGTTTTGGAGGGAGGAGTCAGAGGGAAGAGTTTAGAAAGGTTTGTTGTGGGGGATCGGTATAGTAAAAGAAGTGTCAGATGATGCAAGGAGGGGTAGAGTAGGAGAGAGTAAAGAAAGGGTTATTTTGGGGAACATAGTAGTGGTATGGGGTTTGGGATAAATGAGAGAGTGGGTGTAGTGGATGTAATGATAGGTTTATAGGGTGAGAGATAGGGTAGTGCATTGGAAAGAGTAGTAGAAAGAAGTTTGAGATGAGTCAGAAAGTTGGGCTAGAAGATATATTGAGAGAAGTATAGGCTGAGAAATAGGATAGTGCATTGGAAATGCTAAATTAGAAGAAAGTGATAAATATATAGATCCACAAGTACATTGAGAGTATATAGATGCATAAAGGAGGTAAGTATATGCAGATTAAAGATATTGATAGAGGCACAGGATGAGAAATAGGGTATTGCATTGGATATGCTTTTTCAGGAGAAAAGTAACAGACACACAGATCCAAGTACATGGAGGTACATAGATGCACAATGGAAGCAAGTACATGTAAACCAAAGATGATTTTTTTGTTTGTTTTGTTTTTATAACAACATAATTATTCTACATTTTATCCAAAGCAATACGCAAAGATAGGTACATATCTATAATGAAATTAATGCTTATATACAGAGGGACACATACATAGGGTGGGTATTAATGAATGGGAAAATGGGCAGCATTTTTGGCCCAGGTCCCGACCAGTCTCGAACAAGCTCAAACAGGCACTCACCCTTGTCCTCTCCACCCTTCGCCTCGACACCCGGGCTGGGACGCCCTAAACCTTGGCCGTTTATAACCCTAGTAGTCAGGTGACCCCTTCAGCCAATGGGAACCCTAACACTATCCAATCACAACACTAGCCCTAAAATCTAGAACCAATAGGAAACCAGGACCTTACAGCCAATCTTAGCCCTAGTCCAAGCACCCAATCAGTTTCAAAAACCCTGATCTCTACGTCCAATAGAGGCCCTAGCCCTACCAGTAGTCCCAACCCTAGTCCAAGCAACCAATAGCACAGGAAGCCATAGTCCCTACTTCCAATAGAAAGCCTAACCCTACTCTTAGTCCCACACCTAGTCCAGCAACCAATCACACCAGAAGCCCTAATCGCTACTTCCAATTAAAGGCCTAATCCTAGCCCTAGTCCCACCCTAGTCCCAGCAACCAATAACACCAGAAGCCCTAGTCCCTACTTCCAATAGAAATCCTAATCCTAGCCCTACTCCCAACCCTACATTGATTGAATCACAGACCCAGAAACCAATCAGAAGCCTCAAATACCCAACCAATGAGGACACTAACCCTAATCCAATAGAACATCAGATACAACCACCAATCTGTGTACACATGTACCAAACAATATCAGACTATATAAGGTCCCAGCTACCTCAGACAAGGTTTGCTGGCCAAGGAGTTGGAAGCTGATCCTCTATTCAGAAATCTCCTAGGAGACAGACAGGCTTAATCCACACTTTGGAATTCTGCAGGTAAGGCCCTGACAAACTTGTCCTCCAACAACACTATTTGTATAAAGCTTTACTCCCTCTCCTGGCCAAAAAACGAAGTGCACAGTCCCTATTCAACACAGTTTAAACAGTTTACAGCAGATTACTGCTGTCTCAGGGGAGAAAGGGGGGGCTGGTTTCACTGACTTGTTAACACAAAATGGTCGCTGGGGGTGCACTGCTTAACGTACAGGTCTTAGCACAGAGCAAAGGAGGCATTTGGAGGGAAAAACTGATAGTCACGGGGAATGAGAGGGAAAAACTACAGAGTTTGGACTGCAAATCCCACAATTCAACAGGTTAAATGGAAGCAGTCACGGGCAGGAAAAACCACAAGTTTAAACACAAAAACATGGGATAAATTATGCAATCACTGGCAGGTTAAAACTACAATTTTAAACTGTAACAGCCACAGGCAAAGACAGGTAAAGAAATTTAAAAAGAAAAAAATAAGGTGATGCAATCACAGGTAGGGAAAATCGTTTTTTTAAACTTTTTTAGGAAAGAGACAGCACTAGTCTGCCTCCTTACCACTTCCTGGACTCTGCTCACTGCAATCTGGGCACAGATAGGCTGCAACTCATAAAATGGAGGAGAATGTACATCTGTAGCCTGTCATGCTTGCTCATGTCCCGCAGACTGTCTTTTGTTTGACGACTACTAGTTTCATGATGGTGTTCCATAAACCTGCCCTCTGAGATCTGTGTTTCTGCTCAAGCCTCAAGATAAAGATTTTTTCTAAGTATTCCCTGAACAACAATTTTGTATGAAGACCCGAATGTTCTCTTGGAGCTTGAAGATTACCCATCCAGATCGCATCTGTTTCTTCTTGCTGTATCACCCTCCCCCTTAAATTCGATACTTTAAAAAAAGTAAAAATTATTTAATGTATTAATACTCAAAAAAGTACGGAGAACAATTGATGTTCCCAGGTACATTGAAGAAAGATCAGAGGAACATTGCTGCCACCTACTGGTCAAATTGTTTATATAAGAAAGAAAAGTTAACTTTCGATGAAATATGCTAAATGTTTCCTAATTTCAACTGAATTACTATTTCTTTTGCTATTTGATATTACAAAATTGGAGATTGCATAGTTATAGGCTGTTTTTCTTACGATGGCCTGTTAGGCTGCTTTCAAAGGTGCGGCAGTTCGTAAACACTGCTCTCGGATGTGGGGTTTTGTTTTATTGTATGCCTATGTGGTTTTATGTGTTATTTTATTGTATAATATGCTGTTGGTTCAATAAAAGTATGACCCTCCCCTCTTTGAAAATGAGTAAAGTGCTACAGTTAATTGTGTATATTTCTCATTATTCAACCAACCCATTTGTTTCCTAAATCCTATTGCTTGTATTTGATACGTTGTACGTATATTTTTTAGAAAATATGGCGCTGCCCGACGAGGGTTCATGGTTACTTGGTTGGGGTATTTTAACTTTTCTGAGTGTTTTTCAAAGTTCCACTGTCACTTCATGGGTGGATTCACACCACAGCGCGCCTGCTGAATGTAACCAGCCAAAGAGTGATTAGGGGGCGGCAGCCAGGAAGAACCGAAGATCAGTCCTAACTATCAAGGACATTACTCCTTCAGCTCTCTTCCTGGTCCCGTTCGTTTACCCTTGTAATATCACTCCCTGCTCACACAGAACTGACACATACACCAGAAAAACATTTTGGGGTAACACTACAGCTATTCAACAGTCCCCAAAGGGGGCAACTCATGAAGTCCCTAAAAGTGAAGAAAAAAAAAAGGTAACAGGTATCGGCAGAACTGAAACCCAACGGATCAGACAAGAAAATACCGCACCTCCGTCTCAGAAGCAGAAGAAAGGAAGAAGCTGCAAACATGGTCCCTTGACGCGCCCCCTGCTGCTGACAGCCACCACAATCTGGAGGAGGCAAGCTTGAACCCTGGCAAGGCCAGGCCGGTCAGCCATTCCTCTGAGGGCAGCAGACAAAAGCAGCAGCAAATACAGCAGGACTCCAAGTGCCCAGGAATGGCATATTTCCGAAAAAAGTGCCAACTAAACGAGAAGTTATCAGTTCTTGTCCTTATTGGAGGGCAAGGGGATCATCATCTTAGTGAGGAAGTCCAAAATGGGTCCGGCCATCAGTCGGCTGTGTGTGCACCTCAACACTGGGAGACAACGGATGTAACTACCCCTGACCAAAGAAAGATGACCAGAGGAACATACTGGAAACACAAGTGCCACTAGAGCTCAAAGAGCAACTTGCACCACTCAGGACCTAAGAACACAAGCACCACTCAATGAAGGGAAACTCTCTTATCTCTCTAAGCCTACCAGATTTATGATGAACCCCACAACTCCCAGAAGACATGCAGCACAAGAAAAGTCTACCATCTCGATAAAACTGGCACCAAATCATGAACGAAGATCTATATGGCCAAGGAAGGGTCAGGATCAGAAAAGACCAGAACGTCCTAATGGTGAATACAGTACATCATTGTAGAACCACAGAGGGTCTCCAGCATCTAGGCAAAATCGAGCTGCCTTAACTTCATCTCTAAACTGTAATTGACAGTGTGGGAACTTTTCTTAGGAGTCCCAGGCCATTCAGGGCCTCATTTATGAAAAGTGATGCATCGCTGCGTGAAAACAGCAATGCTTCACTTTTCGTTGTGCCCTCCTAGCGACATGATGGATGAGTCATATTTACTGTATGATGCATCATTTCACAAGGAATGTGGATTGCTGGAGTTGTGTCACAAGCGTGGCGCAACTCCAGCAATGAAGGGCGGAGGGCTATGGATATAGCACTGCATCACCCTTACGCCTGCCATGAGGCAGGCGTAAGGTTTTGACGCATTTGCGTCCTAGTAGTGGCGCAGTGAAATTTCACTGCGTCACTTCTACGAGGCTTACTTGCATGGGAACGCCCCCCCTGAATACATTATACCTGACGCAGGTATAATGTAGCGCAGGGGTTTACAAAGTGACGCATCTGCTTAAATGTGTCACTTTGTAAATAGGGCGCAACAGGGGGTATGTTTTACGCCGCCGATGCGTCCCAAAAAGTGACGCAAGAGCAGCGCAAAACTGTCGTATGCCTCAGGGGCAGATTTACTAGAAACTGACGCATTTCTGCATCATAGCAGAGATGCGTCAGTTTACTTGCGTCACCCAAAAAAACTCTTGCGCCACCATGTGTGCGTTGCATTTACAATGCGGCGCACCATGGCGCAAGGATTGACAGATGCGTCATGCATCTGTTGGCGCAAAGGTCACGCATTGCTGGAGTAGTGTCGCAAGCACGACGCAACTCCAGCAATGCTCAGGAAGGCCTATACCTATTGTGCTGCGTCACTCCTCACGCCTGCTTCAAGCAGGCGTAAGGTTTTGACGCAGTGGCGTCATAGAAGTGGCGCAGTGAAATATTGTAGATTTCACTGCGTCACTTTTATGAGGCTTTCTTGCGTCGGAACGCCCACCCTGCATGCATTATACCTGACGCAGGTATAATGTGGTGCAGGCCTTTACAACGTGACGCATCTCTCTAGATGCATCACGTTTTAAATGTGTCGCAACGTGGCACATTGTTTACACCACCGCTGAGTCACAAAAATGTCGCAAGGGGCTTGTAAATCTGCCCCTCACAATTTATTGAATTTAGATTGTGGCAATCGGGGACAGTTAACGCTGGTGTCCTGGGGCACCAAGTACACCCTTCAGGGTTCCAACATCATACATTTCAAGGTTGGCTCAGCGAGATGGTACATGGCTAGAGACTCAGAACTCAATATCCATCTAGTAGTAATTCATCACGCAAAGCCCATTCCGTTTCTTTGTCTTTAAAGAGAAATGACTACATTATTCACATACAAAGTAAATACTATACATAGATATCAGAGATAACTAGTTAATACTCTGTAATCAAGTAATATTCAAACAATATTTTAGCAGTTCCTGGAGGACATCTATGCTGTTCCCGTGGGACAGTTCACAGTGTTACACGTAGTGCAAAGCAGAACAGTCTCTTTCACTCACCCGGAAGTTTGGGGTGGCGGGTTGCCCATGGAGACCCCGACCTGGTCGTTGCCAATGCTAGCAAACGCCCCCTCCACTACAGAATGGATTCTCCCCTTCAGCATCTTACGCCTGCTGTATCTTTGATAGGTGGGGGCAGCGCTGCTCTAGCTGGAGTGTTGCTTGGAACGGCCCGCCGAGTGATGAAAGCAGTGTCTCTGCCCTGGGCCACCTCACATGGCCCCAGTCCGTGGCAGGTGTGCTGGTGCGTCCTGATTCAGGCTGGCGAGCAGCAACTGTACCAAGCGAAAAAGGTTGTGTCTGGGTCACAATACTCATGGGTCAGTGGATCTTGCCATTCAGCTGTTTTTTCGGGCCCAATAACAAAACCCACGGAACAAGCAAGCCCACCCTGGGTTCCAGAGGTGAGTACTCAGACGAGTTGAAATCCCCTCTGTCAGTGTAGTGCCTCCTACGGCACTACAGTGTAGAAAACAACAGGATATTGCTAGGATTTTCAAGTACCCAGACGCTTCTCGGCACTAAGTCACTTCTGATAAACACTGGGGGGCAGATTTACTAGGCCCTTGCGCCACTTTTGCGTCATTTTTAACATGGGAAAAGTGACGCAAAAGTGGCGCAAGGGGCTTGTAAATCTGCCCCTGGGAGTGTCGAGTCCCATGGCACCCTCTGGTTCCAGGTACAGGTGTTTCAGCACATGCTGTGGGGACACTCACCCTCGGCCGAGTTGTGCGGCTTCCTTTCTCATGTTGTAGCAGACAACTTTGGTTCACACCGCTTCAGCTCCTGCATCCCCTCTTCCTCTGATTAAAGATGTCTAAATGTAAGGTCTCTCCAATGTCCCTCCTGAATAGTCATCAGCGCTTTCCGTCGAAACAGGATCAAGGAAGTCCCTTTTGGCAGGCTGGTCAAAGTCCTGGAAAGTGATTTAATTACACTTACTCCAACCCAGCATCATAAAGAGTTTCTTGGTCGCCACTGGTGTGGAGATCCTGGCTTCTTGTTAGAGATATCTTAGTACACTGGCTGAAAGCTACTGCCCCATATTTATACCCAAGTTACAGACAGCATTTGTGAATTCTAACAGTTCTGGAACCAGTTCTTGAAAGTTTCTGCATTTTGCATTGTCCAGTTTGACTGGTACAGCCATTTTGTCTTTGTTAGCTGGAAGGACATCCCAAGCTGGGAGTCAGAGTACAAAGAAAAGGGAAGCTAAGCTGTATTACTTGAGTACCTGCTAACCTGTAGAAAATAACTATTCCATTGAACAATAGGGGCAGTAAATGACACTCCCTGAGCTTCAAAAGCACCTTCTCTCGCTTCTCCACGCGCTGAAGTCTGACCCACTACAAAAGATCTCTTGAATGTCCTGTAAGAACCTTCCAATTCACATTGCTGTCTGGGGCTCCCTCTGCTCCCCATCCTTGGTACCACTGGAATGTAAGACAACAACATTAATTCCAGCATGGCTAAAATGGATTCCAGTATGGCCACAGCCACACGTGTCACAAAAGCTGCACGCAGATCAAGTCGCGGCTCCTGGAGAGAGTACTGCAGGGCTGCGGGGCGGTGGGGCGGGGCGGGGGAGGGACAGGGTGGAGGGTAGTAAACTCCGGCATATGGCCGAACGGAGGTAAGTACAGAAATAAATAAATAAAACGGATTACATTGCGCGCGCCGCATCGCCATTTGGCGGGCGCCGCCCCACAGCGTTACCTGTGCGAGCCGCCACTGCCATAGAATAACAGTACTTTTCACTGCTGATAATTGATTGATTTGGTAATTTATAAAGCATGAACAAATGCCCGAAGGTGTCAAGGCGCTAGTTGACACACCTCGTGTGAGCCTGTCATTGCCAGAAGTCTCATTCCCTCGCTTGCAAAACTTTGACTACCTAGGAGATTGAGAATGCTAAGTCGCGTCCAGCTATGAAAGCCACACCTCACCCCTACCACTGACCTGTACTTGTTATTGAGTTTACCTGCAGATGCAGTCGGCCATGTATCTGAGGTTTCAGCTGTTCCTGTGATGCCAGTCCTTTTCCGACGCTAATCTTTCCAACACTCATCATCGAGACCTGCAAAACAAAGGAAAGAAAATAACAGACTACTGTTCCTACAATAACAGTAGCACACAAACGTGTAGTGTAAACAAACCTATACTTACCGTCCTTGGGAAGGACTGCCCCATCACAGATTCCTTAGTGTGCATTGCCTGCATGATCTTCATTGAACTCTAAAGAGAGCAACAGAGACAGTCATTTTGGCATTGTGCATAGCGTGCTGTGATCTCAACAATGTAATATGAACTTACAAGAATACTGTGAGTCAATAGTGTATGCAATAATGAACTATATTCCATCTGTATACGCTTGAACCTTGATTGAAAGGCTTGTGCACTATAAAGTACCAGCACCAATGGTTTGGGAAAACCTAAGAACAATTGTAGAATCTCATGCAACTGAATTCACTGCCTAGGCATGAACACGTAAGGTCTAATCCCTACACATATTCCAGGTAATGTAGTGAAACAAAAGAGCGGGGTAAAAAAACTAGTGGAGCCAGGGTTCCCAGAGTACCTAGAAATAATTCTCATTTACTTCTATTCCCAGAAGTCCATACTTGTTCCACGTTAAACACTAAACACCTTGTGGGAAAGAGGGAATGGATTGGTAAACTTGTCTAACCTACTAGTAAATTTGAGGAATGGTTAGAGTCTGGGCTCAGGTCTCAAACATATGGCTAAAGTGTATTTGTTCCCCTAAAGTTGACGTGACTGGCAGAGAATTGGACCACAGGCGGAGTCAAGGAAAACACTCATCCTCAAGCAATGCATGCAACATTGCAGCAGCTGAGAGGCAGATTTCTATTCTCTCTAATCCCATTTCCCTTTCCAGTCAGGGACTGACTGATTCCCAAGTACTTAATGGTTTTGGGAGCAGATAGTATTTTGCAGGAGTGGAGTAAAAGCTTCTATGGCATCTTCACGTCTACACAAGATCGCACATGAAAGGTTAGTGCTTAGAACCCGACAGTTTAATGTGAAATATGTCCTGTCAGTGAAAAGTCCCCCACACCTATTTTACTGTAGAAGGGTTATCTGTTCCATAGGAAAGAACTGGTATACAGTATTACATTTAATAATGTTATCTCCATCTATGAAACAACTAGATTAAATTCTTGGACTTTTTGAAATATTTATTATAAGCCCAATTCACTATTAAAGTCAGATTTGTAATATATATTTTGGAAAAGGTACTTTTAGAAAAATACCTCCCCCCCCTAAAGCCTATGGAGGCCCATTTGCATGAGCTTCCACCATCACTTCACAGCTTAAAAGCCCCTTGATGAGGTGTGAAAACTGCTCACAGAGCAGAACAAAGGACTTTTGTATGAGGTGTTTTTTTCCTCTGGCAGGATGACCATCTGTGTGGCGCCCAAGAACTTGATTAACTACCCTGTCACAGGCAAATGCTAGCTGACACCTGGGCAGGGCCCTTATTTATTCCCCCAGGGAGGCACATATCCCAGTGGTAGAGGCACTACCTCCAGAAATAATTTTAAGTGGCCATGGAGGGGAGGGGGTTGCTGTTTTCCATGACCACACCTCTGGGGTGGGGACAAATGCTCTACACAAGGGGAGAAGGGTTTCACCAGCTTGGATTTAGTCAGAGGGGGGCATTGTGGGATTGTTTGCAGTAGAGAGAAAAATGATTTGGCTCATGCACTCTGTGGTAAAAAGAATTCAGTATATTTGAAGGTATGATTAGTCAATTGTGAGCGTACATGAAGGAATCGCTTTCTGATCCAAAAGCGTAAAGAACAAAACAAAATAGCATTTCCCATTGCGGCAAACGTCCCTTCGGTGCACTGCCTGGATTCCCGGTAGAGAAAGTAATCAATGGTCACAATATTTAACAACGAGTCTGATATGAAATTTCATAGTGTTATCTTGATTTAATTCATTGATTTCAATTTTCCATAATAACAAAAGTGCTCATGGAGAAGGATATTCAATTCAGCAGCAACATATCTATTCATCAAGGAACAAGTCCATCATAAATATAATCGCATCATCCCATGCTGCCGACTGAGACGCGAGACAGATCCTTGACGTCTCTCCAACGTTCTCCCCTGATGAAGGGCTACTGTAGCCCGAAATGCATTGGTAAGATGCAGTTATATTCATGATGGACTTGTTCCTTGATGAAAGGATATGTTGCTGCTGAATTGAATATTGCTCCCCATGAGCACTTTTGTTATTATGGAAAGTTGAAATCTTTGATGAATTAAATTAAGATAACACTACAAAGTTTCATATCAGACTCGTTGTTAAATACTGTGAACATTGTTTTGTTTCCCTACTGGGCATCCAGGCAGTGCACCGAAGGGACGTTTGCCACAACGGGAAACGCTATTTTGTATTGTTTGCAGTAGATCACACCACAACAGCTGCAAAACTGGGTAGGGTTACCCCTGGGAACCTTCTTCTTATTGGTTAGGGAGGGGCCAGGAGTCACCCCATCTACATATTAGTGGCAGATATAAATGTGGCACCTCTGGGCATTCTCTTTAGAACACTACTGAACCTGTGGAATACACAATAGGACAGCACCTCCTGTTGAGACCTGTGAAAGGACCTGAAAGGCTGGACCTGCTCCCACTTGTACCCAGGACAATGAAGTAGACTCCAAGGATCAGTTGGCTGACCTCCTGTTAAGCTACAGGAACTCAAAAAGCTGCTAGATGTCTTTTTCCTGAAGAGCCCAGCTGACAAGTTCCAACTGGATCTGTCCTGGACCCTACTGGGCATTCTGCTGGAGTGAGTCTTGACCCCAAAGTGCTGCTCCTGAAGTACTGGGACACTTGGCTGTGTCAAAGTGTACTACTCCTAACATATTGAAAACCTGGGACTTAGAAACTTTTTGGATCCAAAGTCCTCCAGAGAACTGGGACAAACCTGCCAAGTCAATCTGATGAAGGTGCATTGCTGCTGGGCTAAAGATTCAGGTTGCTGCTGCTCAGAGTTTTTCCATAACAACATCACGGGGAGGGGGCATGCCGGCCTCGTAGAGTCATGTTTGGCTACAGGTTGCAGCCTTGCTCTGCTGGAGGAATCCGAGCTCCAAAGAAATGACTATGTCTGAACGTAGAAATCTTCACCATGTGAAGGCACCAACCAATGGCTTCACAGGGCCCGAATCTGATGGCTATCTGGCCTCGTCGATCCTTCTCAGCCACAACCTGCTGACTTGCCTCGCTGAGGAATTTTGACTCCCATTTCAGAGATTAAGTCAGAAGGAACATTTTCTGACCAGGGTGAACCTGATTTCTAAATCTGACCCGCTCTCCATTGTGATTGGCCTTAAAACACACCTATGCACTGGTCAAGTTCAACTAGTTGACTGCGATTGGCGTGCAACACTTTTTGGCCCTATTTTTATTTAAAACTTTAAAAGTTCACATCTCCAGGTCCCCTTATTGTATTTTTGTGTTATTTTGTTCATTACATTATGCTCTATTTTCTATACATTGGATTGGGATTTTTATTGTGTTGTATATTCAACTTTTTAACGATTTTGGTACTTCTAAGTACTTTAATCATTTTCTTAATTTAAATCTGTCTGCTCTGCTCCACAACTACCAGGGGTTCACCTCAGGTTTAAATTGCTGAATCCTTTACTGGACATAAGAAAGATAGTGACATTATTGCTTGTGGTGGACTACCAACCACCCCGACTACTAATCCACCGTCTCACAAAAGTCACAGCTTCCCCATTGACAAGTGCAAGTCCCAATAGCGTTCTTGTCAAGTAAGGGATTAGGGTTCACAGCAGAAAGCAGTGCTAAGTACTTTTAATAGTGAGGGCTTGAATAGCACCCTCACAGTATGTACCAGACAATCTTTTACCTCTTTTGTTGTTCCAGGGGCCTTATGGTGCCATGTGCTCTGTTGCCCATGGGCTCATCTGATACAGATCTGGGTCCTTCTTGATTTCAAAGTGCCTTTTCCAACGTCAGCAAGTCATTGGGTGCTCTGTATTGGGGCCTTTGCTGAGGAATCGCAGCCATGTATGTCCCCTGTCCCTAACTATGCTTATCTCTGTGTGATTTTAACTCTTGTTTTCAATGGCTCTGGGTGGTCAGCGACACTGTGGGCCTGCAGCAGCTCAGGGGGCTGCGCCTCCCTCATCTGTCAACCATTTCGTTGACAAGGACTGGCTGCTGTGCCTTGTTTCATTCTGGGGACCCTTCTTTATTGATTTTAGGTGGAAGTGATGCTGATGGTACATTTCTGGTCCTCAGAAGAAGTCCTGGAAGTTCTGGCCAGTGTGGGACAATGTCTCGAGCTTTGCCCCTTGAGCACCAGTCTCTCGTTCTTCTTTTTCTGTCTGTTGGGACAGAGAAGCCTCTTATGCATTGCTCTAGTGAGCATGTATCCCTGTGTCAAGTCCATCATATCAAACTCTATAGATTTTTGACCCCCAGCCCTCATATCACCAGACACGCCAATCATGTCTGCGCTGTAGGCCTTTACTGTGATACAGATTGCGACCCAAAGCAGAGCTGTCTAGACGAGCACACCATGCCACTCTATCAAACATGATAGAGTGGCATGCTTGCCAGGCTGTACAGGACTTACAGTGGTGGTAGCGATAAGATTGTAGTGGTAAGTCAAACCTTTATACCTGTCTTTCACAGAGAGAGCCACATACTCACACATTTTAACATTGGACCGCCAGTCCCTTGCAACGGGGTCCTTTTCCCATCTACGTGGAACTGGAGGGAGTGCTGCGGGGGGAGATGTCATCAGTGATGTCACTGACCATGTCATGAGTGATGTAATATGTGTCGTCATCAGCAGTGCATTGCGGGGGCGCGAGTTATAGTTAGCTCACCTAACTATAACGGCCAAATTTCTCTGGTTTTGTACGGGTGAAATGTCAGTCTAACTATAACGTCCCTGAAACCTGTTGTTTTTTCAGTGAATTTCGAAAGTTTTTTTAAATGCTAATTCCTAACTATAACGTCCCTGAAACCTCTGTTTTTTTCAGTGAATTTTTTAAGGTTTTTAACATGCTAATTCCTAACTATAATGTCCCTGAAACCTCTGGTTTTTTCAGTGAATTTCTAAGGTTTTTTAAATGCTAATTTCTAACTATGCCTACATAGGTAGGACATGTGCAGAAAGAGGAAGAAAGGTGCAGAAAGAAGCAAGAGAAGTGCAGAAAGAGGCAAGAGAGGTGCAGAAAGAGGAAGAAAGTTGCAGAAAGAAGCAAGAGAAATGCAGAAAGAACCAACAGAGGTGCAGAAAGAGGCCTACTTTGACTGTACCTTACAACAGACTCAGACAAAGTAGCCTAATCACTAATCCTTCTCCCAAGATGTCTTAAACCTCACTTTTCTCTTGAAGGTTCACTATTAATCGACTGCTCAGAATGTTAGGCCTACCAAATATAAAACAGGAATCCTAAGCATTTCACTGTTGTAAGTCTGACCAAGTTTGTGAAGGTATGCATGCGTGACTATGCTTTTACCTAGTGACATGTTAAATGAAAATAAACATACAAAAACTTGAATACCTGAGTTTCAAACAGCATACTCTGTAAATTTGTGTACAAAAAGGTGTACGCATTTCTTTCTGCTCACAATACAGGGCACATGGGTATTCAATAATATATTTGAGGGGCTCTATAACACATATATACATAAGACATGTCTGCCTGTGCAACCGAATGACAGAGCAGAACTGAGAAGATTTAACCACTTATAGGAGAAGTTACCCGCTTTTTAAGCTACCATCTTCAGATGCATAACACATGTAAGAATACATATACAAGTAGACATATACCTCAGTCATGAGAGCATGCAGACCTTTAAACTTGACAGCTGGCACTTCCCATTTGAGTACAGAAAGAGGCGAGAGAAGTTCAGAAAGAAGCAAGAGAGTTGCAGAAACAGGCAAAAGAGGTACAGAAAGAGGAAACAGGGGTGCAGACAGAGGCAAGAGAGGTGCAGAAAGAGGGAAAATGGGTACCAAAAGAGGAAAGAGGGGTGCAGAAATTTGCAAGAGAGGTGCAGAAAGAAGCAAGAGCAGTGCAGAAAGAACCAACATAGGTGCAGAAAGAGGTAATAGGGGTGCAGAAAGAGGCAAGAGAAGTGCAGAACGAAGCAAAAGAGGTGGAAAAAGAGGCAAGAGGGGTGCAAACAGAGGCAAGAGAGATACAGAAAGAAAGAAGAGGGGTGCAGAAAGAGGTAAGAGGGGTGCCAAAATTTGCAAGAGAGGTGCAGAAAGAAGCAAAAGAGGTGCATAAGAAGGCAAGAGAACTGCAGAAAGAGGCAAGAGAGTTGCAGAAACAGGCAAGAGAGGTGCATAAAAAGGTAACAGGGGTGCAGAAAGAGGCAACAGAGGTGCAGAAAGAGGGAAGAGGGGTGCAGAAAGAGGCAAGAGTGGTGCATAAAGAAGCAAGAGAAGTGCAGAAAGAAGCAACAGAGGTGCAGAAAGAGATATGAAGGGTGCAGCAAGAGGCAAGAGAAGTACAGAAAGAATCAACAGAGGTGCAGAAGGAGGCAAGAGAAGTGCATAAAGAGGCAAGAGAGTTGAAGAAACAGGCAAAAGAGGTGCAGAAAGAAGCAAGAGCAGTGCAGAAAGAACCAACAGAGGTGCAGAAGGAGGCAAGACGGTGCAGAAAGAGGCAAGAGGGGTGCAGGAATTTGCAAGAGAGGTGCATAAAGAAGCAACAGAGGTGCAGAAGGAGACAAGAGAACTGCAGAAAGAGGCAAGAGAGTTGCAGAAAGAGGCAAGAGGTACAGAAAGAGGGAAGAAGGGTGCAGAAAGAGATAAGAGGGGTGTAGAAAGAAGCAACAGAAGTGCAGAAAGAAGCCAGAGAAGTGCAGAAAGAAGCAACAGAGGTGCAGAAAGAGGCAAGAGAGGTGCAGAGAGGGAAGAGGGGTACAGAAAGAGGCAAGAGGGGTGCAGAAAGAAGCAAGAGAGGTGCAGAAGAAGCAAGAGAAGTGTTGAAAGAAACAACAGAGGTGAAGAAAGAGGCAAGAGAGTTCCAGAAACAGGCAAAAGAGGTGCAGAAAGAAGCAAAAGCGGTGCAGAAAGAACCAACAGAGGTGCAGAAGGAGGCAAGAGGGGTGCCGAAATTTGCAAGAGAGGTCCAGAAAGAAGCAAGAGCAGTGCAGAAAGAACCAACAGAGGTGCAGAAAGAGGCAAGAGAGGTGCAGAGAGGGAAGAGAAGTGCAGAAAGAGGCTAGAGGGGTACAGAAAAAGGAAAGAGAAGGGCAGAAAGAAGCAATTGAGGTGCAGAAGGAGGCAAGAGAAGTGCAGAAAGAGGCAAGAGATTTGCAGAAACAGGCAAAAGAGGTACAGAAAGAAGCAAGAGCAGTGCAGAAAGAACCAAAAGAGGTGCAGAAGGATGCAAGAGGGGTGCTGACATTTGCAAGAGAGGTCCAGAAAGAAGCAAGAGCATTGCAGAAAGAACCAACAGAGGTGCAGAAACAGACAAGAGGGGTGCAGAAAGTGGCAAGAGAAGTGCAGAAAGAAGCAACAGCGGTGCAGAAGGAGCCAACAGAACTGCAGAAAGAGGCAAGAGAGTTGCAGAAACAGGCAAGAGAGGTGCAGAAAAAGAGAACAGAGATGCAGAAAGAGGCAAGAGAGGTGCAGAAAGAAGCAACAGAAGTGCAGAAAGTAGCAACAGAGGTGAGGAAAGAGGAAAGAGGGGTGCAGAAAGAGGCAAGAGAAGTGCAGAAATAAGCAACAGAGGTGCAGAAGGAAGCTAGAGAAGTGCAGAAATAGGCAAGAGAGTTGAAGAAACAGGCAAAAGAGGTGAAGAAAGAAGCAAGAGCAGTGCGGAAAGAACCAACAGAGGTGCAGAAGGAAACAAGAGAGCTGCAGAAAGAGGCAAGAGAGTTGCAGAAACAGGCAAGAGAGGTGCAGAAAAAGCAAACAGGGGTGCAGAAAGAGGCAAGAGGTACAGAAAGAGGGAAGAAGGGTGCAGAAAGAGGTAAGAGGGGTGCAGAAAGAAGCAAGAGAAGTGCAGAAAGAAGCAAGAGAAGTGCAGAAAGAAGCAACAGAGGTGCAGAAAGAGGCAAGACGGATGCAGAAAGAGGCAAGAGATGTGCAGAAAGAAGCAGCAGAGGTGCATAAAGAGGCAAGTGAGGTGCAGAGAGGGAAGAGGGGTGCAGAAAGAGGCAAGAGGGGTGCAGAAAGAAGCAAGAGATGTGCAGAAGAAGCAAGAGAAGTGCAGAAAGAAACAACAGAGGTGAAGAAAGAGGCAAGAGAGGAGGCAAGAGAGTTACAGAAATAGGCAAAAGAGGTGCAGAAAGAAGCACAAGCAGTGCAGAAAGAACCAACAGAGGTGCAGAAGGAGGCAAGAGGGGTGCCGAAAGAGGCAAGAGGGGTGCCAAAATTTGCAAGAGAGGTCCAGAAAGAAGGAAGAGCAGTGCAGAAAGAAGCAACAGAGGTGCAGAAAGAGGCAAGAGAGGTGCAGAGAGGGAAGAAGGGTGCAGAAAGAGGCAAGAGGGGTGCAGAAAAAGAAAAGAGAAGTGCAGAAAGAAGCAACAGAGGTGCAGAAGGAGGCAAGAGGGGTGCTGAAAGAGGCAAGAGGGGTGCCGACATTTACAAGAGAGGTCCATAAAGAAGCTAGAGCAGTGCAGGAAGAATCAACAGAGATGCAGAAACAGACAAGAGGGTGACGAAAGAGGCAAGAGAAGTGCAGAAAGAAGCAACAGAGGTGCAGAAGGAGCCAACAGAACTGCAGAAAGAGGCAAGAGAGTTGCAGAAACAGGCAAGAGAGGTGCAGCAAAAGGGAACAGGGGTGCAGAAAGAGGCAAGAGAGGTGCAGAAAGAGGGAAGAAGTGTGCAGAAAGAGGCAAGAGGGGTGCAGAAAGAAGCAACAGAAGTGTAGAAAGAAGCAAGAATAGTGCAGAAAGAAGCAACTGAGGTGCAGAAAGAGGCAAGAGGGGTGCAGAAAAAGGCAAGAGAGTTGCAGAAACAGGCAAAAGAGGTGCAGAGAGAAGCAAGAGCAGTGCAGAAAGAACCAACAGAGGTGCAGAAGGAGGCAAGAAGGGTGCAGAAAGAGGCAAGAGGGGTGCAGAAATTTGCAAGAGAGGTACAGAAAGAAGCAAGAACAGTGCAGAGAGAAACAACAGAGGTACAGAAGGAGGCAAGAGGGGTACAGAAAGAGGCAAAAGAAGTGCAGAAACAAGCAAAACAGGTGCGGAAAGAGGCAAGAGGGGTGTAGAAAGAGGCAAGAGAGGTGCAGAATGAGGCAAGAGAGGTGCAGAAAAAGGGAAGAAGGGTGCAGAAAGATGCAAGAGGGGTGCAGAAAGCAGCAAGAGAGGTGTAGAAAGAAGCGATAGAAGTGCAGAAAGAAGCAACAGAAGTGCAGAAAGAGGCAAGAGGGGTGCAGAAAGAGGCAAGGGAGGTGCAGAAGGAAGGAACAGAGGTACAGAAAGAGACAAGAAAAGTGCAGAAAGAGGCAAGAGAGTTGCAGAAACAGGCAAAAGAGGTGCAGAAAGAGGGAACAGGGGTGCAGACAGAGGCAAGAGAGGTGCAGAAAGAACCAACAGAGGTGCAGAAAGAGGCAAGAGGGGTGCAGAAATATACAAGAGATTAGCAGACAGAAGCAAGAGCAGGACAAAAAAACAAACAGAGGTGCAGAAAGAGGCGAGAGGGGTGCAGAAAGAGGCAAGAGAAGTGGAGAAAAGCAAAAGAGGTGCAGAAAGAAGCAAGAGTGGTGCAGAAAGAGGCAAGAGGGGTGCAGAAATGTACAAGAGAGTAGCAGACAGAAGCAAGAGCAGTGCAGAAAGAACCTACAGAGGTGCAGAAAGAGGCAAGAGGGGTGCAGAAAGAGGCAAGAGAGGAGCAGAAAGAGGCAAGAGAGGTGCACACAGAGGCAAGAGGGGTGCAGAAATTTGCAAGAGAGGTGCTGAAAGAAGCAAGAGAAGTACAGAAAGAAGCAACAGAGGTGCAGAAAGAGGCAAGAGGGGTGCATAAAGAGGCAAGAGAAGTGCAGAAATAAGCAACAGAGGTGCAGAAAGAGGCAAGAGAGCTGTAGAAAGAGGCAAGAGAGTTGCAGAAACAGGCAAAAGAGGTGCAGAAAGAGGGAACAGGGGTGCAGACAGAGGCAAAAGAGGTGCAGAAGGAACCAACAGAGGTGCAGAAAGAGGCGAGAGAGGTGCAGAAAGAGGCAAGAGAAGTGCAGAAAAAAGCAAAAGAGGTGCAGAAAGAGGCAAGAGGGGTGCAGAAGGAGGCAAGAGGGGTGCAGAAATGTGCAAGAGAGTAGCAGACAGAAGCAAGAGCAGTGCAGAAAGAACCAACAGAGGTGCAGAAAGAGGTGAGAGGGGTGCAGAAAGAGGCAAGAGTAGTGCAGAAAAAAGCAAAAGAGGTGCAGCAAGAGGGGTGCAGAAAGAGGCAAGAGAGGAGCAAAAAGAGGCAAGAGAGGTGCACACAGAGGCATGAGGGGTGCAGAAATTTGCAAGAGAGGTGCGGAAAGAAGCAAGAGAAGTGCAGAAAGAAGCAACAGTGGTGCAGAAAGAGGCAAGAGGGGTGCAGAAAGAGGCAAGAGAAGTGCAGAAATAAGCAACAGAGGTGCAGAAAGAGGCAAGAGAAGTGCAGAAAGGAGCAACAGAGGTACAAAAAGAGGGCAGAGGGGTTGCAGACAGAGGCAAGAGAGGTGCAGAAAGAGGGAAGAGGGGTGCAGAAAGAGGCAAGAGGGGTGCAGAACTTTTCAAGAGAGGTGCAGAAAGAAATAAGAGCAGTGCAGAAACAACCAAGAGAGGTGCTGAAACAGGCAAGAGGGGTGCAGAAAGAGGCAAGAGAAGTGCAGAAAGAAGCAACAGAGGTGCAGAAAGAGGCAAGGGAACTGTAGAAAGAGGCAAGAGAGTTGCAGAAACAGGCAAGAGATGTGCAGAAAGAGGGAACAGGGGTGCAGAAAGAGGCAAGAGAGGTGCATAAAGAGTGAAGAGAGGTGTAGAAACAGGCAAGAGAGGTGCAGAAAGAGGAAAGAGGGGTGCAGAAAGAGGGAAGAGGGGTGCAGAAAGAGGCAAGAGGGGTACAGAAAGAGGCAAGAGGGGTCAGAAAGAAGCAACAGAGGCGCAGAAAGAGGCAAGAGAGGTGCAGAAACAGGCAAGAGAAGTGCAGAAAGAGGCAAGAGAAGTGCTGAAAGAAGCAACAAAGGTGCAGAAAGAAGCAAGAAAAGTGATGAAACAGAAAAGTAAGTTGCATTTTTGGTAATGTTTGAGCCGTTTGAGCTAGAAACAAGGTTTTTTTTGTTCAAATATGCAGATTATGCAGCGGATGATGGATTATGTGGCAAATGCGGGAAATGTATAATAGTGCGAAAGTTGGTGCGGCCAAACAGTCGCTTAATTCCAGTGGCCCTGCTCATACCTCTGACTAGGTCCAGAAGTGCTCCTCAGTGCTTCCTTCTTTTTTTGTCTCATTGATTTTATAGTTTAGCTTCTATGGAAACGAGGAAGACTAAACCTGAGGTTACCACTCCACAACACAGACTACCATACTACATAATTACTCTCCATAACACATAATCCCACTCTACATAATTCCAATACACTAAATTCCACATACTTTCTATCCACATAATTTCACTGCACAACACACCACATAATTTCACTACACACAACATATATCCAATCCACTCCAAAAAACAGTAGTAAAAAACTTTTACATTTACAACACCAATAGCTCTAACTCTCACAAATGCGAGACCTATTACATTGCAAATGCTTCTTTAACTAGTAGTCGCATTTACAGAGTGGTGGACAAAGGGGGCTGGGCCTCCGACCAGCTCTCAGGCATTCCGTGCGTAGGACTTACCTTACAGGAGGTACCAGGAGGGCCTCTTGGCCCCCAAAGTCCCTCAGGAGTAAAGTGGACTTCATCCCCCAACCAGCACTTTGCCAGGAGGCGCGTTTGCAGAGCGGTGGAGAAAGGGGAGCATGGCCTCCGAAGACCTTCTAGCACTCCCACTGTGTGGGACTTACTGAAGGTAACAGGAGGGGTACTTGGCCCCCAAGCACACCATGGGGGCCAACTACCCCTCCTATTATCTCCAGTAAGTCCCACACAGCAGGATTGGTAAGTTCTCTTAGCAGGCCACGCCCCCTTTGCCCACCACTCTGCAAACGCGCTCCCTGGTGTGCTCTTGGATGGAGATTAAAGTCCCCTTCGCTGCTGGGGGTCCTTAGGGGGCAACTAGCCTACCTGATACCTCCAGTAAGCCCCAGATAGTGGGATTGCTGAGAGGTGGACACATGCCACGCCCCCTTTCTCCACCACTCTGCAAACGCGCCTCCTGGCGCGCTCTTGGTTGGGGGATGAAGTCCCCTTGCCTCCTTAGGGTCCCTGGGGGCCAACTAGCCCTCCTGTTATCTCTAGTAAGCCCCACACAGCTGGATTGCTGAGAGTGGTCTGAGGCCACGCCCCCTTTTTACACCACTCTGCAAACACGCCTCCTGGCGAACTGCTGCTCGGGGGATAAAGTCCACTTTAGTCCTGAGATCCTCAGGACACAAGAGGACCTCATCGCCCCGCCAGCTTTGCGCCAAGAGGTGCGTTTGCAGAGTGGTGTAAAAAGGGGCATGGCCTCAGACCACCTCTCAGCAATCCCACTGTGTGGGGCTTACTGGAGGTACCTGGTGGGCTAGTTGGCCACTAGGGACCCTTAGGATTCAAGGGGACTTAATCCCCCAACCCAGAACACGCCAGGAGGCGCGTTTGCAGAGTGGTTCAGGGAGGGGGCGGGGCCTCCGGCGAGATGCCGGCTTCTTTTTTTTTTTTTTTTTTTTTTTAGAAGGGGAGCTGTGTGGGCCCCTTTCTCTTAGTATTTTAGGGGCCCTGGGGACCCCAACCCCAGGGCTTGGGAAAAAAAAATGGGAACGGGCCGCGCAGCACCCCCTCCCGAGGCCAATTTCGACCCCGGGGACCCTAGGCCCCAGGGCATGGCCACTTGTTTTTTTTTTTTTAAACTGCAATTAAAGGAGGGGGGTCGCGTGGCCTCCCTTCTGAGGCCTTTATCTGCCCCAGGGACCCCATCCCCCAGGGCTTTGCCTCTTTTTTTTCTTTTCTTTTTTCTCGGGAGGGGGGCGCGTGGCCCCCCTTCCCTTGGCCACTTTTGACCCCGGGGACCCCATCCCCCAGAGCCTGAGCTATTTAACATTTTTTTTACATAAATCGGGAAGGGGCCCGCGCTGCCCCCCTTCCGTGGCCGATTTTGGCCCCAGGGACCCCATCCCCAGGGGCATGGCCCTTTCATTTTTATGTTTTTTTAAATTTGATTTAAAGGAGGGGGGCCACGTGGCCTGACTTCCCCTGGCCACTTTTGGCCCCGGGAACCCCATTCCCCAGGGCCTGGCCTCACGTTGGGGCCCGTGGGGAGCCCCAATGTCCCCTCGGTCCCAGCCGGCTGCCTGCGTCCTGCGGGAGCCGGCATTGCTTTTGGACAAGGGGAGCTGCTGACATGCAGCTCCCCTTGTCCAAAAGCAATTCTGCTTTGCTTCCTGGAAGCGAGAGCAGGTTTCCTGCTCTCCCTTCCATGAAGCGAAGCAGGAGTTTGCTATGACAGGACGGGAGCAGTGCTCCCGCCCTGTCATAGCAAACTACAATGTCCCTGGGGTGGGCACTCTGGGACATTGCTGGAGTCGGCCCTGGGGGGTGGTGGTCCCCAGGTCCATGGAGGGCTCCAGGATGGGGCCGCGCGGCCCCCCTCCCAACTTATTTAAAGCCTCGGGGAGGTGGTGGTCCCCAGGGCCAGGGGTCTGCTACGGACCCCCATATTTAAATAAAGTGTGGCCCAGGGAGGTTGTGGTCCCTGGGGAAGTGTAGGGGGCTCGAGCCCCCCCCACACTTAGTATTACAAGTAGCCCCGGGGAGGTGGCGGTCCCCGGGGCTTGGGGGGGCCCGTGAGGCCCCCCGCCCTAAATAAAGTAAAGCCCTGGGGAGGTGACAGTCCCCGGGGCTTGGGGGGGCCATTGAGGCCCCCCGCCCTAAATAGAAGAAAGCCCCAGGGAGGTGGCAGTCCCCGGAGCAGCGTGGAGGGGAGGAAGCCCCTCATTCAATTGTTTTTTAACAAGCCACGGGGAGGTGGCAGTCCCCGGGGCTGTGGGGGGGCCGCGTGCCCCCGCACATTAATAACAAAAGCCTTAGGAGGTGGCGGTCCCCGGGGCGGTGGGGGCCCCCTTGGGCCCCCGCATAACAATTACACATTGCCCCCGGGACCTGGCCCACCCAGGGGCTTAAAAGCAATAAAGTGCGGGAGACCGCGCTTCAATTTTAAAAAAAGAATTCGGCGGGATTCGCGCACCGTACATTAATCCCGCCGAAAATATATATTTTTTTTAAATGCTTTTTTTGGCCCTTGGGGTCCATGTGGGACCCCCTGACCAGTCCTAGGTGGTCAGGGTGTGTCTACCCTGACCCTTTTCTTTTTTTTTATCATTTTCTTACGTTTTTTCTTGTGACTCGGTTCAACCGAGTCACAAGATGGCTGCCAACACTTCTTGGTTTGGAGTGTTGGCAGCCAATCAGAACGAAGCTTGTGATCGGGAGGGTTCGCGGATCCACCCCGGTCACCGGATTTTTTTATGTTTGAATTTATCAGGAACTACTGAACGGATTTACACCATTTAAAAAACGGTCGCTTCCTGAACCAAGAGCTACCTTCTTGCCAAATTTGGTGTAATTCCATTCAGCATTTCGGACTGTAGCCTGTTCCAAAATGTCCTATGGAAATGAACATGGATAAAACGCGTTTTGGGACCCCCCTTTTTTCTCGGCCCCCGCTTGACGAATCACCCCTTTCAAGACAGGAGCTGGCCAGAGAGCCCCATTAGTATATATATATATATATATATATATATATATTCACTGAAAAAACCATAGGTTTCAGGGACGTTATAGTTAGTTGGACATTTCACTCGTACAAAACCATAGAAATTCCGCCGTTATAGTTAGTTCAGCTAACTATAGCTCGTGCCCCCGCAATGCACTGCTGATGATATCACATATTACATCATTCATGACATGGTCAGTGACATCACTGATGACATCACTGATGACATCCCAAATGACATCACTGATGACATCATCCAGTGACTGTGTATTTCTTTAAAGTTTAAATATGTATTATATATATGCCAAGGTGTATTGACGAATGAGTGGGTGTATAAGTGTCTGGATGGAGGATTTAGTAGGTGCGTGACTGACTGTTTAAGTGAGTGATTACATGTGTCTTACTGAATGCATGGGTTAGTGACAAAACTGTGTGAATGTCTGTATCAGTCTGTCTGTTGTTGTATAAGCTGCTGCATGGGTTGGTCAGTAGCTACATGAGTGTCTATATGGGTTATCGATTGGTTGCCTGAGTATTTGTATGGGTGACTGAGTGTGTGTGTGGGTGGGTGGGAGGTGTGTGACTCTGTGCATAGATGTTTGAGTGGTTGATTCACTGGGTGTATGGGTTCAAGAGTGCATGTGGAAACAGCTGTATGGGTGGGTGAGTGTGTGTATGGGTGTGTTGGTGAGTGAATGGATGTCTCAGTGGTACATGTCCAAGTAACTACATATGTAAAAGGCAGTGTATGTGAGACTTGGAGTGTATAAATGACTATACGTGAGAGTCAGTGATTGTGAGAGTGGCTGTATGGATGAGTGTGTACTTGTATCAGTGATTGTATAAGAGAGTAAGTATGCGTTTGTTTCTGTTTGAATAAGTGATGTGGTGTGTATATAACTGTATAGGTCAGTAAATGGAAGTTTGATTGATTCTTTGCATGACTGACTAGGTGTGTGAGTAACTCTGGATGAGTGGTGGTGTGTGAGTGTCTGTATAGGTGTATGAGTGCATATGATAGTGTTGTATTGATAAGTGACTGCATATATGAGTGATTGTATGGGTGAATGAGTGGATGTGTGTGTAGACCTAGGAATCAGTGAGTGCATATGTAGTAACTGGTATTGTGTGTTGATGGTTTCGAAAATGGTAGTCTGTATTTTACAGTGGGTGTATCAAAGGTTATATTAGAGTGTGAGGAGGTGCATCAGATTTTCACGTGGATGATGTCATCAGTGATGTCATTTGAGATGTCATCAGTGATGTCATCAGTGATATCACTGACCATGTCATGAATGATGTAATATGTGACATCATCAGCAGTGCATTGCGGGGGCGCGAGTTATAGTTAGCTGAACTAACTATAACGGCGGAATTTCTATGGTTTTGTACGAGTGAAATGTCCAACTAACTATAACGTTCCTGAAACCTATGGGTTTTTCAGTGAATTGCTAAGGTTTTTTAAAAGCTAATTTCTAACTATAACGTGCCTGAAACCTTTGGTTTTCCAGTGAATATATATATATATATATATATATATATATATATATATATATATATATATATATATATATATATATATATATATATATATTCACTGAAAAAACCATAGGTTTTAGGGACAGTTATAGTTAGTTGGACATTGCACTCGTACAAAACCCGTGAAATTCCCCTGTTATAGTTAGTTCAGCTAACTATAACTCGCGCCCCGCAATGCACTGCTGATGACGTCACATATTACATCACTCATGACATGGTCAGTGACATCACTGATGACATCACTGATGACATCTCAAATGACATCACTGATGACATCACTGATGACATCATCCAGTGACTGTGTGTTTCTGTAAAGTTTAAATATGTTTAATATATATAGGGAAAGGCGTATTGAAGAATGAGTGGGTGTATAAGTGTCTGAATGGATGATTTAGTACGTGAGTGACTGACTCTACAAGTGAGTGATTAAACGTATCTTACTGAATGCATGGGTTAGTGACTAAACTGTGTGAATGTCTGTATCCGTCTGTTTGTTGGTGTGTAAGTGGATGCATGGATTTGCGAATAGCTACATGAGTGTCTATATGGGTTATTGATTGGTTCTCTGAGTATCTGTATGGCTGCCTGAGTGTTTGTGTGGGTGGGGTGTGTGTGACTCTATACATAGATGTGTGAGTGGGTGATTCACTGGGTGCATGATTTCAAGAGTGCATCTGTGATGGACTGCTTGGGTGGGTGAGTGTGTGTATGGGTGTGTTAGTGAGTGAATGTATATCTCAGTGGTACATGTGTGAGTAACTACATATGTAAAAGGCAGTATATATGTGTGTTAGAGTATTTAAATGGCTATAAGTGAGAGTGTGTTATTGTGAGAGTGGCTGTATGGATGCGTGTGTGCTTGTATCAGTTATTGTATAAGAGCGTAAGAATGTGCTAGTATTTGTATGAGTAAGTGAGCTGGTGTGTGTATAACTGTATAGGTGAGTAAATGGGTGTGTGATTAATTTTTTGCATGACTGACTAGGTGTGTGAGTACCTCTATGGATGAGTGGCGGTGTGTGAGTGTTTATATAGGTGTATGAGTGCATATGATAGTCCTGTACTGAGTGACTGTAAGTATGAGTGACTGTACAGGTGAGTGAGTGGATGTGTGTGTAGACCTAAGAATCAGTGAGTGGGTATGTAGTTTTTGGTGTTGGAGTGTCTATGGTTTTGAGAATGGCAGTCTGTAATTTAGAGTGGGTGTATCAAAAGTTATATTAGGGTGTGAGAAGATGCATGAAATTATCACATGGATGATGTCATCAGTGATGTCATTTGAGATGTCATCAGTGATGTCATCAGTGATGTCACTGACCATGTCATGAGTGATGTAATATGTGACGTCATCAGCAGTGCATTGCGGAGCGCGAGTTATAGTTAGCTGAACTAACTATAACAGGGGAATTTCACGGGTTTTGTACGAGTGCAATGTCCAACTAACTATAACTGTCCCTAAAACCTATGGTTTTTTCAGTGAATTTCAAAGGTTTTTTAAATGCTAATTTCTAACTATAACGTGTCTGAAACCTATGGTTTTTTCAGTGAATTTCAAAGGTTTTTTAAATGCTAATTTCTAACTATAACGTGCCTGAAACCTATGGTTTTTTCAGTGAATTTCAAAGGTTTTTTAAATGCTAATTTCTAACTATAACGTGCCTGAACCCTATGGTTTTTTCAGTGAATTTCAAAGGTTTTTGAAATGCTAATTTCTAACCATAACGTGCCTGAAACCTATGATTTTTTAAGTGAAATTCAAAGGTTTTTTAAATGCTAGTTTCTAACTATGCCAACAGAGGTAGGACATGTGAAGAAAGAAGAAAAAACGCACAGAAAGAAGCAAAAGATGTGCAGAAAGAACCAACAGAGGAGCAGAAAGAGGCCTTGTTGCAAAATCATCCTGTGCCCACAACTTTTTCAGACGGGTACTGGTGGTAACTGACTCTGACTAACCAGAACCAGTGCGCGTTTGCACAGTGGTGAAGGGAGGGGGGGCCTGAGGTGACATGTGTGCAAACGCGCCCCGTGGTGCATTTTAAGTTGCGGGATTAAGTCCCCTTGAATCCTGAGGGTCCCTGGGGCCCAACTAGCCCCCCAGGTACCTACAGTTAGGACCACAGAGCTGAGTTGCAGAGAGGAGTTCCGAGGCCACGCACTTTTTTTCACCTCTCTGCAACGCAACTCTGTTGTGCTTACTGAAGGTACCTGGTGGGCTAGTTGGCCCCCAGGATTCAAAGGGAATTAACTCCCCAACTTAAAACGCACCATAGGGCGTGTTTGCGCACATGTCACCTGAGGCCCCGCCCCCTCCCTTCACCACTGTGCAAACGCGCCCCGTGGCGCGTTTTAAGTTGGGGGATTAGGTCACCTTGAATCCTGAGAGTCCCTGGGGCCCAACTAGCCCACCAGGTACTTCCAGTAAGCACCACAGGCCTGCGTTGCAACGCCTGTAACAAATTGTGCAGTTGTGTTTAGGTAGTGAAGAGGGTCGTGCAGGGGGTAGTGTTTTAGGGTTTAGGGTAGTGCAGTGGTGTTTGTGTAGTGTAGGGGGTCATGCTGGGGGTAGATTTAGGGTTTAGGGTAGTGCAGTGGTGTTTGGGTAGTGTAGGGAGTCGTGCTGGGGGAGTGTTTTAGGGTTTAGGGTAGTACAGTGGTGTTTGGGTAGTGTAGGGGGTTGTGCTGGGGTTAGTGTTTTAGGGTTTTAGGGTTTAGGGTAGTGCAGTGGTGTTTGGGTAGTGTAGGGGATACTGCTGGGGGTAGTGTTTTAGGGTTTAGGGTAGTGCAATGGTGTTTGGGTAGTGTAGGGGGTACTGCTGGGGGTAGTGTTTTAGGGTTTAGGGTAGTGCAGTGGTGTTTGGGTAGCGTAGGGGGTACTGCTGGGGGTAGTGTTTTATGGTTTAGGGTAGTGCAGTGGTGTTTGGGTAGTGTAGGGGTTCGTGCTGGGGGTAGTTTTTTAGGGTTTAGGGTAGTGCAGTGATGTTTGTGTAGTGTAGGAGGTCGTGTTTTAGGGTTTAGGGTAGTGCAGTGGTCTTTGGGTAGTGTAGGGAGTCGTGCGGGGGTATTGTTTTAGAGTTTAGGGTAGTGCAGTGGTCTTTGGGTAGTGTAGGGGGTTGTGCGGGGGTAGTGTTTTAGGGATTAGGGTAGTGCATTGGTATTTGGGTAGTGTAGGGGGTCATGCGGGGGTAGTGTTTTAGGGTTTAGGGCAGTGCAGTGGTGTTTAGGTAGTGTAGGGGGTCGTGCTGGGGGGAGTGTTTTAGGGTTTAGGGCAGTGCAGTGGTGTTCGGGTAGTGTAGGGGGTCGTGCTGGGGGAGTGTTTTAGGGTTTAGGGCAGTGCAGTGGTGTTCGGGTAGTGTAGGGGGTCGTGCTGGGGGGAGTATTTTAGGGTTTAGGGTAGTGCAGTGGTGTTCGGGTAGTGTAGGGGGTCATGCTGGGGGTAGTGTTCTAGGGTTTAGGGCAGTGCAGTGGTGTTCGGGCAGTGTAGGGGGTATTGCTGGGGGTGGTGTTTTAGGGTTTAGGGCAGTGCAGTGGTGTTCGGGCAGTGTAGGGGTCGTGCTGGGGGTGGTGTTTCAGGGTTTAGGGCAGTGCAGTGGTATTCGGGCAGTGTAGGGGGTCGTGAAGGGGGTGGTGTTTCAGGGTTTAGGGCAGTGCAGTGGTGTTCGGGCATTGTAGGGGGTCGTGCTAGGGGTGGTGTTTCAGGGTTTAGGGCAGTGCAGTGGTGTTCGGGCAGTGTAGGGGGTCATGCTGGGGGTGGTGTTTCAGGGTTTGGGGCAGTGCAGTGGTGTTCGAGCAGTAAAGGGGGTCATGCTGGGGGTGGTGTTTCAGGGTTTAGGGCAGTGCAGTGGTGTTCGGGCAGTGTAGGGGGCGGTGCAGGGGGTGGTGTTTCAGGGTTTAGGGCAGTGCAGTGGTGTTCGGGCAGTGTAGGGGGTGGTGCAGGGGGTGGTGTTTCAGGGTTTAGGGCAGTGCAGTGGTGTTCGGGCAGTGTAGGGGGCGGTGCAGGGGTGGTGTTTCAGGGTTTAGGGCAGTACAGTGGTGTTCGGGCATTGTAGGGGGTGGTGCTGGGGCTGGTGTTTCAGGGTTTAGGGCAGTGCAGTGGTGTTCGGGCAGTGTAGGGGGTCGTTCTGGGGCTGGTGTTTCAGGGTTAGGGCAGTGCAGTGGTGTTTGTGCAGTGTAGGGGGTCGTGCTGGGGCTGGTGTTTCAGGGTTTAGGGCAGTGCAGTGGTGTTCGGGCAGTGTAGGGTGTTGTGCTGGGGCTGGTGTTTCAGGGTTCAGGGCAGTGCAGTGGTGTTCAGGCAGTGTAGGGGGTCGTGCTGAGGCTGGTGTTTCACGGTTTAGGGCAGTGCAGTGGTGTTCGGGCAGTGTAGGGGGTCGTGCTGGGGCTGGTGTTTCAGGGTTTAGGGCAGTGCAGTGGTGTTCGGGCACTGTAGGCGGTCATGCTGGGGCTGGTGTTTCAGGGTTTAGGGCAGTGCAGTGTTGTTTGGGCAGTGTAGGGGGTCGTGCTGGGGCTGGTGTTTCAGGGTTTAGGGCAGTGCAGTGGTGCTCGGGCAGTGTAGGGGGTCGTGCTGGGGGTGATGTTTCAGGGTTTAGGGTAGTGCAGTGGTGTTCGGGCAGTGTAGGGGGTCGTGCAGGGGCTGGTGTTTCAAGGTTTAGGGCAGTGCAGTGGTGTTCGGGCAGTGTAGGGGGTCGTGTTGGGGCTGGTGTTTCAGGGTTTTGGGCAGAGCAGTGGTGTTCGGGCAGTGTAGGGGGTCATGCTGGGGGTAGTGTTTCAGGGTTTAGGGCAGTGCAGTGGTGTTCGGGCAGTGTAGGGGGTCGTGCTGGGGGTGGTGTTTCAGGGTTTAGGTCAGTGGTGTTCGGGCAGTGTAGGGGGTCTTGCTGGGGGTGATGTTTCAGGGTTTAGGGCAGTGCAGTGGTGTTCGGGCAGTGTAGGGGGTCTTGCTGGGGGTAGTGTTTCAGGGTTTAGGGCAGTGCAGTGGTGTTCGGGCAGTGTAGGGGGTCATGCTGTGGGTGGTGTTTCAGGGTTTAGGGCAGTGCAGTGGTGTTCGGGCAGTGTAGGGGGTGGTGTTTCAGGGTTTAGGGCAGTGCAGTGGTGTTCGGGCAGTGTAGGGGGTCGTGCTAGGGGTGGTGTTTCAGGGTTTAGGGCAGTGCAGTGGTGTTCGGGCAGTGTAGGGGGTCATGCAGGGGCTGGTGTTTCAGGGTTTAGGGCAGTGCAGTGGTGTTCGGGCAGTGTAGGGGGTCGTGCTGGGGGTAGTGTTTTAGGGTTTAGGGTAGTGCAGTGGTGCTTGTGTAGTGTAGGGGGTCGTGCTGGGGGTAGTGTTTTAGGGTTTAGGGTAGTGCAGTGGTGTTTGTGTAGTGTAGGGGTCATGTTTTAGGGTAGTGCAGTAGTGTTTGGGTAGTGTAGGGGGTCGTGCTGGGGGTAGTGTTTTAGGATTTAGGTTAGTGCAGTGGTGTTTGGGTAGTGTAGGGGGTCGTGCTGGGGTAGTGTTTTAGGGTTTAGGGTAGTGCAGTAGTGTTTGTGTAGTGTAGGGGTCATGCTGGGGGTAGTGTTTTAGGGTTTAGGGTAGTGCAGTGGTGCTTGTGTAGTGTAGGGGGTCGTGCTGGGGGTAGTGTTTTAGGGTTTAGGGTAGTGCAGTGGTGTTTGTGTAGTGTAGGGGTCATGTTTTAGGGTAGTGCAGTGGTGTTTGGGTAGTGTAGGGGGTCGTGCTGGTGGTAGTGTTTTAGGATTTAGGTTAGTGCAGTGGTGTTTGGGTAGTGTAGGGGGTCGTGCTGGGGGTAGTGTTTGAGGGTTTAGGATAGTGCAGTGGTGCTTGTGTAGTGTAGGGGGTCGTGCTGGGGGTAGTGTTTTAGGGTGTAAGGTAGTGCAGTGGTGTTTTTGTAGTGTAGGGGGTCATGTTTTAAGATGCAATGCTCCAATACCTGCCCAGTCTGCACTACATAAAACTGCAAAAAACTAAAAATAAAAAGTGTTTTGCACACTTTTGTCATTGGGCTATATGTGGGCTACATCGGGGTAATATTTGTGCTACATTTGGGCTCTTTTTTCACTGGTGGCCATCTTGGAAGACTTCTTTGTTATGAAGTTTCCTAATTTCTTCATTTACTGCAGTCTCCTCAGTAGGAAATGCTTTCAGTTTTTTACTTTGATTCCATCAAGAAGGCATTCAGATGTGTCTCACATCTGCCATAAATTCAGAATGTTAGCACTCTAGTTGCTCATTAGATCACTGGAGTAAAGCTACTGCTCACCAGGGAGTTAACTGGTAGTCTGCTGCTGGTATTGAAAGTGATTGTTTCAGTCTGCATGTCAGAATTTTCTAATGAAATAGAAGAGGATTTGAGATCTCACTTAAAACATGCCCTAATTTTTCTTTCTGCAGCACTAACCATAATTTCTATTTCAAAAAGAACCCCTCATTTTGTTCCTTTTTAAATTAAATGTTTTAAGTGTTACCGGTTTATTCCAATCAAGATGGCTTCAGGTGTGCCATACTTTTGTCATAAGTAAGGCTGTTAGCGCTCTAGTTGTTCTTTAGAACACTCTGGGAAGCTGCAGTAGAACACAAAGGCATCAACTGGCAGGCTGCTCCTGTTGAAATATAACAGGAAGATATTTGAGATCACACTTGAAATATGTCCTAATTTTTCTTTCTACAGCACTAACCATAATTTCTATGACAAAATGAACCCCATCATTTTGTTCCTTTTTAAATTAAATGTTTTAAGTGTTACCAGTTTATTCCAATCAAGATGGCTTCAGGTGTGCCATACTTTTGTCATAAGTAAGGCTGTTAGCACTCTAGTTGTTCTTTAGAACACTCTGGGAAGCTGCAGTAGAACACAAAGGCATCAACTGGCAGGCTGCTCCTGTTGAAATATAACAGGAAGATATTTGAGATCACACTTGAAACATGTCCTAATTTTTCTTTCTACAGCACTACCCATAATTTTTATGACAAAATTAACCCCATCATTTTGTTCCTTTTTAAATTAAATGTTTTAAGTGTTACCAGTTTATTCCAATCAAGATGGCTTCAGGTGTGCCATACTTTTGTCATAAGTAAGGCTGTTAGCACTCTAGTTGTTCTTTAGAACACTCTGGGAAGCTGCAGTAGAACACAAAGGCATCAACTGGCAGGCTGCTCCTGTTGAAATATAACAGGAAGATATTTGAGATCACACTTGAAACATGTCCTAATTTTTCTTTCTACAGCACTAACCATAATTTCTATGACAAAATGAACCCCATCATTTTGTTCCTTTTTAAATTAAATTGTTTAAGTGTTACCAGTTTATTCCAATCAAGATGGCTTCAGGTGTGCCATACTTTTGTCATAAGTAAGGCTGTTAGCACTCTAGTTGTTCTTTAGAACACTCTGGGAAGCTGCAGTAGAACACAAAGGAATCAACTGACAGTCTCTGCCCTTGTTGGATGTACATGTTTTACTGAGAATGTCAGACTTCATTCTCACATGAGTGAGAAAGATAATGTGAATTTACAGAAAATATGCTCTCATTTTAGCTTCTGGAGCACCTTCCAAACCTCCATGGGACAAGCATGAGAAAATAGTGTTCTCTCAAACATGATTCATGATATCCCAGCAGAAGGTTTTTCACATGGTAAAATCACCTTAGAATACACCACAATTCCTAAAATTAGTATGGTACCATCAACAAATAAATTCTAATGTAACTAAAGCCTGTTATCACCCTTTATAGTTCTCCTTTTGGTGACCCTCAAAATCTTCTATTCACTACAATGCATTTCAATGAGGTACTATCATTTATATTGGTCCCAAGATGGCTGCCAGCAATTCCAGGATGAAGTGCTGACAGCCAATCAGATCTCACAATGACATGTGTGGTTAGGCTCCGCCCAGATATATATGTGACTTTACTTTTGATTTTCTCAGGAACTACTGAACGGATTTACACCATTTAAGCAAAAGGCACGACACTGAACTAAGGGCTACCTCTTTGCCAAATTTGGTGTAATTCCGTTCAGCAGTTCGGGCTGTAGCTGCGACTAAAGGTTCCTATGGAAAAATGAATGGGGAAAACGCGTTTTGGGACCCCCTTTTTTCTCGGCCCCCGCTTGACGTATCACCCCGAGACTTTCAGGATAGGAGCGGACCGGAGCGCCCCAACAAGTTGGAAACTTTCGCGAAGATTCGTCAACCGGCGCCAACGTTATTTCAAATAGAATGTCGCGGATTTCCTATGGATAATAGGTTTTAACTATAACTATCTACTGGCGACCGCCAGTAGATAATATATATATATATATATATATATATATATATATATATATATATATATATATCCCACAGCAAAGCAAAGCGCAGTCACTTTACTCGAGCCTCTAGCGGCGGCGTTCCACGGCGGGGTGGCGGGTCCCAATCAATACACCAAAACGCTGTTCTCCTTTAGCAAATAACTGCATGCCGTGGACTCAAATTTTGCAAAAAGCGGGGTTTATTTCCGGCTTGGCAACAACTCTACGCGTTTCAGAGCTTACGCTCCTTGGTCATTAGTAACTGTGTTGCGCTCGTTCGTGATTCAAATAAACAAACATGTGACCTTGATAAAAGACATAGCAGACAGACACAGGTAATTACATCGAGTTACTTCACGCAACAAAATTCAATACATCATTACCTTTTTTAGAGCCTAATATTAGCATTACACATTAAAATATTTGCCCCGCATGACGAGTGTGAATCCATAATTCTTCAGTGATCAAATTACATTACTCAACGGGAGTCATTGCGTTAAATAAAGTTTTGAATTAACTTTACTCTCTGTGCCACATTGCACACATTCGAAGGTGAACAAAGGCAAACATGATTATATTCATAATAACTCATATATTTTGTGACCTGCTATGTGCAGCATTTCTATGGGCACCTTGAATTAATCAATGCCTCCCAAGTGGGATATTGCGTACTTGTATAATAACTCCAAAATATTAAGTGCCAAAGAAAACGATAGCCGATAGACCGGATCATACTGTTATGTGTCAGTGCTTTTACACCCCAGTGGGCACAGAGTACGTCTAATGAAAGCTACTGCATCAAACGGTTAAGTGATGTTCAGTCCAAGTGGGTATGGTAAATTTGAATTCATCAGAGAAAAAGAATCATTTTGCAAGATTCCCTCTATGGGAGATAGATATTGATTGCTCCAATGCCTTCCACTCATCACTGCAAATATCACGGTCTGCTACAAAACATGAAAACATGGGAAATTAATGGTCACAAAAACGTATTACTTCATACAACACAGTGAATACAAAGAAATATATGTGAGGTGGATAATAAAAACAAAGTGATAATACCAGTGGTGTTACTAAAAAGTTTTAAAAATTCATATGGTACGTTAGACACATTTTTGACCTGTTTCCATTTCAGAGATCACCATTGCATGTTTATCCTAAATGGACTGACAGTTCTTCATCTCCATTATGGCCTGTGGGCACTAGTGTCTGATATTGGATTATCAATTTCGATTCAAGGCGCCTTAGGTCTTGGACCCGATCACCACCCCGTTCATGTACACAAACAGTGTCTAATACACAGAAAGTCAAAAGACTACCATTTTGGTTGTGATGTGTTTTAAAATGCCTGGCTATTGGATACTGTTTGTCTCCATTCTTGATAGCACGAAGGTGTTCAAGGATACGTTTTTTAGCTTTATGAATTGTGCTACCAATGTATGATTTATCACACAGGCACTTTAAAGCGTATACAACATGGTCAGTGTTACAGGATAAGTGTATAGTAATTTTATAGGGTTTACAGTCCGGTGACAGTTTGATTTCTTTGCAATTTCTACTGAATTTGCATGCTTTACAGTTTCCGCAGACATAAAACCCTTGTATGCCTAATGTTTTGACTGCTGGTATGACTAAGGCTCTACACATAGGGGTCGATTCTGATCTGGGTCGGAAAGCCCTCCGACCGAGCCGGATCCGGAGTGTTTTCCAACCGAGCCGTACCCCTGGAGTCCGACCGAGCGAGTACGATGCTGCCGCATGCTGACGGACTTGTCTCGGTCGGATTCCCATTGAAGTCAATGGGAGCCGGTCGTTCGACGCGTACCTGGGCTCCCATTGACTGAATGGGTACGTCTCGCAAAAGGGAGCCCCCTGCAGTGGGTACGCATTGGTGCCATCCGCACCGTACATGCATGTGAAGGGGGGACCCTTGGGTCCCCCCCTGTGTTCGACTCGTTTGGCTATGGGTGAAGGGGGTCCGGCACGGACCCCCGAAGTCCGCTTCCTGGAGCTTTTTCGTCCCGGAGACTCCGACTCGATCCGGCTGTCCAAATCGTGCATTGTACTGGCTCGGTCGGAAATCGACTCCATTGCGCGGTACGGTTCGTCTGCGACCGAGTCGTACGGAGCGGTTCGGACCCGGAAACGAGTCGGTCGGCGATTTCGCGTTCATTCGCATCGTACTTGGGCGTCCGGACCTCTGTACGACTCGGTCGGAAACAAAGCCTCCGACTCGGATCCGATGAAGCCGAATCCGATTCGGAGGCCTTCCGACCGAGATCGGAATCGACCCCATAGTGTCTTTGAGGGATTTTGCCTTTCTGAATGTGATTTGCGGGAAGTCCTGAATGCTTTTTGCTAAGTCTTTATCTGTTTTTAATACCTGCCAGAACTTGTCTAGTCCCCTTCTTACTTGTTTGGCCTGACTGTGAAATGTGGTAATGAACCTGATCTTCTGTTCAAACTCATTGTTGGGCTTTTCTTTCGGTATCAACAAATCAACTCTAGATCTCTTCTCTGCCTCTCGGCTCGCTTTGTTAACCATTAGACGGTGTATCCTCTCTGTAAGAATCTTTGTCTCATTCGAGTTTCTTCGGTTCTAAACCCTTCTTCCGAGCTACAATTCCGTTTTGCTCGCAATAGCTCTCCTAGGGGAATGCTCTGAATTAAGGTCTCTGGGTGGCAGCTTCGGGCATGCAGGAGACTGTTGCCCGCTGTCTCTTTGTGGAACAAAAAACTGTCTAGCTTGTCACCATTGACCGTCAGCAATAAATCTAGGAATTCGATCTTTTCTCCAGCAAATTGACTCGTGAATTTAAGATTTAAACAGTTGTTATTTAGTGTGTTGACTAACAGGTTTGCCTTGCTCTCATTGCCGTTCCAGATACAAAAAATATCATCAATGTACCTGACCCACACTACAACCTTCTCAATAAAAAGATCTATTTTGCTTACAACCTGCTCCTCCCAGTACCCCAAATAGAGGCCTGCAAAGCTTGGAGCAGAGCAGGTCCCCATTGCTGTTCCGAGGGTCTGTCTGTAAATTTTGTTATCAAATGTAAAGAAGTTTTGTGTGAGACATGTGTGCATCATATCTATTAGCATCTCCGTATGAAATAGATATGACAATGATCTATTTCTTAGGAAATAACGGCATGCCTTTAATCCCAGATCTTGTGGGATACACGTGTATAGGCTAGTGAAATCAAGACAGAGTAATGAATAACCTTCCTTCCATTCAATGTTATTAATCCGCCTTAAGAAATCTCCTGTGTCTTTAACGAACGACGGGAGATCTTGCACTAGAGGCTGGAGAAAGAAATCTACATATCTTGATGTGTTCTCCAAAAACTTCCTCTTGAGGAGACAATAGGTCTCCCTGGGGGGTGTGGCTGTCTTTATGAAACTTGGGTAATAAGTATAAAGCTGGAAATTTCGGGAATTTACAGGTCAGGAAGTCATGTTCCTCCCATTCCAGCAATCCCTTGTGCCTCCATTCACTTAATTGTGTTTGATACAATTTTATTGATCTCTCATAGTTTGGTTTATTACTTAATTCATACTTTTCAACATCATTAAGTTGTTTCATCCCTTCATCCACATACATCACTTTTGATAACACAACTACGTTCCCCCCTTTATCTGATTTTTTTATCACTATGGATTGGTCTTTCCTCAAATTCTCTATTGCTTCTGTTTGTGCCTTGGTAATGTTCTTTTTACCATACCATCTTTTCTTTGAAAGGCTGAGGAATACCTGTGTCACACCTTTTTCAAAAATGTCAATTGCATCATTCTTAATTTGAGGTAAGAAGATGGATTTGGGTCTAAACCCACTCTGAACACTCAAATCCAATCGAATATCATCATTAATCAAATTAATAAAGGGATCCTCAATGAACCCAATGTCTCCCTCTAACTCATTCATTGTATACAACAATTCTATATCTCCAATGTTAATATTCCTGGGTATTTCTCTTACATTCCCAGATCTTTCTGTTGTTTTTGTTGCATACCACTTTTTAATTCTTAATTTTCTTGTAAAGTGGAATAAGTCAATTCTACTTTGAGTATAGTTGAAATTATTAGAGGGGCAAAAGGAAAGATCCAGTGAAAGAATCTCTACCTCCGCATCACTCAGGTTCCGCCCTGAAAGGTTAATGACTTTTCTACGATCCATTATTTCATGTTTTTCTGGCCCCTTGCACGGCTTCCCACAGGGCTTCCCAAATCTTCTAATGATGTTACATTTTCTCTTGCGCCCCCTCTGCCTCCTCGCCCACGACCTCTGTATCCTACTGCCTTCTGTTTGTGGGCTGTAAGCCTCCCTTTCGCGATCAGGTTGAATTCCTTTAAAATTTGTTTTTGTACTCCACTTTGTTCTGAGACACTGGATATGTCACTTTCACTGTATTCGCTTTCATCCCTCTGCTGGTTATTTGACGTTTGGTCACTAGCATCGCCACTATCCATTGTTGTACTCTTTGTTTTTGGTGTTATTCTCGATGTGGATGCCGTGCTCCAAAGATTATCGTATCTTCTAGCAAAAGTTAATATTTGTCCCTTTTGATAGTCAACTTGGTCCCGGTGGAATTTTCTTTGTTTCTTGATCTTTATTTCTTCTTCGATTTTATCCAGTCTTGCATCAATTTTATCCATCTCCATTTGAAACTCCTCTTGCCCTCAAATGGCTTTCAATTGTTTTGTTACATTTTCAATATCTTCTGCTAGTCTCTCACAGTCCTTGCATGCATATTTAACTAGTAACCCAAGCATTATAGTTGAACAATTGTGGTTATTAGCCGCCCAATCGTTGACCAACTCTGGGTCAGGGTCACTGAATGTGGGGGTGATGAAGATTCTCAGTCCACGTGGTACTCGACTGACATCTATGTATTTTTGTAATGTTGTCGCTTCGCACCATTTATTTTGTTCTTGTTTTAGTGATTTCCAACGGTGATCCCAGAGTTGTCTTTTATTAGGTGATGAATTCACACTGCTAGTTGGTTCACTCAATTCAGTTGTGTAAATCGTCCTGCAATTGTCAAACATTCTTCCCGCTGCCTCACAACATTTCATATTCCTTGCCAAAGCCATATTCAAATTGATCCAAAAACGCTGTTCACGCGTTACCGCTTGCAAGTCCTTTTGTCAACACGTTAGTTGATCTATAAAAGGAAGCCGTCAGCCTCGTATATGCAATACATTGGGTGCATTCCTAACTTCGCTTAACTCAGAAGAAACTTAATGTCATTAATCCTTACAAAGACAGTTCTTCGAGTGACATCCAGCGGTCAGAGCAATCCTTGGTTTACACACGAGGCGGGCAAGGGTATTCCAAAATAATCCCACAGCAAAGCAAAGCGCAGTCGCCTTACCCAAGCCTCTAGCAGCGGCGTTCCACTGTGGGGTGGCGGGTCCCAATCAATACACCAAAACGCTGTTCTCCTTTATCAAATAACAGCATGCCGTGGACTAAAATTTTGCAAAAAGCGGTGTTTATTTCCGGCTTAGCAACAACTCTACGCGTTTCAGAGCTTGCGCTCCTTGGTCACGAGTAACTGTGTTGCGCTCGTTCGTGATTCAAATAAACAAACATGTGACCTTGATAATAGACATGGCTGACAGACTCAGGTAATTACATTGAGTTACTTCACTCAATAAAATTCAATACATCATTACCTTTTTTAGAGCCTAATATCAGCATTACACATTAAAATATTTGCCTCTCATGACGAGTGTGAATCCATAATTTTTCAGTGATCAAATTACATTACTCAACGGGAGTCATTGCGTTAAATAAAGTTTTGAATTAACTTTACTCTCTGTGCCACATTGCACACATTCGAAGGTGAACAAAGGCAAACATGGTTATATTCATAATAACTCATATATTTTGTGACCTGCTATGTGCGGCTTCCTTTTGTAGATCAACTAACGTGTTGACAAAAGGACTTATTTGAATCACGAACGAGCGCAACACAGTTACTCATGACCAAGGAGCGTAAGCTCTGAAACGCGTAGAATTGTTGCCAAGCCAGAAATAAACACCGCTTTTTGCAAAATTTTAGTCCACGGCATGCTGTTATTTGATAAAGGAGAACAACGTTTTGGTGTATGAATATATATATATATATATATATATATATATATATATATATATATATATATATGTGTGTGTGTATATATATATATATATATTTATATATTTATATATATATATATAGGTATTTATTTATTTACTGAAAAATCGAAAGGTTAATGTGAAGTTATAGTTAGGTGTTATCATTATTAACATAAGAAAATAAATGCAATGCATGTTATAGCAAAATCTCTCAGAGTAACATCAATGATTCTATGGCGAATTATCAAAATGGAGAGGATTGGGACTTATATCACAAGATGAATACACATTTTTAAAAGTAGATCATCCTATAGTTCCAATTCTGTATCTAATCCCAAAAGTACATAAGAATGCCCAAAATCCACCGGGTAGGCCAATAATATCAGCTATTGGAGGGCTATTCGAGACAACATCTAGGTACATTGATTACTTTTCACAGGAACATGGCCGAAACCTACCCTCATTTCTGCTCAACACAAGTGACTTCCTACGAAGAATGTATGATATAACATGGGATGAGTCATATGTATTCATGACTTTGGATGTCACTGCACTATATATAAGCAATTTACATCAGGATGGCCTAAAGGCAACAAAGCATTTCCAGGTATGAGACTTATGCATTTATATCAACATACACAGATGCATCTTCAAATGATGAGATGGTGTCTGGAAAACAACTTTTTCTTATTTGAGAAGCAATTGTACAAGCAAATACGAGGGACTGCAATGGGCACCTGCTTCGCCCCCAATTATGCAAATTTGCATGTGGGCTGGTGGGAGGAGCAGGTGCTCGCGGTTGAGTATGCCCAACAATGGTCAGAAAACGTAGTCCTATGGACCCGTTTTATTGATGACCTTTTTATTCTATGGAGGGGCACACCAGACTCCGCAAAAGAATTTGCTGATAAATTAAACTGTAATGACTTGAATCTTTCCTTCACTAGTACCATCAGTAAGACCAAGGTCAATTTTTTGGACATGAAGTTCTTTGTAAAAGGTAACAAAATACACACCAGAACATTTCAGAAACAAACGGCGGAGAATTCAATTCTTCATTCAGGCAGTTTCCATCCACCAAAACTCAAAAACAGTATCCCATATGCGGAGAATCTCCGAATGAAACAAAATTGCAGTGAAGAAACATCATCGAATGAAGTTCAGGCAGAACTAAATGAAAGATTCCTTGCCAGAGGGTATAAGCAGACAATATTGGATACAGCAAGAGATAAAGTAAAATTGAAATCAATGGAAAGTGCTGTTATTCAAGATAAAAAGGAAACCTAATGGCCTGGGTCAGGTAAGGATGGTCACAGGGTATACTGTATACCATCATAGAGTGAAGAGAATTCTTTCCACGCATTGGAACCTTATTAAGTGTGACCCAATCATTGGGAATACAGCAATGAAGAATCCACTTTTGATGTTTAGACTGGCCGAATCTATGTGGAATTAGTTATTTGTCAGCAGCCCTGAGATTAAAACGTCTGACACATGGTTAACACCAGACTTTGGTTTTCAGAAATGTCACAGGTGCAAGGGCTGCAAATTTAGTCAAAACATGAAAGAGTTTACATCACCGTTACTGAATACCCCACTAAAAATTCATGATACCTATATAATACCTTTAATTGCAGAAGTGAGTTTGTTGTGTATATATTACAGTGTTCATGCCCTAAGATCTGTGTAGGTAGGTCAATCCACATAGTACATGTCAGAATTTTACAGCATCTGCTTAAGGCCTTACATATTACATCAGGCCTACGGTCTGCACCCTGCCTCTTTATCAAAGTACTCAGTCTAGCAGTACCAGCACCAGTACCATGGTACCGAAAAGACAGACGGGAGATAAAGCTCCCTTGGCCAATCAGAGGGCCCTATATACTCCATCGGGACTAACCATCCAGACACACCTAACTTTTTCTGAGCATTGACTCCCTTCATGCCCAACCTGAACCCCTCTTAAAAGGCTGATTTCTCAAAAACGGCTGAACGGATTTACACCAAATCACAAAAATGACGCTTTCTGAGTAAAGTTAAGATTTAAAAAGGGCCCCGCAGACTTGTATTCTGAGTCCTTGCCCGCACGCCTGCGGTCAGCGAAACAAAACACATATTGCTCTCGTACAGAGAGAGCAAGCAGAAAAAAGCTATTTTCTGCTTGCTTTCTCCAGACGGAAAAAATGTAAGCTCCCACTATGGGGGAAGCCGACTGCAGTGACGGGGGCACTGGGGCTCCCCCCCGGCCCCCAACGTGTTGTTTGTGGGTGCTCTATATATATATATATTCACTGAAAAAACCTTAGGTTTCAGGCACGTTATAGTTAGAAATTTGCATTTAAAAAGCCTTACAAATTCACTGAAAAAACCATAGGTTTTAGGGACAGTTATAGTTAGTTGGACATTGCACTCGTACAAAACCCGTGAAATTCCCCGTTATAGTTAGTTCAGGTAACTATAACTCGCTCCCCGCAATGCACTGCTGATGACGTCACATATTACATCACTCATGACATGGTCAGTGACATCACTGATGACATCACTGATGACATCTCAAATGACATCACTGATGACATCATCCAGTGACTGTGTGTTTCTGTAAAGTTTAAATATGTTTAATATATATAGGGAAAGGAGTAATGAAGAATGAGTGGGTGTATAAGTGTCTGAATGGATGATTTAGTAGGTGCGTGACTAACTCTATAAGTGAGTGATTAAACGTATCTTACTGAATGCATGGGTTAGTGACTAAACTGGGTGAATGTCTGTATCCGTCTGTCTGTTGCTGTGTAAGTGGCTGCATGGGTTTGTGAATAGCTACATGAGTGTCTATATGAGTTATTGATTGGTTGTCTGAGTATCTGTATGGGTGCCTGAGTGTTTGTGTGGGTGGGGTGTGTGCGACTCTGTGCATAGATGTGTGAGTGGGTGATTCACTGGGTGGATGGTTTCAAGAGTGCATCTGTGATAGACTGTATGGGTGGGTAAGTGTGTGTAAGAGTGTGTTAGTGAGTGAATGTATGTCCCAGTGGTACATGTGTGAGTAACTACATATGTGAAAGGCAGTATATATGTGTGTTGGAGTATATAAATAGCTATAAGCGAGAGTGTGTGATTGTGAGAGTGACTGTATGGATGATTCTGTGCTTGTATCAGAGATTGTATAAGAGCGTAAGAATGTGCTAGTATTTGTATGAGTAAGTGAGCTGGTGTGTGTATAACTGTATAGGTGAGTAAATGGGTGTGTGCTTAATTTTTTGCAATACTGACTAGGTGTGTGAGTACCTCTATGGATGAGTGGCGGTGTGTGAGTGTTTATATAGGTGTATGAGTGCATATAATAGTCCTGTACTGAGTGACTATAAGTATGAGTGACTGTACGGGTGAGTGAGTAGATGTGTGTGTGTAGACCTAAGAATCAGTGAGTGTGTATATAGTAATTGGTGTTGGAGTGTCTATGGTTTTGACAATGGCAGTCTGTAATTTACAGTGGGTGTATCAAAAGTTATATTTGGGTGTGAGAAGATGCATCAAATTATCACATGGATGATGTCATCAGTGATGTCATCAGTGATGTCATTTGAGATGTCATCAGTGATGTCATCAGTGATGTCACTGACCATGTCATGAGTGATGTAATATGTGACGTCATCAGCAGTGCATTGCGGGGCGCGAGTTATAGTTACCTGAACTAACTATAACGGGGGAATTTCACGGGTTTTGTACGAGTGCAATGTCCAACTAACTATAACTGTCCCTAAAACCTATGGTTTTTTCAGTGAATTTGTAAGGTTTTTTAAATGCTAATTTCTAACTATAACGTGCCTGAAACCTAAGGTTTTTTCAGTGAATTTCAAAGGTTTTTTAAATGCTAATTCCTAACTATAACATGTCTGAAACCTATGGTTTTTTTCAGTGAATTTCAAAGGTTTTGTAAATGACAATTTTTATATGTATTAATTGTTATATTTATTTTTTTGATACTGATTTACTACATTTTTTTTAACTATTTATTTTTAGATATTTTATTTTTTAAATTACATTATAATTACATTATACATTACATTACAAAATATACTTTCTCAGAATGAATTACTTTAGTTTAAATACTTTGCAAATAGGCAATAGACTTTTAAGTACAGTAGTTACAGTTGTTGCAATGGGCAACACAATTTCAAACACAATGCAACATTGAGCTCAATGTGAATTTCTAGTTAAATGCAATTAGTTACTTTATGGATTACTTTTCTAACCACAGGACTGGATCCTAGATTCAGTCCTGGGACATCTCCTGTAAACAGTTGAGTAAAAGCGTTTTGGTTACAGTAGTGATTTTTAAGGAATATTATTGTATTTTAAAAGTTGACACAGAAACTTTTTCACATAGAATCACCAATGTTATCCTATGGGAGGAAATTCACTTAGCAGGTAAGTAGTGTTATCGTTACTTTTTCTTACTCAGTGGTGGATCCTGGATCCAGCACTGGTGCATCTCCTGTAAACAGTTGAAATAATGCGTTTAAGTCATACAGGCGATTTTTAAGGAATATTTGTAGTTTGTGAAAATCGACACTTTGAAACTTTTCTGCTGAAACCCAGACAATGGATTCCTATGGAAGGAAATACAAGTTACTGGTAAATACGGTTAGAATTACTTTTCAGGGTCAGTGCTGGGCTAAAAGATGCAGCACTGGGTTCTCTCCTGATAACAGGTGAGTAAATCGGAATTCGTAGTTCGGCTGATTTTAGAGGAATATTATAAAGTTCCAAAACTCCACACTTAGAAGAATTTCCAAGTGAAACCAGTCAATGTTAGCCTATGGAAGGAAATTCAAGTTACTGGTAAGTACGGTTAGAATTACTTTTCAGGATCAGTACTGGGCTCAAAGATGCAGCACTGAGGTCTCTCCTGATAACAGGTGAGTAAATCGGAATTCGTAGTTCTGCTGATTTTAGAGGAATATTTGTATGTTTCAAAAATTGACACTTAGAAACTTTTTCAGCAAAAAGCAGGCAATGATATCCTATGGAAGGAAATTCAAGTTACTGGTAAGTACGGTTAAAATTACTTTTCAGGATCAGTACTGGGCTCAAAGATGCAGCACTGAGGTCTCTCCTGATAACAGGTGAGTAAATCGGAATTCGTAGTTCGGCTGATTTTAGAGGAATATTTGCACAGTGGTGAAGGGAGGGGGCGGGGCTTCAAGTGACATGTCTGCAAACAGGCCCCGTGGCGCGTTTTAAGATGGGGAATTAAATCCTCCTCAATCCCGAGGGTCCCTAGGGGCCAAGTAGCCCACCAGATACCTCCAGTATGCGCCAGAGAGCTGCGTTGCTACATATGTTGCAGAGAGCTGTTCAGAGGCCACGCCCCTTTTTGCACCTCTCTGCAACGCAGCTCTGTGGCGCTTTCTGGACGTACCTGGTGGGCTAGTTGGCCCCCAGGGACCCTCAGGATTGAAGGGGATTTAATTCCCCATCTTAAAACGTGCAACGGGGCCTGTTTGCACACATGTCACCTGAAGCCCCGCCCCCTCTCTTCACCACTGTGCAAACGCGCCCCGTGGCGCGTTTTAAGTTGGGGAATTAAGTCCCCTTGAATCCTGAGGGTCCCTGGAGTCCAACTAGCCCACCATGTACCTCCAAAAAGCGCCACAGAGCTGCGTTGCAGAGAGGTGTAAAAAGGGGCGTGGCCTCTGTACACCTCTCTGCAACGCAGCCCCTGGCGCATACTGGAGGTTCCTGGTGGGCTAGTTGGCCCCCAGGGACCCCCAGTATTCAAGGGGAATTTGTTCCCCTCTGCAAACGCGCCAGGGGCGCATTTGCAGAGTGGTAAAGGAAGGGGGCGGGGCCTTCGGCACGATCATTTTTTTTTTTTTTTTTTTTTTAATGCTTTTTTCTGCCCAGGGGGTCCTTGTGGGACCCCCTGAGCAGACCTAGGAGGTCAGGGTGTTTCTACCCTGCCCCCTTTGTGCGTTTTGCGCACTTGTTTCTGTCCCTCGGTTCTACCGAGGGACAAAATGGCTGCCAACACTTCCTGATTTGGAGTGTTGACAGCCAATTAGCATGCAGCTCGTGATCGGGAGGGTGCGCGAATCCGACGCGGCCATAGATATATATGTGATTTTCATTTTGATTTTCACAGGAACTACTGAACGGATTTACACCATTTAACAAAAAGGGTTCTTTCTGAACCAAGAACTACCTCTTTGCCAAATGTGGTGTAATTCCGTTCAGCAGTTCGGGCTCCTATGGGAAAATGAATGGGGAAAACACGTTTTGGGACCCCCCTTTTTTCTCGGCCCCCGCTGACGAATCACCCCGAAACTTTCAGGGTAGGAGCGGACCGGAGCGGGCCATAAAGTTTGAAAATTTTGCGTTGATTCGTCAACCGACGCAAGAGTTATTTCAAATAGAATGTTGCGGATTTCCTATGGAAAATAGGTCCTAACTATAACTATCTACTGGCGACCGCCAGTAGATAATATATATATATATATATATATATATATATATATATATATATATATATATATATATATATATATATATATATATATATATATATATATATATATATATATATATGTATATGTATATGTATATATATATATATATATATATATATATATATATATATATATATATATATATATAGATAGATAGATACATAGATAGATATATAGATATATAGAGATATATATATATATATATTACCTACTGGCGGTTGCCAGTAGGTAGTTATAGTTAGGACGTCGTTTCTATTCAAAAAGCGTTTTTTCTTTTCCCAATAACTTTGGCGCCGTTTGACGAATCTTCGCGAAATTTTCAAAACTAGTGGGGCGCTCCGGTCAGCTCCTGTCTTGAAAGTTTCGGGGTGTTTCGTCAAGCGGGGGCCAAGAAAAAAGGGGGTCCCAAAACACGTTTTCCCATGTTAATTTCCATAGGAAACTTTAGACAAAGCTACAGCCCGAACTGCTGAACGGAATTACACCAAATTTGGCAAAAAGCTAGCGCTTGGTTCAGAAAGCGACCTTTTTTTTAAATGGTGTAAATCCGTTCAGTAGTTCCTGAGAAATTAAAAAAAAGAAAACTTTCAATATCTGGGCGGGGCCTAACCACACAAGCACAAGCTTGCCTCTGATTGGCTGCCAACACTTCAAACCAGGAAGTGTTGGCAGCCATCTTGTGCCTCGGACGGAGGGAGAGGTAAAAAAGCAAAAGAAAGATAAAAAAACAAGAAAAGGGGGCATGGTAAAAACACCCTGACCCCCCCAGGCCTGCTCAGGGGGTCCCACATGGACCCCCAGGCCCAAAAAAAAGCATTTTTTTTTTAATTGTCAGGCGGGGTCATGCCGGGTGCGTGAATCCGTCCGAAAATTTTAAAAAATGAAGCATAGTCTCCCGCGCTTCGTTTTCAAAGCCCTCCAATCCAACCCTCTCCTCTGTCCCCCATGCAGGAAAGAAGAGGAGGTGAACTGCTTGGTGTGCCCAGAGAAGCTGAGCCCGAGCAAGGTAAGAGCCCCCGCGAGCACCGCTTTCTCCCCCCCCCTTGCCCGGGAGTCCCGGGGCTGCAGAAACGGTTGTCATAGGTACAGATAGATTAGCGGGTGGAACACCTGATGCACAGATCTCCGTGTAACACGAAAGGGCACACGTGTCGTCACTCCCGTAAGCCAGCTCTGCGGGTGAATGTGCAAGCTGTGGAGATCGCCATGCAGCCTGCTGGCCACGTATTCCAATCTCATATAGGTATGCTCTGTAGCAGATTTTAAAAGATTGCTGTGCGCATACTGCAGGGCACACTGGGCAAGAAGTGCCAACCCTGGCAGGGCCGCTTCCGCCCGTTATCCACCAGCGTTCAGTGAAATGGGCACCATGGAGCATACCTACCAATACCTACATGATGCGAACATCTCTGTGTGTTCCTCAAAGTGAGGCATTTCACATTTTTCATTGCTTCTCAATAAAGCGTCATTGCAGAGCAAACCTATCCTAAAACACCTCATTCGAAGGATTATGTTGTAGAATAATGGCAGGAAAATGTATGAAAATAACCAGCACAACTTAGATTCTTTTTAACTATATCCGAAGTAATCCGATTGCACATTACTGGCACCTGTAACTTGATTGGCAAATGGTATGTGCTTTTTAATTCCTTTAATCGCTGGGAGATTCTCCTTTCCAGCCCATTTCCCACTTTTGGGGGGGGGGCTGTATCAGGCGTTGCTTTCCATTTTTTAATTTTGATTCAAAAGAAGCACCCCGAGCCCCCTCCCCATTTGTGGTCGGGTGATGTGCCCATGATCAACCCGTGAATTGTTCTGCGCCCCACCTGCCTGGCACTGAAGGGGCTGAGATGGAAGGAAGTGAGGAGGCCTTATTTAGACAGTTTCAGTTTCCATTTGACCTGTTCTCTTAGCCCCTCCATGGTCGGCACAGCACTCGCTCATTCTCGCTATGAATAGCGCATTGACAGGCCAAGAAGGCGCTAGTTTTGTGTATTGTCTGCAGCAGTCCTGGTCCCACAGCAGGAGCAGTGAGAGAAAGGGGGAGATAGCGGCCCCTGGAGCACTCGAGCCTGCCAGCCCGCAGTCTCCGGCCTCACCCTTGTCACTACGGGTGAGTGACCTTGGTTCTCTGACAGGTCAGCCCGACACCGCAGCCAACGCGTTAGATTACACGCGTCCTGGGAACGTGAGGAGCGTGGAAGCCCCCCACTACCTTACTCTTGCTCGTTTCTCCCTCTCTCCTTCACCTCTCACCTTCCCTCCCGTTCACCCTCGCCGGATTGGCGCATCTCTTTCCATTTCTACCTCACCCTCCAACCCTCGCGCCTGAGAGAGTTAAAGGAGGGGAAACTACGTGAAGGAAAAAGGCAAAACGAGGCTGACGGAGTGTGTGGCCAGAGAGTTTACCACCGTTTTTCTTTCATTACACCCCTCCTCTCTCCCTTTTATCTTTCTGCTTCCGTCACTACCGTCTCTCTTTTCACACACATTCTCTCCCTCATTTTCTTTCACCCTCTCTCTTCGTCTAACTCTATCAGGTTTTAAACCTTGCTCTCCCCATAGTTTTTTTCCTTCTGGTTTTCCTCTCTCCTTTGAGCGCTCTGCCTGTGCTGGCACCCCTGCTGTGTATTTTCTACCCCCCCTCCATTTCTGTCTAATTTCTTTCTCTACTGTGTCCCTCTCTTTCTTTCTTCCACCCTTGGTTTTCCTTCCTCCACGCTTCCGAATTTTCACTCTCCTTTCATTTCATTCACTGCTTTTCTCCCTTTTTGGTCTTCTGTACTTTCCTGTCCTTCCTTCCTCATCATCTTCACCTGTCACTTCTCCAAGAATAGATATAACGTGCCCTCATCACCCACCCTGGTGTCCTCATCACCCACCCTGGTATCCTCATCACCCAATCTGGTGTCCTCATCAACTATCCTGGTGTCCTCATCACCCACCCTGGTGTCCTCATCACCCACCCTGGTATCCTCATCACCCACCCTGGTATCCTCATCACCCACCCTGGTGTCCTCATCACCCACCCTGGTGTCTGCATCACCCACTCTGGTGTCCTCATCACCCACCCTGGTGTCCTCGTCACCCACCCTGGTGTCCTCATCACCCACCCTGGTGTCCTCATCACCCACCCTGGTGTCCTCGTCACCCACCCTGGTGTCCTCATCACCCACCCCGGTGTCCTCATCACCCACCCTGTTGTCCTCATCACCCACTCTGGTGTCCTCATCACCCACCCTGGTATCCTCATCACCCACCCTGGTGTCCTCATCACCCACCCTGGTGTCCGCATCACCCATACTGGTGTCCTCATCACCCACCCTGGTGTCCTCATGACCCACCCTGGTGTCCTCATCACCCACCCTGGTATCCTCATCACCCAATCTGGTATCCTCATCACCCACCCTGGTGTCCTCATCACCCACCCTGGTGTCCGCATCACCCACCCTGGTGTCCTCGTCACCCACCCTGTTGTCCTCATCACCCACTCTGGTGTCCGCATCACCCACCCTGGTGTCCTCGTCACCCACCCTGGTGTCCTCGTCACCCACCCCGGTGTTCTTATCACCCACCCCGGTGTCCTCATCACCCACTCTGGTGCCCTCATTACCCACCCTGGTATCCTCATCACCCACCCTGGTGTCCTCATCACCCACCCTGGTGTCCTCATCACCCACCCTGTCCCCAATCCCAGCGGCCTCCTTCGAACCCGACTCTCCTGACGCACAAGTGCCCTCGGGAAATGACTCTTAGGAGCTCCCACGAGGTCACAGCCCGAGCCTCTGCCGAGAAGGGGTCTCCGGGTTTGTCCTGGCACCATGATTCCCACCAAAGACACAGACGGAGCTGCGAGCCAGACCGAAGTTTCCGCAAACCAGTTGGGGGTTTGTGGCAGGGCAAAGCACGCTGGGGGAAACCCCAAGTCCGGATGTCTCTCTCTCTGCATCTATTTCTGTCTCTCTTCTGTCTCTCCCTCTCTCGATGCCCCTCTCTCTATTTCTCTCTCCCTCTCCTGTGCTCGCTCTCTCTACCTCTCTGCCTTTAGCCTGTGTCTCTCTCTTTTGTGCCCCCTCTCTCTACCTCTCTCTGCCTTCAGTCTGTCTCTCTCTCTTCTGTGCTCCCCTCTCGCTCCCTCTATTTCTTTCTCTGCCTCTATTACCGTCTCTTTTCTGTGGCTACCTCTCTATTTCTCTGCTTCTCTCACATCCCCTCTGTCTGCTTCTGTCTGTCTGCATTTCTTTCTTTTTCTCTGCGTTTCTTCTTTCGCTCTCTGTCTGTTTCTCTCTTTCACCCTCCATTTGCCTGCTTATCTCTCTGTGTCCGTCTGCCTTTCTCTCTGCCTCTCTATTTAATTTGTCTCTGTATTTATTGTGTTCTCTGCTTCCCTTTTGCTTTCTGACCCCCACTCTCTCTGGATAATATATATATATATATATATATATATATATATATATATATATATTCACTGAAAAAATCATAGGTTTCAGGGACGTTATAGTTAGAAATTAGCTTTTAAAAACCTTAGAAATTCACTGAAAAAACCATAGGTTTCAGGGACGTTATAGTTAGTTGGACATTTCACTCGTACAAAACCATAGAAATTCCGCCGTTATAGTTAGTTCAGCTAACTATAGCTCGTGCCCCGCAATGCACTGCTGATGATATCACATATTACATCATTCATGACATGGTCAGTGACATCACTGATGACATCACTGATGACATCCCAAATGACATCACTGATGACATCATCCAGTGACTGTGTATTTCTTTAAAGTTTAAATATGTATTATATATATGCCAAGGTGTATTGACGAATGAGTGGGTGTATAAGTGTCTGGATGGAGGATTTAGTAGGTGCGTGACTGACTGTTTAAGTGAGTGATTACATGTGTCTTACTGAATGCATGGGTTAGTGACAAAACTGTGTGAATGTCTGTATCAGTCTGTCTGTTGTTGTATAAGCTGCTGCATGGGTTGGTCAGTAGCTACATGAGTGTCTATATGGGTTATCGATTGGTTGCCTGAGTATTTGTATGGGTGACTGAGTGTGTGTGTGGGTGGGTGGGAGGTGTGTGACTCTGTGCATAGATGTTTGAGTGGTTGATTCACTGGGTGTATGGGTTCAAGAGTGCATGTGGAAACAGCTGTATGGGTGGGTGAGTGTGTGTATGGGTGTGTTGGTGAGTGAATGGATGTCTCAGTGGTACATGTCCAAGTAACTACATATGTAAAAGGCAGTGTATGTGAGACTTGGAGTGTATAAATGACTATACGTGAGAGTCAGTGATTGTGAGAGTGGCTGTATGGATGAGTGTGTACTTGTATCAGTGATTGTATAAGAGAGTAAGTATGCGTTTGTTTCTGTTTGAATAAGTGATGTGGTGTGTATATAACTGTATAGGTCAGTAAATGGAAGTTTGATTGATTCTTTGCATGACTGACTAGGTGTGTGAGTAACTCTGGATGAGTGGTGGTGTGTGAGTGTCTGTATAGGTGTATGAGTGCATATGATAGTGTTGTATTGATAAGTGACTGCATATATGAGTGATTGTATGGGTGAATGAGTGGATGTGTGTGTAGACCTAGGAATCAGTGAGTGCGTATGTAGTAACTGGTATTGTGTGTTGATGGTTTCGAAAATGGTAGTCTGTATTTTACAGTGGGTGTATCAAAGGTTATATTAGAGTGTGAGGAGGTGCATCAGATTTTCACGTGGATGATGTCATCAGTGATGTCATTTGAGATGTCATCAGTGATGTCATCAGTGATATCACTGACCATGTCATGAATGATGTAATATGTGACATCATCAGCAGTGCATTAGTGGGCGCGAGTTATAGTTAGCTGAACTAACTATAACGGCGGAATTTCTATGGTTTTGTACGAGTGAAATGTCCAACTAACTATAACGTTCCTGAAACCTATGGGTTTTTCAGTGAATTTCTAAGGTTTTTTAAAAGCTAATTTCTAACTATAACGTGCCTGAAACCTTTGGTTTTCCAGTGAATATATATATATATATATATATATATATATATATTCACTGAAAAAACCATAGGTTTTAGGGACAGTTATAGTTAGTTGGACATTGCACTCGTACAAAACCCGTGAAATTCCCCTGTTATAGTTAGTTCAGCTAACTATAACTCGCGCCCCACAATGCACTGCTGATGACGTCACATATTACATCACTCATGACATGGTCAGTGACATCACTGATGACATCACTGATGACATCTCAAATGACATCACTGATGACATCACTGATGACATCATCCAGTGACTGTGTGTTTCTGTAAAGTTTAAATATGTTTAATATATATAGGGAAAGGCGTATTGAAGAATGAGTGGGTGTATAAGTGTCTGAATGGATGATTTAGTACGTGAGTGACTGACTCTACAAGTGAGTGATTAAACGTATCTTACTGAATGCATGGGTTAGTGACTAAACTGTGTGAATGTCTGTATCCGTCTGTTTGTTGGTGTGTAAGTGGATGCATGGATTTGCGAATAGCTACATGAGTGTCTATATGGGTTATTGATTGGTTCTCTGAGTATCTGTATGGCTGCCTGAGTGTTTGTGTGGGTGGGGTGTGTGTGACTCTATACATAGATGTGTGAGTGGGTGATTCACTGGGTGCATGATTTCAAGAGTGCATCTGTGATGGACTGCTTGGGTGGGTGAGTGTGTGTATGGGTGTGTTAGTGAGTGAATGTATATCTCAGTGGTACATGTGCGAGTAACTACATATGTAAAAGGCAGTATATATGTGTGTTAGAGTATTTAAATGGCTATAAGTGAGAGTGTGTTATTGTGAGAGTGGCTGTATGGATGGGTGTGTGCTTGTATCAGTTATTGTATAAGAGCGTAAGAATGTGCTAGTATTTGTATGAGTAAGTGAGCTGGTGTGTGTATAACTGTATAGGTGAGTAAATGGGTGTGTGATTAATTTTTGCATGACTGACTAGGTGTGTGAGTACCTCTATGGATGAGTGGCGGTGTGTGAGTGTTTATATAGGTGTATGAGTGCATATGATAGTCCTGTACTGAGTGACTGTAAGTATGAGTGACTGTACAGGTGAGTGAGTGGATGTGTGTGTAGACCTAAGAATCAGTGAGTGGGTATGTAGTTTTTGGTGTTGGAGTGTCTATGGTTTTGAGAATGGCAGTCTGTAATTTAGAGTGGGTGTATCAAAAGTTATATTAGGGTGTGAGACGATGCATGAAATTATCACATGGATGATGTCATCAGTGATGACATTTGAGATGTCATCAGTGATGTCACTGACCATGTCATGAGTGATGTAATATGTGACGTCATCAGCAGTGCATTGCGGGAGCGCGAGTTATAGTTAGCTGAACTAACTATAACAGGGGAATTTCACGGGTTTTGTACGAGTGCAATGTCCAACTAACTATAACTGTCCCTAAAACCTATGGTTTTTTCAGTGAATTTCAAAGGTTTTTTAAATGCTAATTTCTAACTATAACGTGCCTGAAACCTATGGTTTTTTCAGTGAATTTCAAAGGTTTTTTAAATGCTAATTTCTAACTATAACGTGCCTGAAACCTATGGTTTTTTCAGTGAATTTCAAAGGTTTTTAAATGCTAATTTCTAACTATATAACGTGCCTGAAACCTATGGTTTTTTCAGTGAATTTCAAAGGTTTTTTAAATGCTAATTTCTAACTATAACGTGCTTGAAACCTATGATTTTTTAAGTGAATTTCAAAGGTTTTTTAAATGCTAGTTTCTAACTATGCCAACAGAGGTAGGACATGTGAAGAAAGAAGAAAAAACGCACAGAAAGAAGCAAAAGATGTGCAGAAAGAACCAACAGAGGAGCAGAAAGAGGCCTTGTTGCAAAATCATCCTGTGCCCACAACTTTTCAGACAGGTACTGGTGGTAACTGACTCTGACTAACCAGAGCCAGTGCGCGTTTGCACAGTGGTGAAGGGAGGGGGCCTGAGGTGACATGTGTGCAAACGCGCCCCGTGGCGCATTTTAAGTTGTGGGATTAAGTCCCCTTGAATCCTGAGGGTCCCTGGGGCCCAACTAGCCCCCAGGTACCTACAGTTAGGACCACAGAGCTGAGTTGCAGAGAGGCGTTCCGAGGCCACGCACCTTTTTTCACCTCTCTGCAACGCAACTCTGTTGTGCTTACTGAAGGTACCTGGTGGGCTAGTTGGCCCCAGGATTCAAAGGGAATTAACTCCCCAACTTAAAACGCACCACAGGGCGTGTTTGCGCACATGTCACCTGAGGCCCTGCCCCTCCCTTCACCACTGTGCAAACGCGCCCCGTGGCGCGTTTTAAGTTGGGGGATTAGGTCACCTTGAATCCTGAGAGTCCCTGGGGCCCAACTAGCCCACCAGGTACTTCCAGTAAGCACCACAGGCCTGCGTTGCAACGCCTGTAACAAATTGTGCAGTTGTGTTTTAGGTAGTGAAGAGGGTCGTGCTGGGGGTAGTGTTTTAGGGTTTAGGGTAGTGCAGTGGTGTTTGTGTAGTGTAGGGGGTCATGCTGGGGGTAGATTTAGGGTTTAGGGTAGTGCAGTGGTGTTTGGGTAGTGTAGGGAGTCGTGCTGGGGGAGTGTTTTAGGGTTTAGGGTAGTACAGTGGTGTTTGGGTAGTGTAGGGGGTCGTGCTGGGGTTAGTGTTTTAGGGTTTTAGGGTTTAGGGTAGTGCAGTGGTGTTTGGGTAGTGTAGGGGATACTGCTGGGGGTAGTGTTTTAGGGTTTAGGGTAGTGCAATGGTGTTTGGGTAGTGTAGGGGTACTGCTGGGGGTAGTGTTTTAGGGTTTAGGGTAGTGCAGTGGTCTTTGGGTAGTGTAGGGAGTCGTGCAGGGGGTATTGTTTTAGAGTTTAGGGTAGTGCAGTGGTCTTTGGGTAGTGTAGGGGTTGTGCGGGGGGTAGTGTTTTAGGGATTAGGGTAGTGCATTGGTATTTGGGTAGTGTAGGGGGTCATGCAGGGGGTAGTGTTTTAGGGTTTAGGGCAGTGCAGTGGTGTTTAGGTAGTGTAGGGGGTCGTGCTGGGGGAGTGTTTTAGGGTTTAGGGCAGTGCAGTGGTGTTCGGGTAGTGTAGGGGGTCGTGCTGGGGGAGTGTTTTAGAGTTTAGGGCAGTGCACTCGTGTTCGGGTAGTGTAGGGGGTCGTGCTGGGGGAGTATTTTAGGGTTTAGGGTAGTGCAGTGGTGTTCGGGTAGTGTAGGGGGTCATGCTGGGGGTAGTGTTCTAGGGTTTAGGGCAGTGCAGTGGTGTTCGGGCAGTGTAGGGGGTCGTGCTGGGGGTGGTGTTTAAGGGTTTAGGGCAGTGCAGTGGTGTTCGGGCAGTGTAGGGGGTCGTGCTGGGGGGGTGTTTCAGGGTTTAGGGCAGTGCAGTGGTGTTCGGGCAGTGTAGGGGGTCGTGCAGGGGGTGGTGTTTCAGGGTTTAGGGCAGTGCAGTGGTGTTCGGGCAGTGTAGGGGGTCGTGCAGGGGTGGTGTTTCAGGGTTTAGGGCAGTGGTGTTCGTGCAGTGTAGGGGGTCATGCTGGGGGTGGTGTTTCAGGGTTTGGGGCAGTGCAGTGGTGTTCGAGCAGTAAAGGGGTCATGCTGGGGGTGGTGTTTCAGGGTTTAGGGCAGTGTAGTGGTGTTCGGGCAGTGTAGGGGGCGGTGCAGGGGGTGGTGTTTCAGGGTTTAGGGCGGTGCAGTGGTGTTCGGGCAGTGTAGGGGGTCGTGCAGGGGTGGTTTTCAGGGTTTAGGGCAGTGCAGTGGTGTTCGGGCAGTGTAGGGGCGGTGCAGGGGGTGGTGTTTCAGGGTTTAGGGCAGTACAGTGGTGTTAGGGCATTGTAGGGGGTGGTGCTGGGGCTGGTGTTTCAGGGTTTAGGGCAGTGCTGTGGTGTTCGGGCAGTGTAGGGGGTCGTGCTGGGGCTGGTGTTTCAGGGTTTAGGGCAGTGCAGTGGTGTTCGGGCAGTGTAGGGGGTCTTGCTGGGGCTGGTGTTTCAGAGTCTAGGGCAATGCAGTGGTGTTCGGGCAGTGTAGGGGGTCTTGCTGGTGCTGGTGTTTCAGGGTTTAGGGCAGTGCAGTAGTGTTTGGGCAGTGTAGGGGGTCGTGCTGGGGGTGGTGTTTCAGGGTTTAGGGCAGTGCAGTGGTGTTCGGGCAGTGTAGGGGGTCATGCTGGGGCTAGTGTTTCAGGGTTTAGGGCAGAGCAATGGTGCTAGGGCAGTGTAGGGGGTTGTGCTGGGGGTGATGTTTCAGGGTTTAGGGCAGTGCAGTGGTGTTAGGGCAGTGTAGGGAGTCGTGCTGGGGGTAGTGTTTCAGGGTTTAGGGCAGTGCAGTGGTGTTCCGGCAGTGTAGGGGGTCGTGCAGGGGGTGGTGTTTCAGGGTTTAATGCAGTGGTGTTCGGGCAGTGTAGGGGGTCATGCTGGGGTGGTGTTTCAGGGTTTAGGGCAGTGCAGTGGTGTTCGGGCAGTGTAGGGTGTCGTGATGAGGGGTGGTGTTTCAGGGTTTAGGGCAGTGCAGTAGTGTTTGGGCAGTGTAGGGGATCGTGCAGGGGGTGGTGTTTCAGGGTTTAGGGCAGTGCAGTGGTGTTCGGCCAGTGTAGGTAGTCTTGCTGGGGGTGGTGTTTCAGGGTTTAGGGCAGTGCAGTGGTGTTCGGGCAGTGTAGGGGGTCGTGCTGGGGCTGGTGTTTCAGGGTTTAGGGCAGTGCAGTGGTGTTCGGGCAGTGTAGGGGGTCCTGCTGGGGCTGGTGTTTCAGGGTTTTGGACAGAGCAGTGGTGTTCGGGCAGTGTAGGGGGTCGTGCTGGGGGTGGTGTTTCAGGGTTTAGGGCAGTGCAGTGGTGTTCGGGCAGTGTAGGGGGTCTTGCTGGGGGTGGTGTTTCAGGGTTTAGGGCAGTGCAGTGGTGTTCGGGCAGTGTAGGGGGTCTTGCTGGGGGTGGTGTTTCAGGGTTTAGGGCAGTGGTGTTCGGGCAGTGTAGGGGGTCTTGCTGGGGGTGATGTTTCAGGGTTTAGGGCAGTGCAGTGGTGTTCGGGCAGTGTAGGGGGTCTTGCTGGGGGTAGTGTTTCAGGGTTTAGGGCGGTGCAGTGGTGTTCGTGGCAGTGTAGGGGGTCGTGCTGGGGGTGGTGTTTCAGGGTTTAGGGCAGTGCAGTAGTGTTCGGGCAGTGTAGGGGGTCATGCAGGGGTGGTGTTTCAGGGTTTAGGGAAGTGCAGTGGTGTTCTGGCAGTGTAGGGGGTCATGCTGGGGGTGGGGTTTCAGGGTTTAGGGCAGTACAGTGGTGTTCGGGCAGTGTAGGGGGTCGTGCAGGGGGTGGTGTTTCAGGGTTTAGGGCAGTGCAGTGGTGTTCGGGCAGTGTAGGGGGTCGTGCTGGGGCTGGTGTTTCAGGGTTTAGGGCCGTGCAGTGGTGTTCGGGCAGTGTAGTGGGTCTTGCTGGGGGTGGTGTTTCAGGGTTTAGGGCAGTGGTGTTCGGGCAGTGTAGGGGGTCTTGCTGGGGGTGATGTTTCAGGGTTTAGGGCCATGCAGTGGTGTTCGGGCAGTGTAGTGGGTCTTGCTGGGGGTGGTGTTTCAGGGTTTAGGGCAGTGGTGTTCGGGCAGTGTAGGGGTCTTGCTGGGGGTGATGTTTCAGGGTTTAGGGCAGTGCAGTGGTGTTCGGGCAGTGTAGGGGGTCTTGCTGGGGGTAGTGTTTCAGGGTTTAGGCCAGTGCAGTGGTGTTCGTGCAGTATAGGGGGTCGTGCTGGGGATGGTGTTTCTGGGTTTAGGGCAGTGCAGTAGTGTTCGAGCAGTGTAGGGGGTTGTGCAGGGGGTGGTGTTTCAGGGTTTAGGGCAGTGCAGTGGTGTTCGGGCAGTGTAGGGGGTCGCTCTGGGGGTGGTGTTTTAGGGTTTAGGGCAGTGCAGTGGTGTTCGGGCAGTGTAGGGGGTCATGCACGGGGTGGTGTTTCAGGGTTTAGGGCAGTGCAGTGGTTTTCGGGCAGTGTAGGGTGTTGTGCTGGGGCTGGTGTTTCAGGGTTCAGGGCAGTGCAGTGGTGTTCAGACAGTGTAGGGGGTCGTGCTGAGGCTGGTGTTTCACGGTTTAGGGCAGTGCAGTGGTGTTCGGGCAGTGTAGGGGGTCGTGCTGGGGCTGGTGTTTCAGGGTTTAGGGCAGTGCAGTGGTGTTCGGGCAGTGTAGGCGGTCGTGCTGGGGCTGGTGTTTCAGGGTTTAGGGCAGTGCAGTGGTGTTCGGGCAGTGTAGGGGGTCATGCTGGGGCTGGTGTTTCAGGGTTTAGGGCAGTGCAGTGGTGCTCGGGCAGTGTAGGGGGTCGTGCTGGGGGTGATGTTTCAGGGTTTAGGGTAGTACAGTGGTGTTCGGGCAGTGTAGGGGGTCGTACAGGGGCTGGTGTTTCAAGGTTTAGGGCAGTGCTGTGGTGTTCGGGCAGTGTAGGGGGTCGTGCTGGGGCTGGTGTTTCAGGGTTTTGGCAGAGCAGTGGTGTTCGGGCAGTGTAGGGGGTCATGCTGGGGGTAGTGTTTCAGGGTTTAGGGCAGTGCAGTGGTGTTCGGGCAGTGTAGGGGGTCGTGCTGGGGGTGGTGTTTCAGGGTTTAGGTCAGTGGTGTTCGGGCAGTGTAGGGGGTCTTGCTGGGGGTGATGTTTCAGGGTTTAGGGCAGTGCAGTGGTGTTCGGGCAGTGTAGGGGTCTTGCTGGGGGTAGTGTTTCAGGGTTTAGGGCAGTGCAGTGGTGTTCGGGCAGTGTAGGGGGTCATGCTGGGGGTGGTGTTTCAGGGTTTAGGGCAGTAGAGTGGTGTTCGGGCAGTGTAGGGGGTCGTGAAGGGGTGGTGTTTCAGGGTTTAGGGCAGTGCAGTGGTTTCGGGCAGTGTAGGGGGTCGTGCTAGGGGTGGTGTTTCAGGGTTTAGGGCAGTGCAGTGGTGTTTGGGCAGTGTAGAGGGTCATGCAGGGGCTGGTGTTTCAGAGTTTAGGGCAGTGCAGTGGTGTTCGGGCAGTGTAGGGGGTCGTGCTGGGGGTAGTGTTTTAGGGTTTAGGGTAGTGCAGTGGTGCTTGTGTAGTGTAGGGGGTCGTGCTGGGGGTAGTGTTTTAGGGTTTAGGGTAGTGCAGTGGTGTTTGTGTAGTGTAGGGGGTCATGTTTTAGGGTAGTGCAGTGGTGTTTGGGTAGTGTAGGGGGTCGTGCTGGGGGTAGTGTTTTAGGATTTAGGTTAGTGCAGTGGTGTTTGGGTAGTGTAGGGGGTCGTGCTGGGGGTAGTGATTTAGGGTTTAGGGTAGTGCAGTGGTGTTTGTGTAGTGTAGGGGGTCGTGCTGGGGTAGTGGTTTAGGGTAGTGCAGTGGTGCTTGTGTAGTGTAGGGGGTCGTGCTGGGGATAGTGTTTTAGGGTTTAGGGTAGTGCAGTGGTGTTTGGGTAGTGTAGGGGTCGTGCTGGTGGTAGTGTTTTAGGATTTAGGTTAGTGCAGTGGTGTTTGGGTAGTGTAGGGGGTCGTGCTGGGGGTAGTGTTTTAGGGTTTAGGATAGTGCAGTGGTGCTTGTGTAGTGTAGGGGGTCGTGCTGGGGGTAGTGTTTTAGGGTTTAAGGTAGTGCAGTGGTGTTTTTGTAGTGTAGGGGGTCATGTTTTAAGATGCAATGCTCCAATACCTGACCAGTCTGCACTACATAAAACTGCAAAAAAACTAAAAATAAAAAGTGTTTTGCACACTTTTGTCATTGGGCTATATGTGGGCTACATCTGGGTAATATTTGTGCTACATTTGGGCTCTTTTTTCACTGGTGGCCATCTTGGAAGACTTCTTTGTTATGAAGTTTCCTAATTTCTTCATTTACTGCAGTCTCCTCAGTAGGAAATGCTTTCAGTTTTTACTTTGATTCCATCAAGAAGGCATTCAGATGTGTCTCACATCTGCCATAAATTCAGAATGTTAGCACTCTAGTTGCTCATTAGATCACTGGAGTAAAGCTACTGCTCACCAGGGAGTTAACTGGAAGTCTGCTGCTGGTATTGAAAGTGATTGTTTCAGTCTGCATGTCAGAATTTTCTAATGAAATAGAAGAGGATTTGAGATCTCACTTAAAACATGCCCTAATTTTTCTTTCTGCAGCACTAACCATAATTTCTATTTCAAAAAGAACCCCTCATTTTGTTCCTTTTTAAATTAAATGTTTTAAGTGTTACCGGTTTATTCCAATCAAGATGGCTTCAGGTGTGCCATACTTTTGTCATAAGTAAGGCTGTTAGCGCTCTAGTTGTTCTTTAGAACACTCTGGGAAGCTGCAGTAGAACACAAAGGCATCAACTGGCAGGCTGCTCCTGTTGAAATATAACAGGAAGATATTTGAGATCACACTTGAAATATGTCCTAATTTTTCTTTCTACAGCACTAACCATAATTTCTATGACAAAATGAACCCCATCATTTTGTTCCTTTTTAAATTAAATGTTTTAAGTGTTACCAGTTTATTCCAATCAAGATGGCTTCAGGTGTGCCATACTTTTGTCATAAGTAAGGCTGTTAGCACTCTAGTTGTTCTTTAGAACACTCTGGGAAGCTGCAGTAGAACACAAAGGCATCAACTGGCAGGCTGCTCCTGTTGAAATATAATAGGAAGATATTTGAGATCACACTTGAAACATGTCCTAATTTTTCTTTCTACAGCACTAACCATAATTTCTATGACAAAATGAACCCCATCATTTTGTTCCTTTTTAAATTAAATTGTTTAAGTGTTACCAGTTTATTCCAATCAAGATGGCTTCAGGTGTGCCATACTTTTGTCATAAGTAAGGCTGTTAGCACTCTAGTTGTTCTTTAGAACACTCTGGGAAGCTGCAGTAGAACACAAAGGAATCAACTGACAGTCTCTGCCCTTGTTGGATGTACATGTTTTACTGAGAATGTCAGACTTCATTCTCACATGAGTGAGAAAGATAATGTGAATTTACAGAAAATATGCTCTCATTTTAGCTTCTGGAGCACCTTCCAAACCTCCATGGGACAAGCATGAGAAAATAGTGTTCTCTCAAACATGATTCATGATATCCCAGCAGAAGGTTTTTCACATGGTAAAATCACCTTAGAATACACCACAATTCCTAAAATTAGTATGGTACCATCAACAAATAAATTCTAATGTAACTAAAGCCTGTTATCACCTTTAATAGTTCTCCTTTTGGTGACCCTCAAAATCTTCTATTCACTACAATGCATTTCAATGAGGTACTATCATTTATATTGGTCCCAAGATGGCTGCCAGCAATTCCAGGATGAAGTGCTGACAGCCAATCAGATCTCACGATGACATGTGTGGTTAGGCTCCGCCCAGATATATATGTGACTTTACTTTTGATTTTCTCAGGAACTACTGAACGGATTTACACCATTTAAGCAAAAGGCACGACACTGAACCAAGGGCTACCTCTTTGCCAAATTTGGTGTAATTCCGTTCAGCAGTTCGGGCTGTAGCTGCGACTAAAGGTTCCTATGGAAAAATGAATGGGGAAAACGCGTTTTGGGACCCCCCTTTTTCTCGGCCCCGGCTTGACGTATCACCCCGAGACTTTCAGGATAGGAGCGGACCGGAGCGCCCCAACAAGTTGGAAACTTTCGCGAAGATTCGTCAACCGGCGCCAACGTTATTTCAAATAGAATGTCGCGGATTTCCTATGGATAATAGGTTTTAACTATAACTATCTACTGGCGACCGCCAGTAGATATATATATATATATATATATATATATATATATATATATATATATATATATATATTCACTGAAAAAACCATAGGTTTTAGGGACAGTTATAGTTAGTTGGACATTGCACTCGTACAAAACCCGTGAAATTCCCCTGTTATAGTTAGTTCAGCTAACTATAACTCGCGCCCCGCAATGCACTGCTGATGACGTCACATATTACATCACTCATGACATGGTCAGTGACATCACTGATGACATCACTGATGACATCTCAAATGACATCACTGATGACATCACTGATGACATCATCCAGTGACTGTGTGTTTCTGTAAAGTTTAAATATGTTTAATATATATAGGGAAAGGCGTATTGAAGAATGAGTGGGTGTATAAGTGTCTGAATGGATGATTTAGTACGTGAGTGACTGACTCTACAAGTGAGTGATTAAACGTATCTTACTGAATGCATGGGTTAGTGACTAAACTGTGTGAATGTCTGTATCCGTCTGTTTGTTGGTGTGTAAGTGGATGCATGGATTTGCGAATAGCTACATGAGTGTCTATATGGGTTATTGATTGGTTCTCTGAGTATCTGTATGGCTGCCTGAGTGTTTGTGTGGGTGGGGTGTGTGTGACTCTATACATAGATGTGTGAGTGGGTGATTCACTGGGTGCATGATTTCAAGAGTGCATCTGTGATGGACTGCTTGGGTGGGTGAGTGTGTGTATGGGTGTGTTAGTGAGTGAATGTATATCTCAGTGGTACATGTGCGAGTAACTACATATGTAAAAGGCAGTATATATGTGTGTTAGAGTATTTAAATGGCTATAAGTGAGAGTGTGTTATTGTGAGAGTGGCTGTATGGATGCGTGTGTGCTTGTATCAGTTATTGTATAAGAGCGTAAGAATGTGCTAGTATTTGTATGAGTAAGTGAGCTGGTGTGTGTATAACTGTATAGGTGAGTAAATGGGTGTGTGATTAATTTTTGCATGACTGACTAGGTGTGTGAGTACCTCTATGGATGAGTGGCGGTGTGTGAGTGTTTATATAGGTGTATGAGTGCATATGATAGTCCTGTACTGAGTGACTGTAAGTATGAGTGACTGTACAGGTGAGTGAGTGGATGTGTGTGTAGACCTAAGAATCAGTGAGTGGGTATGTAGTTTTTGGTGTTGGAGTGTCTATGGTTTTGAGAATGGCAGTCTGTAATTTAGAGTGGGTGTATCAAAAGTTATATTAGGGTGTGAGAAGATGCATGAAATTATCACATGGATGATGTCATCAGTGATGTCATTTGAGATGTCATCAGTGATGTCATCAGTGATGTCACTGACCATGTCATGAGTGATGTAATATGTGACGTCATCAGCAGTGCATTGCGGGGCGCGAGTTATAGTTAGCTGAACTAACTATAACAGGGGAATTTCACGGGTTTTGTACGAGTGCAATGTCCAACTAACTATAACTGTCCCTAAAACCTATGGTTTTTCAGTGAATTTCAAAGGTTTTTTAAATGCTAATTTCTAACTATAACGTGTCTGAAACCTATGGTTTTTTCAGTGAATTTCAAAGGTTTTTTAAATGCTAATTTCTAACTATAACGTGCCTGAAACCTATGGTTTTTTCAGTGAATTTCAAAGGTTTTTTAAATGCTAATTTCTAACTATAACGTGCCTGAACCCTATGGTTTTTTCAGTGAATTTCAAAGGTTTTTGAAATGCTAATTTCTAACCATAACGTGCCTGAAACCTATGATTTTTAAGTGAAATTCAAAGGTTTTTAAATGCTAGTTTCTAACTATGCCAACAGAGGTAGGACATGTGAAGAAAGAAGAAAAAACGCACAGAAAGAAGCAAAAGATGTGCAGAAAGAACCAACAGAGGAGCAGAAAGAGGCCTTGTTGCAAAATCATCCTGTGCCCACAACTTTTTCAGATGGGTACTGGTGGTAACTGACTCTGACTAACCAGAACCAGTGCGCGTTTGCACAGTGGTGAAGGGAGGGGGCCTGAGGTGACATGTGTGCAAACGCGCCCCGTGGCGCATTTTAAGTTGCGGGATTAAGTCCCCTTGAATCCTGAGGGTCCCTGGGGCCCAACTAGCCCCCAGGTACCTACAGTTAGGACCACAGAGCTGAGTTGCAGAGAGGAGTTCGAGGCCACGCACTTTTTTCACCTCTCTGCAACGCAACTCTGTTGTGCTTACTGAAGGTACCTGGTGGGCTAGTTGGCCCCCAGGATTCAAAGGGAATTAACTCCCCAACTTAAAACGCACCATAGGGCGTGTTTGCGCACATGTCACCTGAGGCCCCGCCCCCTCCCTTCACCACTGTGCAAACGCGCCCCGTGGCGCGTTTTAAGTTGGGGGATTAGGTCACCTTGAATCCTGAGAGTCCCTGGGGCCCAACTAGCCCACCAGGTACTTCCAGTAAGCACCACAGGCCTGCGTTGCAACGCCTGTAACAAATTGTGCAGTTGTGTTTAGGTAGTGAAGAGGGTCGTGCAGGGGGTAGTGTTTTAGGGTTTAGGGTAGTGCAGTGGTGTTTGTGTAGTGTAGGGGGTACTGCTGGGGGTAGTGTTTTAGGGTTTAGGGTAGTGCAGTGGTGTTTGGGTAGCGTAGGGGGTACTGCTGGGGGGAGTGTTTTAGGGTTTAGGGTAGTACAGTGGTGTTTGGGTAGTGTAGGGGGTTGTGCTGGGGGTAGTTTTTTAGGGTTTAGGGTAGTGCAGTGATGTTTGTGTAGTGTAGGAGGTCGTGTTTTAGGGTTTAGGGTAGTGCAGTGGTCTTTGGGTAGTGTAGGGAGTCGTGCGGGGGTATTGTTTTAGAGTTTAGGGTAGTGCAGTGGTCTTTGGGTAGTGTAGGGGGTTGTGCGGGGGTAGTGTTTTAGGGATTAGGGTAGTGCATTGGTATTTGGGTAGTGTAGGGGTCATGCGGGGGTAGTGTTTTAGGGTTTAGGGCAGTGCAGTGGTGTTTAGGTAGTGTAGGGGGTCGTGCTGGGGGAGTGTTTTAGGGTTTAGGGCAGTGCAGTGGTGTTCGGGTAGTGTAGGGGGTCGTGCTGGGGGAGTGTTTTAGGGTTTAGGGCAGTGCAGTGGTGTTCGGGTAGTGTAGGGGGTCGTGCTGGGGGAGTATTTTAGGGTTTAGGGTAGTGCAGTGGTGTTCGGGTAGTGTAGGGGGTCATGCTGGGGGTAGTGTTCTAGGGTTTAGGGCAGTGCAGTGGTGTTCGGGCAGTGTAGGGGTATTGCTGGGGGTGGTGTTTTAGGGTTTAGGGCAGTGCAGTGGTGTTCGGGCAGTGTAGGGGGTCTTGCTGGGGGTGGTGTTTCAGGGTTTAGGGCAGTGCAGTGGTGTTCGGGCAGTGTAGGGGGTCGTGAAGGGGGTGGTGTTTCAGGGTTTAGGGCAGTGCAGTGGTGTTCGGGCATTGTAGGGGGTCGTGCTAGGGGTGGTGTTTCAGGGTTTAGGGCAGTGCAGTGGTGTTCGGGCAGTGTAGGGGGTCATGCTGGGGGTGGTGTTTCAGGGTTTGGGGCAGTGCAGTGGTGTTCGAGCAGTAAAGGGGGTCATGCTGGGGGTGGTGTTTCAGGGTTTAGGGCAGTGCAGTGGTGTTCGGGCAGTGTAGGGGGCGGTGCAGGGGGTGGTGTTTCAGGGTTTAGGGCAGTGCAGTGGTGTTCGGGCAGTGTAGGGGTGGTGCAGGGGGTGGTGTTTCAGGGTTTAGGGCAGTGCAGTGGTGTTCGGGCAATGTAGGGGCGGTGCAGGGGGTGGTGTTTCAGGGTTTAGGGCAGTACAGTGGTGTTCGGGCATTGTAGGGGGTGGTGCTGGGGCTGGTGTTTCAGGGTTTAGGGCAGTGCAGTGGTGTTCGGGCAGTGTAGGGGGTCGTGCTGGGGCTGGTGTTTCAGGGTTAGGGCAGTGCAGTGGTGTTTGTGCAGTGTAGGGGGTCGTGCTGGGGCTGGTGTTTCAGGGTTTAGGGCAGTGCAGTGGTGTTCGGGCAGTTTAGGGTGTTGTGCTGGGGCTGGTGTTTCAGGGTTCAGGGCAGTGCAGTGGTGTTCAGGCAGTGTAGGGGGTCGTGCTGAGGCTGGTGTTTCACGGTTTAGGGCAGTGCAGTGGTGTTCGGGCAGTGTAGGGGGTCGTGCTGGGGCTGGTGTTTCAGGGTTTAGGGCAGTGCAGTGGTGTTCGGGCACTGTAGGCGGTCATGCTGGGGCTGGTGTTTCAGGGTTTAGGGCAGTGCAGTGTTGTTTGGGCAGTGTAGGGGGTCGTGCTGGGGCTGGTGTTTCAGGGTTTAGGGCAGTGCAGTGGTGCTCGGGCAGTGTAGGGGGTTGTGCTGGGGGTGATGTTTCAGGGTTTAGGGTAGTGCAGTGGTGTTCGGGCAGTGTAGGGGGTCGTGCAGGGGCTGGTGTTTCAAGGTTTAGGGCAGTGCAGTGGTGTTCGGGCAGTGTAGGGGGTCGTGTTGGGGCTGGTGTTTCAGGGTTTTGGGCAGAGCAGTGGTGTTCGGGCAGTGTAGGGGGTCATGCTGGGGGTAGTGTTTCAGGGTTTAGGGCAGTGCAGTGGTGTTCGGGCAGTGTAGGGGTCGTGCTGGGGGTGGTGTTTCAGGGTTTAGGTCAGTGGTGTTCGGGCAGTGTAGGGGTCTTGCTGGGGGTGATGTTTCAGGGTTTAGGGCAGTGCAGTGGTGTTCGGGCAGTGTAGGGGGTCTTGCTGGGGGTAGTGTTTCAGGGTTTAGGGCAGTGCAGTGGTGTTCGGGCAGTGTAGGGGGTCATGCTGTGGGTGGTGTTTCAGGGTTTAGGGCAGTGCAGTGGTGTTCGGGCAGTGTAGGGGGGTGGTGTTTCAGGGTTTAGGGCAGTGCAGTGGTGTTCGGGCAGTGTAGGGGGTCGTGCTAGGGGAGGTGTTTCAGGGTTTAGGGCAGTGCAGTGGTGTTCGGGCAGTGTAGGGGGTCATGCAGGGGCTGGTGTTTCAGGGTTTAGGGCAGTGCAGTGGTGTTCGGGCAGTGTAGGGGTCATGCTGGGGGTAGTGTTTTAGGGTTTAGGGTAGTGCAGTGGTGCTTGTGTAGTGTAGGGGTCGTGCTGGGGGTAGTGTTTTAGGGTTTAGGGTAGTGCAGTGGTGTTTGTGTAGTGTAGGGGGTCATGTTTTAGGGTAGTGCAGTAGTGTTTGGGTAGTGTAGGGGTCGTGCTGGGGGTAGTGTTTTAGGATTTAGGTTAGTGCAGTGGTGTTTGGGTAGTGTAGGGGTCGTGCTGGGGGTAGTGTTTTAGGGTTTAGGGTAGTGCAGTGGTGTTTGTGTAGTGTAGGGGGTCATGCTGGGGGTAGTGTTTTAGGGTTTAGGGTAGTGCAGTGGTGCTTGTGTAGTGTAGGGGTCGTGCTGGGGGTAGTGTTTTAGGGTTTAGGGTAGTGCAGTGGTGTTTGTGTAGTATAGGGGTCATGTTTTAGGGTAGTGCAGTGGTGTTTGGGTAGTGTAGGGGTCGTGCTGGTGGTAGTGTTTTAGGATTTAGGTTAGTGCAGTGGTGTTTGGGTAGTGTAGGGGTCGTGCTGGGGGTAGTGTTTGAGGGTTTAGGATAGTGCAGTGGTGCTTGTGTAGTGTAGGGGGTCGTGCTGGGGGTAGTGTTTTAGGGTTTAAGGTAGTGCAGTGGTGTTTTTGTAGTGTAGGGGGTCATGTTTTAAGATGCAATGCTCCAATACCTGACCAGTCTGCACTACATAAAACTGCAAAAAACTAAAAATAAAAAGTGTTTTGCACACTTTTGTCATTGGGCTATATGTGGGCTACATCGGGGTAATATTTGTGCTACATTTGGGCTCTTTTTTTCACTGGTGGCCATCTTGGAAGACTTCTTTGTTATGAAGTTTCCTAATTTCTTCATTTACTGCAGTCTCCTCAGTAGGAAATGCTTTCAGTTTTTTACTTTGATTCCATCAAGAAGGCATTCAGATGTGTCTCACATCTGCCATAAATTCAGAATGTTAGCACTCTAGTTGCTCATTAGATCACTGGAGTAAAGCTACTGCTCACCAGGGAGTTAACTGGTAGTCTGCTGCTGGTATTGAAAGTGATTGTTTCAGTCTGCATGTCAGAATTTACTAATGAAATAGAAGAGGATTTGAGATCTCACTTAAAACATGCCCTAATTTTTCTTTCTGCAGCACTAACCATAATTTCTATTTCAAAAAGAACCCCTCATTTTGTTCCTTTTTAAATTAAATGTTTTAAGTGTTACCGGTTTATTCCAATCAAGATGGCTTCAGGTGTGCCATACTTTTGTCATAAGTAAGGCTGTTAGCGCTCTAGTTGTTCTTTAGAACACTCTGGGAAGCTGCAGTAGAACACAAAGGCATCAACTGGCAGGCTGCTCCTGTTGAAATATAACAGGAAGATATTTGAGATCACACTTGAAATATGTCCTAATTTTTCTTTCTACAGCACTAACCATAATTTCTATGACAAAATGAACCCCATCATTTTGTTCCTTTTTAAATTAAATGTTTTAAGTGTTACCAGTTTATTCCAATCAAGATGGCTTCAGGTGTGCCATACTTTTGTCATAAGTAAGGCTGTTAGCACTCTAGTTGTTCTTTAGAACACTCTGGGAAGCTGCAGTAGAACACAAAGGCATCAACTGGCAGGCTGCTCCTGTTGAAATATAACAGGAAGATATTTGAGATCACACTTGAAACATGTCCTAATTTTTCTTTCTACAGCACTACCCATAATTTTTATGACAAAATTAACCCCATCATGTTGTTCCTTTTTAAATTAAATGTTTTAAGTGTTACCAGTTTATTCCAATCAAGATGGCTTCAGGTGTGCCATACTTTTGTCATAAGTAAGGCTGTTAGCACTCTAGTTGTTCTTTAGAACACTCTGGGAAGCTGCAGTAGAACACAAAGGCATCAACTGGCAGGCTGCTCCTGTTGAAATATAACAGGAAGATATTTGAGATCACACTTGAAACATGTCCTAATTTTTCTTTCTACAGCACTAACCATAATTTCTATGACAAAATGAACCCCATCATTTTGTTCCTTTTTAAATTAAATTGTTTAAGTGTTACCAGTTTATTCCAATCAAGATGGCTTCAGGTGTGCCATACTTTTGTCATAAGTAAGGCTGTTAGCACTCTAGTTGTTCTTTAGAACACTCTGGGAAGCTGCAGTAGAACACAAAGGAATCAACTGACAGTCTCTGCCCTTGTTGGATGTACATGTTTTACTGAGAATGTCAGACTTCATTCTCACATGAGTGAGAAAGATAATGTGAATTTACAGAAAATATGCTCTCATTTTAGCTTCTGGAGCACCTTCCAAACCTCCATGGGACAAGCATGAGAAAATAGTGTTCTCTCAAACATGATTCATGATATCCCAGCAGAAGGTTTTTCACATGGTAAAATCACCTTAGAATACACCACAATTCCTAAAATTAGTATGGTACCATCAACAAATAAATTCTAATGTAACTAAAGCCTGTTATCACCCTTTATAGTTCTCCTTTTGGTGACCCTCAAAATCTTCTATTCACTACAATGCATTTCAATGAGGTACTATCATTTATATTGGTCCCAAGATGGCTGCCAGCAATTCCAGGATGAAGTGCTGACAGCCAATCAGATCTCACAATGACATGTGTGGTTAGGCTCCGCCCAGATATATATGTGACTTTACTTTTGATTTTCTCAGGAACTACTGAACGGATTTACACCATTTAAGCAAAAGGCACGACACTGAACTAAGGGCTACCTCTTTGCCAAATTTGGTGTAATTCCGTTCAGCAGTTCGGGCTGTAGCTGCGACTAAAGGTTCCTATGGAAAAATGAATGGGGAAAACGCGTTTTGGGACCCCCCTTTTTCTCGGCCCCGCTTGACGTATCACCCCGAGACTTTCAGGATAGGAGCGGACCGGAGCGCCCCAACAAGTTGGAAACTTTCGCGAAGATTCGTCAACCGGCGCCAACGTTATTTCAAATAGAATGTCGCGGATTTCCTATGGATAATAGGTTTTAACTATAACTATCTACTGGCGACCGCCAGTAGATAATATATATATATATATATACTCACTCCATCTCCTCCTTTTAAGCAGACAAGGGGACACAGCGGGGCTCTAAGACACTTGTTTATTTCTTACTCTGGCATTACGCGTTTCGGCGAGAAGCCTTCCTCTGATGCCTGGGGTGCCTGGGGTTGCTTTTGCTATTTAATTTATACGTGCTCCTCCCCTCTGATTGGCGGAAGCACACCTGATCCGCATTTGCTTTGGAAAACGTTCACACAGTACTTTGAAAACTTCAAGTCCCATCATGCATTGTGTTGTTCGCACGGGAGAACGTCTTCCTCAACCCTGATGGTAGATTTTACCCACTGTAAATGCGGGCTGTTAATAAAAGCGTAGTCAGGTTCACAACCCCCGCATTGTTCAAGGCAGACAAGCAGTCCCTTTGCCCCTACTTCCAGCCACAGTTTTCCGACGGCAGCAAACACGGAGACAACAGTACAGTGACCATGCCTCTCCATGCAGTCATGGACTGTTCTTTAACAGCAGTATTTCTGTTTCCCTCGGTTTTGCGGCGGCTCACGGTTTACAATCCCTTGGAAAGAGTTAACTCTGCTTTTGCCACTGATGACCGTGAACACTTGTTGTAAGGGTCCTTCTGCATGTCACTGGCTCCACGCAATATATACTCACTCCATCTCCTCCTTTTAAGCAGACAAGGGGACACAGCGGGGCTCTAAGACACTTGTTTATTTCTTACTCTGGCATTACGTGTTTCGGCGACAAGCCTTCCTCTGATGCCTGGGGTGTTTGGGGTCGCTTTTGCTATTTAATTTATACGTGCTCCTCCCCTCCGATTGGAAGAAGCACACCTGATTCGCATTCGCTTTGGAAAACGTTCACACAGTACTTTGAAAACTACAAGTCCCATCATGCATTGTGTTGTTCGCACAGGAGAACGTCTTCTTCAACCCTGATGGTAGATTTTACCCACGGTAAATGCGGGCTGTTAATATATATATATACATACTGAAAAAAACAACCAAAAGAATGAATTTAAAGTAACGTTATAGGTAGTTGAAAATGTTAGTGAAAATGTAACATTTTAAACCAAAATCCACTGAAATTCACCAGTTACAGTTATCTCTAGTAACTATAACTCGTGCCCTAAGGTAACTATAACTCGCGCCCCCTCGCTGCACGTCTTGTCATCAATTATTTCACTTCAGATGTTGCAGTCATGTTGTCAATGATGTCATAGATCATGTCATGAGTGATGTAATGTGTGGAGTAATTAGCAGTGCATGGTGAAGGCGCAAATATAGTTAACTTAGGGCATCTTTTTGACTCACTATCTAGGACCCCTGCCTGAACGTTGCTGCACTAAAAACCTAATTCCGTCACTTATAACACAAGCACTAAGAAACCAAATATGACAGTTTGCTACCTTTTTAAAAAAAATATATCTCACGAAAAGCATGGAGTGGTTGTAAGCATAAATTGTGGCACATGAAACACGGATGCAAATGCATATAGTATTTCTTAATACATATTTATAATTATGTTGTTTCTCTCTATTTTATCTCTCCTTTTACTTGTATGTAATATTCATCTCATTTATCATTTACTTCTACTTTGATTTTTTTTCTTTCTGTGACATATTTACGTTCATGAATGGAATTCCTGTAATTCTGTAACTAATAATACTTAAACAGCCTTGTTGCTTCATAGAGGGGCAAAACACGTGTTGGCTGGCCTAAGTTCTCTGCTGCCTCACAATTAAATAGAGGCTTTAATTTGTTTTCAACTGCATTAAAGTAAAAGTATGTGACAATTAATACGTAATCTTGGACCACTATTTTACCCAAGGAAAACTGAACCGCATGTTTATTATTATTATTGAGAATTGCTTACTCTGCCTGACTTAAAAAATATTGGGGAAGGTGCATGCATTTGGGGGTAATCAGCTTTAGTATTCTAACTCCAGTCTTACAAACATTGGTAAAAGTGCATTCTTTGGAGGGCCAGATTTTAAACTCTGACTTTAAGAAACATTGGGAATGCCACATTTACTATTTTAACTCCAGTCTAACAAACTTTGAGGAAAGCATGTACATTGAGGGGGTGGGGAACAGATTTAATATTGTAACTCCATTCTATCAAACACTGGGGAAAAGTGCAAACACTTGGAGGGTCATATTTACAACTGTAAATCCAGTCTAAAACTATTAAGGCATACAGCTATGTGGCCAGATTTAGGGCCAGATGTAGGTGGCCAAATAGCGAGCGCTAACGCTGAAATTCGTTTGCGATCGCTATTTGGCTGCAAGCAATGTAGGTGAGTTTAAACCTACTAGCAAAATAAGGAATCGCAAAATTGCGATTCCTTATTTTGCTCTTGTATTTAAGGAATCGCAAATTGCGATTCCTTAATTGCAATGTAAGTAGCACAAAAGAAAGTGCACTTTAGCCTTAAGGAATCGCTAATTACCATCAACTTCAAGTTGGTGGTAATTAGCGATTTCCTTTAAAAAAAGCACTTTTGCTTTTTAAAGTGCCATGTGGCACACATTCATGCCCTTAGGGCATGTATGTGCGCCACATGTGCACCACATGCACATTCAGGGGTGCAACAGGGTGTCCTTTTGACACCCTGGCACCCTTGAAATAGCTCCCGCTATTTGCGATTCCTTTAATAGCAAATCGCAAATAGTGAATATCTTCCCATTCATTCCTATGGGCCTCCTAGCCCATAGGAATGAATGGGTAGGTATTCCTTATTAACGAATCTCAATTTGCGATTCGTTATTAAGAATATTAAGGAATCGCTAATATTTTAGCGATTCCTACCTACATTCAATTTTGCGAGTCCTTAATAGCGAATCGGTAAAATTCGCTATTAAGGACTCGCAAATTTGATTTTACCTACATCTGGCCCTTAGTATTCTAACGCCAGTCTAACAAGTACTAAGGAAAGTGCATGTATTGAGGTGATCACATTTAATTTTCTAACACTAATCTAACAAACAGTACGGAGAGTACATATGTTAAGGGTTTCAAATAAACTGTTTTAACTCCACTCTTACAAACATTAGGCAAAGTACATATATTTGAAGGGTCATATTTACTATTCTAACTCCAGTGTGACAAACAATAGGGAAAGTGCATACATTCGCAGGTCTGATTTATTATTTCAATACCAATCTAACAATGACTAGAGCAGTACATAAATTGGGAGGGGTGGCATATTATTATTTAAATGCCAGTCTAACGAGCATTGTGGAAATTGCATACATGAGGAGGGTTAGGTGTACTATTCTAACTACAGCCTAAAAACATTAAGGAAAATGCATACGCCGGTGTGGTCAGATTTACTTTTCTAATTCCAATGTAGCAATCATTGGGGAAATTGCATATATTGGGGGGTGGTCAAATTTACTATACTATAACTCCAATCTAACAAACATTGGTGAAAGAGCATATATTTGGAAAGTCAGATATACTAGTCTAACTACAGTCTAACAAACACTGGGAAAACTGCATACATTGAGAGGCTCCCATTTGATACTGTTACTTTAATTTAACAAATGCTGGAGAAAGTGCATACATTGAGGGTGTCAAAGGTACTATTTTAACTCCACCCTAACAAACATTGGGCAAAGTGCATACATTGTGGAATTCAAATGCAACACACACAAATTAAATAAATATTAGGCATATAACAGAGATCTAAATAAATAATTGAAAAACACTAAATTTATTAAAAATAGATCTTCAAAAAGTAACATATATATCAGAACTACACAAAGTTATTCTCAAGTTCAATAAATAAATAATAATTTAAATTGAAAGTATCATTCAACCACTGCCAAAATAACACAGGCATAAATGAAATTAATAAAATGTGTTATGATGATGAAAGGTTTGATTTGTGTTTTAATTATAACGTAAGTATGTGGAATAAAAACACAATTTACCCATTTCACCAATATAACCCATACCCTCAAAAAACAAAATTATGCTAAATATTTTATAAAATCAAACATTAACATTTTAAAATATTAAACAATGTATATTTTAAAAATAAAAAAGACCGATCAAAACCCAATTCACAAGACTAGCCCGTAGAAATTACATAGAATAACATTTTACAAGACCATTTATATAAATAGTTTTATAAAGTAAATATATTTAAATAAGGATAATAATTATTAATAAACTAATATTATAATTAATGCATTCATTCTTATCAATCTAAGCACTACCCACTATACCCACACCCCAAAATTACATTTTAATAAATCATTTAAAACATTATTACATATTTAAACAAATACATATCAATTAAAAACAAATTACTCAATTAACATTAATTTAGGAAACACTACCCACTTATATCCCCAACAATCCCTACAACCTGAAATAAAAATGTTATAAAGAATTAAAAAATGCATCAAATATGAAAAGCAAATAACAAATAAAAAAGCATTGATCAATTAAAATGTATATTAATATATAACTAAAAAGACACCACCCTCCTAATTCCCTAATAAACTCAAAACACTAAAATAAATACACTACTGTTATATCATTTAAAAATAATTAAAAAATAAGTCAACAACTGCATAAATAATTAAATAAAAACATAACACAATAGAACATATTAAAAAAGAGATTTTAGTAAACTATATTTAAAGCCTCGATATTATTGTAAAACTGTATACCTCCCTTCAATATTTTGTCACAATATTCATGAAGTTATGATATTTTGACCACCAGAGCTGGTCTAACAATATTTTTGAATCGCCATTTTAGGGGGAACATTCGTAATAAAACATCAGTGTTCAGCACTGATTTTCATTGTCATGTTTTAAGGGGCATCGAAGCTGCTGCTTGTCCAAATACTTTGAGGTCCCTCACTGTATATCCACTTCAACTTCTCTCCTACATTTTTAGCTCCCCAGTTAGTTACATTTTGGATGTAAAAAGTATCATGTAAGCATCACTAACGCATTATATTGGAGTATACATGTAAATATGAAACAGTTGGATCCATCACAGATGTTTGCTTTGGGGTCAGAGTCACACTACATTGTGTATTGACGTAAGCAGGATGATCTTTAGGGCAATATACAAATCATTTTATTACAGGAAGTAGTGTGGTTGATATTTTGGTGATGGTGTTGGAGTAACCAGAGTTGACGTGCATGTTTCTGCCAGTTGCATGCAGTGTTGCCAGCGTCTGCTACTCTTATCAGCATTTCCTGGCAACACATCCACCTCTGACAGAGGAAAGGAAGGCTTGGAATGATCTTTGCAGGATTGCACAGCCTACTTTGAGCCCCAATCCTTGGTTTCCATTTGTGCAAGTAAATGCTAGCTGTGGTGAGATGTGGCATGTGCCCCTCTAGATTGAGAGTGGCATGTATGGCCTTTGTATACGACTTCTGCAATGGAAGTGCACGGACCAAATGCGGAGTTGTTGCGGACTTGACTCAAGCCTGCTGGGTCCGGTCCGTAGCATACACATTTTTACGGCCCATCTGCATTCGGGCCCAGTGATGGTTCTAACCCTTAGACACTAGAGAAGGCTGCAAGTACAGGCTATGAAGGACAGATCAAGAGATGGTGAAGCCAGGATATGGTAGTATCTTGCAGGTAACTTGAAGCCTGCAAGTTCTGCTTCTGTAGTGCAGTTTACTCACACACATCCAGCCAGTGCACCTACAGGAAATCAATTACCAATCAAGGAAAAACCTTTGAAAAAGTACAGCCTTGAAAAGGGCAACATTTCAGCAACTTCTTCAGTATAAGATATGGCCTGCTAAACGGTTCCTGCTTCTCAGTTCTGCTCCAATCTTCTTGTCTTTTGTGGTTAGTTAATTAGACGTTTTACTGATCTTGTTCCAGTTTGTTACTTATTCTCCCTCCACCGTAAGAAGTAACTTTGGTTCTTCTTCCTACTACTTAGTACCCCTTTTATGCCCCATCCTATTTTGGCCCAGTCACTGGTGATCCAGTTGAAGCCATCCTTGAACAAGTTCCTTCTGTCTTAAGCTGCTCAGCTGTACTTTTTCCAACTTCCTATCATTCACAGGAGGGTGTTGTGGTATAAAATTGAAAGCAGATGTCTCCTGGGATTGTAGTTAGTTTATTCACAACAACCCTGCAGCACCCTTATGACCAGGCACAACAGCTCAACTGAACCATAGTTTCAATAACAACACGTTTCGAACTCAGTGACATAGAAATGTATGCTCATAAAATATTCCATGTACATTAAAGCTACAACATATCTCCTCTCTTCATTCATGTAAGGAATTCTCTATTACATGATCTAGGATACATGCAACCACAGAGTAATGAACTCCACACTAACACACACACCAACACAAAACAAGATATGCACCACAAGACATACATATACACCACTCATAAGACAAATAAAGACAGTGCTAAATCCATGTTAAGAAGTGAAAAAGAACTGATAAGCAAATGCTGTTAATTACATACAAAATCATCTAACCATCCTGGAGGGCTGCAAGATCTTCTGCCACATACTTGTCTTTCCACAGGTAATTCAATTATGTTAGTTGAAGAATTACTGGCAACACCATCACCAGCCTCAATACCAGCAGGCAGGATCTTGCTCACCTGATCATTTAAGATCCTCCTTCACCACACAGTACTGTAAAAGTCAACAGCCTCCATGAATGACCATTTGCTATACACTTCATCTGTGTTCTGCATTTCTTTGCAAACCCCACCATTCTGAAACAAAGCTACTCACCTCAAGTTCCACATTTGTCCATTGAGCCGCCTTTCCTAATTTCCTCCTACACCTTTATATGGCCCTTTAAATTTAGAGAGCCTTTGACTCAAATTGCCAGGTTTAACCTTCTCCTAATCCCATACAAGAATTCACTGTACAACGTCCACCTCATTGGCCAACCCACTCTTCCTTTTAGGTACAACTGTCTGCATCCACCCTGGCACCACTTTGATCTCAGAAGATCTCCCCTTCATCATCTCAAATGGTCACTTTCCAGTCAATGAGTTTATTGCTGTGAGATGTACCAACAAAATTTCCCTTAAAGCTTTTTGGACATTCATCCCAGAACTCATTGCCAACTTCATGGTACCTTTAGCCAACATATTTATTCTCTCCACATGACCATTCCCTTGTGGGTTGCATAACACAGTATGACAGTGTCGGATCCCACACCCCTCCAAAATTGTCTCATAACTCCTGATGTCAATTGCATTCCATTATCAGTTATTATACTCAAGAGAATACCTTCCATTCAAAAGATGTCTTTGAGAGCACTGATGGTGGCTAGAGTGGCAATATTTTGCATAAACGCCACTTCGATCCATTTGGATCTTACATCCACCAGTTTAGCAACATACCTTTCGTGCTCGGGCAACTGACAGAATGGGCCAATTAAGTTTAGGCACAATTTATCCCACACTACATATGTGTCTCACACAGGTGCTTATCATCTTTCCTTGTGTCCACTCCCACTTTCAATTGCCTTTCTGCATCTCTACACACATCACAATTCACAACCCATCTTTTCACTTGCTCATCCATACCTGACCACCAATATTTTTCCTTTAAAAGTTTCATTGTCATGGTCTGCCCTAAGATTCCTTCATGGGCTAGCATTATCAATTTTTTCTGATGCTATACGAAGGCAAAAACCTGTCTCCTCTGACCATTACATCATCTTGACACATCAACAATTCCCTGGCAATCTTACATGCCATCCTTGTCGTCAAATTGCTGTGGTAAAATATTGAAAACAGACGTCTCCTGGGATTGACGTTAGTATATTCACAACAACTCTGTAGCACCTTCATAAACAGGCACCACAGTCAACTGAACCAGAGTTCCAATAACAAGAAGTGTGAAACTCAATGACATAGGAATGTACACTTATAAAACATTCAATTTAAGTTAAGGCTACGACAGAGGGATTGTTCATCGTTTCTTTGACATTGCTGTTGGGGGGGTATAACGATTATCAGCAGCAGTGCATCGAGGATCAGGAAGAATACTTGGAAAGTGTGGGGGAGAATTACCAGTAACTGATTCAAATTGTACCATAAGAACTTCATACTGATTACTAAATTCATCTCTTTACAGCTCCTTTGGGGGCACCTCTTGCTATCCATTCTAATATACTGGTGAGAGTGGTCTCTTACAGGGTTTGGGAGGCGCTTCTTCTGGCCTACTTTAGAAAGTACGTGTCACCAATGACCAGAAACAGACAACAAGGAATGGCTTTTCTGAGGTGCAGCATTATAGAATTGAATATGCACTTTCTAGCTTGGGTTCTATCTGTGATTCATAACAAAGTTCCTGCCAATGCTAATATGACACCATACCACCCATTAACTGGAAACGAGTGTTGGACAAATCCCCTAGATAGTGAGCGAGATTGAGAAAGAAAGCACAAAAAACAGTGGTTTTACTGCTTCGTGGGGTACCTTTGCATGTGCTTAGAGGGGGAGCATCATCAATTGAAATCTCGCCCAATCAACTTCAGGCCATGACTCCATCAATTAGGTTATCTATGACTCTCTATTCTATTTATATAGCTCTCAGCCATGCCCAGTCAACGCCTCCATTAATGTCACCCAAATGTCCACTCCTATGGGAGAATCCTAAGGATTCCATAACTTTAAAGAGTTTAGAAGTATCTGAAATTGTATTTGAAAATGTGATGCTCCAGGCGTCCTCCCATGTAGTCCAGAAATGAATACATTGCTTGCACCAACACACAGGTTCTTCAATTCGATAAACAACTTGTGTAGTGTCTCAAATCACTAAATCTGAGTCCACACTGACCCATCCCTTCTCCACAGGTTCAACTACAGACAGCTCTAACCACCCTATGTCATTTCTACCAACAATGTCGTAGAAGAGCAATAGGTCAGCCACCCTCAGCCATCAGTTGTTGTAAGATGCATACTTGCATGAGCCCACATTAAATACATTGATTGTTGTAACTTCCATTCATGACATAATGATTATTTCTTCTTCACCAGCATACACTAGTACATGAGTCCACCTAGTATGTGCTTTTATTGCATAGACTGAACTGTGACGTCTTCTTAAGCTCTCTACAATGGGCGTCTGTCATTACAGCACTTACAATAATAAACACATCTAAAATAAACCTAATAGGTTTGGTTTGGCAATGCCTGTTTAAAGAATGAATCTTCAGTAATTTTCACGCCCACTGGTTGTGTATTATGAAAGCTGACAGCTGGCTATAGTAACAACCTATGGATTAATATAAAATCATTCATGTCACATATGTCAGAAGGGAATGAATCCCCAATAACAAATTGAAGACATGCAGTTTATTTGCTGGAAGGTATCTGCAGGGAACAGAAAGTATTTCATTTCCTATTTTAATACATAAAAATTACTTAAGCCCTGAGAACAAAACATCCCAGAAAGTTTGACTAATGTAAATAATGCTATTTGGGCACTTCACATCTAATAGGAATGGGCAGTGAATAATGTAGGCAGATGAAAGACTGCATTTAATTTTGAAAAAGGTTTCAGTTTTATTGAAAACAGTAAAATACAAATGTACCGCATACAAATAGGTAAAAAAAGCCACTCGTAAATACCAGGGGACGAACAGCATTGTTCTATTCTGTACTGAAAATTAACCGTGCATTTTGCATAAGTATCCATACTACATAATAAAACAAAGATCTTTAATACTGGATTTCATTTGTGATGCATGGAACAGAATAATGTGAACTCAGGGTGTCTGCATAGTCACTCGAAGCAGGCCAATAAAATCCCAAATAGTATGTCTTTATTCTCTCATCTTTATTCATGGATTTCATAAAATGGAAAAGTGCTAGTTGGGGACAAAATAAAGAGCATAAGCTGTACAAGGCAAACATGATGACTCTTCGGCGCCTGAGCTTTTCTCAGGTTGTTGGAACCGCATTATTGTGAATAGGTTTCAGAACGACGGAATAAAAGTAAATATATAAAGGTTTCCTTCCAGGAAGTGTATAAGGATGGCTGTGTCACTTGATTTATCCTCGGTGGAAATCATAATCCGCCTACGTGTACATGTAACGGTGCTTCTAGAGAGCAAACAGCGACAAAGCAATGGAGTAGCAGCATGTGTCATACGGGGGTAAGTGTTTACAGGATTGACGGATGATTGTGTGGTGTGCTTAGTCAGTGACATGTAGGTGAGCTGTTCCTTTAAGACATTTATCTACCTGAGTGAAGGAGGGATGGTGCTAGTAAGATCCGTCTTTATGTGGAGTTATAGATCAAGGTATGTAGCAGTAGCAGCGCTGCGTCTTGTCTTTTCATTATTTATTTATGTATATTCAGGTATTTCTACAGCACAAACCTAGCAGAACAATGTAGGATGGAAAGATGTAGGGAGATGGGAAGAACATCTGGGGATTAAACAAAGGCTGAAATGCGGGCATTGGAGACAGGAAAAGGAGGAATCATGGGAAGGGTGAGAAAAGTAGCAGGATGGGGGAACAGAGGAAGGAAGAAACAAAGGGGCATATTCTCAAGGACACATCGCCAATTTATCGGCACTTTAGCGCCGCAAAAGTGGCGAAAGAATTATCGCCCCATTCACAAGCTGGTGCAAACTGCCGACATCGCCAGTTTACCTGCGATAGCAACCGCAAAACACATCGCCACGGATGAGTGCGACAACTAACGCTAATGATATGCAGAGTAGGCGTTCCCATGCAGAAACACACGAAAACACCACTCCGCGAGATTCTCAACGACCAGCCCGATCGGCGATGCGAACCAAAAACAGGCGATAAGGCGCGTTAGCAGCAGGGAGTTAACACCTGCCTCTTGCTGGTGTTAAGCAGGACGACCACCTGCAGCATGAAAGGGAGCCCAGCCCAGAGCCACATCTGAAGACCAACAGATTCCATGGAGCTACTAATCATGCAGCTTGGAGACCCAAGAGGCCCACAACAACCACCGCCACCACTCCCAGGACCACCCCCCCTCACAGTACCCCTCCCCCCGGACCACCACCGAGGCAGCGCAGAACAAGACAGCGGACCTTCCGAAAACGGCATGGCCCCTCAGCCACACAAGGGCAGACTGTGGGGAGAGGTGGGAACCAAGTAAGTGTGAAGGAGGCAACTCACCCATGAAGAAGAATGCACACAATGCCAAGTGTGGCTGTGATGTGCTGGACAGACCACAAAATGCAGAGCCCAGACATGGCCATGTGGACATATACTGCTGGCGTTTGTAGTGTTGTGGACAGTGGACGCAACCATGTCACCTCAGGCAGTGGGTAAGACCTTGGACATGTAGCTTCATCGTCAGCCCCTGTATGCGCAAGCGGAGTGGGCTGGCCCGGCGTACGCCAGTCCACCGTAGGGGTCTGCCGATTTTGCCCGGGGCACTGGGCGTGGTTCTGTACTGGCCGGAACAAGGAAGTACGTAATGCGTGTGTCTCTGTTGCAGTGTGGGCGCCCCCCGGCCCACAATTGTCAATGTTGTAATGTATCATGCACCCAGAGGGCGGGCTCGCACGTACGGGGCAATGAAGGAGCACAAGACCGCTCGGGGCCTTGGCCCATTCATTCCAAGTGTTGTGTGTATCTGTATTGCCGCAGAATGAGCCAAATGCCTGGCCTCAATCGCAGCGCAAGTTCAGCCAGGCATGTCCTGTAAACCTGTGTCCGCCCTGTCCTTACCATAGGCCTACACTCACGTGGCCGCCCACCTTCAACGGCCAACATCACAGTGTCGTTGTCAGGCTTGTGGACATGCGCTGTCAGGCATGACAATGGTGTTCCGTAGGAGTGCAAGTGATGCAACCGCGCAGCGCACACAAGTAAAAAGGCACGGTGGTAGGGAGGAGCAGCTTTGAGGCAACGTAACACACAGTGAGGCCGCTCATTTGCCACATGCTAGGCATGTCATACATGATTCCCAAAGTCGCAGACATCCCACCCAACAAGCCCCTACACATTTCATGAATGCAAGCAGATGACAAATTGAGTGAAGGGATGAAAGCTCCTTTGTCTGGACTATCAGGCGGTAGCACATCTGCAGCACAGACCTTGGAAATGCATGTGCCCGGCACCCCCTGACAGATACGATAGCATTTTATGACGACTCCCACACTACGCACAGCCCGACGTGAGACCAACGTGTACACATCCCACACACAGAAGTTCTTGCTCGAAGTTATCGTGCATGGAATGGCCTTCACACTTACTCCCACACCATCCCAGGCCTACAACCGTTGCACACAAACACTGCTCATTGATCCGAGCTGTAGCATTTCATCCACAGAACTGGCGCAGGTCAGAACAGTGCTGCTACAACCAGAGCCACTAACGCAATGGCAGAACATCCCGGACACATGCACAACCCCTGTCACGTGGAACTGTACCGTGCACGTATGCTGCATTTACTGGGGGCACTGCCCTTGGTAGTGCTGCGGATCAGTTACCGGCTGAGCTTCCGCCTTGCCAACTTCACCTGCGTTCAGCCTGTCTTGCATTGTCTCTCGTGCATATTCGAGTGGTCCATGAATGTCTGCCTATCCAACAGGACGGTAGCCGAACTGGATTTTGACATGTGTGTGCGCCCCCTGTTGGCCCACGACCAGGAGTGTCACCGTGACACCCGTCTATGGGATGCCTGGATACTTGGCATACATGCTGGCAGCTGGACCTGGGAGATTGCAGAACTCCTCGTGTGCAATGACCACATTGAACCGCTCCCCTATTGGGCTGTAGTGCTAATTGGTGAGAGGGGGTGGACGCAGCACATCTGTCCGGACCTGGTAATGGATTACCTCGCCATCCTGTTTGATGAAGTCGACAACGACCTCATGTTGGAAATGCTTGCCTACGGAGCTGCACTCGCTTTCATGGACGTTTAACTACATACCTGCAGCCACAACAGTTTGGAACCCATTGCACATGTCCCGATACCTTGTTGCATCTTGGGGTTCTGGTCACATCTCCCACGACGACAGGGAACATGGCTGCATTCGCCTGGACTCCGAATACATGAGCGGACAACAACGCGGGTGAACACACACCTGTGAATGGTGTGGCACTCCCCCGGAGTGGACAGCGGCGCTTGGCAACGTTCCACGTTCTGACATACTGCTGCATTTGTCTGCATGTTGTGGCACTTATCTTGCCCGTACTGACACGCATATGCTAATAAAGTCTATGCACCTTCACTTGTATTCAACTGTGTTGAGTGTTGATTTGTTTGACAATGTGTGTCTCACTGCCTATCTGGTTCACGGCCATACATGCATTTCTACACCATCATGGATGTGGGGTTGTACTAGTACATTATCATCTCACAGTTTCCTGCTTTGCCACATGCGAATGGCCATTTTCCACACACAAGCGGCAGCAGTTGTGTCCTCTGTTCTGTTGTGCTGGTGTTGCTGTTTGTTCAACATTGTTGTAACTGTTGAGGTGCTCTAGGGCTCATGTGTGTGTGCTGCATTGTAGGTGAGTTGCCCCTTTAGCTCTGATTTGGCTGGCCCTTATCCCTTTCAGGCGGTGTGGCTTTCACTTCTGTGCTTATACAGTGCTGTGATGTTGCAGACTTGGGTACATTGTGCTCTTGGTTAGAGTTGTGACTCTTGGCCATGGTTTGCCCGCAGATGTGCTGTACTTAGTTGTGCATGTGTGCCATTGTGCCCATCTCCCCCATGCCACCAGTCCCTGGTGGTTACTCACCCTGTTGCTGTTGTGTCGGGTCATGTTGAGCAGTGTCCGGTCCTCCAAATCCTGCCACCGTCTCCCCACTGATGACTGTCGACACCATTTCCTCCATCTCGTCCAGCTCCTCCTGTGGCGCTGGACTCCCGCCTCCAGTCTGCATTGCTGCCTTCTGGTTGTTGGTGAGTTTCAGCTTGGTCTTGCGCTTCACCTCATTCCAGCGCCTTTTGAGCTCTCCCATTGTCCTCCTCAGCACTCCGACTGCATTCACCTTGTCCACGATGGACTGCCATATTGCGTTTTTGTTGCCAAGGGCACAGTGGAGGTGACGAACTGTTGTTGATGGTGTTCTATCACCTCCGTTTTCAGGATACGGTTTTCCTGCGTACTGAACCGCGTCCTCCTCTTCCTCTTGTCCTTGCCCTTCCCTGCCCCGAGATCCCAGGCTGGTCCTCTGGGGGGCTTGTGGGGTTCTGGTTGTTCACTGTACTTGCTCCGGCTGCCTCCATTGTGCTTCGCTGTTGTTTTGTTTTTGTTTGGTTTTTTTTTCTGCTTTTGTAGTGGTTTTCCCCGCCTGACGTGTGTGAATTGCAGGCCTGGCGCTGTTTCTCGCTGATTGTCTTATCGCGGTTGGGCCCATCGCAACGTTTTTTGCGTTCGGATTTGGCGTTTTAGCACCGTACCGGTACTGTTATCGCGTACATTTGCCGCATTATCGGGATACTATCACATGTTACCGCCGTGTTGAGAATGCTTTGTTGACACAGAGTTGTTTTCCCGCGATGGACGGCGATATGGAGACTTGCGTTAACCTGTTTTGGCGATGTTTATCGCACGCTCTTGTGAATATCCCCCGATGTGTGCTGGGTAAATCAGGTTGGTAGGGGGGGAAGGGCAGGGTTTGCCTTCATCAATTGGTCAGCAGAAGACTAGCTTTCAATTTTCTGCATTGATTCTGACAATTCTTCTGCTGCAGGTGCTACAAATACAACCTGAGATGTTGAGGTTGCTTCAGGTTTTTAGGTACAGTGGATTATTTTCGTTGCTGTCTTGAAGATGGCACAACAGACTTTGAAGATAATACTGGTGAGCAAAAGGAGTCTTTCTAGTTCTCGAAGGAAGTGATCCAGTCATGTTTCCTAAATTCCTTTGACAGTCTTTCTGCAGCATAAACAATTCATTATAAGGGTTCAAGTGGGAATTCGGGATACAGATGAGCAGGATGTTACCTATAATCCTTTTGATTTGGGCAGAAATACTTTCACTCAGTCAAGCAGGGATAGCTGTTGGCAAGCAGTCTGTGTCTTCTAGTTTGTGATTTAAGTTTAGAAGTATAGGTTGATGTCAACGTGGAATCATAGGCATTTGGCACTGAGAGGTTGTTGAGGAGTCCCACTATTGAGGTTCTTTGTAGAAAGCCATCACTAGCCATCAATCAATCAGGGAATTGTGAAGCGTGCTACTCACCCGTGAGGGTCTCAAGGCGCTGGGGGGGTGGAGAGGGGGTGCAGCGCCAAGTCAGCCGAAGAGCCAGGTCTTGAGACTCTTTCTGAAGGTGTTCAGAGTGGGGGAGCGTCTGATGTTGATCGGGAGCTCATTCCAGGTCTTTGCTGCGATGTAGGAGAAGGCTGTTCCACCTGCTCTGGCCCTGCGGCTGCGTGGGGTTTCAGTGAGGTTGGCAGGGCGGAGGTTTCTATTGGGTACGTGGAAGGAGACTCTTTCGTTGAGGTATTTGGGTCCGGTGTTGTGGAGGGAATTGTAGGCGTGTGTGGGCCATCACTTCGTTTTAGGGACTGGCTTTGAAATAGGATTTAAAGACACATGGAAGGGGGCAGCATTCATGCTGCAGTGAGGCCAGTAACCTGGTTGGTACTGTTAAAGCTTTTGCTGCTTTTGATCTTTTTGTAAGTTAGGGTAGTGAATGTATTTCAATTATCTTTCCCATGAATGGTAGGTAGCTGGGATGGTAGTACAAGACTTCATCAAGCTTGGACCTTGAGGACATCCTCTCAGTGCATTATTAGCATTCAGCACAGGACTGGGCACTGCAGCAGCATGTCGATCTGGTAGGTTCTGTCGAGAGAATCTCAGGCATCATCTGGTGCTATAACCTGGGGCGAAGACCTCTCCGATTTTAGGGTGGTTTCAGAGGTTTTATTTTTATAGTAAATGAACCCCTCTCATCTTTCTTAAGGAAGGTTTTGACATAATCATATACATCAGCTATATGTACTAATAAGTTACAAAATATGTCAATACAGACTACACTCCTAGGGTTAAAGCTGTTATACCTGTCTCAGACTACTGTCACACGTGGAACTTTGATTTATGTCACTACCTGGAGGATATGACTTCTTTCATATGTCACTACAAGGGGGATATGACATCTTTCATATGTAACTACCAGAGGGTATGACATCTTCACACGTCAGAAGGATGTGACACATTTACGGGTCAGAGGGATGTGACATATATATTTTCCTCAGGAAGGTAAAGACAGCAATGCTTTAAACCTAGAAAGCAAAAGGTTGCCTTTTTCCAAGTAGATCTAAGACAAAATGTTGTTCCAATCACAGACAAAAAGGAGTTAAGCCATCAGGTTTGCATGGTTCACATGACTGATGCATAGTAGGTGTGATGGTACAGGCTTCAAATGGAAACTTATACCAATCCTCCCCTGACATGTTTGAATAGCTATGACATTGATTTAATTCATAATTTGGCTGACCAGGGTAGCATTTCTTATTCGAATGGGGCATAATGAATACATTCCAAAGGCTGAGGATCCAAACTCAGTAAGAACGAAGCTAGGTGAGCTGGAGTATCTACATACTAGAAGGAAAAATAATAGCCACCCCTCTAAAAGATGGTGTCTATTTAGAGGACTTGGGTTATCATATCCTGGGACCAGCACAGACTGTACAATTGCTGCACACCTTTCGCTTGAACCTATATGCTGTCTTATTGCCAGTGATTTGGATAGGAACACCATAAGAAAACCTGCATGCTGATTTACAGTCCTATGCTTTGATGTATGATGCGGACCCTCATCTTACCACAAATAATTTTAAAGACTTGTACTGTTACAATTGAATGCTGATTGTTTTTTTTACCATATTTCGAATGCTACTAGGTGTCAAGTTTTGTAACAATGACTGTGACTCCAATAAGAATCCTGCTATTCTCGCTTCCTCTCTGTCGATTCGAACAAGCATCCATAGATCAAGCACAGAGCCAGAGGGTCAATGGGGGAGGAAGCAAGAGGGAAAGACACATATGGTGCTCGTCTACTTCAGATCTTCAGGAAGGGAACAGCAAGGCTGATAGTAACAGGGAGACTTGACACTGAACACATGAAGGCATAAATATCTCAGGAATTGAGGCACACTAATGTAAACAATACTGGTATATGAAGGAAATGGGTCTTGGCGGACTCCATGACGGATGGTGCTGTAATGAGCCCACACCAACCTGGGTACAGGTGTCAAAGCTCATGATAATTGCAAAAAGAAGGGGCCCCCTGACACTGGTGAGAAGTACACCTAGACAGGGAAAGGACATTAATGTAAATATTCTAGGGCTACTTCAGACCTTGAACCCTCAAACCATGAAAGGGTTGAGAAATAACTATAGTGACACTATAATTTAGAAATGTATAAAAAGATTTATTTATAATTTATCTTAATCCCAATGATAAGTAACTATAAAAACACATATTAAACATGAAAAAATTCATACAGAGACTAACAATTATACAACATTCTGGCCACATTCAGTCACATTCAAAAGCATACTACATACATATAATCAAAGCTCATGATGCCATAGGATCTTTAATACTAAGATGATAGAAAACAAGGTATTTATGGTAACACAATTGCTTAATACCACCACACAAGGGGACCAAGTAGGGACACAGCAAGAAAGGTACAGGGAACAAACAAGGTGACAAACTCTCAAAACCGGAAGCAATATAACTAACCAAACAGTTGAGGCAGCGACTGCATGCTTACCGAGGGCTTATGAATCCCCCTGCCTAACAAGCCCTGCAAGTGGTAGATCTAGCCCAGAAGTGAATGTTCTTCAAGGTTAGCGGTCTAGTTCTTGTTGGAAATGGCCCCTTCTCCAGGGTCATCCACAAACTTTTTGCCTTCCTCCTCCCCTTTTTGCTGAATTTGTTATTGTTGGCTTTAGGACTCTGTGCACTTTACCACGGCTAATCAGTGCTAAAGTTCCTGTGCTTTCTCCTTAAAATGTGGTAACGTTGGGTTATCCACAATTGGCATATTTAATTTACTTATACGTACCTGGTAATGTGCACTAAATGTGCCCAGGACCTGTAAATTATATGCTCCTAGTGGGCCTGCAGCACTGATTGTGTCAACCACTTAAGTAGCATGTCTCAGGTCTGCCATTGCAGAACCTGTATGTGCAGTTTAAACTGCCATGTCGACCTGGCAAGTTAAACCTCTTGCCAGGCCCGAACCTTCCTTTTTAATACATATAAGTCACCCCTAAGGTAGGCTCTGCACAGCCCAGAGAGCAGAGTGCAGTGTATTCCAAAAGTTGGACATGTACTTTTAAAATTTACATGTCCTGGTAGTGATAAACTCTTAAATTCCTTTTTACTACTGCAAGCCCTATATCTATCTAAGAGATAGACATTTCGAGTTTGCTGTCTCTGGAATCACAATTTAAAATCCTAACTTATGGTGAAGTCAGATTTTAAATTGCAATTCTAAAAATGCCACTTTTAGAAAGTTCTCATTTTCTTGCTTTAACCATTTGATGCGTGCTGCCTGTCTCTGATCACTTGTCTGGGGTGGGTGACAACTGGCCTTTGTGTATTCCCCCTAGACAGCCACACACAATGGGAGTTTAGGTGTGACTTGATGGGCCATCCTGGGAGGGTGGGAGGGACGAACTCGACCAGCCTCACTTACACCTGAATAGGCTGTGTTCTGTTCCCACACAAAGAGCTGCACCCCCTGTAGTGAGTCTAAAGCTAGCGCAAGAAGGGATGACCTCTGTGCATTTCAAAGACCTATATTTGAAGTCTCCCTCCATCTTCAAAGGCACAACTGGATATAAGTACTGGACCCAAGGGCTACTTGGCTGGCTTCCTGATCTGAAGTCTCAGGGTCATAAAAGACTATCCTGCTTCTGCACATGGACTATACCGCCATCTGTGAGTCTACCCTGCCAAGAGGTGCCACCCCAGTCCTGGACCCTTGCAGGTGGGCCTAACTTGTTTACTTCAGCCAAACCCATGCATCCTTTCTCGAACCGGTGCATCGGCGCCATTCCGTGAATCGAACTGGCTCATCGCACCTAGTGCGTGACCTACTTTTGAAGTCTCCCCCATCTTCAAAGACACAACTGGGTATAAGTACTGGACCTCTGACACCACCACTTCAGTACACTTCTGGACCTCTGAATACTCTGCCAGGAACAAGGACTGCTGTACTGATGAAGGACTGCCATTCTGCTGGGCTACTGCTCTGGAAGAACTGTTTTCTTGCTATGCTGACCTGCTGCCCTTCTGATCTGGGTGAGAAGGACTGGATCTGCATCACTTGACCCACAGAACCCAGAGTGACTCTAAGGGCTAGTTGGCTGGCCTCCTGATCTGAAGTCTCAGGGACATAAAAGACTTCCAACTATTCTGCTTCTGAGCCTGGACTATGCCATCTGTGAGTCTACCATGCCAAGTGCTGCCACCTCAGTCCTGGACCGTTGGAGGTGGCCTAAGGCGCTTAGTTCAGCAAACCCCATGCATCCTCTCTCGAACAAGTGCATTGGTACAATTCCGTGGATCGAACTGGCGCATCACCCCTGTTGCATGACCAGAACCGGTGCATTGCCCCTGTTGGTTGGGTAGATCTGACGCATCGCTTTTGGAACCAGCACTGCGCTGCACTTTCACCAGCTCAAGGTCTACGCATCTCCATTGACCACAGCCCCGACAACATTGAGGAGAATTCCACATCACGGGCCCTGCGCTCATTGGAGCCAATGCATCACCGCTGTTGCAGGGATCAAGACAGTGCATCACCGCCATTACGAGGATCGACATCAACGCATCGCTTCAAAACCGATGCATCGTTCGGCTGCATCCCACATCCTCCTCCTCAATGTCAACGCAAGCCGGACTAAGGTAGTTTTGATCAGCAAGCCCAATCTGATACCAGTAGCCGGCCCTCACTCCATCGTGGTCGGCCTGCACTTTTGAGTTTGTCCCAGTCCAGCGCAACCGGAAGTCTCTTGTTGGAGCCTAGTGATTGTTGACACTATTTTCAGTTTATTCTTTAAAAATTCATATCTCGAGTTCTACTCATTGGAGTTTTGTCATTTTGGTCTTGTTTTATTTATTAAAACATTTCCTATTTTTCTAAACTGGTGTCAGATCTTTTTGTGTGGTTTTTGTTAGAAATGATGTTTCTGGTTGGCCAGGGTATGCACCTAACCAAGCAGAACCCACCATTCTAGTCAGGGCCAGTCAGATATCACCAGGGATAACCTGTGCTCACCCTGTGGCAGCAAGGCAAGGAGCAGGCAGGCTTATCCTGAGAGGTAATGTGTGAAGTATTTGTGCAACACACACTCAGTAACACAATGAAAACACCACAAAAAGACTTCACACAGATTTATAAAAAATATGCAATATTTATATATGCACTATGTGATCAATACTTCAAAGAAATCAATGAGTCGTGCATAACGTGTTCACTTCCACGCAAATCCCAACAGTGTTTTTTAACAATCTATGAGCATTTGCAGGATGCGTAGGATGATAAAGTTTTGGAAGCGATAAGTTCCTGGCACAGTCTTTACAAGCCTATGATACAGCGAGTACTGAGAAAGCCCTCAGGACTCTCAGTTGTCGGGCGGTCTATTAGACCGGTTGATGAGTGTCAATACAACTGGGCCATTCACCGGGTCTGGTAGGACTGCCAAACACTCTAGGCTGAAGAATGCACAGGTAGCCAGGAGGCACCAGTGACAACGTAGGGAAGTGACACCAATAATGCTGATTGCGGAATGCACAGCTTTTAATACAGTCGGTGTGTGTATATTATGCAGACCCAGTATGTGTTTCCCAACTAATGGGAGCGCAACAGGGTAACATTAGGACCATTCAGTTCGGAATCAGGGACTCCCTCAAGCCCCTTTTACATACCACTGGGGGGCTGGGAAAGCCACTGGGGATCACAGGACACAGGCCGCGCAGACCACAATGAGAACAATGCAGCGCCGTAACCTAAACTAGGCGGGATGGCCCGTAACCACCACTGTGCACAGTACTTTTATGAATGGCGCTGCTGGGGATCGTTTACGGCATCTGGACCCACTGTCCTGCTCAGGCCACTGGGTTGGGAATCGGTGTAGATGCCTTTGGTGTCACTCGACCAGCGTGTTTTAGGCGGAGGGCAGTGCTGACGGAATCTCTATGGGTGACACTTAATCCAGCACAGTTGTACAGCTGTCAGGGCTCCGCTGAGGGGGGTTCTCGCAGTGCAGCAACTCGGGGAGATCAGATGTACCGGATGTTTGCAGCGTCCTCCCGGTGCAGGGCTGGTTACGGCCAACGAGCCAGTTGGTATCTGTAGTTGGGAGGAAGGCAGTCCCCAAGCACAATGCACCACTGAGCAGAGTTTCAGCTTTGTGCAAAACAAGGCACGCTGGTGGTTGCAGGAAAGTTCCTGCAGAAGTGGAATAATTGAAGTGGATAAAGAGGTCTTTGATATTCCTGAGACCTGTGGGAGAACAGGAGGCAAGCCAGCAAGCCCTCGGAGTCATTCTGGGTGTAGTCCTTGGGTCCTCTTTTCAGGGCAGAGGTCAGCAGGCAGCACAGCAAAGCAGGGCGGCAGTTCCTGGGAACAGTCAGACACAGCAGAGTGGCAATCCTCCTAGCGCAGCAGCCTTTACTTCAGCAGAGGTTCTTGCAGGTCCAGTATTGTATTGATTTGATAGAGCCAGAGCCCTCATACTTATATCCCAAAATGCCTTTAATGTAGGGGTGACTTCAAAGGGCCTTCAGAAGTGTTCAAGGGTCCCTTTCAGCACGGTTCCGCCTCCAGACTACTGGTGGGGGGTAGATCAGCCCTTTGTGTGAGAGCAGGGCACAGTCTATTCAGATGTAGGTGTGAACCACCTCTCCCCCTCTCAGCCAGGAAGGCTATAAGTATGTAGATGAATGCATATGTATCCCCTGGCACACCCAAACCTTTCTGTGTTTGCGGCTGTCTAGAGAGTAGGCACCAAAGTGTAGCTGTCACCCTGGCCAGACGCGGATTGAAGACAGGATGCAGGCACATAGAGCTAAGTAAAGAGCAGAGAAATGTCCACTTTCTAAAAGTGGAATTCCTAAAATAGTATTGATAAATCCAGCTGTACCATTAAAGATGATTTATCATTACTATTCCAACCATACCAAACATGACAGAGCTACTCCTTTCTGTTCAGGAATTACCACTTAAAAGATTATAAGGAAATTTTCAATGCTGGCCTATGGAAGAAGTAAACCTCACAGCAGTGAAAAACGAATTTAGCTGTTTGTCACTGCCAGGGCATATAAAACTTAAATGTACATGTGCTGTCTTTTAGTTATCAACACACTTGGGATCAAGTAGGATCTGTCAGAGCCAAGAAGTACTGATCCCTTCAAGAATTATAATTCACACTAGAATACGACTGGCTCAGTCTTTGAGAGAAAAAAGGATAGGTATAGGAGGGCGAGTGTTCTGTGGAGACCTGTAAGGGGGAGATATCCCTCAGGACAAGAACCCTCACTCACCAGGAGGTGACATGCTTCATCATATGGGTTCCCTCCTCACACACAGTGTGAGGAGGGAACCCATATGATGAAGCATGTCACCACAGAACACTCGCCCTCTTATCCCTATCATTTTTTCTCTCAAAGACTGAGCCTGTCTTTTAGTTACACAGCAGCCTGCCATTAGGGTCACCTAAGGCCCACCTTGGGGGTGACTTATGTGTAATAAAAGTGGAGTTTAAGGCTTGGCAAGAGGTTTTAAATGCCAAGTTGCAGTGGCAGTAAACTGCACACAGAGGCCTTGCAATGGCAGGCCTGAGACAGGTTTGAAAGGCTACTTGAGTGGGTGGCACAACCAGTGCTGCAGTCCCACTATTAGCATTCATAGTACAGGCTCTGGGTATATGGGACTTACAGTAAACTAAATATGCCAATAAGGTGTATGCCAATGTAGCTGTGTTTTAGGGGAGAGCGCCTGCACTTTAGCACTGGTTAGCAGTGGTAAAGTGCCCAGAGTCCTAAGTCCAACAAAAAGATACAGCAAAAAGGGGGCGACAAAAGCCAAAAAAGTGGAGGGAGACCACCCTAAGGACGACATGTTTTCACTGTTTTTACTGTTTGAAGTGTTGCACAAATACTTTGCACATTGCCTTCAAGTTAAACCTGACTGCTCTGTGTCAAGCTACAGGAGGATGAGCACAGGTTAATTTGGGTTTTGCTGGTGCCTTAACCAGACTAGCATTGTTGTTACTGCTTGACCAGGGCTCACACCCAAGTCAACCAGGAACCCAATTCCTAACATTTTCCACCATACTGTTTTCCATGTCTTAGAAGCAATCTTAAACCCTTCCCCTTTCTTTAGTGCAGGTGTTCTTGTCATTTGTAGACCTAGAGGCTTATTCCCTGATTCAGAATTGCCCAGGTGTCCTGCCGATTGACTTTCTAAGTCTTTCAAGCATCTCTCTTTCCTAATCCTGACACTACAATGAAATTTCCACACAATCAGTGGAAATTCTGTGCTGTACCAATGTGTGAGATTGAACCTGAATTTGAACCAACATTTCCTTATTTCAAAGCACCGTCAAAATATGTATTTGAATCCTACACTCACGTCTATTATCAAAAGTACACAGATCTGCATTTGTTCCTAGACCCAAAATGATTTATTCTACTGTGTTTTGAGTCAATGTATTAAACAAGTGTTTGTGATGTGGAGTAAAATGAGTCCATTACAGTGGATGTATGAACTGAAGGATGGCAGATCCAGGAAAAATGCACTCTTTTTCCTGCATGTTACTAACCTAAAGATTTAACATTTCTGAATGACAGTGTTCAACAAGCAAAGTCCTTTGGTTTCACAGACATTATAGAGTTGTTGATTTCTATTGTTCCTAGACACATTTTCTACACCTTCGAAACTGGAGAGCATTAAGCAGAGATGCAATTAATAGTCTGGTTGCTAATGGTACATTTAAGAATGTAAAAGATGTGTCAACATAAATTTGCTGGACCGCAACAGAAGAGATTTAATATGTGGATAAAAATCAGCCAGTACCACAAGGAAAGCAACCAGGAGGATTAGATAGAAAGATACCAAAAACATAAAAGGTATATTCAGGGTAATAGATGGGTACTTTAGAATGCTGAAAGAAAGAACATATAATTTTTTTTAGAATTGACATCATACTCTATCAAAATTGTAAAGAAAATGTTAGAAAGCTATAAGCATGCAATGTGAGCAGTACAAGGCTATACTGGCAGTGCAGCCTTATTTACTAGTGCTGAAACTCACGGTGTCATGGAACCTTATCAACAACTCCACAATATTTGAACCCTATGGGATGAATGATCATCAAAGAATATTGAGTAAATGGGACTCAACTTACAGTTTAGTTTCAGTAGAGCAAATTGAGATTTGTCAATTCACCTCCTATGAAACGCCAAGCATTACATGATTAATCCATGGATTTATTACAAAACTGACAAATGTGGTATTTGTCTAAGAAAGAAATGAGATGGTACAGTAAATTAGGGATGCTATTGTCTATCATTCTTGGAAATTCCATACTCATTACATTGTCTGCTGGAAGAGCAACTTGTATTTGATGTACAACAGATTGTATTATACCGTTTGGTACTTCCCTTACATGAAAACATATCATGCTACACAGTGAATGCAATTTAACTAATTCAAATGACCAATGTACACTGATGGTATCTCCAAGAAAACACAATTGCTGAAGAATTTACAATAATAAAAATCAGTTCCTGTTTGGTCAAATTTGCAAACACATTCAGTTCTTTGAAAATAGATACAGTTGTCTATTTACTGATAGTCATAGACTTGAATGTTGTGGATTCAAGTTATCCACACCATCACTGGGAACAACCACATTGTTCCACTAGCCAAATATGAACAAGTACTCATATGCAACAATTAATTAACTATCTCATAAAGTTTCATCATTATTTAAGCAGGATATAATGCTAAAATCTGCAAATTAATATTATGCTTTACAGATAGCATATAATACAAAAACAGATTATATAGCTGTTACAAAGAGCAAACCCACCAGCATTGATTGAGACCTTGGAAACTATTCTCCCATCATCAAACCTGACAGGACCAGTTTCCCACATAAAAGCTGCTGCTAAGGTAATACTGAATGATTTTAAATACACATTGGAATTAACCTCACAAGCATTAGGGTACTTTATATCTAGATTTTATCTAGATTGGCTCCAGTACTACTAGTAGCTAGTGCAGGAGTAATTGTCATAGAAGTAATGAAGAAATTAATATGCTTAGTAGCCCAAAGAGATGTTCAAGATGTGAATAAGTCCTTGAAAATGCCGGGTTAGAGGGAACCCATAAAGTACCGGTACTACAGAAAAGTTGTTGGGTTGTGACTTGTGAAGCCAAGATGGCGGATGTTTAGACCGTGCGCTCCTCTGTGCAAGCCCTTAATCCTCCTGTTATCCATGCTTCTACTCACCCTTCCAGCTGCCCCTTGAGCCTTCCTCGTCAGCTTGCTGCCTCCGCTTCACAGGGTCGGATGATCTGGGTCATGGCAACCCCAGATTTGAGAATTACCAGACTAGTGGCTTAGCATGCCGGTGTGGCATACTCCGGCCTCCTCTGCTGTGTGGAAACATGCTGCGTCGTCAGGGTGTGGCTGCGGAGCCTGCACACTCCAGTGAATCCGGGGACTGCGTAGCCACAGCAAGGACGAGGATGGCGGTGAGCTGCAGCTGACCTAAACCCTGCCAGGAGTTGGGCCTTAGCTGCTGCGATGGGATCATGTCCCTGATTAGACAGCTCGCTTAAAGGGCTGCCAGGTGTATGGAGGCAGTGCCCTGGGGCTTAAGTGGTCAGTGGAGGCATTGCCCTTACCAACCGAAAATCAACTGGCCTCTCCAGACTGGATGCCTAGTGCCATCATGGACATTAATTGAGGAATAGTTGCTAGAGCTGATCTGTTCCCTAGCTAATCAGAATAGAACATTTGCAATCCTGCCAACACCTCTGGAGCGCTTAACACCAGAACAACTAGGAGTTTTTACTTACCTTGATAGGGACCAATGGGCCTGACCCAAGCATCATCAGCGGGATATACAGCAGCGGAGCGCCACTTGACCTGACGCTGTAAGCACCAGCAGCGATTTGGGACTATTTAAACTCCTCACCCCTCGTTGGAGGGCTGTCCTTCATCCATTGCTGCCCTCATGGATGCCCTTTACCTGCTTTTGGCCCACGTGTTACCAATTGTTGGGCCTGCCCTGATGCTACTAGAGCCTGAGTAGCCCTGGTCCCTATTCTGACTGCACGTCTTATATTTGTAATCCTAGAGGGCTGCCCACTTGGTCCTCTCTCTCTATCTGGAGCCATCTTAGCTTGAGGTGCACCATGTTACATTTCTCCATAGTGGGCTGCTCATGCTGCACATAGGCACTGTGTCACTACCAAGTGCATAGCATCTCCACGAGCGGTTCCGCTCTCGGTGCTCCGCCTGCAGAAACTATTGCAGTCCGGACCGCCCGGACTGGGGAGTTGTGAATTGCTGGGCCATGGAGAGGGTTTGCGTCATGACTATGATCCAGACACCACTGGGCTTATGAAGATCTGCGCCTTCGCCCCCACCAGAGGGAATGTCTGTCTTCCCTCCACCGCCTGCTACGACAGACAAACAAGATTCTATATTAGCAGCGATCAACCAATCATGTGTCTTTCTTGAAAGCAAGATTGATGCATTGTCAATTGAAGTATCTCTTCTCCATGGGGATCCGCGTAAACTTGCAGACCAGGTGTCTCAAGCCAAGCATTCCCTACAAGAGTTGAAACCACAAACTGAAACTGTACAAAAGGAACTAATGGTACTATGCTACTTAGCGGGTAGAGCAGAGGACGCAGCAGGCTATGCTCGAAGGAACAACCTCAGAATCATTGGCTTCAGAGGACCGAGACACTGTGACCTACTTGGAAACTTGGATAAAGGGTTTCATGCCAGCACAGACACTCACTCCATTCTTTTCTATTGAAAGGGCTCACAGAGTGCCAGAATGGGGCTCCCGCTCCCTGGGCTTTGCACCGCAAGTGCTTTGAGGAAAGCTTCTTCATTACAAATACAGAGATGCTTTTTTGCAGGAAGTTTGCAAAATGGGCACGCTGTCTGTTCACAATCACTGCATAATGCTATTTCGGCCCAGTGGCAGTCCAATATTAAAGAGCGTCCTTCTCTGAAGTGAAGCACAAGCTTTGAGAAGTAGATTTGACATGCTCCCTTTTGTTTCCAGCAAAACTTTGTATCCCAGCTCTGAAAAAATCACATTCCTTTGATGACCAAGGTGGGCTGCCTGGGACTGGGCTGAACAATTCTCCACTACTGCCCTTGCACCCTTGGTAGAAGGATGGGAATGACCACATCAAAAAAGAAAAGAAAGAGACCCAGGGGGCAGGCCAGGGTGTCTGCCCAATAGGAAACGGTCCCCTCTAAGAGCCAGCCAGCAGAAAGTCAATCATTGGCTCCTGAGGTCGAGCAAGTCTTCGATCAATTACCAGAACAGTAGACTCAGAATATAGGGACTCCTTGAGTGAGACTGTTTCTAGCTTCTCTCGCTCTGTTCTGAAGTTGGCTGGTCCCCCCGGCTGATACCCCTCCTCCCAGAGTGTGAATGGCCCTCTCCCACAGCAATTGCTGTGCTCTTGGATGTTTTCATAGTCCCCCTCTGAGACATCTGCTCGCTTGTGGACCTAGAAAATTCCTCCTCCCATTCGTCAAATGGTGCATGCGACCCTGCGAGGACATATATACCTTTTTTAAGCTGGGCTCTTAAACCTGCTAATCTCGTGGTTGGATACAGTAGTCCCACACCATGCCTCCTCATGCCACATACCATACCATACCATACTCGAGTGAGTTATTTGCATTAAGACTATCAGCGGTGCTTCACTGTCTCCCCATCCCTTGACCTTTGCACACACATGCCACCCCCATTAAAACGTTCTACATTTGCCGCCTTGTGGAGCCAAGGGGGGAGCCATGTAGAAGAACCAAGCTTGACCGCAGGGAAAAGAACGTCACTTCCCGTTAACTCCCACAACCGGCCAGTGCCTAAAAGCATGACGCCAGCCTGCGGCTGTGTTGCCGCCGCCTTGTCGAGCCAAGGGGGAGCCGTGCAGAAGGACCAAGCTTGCACCGCAGGGAAAAGAACTTCACTTCCCATCAGCCCCCGCAACCCGCCAGCGCCTAAAAGCGTGAGGCAGACCAGACGCCAAGGGCGGGCCCGTCGACGCCCTTCATCGCCCAAAAGTGGCCAGGCCCTCCTGGTGTTTGGGCTGCTCAATCATCTACAATCCATGGGGAAAAGGAAAGCCAACCATCCGGCCCATGAGGGAGAAATAATCAACATCTTGGACTCATTTTTTACAAGAGCCGCTAACGTCTTGACCAAGAAAATTGAACTCACCGAACACTGCCTTTCTTTGGAGGAGGTAAGGAGCGGCCTGGAGGAGAATGTTGGGCCTAGTATAGTGCCCTCACTCATAACTATATGTTCACCAAGGCTAGCTGCTGTAGCCAATGCATCTGTCAATATCTCTCCTGGCACTATTAACGTTGAACTCACGATTTCAATTGAACCCCAGGAAAGAGGAAAAGGGGTGGACTTAATAAGAAGAGAGCCCCCTACGATAAAAAAAACTGTAATTCTGAAGGACTCATTCAGAGACAGCATTTCTACCAATCATGACGATGTCTTATGTAGTAAAATGGAGCGTATTGTTATATTATTGCTGCAGACACTACAGAATAAACTAGAGAAAATAGAAGAGAGTCTTTCGATCATTACCCACTCAGAGCTAGCTACAGATTGGAAGGGCGGCCACTGCATTCAGGGAAATAGGGGCAAACAAGCCCCCCATATAGCCTCTCAACAGTACGGGCAACAGAGGGAGATAGACAGAGGGTGAGTACGTTATCACAAACCTCTCAAGCTGACCCCCCACCAAATCCTTCAGGGCTTAGCCATCTGGATCAGACCTCTGAGGTTCAGAAATATATCTCTATAAGCACCCCTTTAGCTCAGGTGATTGAGGGGTCAGGTGTATCTGGCTTATGAGGCAATAGAGCTGAAAACCAAAGAGCAGTAGGCGAATGAGGGAAGGGCGTCAAACGAGGTAAATCTAGGGGCCAAAGGTAGAACCTCCTTCCTGCAGCTTGTCTATACATTCTAATACTAGCCAACACAACAGAACTAAATCATATGCAATCTGAGACTATAGAGCAGCTGATGACAAAAGTCACTCATTGGTTAGCTATAAATACTAGGGCGACCTTTGCTTTGCATGGTCACATAATTAAGGCCAGGCGAGTCTCATGGATAGGTACGACTCCCAAAATCATAGGTGGTGATTGCATAGTCATCAGTATTGGCGATTGGTGGAGGATTTGCTGAGAAGACTATCCCACATCGCCACAAAAAGCACTCAAATTCAAGTTCTTCCCCAGGATCTTTCTACCAACCAATGTGCCCGAGATCAGAGAGAAGGGGTGGAGCAGTAACATTAGAGCCAGCTATTTCCCCCAGCATATACACCATAACACAGAATCCAATAGGTTTGGTGTAAGTACAAGAAATATATTTGAGCCGTTGGAGGATTTGGAATCCTGTGATTGACTGGACAGTCAATAGCAGCTGCCAAAGTAGCCCGGGATAGATGAATTCAACTCGGAGGCATCCGAGGGGGAGCTAAAACCAAGAGCTGAGAGCATCCAAAAGTTGAGAATGATCACATGGAATGTTGCCGGACTGAAACATGAGAGGAGTAACCCAGATAGGCTCAGGGGGGTGGCAGGGTTTGATGTATTATGTTTGCAGGAAACCAGGGAAACCTGCCAGGTTTTTTAGACGGGTTTTGTTCATACCAAAGACTTTCTACCCCATCGAGAGAAGGAAGAGCGAGAAGGGGCATTCTTACTCTGATAGCCAATACAGCAAACGTAAAGGTCTTAAAATTTTGGATTGAATCCCCATACTATCACATTCTGTTCTGCGAAGGTCCCAATGACTGGGACTGGACCTTAATAAACTATTACAATAATAGCTTTGACGGCGAAATGGCAGAAGTGGTCAGACCATTGGAAAAGGAGATAGATTCTTTGTATGAGGTTCACCCTAAACAGTTTCACATGATGTGGTTAGGCGATTTTAACCCCCACAGCTGTGATCTGATGTATAAACAAGTTTGTGGGCTAATTGACGAGGAAGGGGATGTGATTGCCCACTTCACTCACAGTGATCATGGCAACGCACTCAATAGGATGCTAACTGTTAAGAATTTAGAAAATATGAACCCAGTTGACATTCATTCAGGTCTATTACAAAAGACGTTTGGGTGCCAGGAAAAGGGTTCTACTATTGACTATATAGTGGCATTCAATACTGTGGGCAGCTTGCTGACTCAAGTGGAAGTGAGATGCCTAAACGTCAGCAATCATGCGGCCCTCGTCTTCATGATGACATGGAAAGCTAAAAGTAAGACATCTGAGGATATGGTGCCTAAACCTGCCCTAGCAAGGAGAAATGGTTTTACACTAAGGGGTCTATTACGATGTCGTTCGGAAAGGCTCTGAATCTGATTCGGGTCTGCCGAATCCAATTCGGAACCCGTCTTTCCGACCAATTCGGAAAGCTTTCCGAACGACCGATTACGATGTTCGGAAAGCGTTCGGACTTTTCGACTCAGTTCCGGATGGCATTTGGAGGAACCGAGTTGTTCGGAGCCGACTCGTACAGGTATAGGGACCGTGTTTTCAACCGAGCGATTAGGATGTCGGATTCGGACAGCCTTCCCGCATCGGTTGTTCTCACATTGGTCGGCTGTCAGAATCTGACTTTGGAGGCCCGTAGCGGGCCCCCCTTCACCCAGAGCCTTCCGAATGGGGCCCGTGGGGGTACCCAAAGGAATCCCCTTTCAGACCATGCACAGTGTGGCAGGCACCAAGGGGTGCCCACCACAGGGAGCACGATTTTCCCCACCCATCCCCTTTCTTCAATGAGAGCCTGTGTATTCGGTCGGAACACAGGCTCCCATTGAAGTCAATGGGAGTCCGACTGAATAGTATCTGGAACCATCGTAATCGGTCGGTCGGACTTCCCGAATCCGATTCGGTTGGAAACCATTCCGAGACCGATTCGGTCGGAATGCTTTCCGACCGACATCGTAATCGAGCCCTAAAATGGGAAAGGGTGGACAAGGAGGAGTACCTATCCACAATCTTGACCCAAAGTCAGGCGGAAGTGATGATCTGACTGGACCCTAACCATGAGTCGGGTTCATTACTGGAAGCTTTCAAAGTGCTCCTGGCCGAAATTAAAACCCAATTGTTGAAACCATGTTACCTCAAGCTCTCCTCTAGAGTTAGCAGGTTCAATGCTGCTTGCTTACAAGCCTTACAAGGTTTACACAATGCATTGAGGGCAATCCCTAGAGATAAGATCCTGGTTCGGAGCTTGCGTGCACAATATAAGAATGCACAGAGGTTGAGACTAAGAGACCTTAGAGCGAATGCCTGGGAGAACTTGAGATTGGCAGCACTAAGAAAAGACAGCAGAGAATTCTGGAATGTGATTAAAGCCCCTTTTCTGACAGTGGAAAATGAACCTTTTTTTTCTAATATATTTGGGCTGATAGGTGAGCACTTAAACTCCCAATTCATATAGAGGCCGATAGGTCAGGGTGGCAGCCTGGTCTGCGATTTGGTGGAGATAAGGAATAGATTGGCTCAATGCAGTAGTGCTAAAGCTCTAGGTCCAGATGGGGTCCCAATAGATTGCTTCTTGGAATACCCAGACTTATGGGCCCCTCTACTAACCAACATTTTTAAAGTTATTGAGAAGATGGCACCACCGGAGTCATGGGCCAAAACCATAATAATCCCAATTCATAAGGAGAGTGATGAGGCCTTATCCAATAATTATGGAATGTGATTAAAGCCCCTTTTCTGACAGTGGAAAATGAACCTTTCTTAGATGTCCATGTAGAAGAAGATACCTGTGTTGATTTTTTTTCTAATATATTTGGGCTGATAGGTGAGCACTTAAACTCCCAATTCATATAGAGGCCGATAGGTCAGGGTGGCAGCCTGGTCTGCGATTTGGTGGAGATAAGAAATAGATTGGCTCATTGCAGTAGTGCTAAGGCTCTAGGTCCAGATGGGGTTCCAATAGATTGCTTTTTGGAATACCCAGACTTATGGGCCCCTCTACTAACCAACATTTTTAAAGTTATTGAGAAGATGGCACCACCGGAGTCCTGGGCCAAAACCATAATAATCCCAATTCATAAGGAGGGTGATGAGGCCTTATCCAATAATTATAGACCTATCTGCCTGCTGGACAGTACAGATAAAATAATGGGGCGTCTTTTATTGAATAGGTTAGAGGAGTGGGCAGAAGAGAATAACACCTTTATAAAGACACAGGGGCCGATTCCGATCTCGGTCGGAGGCGCACCCAATACCATTCGGTCGGGAAAAAAGCCATGCGAAAGCCTGTTTCCCGACCGATCCGTACAGTACACCGAACGAGCAAGTACGATGCGCACAACAGCAAAAAATCCGGCCGAGCCGTACTCACCCAAACCAGGTCCTGTTCTCCGACCGAGGCGAATCCGGAAACGCCGAATCGAGTCACACGGAAGGAAAAATGCAGCCCCGTCCGGCCGGACAAGTACGATGCGCTTTCCGTACGCTCCGAACCCGCCGCTACGCACGGCACGTCAAAGCATCCGGGAGAGGCGCACATAAGCTCCGATTCGCGCCACAACACGATCCACGGCTCCGAGACGAACACGGCACCGACGAGGACGACGCGAAGCGACGAGGACGAGGCGAAGCGACGAGGACGACGCCAAGCAACGAGAAGGACGAACGACACGAACCAACCATGAATCCCTTCGTCCCGATCATACCAATATTCTACATTTACTACCGGAACAGGCACGGACGCGTACGGCGCAGAAGGTAAGCCAGACACCAACCACAAAACACATACAACACGTACACGACACATCACACACACACACGGGGATGCTGAATATACTTACACCAGCAACAGCAGCACCATAGGGGCGGGATGCCCATCACCAATGCCACATATGCACACAGGGGCCTGAATGCGCACCACCACCCCTACCCAGGGGGGCTGGATGCCTACCACTACTACCACCCTTAGCCAGGGGGCTGGATGCCTACCACTACTACCACCCTCACCCAGGAGGGGCTGGATGCCTACCACTACTACCACCCTTAGCCAGGGGGCTGGATGCCTACCACTACTACCACCCTCACCCAGGGGGGCTGGATGCCTACCACTACTACCACCCTTAGCCAGGGGGCTGGATGCCTACCACTACTACCACCCTCACCCAGGGGGGCTGGATGCCTACCACCATTACCACCCTCACCCAGGGGGCTGGATGCCTACCACTACTACCACCCTTAGCCAGGGGGGCTGGATGCCTACCACTACTACCACCCTCACCCAGGGGGCTGGATGCCTACCACCACTACCACCCTCACCCAGGGGGGCAGGATGCCTACCACTACTACCACCCTTAGCCAGGGGGCAGGATGCCTACCACTACTACCACCCTTAGCCAGGGGGGCTGGATGCCTACCACTACTACCACCCTTAGCCAGGGGGGCTGGATGCCTACCACTACTACCACCCTCACCCAGGGGGGCTGGATGCCTACCACTACTACCACCCTTAGCCAGGGGGGCTGGATGCCTACCACTACTACCACCCTCACCCAGGGGGGCTGGCTGCCTACCACCACTACCACCCTCACCCAGGGGGGCTGGATGCCTACCACTACTACCACCCTTAGCCAGGGGGGCTGGATGCCTACCACTACTACCACCCTCACCCAGGGGGCTGGATGCCTACCACCACTACCACCCTCACCCAGGGGGCAGGATGCCTACCACTACTACCACCCTTAGCCAGGGGGGCAGGATGCCTACCACTACTACCACCCTTAGCCAGGGGGGCTGGATGCCTACCACTACTACCACCCTCACCCAGGGGGGCTGGATGCCTACCACTACTACCACCCTTAGCCAGGGGGCTGGATGCCTACCACTACTACCACCCTCACCCAGAGGGGCTGGATGCCTACCACCACTACCACCCTCACCCAGGGGGGCTGGATGCCTACCACTACTACCACCCTTAGCCAGGGGGGCTGGATGCCTACCACTACTACCACCCTCACCCAGGGGGGCTGGATGCCTACCACCACTACCACCCTCACCCAGGGGGGCAGGATGCCTACCACTACTACCACCCTCAGCCAGGGGGCAGGATGCCTACCACCACTACCACCCTCAGCCAGGGGGGCAGGATGCCTACCACTACTACCACCCTTAGCCAGGGGGGCTGGATGCCTACCACTACTACCACCCTTAGCCAGGGGGCTGGATGCCTACCACTACTACCACCCTTAGCCAGGGGGGCTGGATGCCTACCACTACTACCACCCTCACCCAGGGGGGCTGGATGCCTACCACTACTACCACCCTCACCCAGGGGGGCTGGATGCCTACCACTACTACCACCCTCACCCAGGGGGGCTGGATGCCTACCACTACTACCACCCTCACCCAGGGGGGCTGGATGCCTACCACCACTACCACCCTCACCCAGGGGGGCAGGATGCCTACCACTACTACCACCCTCAGCCAGGGGGGCAGGATGCCTACCACCACTACCACCCTTAGCCAGGGGGGCTGGATGCCTACCACTACTACCACCCTTAGCCAGGGGGGCAGGATGCCTACCACTACTACCACCCTTAGCCAGGGCGGGCTGGATGCCTACCACTACTACCACCCTTAGCCAGGGGGGCAGGATGCCTACCACTACTACCACCCTCACCCAGGGGGGCTGGATGCCTACCACTACTACCACCCTCACCCAGGGGGCTGGATGCCTACCACTACTACCACCCTCACCCAGGGGGCTGGATGCCTACCACCACTACCACCCTCAGCCAGGGGGGCAGGATGCCTACCACTACTACCACCCTTAGCCAGGGGGGCTGGATGCCTACCACTACTACCACCCTTAGCCAGGGGGGCTGGATGCCTACCACTACTACCACCCTCACCCAGGGGGGCTGGATGCCTACCACTACTACCACCCTCACCCAGGGGGGCTGGATGCCTACCACTACTACCACCCTCACCCAGGGGGGCTGGATGCCTACCACCACTACCACCCTCACCCAGGGGGGCAGGATGCCTACCACTACTACCACCCTTAGCCAGGGGGGCTGGATGCCTACCACTACTACCACCCTCACCCAGGGGGGCTGGATGCCTACCACTACTACCACCCTTAGCCAGGGGGGCTGGATGCCTACCACTACTACCACCCTTAGCCAGGGGGCTGGATGCCTACCACCACTACCACCCTCAGCCAGGGGGCTGGATGCCTACCACTACTACCACCCTTAGCCAGGGGGGCACGATGCCTACCACTACTACCACCCCCACTCATAGGATGGACAATGCATGACACAACAAGCACACCACAACCTAGGGAATGCAAGATAAAGACATCCCCCCACCACCATGACAAGCGTGTGTAGGCTGTGTCAAATGCCTACAACACCGAACATGACTTTGAACATACAATGTGACCCCTAGCACATGTGCCACACATATATGTGTGTGGCACCCACAATGCAAGCAGCCCATGACCATTGTGGCAATGGGGCCTAAACCCCCATCATCACAGTGACCAAAAGGTAAGTGTGGGGTCCATAGCTGAAGCACATTTTGACCATTGTGGCAATGGGGTCTAAACCCCCATCATCACAGTGACCAAAAGGCAAGTGTGGGGTCCATAGCTGAAGCACATTTTGACCATTGTGGCAATGGGGTCTAAACCCCCATCATCACAGTGACCAAAAGGGAAGTGTGGGGTCCATAGCTGAAGCACATTTTGACCATTGTGGCAATGGGGTCTACACCCCCATCATCACAGTGACCAAAAGGTAAGTGTTGACAAAGAAAGAGCTGCAACTGCCAAACTGCATGGATCATTCCTGGTCACAGAACCAAAAACTCATCTGTGGCAAAGTAGTGTATGTGTCCCATTGCAACATAAATTGGGTGAGCCAAATACTGCAGTGCAAATGAGACATTCCTTTGGCCATGTGCAGACAAACAACACCCATGGGGGCTGACACCGTCAACATTCATCAATGACACAATGACAGAAGTGACCATCAGAATGCAGAACCACATATTTGCACCAATGGGCACACAAATGCAGATATCCTGTGGAGACAGCAGATGTGAGGTGAACAGATACCATACCATGGCAGCAATGGGACACACAAACCATGATCACTGTGCTGACCGATGACCTAGGAGTCCCAGGGACAGCAGGGGAAACACACCAAACAACATACAGCCAATGGCACACCCAAGATATGCCAATGCAGTGGTGCAGATGCACAAACACAAACAGGCAGACCAACACTGTCATCATACACAGCAGGTGAGGGGGGTGCCAGTGTCCCCAGGCAACCACACAACACATGAGGAGAGCTGAATACCAATCATACAGATGTGCATACACTGCCACACTAAGGTAACTCATGGATCCAAATCCCCTATGTGGGCAAGCAGGCATTGTCAGATGAGAGGGAGCACAAAACACACATGTCACACAGGCACGTAGGAACAACAACTGACACAGCAAGACACAGACACACCACAGCACCACCCCCAGGGCCCCCACAATGTGGTGACCCTTGGCTGCATAAAAATCCCACTCTGATGACAAAGCTGAATGTGGTTCACACTGTGAACCACAGTCATGTGTCCTGAGCAACAAACTACCATCACACCGACACAAGCACAAATCAATCAGCATGGCCAGTAAGCCAAGGCCAACATGGAGGCAGGGGTCTAGCTGGGCAACAACTCCCATCTGCACACACTCAAGACCACACCCTCGACCTCCAACAATGTGCAGCAGTGAAGTACACATGCACTGGTGACATTGCACATGCACCCATGACTATTCCAGGGTGGTGGGTGGGAACCAAGGTGCAGAAACACATCACACATGGCCACTCAACAAGACTCCTGAATGTCTGACACACTGCACACTACGCTGTACATGGACATGACGGCGATACCACACCAACCAATGGGATCCCAGCCACAGTCACACACCAATGAAGAAGCCAAGGTCACCCACAAAGGACACACATAGACAACAACCAACATCGCAGCCCGGACCCTGAGGAGTGCCAGCAGTCACACACACAACGTGTCACAATAACTTAAAGATAACACGAACTGAAAATCACATGACAGGGGCAAACAACAAGTGCCAAGGGGAAACCTGACTGTGACCCATCTGCGTCTGCACACAAACTCAGCCCTGACAGCAAACACACCTATGGGTGACACCCTGATGACCAGTAATGTGCCATGCACCCACATCACAGAGAACACAGGGAGAAGACTTTGGGGGAACATAGCTCAAGTCAGCAAGCATCACAAACAGGTACAACACTAGGGATCACAGCATGCGCAGATAAATGGAAGTGAACACACAGACATGCACATACAACACACACCTTGGGCGCAGGCAATGTCACACGTGTACACACTGCCATGAGGGGACTCCACTCCTGTGTGAGGAAAGCTGTGCCATATGTTGCCTCAGTAGGGCCCCATCATGTCAGCTGAGCACTTGGTCACACAATCAACAATTAGCACCAAATGAGGGCTCCCGTCACATCAGCCTGGTCATGGATGTGCCAACGGAATCATCAGCACAGATCCAACACACTTGTATAGCAATGTTGCACTGACTACACGGATGAGTCCTTCCCCATTGATGCCCAAACCTGCATGTCCAGTGGAGATGGCAACACGGTCAGGGAAGTAGACAAATCCAACAATGGCAGGCACAACAGATGTGCAGGGGTGGAAGCCACAGATATGAAATTGCTAATGTAAGTAGGAAATCCCATTGCCAAATACTGAACACATGACACCCTCAGATGCTGCTATGGATGACATGGATACACCACATGATAGGACACATTCCCCCTGGACCACATGGGTTCCTGCACAGTAACACTTCATAATCATGAGACCAGATATCACCATCACTGCAGCAAGGGCATGGTTAGCAGCACCAACAACATGTACATCTGAAGCATGAGCACTAGAGAAAAGAAAGTTGCTTTATTCAGCATATGTGTTGAATGAAAACGACGTCCAGAAAAAATAGAGCAAAGGCCAATGGCCAGTCCATTGTCAAAGTTCAAACAGGGTGACACTGGCAGATGTCACCCTACGCATGCCTGCACAAAACCAGGGACAATCCACTAGGAGGGGCAACCGGGGGCAGGCCAGGCACCGCAGGGACAGGATCAGGGCTCACCAGGGGGAGTCAGGGAAGGGGTGGTGGGTGCTGGAGAGCCACTGACAACTGCAGTGGAGGTGTCTGACATGGTGTGTGCCGGCACAACTGGGGGCATGACTCAGATGTCGTGGGTGCCGGCACAACTGCAGTGGACCCTGCAGATGGAGTGGACAGGTCCGCCACTGCAGTGCCCAAGTCAGACAGGGCGGTAGTGGACTCCACTGCAGTGCCTACCTCCAGGGGAGGAGAATGGGGAACAGGCAAGGTGGGTTGGACAGAGGGGGAGGACACCCTCACCACATCAGTGGCACAGACAAGCGCAGCGGGGGTGTGGTGCTGGGAGAGCAAGTGGCAGGGGGAGAAGGCCTGATCCTCTTGGGGATGGTATATCTGTGGGTGGGGGAACCTGGGGCAGGGTGTGGTGGGGGCACCTGTGCAGTGGGGGCCTGAGGGATGGAGGACGGAGACCTTGTGCCTGAGCTGCAGAGCGGTGGCGGGGTCTTGCTCTTAGGACTCCGGGGGACTTGCGGGTGGGGGCCTCAGTCCGTCTGCGCCTGGGGGAGGGTGTCCGGGGGCGAGGGGCACTCTGCTCCGTGTGGGTGGGCTTCCTCTTCCCCCGGGATGCTGGAGCAGCTTCATCGGTGGGGAAGAGGCCGAGGTCACAGAGGAAGAGCTGCTGTGACTTTGGGGTTGCAGGTGAGGCAAGGGAGGGTGCTTTGGAGGGAGAGGGAACTGAGGACTGCGCAGTGCATGTGGATGCGTGTGTGTGTTCCAGGGCCCCATCCCCTGTGAGTCTGGCTTCAGTCCCCTGAATGTGCGTGCGTGTGCGTTTTGTCATTGGCGTGTGTGTCAGTGTGCTGGATGTGTGTGTGCTGGTGTGTGCCTGTGCCGGTGTGTGTGTGCTTGGGATGGGTAAGGTGCTGGGGAGTGTGGATGGAGCAGAGGCAGGAGGGGTGAGGGACCGTTTGAGGAGGGACACTGCTGCCGTCAGGGAGGAGTCCATGGACCTATTGCCCCTCTGTAGGTCAGACATGCCCGATGAGATGCCCTCCATGAACGACACCAGCTGAGTCAACAGCGCGGTGTGCGCATGGAGGACACTCAGCATGGCTGTCTGGCCTACATGGAGCTGGCGAAGGAGGTACACAGACTCCTCACTCAGGGCAGCAGGGGACACAGGGGCAGGGGCTGCGGTGCCTGGCCCAAAGGAGACACGCTCCCGGACATGGGAGCCTCCACGGACCTGGGGAATGGGAGCCGATGGGAGGGCGGTGGTGGTGCTGGTGGTGGCGGGGACAGCAACACTAGCTGGGGTGTGGTGGCTGCTGACACCCGCCTCCACAAGGGAGTCATCCTCCGAGTTGCTCTGGTCCTCAGCTGAGGTGGATGCTGCTGAGGACTCCTCGGTGTGGCTCCCCTCGCCCTCCGTGCCACTGGGTCCCTCCGACCACTCCTCGGCTGCTGACCCAGTCTGGCTCTCTGGCTCCTCCTGGTCCGTGGAGCTGTCCCCTTCCGTGGCCGTGGATGTATCTGCAAACAATGGGGAAACAGACAGACATCAGTCACCTGCACATAACGCACACACCACTGTGAGCACAGCACATCACAGAGCAAGCCCTGGCATCATTAGTTGTACATTGCTAAAAGTGCCCTAACTGAACAGGAGAAGCCAATTGTCAGTCTGATGCCAAGCATGGCACTCACATCCCACATGGCCTTGCACCCATCTGTCTGGTGTCTGTTGGATTGCAACACCCCAGTGTGGACACATGCACCAAGTACACAGTAGTTGGACAGTGCAGAGGACACGGTGTGGCATGTGGACATGCACACATCACAGCTCTTGCCACTGAGTCAGTACAGGTTTCCGGATGAAAGGGATGCCCAGAGTCAAATAGGAAATGCATGTGATGCATACCAGCGACAGACACCATGATGCACCCATGTCCTGATAGCCAGCGCCACTATGGTGTGCATGTAGCACATGTCACTCCCCTGCAGGCTCACCAATCAGTAGACACATGCCATGGCGGAGGCATGACTGCAAAGTCATACATCACTGTCTCAGTGATGTATGACTTTGCAGCCAGACAACAACACTCTGCACTGTGTCACAATAGTAGGTCATGGGGAATGCAAGTCCTGGAGCTGCACAAGTGCACATGTACATCCCCCCACAACACATCCTCTTAACCCTCATCTGTCCAGGTCATACCTATTGGACATATGGGAGACCTGTGACACTACCCTCTGAACCTGAGCCCCTCACACTCTGCTGTGCATGGGGAACAGCTGCCTGAACTTCACATTCACATGCCCCAGTCTGCATGGGCAGCTGATCAGACACCTATGTGACACACAAGTATCGTCTCCTATGGTCACATCTCCAGTGGCATGCTGAGCCCCTACCAAGAAACTCCACAGCAGTCCTGGCGACTAATCCACAGCACACTGACACAGAGGCAGACACCTGAGGGGTCAAATCACTGCGCACAATGTGTCAGCTGATACACGGGAGTGGGAGTACAGAGTGTATTGTATGGCCTGGAGTAGGCATGACTGTCCAGCCCCACATGAATGAGGGATGAGCCCTGGACTGTAGGCAGCTGGCTAAGTATGTGTGACACACGTCATATACATACTCCTGGGGCCCAAACATTGTTCCCACCCGCAGCATGGGTGTGTGCCAGATACCCCAGCCACATGTGGTGGATCAGCTCAGCAATTGGACCACAGATCAAAGTAACACGCTGAATACATGTCAGAATACAGGCATTGTGTAAGCAATGGACCCACCCATGATGCCCACCACAGAGTCAGGGAAACAGATGCTGTCTCCCACCTTGAGTCAAGCAAACTGCAAGGACACAGTCCTAAGTGACAGAATTCCCTGCATGTAAGGGCCACACCTGGGTATCAGATGAGGAGTGGGCAGTGCACAATAGAGGGACATGGCTCCTGGACAACATGACTGCTGTACTGTGGCAGTTTAACCAGGCCCGAGGAGGGCACATAGCATGTTAGACAGAGTTCACAGTGCAGTCTTTGACTCACCCCCTCCTTGCTGCTCTCTGGCCTTCAGCTGCCCATCCAGGTCTGGAAAGACCACCGCCAGGATCCTGAGCATGTGGGGGGTCAGGGTCCGTGTTCCGCCCCTCCTGCGAGGAGGCGACAGCTTCAGCTGGACCCGTGCAATCCTCCGGGTCCAGCCCCGAAGGTCCTGCCACCTCTTTTGGCAGTTGCGGATCCGGCGCTTGTAGACCCCCACGGACCGGACAGCCCGGACGATGTCCTTCCAGATCTCCTGCTTCCGATGGGCAGAAGCCTGTCAGGATGACAAAGTGATAAGGCCATTACTACACATGCAACATATCCGTGCATGACACAGTTGCATATACATGTCGCAATCACAGGGGCACATGGTGTACACAGGCAGTGCACGGCTGCCCATGGACAGTTTTCCAGAAGTCACTACATGGTATCATTGCATGGGGAGTAAAACCCTGTTCAGAAGCACTGTCACTGCACCATACCTGTCCAGTGCAAGTCACTACACACTATGGGGGGTGACAACTACTCAGTGAGCCTGCTAGCCAGTGGCGTGCAGACTCTCAGCCTTGCTAGTCAGACAAAATGCACATTCAGAAAGGCAGTGCACAGGACACTCACCTGCTCCCCTGGTGTCCCATACAGCTTGCTGTACTGTGGAAGTAGGCTGTCCAGCAGGGCCTGGTTCTCTTCAAGGCTGAAGGCTGGGGCTCTCTCCACAGTACGTGCCATTGCAGGGTCCAGAGGGGCAGAGACAGCAGCAGTGCAGTGGCAGATGTCGTCTTGGAGCATGTAGTGCAGGCAAGTGGGCTCTCAGGGGAACAGCCAGCAATATATATGTGCTGGAGAGGCAGATACTGTCCCTTGTGTCCAAAGTGATAGGTCCAAGTCGTTTGCATCTTCTGAATCTGGCCAATCCATGGAATAGCAGCACCAAAACACGCCCACAGCATCCTTCAAATCTTCAACTTCATGACATACATGATTTTGCAACATTGTTGTGGGTGACCAACTGATTTTCCAGCAACCGACTCGTTCGAAATTCGAAAACGCGTCCGTTGCCAGGCAAGCCCATTGTCAATGGGTGCGCACCGATCGGTCCATTGCGGTACAACGCGCACAGGGGTACAACGCGTACCCGCACACATTGAAAGCAATGGGCCGGCCGGAGGCACCGATCGGTCCATTGCAGTTCAACGCGCACAGGGGTACAACGCGTACCCGCACACATTGAAAGCAATGGGCCGGCCGGAGGCACCGATCGGTCCATTGCAGTTCAACGCGCACAGGGGTACAACGCGTACCCGCACACATTGAAAGCAATGGGCCGGCCGGAGGCACCGATCGGTCCATTGCAGTTCAACGCGCACAGGGGTACAACGCGTACCCGCACACATTGAAAGCAATGGGCCGGCCGGAGGCACCGATCGGTCCATTGCAGTTCAACGCGCACAGGGGTACAACGCGTACCCGCACACATTGAAAGCAATGGGCCGGCCGGAGGCACCGATCGGTCCATTGCAGTTCAACGCGCACAGGGGTACAACGCGTACCCGCACACATTGAAAGCAATGGGCCGGCCGGAGGCACCGATCGGTCCATTGCAGTTCAACGCGCACAGGGGTACAACGCGCACCGCACACATTGAAAGCAATGGGCCGGCCGGAGGCACCGATCGGTCCATTGCAGTTCAACGCGCACAGGGGTACAACGCGTACCCGCACACATTGAAAGCAATGGGCCGGCCGGAGGCACCGATCGGTCCATTGCAGTTCAACGCGCACAGGGGTACAACGCTGCACTCGCACACATTGAAAGCAATGGGCCGGCCGGAGGCACCGATCGGTCCATTGCAGTTCAACGCGCACAGGGGTACAACGCGTACCCGCACACATTGAAAGCAATGGGCCGGCCGGAGGCACCGATCGGTCCATTGCAGTTCAACGCGCACAGGGGTACAACGCGTACCCGCACACATTGAAAGCAATGGGCCGGCCGGAGGCACCGATCGGTCCATTGCAGTTCAACGCGCACAGGGGTACAACGCGTGCACCGCACACATTGAAAGCAATGGGCCGGCCGGAGGCACCGATCGGTCCATTGCAGTTCAACGCGCACAGGGGTACAACGCGTACCCGCACACATTGAAAGCAATGGGCCGGCCGGAGGCACCGATCGGTCCATTGCAGTTCAACGCGCACAGGGGTACAACGCGTACCCGCACACATTGAAGGCAATGGGCCGGCCGGAGGCACCGATCGGTCCATTGCAGTTCAACGCGCACAGGGGTACAACGCGTACCCCCACACATTGAAAGCAATGGGCCGGCCGGAGGCACTGATCGGTCCATTGCAGTACAACGCATCACTGTACATGTGACTGGCATATGTCAGCATGCCTGTCTCAGATGGACATATGCCAGCCACAGATAGCTCCCAGGGAGTGAGGGGCACACCTACATCACGACAGCCTGTCCAAACCTTATCATAAGGCATGTAAGGCTGCATTTCCTATTGTGTGTATGTTGGTGTACATGTTGTCCTGTGGGTGTCACCTGTGGGCAGCCACCCCCAGGCTGTGCACGTGTTCATGGGGACAGGATCCTGGGTGTTACGTGTACGTGACCACTGTGATGTGCAACTGTTCATATCTGTGCATGTGCCATGGTCACATTTCACAGTGGTGTTTGTGTATGTCATGTCACATACCCCGTGAGTCCCATGTGGGACGGTATGTTTGAGCCAGGGTGTCCCAGTGGCACAATAGTGATGGACCTCCACAGTCTTTGTGCATGTAGTGTTTACAATGTCTCTGATTTCATGTGCACAATGGGAGACAGTCTCCACATCCACGTTGTGTGTGCATGGACTCTGATGTTGTGCGTGTGTGTCACAGACGTCCATGTCTGTCCTGCCGTGGCAAGTGGGGCCACTACCTGTGGGGGTCATGTTTGTTTTGCTGTGGTGTACACATGATACTCCATGTGATGCCAGTGTCCATGTGGCATTACAGGGTCCCTGGGAATGTACCTGTCGTTGAGCTGTGGTGCCTGGGGCACATCTGTCCTCACATGTCACTGTGGGGGGTGAATGTGACACGGCAGCAGGAGATGGGAACTGTGACACGGCATCATGATATCCAATGGGCCAACCTGGGACAAATTGATGCCACCTGTAGGACCGTGTTGACAGATGTTGGCCATGTATGTACCATACATGTCCTTCCGGTACTGCACACTTCATGTAGTTGTGCCTCATAATGATGTATGTTGGGATCTTGAGTGTGTTCAATGCCGCATATGTGGGGTGACTGACAATCTTGCTTACTTCTCCTCTGCACTGCAGGGCTCCTGCTGTCCATCGGCCATTCCCAGACCTGGCAACGATGGTGGAACGGGACAGCATCCGACGGTACCGCTTCACCAGGCAGCTGATTGAGGATTTGGCAGTGCAGTTGTCCCCACATTTGCAGCCTGGCCGGCCGTATCCTACAGCGCTGACCCCCAAGGTGAAGGTGATGGCAGCCCTACACTTCTTTGCCACCGGTACCTTCCAACATACTGTGGCGACTGCTGGTGGGATGTCACAGACCATGTTCAGCCGTGTGCTCCGCGATGTTTTGGCGGCAATGTTGCTCTTCCTGAACCGGTACATCTATTTCCCTAGACTGCGACGACTCACTGACGTGAAGAGTGACTTTTATGCCCTGGGGAGGATGCCGCATGTAATTGGCTCCATTGATGGGACACATGTGGCTTTGGTACCACCACAGGCCCAGGAGCAGGCCTACAGGAACCGCAAGCACTACCACTCGGTCAATGCACTGGTGGTGTGTCTTGCAGACATGACCATCACACACGTGTGTGCCCGTTTCCCTGGTTCAGCACACGATGCCTTTGTGATGAGGAGTAGTCGCATCCCCAGGATGATGGCACAGATGCAGAACCAGCGTGCCTGGCTTGTCGGTGTGTACTGACTTTGTGCCATTGTGTGTGATCTGATCTGTAGTATTCCGCCCACTTTTCCAAGTCAGCTAATGTGCACTTGTCTGGCCGTAGGTGACTCGGGATACCCCAACATGCCGTGGTTGCTGACACCCCTCAGGAACCCTGTGACACCTGCCCAGATGCGCTACAATGAGGCACATGGTCGGACCAGGAGAGTGATTGAGCGGACCTTTGGTCTCCTGAAGAGCCGCTTCCGCTGCCTGGACAAGACCGGAGGGTCCCTCCCATATGCCCCTGCGAAAGTGTGCAAGATTATCATCGTCTGCTGCATGCTCCACAACCTGGCAGTGCGGAAGGAGTTGCCTCTCATCCAGGATGACAATGACCAACATCCGCCACCTGTGGAGGATCCTGGCCTGGACCACGATGCCAGTGACGATGATGATGATGATGATGGTGATGGTGATGTCCGCACACAGCTCATCACCAACTTCTTTAGCTGAATGTGAGTATCCTGAGGTGTCATGTCAATGATGTGAGTTGGCATGATGTGTGGGTGGTGCTCTGGTGCTGTTGGAGTGTGTCCATGGGCTACTTGACTGGATGTGTGTTGCGATGTGTGGTTACAGGTGGGCTGTACTCCCCAACAGTGTTGACATGCTAACTTGGTTCTGGGTGGGTATCTTGTAACATGTATTGTGCATGAGTTTTGCTGTTCTGTCCTGTACTCCATTGCTTTTGACTGTGTGTCATTTCTGTCCTTCACAGGGTACTTTCAGATTCGTTTGGTCAACTGTGTCCACCGACGACGTGATTGCACATCCAGGCTGGTAGCTGTTGTGTCCCTACAGGTGATGTGCGCCACACCCATGGACTTCCTTCCGTCTACAGTTGTTGACTGTGTGCCCGCTACCAGGTGGGGTTACCTTGCATCTGTAGTGGTTACGGCATGTTGCAACTGTGTAATAAACCTGTGCTTCACTTTGTGATGTGCGTTGTCTGTGGTCACACATTTGACTGCCATTTGCTTACTGCACCTGTGGGCTACTTGACTACAACTGGGAATGGGTGTGGTGTCTGTGCATTGCACCGTCTTCCCTGGCAACATCAGTGTAGGCAATGAGTCAGATGGCCTAGGTGTGTATGTGTCGTGTAGCCCTGGTGGTGTGTCTCCCTCATGTGTGTCACGTTGCCTGTACTCACATGCCTGTGTTGTCCTTGCTGTTGCAGTTCGCATACACTGTGTAATTTTGCAGTTCATCATCCCCATAACAGCACCCACGTTGGAATCACGACAGAGGCAAGTATGGTGTATTAGTGTGTTTATTGTGATACATTTGTGTTAATAGTGCATAGGATGGGTTGTGCTGTACATGAATCTTGCAATCCCAAGTTCCTAGGTGAATTGAAAGTCCGGGTAGACAGGATCCCCAGTATCGGGGCCACAGTTGTCTGACACATTGGTCCAACTTGTACTCCCCATGCAATGTGTGGGAGTAGTGTTGCCGTCAACAGGGTGAACAGTCTGTGCACAAAGGCGAACATCCAGAACAGGTTCAGGCTTCCTGGGAGTTGCGCTTGGCCATCGGCCTCTCACTTTTCCCTCCTCGGACGACCCCTCTTCTTGGGGGGGCCCTCAAGTGCAGGCTGCTGCGGTGCAGGGGACTCTCCGCCAGAGTCCTCCTCCCTCCCTGTGGCAGTTGCAGTTTGTTCGGCACCAGATGTTGTTGGCACACAGGGAGGTGTGGACTGGTTGCTGTTCATCTGGCGGAGGCATTGTAAAATGTCCCTGTGCACCGCCGTCATCTCATGCAGTGCATCCCACTTGGACTCCACGCGGGACATGTGTGAGTCCACACGGGACATGTGTGACTCCACGTGGGACATGTGGGAGTCCAAGCGGGCATGATGGGCAGCCTGCTGCTGTTTAATGTCTCTGAGGAGCCCCACTACCTGGCTGAGCTCTCCGGTGCTGGACTGGTACGCATCAGCTATGCGTACCAGTTGTGGGTCGTCATGCACACCAGCAACGTCTGCAAGCAGCGACCTCTGTCTCCCACCCTCCCACCACCCCTGCTGACATGTGCAGTGTGTGCAGTGGCACGCACAGATAACCCTGGTCCACCTTGGGGGTTGGTGGTGGTGGTGGTGTCCATGGCCCCAGGTTGGTCCAGGGTCACTGTGCTGGTGTTGCTCCTTATTCTGTCCATGTCGGCAGGGATGGTATTCGTGGTGACAGTCGTTGTAGGGGTGGGTGCAGGGGGTGCAGCTGGTGGTCCTGCTGGTGCTGCAGCTGGTGGTCCTGCTGGTGCTGCATGTTGACTTGCACCGGATGTGCCAGGTTGTTCTTCATCGTCCGAGGAGGACAGAGGCTGTACGACGCCAGTGAGCTCGGCATCCTCTTGAGCCTGGGACTGGGACTCCTCAGCGTCTGCTGCTGTGTCCCCATCATCACCTGTTTTTGGGAGACACAAACAATGTATGTCATGTTTCTGCAGGCATCAATGGTTGACACACATGACAGTTGTGACTGTGCCTCTGGGTGCGGGCCTGTACATTGCATTGTCCTAAGTCGTCACAGTCAGGGGTTGATATTGGTGTGGCACATTGTCCTGCATTATTTGGGCATTTCTATGTATTTTCTGGGGTGTGAACATGGTCTGCATTGCTTGTGTTTGGTTGACAGCCAGACCTCCTTCCCACCCACCCAGCCAGTCAGTTATCCCACCATGGAACGTGCTTGCGTTGCAGGGAGTGTAAGTTGTCTCTCAGGATGTCAGTCAGTGGTGTCCTGCTGTTTGTTGGTGCACAGTTGGCAGCAGGGCCTTGTGCTCCCCACAGCAGTAGCCAGTGTCAGCCATCTTGTGAGTCCTTCTCCACTCCCTGTGATGTGAGCATGGTTCAGGGTGGTGTTGATGGGACAGTTGTGGGGGTGAGCTATGTCTGTGACTACGACTCCCATCATGCCATTGCCTCCACCCCACTTGCCAGCATTCCCATACTTACTTGCTTTTGTGTGGAGTTCAGTGGGTGTGGGTGTGAGGGCAATGGCAAGATGGCTGACAGTGGTGTCCTGCTGTTGGTTGGTGTGCAGTACCCAGCATGCCCTTGTGCTCCCCACGACACAGCAACAGTGTCAGACATCTTTGATGGGCCTTTCCACTCTCTGTGGGATGTGCATGCGTGAGTGTGAGCTTGCTGGGCCATGTGGTGGGGGATGTAGGGCTGTGACTACGACTCCCATCATGCTATTGCCTCCTCCCCCTTCCCAGCATGCCCATGCTTCCTTCCTTTTGACTCTGCTTCCCTGTGGGTTGGGCTGGCTGTGCTGACAGGATGGCTGGGAGTGTTGTCCTGGCAGTTGTTTGGCTAAGAGTCCCAAGAGTGTCCCTGTGCTTCACACAACATAACCCAGGGTGGTGGTGCTTTGTGGGATCTTGTGTCAGGATGGAGGGCATTGCATTCTACCAGGTGGGTACTGTGGAGTTTGTGTTGGGGGGTGTGAGGGGAGGTGCTGGTGACTATAGTCAGTGCTGCAAGTCCCCCTTCCCACCCAGCCAGCCAGATATCCCACCATGGAACGTGCTTGCATTGCAGGGAGTGGAAGTTGTCTCTCAGGATGTCAGTCAGTGGTGTCCTGCTGTTTGTTGGTGCACAGTTGGCAGCAGGGCCTTGTGCTCCCCACAGCAGTAGCCAGTGTCAGCCATCTTGTGAGTCCTTCTCCACTCCCTGTGATGTGAGCATGGTTCAGGGTGGTGTTGATGGGCCAGTTGTGAGGCTGAGCAATGTCTGTGACTACGACTCCCATCATGCTATTGCCTCCACCCCCTTCCCAGCATGCCCATGCTTCCTTCCTTTTGACTCTGCTTCCCTGTGGGTTGGGCTGGCTGTGCTGACAGGATGGCTGGGAGTGTTGTCCTGGCAGTTGTTTGGCTAAGAGTCCCAAGAGTGTCCCTGTGCTTCACACAACATAACCCAGGGTGGTGGTGCTTTGTGGGATCTTGTGTTAGGATGGAGGGCATTGCATTCTACCAGGTGGGTACTGTGGAGTTTGTGTTGGGGGGTGTGAGGGGAGGTGCTGGTGACTATAGTCAGTGCTGCAAGTCCCCCTTCCCACCCAGCCAGCCAGATATCCCACCATGGAACGTGCTTGCATTGCAGGGAGTGGAAGTTGTCTCTCAGGATGTCAGTCAGTGGTGTCCTGCTGTTTGTTGGTGCACAGTTGGCAGCAGGGCCTTGTGCTCCCCACAGCAGTAGCCAGTGTCAGCCATCTTGTGAGTCCTTCTCCACTCCCTGTGATGTGAGCATGGTTCAGGGTGGTGTTGATGGGCCAGTTGTGAGGCTGAGCAATGTCTGTGACTACGACTCCCATCATGCTATTGCCTCCACCCCCTTCCCAGCATGCCCATGCTTCCTTCCTTTTGACTCTGCTTCCCTGTGGGTTGGGCTGGCTGTGCTGACAGGATGGCTGGGAGTGTTGTCCTGGCAGTTGTTTGGCTAAGAGTCCCAAGAGTGTCCCTGTGCTTCACACAACATAACCCAGGGTGGTGGTGCTTTGTGGGATCTTGTGTTAGGATGGAGGGCATTGCATTCTACCAGGTGGGTACTGTGGAGTTTGTGTTGGGGGGGTGTGAGGGGAGGTGCTGGTGACTATAGTCAGTGCTGCAAGTCCCCCTTCCCACCCAGCCAGCCAGATATCCCACCATGGAACGTGCTTGCATTGCAGGGAGTGGAAGTTGTCTCTCAGGATGTCAGTCAGTGGTGTCCTGCTGTTTGTTGGTGCACAGTTGGCAGCAGGGCCTTGTGCTCCCCACAGCAGTAGCCAGTGTCAGCCATCTTGTGAGTCCTTCTCCACTCCCTGTGATGTGCGCATGGTTCATGGTGGTGTTGATGGGACAGTTTTGGGGCGGGCAATATGTGTGACTGCGACTCCCATGATGCTATTGGCTACACTGACTTGGCCAGCATACACAGAATTCCTTCCTTTGAGTGGTCTTCACTGTGTGTTGGTGTTGTTGTGGTGGCTACATGTGTGGATGTGTTTGTTAGTTCTATTTGTGCCACTGCCTAGCTGTAGTTGTGGTTGTGTTTGTACATGTGTTGGCACAGTTGGATGTGACTTTTTTGATGGCATGTGTTGTGTTTATCTGACTGACATACACATTTTGGGATGATTCTGTTCTAGTTGCTGTGTAATTGCTATGAGTGCATGGTTTGACTCTCCCCTTGACAGTGATGTGTGTGTTTTGTGGCAGTTTATTGTGTACATTTGTTGTGTACTCACCAGGCTCTGGGATGTCCTCTAGTCCATATACGCTCACTGGCGGAAGGATGGCCCGCACCTTCTCCTCCCAGGGCCTGAGGTATATTGGCTTGGCAGGAGGGCCACTGCCGGTGTGTTGGCTGTTGATGTAGTCTTTCTTCAGCATGTCCCGTACCCTCCTGCGCACGTCATACCACCTGTTCTGGATGTCCGTCTTTGTGCGCCGACATGGTGATTGGGCGTTCACCCTGTTGATGATCCTCTCCCACATCTTGGTTTTCTACGACATGGGGGTCTGTTGGACCAGAGTGCCAAACAGCTGTGGCTCCACCCTGAGGATCTCGTCTACCATGACTTCCAATTCACTATCTAGGAACTTGGGATTCTTCTTGGGGGGCATGGTGATGGGTGGTGATGGTGGGTGATGTGTGTGTTGGTGTGCAGGTGAGGGTGTGTGAGTGTGTGTTTTGCTGGGTGTATGTGAGGTAGGTATTTGTTGGTGTGCTGATGGTGTGTGGCTTGTGTGAGGGATGAGCTGTGGGTGTGTGGTTGCTTTCTCTTGGGTGCTGGCAGTGGAATGGCATTTGCAAAGGCTCATGGTAGTGATTTGTGTCCTTTATATAGGTGGAGTTGTGGGTGTGTCCTTGTTCTCTGTCCCCACCCCCCCAGTATTTATTGGCTTGGTAATTGCATGTTTGGCCTTTTTTGGGTGATTTTTCCTTTGTGCTGTTTGTGTATGTTGGAAACGTTCTTGTGACCGAGTCGGACCCTGCATTGGTCTCGTACGGTGTTTTCCGTTTCGTTCACGCTGTGTTTGTGCAGTTTTCTATGCTGCGTACGCGTCGGTCGCGGTGTATTGTGTTGCTTCGGCTCGGTTTTGTATGCGTGTCGGTCGTACGGCTTGTCCTCCGTCCGACTCGCTCGTGGTTTTCGCGCCTTGCATCGTACTTAGCGGTTTGGAGTTCGCGTGTACGTTTCGGTCGGATTTGTTCCGGGTGCGTGTCGGTCGGTTGGATTTGCGTGTTTTTCCGGCCGGATTGCTGTTTTCCGTGCGGCTCGGTCGGTCGACTTGGTTTCGTTACGTGTCGGTCGGATTTTTCGCGCCTTGCATCGTACTTGGCGTGTCGGGCGCCACGGGTACGTGTCGGTCGGTATTTTTTCCGGATCCGAGTCGGTCGGTGCTTTTTCCCGGCCCGAATCGGAATCGACCCCACAATATGGATTCAAACAAGGGAAAGGGACAGTAGACCAATGCGGTGGTGAGACAGAATATCGAGTTAAAAATTTTGGCTGACCATAAAATCGAGTGAAAAATATCGTGGAATGGAAATATTGATTGCAAGAATATTGTTGTCAAGAATATCGATTTTAAAGTAAGTATTATTGATATTTTAAATATCAAAGTCATTAATATCATTTGTAAAAACACAGTTGTTTAAAATATCGTTATTTATTTATTGTTATGTTTTTAGTATATATTCTAAATGTATCTGACAACATTTTTTTGTTTAATTATTGTTTATGTTTCTTACTATATTAGTTAATTTTTTAGTAGTTTCAAAATCTAATTTAATTCAATTTTGTGTTTTTTTGTTTTGTAGCGGGTTGTGGGTTTATAGGGATATAGGGGGAAGTAGTTTAATTATAATAAATTTATGATTGTTTTTTAATTAATATTATTTAGTTAATTGATGTTTAATTGTGTTAATTGTGTTATTAATTTTTTTATGTAAATGTTTTTTGTGGGTTGTGGCGTTTATAGGGGTAACGGGTGGAAAGTAGTTCATTTTTAATGAATTAATAATTAGTTGTAAATTAAAATAAATTAATTAACTGACAATTATGGTAAATGTGTATTTTTTTATTTTTTGGGTGCGGGTTGTGGGGTTATAGGGGTAAAGGGCTGGAAGTAATTTATTTTTAATTTATTAATAATTAGTTGTTAATTAATATTAATTAATGAATTGCTAATTAAGGGGCCCATTACGATACCCGGCGTAAATAAATCCGCCAGGCATGGAAGCGGCAAAAATCCGCCCGCACACACCGCCTGAACACCGACCACGCCATTACGATTACACAAACCGAAAACCGCCATCGGCGGAAAAATCACACAAAATACCGCCCGCCATCGTCCGAGTCGGAGTCAAACCGCCCGCCACGGACGGAAACACGCACGACAACACAAAACCGCCCGCCCACACGGCCGACACACCGCACGTGAAATTACGATCGCACCTCCATGAGCGCGGAAAAACCACAAATATACCGCCCGCCAGCGCAAACAACGCCGATGAGAATCGACACGGCAGAAGCCATGGCGCCAACGTACCTGCACAGAAACCATCCGCACACAAAACCAATAGCACACAACATGGCCAACAAGTCCACACAGCAAGGCACGCACAAATACACAAGCACAGTACACATCCCGAAAACACCCCCCCGGACAAACAAAAAATACAAAGGCCAGAACCCCAGACACAACACACCTGAAAACAACAGACCATGAGGACACACCCACATAGGTGAGTACAAAAGCAGCACTCCCACAGACCACAACCCCTTGCTACATTGCAAACCAGAGAGGAGAGGAGAGGACACAGTGACACAGCAAGGACAGCAGCACACCACAGAAACGCACACATCACTACCACCACCACCACCACCACCACCACCACCACCAAACACCACCACCACCACCACCACCAAACACCACCACCACCACCACCACCACCACCACCACCACCAAACCCCGGCACCACAAACCCCCTGCACATTACACAACACACACCGCACCAGCACCACAAACACCATGGCACCACAAAGAATGCCCAAGTTCACGCCCATGGAGCTGACGGTCATGGTCGACGAGATCATCAAGGTGTACCCACAAATCTATGGGAACATGGTCCAGCACACACCACTAGCCACCAGAAACAGAATGTGGAACCGGATCGTAGACCAGGTCAATGCAGTCGGGACCCTGCCCAGGAACAGAGTCGAAATTAACAAACGTTGGAATGACGTAAAGAGCCTGGTCAAGAAGAAGGAGGGCAAAAACAGAGAGCTGGCTGCCGTCACTGGCGGAGGGAATCCCGCGCTCTTTAAGACCTTCAAAGCGTGGGAGGAGAAGGTGCGAGTCGTAATCCATCCGGAGATCCTCGCCGGATTAGCAGGGGGAGTGGAGGCTGGTAAGTACAAACTAATGTATACCAGCACACCGCTATGTACTCACATGCACTACCACCATGCCACAGCTCCCAGGGACAAACACCCCCATGTCCAGCACACAATACACAACACATCACACACACATGCAACAGACACTACCACACACAGCCCAAACCGAACAACTGTAAGATGCGTGGGGACATGTGTACACTAAGCCAGCCACGTAACCACCAACAGGTCCCCAAATATGCCAGAAGCGCCACAACGAGCACCCACCACACCCATGTGTCCGCCACAGCTGCACTAACCGACAAGTAACAGGTAAGTGGCAGGAACACAAAGTGCAGTGGGTGGGACGGTGGACAGCCCAAGTACAACACACACCAGGCCCCAGTCCCACAGCACAGCAAGGAGGAGCATCCCCCACACCCCACAGCCACGTGTCAGCCACCGCAGTGCACAACGACAGCTGAAAGGCAGACATCACGGTCCACAGCAATCGGTGTCAGTGGGTGTCCAGCCACCCCCACGACCCACAACACCCCCCACCCCCACAGACCTGCAACATGGAGCACCCCCGCTTAGAGCCATGTGGCATCCAGTACAGTGCACGCACGAACAACTTGCAGGTGGGAAACTGGACAGGGCTGGATTACTGGAGGCATGAGGACCATAACACGACCAACACATGGGACATGTCACGTAGCAGACGAACACGCAGCACCGCCCACCGTCACGAACAAGTGAACAATGTGCACACGGACATGAACAACAGACTCACACCCCACATGACCCATCACAGACATAGCAACACCCAAGGAGCCACGTCTGCATGCACAAGCCACACTGAATATAGTCCCACACGTCAGCCACTGTGCAACTCATCACACACAACCGAAACACCATTGAAGTCCTGTCCATGTAGCCCCTACTGCCTGTCAACCACACACCCCACAACTACGCCTATGTAAGACAAACAACACTAGACGCAACAGAGCGGAACAACAGAAATGCACACGAACACCACTGAACCCATCAAACTCACAGACACACCATGCACATACAACATACCATCCATCCCATCCGTCAGCCCCAGTCTCATGAAAGGCATGTCATCCGCACAGCTGCCACACATACAGCAGTCACGCTAAGACACATGCCCATGACCAACCATGTGCCAGAAGTCAATTAAGCGCACGACACACTGTGAGCAACAACACACAACATGGGCCACACTCCCCCCGAGCACTGCAGTGATGCACATGGCACAGGGCAGCACGCACACCAAGGAGATGGGACAACTGCAATACGTTGGCTGGCACACAACTATCACTCACTCATAACGATGCGTCCAATGCCATGTCCAGTAATCACAACAGACAGCAAATATGCAGGCCATGTCAAGCATGCACACACCTCAAACCATGCACTGTCATGCTGCCACAACACATGTCACGTTCGGCACCCATGGCTCACAGCATGTACCCCAAAAGCATATTCCCTCCCAAATGCGAATCTGGGGCATGGCCCCCATGTTGCCATATGCGTTCCTAAGCGTTCCATTTGAACCCCAAAAGCATATCCCCTCCCAAATGCGAATCTGTGGCATGGCCCCCATGTTGCCATATGCGTTCCTAAGCGTTCCATTTGAACCCCAAAAGCATATCCCCTCCCAAATGCGAATCTGTGGCATGGCCCCCATGTTGCCATATGCGTTCCTAAGCGTTCCATTTGAACCCCAAAAGCATATCCCCTCCCAAATGCGAATCTGGGGCATGGCCCCCATGTTGCCATATGCGTTCCTAAGCGTTCCATTTGAACCCCAAAAGCATATCCCCTCCCAAATGCGAATCTGGGGCATGGCCCCCATGTTGCCATATGCGTTCCTAAGCGTTCCATTTGAACCCCAAAAGCATATCCCCTCCCAAATGCGAATCTGGGGCATGGCCCCCATGTTGCCATATGCGTTCCTAAGCGTTCCATTTGAACCCCAAAAGCATATCCCCTCCCAAATGCGAATCTGGGGCATGGCCCCCATGTTGCCATATGCGTTCCTAAGCGTTCCATTTGAACCCCAAAAGCATATCCCCTCCCAAATGCGAATCTGGGGCATGGCCCCCATGTTGCCATATGCGTTCCTAAGCGTTCCATATGAACCCCAAAAGCAAAGTACAAACCAGACCCAGGATGGGCCAGGAGCCCGCATACACCAGAGTCACAATGAGTAGGGGCACAGCAACACACCCATCGGCATGGCCAATCCGTCCCATGCCACATGTGCACAGCACACAGTCCCATTGCCTAGCACACACAACTACAGATGCCACAGCCACACACTCGCCTCCGGGAAACCCATGTACGAGATTGCACGAACTGCCAATGTCAGACGACAAATACATACTTCGCCAGGTGCAACACAATAACAAATCTCATTCTCTCCACAGGTGACGAACTGCCGGATGCTGGGGATGGAGACAGCAGCCAGCACAGCCAGCCCACAAGCCCCCAACGAGGACACACGGATCTGGAGGATCTGTCCTCCTCTTCGGACACGGACCACCAAGCAGGCCCATCTGGTGTGGCAGGGCCCAGCCGCTCCCCAGGACCCCTCCTACCCACCAACCCATCATCCAGGGATGCTGAACAGTCCCAGCCCCCTGCTGCCACTGTCGTTGCGGCCACACCCACGGTCATTGCGGCCACTACCACTGCCGCAACCGCCACCATCGCCGCACCGACCACCACCGCCACCACCACCACCACGTCTTCGCTGGCACCAGCCCCAGCGCAGGTGGTGGCCCGGCCGACTGGATCCACCCTGGGAGCCACAGCGAGGACCGTGGTGTGCAATGTGGCTAGTGGGCAGGCCGGTGGCAGCAGGACTGGTAGGAGGAGCAGGGTCAGGGAAACGCCAGCCTCCCTGGGAGCCATGCCCTGCCTCAAATGGCCAGAGTCCTTGGGGCCTATGAGGAGGCCCAAGAACAATGGGTCAGGTCTGCTACAGACACGCGGGAGGTGCTGGGGGTGCTGAGGTCCATGGACGCCCATATGGGCCAATTCGTGTCCCGTATGGACCAACTCGTGGACCTCATGGGCCAGCTGGTGGTGGCGGTGGGGTCACAGGCAAGGCCAGCAACACCACCTCCGCCACCACCTGCTAGGGCGCAGGGTCGGGCAGCAGTGTCCACTTCCCCTGCGTCCACAGCCAGTGAGCACACCTCACCCACCACCAGCAGGTCGCCACCACACACCCCCCCTCCCAAACGTGGAAGGGGCCGTCCGAAGAGGAAACAGATCTCCAGGGAGGACTTTGCACTCTCCAGTCGCAAGTGAGGCAGCCAGCCAGCCTTCCGCCAGCCTTCCTTGACCAGCCACTGCATTGACTTGCTCTACGATCCCACTCCACACAGCCAGCTGGATGGCATGTGTGTGTTGGACTATGGACATAGAACCAGTGGGTACACCCTGAGCTTCACGCAGCCATGACCGACAGCTCATTGTCACTGCACGCACCACTTTTGTCATCACCTTACACACAATCACATGTCACAGTTTGGAATAAATGCACCTTTTTCACTAACTGCTGTTTGTGCCCTGTGTTTTATTTGTACGGAATACAACGGCCACCTTGGGCGGAAAGGCACCTGATGCGTGGCATGGCAATGGAATCCGGAGGGCCTGTAGGGACCTAGGGGTGGGAGACAGAACAGGAGCACATTCAATGAGTGTGTCACACACCCATCACACAGTACATGTCAACAACTACAAGCAATGTACACACATCGCACAGAGCAATAGGGCACAATGCCACAGTCACCAACAGTGGCATACTACCCTGGCCATGGAGCGTTGACACACTGCACGCAGTGAACATACGGCCACCCTGACACAGCACACACACACCTGCACAGATACAGACACATCATCCGTCGTACATGGACACTCACCGTCAAGTGAAGTAGCGGGCGATGAGCTGCTGGCGCACATTCCCAGCTTCCTCCTCTCCGCTGTCCACCTCACTCGAGCTGTCCTGGTCTGCGGGCTGGGGCCCTGGTTGATCTCCGTCATCCACAATGAGGGGGATCTGCTTCCGAATGGCCAGATTGTGCAGCATGCAGCACGCCACCACTATCTGGCACACCTTCTGTGGGGAGTACGCCAGTGCACCCCGGTGCGGTCCAGGCACCTGAACCTGGACTTGAGGAGGCCAAAGGTACGCTCGACCACACGTCTGGTCCTCCCATGTGCCTCATTGTATCGATCGTCTGCTGGGGTGCGAGGATTCCTCAATGGACTGAGCAGCCATGCCCCATTCGGATACGCAGAGTCACCTGGGTGTGAGGGACACAGAGAACCGTTGCTATTCCAACTGGACAGGGGACAGCATCGCACAACCAGCACGCTACACCACTCCACATACTCACCGACAATACAGGCACGATCCTGTTGCATATTGGACATCAGTCGTGGCAAGATGCTGTTGCGCATTATGTGTGCGTCATGTGCCGAGCCTGGAAACTTGGCACACACGTGGGTGATCACCATGTCCGCAAGGCACACCACTTGCACATTCAGGGAGTGCGTGTGCTTCCTGTTGCGGTACAGGTGCTCAGTGGCCTGTGGTGGAACAAGGCCAACATGTGTGCAGTCAATGGCTCCCACGACGTGTGGGATTCTGCCAAGGGCATAGAATGCACCCTTCACTGCCGCCAATTCACGAGCCCTGGGGAATCTGATGTACCTGTTTCGGTACAGCATCATGGCTGCCAGTACATCCCTCAGCACCTTGCTGAACATGGGCTGGGACATCCCTCCTCCACTGCCCACTGTGTGCTGGAATGACCCAGTGGCGAAGAAATGCATGGCGGCCATCACCTTAGCCGTGGGGGTGACAGCAGTCGGATACACCCTGCGGGGACGGAGATGGGGCTCTAACATGGCACACAGTCGATGCAGGGTTGGCCTGTCCAGCCGAAACTTCCTGATAACCTCTGTATCGTCCATGTCCGCCAGCAATTGGTTTGGGCGGTCAATGTTCGGTCTCCGCCTGGGTTAAATGGCAGAGGACACATGTCAAAGCAACACGGCACATAGCAATTTCGCATACACATCACTGACATGACTGAGCAAGCACATGAGCCACAGCCCAGCTGTCAAGCTGGGACGGCACGGCCACAATACACTTACACAGGTCTCCCAACAATGGCAATGGCAAGTGAGACATACCACTGCCATGTGCATGCACATGGGGATCTAGGCCCCAATGACTTGCGGGGCGTGCTGATGGGGACTGACTGCATATTCGTCAAGCGGCAACGCCACGGCAACATGAGTGTCTGCTGAGCATGGAACTGCTTCCGAGGCTGGATGAGTATGGCACACGACGACGACGATGTGGGCACGGGCTGAGCGGCCAATACAAGTGGGACCTGTGGCACGAGGGGATATGAGACAGTAGTAGGTGTCAGCACTGCACCCTATGTACAGCACTGTACGGATCACAGCTCCCGAAACATTGACTGGTGTCCACATTGACAGCCCCATGCCAAGACGGCTGTGTGCTTGCAGTCACACGTCACAGGTGAGAGGTTACATTGCACGTGCCAGGTGGCAGACGTACATAGTGGGAGCTGGCATGTGTGTGCATGTGTCTCCTGTTCAGGATCCACCAGATGGGCGCTGACTCTGTACTGAGCATTGGACACAGCATGTTCCGTGGAAGGCTTGTGTGTGTGGGATGGTGGCACTGGATGTGCCTCCGTTGGGTGGGGGCCATGCACAGGGCGGGTACGTCGATGATTGCGCATTGTTGGTCACGGTGGGTGCACCAACTAAGATGTGTTGCCCTGTGTTCAATTCCTATGTCCGCATGATGATGGACTGTGGATGTGGGCAGACTACACATTGGTCGATGTGCTGTCTATATGCATGTGCCTTCACACCAGGCACAGCTGCCCCTGCACATGTGACCCCTGCTGGACTCGCTGCTGGGTCTGTGGAGCTGATGCACCTTCTGCGCGTGGGGCGGACAGCTCTCCTCACTTCCCTCATTGCGCATGTCATGTCTTTGCCGCAGGTGACATGGATCATGGAGGGCCCACATGTACGCGTGGGTAGGCTACACATGATTGTTCACTGGTCGCCACCCCCAGTCAGTGTTTCGAATGGGAAGGTTGTCGTGCTGGTGGTATGTTCGATGTGGCGGATGGGCGGGCCTAGGTGCGGGCTTACATTCCGGACATGGGGGGTAGTTGGATTGGCGACTAGTTGCAGTACACACGGGACACGTCTCTTCCTTTCCACATCTGGGTCATCCCTTGTACTAACTGACAGTGATACAGTCATCTTCGCCCCAGCCCTCATGTCCTCCCCTCGCCCCCCAATATGCATGCTCACCTGCGAGGCTAGCGCTTGCACAGGCAGCCCCAAGCTCGCACCAGAGAGGGCAAGGAGTGTATGTGTGGGTCCAGTTGCACGAGTGGGCTGTCTCAGGGTATGATGTGTGGCGGGACGCCGTCCACCTGCGTGGTGCCCCAAATGGAGACCCGGCCTGCATGGACTATGCATCACAGTCTTCGCCTTCCGGATCCGCCACCTGCGACACCCAGTGGCTGTGGCTGCCCTTGCGGCCAGGCCGCGTCCGTCTGTGGCTGATGGCCCACACATTCACTCTTTGGCCTCTCTGGGGAGGGCTCAGGGGTGGTGGCGCACGCGCTTGCACTTAGTCGCAATGGCATGTGGCGTGGTTGGTATGATGGGCAATGGATGGGATGGTGCGAGCCACCTCCCGTGACGTCAGTGCTGCTCGTGCTGTGGTGCGTCCCCCTACACTTCCATTTGACTTTTTGCCATGCTGGACGTTGAGGTTCTATTGCCTGCGTGATATGACCAGGAGGAGCGCGAGGAGACCTCTCACACACCATGCTCCACTGCCATCCCGTGCCCTGTATCGCCTGTGCGGATTGACTATGTTGGGGTTACACCTGGTCGACTGGGGCTGTGTGTGCCTTGTCAAGGGGCATGGCGGGCGCACAACAGGATCCAGCTTGTCCACAGAGGGTGGGCTGAGGTGCGCCTGGTACCGCTTTGTACGTGTGCCCGGCTGCTGTGCACACACGTGTTCACTCCCCCGACAGGTGTCCTCTCACAATGCCCAGGGAAGCGGTGGTGTACTGTTCATGACCCCTCCCAACACGGCGTGCTCCAACTTGGCATGTGCGCATCTACCCGTCGCACCCACCCACCTGAGCACTGCGTCCATACGACTTCACACGACACATGTGTGTCTTCCACAGTAGTGCTACTCATTTGCGTTGACATCCAATACCAGTGGACTACATGGTCATGTCACGACTGCCGTGTACTTCACATACTCTCATCCTCTCTCATTCGTACTTGTGAAATGAGTCAGCGGAGACAGTTTTGGTTTCAAACATTATATTGAGTCTTCTGTCCTCTGTGATGCAGTATAGTGGACACTACTGGCAGCGGAATACATGTTGAGGATATACTGAGCATGATTACAAATTGGATAGGGTGTGGGGTTACATGTGATTGGCTGTTGCATGTGGGATGTGGGCTTCAGAGTGACATCTGCTTGGCCAAGGCTGTGCTAATGTACATTTACGTATAGCTGCGGAGCTGCGGACTTTGACACAGACGGTATACATGTAGCCTACCAGACCGCTCGGCATCATGGGCACAGTCCATCTCAGTTCCATGTGACAGGTTTGCTGCGTGTTGTTCCTCATGCACGCGTGCATGTGAGATGACATCAGGGCATGTGCTTGCGTGCATGCAGCGGCGTGCCACTTGTTGTTGCACTGTGGTGGTTACTGGACATGTCACAGTCACTGGGGTCGTGTTGTTGTTGTATGCACTTGTCGTCCATGCAAAGGTCCTGGTATGGGATTCCCGGGGCGGGGGTGGGAGGGTGCAGCACCCACAGACTCCAGGCGACCTATTCATGTCCACTGAGCGGTGTGTGTGTCCATGTGCGCTGGATCCATGTCGTGTCCTGGTTGTTCGTGCAGTTCCGTCCATGTGGGTGCGATACACAGAGCCCATGCCACTGCCTCCCACGATGCATGCGGTGTTCCTGGATGTGATGGGGAACAGTGTGCATGTCCCGGTCATATCCGATGTCATGGCGATGTCGTTGATGGTGTGGTTACAGTTGCCGGTCGTTTGGTATGGCTGTTGTGGTGGTGACTGGCCAGTCCGTGCGGAAGCTGAGCATGGGTGCGGGGTTGGACTTCATAGGTCACTCGGGAACCTGCGTTGTGGTCCGACGTATTTACAGGTTGTCAGGTATGCGATGCCGTCCAGCAGGGCTTCCATGTCATTGGTGGTGTACATGTTTGCCAGCCAATGAAGCGGATGGTGGCTCTCAAGGTGTTGTTCGTAAGTTGTCCCTTGGAGGACCATGATGGGGCATGCTGGGTGACATTCGATGTAGCTGTTCTCGATGATCCGTCGTGTGGAGGCACAGTGGTCCCATTTCAGTGCGGGTGCGATGTTGGCCACATACGCCATGCCCCCATAGGCAGAGCAGGCCCTGTCGTGTGCGTCCAGAGGGAGGAGTAGTGGTAGCAGGTCCGCCTTCAGACATGCCGGGTTGGAGAGGCATATCTCGACGGGATGCTGGTAGGGACACCTCCGACAGTAGAAGACGGGCATGACGCAGCTGAACAATGTGATGCGGTAAGTCAGTCGGTAACTTACGGTCAGCAGGGACAGGAGATCGCATCCCAATGTATGTATCGTGTTGGTTTTGTACAGCTTGAGCTGTTCGGCGTAGTTGGGTAGGTGTGTTGCGGTTGCCATTTCGCAGCGGTTCGTTGAGATGGCGTGCTCCGGCTGTGTGTGCAGTCTGCAATGTGCACGCTCCGGGGTTGCTGTGAGCTCTGTGTAGTCGTAGGGAGACAGGACTTGTGTTCTGTTGGCTTGTTTGGAGGACACGGGCCCTCTTCCCACATGCTTCTCAGACAGTTCAAGGTCAGTGCTGTGTGACTCCTTCCAATTAACTTGCATGTGGCCGACATGGGGGAGTGTTTTCTTCTTTCTTCCCCGTCCGTTGTGTGCTTCTGTGATATGCGCTATCTGCCCTGTGGTCGGTCTCTCGGCATGCCTGTGTTGGTCTATTCTTGGACAATGGCTGTATTCACCGGCTTCTGTCGTAGGGCTGTGGTTTCGGAGTTGGAATGGAAGGTCATTCAGTGCTGTCTGCTCTCCCTTGTGTGGGCGGCAGGCTGCCTTTCCGCTCTGCGTTGGGCCTTGTGTGTGGATGTTATTCTTGGGCCACCTGTTGTCGGTCCCCGGGCTCTTTGGTGTTCCGTTTCATATGTCTTGTTCATATGTGCAGGGTGGTATGGGTTTTTCAGTGTGGTACTGGCGTTCCTCTTCCCGAAGGGGCCCTGCTTCTCCTAGTTGGTGTTGCCGCCGCTGTGTGCTACGCCATGTTTATTACACTGGGGTGTGTCCTGCTGTTGCGTGACTTCACTGACATGTGTGCGTCGGTTGTGTGGCGTTGGGTGTTGTCCGTGAATTGGGCGTTGGGGACATGTCTGTGGCAGGCCTGTCACGTGTCATGTGCGTTCGGGGTGGGGCTGATGTGTGTGCTGCTTGGTTGTGTCCCTGTGTCTGTGTGCGACGCATGCATGGCGCTGCGGTTGGCCTCTGCGTTGTGCGCATGTGTGGCGGCGTCATCGGCGCTTTGGGGCCGTGACGGGGTGGTTGGTTCCTAGTCCCAGGTGGTGTGTACACATGTGTTCCGCGATGTTAGGATTTGGCCTGTGTGTCATATGTGGATGCAATGGTGGATGTGTAGTGTACACGCGCTGGTGGGGGTTGTCCGCTTTTTCCGCCCTTGCACTGTGTGCGCTGTTTGCGTGCACTTGTTGTGTGTGTGCCTACCTGCGTCTCCGCGGTACGTTGCGTCCTTGGTGGTGCATCAGCAGAAGCATGGGAAGGGCCTGCAGTGCTGGATTCATGCCCGGGGTGCCGCTTCTTCGTTGTCCGTGCTCTGCGTCCGTGTTACCGCCTCTCTTTCACGTGCGGTGTCTCTTAGCCGTGGGAGCCGTTTGTTTGCGGCATCGTAATTTATACGCCGGGCGGGACGTGTTTCGTCGGACGGTGTGTGTCAGTTGGGCTGCGCCGCTACGTGTACGGGCGCACTTTGATGGCGGACGGTGTTGCTGGCTTGCCGGCGGTGTTTGGCCTGCTTTTCGCATCGTAATTGGGCGGGCGTGTGGACTGCTGCGTGCCGGCGGTAACTGGTGGTTTTTGCATCCGCCAGCACGGCGGTTGTGCTTCCGCCCGCCATCGTAATGGGCCCCTAAGTATGTGAATTGTGTCATTAATTTTCTTATGTGTGGGTTGTGGAGTTTATAGGGGTACGGGGTGGGAAATAAATTTTTTAAGAATTAATAATTAATTGTTAAATATTAATTAATTAATTGATAATTAATCATGTTAATTGTTTAATTAAATGTTTTTTATGTTTGGGTTGTGGGACTTGCAGGGGTAAAGGGTGGGGAGTAAATTATTTTATTTTATCTGTTAATTACTTGTTAAATACTAATAAATATTTAATTGTAAATTAATTAATTTAATTGTGTTATTCAGTGTTTTTTAGTTTAATTTTAGGTGGGAGTTGTGGGGTTTATAGGGGTAAGGGGTGAGAAGTTAATTAATTTTAATGAATTTATATTTTGTTTTTCATAAATAATATTTGTTTATTTGATAAATAATTATGTTAATTGTGCAAGTAAATATTTTTTTAATTTAGATGTGGATTGTGGGTTTTGTAGGGGTATGGAGTGGTAGGTTAATTAATTTTACATTTTTAATATTAAATATATTTGTATTTTTTATTCAACATATATTTTAATTTATTTACTTTTCTTAAATTATTTTTATTTTGTTTAAGATATTTTATTTGTTTTTAATGTTGCACTGACTGGAGTGGGAGTAGTAGATTTTTCCCTTCCCTAATCCAAAACTTTCTCTACTTTTACACTGACTGGAGTGGGAATAGTAAATTTTACCCCTCCACAATTCAACACTTTTCCTACTGTCGCACTGACTGGAGTGGGAATAGTAAATTTTACCCCTCCGCAATCCAGCACTATCCCTACTGTTGCACTGACTGGAGTGGGAATATAATGTTTTTTGTTGTTAATTATAATATTTATTGTTGTTTTAATTGTACTGGGAATAGTAAATTGTAGTATTTTGCAATGTGATATTTTAATTAATTTTATATTTATTGTAGTTAGAGTAGTAAATCTTTTTTGTGTGTGATGTAAAAAGATTTGCTACTATTGTGTTGGGTGGGAGTACTTATTTTTATATTTATTTAGTATAAAAAAATTTTTTTAATGTAGTGGGAAGTTTTTATGTATTTATGTTAATTTTGAATAATTTATTTTATGTTGTAATTTATATAATTATGTGTTTGATTTATTATAATAATAAAAAATGTTAAAGTGACATATTTTCTGTTGTTTGTAAATTATTTTTAATTACATTTTAAAAAATATGAGTTGTTTACTTTTTATTTAAAATTAAATTGGTTTCCTTTTTTAACATTTCAGGGCATATTCTCAAGGACTCATCGCCGATTTAGTAGCACTTTTTCGCCACGAAAGTGGCGATAGATTTATCGCCCTATTCACAAGCCTGCGCTAACAGCCGACATCGTCAGTTTACCTGCGATAGCTGCCACTAAAAACATCGCCAAGGCTGACAGCGACAACTAACGCTAATCATATGCAGAGTAGGCATTCCCGTGCAAAAACTCACGATAACACCACTTCGCGATATTCTCAACGACCAGCCAGATCGGCGATGCGGTCCAAAAACAGGCGATAAGGCACGTCAGCAGCAGGGACTTAAGACCTGCTATTTTCTGGTCTTAAGTAGGACAAAAACCTGCAGTATGAAGGGAGCCCAGCCCAGAGCCACATCTGAAGACCAACAGATGCCATGGAGCTACTAATCATGCAGCTTGGAGACCCAAGAGGGCCACAACACCCACCACCCCCACCCCCAGGACCACCCCCACCCCCCCGGACTACCACCGAGGCAGCGCAGAACAAGACAGTGGACCTTCCGAAAACTGTAGTTGCTCCAGCTTCCTCCATGGTGCTACTCAGTTGTTTGGGTTTTGTTTTTGATATATTTATTTTTTTGCAGCTTTTATGGTGATTTTTCCCACCTGACGTGGGAATAGCAAGCCTGGCGCTGCTTATCACTGATATTTTTATCGCTGTTGGGCCCATCGCCACTTTTTTCACATTCGGGTTTCCTTTTTTATCGGCGTCCCGGTAATTGTAACGCCGACATTTGATGCGTTATCGGGAAACTATCGCGTGTTGCCGGCGTGTTGAGAATACGCCGTTAACACGGCGTTGGTTTCCCGCGATAGACGGCGTTATGTAAAATTGCGTTATCCTAGGTTGGCGATATTTATCGCCCGTTCTTGAGAATATCCCCCTACATGTTTTTTGGTATATTTAAATATGTATACATATATTTTTGATAATATATCATTTACGATTTTTAAATTATATTATTATTTAAAGTATTAGTTTATTTATATTTTTTATATATATATGTATGTCCATATATATATATGTGTATGTGTGTTTACATTTTTCAAAGTAAGTTTATTTGTTATATTAGATAAAATATATGTTTAAATATATTTTATTTTTATAAACTAATGTTAGTATTTAATATATGTTCATTCATATATATTTAAAAATCGATATTTAATACAACTATATTTTTGTAAACGATATTTTTTTCGATATTTTTGTACTTACCTTTTAAAGTATAGGCAGTCGATATTTTTGTATCCTATATTTTTCCCTCGATTTTTTTTACATCGATATTTTTGTGGTCGATATTCTGTCAGTGAACCGACCAATGTCTCAACGTAAGCATGACAATTGCTAAGTAAACACTGGCAAAAAAACAGTCACTTTTATATGGCCTTTATGGGCCGCTCGGCGGCCTTCGATTCTGTCACCCATTTGAAGTTATGGCAAATAATGGAAGATATTGGTATAGACACAGTAATTATTGATTTCATCCAACAGATTTATTCTCAGGCCACTGCTTGTGTGCAATATGGGAAGAAAGGAAAGTGCACTAGGTCCTTTGGAATCTGGCGGGAAGTTAGACGGCAGTGTCCTGGCCCCGTTTTTATTTTCACTATACACAAACGGGGTGGAGGGAGCACTGACAGGGGTAACAAGAGATGTTCCACACTTTAATTCTGTCACACTCCTGATACTCCTCTACACAGATGATGCAGTGCTCATAGCTAGAACTGGGAGGGCACTGCTCATACTGATAGAGGAGTACACAAGATTTATGCATAGTTTGGACCTACAGGTCAATGAGTCAAAATCCTATGTATTGGTGACAAGGGCTCTCCCAAAGAAGCTCTCCATCTTTAGATGAGGCTCATGCAGGTTGAAGGTTATGGACACTTTCTCTTACCTGGGTATTTTATTTGACAGAAAATACGCCTGGAATAATATGTTAACTAACAGAGAACTCCAATTGGAGAAGAGTACAGCAGCCATTTTTTTTGGGTCAAAAATCTGGGATCTAAGGGCCACATGCATCAACGTAAAAACCGGTCGCAAAGGGGCAAATTCGCAGAATCTTCCCCTTTGCGACCGGTATTTTTGCATTTGTGATGCATCATCCCAAATGCAAAAATCGCAATTTAAGGAATCGCAAAATTTGCGATTACTTAAATTGCGATTGCATTTAAGGAATCGCAAATTGCGATTCCTTAAATGCAATGCATTAAACAGTAAACATTTGCGATTTCGCAAATAGGAATCGCAAATTACCGTCAACCTAAAGTTGATGGTAATTTGCGATTTCTTTGAAAAATGCACTAAAGTGCATTTTTCAAAGTCCCATGTTACACACACACATGCCCTTGGGGCATGTGTGTGCGCAACATGTGGATAAATTGAAATTTCAGGGGTGCACTAGGGTGTCCTTTTGGCACCCTTGAAATTGCATGCGCAATTTGCGAGTACCTATTGGGTACTCGCAAATTGCGATGTACTCCCATTCATTCCTATGGGCCTCTAGGCCTATAGGAATGAATGGGAAGCTATTCCTTAATTGCGACTCGCAATTTGCGAGTCGCAATTAAGGAATGTGTAGGAATCGCAAATTTTTTTGCGATTCCTACATGCATAGGCAATAGCGATTCTTTAATTGCAATTCCTTAAAATTCGCAATTAAAGAATCGCTATTGACTATTTTGATGCATGTGCACCTAAACTTATTCCCGAAATACTACAAGTGTATGTAACTAAAGCTATTTCAGTAGCCACATATGGGGCAGGGGTATGGGGTTTTGTGGAAAACGGTCTCCTACAGCGAAAAGAAGATGCTTTTCTCCTTAGCTCTTCCAAGCAGTTGTTCAAACTACATATGTCACACAAAGCTGGATGTTCCATATCTGTCAGATAAGATCCGCCTTGCACCAATTTTATTGTGGCACTCCATATGGCGTAGGTCGACGGTTAGCCTGAATCAGGTTATTCTGAAGGATTGCTTCGAGTTGGATTCTGCTAATAAGATGCTGTGGCTGAAGCATGTCACTCTAGTGAAAATAAAAATTCCCTTTTGTGTCGTAGTATACTTCCAGTGAGAATGTCTCTATTAGTTTACACTGAACCAAAAGATTACAATTAGTTATTAATCATCATCACACAACGTAATTAAAATCATAAATTCTTTTTACTTTATTGTTCGCATTACAAGCCCAAATTTCAGCCTTGGATCACAAATCAGTTAAGAATACATATATAAACACATTTATAAAAACTCTTTATACACACTGGTTTACAATCACAATTTATCAAAGCCTTTTGCCACTTTCCTAAGACAGGATAAATATTGATTTGACAATTATTGCGTGGGATGCATAACAGATATTTCTATTAAACTTATTGAGGCTTGAGCAGTTATATACAATGGCTATTACAGAAGGTCGCCCCCCTTCGTTACAGGAGGCTTTATTTGTCTTCCTTCCTAATAAGGAAAAGGATGTGAGGAGACTGCTTCTTATCACCCTTTGGCAATTCTCAACATTGAGTATAAGATCCTAAGTAATGTATTAGCAGATCGTCTACTCCCCCTCTTACCTCAGCTGATCCATCCTGACCAAAATTATTTTGTTCTGGGGAGGTGTATGGTCACTAAGCATTCACCAACTATTCAGGGTTATGGAGTTTGAATCTCTGCTCTTTCCTGGGTCAGCCTACCTGGTCCTACACCTAGAAAAAGCATTCAACACCCTTATTTGGAACCGCTTTTTTTAATTACTTAGGCACATGGGGTTGGGAGAAAATATGCTTAAACTCATTCAGCTGCTCTAGATGTGCCTTTTGGCACGAGTCTTGTATCTCACCCCCTGTTCTGATTCATAGGGGAACTGGATAAGGCTCCAGCTGTCTTCACTACTTTTTGCTCTGCCCATGGAGCCATTATACAAGGTGTCATAGAGATGCCGACCTGGGTATTCCCTTAAGATATAGAAGACAGGCAGTTTCCCTATATGCTCATGACATGCTGCTATACGTGAAGGATACAAAAGGGGATGATGGACGGAACGTTTGAGCCAATCAAACACTCACCCCCAGTCAACTGATCTGGGTTTAATCCATCATCATTCTTTAGCTCACTCCACCACCCCAGTTCAGACATGGCCATATGCAAATCAGTCTGACCCTGTGCCTCATGGGAACAGTCCAGCCCGAACTGCCAAGCCATGTCTTCCTGGACCGGAAACAAGCATCCTAGGACCGGTTTCTGGCATTCCAGCCGTCATCAGCCAGGCTTGCTTGAATCCAGTGGCAAAGTGAGCAAGGGACCCACGTCTGGGCATACCGCCAACTTAGGGCGAACAAAGCGATACAAAGGGGATGATGGACGGAACGTTTGAGCCAATCAAACACTCACCCCAGTCAACTGATCTGGGTTTAATCCATCATCATTCTTTAGCTCACTCCACCACCCCAGTTCAGACATGGCCATATGCAAATCAGTCTGACCCTGTGCCTCATGGGAACAGTCCAGCCGAACTGCCAAGCCATGTCTTCCCTGGACCGGAAACAAGCATCCTAGGACCGGTTTCTGGCATTCCAGCCGTCATCAGCCAGGCTTGCTTGAATCCAGTGGCAAAGTGAGCAAGGGACCCACGTCTGGGCATACCCCGCCAACTTAGGGCGAACAAAGCGATACAAAGGGATGATGGACGGAACGTTTGAGCCAATCAAACACTCACCCCCAGTCAACTGATCTGGGTTTAATCCATCATCATTCTTTAGCTCACTCCCACCACCCCAGTTCAGACATGGCCATATGCAAATCAGTCTGACCCTGTGCCTCATGGGAACAGTCCAGCCCGAACTGCCAAGCCATGTCTTCCCTGGACCGGAAACAAGCATCCTAGGACCGGTTTCTGGCATTCCAGCCGTCATCAGCCAGGCTTGCTTGAATCCAGTGGCAAAGTAAGCAAGGGACCCACGTCTGGGCATACCCCGCCAACTTTTGTATCGCTTTGGTCGCCCTAAGTTGGCGGGGGTATGCCCAGACGTGGGTCCCTTGCTCACTTTGCCACTGGATTCAAGCAAGCCTGGCTGATGACGGCTGAAATGCCAGAAACCGGTCCTAGGATGCTTGTTTCGGTCCAGGGAAGACATGGCTTGGCAGTTCGGGCTGACTGTTCCCATGAGGCACAGGGTCAGACTGATTTGCATATGGCCATGTCTGAACTGGGGTGGTGGAGTGAGCTAAAGAATGATGATGGATTAAACCCAGATCAGTTGACTGGGGTGAGTGTTTGATTGGCTCAAACGTTCCGTCCATCATCCCCTTGTATCGCTTGGTCGCCCTAAGTTGGCGGGGTATGCCCAGACGTGGGTCCCTTGCTCACTTTGCCACTGGATTCAAGCAAGCCTGGCTGATGACAGCTGAAATGCCAGAAACCGGTCCTAGGATGCTTGTTTCTGGTCCAGGGAAGACATGGCTTGGCAGTTCGGGCTGGACTGTTCCCATGAGGCACAGGGTCAGACTGATTTGCATATGGCCATGTCTGAACTGGGGTGGTGGAGTGAGCTAAAGAATGATGATGGATTAAACCCAGATCAGTTGACTGGGGGTGAGTGTTTGATTGGCTCAAACGTTCCGTCCATCATCCCCTTTTGTATCGCTTGGTCGCCCTGAGTTGGCGGGGGTATGCCCAGACGTGGGTCCCTTGCTCACTTTGCCACTGGATTCAAGCAAGCCTGGCTGATGACGGCTGAAATGCCAGAAACCGGTCCTAGGATGTTTGTTTCCGGTCCAGGGAAGACATGGCTTGGCAGTTCGGGCTGGACTGTTCCCATGAGGCACAGGGTCAGACTGATTTGCATATGGCCATGTCTGAACTGGGGTGGTGGAGTGAGCTAAAGAATGATGATGGATTAAACCCAGATCAGTTGACTGGGGGTGAGTGTTTGATTGGCTCAAACGCTCCGTCCATCATCCCCTTTTGTATCGCTTTGGTCGCCCTAAGTTGGCGGGGGTATGCCCAGACCTGGGTCCCTTGCTCACTTTGCCACTGGATTCAAGCAAGCCTGGCTGATGATGGCTGGAAATGCCAGAAACCGGTCCTAGGATGCTTGTTTCCGGTCCAGGGAAGACATGGCTTGGCAGTTCGGGCTGGACTGTTCCCATGAGGCACAGGGTCAGACTGATTTGCATATGGCCATGTCTGAACTGGGGTGGTGGAGTGAGCTAAAGAATGATGATGGATTAAACCCAGATCAGTTGACTGGGGGTGAGTGTTTGATTGGCTCAAACGTTCCGTCCATCATCCCCTTTTGTATCGCTTTGTTCGCCCTAAGTTGGCGGGGTATGCCCAGACGTGGGTCCCTTGCTCACTTTGCCACTGGATTCAAGCAAGCCTGGCTGATGACGGCTGAAATGCCAGAAACCGGTCCTAGGATGCTTGTTTCCGGTCCAGGGAAGACATGGCTTGGCAGTTCGGGCTGGACTGTTCCCATGAGGCACAGGGTCAGACTGATTTGCATATGGCCATGTCTGAACTGGGGTGGTGGAGTGAGCTAAAGAATGATGATGGATTAAACCCAGATCAGTTGACTGGGGGTGAGTGTTTGATTGGCTCAAACGTTCCGTCCATCATCCCCTTTGTATCGCTTTGGTCGCCCTAAGTTGGCGGGGGTATGCCCAGACGTGGGTCCCTTGCTCACTTTGCCACTGGATTCAAGCAAGCCTGGCTGATGACGGCTGAAATGCCAGAAACCGGTCCTAGGATGCTTGTTTCCGGTCCAGGGAAGACATGGCTTGGCAGTTCGGGCTGGACTGTTCCCATGAGGCACAGGGTCAGACTGATTTGCATATGGCCATGTCTGAACTGGGGTGGTGGAGTGAGCTAAAGAATGATGATGGATTAAACCCAGATCAGTTGACTGGGGGTGAGTGTTTGATTGGCTCAAACGTTCCGTCCATCATCCCCTTTTGTATCGCTTGGGTCGCCCTAAGTTGGCGGGGGTATGCCCAGACGTGGGTCCCTTGCTCACTTTGCCACTGGATTCAAGCAAGCCTGGCTGATGACGGCTGAAATGCCAGAAACCGGTCCTAGGATGCTTGTTTCCGGTCCAGGGAAGACATGGCTTGGCAGTTCGGGCTGGACTGTTCCCATGAGGCACAGGGTCAGACTGATTTGCATATGGCCATGTCTGAACTGGGGTGGTGGAGTGAGCTAAAGAATGATGATGGATTAAACCCAGATCAGTTGACTGGGGGTGAGTGTTTGATTGGCTCAAACGTTCCGTCCATCATCCCCTTTTGTATCGCTATGGTCGCCCTAAGTTGGCGGGGGTATGCCCAGACGTGGGTCCCTTGCTCACTTTGCCACTGGATTCAAGCAAGCCTGGCTGATGATGGCTGAAATGCCAGAAACCGGTCCTAGGATGCTTGTTTCCGGTCCAGGGAAGACATGGCTTGGCAGTTCGGGCTGGACTGTTCCCATGAGGCACAGGGTCAGACTGATTTGCATATGGCCATGTCTGAACTGGGGTGGTGGAGTGAGCTAAAGAATGATGATGGATTAAACCCAGATCAGTTGACTGGGGGTGAGTGTTTGATTGGCTCAAACGTTCCGTCCATCATCCCCTTTTGTATCGCTTTGTTCGCCCTAAGTTGGCGGGGTATGCCCAGACGTGGGTCCCTTGCTCACTTTGCCACTGGATTCAAGCAAGCCTGGCTGATGACGGCTGAAATGCCAGAAACCGGTCCTAGGATGCTTGTTTCCGGTCCAGGGAAGACATGGCTTGGCAGTTCGGGCTGGACTGTTCCCATGAGGCACAGGGTCAGACTGATTTGCATATGGCCATGTCTGAACTGGGGTGGTGGAGTGAGCTAAAGAATGATGATGGATTAAACCCAGATCAGTTGACTGGGGGTGAGTGTTTGATTGGCTCAAACGTTCCGTCCATCATCCCCTTTTGTATCGCTATACGTGAAGGATGCCTGAAGGAAAGGGCCCTTTTTGCAGGGTCACCTCCAAACTTTTTGCCATCCTCCTCCACTTTATCTGACCTCGTCTCTGCTGGTATTAGGACTCTGAGCACCTTACCCCTGCTAACCAGTGCTAAAGTGCATGGGCTCTCTCCTCTAAACATGGTAATATTGACTCATACCCAATTGGCATATTTAATTTACTTATAAGTCCCTAGTACAGTGCACGACATGTGCAAAGAGCCTGTAAATAAATGCTACTATGGGGCCTGCCGCACTGATTGTGTCACCCACTTAAGTAGCTCTGTAAACATGCCTCAGGCCTGCCATTGTAGAGCCTGTGTGTGCAGTTTCAACTGCCATTTCGACCTGGCAAAAAAAACCTTTTGCCAGGCCCAAACATTCCTTTTTAATACATATAAGACACCCCCAGGGTAGACCCTGGAGAACTAAGAGGGCAGGGTGCAATGTACTGAAAAAGCAGAACATGTACTTTTAAGTTTAAGACTCCAGAACCCAGAGTGACTCTAAGGGCTAGTTGGCTGGCCTTCTGATCTGAAGCCTCAGGGACATAGCAGGCTTCCAACAACTGCACCTGGACTCTTCAATCTGTGAGTCTACCCTGGCAAGAGGTGCTATCCCAGTTCTGAACCCTTGGAAGTGTGCATAAAGTGCTTGATAGTGGAACCAACACATCTCCTCTGCTGAGCGGCAGATCCCAGGGCAGAACCGATTCATCTCCTTGGCTGAACGGTGCATCCCCAGGCAGAACAGAGTCATCGCTGCTGCTGCGTGGATTGGACCCGTCGCAAAAGACTAGCATCGCCGCTGCAACCCGCAGCTTGGGACCGACGCATCGCATTCAGAACCGTCACTGTGCAACACTTTCCTCTGCGTAGGCCCTCGCATCTCTCGTCGACGCTAGCCTAGACGACAACGTTGAAACTCTGCATCACAGTTTCACTGCCCCTCAGAATCGATGCATCATCTCAGCTGGGCATCGTATCCCCGACACCGGACTTTGCATCGCAAGCCCTATCGACTGGATCCTCAACATCAACACAACAGGACCTAGCACTGCAGCCTCGCTGCATCTCGGTATCGATGCATTGCCCCAGAAGCGCGACTCATCTTTGACGCGAATCCAAGCAACACTCCACAACCAGGGCATCAAAAGGTCCTTTATTAGGCTGGTTCTGAGAGTGTGCTGCTTTTTCGTGAGGAGGACAAGGACCTTAGAAGTTACACCATATTAATGAGCTAGAATGAGCTCCTCATAAGCTTTCTAAACCCATACTGACCTTGAGGTGACCCACCCTGGGACGCACTCCTCATGTTCTCCTCTTCGGCACTCTCTCCCACTCTCCCCTCACAGCTACTTGCCACACCTACTTCTGCCTCTTCTTCACTCTCTCCATCTTCCTCTTGCAAGCAGGAGTCACTGACCTCCTCCCTACACTTGTTCTTGTCTCCTCTTCCCTCGCCACTGGGAGCTATGCTGACAGAAGTGCTTCGGCTCTCCCCTTACTGGTAACAGAGGCGTAGCTTCAGGGGGAGCGTTTGGGGTGTTACACCCACTTAATAAATATATTCTATAGTAAGTAGTTGGGTACAGGTGATTACAGTCGGGTAAGGAGTCTGTTGGGTTCCACTGGGATTTTCACACATACACACACTCTCTCTCTCTTTAAATGTCTTAAAAATGTTGGTTATTTTACAAAATATTGGGTTTTAAGTACCCCTTACAATATGCGCTTCTCTCCCTTTCCATAGTCCCTTAGACTCCCCTTCTGCACTGTGTCTCATATAATGTATTTTAACATGATATGCCAGCATGGTTGTTGGAAAAGCTGAAGCTCACACCCCTCTAACCTTACTGACCAAGCTACGCCCTACTGGTAAAGTCAGTAAGTCTTCATGTAATGTGTTACTACATGCAAACATTGTTTATGCGTGTATGTATTTGTATGTATTTGTAAATTAAATTCAGACTTAACGGCTTTACCTATGCTAGGCAAGCCCATCTGTGCCCGTCCGTGACTCTACCGCGACCAGCGCAAGGGACCCTGGTTCTCCGACCAGCCACCACTATGACTCAGCTGCCCTTAGGCACTCAACCCCGGCAGGAACAATGACTGTGAGCTGTCTACGCCGAACACCACCCACGGCCAGTTCTCCTGCTGACACTGCCGACAAACTTTCACCATCCCCGCCCCACCACGGCCACTGCCACTGCCCTCCCGCCGGACGCCAGCACACCCGAAGCCCTGAGGTGCATCCTCCTTAAAGTGCGCTCCCTGCACAGACACGCAATAGAAATCTGGAACCTCTTTGACACCCTCTCGCCAGACATCACCTTCTTCACGGAAACCTGGACCACCTCCGCCCCCGACATTGCTACCGCCATCCCCGACAGATACAAGATCCAGAGGAAGGACTGCCCCAACCACCCAGGAGGAGGACTCGCCATCGCACACAAGAACTCCCTCCCACTCACCACCTCCAGCACGAACGACTCCTTGTCCCCCACGGAAAACCTCCACTTCCAGATCCAGACCAGCCCCAGACCACGAACCGCGTTCACCACCACCATTGCCGACCTCATCGCACCCCACGCCATTGCCTCCATGGACCACAAACTGCTCAGAGACCTAAACTTCCACCTCGACAACCTCAGCGACCCAAACTCCTCCGCCCTCCTGGACAACCTCGCCAACATCAGACTGAAACAGCTCATCACCACCCCACCCACAAGGCAGGAAACACCCTTGACCCCATCTTCGCAGGAGGTAACAACATCCACTTCAGCGACACCACGCAACCCCCCTGGAAGGACCACCACTGCGTACACTTCTCTTTCGACAAAGCCACCGCTCATAAACCTACACCACACCCTCCACGAAGGAACTGAAGCAAGGTCACCGAGGAGCACCTCAACTCCACCCTCAACCATGATCCCCCTCCCACCTCGACCGACGCCAACTCTGCAGCCTAAGAACTACACAGATGGATCACCAACTGCGCAGACAAGCCCGCCCCCTTCCGCAACCCCAACAGACAGCGCCCCATGAAGGTTACCTGGTTCACCACTGACCTCCAAAAATCCAGACGCACCTGCAGACGCCTCGAAAAGCTTTGGAAAAACAGCAAAACCGGGGAAGATTGGACCACCTACAAGAACACCATGACTGAATACCACCAACTCATCAGATCCACCAAAAGAACATTCATCCAGAACAAAATCCTCGCTAACTCCAGCAACTCTAAGGAACTCTTCAGCATCATTCAGGAATTCACCAAACCCTCCAGCGAAGCCACGGACATCACACCCTCCCAGGACATTTGCAACAAACTTGGCTCCTACTTCCATCTGAAAATCAAGTCCCTCTACGACAACTTCAACGAACAGACACCAGACACCGGAACCACTCCTTCCTCCAGCAATGACAGCCAGGCTACCATCTCCGCCTGGACCCCGGTCATCACCGAAGACACCACCACGACCATGAAATGCATTCACTCGGGAGCCCCCACGGACCCCTGTCCACCGCACATCTTCCACAGAGCTGCCACAGAAATAGCACCCAAACTACGACGCACCATCAACACCACCCTTGAAGCCGGAACATTCCCCGATGACTGGAAACGCGCAGACGTCAAGCCTCTCCTCAAGAAGCCCTCCGCAGACCCGACGGACCTCAAAAACTACCTACCCATCTCTCTCCTTCCCTACACGGCCAAAGTCACTGAGAAGGTCGTCAACGTCCAGCTAACGCACTTCATCGAAGAGAACTCCATCCTCGACCCGTCCCAATCCGGATTCCGCAGCAATACAGCACCAAGACCGCCCTCCTCGCCGCCACAGACGACATATGCACTCTCCTTGACCAAGGCCACACCGCGGCCCTCATCCTACTAGATCTCTCTGCAGCCTTAGACACCATCTCTCACCACACCCTCACCCCCAGACTCCACGGCGCCTTCCTCACCGGCAGAACCCAAAGAATCAGACTCCCGCCCTTCCTCTCCAAACCCACAGAGATCAACTGCGGAGTACCCCAAGGATCATCGCTTAGCCCCACTCTCTTCAACACCTACATGGCCCCCCTCGCCGCCATCGTCAGACAGCATGGACTCAGCATAGTATCCTATGCCGACGACACCCAGCTCATCTTCTCCCTCACAAAGGACCCCCACACCACCAGACTCAGCTTCCAGGAAGGAATGAAAGACGTTGCATCCTGGATGAGCAGCAGCTGCCTGAAGCTTAACTCGGAGAAGACAGAAATCCTCGTCCTCGGACCCACCCTTCAACATGGGACAACACCTGGTGGCCCACCGCCCTCGGCAACCCCCCACCCCACTCCCACAGACCATGCCCGAAACCTCTGCATCATACTCAACTCCTCCCTCACCATGACCCGACAGATCAACGCCGTCACCTCCACCTGCTTCAACACCCTCCGCATGCTTCGCAAGATCTTCAAATGGATCCCCCCTGAATCCAGAAAGACCGTCACCCACGCACTCATAACAAGCAGACTGGACTGCCTCTATGCTGGAATCAACAAGTCCCTGTTCCACAAACTCCAGACCATCCAGAACACCACGGCCAGACTCGTCCTCGGCAACCCACGACAGGAATACATCACCCTCCACAACATCGGACCCCAATACCTCAACAAAAGAGTCTCCTTCCACGTACCCAAGAGAAACCTCCGCTCTGCCGACCTCGCCCTTGCCGAAACACCGCGCATCCACAGAGCGGGTGGAAGAGCCTTCTCCTACATCACGGCAAAGACCCGGAACGACCCCCCGATCGACATCAGACACTCCCCCACTCTGCACACCTTCAGGAAGAGCCTCAAGACCTGGCTCTTCGGCTGACTCGGAGCTGCCCCCCCCCAGCACCTTGAGACCCTCACGGGTGAGTAGCCCGCTTCACAATTCCCTGATTGATTGATTGATTGATTGATTGATTTATTGATTGTTAGACCTTCAGTACAGAAATAATGTCTGACATACAAATTGAGTCCTAAACATTGTTTAAAAAAGTAATTCTACTATGTGTAGTTTTTCTATTATTAACTCTGTGGGGAAATATTTTTGTAAACTATAATTAAGAACACAATATATCAGACGATATTATATTCTGAAAACGATATTCTGGTACCACATTGCTTTGGGATGCAGTGCTTGGAGATGGCCATGCAGAAGGAAGATGCTTCTGCTCATGACATCTGAGCGTGTGCTCATGCTGCATGAGAGCAGCGCGGGGATTGGCCTGAGCGGGCTGTCGTGACGCTCCACTCAGGTCAGGGAGTCTATGCTGTTTCTCCAACCTGGCTGTACAATGCAGCCAGGTTGGAGAAACCTAACTCCGCATGTTTGTTTGGCTGGCCTAAGACGACCAGCCAAACAGACATGCACAGTTAGTAGTGCACATCACTCTGCCCCCTCCCATTGCCTAACTCCCCACATGCTGGCTCAGCCAGCAGCTGAAAAATAGAAACAATATTGTTTTATTTTTTGGCTGCTGGCTGAGCCAGTAGGGCGACGCTCCTCTGCCATTGATGAGGAGCCGCCGCTGTCAACTACCACTTGAGGTGGACTCATAGGGGCTGGAAGTAGGGGGGTGTGGGTGCTGCAGCACCCCCAAAATAACCATCCCGGCGTTCAGAAGGTGAATGAGCAATAAAGATGCCTTTAATTTTGTATTTATCTTGTCACATTTGCTGTGAATTCAAAGACAGAGGTCAAATGTCAGGCTATGTTTTCTAACTAATTGCTGCTTAGGAAACTGGAGTGTACTTCTGACTGCAAAGTGAAAGGATTTTGTCAAAGTGACCCAGGCTGTATGCTGTTTTTTTTGTAAAACACAACAACATAAATACTAATACATACACATATTTCAAAATATATCCGCAATTAGGAAAGAACAATTTAAGTTGTAATTCTGAAGTGTGATGGAAACAAAGATTTTAATAGGATCAAAACAAATCAAGGCACTTGACTTGGTGATGTGCAAATAATAAATAGTTGCTGAAACCGGATTTCCACACATTAGTGTTTGCGCGCTATATACTTTTACCAGTAAAACTGCAAATTTTGCGATCATTTCAACGAAAAATGTGCTGTCTGTAAGTAAATGACAGTGCATTACCACACTTGTCCTCCAAAATGCACCACCTGCTACATATTACACCTTTACCACTCTCCTGTAGAATAGGTGTGGCACATTTGCTACACTTGTATTTTTTTGTGTGATGTTCAGCGATATATAACATTGATGTCAAACCCCCCACTCTGAAAATTGTTCCAGCACCACTGGATGGCCTGCTCTCCCTGCTTTCATACTATTCGATTGTATTTTGGGTTTTGCATAGTGCTCGCACAGCCTTTGACGGCTTCAGAACACATTCATGGGAGAGGGTGTGGTGGATTGACAGGCACAGCTACCAAGGTGATGCTGATCAAGCAGCTGGCCAATGTGTCATGGGCCCTAGTGCAAGGAAGGAAATGGCCCCCCTGGCTGCTGTTTGAATTATAAAATACAGCAATAATCAGGGCTCAGTGGGCACCTCAGGCCGCTGGCCCGGGTGCCAGTGCACCTTCTGCACCAATAGAAGCCACGCCCCTGGGCATCAGAAACAGTTTGCAGATCTGGTAGAAGATGTGCGCTTTTACATTTTCCTGCACTTTCCTGTACTTTCTACCCCGAGTTGAAGGACAGCGGCAGCTATCACCAGACATTGCACGTTCAGAGACTGAATAAACGATGAAAGTCTACCTTAATTACGCCTTTTAAACGCAAATCAGAATTAACGTTTATGAAAAAGCCCTTGGCGATAAAGTAACATTCTTCAGCGAGTTCCCAAAGCACTGGATGTGGTTGTGCCATTTGTTTGCCATTGTGAATGTCACACGGCTACCTGGCTTTCATTTTGGCTACAGTGAAAATATATTTACACCTACAGAAACTGCACAAATGCATGTTTCCAGATGCACTTTTATATTGTGATTCAAAGTAAACTGAGTTCCCTAATAGTCTACTTAATACCTGGAATTTATTTTATTTCAAAAGCAATGACAAAGGCGACCAATCCTGACATTTTGATGCCTTTAACTGCCATGTCTCGAGCAGCTTAAAAGCCCAATTGTTAGGGAGATGGAGACATTCATGACAGTGATTCATGTGGCTGAATTCAAGGATGCAGCAGCGTCTGGGAGTCCCTCCAGCATGTTAATGAAGCTTCTCATGTCATCCTGACATTTAAGGTAGAGAGATAAAAAGCCTGATTAGTCACTATCAATGACATCTTACCTCCACTCTGTGAAACAATTTTGAGGCAAGTGCATGAAACCTTGAATGGAATAATGCATTACATGTTCAGTCCTCTGTTATAATAGTCATCAATGCAAGCCAATGGCGCTTTTTTGTATTTTATATTTGTCAAACACAATTCATTGTCTTTTTACCGATTTTTTGTTGTAGGTGAAAAGTGGTTGGCTTATAGGTCTCTGGGCCCTCTCTTGTAGGAGTAGGTAGCTCCTGATCCAAGGGTTTATCCAGTGCAAGCCACGTCCCTCTTCTTTCCCCTGGGTGTTAGGACTACTTTCTCTGGACCGTTACCACCAGACACCTTCAAAGATGCAATCTGGGCTTAAGCAGCTGCATGTTCTTTCTAAGGCTAAGACAAATCACTGACTAAGATGCAGTAATCTGGTTGAAATAAAGAACTACAGTCTACTGAGAAGTGCACCCAGTACTGAAATGACCTGGGCCAATGGGCGGTCGTGGTTAGTATTGTGGTTTGGCAGTACCCTGGAAATGTGTCCACGGGGGCACTTCTCTGGGGTTTGACTGGTTCCTCAATCCCTCTAAGCTATGATTATGATCCCAATCACAAATGGCAGGCTTGTAAAACTTAATGTCCACCTCCAACTAACCTCCTGACAGAGGACGACATATTTACTCAACTTACTGTGGCTGTATGATGGAAACCCGCAGGCATTTACCCCGCACACCTTTACAACACAGTCACTACCCCACCTGCGATGTTACTAGGCGTTACTTTAGCAAGAAAGTTGTTACAACAATTTGCTTTAGGGGGCGCTGGACTTTGGAATAGTATAAATTACTATTCCAGCTTCAGTATATGCAACAGTAGGGAAGGTGTTGAGCTTAAAAATCCAACACTAGTCCAACAACGCGCCGCCTACAGCAAGTCGTTGTAAAGTACCGCGTGGTAAAGTTGCATGTGGGGTACTGACTTCATTGTAAAGGCTGGCTGTTGTAAAGATTGCGGAGTAAAGGATTTTTCGCACTCACAACATGAACACAAACGTGAGGTATTCTTTCGGAGGTTCCACCTCAAGGAGAACATTTACAGATGTCTCTAAGCCCTCGAGTATATTAAGTCTAGATGACTAAAATATGGGTCAGCATCTGATTTGTTCCTCGTCTGTCGCTGAGGATGATCATAGAAAGGCCAGTAGGGTGCAACTATGCAATATGTTGTATTTAATAAAAAACATTTTCACAGCTTGCGTTCAGCAATCAGTGTTATCACGGTGGGATTGGGAGGGGTGGAGAAATTGTTTCTTGTGATCACTAAACAGACTGCTAGCGACCTGATCCACCATTCCATTGCCCACAACAAAGACACTGGTACTCAGGCCCTGCTTTCTGCTTCCTTCGCAAGTTCACCAGAAACCTTCAATTTGTTATCTACCAAGTGTATGTGCATCTTGTATGTTAGCTTTTATTTAGCCACTTAGGGCCTTACTCTGAGTCCCCTGGCGGTAACAAGTGGCCAGTAACAAGATTATTGAATCCACAGAAACATAAAGCATTTCACATGGAGTATTCGAATGCTGAATCCAGCTAAGGTCTCCATGTGCAGCAGAAGGCAGAAACATGTGGAAGCTGATTCTCTGATACCCAAACATCCCAAAACCAGGAGTTCTGCCAGGGGTAGAGAAACAGTGAACACAAAAACACCTGACATATAATGGACCTTTTAGTTATATCAGTGCAATGCCCACCCACACTTGCCAGGACTTGTGTTATTTCCTGATGCCATCCCTAAACTTCCTCAGTTAATATTAAGAGGGTACTTCAAACTTTTTCGTTAGAGCTTCCATCAAATGTGTGTGGTCAGATTGCTTTTCTAGCTCGTGTTACAAAAATCCTTATAACTCTGTCACAGTAATCAGCCTTATTCCCACATCATCTTCTATTTCCAGATGGTATATTGTACACATTATTTCCAAAGCAAATAGCAGTGTTGTCCCTTCCTGCAACACAACAAGCTTAGACTTCCAAGGGTCCTTGTATTTGCAATGCATGACATTTTTGTTGTCGAGAAAGCTGGATGGTTTCAATTCAGGGCCTCAATCGTGACTTGCTTCAGTCTTTCAGCATGACTAATCAATTAAAATACACTGGCTGCTCAGATTCATTTTAGATTTAGATGTTATCTGTTTTTGTTAATCAAAGGCCCCCATTTTCTGCACCTACATTTGCTTCCTTTCCAGCACTTCATGTGTGATACTTGTAGCAGAGTTTTTATAGCTGGAAAAGGGAGCAGAAAGCATCCTGGGCCTGCTCAAGATCTTTTTAGGGGATCCCCTACTAAGCAGGATTCCTTGGCCTTCCTGGGTCTGAGACACTTTTTCCAAAGCTGTAATGCTATTCGCCAATTAATTTCTTTTCACTTTAAAAGACAAACAGGAATATCTCTCTATTTTCACAGCTTTCAGTGTACTGGGATCTTAATTCCAGACAGAACTGACACACCAATGTTTTTTTTAACAAAAGTGAATCTCTAGTTGCTTAGTCTTGATAGTGTTAGAAGAACCCTATTTCTTTACTTTTAAAATTGATTGTAAATTACTAATCTCACACCAGTACAAATCCCTGTGGTTGGCTAATGTAGGGAACATACCTGGCAAGCACAGATCAATAGAAGCCAAAGAGTTGATATGAGCTGTGAATGACCTTCCACTAAACAGGGTCACAGGAATTTCACAGGATTAAACCAAGGCTTCCCCTTAGGATATCATCTGGCTCACCATGGAGTGGTTTGGCTGACATAATGAGGTGTGTGGTGGCAACAACACTTCAAACAACAATTCAATGATAAGATAAAGAATGTAAAACTTCAGTCCAAATTTTAATAAAAAACAGTAAAGGTGTATCAACTAGAAATTGCAATACAATAGCAATGTAAATTATGAAAAAATATACAGAATAAATTCAAGTATTCTGATAACAACTATATATATATATATATATCCTGAACACATCCAGGAAAGGTGACGACACACGCTGGTAGGTTTTGTTTCTTTACTTTATTGCGGCCTCTACATCGAACGTGATTCGGCTACTCGTTAAAATAAGCTCAAGTATTCAAGTATTCATACATATATATATGGGAATGGTCAAAATCTCAGTGCCCAGTGTCGGATATCCGTGGGATCTATGTACTGGGTAAGAACGGCTCAGAAATTCACATTTTTGACCAGAATTTAATAGAGTTTACATTTGCACTTAGTTTTCAGGATGGAACAAGAATCATCTAGTGGGGTGAAACTGAAATCTGTGTTCGGCTGCACATTCACAACTTCAGATATACTGAATGGGAGCCCACAGCAAAGAAAAGAAACCAAAAGACAAAAGTTTCTGCCAGGAGAAGATGCCTGTTGACAGTCAATGCATGTCATGCCACCCATTAATCGTAGTTGTAAAGCCACCCAATGATGGTGAAGACTTCTCTTTGATAGTGGCATTCCTTTTGCAAGAGTTTGAAGCTCTCACGTGCTCAGCCATCAGTGTCAGATTGGTGTAAACAGAAAGGATATCATGAGCCTGATTACGACGCCAAAAGCTTGCACTGAATATATCTTGCAGACTGGGCCCCTCAGTTCTCTACTACATTATTTCTTAAGCTGTAAAATTACTTGCCTTTGGACACTGAGTGGTAGCTGCAGGGGTTGCATTATTTGTACGGGCCTTTCACGTTCCTGCAAGTGGACACAATGAATTTCTATACACACAAAGATCTGTGTGGCTCCAACACATAAAAACTATAATACCCTAGACATGCATTATGAGAATGCTCTGCCTATGAGTATGCGCAATTTGATTGCAAATAATGCATGGACTATTCTTAAGTAATGGAATCTTTGCCCATTCATTCAGTGTTTTATTTCTAATTTGTTTATCTATATTTTTATTGCAAGCTTGCAGCTTTTGTGTCTAATGTGTAATAGCGAATCAATAGGAACTCTTCAATATATTTGTTATATAATATGACTATATAGTCATAGTAAATTCCTGGTAATAGGCTATTAGTAGCACACATAATTAAACACCCCAAAACGTGCATTAGGTATATTTAACAGATGTGAAATTCCAGAGGTATGAAAGTTAGTGGTTAAAAAAGTCTAGAGGTACAACTTTGGTGAATGATATTTCTTAGATTTTCACCTTTGTGCTCTATCCACATTTCAATTTTTAGATTTTTAAGATTGCCAAAACGCACCTTACAATTGTGAATCTTCTTTGCTATGGATTTGGCCACTTACCAAAAAATAGATGAAACAAGCTAACACTTGAAAAGCATATACTCACCACTGGCAGCAGATATTTGCCTATTTAGGAGCATGAAAAGGGAGAAAGGCAAATAATTAAAGCATTTAAAGAGGCCGATGCGCGTATGTGCCGCTGGCGTGCCACAGCAAGCCCATCTGCGTCCATACGCGACTGGACGGCGGCAGGGGCCAGGAATGCTACCCCTCCAACGAGAGACTTGCTCTCTTACTCCTCATCTGCACTGCTTGAGTTGAGTAAGTTTCACACACTGATTATCTGCATGCCTGGTCCTGGGGAAAGCTTAAAATGTGTGCAATTAACTGTCGCTCCTTGGTTCACCACCATACCCAGTTATATGTTATTCAAGATAACCTACCTGAAGTAGCATTTCTTACTGATATCTGGCTCAGTCCTACAATTACAGCTGAATCCCTGTTAGCTCTCCCCCTAGGCTATAGCATCAAAAGATGTGATAGTATTTGTGGCAGAGGGGGCGGCATAGCTATCAACTACAAATCCATGATAGTCTGTAATCTGGATCCCTGCCCCATCCAGGATTGCAAAAGCACCCTATTCCAGATATCAATGAACAAAACTTTTACATTATCAGGTCTCTTAATTTACAGGCCCCCTGGCCCCACCAAGGCCTTCAGTGCAGCTTTGGTTAACCAGGTGACCCCTTTAGCTCTTCAATTATCCAACTTCAGCATTTTAGGAAATGTATCCTTCATTTTGACCAGTCTAACGATATAGGGGCCGGCAATTTGCTGGATGACTTGGCATCGCTGTAGCTGGTTCAATTAGTAGGAGGTCCTGCACTCATGGCTGGCCATCTTCTAGATCCAGTCTTTTCCAATCTTCCAAATCTAGACGTTGCGTCTCCTTGACCTATGACCTGTTCAGACCACTATCTGATTTTTATGGCCTTACCAGTGAATAACAATACAAATACTTCCACCAAGTACACTACTATGAAAAGGCCCTGGCAAATTCATACCTTCTTGTCAAGTTCAGGCCAGAAATAAGCCCTCTGCCCCCTGGGGAGCTGTGTAAGTAGAAAAAACACTGCAAAGTGCTCAAGCGAGCTAGGAGAAAATCTTATGACGCAGTGGCTAGATCTCATTATATGAAAGCAATTAAATCATACCACAAATCAATAAGTAAAACTCAAGCTAGTTCCTTTCTAATAAGATCTTAAACAGTAAAAATCCAGCAAAAATACATTTTCTCGATTGTAAATAGTCTTGTGAAACCTGTCACTATGGGGCCATTCAAGGTTTCAACTGACCATTGCAACAATATAGCAGACTTTTTTGTTGAAAACATTAATACCATCTATTCCCACTTACCAGCCCAAAGTGCTGCGGTCAGATTACTGTTCTCCCTTCCTAAGTTCTGCTCCTCCTCTGGGCTCCTTCAGAAGTTTCACTGGCTGCCCATTGAGAAGCGCATTTGATTTAAAGTTCTTAGCACTGCTCACAAGATTATGAATGCTGCAGGAGCCCCCATCCTTTCAGAACTCATGCTACCCTATCACCCTGCCAAAGCATTTTGCTCAGCAGAACTAAATCTGGCAGTGATCCCTCGATTTAATAGAAAGAAACTGGGAGGTCGCTCCTACCAGGTTCTGGCTCTGTCCTTTGGAACAGCATTGCCCCTGATCTCAGGTATACTAAGAGTCATTTTTGTTTCAGAAAAAAATGTCAAACATGACTGTTTGCTACCTGTGGTCTCCCTGCCTCTTTTCATGCACAGTGCCAGCCTACTGTGGTTAGCGCTGGGAAGTCCCATCTCTGGGGCAGCCATGCGCTTTACAAATCATATTAACATAACATAACAAATCACTGTTAAGAACGGGATTAGCCCCGCTGATATAATCCAAAACAAGCAGATGAACATGTCCACTGTCCCGGTCAGTGAATATTCCTGCTTCACACTCTCACTAAACCTAGAATGCAGGCGAAAATATTAGTTAAATCCAGTATTCATTTTCTCCTGCCTTCTAATTAGTCACATTGGGTGAGCCAACAGAGAGTTCTACTATTCCATATTTAAATGAGGGAAATATAAATGTGAGACAACAAACGAACCACTCTTAGTAACAGGCCATAAAACAAGCACCACAGCCCCAGAAACCACACATTAGTAAACATAAAAGCAAATGTATTCATACTAAACAAAACCATGAGGTTTGGCCGTGATGGGGCAAGAGAATCATCAACAAGGGATGACAGAAAATCTGTACATGCAATAATCGGAGCCAAACTAGACTACGGTAATGCTGGAACCTCTAAAACACATTAGAAAATTACAAGTATATGGATCACGGGGCATAATGAATCTAAAACAGCAATTCAACAAGGTCTAAGTTAGTGGAAGGAGCTTCAACAAATCAATCAAGCTTGTTAATGAATTATCTTCTAGGGAACCTATGCCTATGTGAAAGTGTGCACCCATTCAAAACCTATTTTTAAAGCAAGCTTTGACCACAACAGACTAGCTCTTGGATGTCCAAAGTAAGATATTGCTGTATAGCAGCTGATGATAAATGATGTTGAATCTTGGAATCACATTCTGCAATTTTCAACCATTATGTGGAAAACTGATTTTATAAAATACAATTAAGTAGAAATGATCAACAGTGGCTACACTGTTTCAAGGGATCTACACACATTGATTCTTGAAAGATGGAAGAACATTAATAAACCCAATAGAGTGTAACTCTGCATCTCCTTGTGGAGGCATTAGAGGCAGAATTTCCTCTGGTTGCTAAAGTTGATTCCTATTTTTATCAGCATGTTGTTTTCCCCAGTAGCATTAGAGGATGTATCATTTTAGAATTTGCTTGATACATAGATAAAGGCACGTGAGAAAAGACCCTTCTCTGCTATGACCTTCTCTTTCTGATCAGGAACCTGTGCAGCAAAGGCAACTAATCAGGGATCATGTGCCTCAGTGTGAAAAAGAAAGGGCTTAGTTACTTTTATGGAGAACAAAGAGCAGCAGCTACATTTTCTCCAGATATGAAAGCTGGTAGGGTCAGTGAAATGGTGGCAGCATATGGAGAATCTCTTGACATGTGAAGCTGTATACGGATCCAGTCTTGTGTCCAGTCAAACAGCTGTAGAAATGTCTTAACGTTTCCCAGAAATCAGCCTTGCTGAATTTTACAACAGAAAGGGGGGCTCAGAGTTTCGCACAAGTGCAGCGAGGATGCCAAGCACATGGACAGTAATTCTTCAAGGCGTTGGCCTTCTACTCTTGAATCACTGTAAATCATTGAACATTGGTCTACTTGAGCAAAGGAAGGAACTTTTAGAAGTACTGATGGTCAACTTGATGAAAAGTCTGAATAAGTGGTAGTGAACAGGTGCTCCAACATGGACATGAGGAAAAGCATGGGAGATAGAATACACAGACAGGTGGAAAACACACTGAAAGGAACTAGAGGAAAAGCACAGAAAAGAGGTTTGGTGCTGACAAAAGGTCCTGGTTTGTGTAACTCAAAGAACAGTTATAATTGGCCAGTTGTCTTCTGATCCCTGCACAGAGGACAGATAGCCATAGCAGGGTGGTCTGAAATCTAGTACTCTTCTGTCAATGACCTAAGTATCATAAGTGCTTCTAACAGAAATGATACCAATTAAATAAATAATTTTGCAGACAAAAAATGAAATAATACTTTCTCCAACAGCTCAATAAGGGATGCATGTAAGGCCAAGAGGAAGCAAAGGAAAACCTCAAGAAGGAATAAGTAAATGAACCGCAGGCATGCAGTACTTCAGTCTATGCATGAAGTGAAAAGAACTAGTTGGGACACAAGCCACCGAAAGTAACCACAGAGAATATATAACTGCCTAGAAGATGCTGCAAAGCCTAGCAAAAATGCATCACACAAGAATTCCAATACTTTGAAAGAATTACAACTCCAGAGATATGTGGGCCTTTGCAAATACTACATGCTGAGAAACTTGAACAGTGATTGCAGTGGTCATGAAGGATAAAAGTCTGTAGCAACAGCTAACTGCTGATGGTGATCCCATATGACTACCCTTTCTTTATAGATGTACCATGTGAACACCCAGAACACTAATCTAAGATGTGGAAGTGCTTCTGTTAACAGAAGAGAGTGAAAATTCAGTGAACAGACCACAAAAATCGCAATTAAGGGCCTCATTACGATGTCGGTCTGAAAGCATTCCGACCGACTCCTTTTCGGAATCGTTTCCGTACGAATCGGGTTCGGGGAGTCCGACCAACCGATTACGATGTTTCCGAACACCGTTCGGTCGGACTCCCATTGACTACAATGGGAGCCTGTGTTCAGACCAACAACACAGGCTCCCATTGAAGAAATGGGTGGTTGAGCAAAACCCTGCACCCTGTGTCGGGCACCCCATGGTGCCTGCCACACTGTGCATGGTTATAAAGCGGGGTCCCATGGGTACCCCCACGGGCCCCAACCAGAGGCCTCCGGCTGAAGGGGGGCCTGCTACGGGCCCCCAAAGTCAGTTTCCGACAGCCGTTCCGTGTCGGACAAACCGAGTCAGAAAGGCTGTCCGATATCGTAATACGTCGGTCGGAAACGCGGTCCATAGACCTGTATGATTCGGCTCCGCCCGTCTCGGAGTCTCCGAATGACACTCGGAGTCTCTGAATGACACTCGGAACCAAGTCGGACAAACCGAACTGTTACCTTCCATTGTAATCGGTCGGTCGGAAATGTTTCCGAGCCGGTCGGCAAAATGGGTTCCGACTCGGGTTAGAAAAATCCAAATGCTGTTCAGAGCCTTTCCAACCGACATCGTAATGAGGCCCTCAGTGTTTACCAGAAACCAGAGAATTGAGTGTGTCCAGGAGAGATTATACAACAGGACAATGAACCATGATATGCAAGATTTACAACAAAAGCTGTGTCTTCGGGTCTCCTTGCAAAATGCTGACACTCACCACTGAAGTTAAAATATCCAACTATGAATAGCAGGAAAAAGGAAAGCTTGTGAAAAAAACTGGAGCAGCAGTAAAATTTACCAAAGGAAGGGAACAGAAGACTGGATTCATTCTCTTATCCATTTCACTTCCACAGGAGAGAAGAGATTAACACTTTCTTATGCGATAATAGGGTTGGCCAGATTGACCGTGCTCGGAGATGTTCAATTATGACATTTTAGTCATGTAGGGAACATGGCAAGAAAAATATAGTAAATAATGGAGTGACATATACAGCCTTAGCTACAGTGTTGCAAACTTTAAAGATCAATGAAAGCCAGAATGTTTCCAGGATGAATCAGAAAGAATCCACCAATGCAAACATCAGCATGATGAAAGGCTGGTGCATGATGAGCATGTTGCTTGAGTTGAGATCAAATATTAGGAAATAAACATCAGACTGATTTTACACCAACAAATGACAAAATAAATACTTAGGGGCATATATATATCATTGTTGTTGCGCCACCCTTGCGCCACACAATCCCCACAGTAGAGGTGCTTTTCATAATTTAGCTTATTTTGGTCTTTTAAATTAATAAAACATGCGGCCTGTCTCTAGCCCTGAAAAAAACGTATCGCTCAGAATGCTTTTTACAAGAACACAGGCTCAGTGGGATTGCTTTACATGTTGTTGCTTTGCTAATGTACACATTCAGGTGCCAAACCACTTCTCCTATCAGTCTGTTTAAATCTGGGTGATTTCAATACAAAACATAGTTTACTCTCCTTTGTAATTAACTTTGTTCTTTGGAAAGGCTTCTTATGTCAAGTTAATTTAACATGTGAGGTTCTAAATACATACTAAATTATTTCCTGGAAAAAAAATAAACAAGCTTTTTCTTTCGTGTCAAAATGAAGAGAAAAAAAAGATATTCATGCAAAAGCTGAATAGTGTAATGTCTGAAAAGAAAACATGAGGCCAAATCCCAACTTCCCTGTTTGACCTTTGTTCTTAGGCAAATCCCTTTGCTTTCCCGGTCCTCATTTTTCTTGATAGCCAAATATGAGGACACCTTTACGTAATTTCAGTTTATGATGCATGCTAGACAAAAAACTCACTTGTATGTTTTAATAAAAAAATAACATTACTCCATATATATATAAAAAAATGTTTTGTGTATACAGAGTGTGAATGACGGATTGACCTGTCTTCTTGTTTACTAATGGCATCAGAATGGAAGACTTTGAGAATGTTTTTAAGTTCATGTTTGGCAACTAATACTTTTAATGCCCCTTAGTGCATCTCTACTATTAAAAGTGCCTTCGTGCTGGACTGGAAATTCAAAGCAGCCGTAGAAATATTCTTTTATACCAGCCTTGATTGAATTTGACCAAGTAATGAGTGAGACTGGCATTCTCCAAGGAATAGAGATAAAGAGCCTCTTCTCTAGGAAGTTTTGGAATAAAAAACAGTAGGACAACATGATGAATTTTATAGCACAATTTTCTAAACATATGGTTTAAAAAACAATGGATTTCAGGCAGTTCTGAGTGGCAAGTGATGAAATATTACATTATTTCAAGAGCTGCAACAAAACAAAGCAGGCATACTTCACCTCTGCCGAAAATTGTGTTTCTATAAAGAAGCTGTGTACTTAATAAAAAAACATTGTATGCACAATCAGGTATAAATGTGTGCTGCAGGAAAAGCAGTGCCTATTATATGCAGGGTGGTCCTCTTTGGGGAAAAAAACACCTTCAAATAGTCTATGCCAAGAGAAATGACACCAGTGTTCTCAAATTTTCAAGGATGTTACCACATTTATAGGGGTGCGGGATAAGTATTATTGCTTCTGTCCAATATGTAAACTGTCAGGCACAAGCATTAATACTCAGGCCAATGCTGCTCATTGAGCTGGGGAGGACTTTTGTGTCAGGCCCAAGTAGCTGTTAATGTTGCTAATGGTTGTTGCTGAGGGTAGTTTCGGTCATTCAGTCCCTGCAGATTGCTGATTTTCATGAATTGGGCACCACACAGAAGAATTACCCTACAGGTTGCGGTTAGTACCATGATGTTAGTGTCCGCATTGTCCTTTGTCATGACAATTTTCACATTGCACCCATGTATAAAGCACCATAAGCAGGGCAGTTTTCACTATTCCAAAGTATTTGAAGCACCATTGCCCAAATTCACAATGGCCCAGTATGTAAAGCATTGTCATAATCGGGGCAATTTCTGTAATGGACCAGAATGTACAGCACCATAACCAGGCCAGTGAGTCCATGCATGTACCGCACTGCAACCAGGCCAGTATTAAGCCAAAAGGTGAAGCTCCACTGCAGAGGACAGTTTCCATAACCTGTTCAATCTGTAAATCGCCAAAGCCTGGCCTGTACTTTCCCAGTATGTAAAGTACCACAGCCTGGCCAATAATGGTCCTTTATCTGAAGCACTACAATATGGCAATTATCTACATTGCATGTGTACGTAACGCATCTCAGTCAGTCCAGTACTTCTTCAGAATCCAAAGCGCCACAGTCAGACTATAATGTAAAGCATGACTGCCAGATCAATAACATCATTGTCCCAGTATTCCAGCGCTATAGTTGGGTCATACTTCACAGTACCACTGTTTGTACAGAACCACAACCAGCCCAGTAATCTGTGATGGGTCAAGAACCAAATACTAGAATAACCACACTGTATTTACATCTGGGATACAGTAGATCAGTCTCTTGTGGTACAAGAAAGGGATGTTTTTCTATCAAATCAATCAACCAGATTAACTTGTTGAGGTAAAATGGGGAGCACTTTGTTGTGCTGATCAACATGAACAGTCTACTTTTGTCTGGTAGCACCTTAGAATCGTAGTGGGACCAAGAGAAAATATGCAGATGCCATAAACCAACATTTTAAAAAGCATAATGTCACAGAACAGTACAAAAGTGATAGGGAGCACTGTACTTTCATCCTTATAAGTAATGGTTAAATTAATCTTGCGTTTTGCAAAACACATTCCTACAGCAGATGCTTTAACCCATGGATTTATGACAGCATGTGTGAAGGGTTGGTTTATTTCATGAGCCCTGCATCTCCCTACACGACTATCTCTATAAACTATAGCTTTTTAGAAAATGTAGTTGGAATAAAAAGATTCAAATTTTACTTTCAGCCTATTTCTTAATACAAATGTAGCAATATTTTGGCTGTCAGAGAAGTAGCACACTCGCACGCATAGTGGCTTGTGATATGTGTCAGTTGCGCACAACACTTAGAAAAGAGTGCTCGCAAACACTGTATTGCTGCACACTAACAAAAATAATTAGAGGGAACATTGATGACAGCTGGGCTTTGTGTATTCTCTCCAGACAGCCACACACAATGGGAGCTTAGGTGTGACTTGATGGGCCATCCTAGGAGAATGGGAGGGAGGAGCCTCACACTTACACCTGAATAGGCTGCGTCCTGTTCCCACACAAAGGGCTACATACCCCCCTGTAGTGAGTCTGGAGCCAAGGCAGGAAAGGAGGACCTCTGTGCCCTTCAAAGGCCCTTCTTTGAAGTCTCTCTCAATTCAAAGGCACATCTGGGAATAAGTAATTTACCTCAGACACCACCAACTCAGTACAGTACTGGACCTGTGGATACTCTGTCAATAAGGACTGCTGTTCTGCTGAAGGACTCTCTTTCTTCTGGACTGATGCTCTGGAAGAACTGCTGCCCTGCTGTGCTGAACTGCTGCCTGCTGCCCTCTTGCCTGGAGAGGAAGAATTTTACCTGGAACCCATCTTGAACCCAGGACCCCAGGGTGACTCAAAGGTCTAGTCTGCTGGCCTCGTAATCTGAGCCTTGGGGACATAACAGGCTCCCCACAGCTCCTGGACCCATCTTCAATGAGCTCCTGTCCCACAAGAGGCTCCTCTCAGGTCCTGTGCCCTTGGATGTGGTTGTTGGCTTCTTAAATCAAGCTTTTAGGCTCTTCACAAACACGAGCGGGCCCATTTGCTCCGGAACACACCTTTCACACAATGGATCAGCGCAAGCCGCCACAAGTCCATCTCTTAGCACAGCAAACATCGTCCACCGGCATGGATTGGCACCTTGAGGCTCCAGCCCTTCCTTCTGCGATGCCCGGCCTGCTCTTCACCCACCTCTGACCACCGCCAGTGACACTCTTCTTGCTCCTGGCGAACTTCTGCCCCATGAATGGGACTCTTGGCACAAATCTTGAGATGGTAAAACTTCAGCTGGACTTTTCTGGGACTGAATCCGACCCGCGCTCCAGCGCAGTCGGCTGGAACTTTTGGATTTGGCCAGGTCTAGTGTAACCAGAAATCCCCAGTTGGTGCTTTATGATTTAGACAGTATATTTCAGTTTATACTTTAAAAATTCATCACTCTGGTTCTACCTATTGGATTTGTGTTATTTTGGCCCTGTTTTGTTCATTAAATTAAGCTTTAGTTTTTTAAGCTGGTGTGGAATCTTTTTGTATGGTGTTTTCGCTGTTTTACTGCTTGAAGTGTTGCACAAATACTTTACACATTGCCTCTTAAGTTAATCCTGACTGCTCTGTGTCAAGCAATCAAAGGGTGAGCACAGGTTAATTAAGTGTGTGTTTGTGACTTACCCTTACTAGGATTATGGTTCCTGCTTGGACAGGGTGCATACCTCTGCCAACCAGAAACCCAATTTGTAACAGAGGGCCACATGCATCAAGTCAAAAACCGGTCGCAAACGGGCAGATTCTCAGAATCTGCCCCTTTGCGACCGGTATTTTTGCATTTGGGATGCATCATCCCAAATGCAAAAATCGCAATTCGCGATTGCATTTAAGGGATTGCAAATTGTGATGCCTTAAATGCAATGCAAGATTGCATTTAAAATTGCGAATTCGCTATTAGGGTCCGCTAAATACCGAAAATGTAACCCTGATGGTATTTAGCGAAAACTTTGAAAAATGCACTAAAGTGCATTTTTCAAAGTTCCAAGTTACACACACACATGCCCTTGGGGTATGTGTGTGCGCAACATGGGTGCACATATCAATTTCAGGGGTGCAACAGGGTGTCCTTTGGCACCCTTGCACCCTTGAAATTGCATGCGCAATTTACGAGTACCTATTAATTGCGACTCGTAATTTGCGAGTCGCAATTAAGGAATTTGTAGGAATCGCTATCATTTTAGCGATTCCTACATGCATAGGCTTTTGCGATTCCATAATTGCGATTCCTTAAAAATCTCAATTAAGGAATCACAAAAGCCTAGCTTGATGCATGTGCCCCAAAGAGTTTCTGTGAAAAGACAGATTGAGTTGCAGGGTCAAATTAGGGCTTCTTCAAGGCAGATTTAAGAACTAGGGGGCATATTAGCAAGGGCCTCATCGCCGCTTTAGCGGCACTTTTTGCCGCAAAAGCGGCGATTTTTTTATCGCCCTATCAGCAAGCTGTCGCTAACAGGCGTTAGCGACAGCTTTCTGGCGATAGCGGCCCGTTTTCCCATCACCTTGCATGCCAGCGATAATTATCGCTAATGACATGCAAGGTAGGCGTTCCCAACTAAAAGCGACTGAAAACAGTCGCTAACACAACTTCCCCCTATTAGCAACGCAGGCGAAGCGATAAAAAAATTCGCGCTAAGCGCGAATATCGCTAGAATTTAACACCTGCTAAAAACATGACTTACCTGTTTGTAGAATAGGAGGTGGATTGTCAGCCTAAGTCCACCATGGCGTTAATGCGTGAATATCGCTGGATTTCCAGCGATATTCACGCATTTCGCCGCTATCGCTGGATATTTTATCGCATTGGAGATAAACCTTGCTAATAGCATGTTATCTCCGCGATAATATCCAGCGATAGGCGGCGTTAATAAAATACGCGCTAAGCGCGGTTAGCGATAATTTTCGCCTGTTGTTGCTAATATGCCCCTAGAAATTTCAAATTGTAAAAGTCAACAAATAATCAACTTCTGACATGATGCAATTTTAGGATGAGCAACCTTCAGCATCGATGAGTGTACAGTTGGCGGCAGCATCACCACGTCTATAACGTGCAACGGAGTGGCCATTTGACTTCAGGAGAGCGCTTGGAACAGCGTCACCAGGTGGCTATTTTACATTGGTAATATTGAAGTATCCCATCATTGGCAGCCACGCGGTATAATCGGAAGCAGTTGTGCTATTCTGTAAATCATTGAGGCATCGTGACATTCCATCACGAGGACAATCGGACCCATCTCGAGGCTCATCGGAGCAGCAACATCGATTGTGGAGCACAAGTGACTATGCGGTTAGGATTAGTACAATCCTCTATCCTCTAACAGTCAATGTATTGAGTAATCACATATTAGTTTAGCTGCAGTATTTTTGGGGAATGTGTGAAATCTTGGAATGCACTGCAACATTGACAGGAGCATTTGAAGTTAGCTCATCCGCACCGAGTGAAGTTAGAGAGCAGTGCTGCATCTCTGACTTAATGTTGCATAGTGCACTTCCCCAATTGTGTGTTCCTTCTGTTTATTATCCCTACAAATCTTATATTGTGTATTACTTACATCAACCATTATGTCAACAGCTAACATGCCTTCTCCTCCTGTGTTTCTATCTGACAAGGGTGAACCACTTATACAATGCAAAAGATGGAAAAATCTATTTGATTCGTACCCTGTAGCTATTGGAGGTGAAACGTTTTCAGCTGCTAGAAAATAAGGAATATTACTGCACAATTTAGGTGTGGAAGGTCGTAATATTTATGGAAATCTTGGAACCATTTCTATAGGAAATGCAGAGCAGGAAGAAAGAGATGCCTATGAGATGTCTGTATTAATGTTGGAGAAACATTTTGAAGCAAGGATCAATGTGATATTGGAATGCCATAAATTCTTCTTAAGAACGCAAGAGAAGAGGGAGAGTCTAGGAAATTACCTAGCTTGTTTGCAAACATTGGCAAGCAAATTGTGAGTCTGAGCCCTTAACTGATTCACTTATCAGGGATCAGTTGGTGCAGTGCACCTATATTATCAGAGTTCATGAGCAGTTACTGGCGAAGAATCCTGATCTCAGGGAGGCTATTACCATTGTTGAAAGTGTAGAAAGTACAAACACATGGGTGCGTGAAATGCGAGCAGCGCCTTCTTCCTTGAAAGGTGACTCCAATAATCCTGCAGTAAATAAGATTGTGGGAGAGGTTTTGGATAAGATCAAGCAACAAAGGGAAACAAAGTGGCTCCAACAAGGAAAACAAGAATAATAAGATGAAGTGCTATCACTGTGACAAAGTAGATTTGGCAAACAGTACACAGTGTTACGCCAGCTATTCTGTTTGTAGAAAGTGTGGGAAGAGGAGTCACTATGCCCAAGTTTGTAAGGGTGATAAATGTCAGGCCATCGATACGGTATGTGAAGATCTGACTAAGATCGTGTTGACTATCAAGCAAAATCCAAGTGAAGTGGATGTGGGTCCCTTAACCATGCCTGAGTGCCATATTAAACTTAATAATAAGGAAGTAGTGGTTTTAGCTGGCTCGCACTCACACTATATGATGGTAGGGGATAAGAATTGGGAGAAAGAGTTTGGTGATGAATATATTACTCTGATTCCCCCTGATATAAATCCTGTGAGTTATGGAGGCTCCAAAATTGGCATTTTGGGCTATGCGGTTATGAGGATTTAATTCAGAGACAAGGAGATGGTAGGGAAAGTGTACGTGGCAAAATGAGGGGATAATTTGTTGGGTTGGCATCACCAACGTGACATGGGCATTATGTTGAACACTAATGCTGTGCAACCGGTCATGTCTGCATCACCAGAACAAGAACAGATAGATATATTGTTGCAATTTCCAAGTGTGTTCAGTGATAAATTGGGTCTACATAAGAATTTCGAGTGCATACTCAATTTGAAGAAAAATGCTATTTCCCAAACTCATTTTAAAACCACTGAAAAGAGAAATCAACAGGTTGATTTAGGATGGGGTAATTGAGGATGATTTAATGCTTTGAATGGCTTGCCTCAATTGTGTTGGCACTGAAGGATGGAGGCAAACAAATTAGGATGTGTGTTGACCTTAGAGATTTAAATAAGCATATCTGGGTTGATGGTCAACCTCTCCCTAATATCTCTGAGGCTTTAACCATGTTTGAGGTGCCAGAGTTTTCAGTGTCGTAGACCTCTCATCTGCGTATCATCAAGTTAAATTGCATGATGAGTCCAGATACCTGATATCATTCATCACACACTTGGGAGCCTACTGCTTTATTAGAATGCCATTTGGGTTGGCGTGCACAGCAGCATGCTTTCAAAGGATCATGAAAAAAGTGTTGGATGGGGTACCAGGCATACTTTTCTTCCAGGATGACATCCTGATTTATGGGAAAGATTTTGAGGAGCATGACAGAGATTGGTGGAAGCAGGTTTGACACTTAAGAAAGAGAAGTGTAAATTTCGAGTTGGTGCTGTTTCATATTTGGGCAGTACTATCTCCGCTGAGGGGAATTAAACCCAAACTGGAGTTGGTTGACTCGATTCTTAAAATACCGACACTGCGGGACAAAGATCAGGTGAGATCTTTCCTTGGAGTGACAGAGTTTTACTCCAAGTTCATACCTAATTTCTCTGGGTTGGCCCAACCTATTTGGGCTATGGCGTAAGATTTGAGTGGCATGATGAGCGTGGAGAGGCTATTAAAAATTTAATTGGCGGAATACCTACTCTGGGGCACTTTGATGTTTCTAAAAAAAACTATTTTAACTATGGATGCTAGCCTTAAGTGGCTAGTAGCAGAACTCTCACAGATTGATGGGGTGAATGAAGGGTGGCATCACGTTTACTCAAAGTAGCAGTAGAGCAGTATTCCATTAATAAGAGGGAAGCATTGACGTGTGCATGAGTGACCAGACAATTTCAACTCTATTTGTAGGGTATATCGTTTGTGGTCATGTCTGATCAAAGACCATTAGTCCATGTATTTTCCACCAGGAAAGATGATGAACTTACCCTAGGGTGGAGAGGTTGAGTGATTTCAATTTCCAGGTGGAGTATATTACCGGTTCCAGGAACATGGTGGCAGATTGTCTATCCTGGCGGCCATTGGATGAGGAAGTGATGTCAACAGATGTTGACCACATCAGCTGGGACTGTGAGAGTGCATTACATGAAGACGAGTGGCAGTTAGTAAGAGAGAAAGATGAAGAAACTAAATAGTTAAGGGTTGGACAGAGTTTAGGACTGTAAGGGAAGAGTTGAGTTGGAATGGAAGTGAATTGTTCAGAGGCACACAGCTAATTCCACCCAGAGTCATGAGTGGAAATGTGCACTTGGCGTTGACAGTCATTTGGGGACAAACCTCACTAAAGGAAGAGTGAGGGAGTGGTACAGGTGGCCAGGGTTAGATCGGCAAGTTGAGGGTGTAGTTGAGGACTTTATTTTGTGTGCCAGGAGTGACAAGAGTAAAGTTCTGTTGTCTCCTGTAGAGATTCCAGAAGAACCATGGAAGAAGTTGGGACTGGATGTTGATGGTTCTTTCCATCTTCTACCCCTAAGTGAAAGATATGTAATATTATTGGCCAAGTGGGTAGTGACTAAGTGTGTGAGCTCAGTTGACACTAGGGTGGTGATTAGCTTCTTGAAAGAAACTTTTCTTTAAAGAAGCCCACGTTCCTTAAAGGAACCAATGCTGCTTTAAAAAAGAAATTTTCCCATTTAGAAGACAGTGGTTGGAGAAGGCAGTGGTCCAGTGGACCACTGCCTTCTCCCTTGACGCTGCTGTCACAATTCACAAAAGGGGAGGTGTCCAAAGGGGACACCTGCCCCTTTGCATCAGTTGCCTACTTATTTGAGGTGTTCCTTACTGATCAATGATTTAGAATTGCAATTGCTTTCGCAAACTATTAATACATACCATTATGACTCGCAATTAGGAGGGGATACCACTTTCATGTCCCTCCTTATTGGAAATTGGAATAGAGCACACACCTAGTTTTATTAACCAGGCCTCTCTCCAGACACGGCTCTTGAGGATCTAGTACTCAGTGGTCATCAGGGCTCTCTCAAAGTCGAGATTTCTTCTGGTTTTTTTATGTCCCTGGAACAAGAAAAAAGGAAGCCAGACACCTGACTACTGGAGAGCAGTTCCACACCCCCAGAGCCATCTCCGGTCTGGAGTCTTTCTGACCTTTTCTTCCAGCACGGTCTTCTTTTGAGTGTTCTGAGGAGGAGGTGGTTAGATTCTAGGCTTATCTTATGCACTAGTGATTTAAGAACTTTTCCTAACCAAACCTATCTACTTTCAAGCCCATGCCCACCTCTTTTTGCAGGATGTCTTCTTTGTTTTACTGTAAAAGTTCCCAGAATCCCTGAGTCCAAAAAGTCAAACCCCATTCCATCAGTTAGGGTTCTGACGCTTCCTAAAACACTTCCTTGTGTAAGTGAGGTCTCCTTCTTCTGACGAGAGCCAATAATTGGTTTTCTGCTTGAATGGTCTGTGCAAAGAAATTCTAGGAGGGCCTTCAGAAAGAATAGGTGCCGCTCCTAAGAGTCAAATTTGGCATCACAAAGTATAAAGCGGTATTGCAATGTCTGTCTTTTGTTCTGCTAACTGTTCCTGTCACCCTCCAAGATTTCCAATGCCTGTTAAGTGGCTGGTTGTCAACAAATGCCCTGCTTTCCTGGGCCCTGAGGCCAGGCTACTATCCACTGGAGAGAAGGGTTACTAACTGCAGCCAGGAATATACGTTGGGTCTCTGGAGGCGAGATGAGTGGAGGCAAAACTGGTTCTAAGCTGGTTTTGGCTCAGGCAGCCCAAATATATTTTTATGAAGTTACTTTACAGTAAAGTTATCCTATATATATATGTTTTCCTGCATATGGATGTTCATAGCCAATGATTAAGGGCAGGGGCCCGAAACGCGTCTGGCGTAATGACTGCTTGCGGATCCTACCAACTTTGCCAAACTGCCTTGAATAAATTGTAAAGCAAATACTTACCCGTGTGGTGGGCTCCTCTGTTAAGGTAACTTTGCGGATTTATGTTTAACGGCCTTCCTAGCCATGGAGGAGTCCCGCTGTGGCAACGCAGACCTGAGTGATGCCAAACGGTAGTCACTACGAACAGGATGGGTGCATTATTTCAAGGCAGCGAGGTGCTTGTCAAAATTATGGAGGACAGCAAAGCCACACACTGAGGAAATAATTGGACTTTATTTTTGTTGCAGGTTTAACAGCTCACTGGAGTAATACAAAGTTTGGGCACTACAATGACCAGAAGGCCGTGCGAGCGGCCGCGCCCACTGGGGCGGCGGACTTAATCAAATACTAGGTGCTCACGATGTTTTCCTGCATACGGATGTTCATAGCCAATGATTAAGGGCAGGGGCCGAAACGCGTCTGGCGTAATGACTGCTTGCGGATCCTACCAACTTTGCCAAACAGCCTTGAATAAATTGTAAAGCAAATACTTACCCGTGTGGTGGGCTCCTCTGTTAAGGTAACTTTGCAGATTTATGTTTAACGGCCTTCCTAGCCGTGGAAGAGTCCCGCTGTGGCAACGCAGACCTGAGTGATGCCAAACAGTAGTCACTACGAACAGGACGGGTGCATTATTTCAAGGCAGCGAGGTGCTTGTCAAAATTATGGAGGACAGCAAAGCCACCCACTGAGGAAATAATTGGACTTTATTTTTGTTGCAGGTTTAACAGCTCACTGGAGTAATACAAAGTTTGGGCACTACAATGACCAGAAGGCCGTGCGAGCGGCCGCGCCCACTGGGGCGGCGGACTTAATCAAATACTAGGTGCTCACGATGTTTTCCTGCATACGGATGTTCATAGCCAATGATTAAGGGCAGGGGCCCGAAACGCGTCTGGCGTAATGACTGCTTGCGGATCCTACCAACTTTGCCAAACAGCCTTGAATAAATTGTAAAGCAAATACTTACCCGTGTGGTGGGCTCCTCTGTTAAGGTAACTTTGCAGATTTATATATATATATAAATATATATATATATATATATATATCCACACAGACCCTCCAGCAAGCAGAAGGAAGAGGCCACACGGGGAATCCAGGAGAAGGTCTTTAATAGGAAGGCAACTCTGGCATAATGCATTTCGACTTAAATGTCTTCCTCAGATGCCGTTGCAACACTGAATGAGCCTCACGCCACCACTTTTGAATATTTCTGCAGTCCTCCCTTAATTGGAAAGGCACACCTCCCCTACCATGTGATCACTCACCAGGTGTAGTTCCATCAGTCCTACAACTCCCAGAATGCATCAACTCTGGGAGGGTGATGCGTGGGGAAAACTTGGTGATGAAAATCCGTATGGCATCGGTGTACTGCAGAGCGGGGCGCTGTGTCCAGTGAAAATCAAACCTCAGACCTCCCTGGGTCCCCGCATTCGTTCCAACCCCACAGGCACAAGTCCGCCGGGTCATGAGCTGGTTTGATAAACCAAAACTCCTCGTGAAGTCACAAGCTGCCAGCTGGCAGCGTCCTTTGCTTGACTCGTACCAGCGAGGTGGACTGGAGCAATCCAATACCTTGGGCGACGAACAACTGCTTGCGCAGACACCAGTAATGCCACCAGCCAACTTGAAAGAACGGGGCCCCTTAACGCGTCTCTGGCTGACGCGAAAATATCCACACAGACCCTCCAGCAAGCAGAAGGAAGAGGCCACACGGGGAATCCAGGAGAAGGTCTTTAATAGGAAGGCAACTCTGGCATAATGCATTTCGACTTAAATGTCTTCCTCAGATGCCGTTGCAACACTGAATGAGCCTCACGCCACCACTTTTGAATATTTCTGCAGTCCTCCCTTAATTGGAAAGGCACACCTCCCCTACCATGTGATCGCTCACCAGGTGTAGTTCCATCAGTCCTACAACTCCCAGAATGCATCAACTCTGGGAGGGTGATGCGTGGGGAAAACTTGGTGATGAAAATCCGTATGGCATCGGTGTACTGCAGAGCGGGGCGCTGTGTCCAGTGAAAATCAAACCTCAGACCTCCCTGGGTCCCCGCATTCGTTCCAACCCCACAGGCACAAGTCCGCCGGGTCATGAGCTGGTTTGATAAACCAAAACTCCTCGTGAAGTCACAAGCTGCCAGCTGGCAGCGTCCTTTGCTTGACTCGTACCAGCGAGGTGGACTGGAGCAATCCAATACCTTGGGCGACGAACAACTGCTTGCGCAGACACCAGTAATGCCACCAGCCAACTTGAAAGAACGGGGCCCCTTAACGCGTCTCTGGCTGACGCGAAAATATCCACACAGACCCTCCAGCAAGCAGAAGGAAGAGGCCACACGGGGAATCCAGGAGAAGGTCTTTAATAGGAAGGCAACTCTGGCATAATGCATTTCGACTTAAATGTCTTCCTCAGATGCCGTTGCAACACTGAATGAGCCTCACGCCACCACTTTTGAATATTTCTGCAGTCCTCCCTTAATTGGAAAGGCACACCTCCCCTACCATGTGATCGCTCACCAGGTGTAGTTCCAAGTCCTACAACTCCCAGAATGCATCAACTCTGGGAGGGTGAAGCATGGGGAAAACTTGGTGATGAAAATCCGTATGGCATCGGTGTACTGCAGAGCGGGGCGCTGTGTCCAGTGAAAATCAAACCTCAGACCTCCCTGGGTCCCCGCATTCGTTCCAACCCCACAGGCACAAGTCCGCCGGGTCATGAGCTGGTTTGATAAACCAAAACTCCTCGTGAAGTCACAAGCTGCCAGCTGGCAGCGTCCTTTGCTTGACTCGTACCAGCGAGGTGGACTGGAGCAATCCAATACCTTGGGCGACGAACAACTGCTTGCGCAGACACCAGTAATGCCACCAGCCAACTTGAAAGAACGGGGCCCCTTAACGCGTCTCTGGCTGACGCGAAAATATCCACACAGACCCTCCAGCAAGCAGAAGGAAGAGGCCACACGGGGAATCCAGGAGAAGGTCTTTAATATATATATATATATATAAACTCAAGCCCTGCTGAGTGCCGTTCCTCCCCGGTGGATATTTGTGGGTCGGAAGTCTCCTGCAATAATTACACCCCCGGGCGCGGGCGTTTTCGGCACCGCCGATGATTTGGCTGCACGTCACCTTACGCGAAGCTGGGGAATGGTGTAACCACAATGCGATGTGCCCCCTGCCCTATAAAGACAGGAAGGTAAGTGCGCTGCGAGGGATCCAGAGGGGTCTCGATCAGATGCACGAAATACTGCGTGTGTTACACTTAGAGGCGGGAGTAGGCGGCATTTCATGCTGTGAGTTTCAGCGCGTTGAAGTGCCGTATGGGCTGCCAGTGAACTGTAGCCTGGGTATTGTAGTTGCAAACAGGTTTCCATCATGGCAGAAGACGAAATAGAATTAAGGTTGAAATTAGCCAAAGGGCTTTTCAGCGAGTCCAGTACAAGTAGAGGAGAGGCATCAGCATCAACATTGAAGACCGGTACAGATGCCACATCATTCCAATCGATCACCACCAAATTGGAAAGACTCACCAAAACAGAAATATCAAAATGGTGGGAGGTACAATCGTTAAAGAAATACCTAGAAGTTGGCAGGGTGCCAAGGGGGCTTAGAGTCATGATTAACCCCACCTACGAAAACCCCCATCCGGACCTCATAAAAGAATGGGCGGAATTGAATGCAGAAAGTTCTCAGAGGATGATCACCCTGCTGGTGAAGTATGCTGCAATTGACAGAGATAACATTATACAAAATATCAAAGAACTCACAGAACAACTACACGGATTGGAAGATAAAGATAAAATAGCGAAATTTGAAAAAGAAATGAGAATAAGGATGAAAAATTACGAAATAATTATCACGGAAAGGAAAGCGCATAAATTTCAACGTGATCGTAATGATTATGAGCAAGGAAGAATCTACACGTTTTCAAGGAAATTCGATACTATCAGGCGAGAGAGACTAGAAGTCAGCAATTGGGCAAGACAGGACAACACCCTAAGTGACTTAAGTTCTGACACAGGGTCAGAATCCGATCGAGACTCCCTCGTAGACAAAGGTGGGCCCACAACATCAGTTTATGATGAATTTAGTTTTTTAAGGCTGGGCAGACTGAAATATCACAAACCGCAAACCCAATGGGAGGAAAAAGAGGAAGAGGAGGCAGAGGCGGGGAGGCCAAGGAAAAAGACAACAAAAACGCATTGGGGGTACTGACGAGGAGCCACACCAAGAAATAGTGGACTCAAATATGGTAATTAATTTATCAAACGAGACTCTAACCAGTGAAGACAAACAGATACTAGAACTGGGTCTTTCATATTGTTTACACATACCATTTGATTACGTGCAAAGCCGCATTGACCTGTACATGTTCACAAGAAAGTTGAAATTAAGAAAATTCTTTAAGGGCAAACACAGACCCAGTATAGAGACATCATTACCTTCTGGTCAAAATGTGTTGACAGTTGCTGATGCAGATCTTTTGAATGATTTGATTGATCTAGACCAGGAAGGTATAGATGAACAGGCATGATCCAATGTAACCAATGTATCTCTGGAATGTTACAGTAGTGAAAGAAGTATTACCCCCTTTAGACCTAAATCCCGTTTTGATCCTCCCATGCCTCACGACAACTTAGATGTTATGTTATGTTATGTTATGTTATGTTACCACAACTTGTAAAGCGCAACAGCTGCCCCAGCAAAGGGGCGTCCCGGCGCTGACAGCAGAGCAACTGACACGTTCGAGTGGAGCAGATAATAGGACTACGGTGCAGGAAAAAGGTGAGTTTTAATGGCCTTCTTGAATTCCAGGTAGTTGTTATGGCCGCGGATGTGAGCAGGAAGTGAGTTCCAGAGGAGAGCCGCCCTACTGCGAAAAGAGCGGCCTCCAGCACGGACTCTCCGTGTCCAGGGAACCACCGCCAGGTGTTGCCCCAGTGTACGGAGATGTCATGAGGGAACATATGGCGAAAGCAGGTTGGCCAGGATACTAGGGGTAGTAAATTTCAGGGCCTTGAAAGTGATGCAGAGAGCCTTGAATTCAATTTGCCTGGCCACAGGCAACCAGTGAAGTCGACGAATGGCGTCTGACACCGGGCAGGCCCTGCGCAAACCGAGAAGGGTTCTTGCCGCCGCATTCTGTGCCCTCTGTAGCCTCAGAATTTCAGCCTTATTGGACCCCAGATACAGAGAGCAGGCATAGTCCAATCTTGACATTATTGATGCCTGAATGATGACCTGACGTGTGGGTGCATCAAAGAAACCCAATAGGGGTCTAAGCCCCCGCAGTAGCCCAAAACAGGTGCCTTTAATAAGAGTGTAATGAATGATTTGAAAAAACTCAGACAACAAAATAGTCAAGGACCAAGAGTAAAAACTGACTTCAGACAAAGACGACAAGGTACTGACTAAATGGTCCAAAAATGATAAATGCGAGTTACGTGCCTCTGATAAAGCAGGCAACATAGTGATTTGGCCTAGGGATATGTATTTACAAGAAGCTTACAGCCAACTAAATGACCAACAGTGTTACTGTAAGATCACTAAAAAAGAATATGAGTGGTTGCGAGAAACATTCTTTAAAGATCTGAAAGGATGGCGAGAGAATAACCTGATCAGTAAGGAAGAATTTGACTTTCCACATGTCAAATATCCATGGTTGGCAAAATTCTGTACCTTCTACCGAAGGTGCACAAGAGCATGACTGTCCTCCTGGCAGACCAATCATATCAGCTATCGGGAGTTTTCTGGAAAACGTATCAAAATACGTAGACTACTTCCTACAATCCTATGTATGTGCTCTACCTTTATGTATACAGGATAGCACTGATTTTTTGAGGCATATTTTTGATATACAGTGGGAACCAGATTTTCAGATGGTTTGTCTGGATGTAAACTCACTGTACACCAGCATACGTCACAAAGATGGCATCAATGCCACACGTCATTTCTTGAAAACAAGACCTATTCAATACCTGAATCATAATGAGATGCTTGTTGGTATGATCGAGTTGTGCTTGAATAGCAATGTGTTTTTATTCAATAACGAGATTTTCCGACAAGTACAGGGGACTGCAATGGGCACCTGCTTTGCCCCCAGCTATGCAAATTTACACATGGGCTGGTGGGAGGAGCAGGTGCTCCACAACACAGAAACACATGATTGGTCATCAAACATTGTTATCTGGCTGAGGTATATTGACGACCTCTTCATATTATGGAGAGGAGACACAACATCAGTTGAGGAATTTGTAAAAGTGATTAATGTGAATGACCTGAATTTGTCTTTTACCTGTCGTATCAGCAACAAATGCATTGATTTTCTTGATATAAGGTTGGAAGTGATTGGGGACAGAATTACAACTAGAGTATACAGACAAGCAACCTCAGGTAACTCAACCTTACACGCCACTAGCTCACATCCAGGTGCTCTCAAAAGGAGCATTCCCTACGGGGATTGCTAAGAGCCAAGAGAATCTGCAGCACCCAAGAGACATTCACAGCAACTGCGAAAGAGATGACAATGAGATTAAGAGCAAGGGGATATGATGAAGTGACCATAAAACATGCAAAAGACAAGGTTAGAACTAAAACTAGGACAGACTTGTTATTTAACACACAGTCCATCCCGAAGTCATGGAAGATAGAGAGGCTGACAGCAGATGCAGTCAGCATTCCGACCGAGCCATGCAGATTTATCACAACTTTTAATACGGCACACAATCAAATAAGAAAAATCTTGCACATACATTGGTATTTGTTAAAACAAGATCCCACAAGAGGAGTGGAAATGGAAGATAGACCTGCTATAACTTACAGGAAAACATAGTCTATCAAAGACAGTATAGTCAAAAATCAGATGCCAGAGAGAACCATTTGGCTCAAACCAGTCAGAGGGTTTAAAAAATGTAGTAAATGCAAGGCGTGCATGCAGGGTATGAATGCCGCAACTGTGAATACAGATTTAGGGGAAAGAATAACCATAAACAAATCCTTGAACTGCAAATCCGAATTTGTAGTATATGTTCTAATTTGCCCCTGCGAAAAGAAATATGTAGGCAGCACCATACTACAAGTGCACAAGAGAGTGTTGCAACATCTTCGGCCAATCAAGAATGTGGATGAATCGTACCCTGTGGCTAGGCATTTCAAACAACATCATGATTGTAATCCAATTCATTTACGATACACAGTGATTGATCAAACAGAGAAATCAAAAAGAGGTGGTGACAGGGAGAAAGCACTTAGACAACTGGAGTGCAGATATATCCTCAGATTGAATACAAGGGAACCTGTTGGCCTTAACGTTGATGAAGAGATATATACCTACCTGTAAGGACATGAATAATGCAACCTGTTTCTATTATCGCCACTTTTTTAATGTGTTTTTAAATCACAACAGTTACAAGGGCAGGGAGAGATTGTAATATAGATAGTAGAATATGAGTTGACATGTGGTTGGACTCACTTATATTTCTGTATCTTTTATTTTCAGGGCCTGGTCAGAAGTAACTGTCTCATATGAACCTGGATTCCAGTTCAATGAGTGCGAAGCAAAAGAGCTGAGATATCTTTTCTCTTTTTTTCATATTCCTTCATATTCATTTTTAGGTCGAGCCTCGAGTAGCGCGCAAGCGCTGCTAGGCGAAGACTTTATGTTAGGGGGTTTCGAAAGCTGACCACATGCTCGTGCGTCGTGGCCTTTTTCGGGCGGTTACGCACGCAGGGCCGACATCTGTTTCCCATTATCGTGCCCAGACGCGTGCGCGATAATTGGAAACATATGCCGGCCGTGCGGGGAGAAGGCCATGACGCACGAGCGTCTGGTCAGCTTTTTTTGACTGGTGGCTGCCCGCCGTTGAAATGTCCTGCGCAAATCCGTGCAGTTTGAAAGGTGAATGTTCGCAGTCACTAGTTTTGACTGGTGGCTGCCCGCCGTTGAAATGTCCTGCGCAAATCCGTGCAGTTTGAAAGGTGAATGTTCGCAGTCACTAGGGGCTGCTGCAGCATCTGGCGCAAGCTCCAGGATTTATTCGACTGTCTAGCAGGTGTGTTTGTAAACGGGTCGAGGGTGATGAACGTCCATCTCTTTCTGGCGCCCTTCTCTTCGTAGGCGGTGGTAGCCCTTGCACACAACAGCACTCGTCTTCGTGAGACTGCTGAGAAATGTTGAGTTGTGTAAAGTCTTCACCAGGCGGCCCTTCTTCGAGGGTCTGCATCCCCGGGCCCCCCTGCATGCCCGGGCAAGAGAAGGGTCACGTTACAAAGGCACTCGGGCTCGCTTCGGGAATTTACTGTGAATTCGGCGGAGTTGGTGGCCTCAGGGAAACCTGCTGCAGAAAGTGAAATGTTTCTGCGTTGGAGGAAGACGCCGCAGGGACATTTTTTTTTCTGCTGCTGAAATGTTGCAGTGTAAACATTGGAGTCAGAGTTCATATTAACGTTCACTGTGGTGGTGGTGGTAATATGGTTACTCTCAGAGCTGAGAGGATGTGGTCTGACGGCTAGAGCTGCCGACTTTGGTGCTGGAAACCAAGGTTCGAGCCTCTGGGTCGCGTCCACATCCTGTGATTCTGGGCAAACCACTTAATCTCCCCGTGCCTACCAAAAAAAAATGTTTTAAAAATTAATTGTGTCCTTGTGTAGTAACCGGTGCTCATGTAAAGCGCTCCAATACCTTCGGGTCGAGTTCGCGCTATATAAAGCTGCAAAAAAGTTGGAATAAAAAAAATGGCAGCAAGGAGAGACGGGACAGTGAATCTGTCATGGCTTATTTAGTTGGTCACACAGAGGCAGAATTTTAAAATATCTTACAGAAAAAAGCCATGTGCAGCAGAGATGTTGTGTGTCCAACAATTGTGAGGGGATATCCCCTGAGTAGTTTCCTGGTTTCCGCATTAGACATTTTTCGTGTTTGTCAGTTAGCTGTCATGTGCAGAAACGAAAAAGACAATATGTTTGGAAGGAAATACCTGAGAGGATAACCTCCCTTTTGAGATTTCTAAAATTGGTGATGTTTCTCGGATATTATATTGCCTTTGCTCGTTTATGGTAGACTCAGATGTATTGATTGACAGAATAAATTACAAGTTCCTGAGAATGTCTAGTAGTCTGCTGCAGTTAACCGGTCATTATAAACTTTTCTTTACCGGCTGCTGGTATCAAAAGCTTAAGGCTCCATGTTCTGTGGTTAGATGATGGGAAAAAATAAACCAGAAATCTTCCAGCTTTGGGGGAAATAAAAACATGCATGGCCTTATGACATAGATCGTACTTTGGACGTGGCCCATGTTTGCACTGCTTGACTGTACTGAAGGCGGGCGCAAGGGCCAACAGAAGAAGAAGGCAGGAATCGCCTGCCTCCAGGAGGCAGAGGGAGCGGTCCACAAAGGAAGGAGGCTGGTTTACGAAGAGTACTTGGAGCTGTTCGCTCCTAAGGACGCAGGTTCGATCCTGACCCCCTCCTCTTATGATCGTTTCAAGTAAATATGTGAAACATGTCAGGGCGCCTCCTAGTGAGATGTTTTGCCTTCTTAGGTGTCAGTGCAGCCATCGCAACAAATGCTCCCTCCTCCCCGCCCTAGTACGGTACATTTGTAAAATCAATTGACATGTACCTCAAGGGAGAGGTGCGGGAATATTAGTGACTTATTTTGTAGGTGCTGCTTCATGACACGCTTCTGCAGTGTATAAGCGCTGTAAATAATAGGTCTAATTATGCGGCGCTGTTGCAGCGAGCACAACACCTCTCATAACCCCCTTAATAAAAGGCAATAAAGCCATTCACCCTAATGGGAATACCCCTGCTTGTAATTCTAACATTTGAGTACTTATCACAGTACCTGCAAGCCTCACTAAATAAAGCATCATTCTTGCAGGGACCTCAGTTGGAATCTGAAACGCCTTTTGAACGTTCTAAGATGAATATCATGTACTTCTCTTCTGTGTAATATTAATGCAGAGTTTCCTGGGTGGTTTGGTGGCATCGTTCTGTTCACTGTAGAAACCATATCATTACAAGTTTCAGAAAGCAAAACACATCTTTGCGGGCAGTAGTTTAACTTCATGTTGTCGCGATTGACTCTACAAAGTATATTCCGCATGTTTTGTACATGAGAAGGTGATTGTGCTGTTGGTGCACATTACACGAGCCTTAAATGAAAACCTGTGATATAGATATGGAAGTCACTGTGGCTACTTTTGAATTCAGTTAAAGAATCAAGTAAAGAAACATAAATAACACCTCCAAAATCCTACTGGTTTAACAGCGGATGGGGGAATGTTTGTTTCCTCAAGGTCGTTCACCCTCTTCTGCGATCTTAAGGTCAGACCCGTAGGGAGTCCTTCCAAAACATTCTAGAAAGGCATTGACTGGTCTTAGTGAATTAACACCTTATCTTCGAAGCCATCAAACTGTAGGGAGCACCCAGACGTGGAAGCAGAGGCAGGTGAATGGTAAAAGAGAGGGAGCGACACAGTGCAGTGCAGTGATGACAGACTGGCATGGGCAGGACGGACAGTAACTACCAGCTCTTCGAATGCTGTCCCTGGAAATTTATTGAGAAATCAAAAGCGTTACGCCCCACTTACCTCCTCCCTTACGAAGGAGCCAACGCTGTGTCTGTTCCTTGTTATGCGATCTGGACTGGAAAACCAGGAGCGTGAAAGAGCACTTTTGTTTCTGTTGCTGCAAAGAGGGTGAGGGGAGAGGATGTTTCCTTACGGCTAAACTGCAGTTTTTGGAGCTTGGGAACCAGGTTTGAGCCTCGGTGTCAGCTCACCATCCGGTGATTGTGGGCAAATCATTTAATCTCTCCGTGCCTACAAAAAACAAGCATTGGCATAGCCAATAGGTCTCGCCTTTGGGACCTTATAAGTGTTTAATTATCCAGCACAATATCCTTGGTGCAACAACATCAACTGTTGCATGGCTAAACACTTATAAGGTCCCAAAGGCGAGACCTATTGGCTATGCCAATGCTTGTTTCTATTACTAATGTGTTTGCTCTCTTTTTTGGATTTTGAAAGATTTAGGGGCATATTCTCAAGGACTTACCTCCGAATTATCCCCACTTTAACGCATCAAAAGTGGTGATAGAAATAACACCCCATTCACAAGCTGGTGCAAACTGTAGACATCACCAGTATTCCTGCGATAACTGCCCCAAAATGTATCCCAACGGTGGACACCACCAAATAACTCTAATGAGATGCAGAGTAGGCGTTCCCGTGCAAAAACATACGAAAAAACCACAACACAACTTTCACAAGGAAATGCCAGATCTGCGAAGCGAACCAAAAACAGGTGATAAGCCGCAGTAGCAGCAGTGAATTTACACCTGCCTTTTGCTGGTGTTAAACAGGACGACTACCTGCAGCATGGAAGGGAACACAGCCAGGAGCCTTTTAAGATGCAGGTATTCCAGATGGAAGGTGTCTGCCTAAGTTAGCCCCAGTAAAATGACAGTATGTTTGGTTAAAACAAATGGTTAGACTACGAGGAAGCTGATTGCTGCGGTCACCATGCTGCCAGTCTCACAGTGACACCTGGCTTCCAGCAGGGGCAGTGTTGGGCCGGGAGCTTAAAGTAGCGATGATGGGACTTTTCAGGCGATTATCGGCCATTCACAACGTATCGCCGGCTAACGCAGGATTTTAATTCGCCATCGCGATGATTAGTACGTGGGTTTTGACACTCCTTCCCTGTTACTATCGCCATGTACCGCGGGCTTGAAAATAGCCCGCTAACATGGCGATATTAATCAGGGTTAGGCAGCGTTAACTTTTCTGGCGATGACTGAGGATGGCGATAGTTATCGCCCGTCTTTTGAATATACCCCTTAGTGTCCCCCCTTGTGTTAGACCCACAACACTGTATTCTAGGTTGTGTTGGTTGTTTAAATATGTCTGGTACTATGTGTATACTGCAAATAGGGGCAGAACGCAATTGCAATAGAATGTCAATATACCCAGTGGGGTAAGATAAGATTCTAGTAATATTGGACGGTAGTCACAAAGTTACTGGTGTATTATACTAAAATCCAGGACCCTTATTGGGCCCGGGGAGACTGCCCAATGGGGCAAGAGATACATAATGTATTTAAGGACAGTTACTATTCCCAATGCCCAATGGGGCAAGAAAATTGTTAGTAAATATCGGCAACTAGTTTAACTGTCATATCAAAATGTTAAATAATCGAAACAATCATAGAATTGAATGGCATCCTTCTTCAAATCAGTATGACATAGATAATACTTTTTGTAGAGAAAACTTGCTTTTTTATTTTATTTTATTTTATGTAATTCGAAGGTGACTTAACACAATGTGTGATAATTTCATTTGAATTGTTTTATTCTGCCCATTCATTGAAAATAGCCGTTTTTCTATTTCCATTGATCAATCATTTGATGTTATAAGATGGCCGCCACTGTAAGCTGAACACCTAATGCATTTGTGCAGACATTCCTTTCTCTATGTTTACTTACTTCCTGTTTATTAGTTGCCCGGTAACTGTGTATCAGCGTCGTGACAAAGGCTTCGCGCCGAAACGCGTAGACGCTCTTTTACCGATTTGTTTTTCTTGATGGAATAAACTACATCCTGATTAACGCAAGCCCTGCTGAGTCCGTTCCTCCCCAGTGGATATTTGTGGGTCGGAAGTCTCCTGCAATATATATATATATATATATACTACTGGCGGTCACCAGTAGGTAGTTATAGTTATGACCTAGTTTCCATAGGAAGAGCTTTTTTTCATTTGCCAATAACTTTGGTGTAGTTTGACAGATCCTCATGACATTTTCAAACCTAATTTGCCATTCACTTCAGCTGTTGTGTGGAAAATTCCGGGAGTATCCGTCAAGCGGGGGCCAAGAAAAAGGAAGGATCCAAAACGCATTTTCCCCATGTTAATTTCCATAGGAAACTGTAGACACAGCTAAAGCCCGACCTGCTGAATAGAATTACACTAAATTTGGCAGAAAGGTAGCTCTTGGTCCAGAAAAAGTCCTTTTTGTTAAATAGCGTAAATCCGTTCAGTAGTTTTGGAGTAATTTAAAGAAATTTCCAGTTGTATATATAAGGACCCGGTGTATCCGTGACCCCTCCCAATCTCGTGCTGAGATCTGATAGGTTGCCAACACTTCAAACCAGGAAGTGTTGGCAGCCATCTTGTGACTCGGCTTGAAGACGAGTCACAGAAAAAACACCAAAAAAAAAGAAAAGGGGGAAGGGTAGAAATATCCTGACCCTAAGGACCTCTTGGGGGGGTCCCACAGGGACCCCTCCAGGGCCCAAAAAAGCTTTTTTTTTTTAAAGAAATTCATGGGAGTCGCATTGGATCCGAGACTCCTGCCGAAAATGTTTTTTTTTTAAATGCGGGCTCCCGCGCTTATTCATTAATAAGCCCCCAGGTGGGCAAGGTCCGGGGGGCATTGTTGAAACATAGGAGGGGGCACATGGGGCCCCCCTCCTCAGGTTATTCAAAGCCCCAGGGACTGCCACCTCCCCAGGGCAGCAACATAATTATATGTGGGGGAGCCGCGTTACCTCCCTGGGGCACAGATTTAAATTAAAGATAATGCGGGAAGGCCTTCCCTGCAGCCCTGGGGACCGCCACCTCCCCGGGGCACAGATTTGCATAACAAAATAATGCGGGGGGAGGCCCTATGGCCTAGCCTGCAGACCGGGGACCGCCACCCTTGGGGCAAAATGTAAACAATGAAGGTGGTGGAGGGGGGCCGAGCGGCCCCCCTGCAAGACCCATTATTGGTCCTAGTGACCCCCCAGGGCCGGCTCCGCGATGTCATGGGACATAACTTGTTTGCTGTGGCTTGGCAGGAGCTTTACAGCTTCCGCCAAGTCAGAGCAAACACTGCTCAGCTTTCAACAGGCGGGAGCCAAAAATGCTCTCGCTTGTTGAAAGCAGAGCAGAATTGGTTTCAGAGACAGGGAGCTGCCTTTCCAGCAGCTCCCTGTCTGTGGAATCAATGCCGGCACCCGCAGGCCACGGGACGCCGGCAGGGACCATGGGGCCCTGAGGCTTTCCCCACGGTCCATAACAAATGTCAATGGGATGCCCTGGGTGGGACCAGGGCACCCAAAATGAAGGGCAGGCCTGGGGGATGGGGTACATGAAGCCACAATCAGCCCAGAAGGGGTGCCATGTGGCCCCCCTCCCTTATTTTTTTTAATAAATATTTTTTTTAGAAAGGGGCAGGCCCTGGGGGATGGAGTCCCCAGGACCAAAATCGCCCCAGGAAAGTGGGGCCACGCAGCCCCCCTTTCTTATTAAAAAAAGAAAAAGCCAGACCCTGGGAGAAGGGGTCCCGGGGCCGCGCAGATCCCCCTCCCCCTTTCTAAAAATACCTGGCTCCAGGGGATGGGATCTCCAAGGCCAAAATCGGCCCAGGGAAAGGGGGGGGCTATGCAGCCCCCTTCGCTAAGCAACAAAAGAAAAGGCCCAGCAACTTGCTGGAGGCTCCGCCCCCCTTTCTCCACCGCTCTGCCAACGTATGTCCTGGCGCGCTGCTGGTTGGGGGATAGAGTCCCCTTGGCTGCTGAGGGTCCTTGGGGGCCAACAAGACCTCCTGTTACCTCCAGCAAGCCCCAAGAGGGGGCAGCACTATTATATTTGAATATGCTTTTACACGTTCAATTGAACTTAGCTCAAACTCTTTAGAATGCGATATATTAGCATTCCAACTCTCACTGAATGAAAGATAACTGCTTAGAGGCACAGTACTGTACAGATCTCCAGGCTACAACTTTTAAATGTTTACAAATCGTCTTTCATGGTTATCCCCCTTAATGTTGAAACACGAAAAAGTACTTGGTGATTGGTGATTTTAATTTACATTATGAGAACATTGACGATCCTATTTGTAGGCATCTTGAGAGTGATATGCATATCTTCCAGCTTAAACAATGGATGATTTTAGGCACAACTCATACTGCTGGACACACATTTGGTTTATTATTCACCAATATTGAGTACTCCCTAATTCATGATATTCACTGTTCACTCTGGACAGACCACTCATTGGTTAATTTCTTACTTACTCTGCCGTTAAGTCAAAACAAACATACCAGTCTTTCAGCTCTTCCTAAAAGAGCCTGGAACAAAATAAACAGAGAATCTTTTTCACACCAATTTCCTTCACTTCCGCCAGATCAGGAGATTTCAGCAGACTCTTACTTAGAGAAGGTTAACGCTGCAATTATTGTGCCCCTTTGAAAGGAGCCAAAGCTCAGCGAAGCTCCCCATTTGAAAAGTGGCATTCCTTAGAGCTAAAATCCCCAAAAAAGAAGTGTAGTAGTATAATGCTTTATTTTGGTCACAAACCATCAAGCAAGACACAAGTTAAAACAGATTATGATTAAAAATACAATGAGCTTAAATGTAAAACACATATCCACAGGACTAACGTAACATAACCTTTCCGCATAAGGGGTAAGCATATACAGAACTAAAGTATTACAATAAAATATATTTAAATTTGCAATAAAATAAGAACAAGATCCCATTGTCCATAATAAATGGAACTTTCCCAACATATTTCCCAAGTCTTCTGGTAAAGTTGATTTCGGAATAGTAAAAGAGCCCTGGCCGGTTATTAGAACCACCCACGGTTACTCATTTCTAAATAACACTGCATGTTGTTACATCTTTACAGGAAATTGACCAAGGAATGTATACACAGTACAATCGTCTCTCTCAGCATTTACCTTTGGCCTAAAATATCATATAAATTTATACTAAAATGGAAGGCCTAGCCGTTTTTGAGTCACACCTACTGCTCATAAAAACCTGCTCAGAACAAATTCTGTATAATGGCTAGTATCTGTTCTCATGAAGTGAAAGGCTAGTAAATAACGCCAGAACCCCAAATACCGGCAATAATATTTTAACCTTTTCACCATTTCGCTCTATGCCAGGAGTAAGATGTACAGCAAAATAAAATATGTTTGATTGTTTCTATACAATTAGGGCAAAGAGGGCACCTGTTCCTGACGTTAATAGCAGTACTCTCCGTGCTCCATTTATAGATATAACTATTAAGTGCTAAAATGCCATACAAAGACGTGTAAATCACTTGAGGTAATTTGGAGGCACTCTATATGCTCTATGGATCACCTTAAATTTAAAGAAGAGCAGAATATTTACCACAGAGCACTTAAAAGGGTCAAAAAGGATTATTTCATTAAGTGTTTGGAAGAGAATAGTAGCTACCCCAAGGAACTTTCCAAAATCGTAAAAGAACTTGCACAACCAATTTGCCTGTCACAGGCAATTACCTCTTCTGCCGGTCTGTGCGAGGATGTTAGCAACTTCTTTTCTGATAAAAATTGACAACATTTATATATCCTTTGTGAGAGTCAACCAAATTTAGATGAGTTCCCGTGGGATCAGCTCACCTCCCCAATGACTAGGCAGCTTCACACCATACACAGCTGAGCAAGGGGACAAAATAATGCCAGAGGTCAGGTCTGGATCCCAACTAGATCCTTGTCCTCATTTAATCTTTGCACTCTTAGCCCCCATTTTAAGCCTGTTTTTAACTCACATTTTTAACTTATCTCCGTCTTCTGCAGAATATCCTGATACCTGGAAGCAAGCGTTAATAGTCTCATTAGCAAGAAAACAGGCATGGAGCTTGGAGTTTTTTAACTATCGGCCCATCTCACTTCTCCCTTACATGTTGAAAGTCCTTGAGTGACTCATAAATGCTCAACTTACTGCTTTCTTGGAACAAAATATTTTGCTCGACGATTCCCAGACTGGTTTCAGAGCGAACAACAAAACTGAATCCACTCTTCTTGCAGTACTTGACAACATTAGATTAGAGGTAGTAGATAGGGGTAAAGCTGCAGCTCTGATTCTACTGGAGTTGTCTGCGGCCTTTGACACTATGTCTCACCCAGGGGCGGCTCCTCCACGTGGGCGTCGGAGCATCGCCCCACTGCTTTCTCGCAGTGCAAGAAGCAGAAACGTAAAATGGTATAAATACCATTTTACGTTTCTGCTTCTCGCACTGCGAGAAAGCAGAAGAAGGGTATGCCTGGTTGGAGGCAGGCGGATGGGTTGGGGTGGAGTGGCTAGCCCAATATTATGGGAGCTGACTGTTTGGTCGGCCCCAGGGCCGACCAAACCAGTCATAGCACTCTCCGTTTTCTCCATGTAGGCTGCTGCGCAGCCTGCATGGAGAAAACGGCTTCCCCATAAACGACTGTAAGGACGGCGTCCTAGCCAATCACAACGCTGCCATTACAGGATGTAAACAAAAATGCCGAAAAAAAGCTGATCTGCCACATGTAGAAATATGTCGACACAATTAACAATACACCAGTTATAGTTTGGGTTTTATTTGATAATATAGCAAAAGGAAAAATTACGAGACATAACAATCAACATTTATAACATGCATGTATTTCAAAGAACTGAACACCAATACAACCAATTTCCAGAGAAAGCCAGTATACCAAAAAACGAATTACTATTATACGCAAACAATTGTCTTTAAGACAAGCAACAGCTAGAACTGTACATAGAACCGAAGGTGATACAATAGAACCAATTTATATACACTTCAATAATAGCAAAATACATCATTTACACTAAGTTGCCTTAAGCAGAACTAAATCTATTAACATATACCATAAAAACTGTAATGAAAAACACAATCTCATTCACTCTAAAGTAGAGAAATGACAAGATTAAGAGCAAATATGAACTTACATTTAAATATTCCACAATTACAAACTTACAACACACACATAAAAATTATACTTTACAACATAAGATCCATTCAAACTAATTTCACAGCAATAACAGACACTAATATCTTAAATGCAGCTATTATCTGTCTTTCTGATATAAAAACCACAAAAACATCTCTCCATGAAGAATTTTCTATCTACAATTATAATTACTTCAAATACCACAATCAACATATTCAACATGGAATAGCATTCTATCACAAAAAATATATATTTGTGCTTCCTATATATGAACATTACAAGGGAATTCACATCTTACATTTTACATTAAACATCTATACAAAAATAATATCTAATCGTTGCATTATGCAAACCACCAACAACACTACTACAAACACTTTTACATGTACTTGCTAATATTTTAAACTTCTACCCCAATTGCACGTACGTCATCCTTGGAGACTTTAACATTGATATCACAAACAGTGCAATCAAACATCAACGTTACTAACATTAATGCACCAAAACTATCAATGTTCGTAATTAATAAATAATTTCACAACAAATTACAAATCTTTATTAGATCATGTCTACAGTAATGAAGGCTTACAAAACTTTGAAATGTTAGACTCATACTACATTCTACAGTGACCATAAACCATTATGGGTAGTCATTCCTAACACTTAGGGGCCGATTCCGATTCGGGCCGGAAAACGTACCGACCGACTCGGTACGGGAATTTAGTCCGACCGACACGTACCGGCGCTGCCCGACCCGGGTAGTACGATGAAATGCATGTGAATCACGACCGACTCGTACGGAACACAAGCCGAACGACCGACCCGGACGGAAACAAGCTATCCGGCTGGGAAACCACGCGAATCGCACCGACCGACACGCACCAGGAATGAACCCGAACGAAACGTACCCGCGAACTTTGACCCGCGCAGTACGATGCAATGCGTGGAAAATCAGACCGAGTCGCACGGAGCTCAAGCCGTACGACCGACACGCATACAAAAGCCAGCCGAACCAACACAATACTCCGCGACCGACGCGTACGCCGCACAATAAACCTAGCTGAAACACAGAGGGAACGACTCGGAGAAGCTCGCACGAGACAACTGCAGCGTCCTACTCGGTCAGAAGAACGTCTCCTACATGCACAAAAATTACAAAGGAAAAAATACAAAAAAAGAGGGACAAACAAGCAATGACAAAGTCAATAAATACAGGGGGGAAAAAAACATGGAACAAGGACACACCCCCAACTCCACCTATATAAAGGCCACTAATCCCTACCATGATCCTTTGCAAATTCCACTGACCTGCCAGCACAGAACACCATCAGACAGCAACCACAGACACACTCACAGCTCATCCATCACACAAGCCACACACCATTAGCACCTCAACAAATAGCACCCTCACACACACCCAGCAAAACCTACACTTACCCACCCTCACTTGCACACACACACACATCAATCACCACCACCACCCATCACCATGCCCCCAAAGAAGAATCATAAGTTCCTAGATAGTGAATTGGAAGTCCTGGTAGACGAGATCCTCAGGGTAGAGCCACAGTTGTTTGGCACATTGGTCCAACAGACCCCCATGGCGCAGAAAACCAAGATGTGGGAGAGGATCGTTGACAGGGTCAACGCACAATCACCATGTTTGCGCACAAAGGAAGACATCCAGAACAGGTGGTATGATGTGCGCAGGAGGGTCAGGGACCTACTGAAGAAGGATTACATTGTGAGTCAGCACACCGGCAGTGGCCCTCCTGCCAAACCACTATACCTCAGGCCCTGGGAGGAGAAGGTGTGGGCCATCCTACCACCAGTGAGCGTATATGGACTAACAAACATCCCAGATCCATGCGAGTACACAACAAATATACACAATATGGTGTGACAATACACACACATCACTGTCAAGGGGATAGTCAAACCATGCACCCTTAGCAAATCCACAGCAACCAAAAGATAATCATCCCAAGATGTGAATGCCAGTCAGACAAACACAATACCTGCCATCTCATAGTGATATGTAACTGTGTCATGACATGTACAAACCTAACAACAAATAGAGCAAGGCAGTGGCACAAATATAACCAACAAACACTGTCTGATATTTTGCCACCACTACAACACCACCTCAGAGGGAAGCTCACTGAAAGGAAGGAATTCTGTGTATGCTGGTGAAGTCAGTGTAGCCAATAGCATGATGGGAGTTGTAGTCACAGATAATGGTCAGCCTCACAATTGGCCCATCAACACCACCCTGAACCATGCTCACATCACAGGGAGTGGAAAAGAAATGACAAGATGGCTGACACTGGGTACTGCTGTGGGGAGCACAAGGCCCTGCTGGGAACTGGGCACCAACAAACAACAGGACCACATTGTCAGCCATCTTGCCATTGCTGTCACACTCACACACAGTGAAGTCCACTCAAAAGGAAGGAAGTATGGGCATGCTGGGAAGGTGGGTGTAGGCAATAGCATGATGGGAGTGGTAGTCACAGCTCAACATCCCCCACCCACATGGCCCAGCAAGCTCACACTGAAGCATGCACACCTCACAGGGAGTGAAAAGCCACTTCAAAGATGTCTGACACTGGCCTCAGCTGTGGGGAGCACAAGGCCCTGCTGGGAACTGGGCACCAACAAACAACAGGACCACATTGTCAGCCATCTTGCCATTGCTGTCACACTCACACACAGTGAAGTCCACTCAAAAGGAAGGAAGTATGGGCATGCTGGGAAGGTGGGTGTAGGCAATAGCATGATGGGAGTTGTAGTCACAGATATTGGTCACCCTCACAATTGGCCCATCAACACCACTCTGAACCATGCTCACATCGCAGGAAGTGGGAAAGGACTGACAAGATGGCTGACACTGGGTACTGCTGTGGGGAGCACAAGGCCCTGCTGGGAACTGTGCAACAACCAACAGCAGGACACCACTGACTGACATCCTGAAAGCCAACTTGCACTCCCTGCAATGGAAGCACGTTCCATGGTGGGATATCTGGCTGGGTGGGAAGGAGGACTGACAGCACTGACCATAGTTACAAGCAGCTCTCCTCACACACACCCTCAACACTAACTCCACATAACCCACCTGGGAGAATGCAATGCCTCACACTCTAATTGAAGATCCCACAAAGAACCACCACCCTGGGTTATGCTGTGTGAAGCACAGGGACACTCTTGGGACTTGTAGCCAAACAAACGCCAGGACAACACTGTCAGCCATCCTGTCAGCACAGGCACACTACCCCACAGGGAAGCAGAGTCAAAAGGAAGGAAGGATGGGCATGCTGGGAAGGGGAGTGTAGGCAATAGCATGATGGGAGTGGTAGTCCCAGCTCAACATCCCCCACCCACATGGCCCAGCAAGCTCACACTGAAGCATGCACACCTCACAGGGAGTGAAAAGCCACTTCAAAGATGTCTGACACTGGCCTCAGCTGTGGGGAGCACAAGGCCCTGCTGGGAACTGGGCACCAACAAACAACAGGACCACATTGTCAGCCATCTTGCCATTGCTGTCACACTCACACACAGTGAAGTCCACTCAAAAGAAAGGAAGTATGGGCATGCTGGGAAGGTGGGTGTAGGCAATAGCATGATGGGAGTTGTAGTAACAGATATTGGTCACCCTCACAATTGGCCTATCAACACCACTCTGAACCATGCTCACATCGCAGGGAGTGGAAAAGGACTGACAAGATGGCTGACACTGGGTACTGCTGTGGGGAGCACAAGGCCCTGCTGGGAACTGTGCAACAACCAACAGCAGGACACCACTGACTGACATCCTGAAAGCCAACTTGCACTCCCTGCAATGGAAGCACGTTCCATGGTGGGATATCTGGCTGGGTGAGAAGGAGGACTGACAGCACTGACCATAGTTACAAGCAGCTCTCCTCACACACACCCTCAACACTAACTCCACATAACCCACCTGGGAGAATGCAATGCCTCACACTCTAATTGAAGATCCCACAAAGAACCACCACCCTGTGTAATGCTGTGTGAAGCACAGGGACACTCTTGGGACTTATAGCCAAACAAACGCCAGGACAACACTGTCAGCCATCCTGTCAGCACAGGCACACTACCCCACAGGGAAGCAGAGTCAAAAGGAAGGAAGTATGGGCATGTTGGGAAGGGGGGTGTAGGCAATAGCATGATAGGAGTGGTAGTCACAGCTCAACATCCCCCACCCACATGGCCCAGCAAGCTCACACTGAAGCATGCACACCTCACAGGGAGTGAAAAGCCATATCAAAGATGTCTGCCAATGGTGCTCTGTTGTGGGAGTACCAGGCCCTGCTGGGACCTGTGCACCAACCAACAGCAGGACACCACTGAATGACATCCTGAGAGTCAACCTGAACCCACTGCAAGGGTGGCATGCTTCATGGTGGGATAACTGGGCTGGGTGGAGAAGGAGGGCCGGATGTCCACCAAATACAACCAATGCTGGCCATGCACACACCTCAACATTCACATTGAAATGCCTCAGGTTTGCAGGACAATGTGCTACACCAATATCAACCTCTTACTGTGACAACTTAGGACAATGCAATGTACAGGCCCGCATCCAGAGGTACAGTCACAACTGTCAGGTGTGTGAACCATTGATGCCTGTAGAAATATAACATACATTGTGTGTCTCTTCCAAAAAAAGGTGATGATGGGGACACAGCAGCAGGCGAGGAGGAGTCCCTGTCTCAGGCTCCGGGGGACACTGAGCACACTGGTGTGGAACAGCCTCTGCCCTCCTCGGATGGCGAAGACCTACCTGGCCCCTCCAGCGTGAGTCATCATGCAGCACCAGCAGGACCAACATCTGCACCCCCTGCACCCACTGCTCCAACAACTGCCAACACACAGACCACCCCCGCCCACACGGACAGACCAAGGACCACCAATGACAACAGCACAGGGACCCTGGCCCAACGTTGAGCTACGGACAACGAGCCCAGTAACAACCCCCAAGGGGGCCTAGGGTCACCTGTGCGTGCCACCGCAGGTCCCGCACGTGTCGCCAGGGGTGGTGGGAGGGGTGGTAGACATAGGTCGCTGTTTGCAGAGGGGTCTGGACTGCATGATGACCCACAACTGGCACGCATTGCTGAGGCGTGCCAGAATAGCACCAGAGAGGTCAGCCAGGTAGTGGGGATCCTCAAGGATATTCAACAGCAGCAGGCTGCCCATCATGCCCGCTTGGACTCACACATGTCCCGTGTGGAGACATACATGTCTCGCATGGAGTCCAAGTGGGACACATGGCAAGAACTGACAGCGGTGCATAGGGACATATTGACATGGCTCCGCCAGAATGGCACCAACATGGCCACACCTCCCTGTGTGGCCACAACATCTGGTGCTGCAACAACTGCAACTGCCACAGGGAGGGAGGAGGACTCTGGCGGAGAGTCCCCTGCACCGCAGCAGCCTGCACGTGAGGGTCCCCCCCCAAAGAAGAGGGGTCGTCCGAGGAAGGAAAACTGAGAGGTCGATGGCCATGTACATCCCCCAGGAAGCCAACACCTGTTCTGGAAATTCTCCTTTGTGTGCAAACTGTTCACCCTGTAGAATGCAACACAACTCTCCCACATGACATGGGGAGTTTAAGTTGGACTAATGTATCAGATGACTGTGGACTTCACTCAGGACATTTCTGCTACCAAGATTTTCAACTCATCTGGGAACTTTGGATCACAATCCCAATGTACAGCACCCACCATCCTGTGCACTATACTCACACATGTATGTAAATAAAATCACTAATACACCATACTTGCCTCTGTTGTGATTCCAACGTGGTTACTCTCATGGGGATGATGATCTGCTAAATCACACTGTGTATGCTAACTGCTACAGCAAGTACAACACCGTCATGTGAGTCATGGTGACGTGACACATATGAGGGAGACACACCACTAGGGCTACACAACACAGAGACACCAGGGCCATCGGACTCATCGCCTACACTGATGTTGCCAGGAAATACTGTGGAATGCACAGACACCATACCTATTCAGAGTCTGTGTTAACTAGCCCACAGGTGCAGTAAGCAAATGTCAGTCAGATGTGTGACCACAGACAACGCACATCCCAAAGTGAAGCAGAGGTTTATTACACATTTGCAACATGTTGTTTCCACTACAAATGCAAGGTAATCCCACGTGGCAGTGGCCACACAGTCAAAAAGTGCAGAAGATATAAAGTCCAGGGGTGTGTGGCACATCACCTGTAAGGAAACGACTGCTGCCACCCTGAAAGCTGAATCATGGTGTCGGGGGATCCGAGTTGACCAAACAACTCTGTAAGCACCCTGTGAAGGACAGACATGACACACAGTCAAAACCACTGGAGAACAGGACAGAACTGCAATACTCATGCCCAATACATGTCACAAGATAACTACACAAAACCAAGTTAGCATGTCAACACTGTTGGGGAGTACACACTACCTGTAAGGACACATCGCTGCACGCATCCAGTCAAGTAGCACATGGCCACACTCAAACAGCACCAGAGCACCAGCCACACATATCATGCAAACTCACATCATTGACATGACAACTCTCTGGATACTCACATTCAGCTGAAGAAGTTGGTGATGAGCTGTGTGCGGACATCACCATCATCTTCATCACTGGCATCGTGGCCCAGGCCAGGATCCTCCACAGGTGGCGGACGTTGGTCATTGGCATCCAGGATGAGAGGCAACTCCTTCCGCACTGCCAGGTTGTGTAGCATGCAGCAGACGATGACAATCTTGCACACCTTTGCTGGGGCATATGGGAGGGCCCCTCCTGTCTTGTCCAGGCAGCGGAAGCGGCTCTTCAGGAGACCAAATGTCCGCTCGATCACTCTCCTGATCCGACCATGTGCCTCATTGTAGCGCATCTGGGCTGGTGTCACAGGGTTCCTGAGGGGTGTCAGCAACCACGGCATGTTGGGGTATCCGGAGTCACCTACAGACAGACAATTGCACATTAGCTGAGTTGGAAAAGTGGGCGGAATACAACATAGCATAACACACACAATGGTACAAAGTCAGTACACACCGACAAGCTAGGCACGCTGGTTCTGCATCTGTGACATCATCCTAGGGATGCGACTACTCCTCATCATGTAGGCATCGTGTGCCGAACCGGGGAAATGGGCACACACATGTGTGATGCTCATATCTGCAAGACATACCACCAGAGCATTGATCGAATGGTAATGTTTCCTGTTCCGGTATGCCTGCTCATGTGCCTGTGGTAGTACCAAAGCCACATGTGTCCCATCAATGGAGCCAATGACATGTGGCATCCTCCCCAGGGCATAGAAGTCACTCTTGACGTCAGTGAGTTGTTGACGTGTAGGGAAATAGATGTACTGGTTCAGGCATCTCAACATTGCCTCCAAAACATCGCGTAGCACACGGCTGAACATAGTCTGTGACATCCCACCAGCAGTCGCCACAGTGTGTTGAAGGTACCGGTGGCAAAGAAGTGTAGGGCTGCCATCACCTTCACCTTGGGGGTCAGCGCTGTAGGGTTGCAAATGTGGGGCCAAGCGCACTGCCAAATCCTCAATCAGCTGCCTGGTGAAGCGGTACCGTCGGATGCTGTCACGTTCCACCATCGTTGCCAGGTCAGGGAATGGTCTATGGACAGCTTGAGCCCCGCAGTGCATAGGTGAAGAAAGAAAGATTGTCAGTCACCCCACATATGTGCCATTCACCATACTCAATTTCACATGATACATCATTACGAGACACAAGTACTTGATGTGTGTGCCGTTCTGTTCGGACATATATGGCACCTACATGGACATCATCTAACATCTCAGTTCAACATGTGTTGACAACAGGTTCCAGGTTGTGCTATGGGAAACCATTAGGCTGTGTCACAGTACCCATTATCTGCTGTCACGTTCCACACACACACCACAGTGACATGTCTGGACAGATGCGCCACAGGCATCACAGCTCATTGACAGGTAGATTCCCAGTGACCCTGTCTTGCCACATGGACACTGGCATGACATGGCGTATCATGTACACGTCAGAAAAACAAACATGACTCCCACAGGTAGTGGCCCCTGTTGCCTCCGCAGGACAGACATGGACGTCTGTGACACACACACGCACAACATCAAAGTCCATGCACAAACAACGTTGATGTGGAGACTGTCTCCCATTGTGCACATGGAATCAGAGACATCGGAAACACAACATGCACACAGACTGTGGAGGGCCATCACTATTGTGGCAATGGGTCACCCTGTGACGTACATGCCTTCCCACATGGGACCCTGGGGGTATGTGACATGTCATACACATACACAACCTGGAAATGTGACCATGCCACATGCTCCGAAATGAACAGTTGCACATCACAGTGGTCATGTGCACAACACACAAAGGATCCTGTCCCCATGAACACGTGCACAGCCTGGGTGTGGCTGCCCCCAAGTGCCACCCCAAAAACCACATGTTTACCCCCATACACAGAAAAGGTAATGCAGCCTTACATGCCTTAGGATACAGTGTGGACTGGGTGTGATGTTGTAGGTGTGCCCCTGAGTCCCTGGCAAGTATATGTGGCTGGCATACGTTCACCAGTGACAAGCATGGTGACATATGCGAGTGACCTGTACAGGGACGCGTTGTACAGCAATGGACCGATCGGTGTGCCCGCACGGCCCATTGCATCTGTTGTGAGCGGGTACGCGTTGTATCCCGGAATACGCGTTGTACAGCAATGGACCGATCGGTGTGCCCGCACGGCCCATTGCATCTGTTGTGAGCGGGTACGCGTTGTATCCCGGAATACGCGTTGTACAGCAATGGACCGATCGGTGTGCCCGCACGGCCCATTGCATCTGTAGTGAGCGGGTACGCGTTGTATCCCGGAATACGCGTTGTACAGCAATGGACCGATCGGTGTGCCCGCACGGCCCATTGCATCTGTTGTGAGCGGGTACGCGTTGTACAGCAATGGACCGATCGGTGTGCCCGCACGGCCCATTGCATCTGTTGTGAGCGGGTACGCGTTGTACAGCATTGGACCGATCGGTGTGCCCGCACGGCCCATTGCATCTGTTGTGAGCGGGTACGCGTTGTATCCCGGAATACGCGTTGTACAGCAATGGACCGATCGGTGCGCACGCATTGGCTGGGGCCTGGCATGGCAACGGACGCGTTTTCGAAGCTTCAACGAGTCTGATGCAGTGAATTCAGTTGGCCAGCCACAACAATGTTGCAAATTCATGGGTGTCATGAAGTTTAACTTTTGAAGGATGCTGTGGGCGTGTATTAGTGGTGCAATTCCATGGATTGGCCAGATTCAGAAGATGCAAACGACTTGGACCTATCACTTTGGACACATGGGACAGTATCTGCCTCTGCAGCACACATATAATGCTGGCTGTTCCCCTGAGGGCTCACTTGCCTGCACTACATGCTCCAGGATGACATCTGCCACCAACACTGCTGCTGTCTCTGCATCCTCTGGCTACTGCAATGGCACGTACTGTGGAGAGAGCCCCAGCCTTCAGCCTTGAGGAGAACCAGGCCCTGCTGGACAGCCTCCTTCCACAGTACAGCAAGCTGTATGGGACACCAGGGGAGCAGGTGAGTGTGCTGTCCACTGCCTTACTAATTGTGCATGTTGTCTGACTAGCAAGACTTCCAGTGTGCACACCACTGACTAGCATGCTCACTGAGTAGTTCTCACCCCCCAAAGTGTGTAGTCACATGCACTGAACAGGTACAGTGCAGTAACAGTGCATTCCAACAAGGTTTACCTCCTTTGCAATGATACCATGTAGTAACTGCTGGCAAACTGTTCATAGCCATCGTTGCACTGCCTGTGTACATCATATGCCCCTGTGATTGAGACATGTATATCCAACTGTGTGATGCACGGATATGTTGCATGTGTAGTAATGGCCTTTTCACTTTGTCATCCTCACAGGTTAATGCCCACCATAAGCAGGAAATCTGGCTGACCATCGCCCGGGCAGTAAGATCTGTGGGGGTCTATGAGCGCCGGATCCGCAACTGCCAGAAGAGGTGGCAGGACCTTCGTGGCTGGACCCGGAGGATCGCAAGGGTCCAGCTGAAGCTGTCGCCTCCTCGCAGGAGGGGCGGACACCGGACCCTGACCCCCCACATGCTCCGGATCCTGGCGGTGGTCTTCCCTGACCTGGATGGGCAGCTGAAGGCCAGACAGCAGCAAGGAGGGGGTGAGTCCATGACTGCACTGTGAACTTTGTCTGACATGCTATGTGCCCTCCTCTGGCCTGGTTAAACTTCCACAGTACATCAGTCTTGTGGTCCAGGACCCATGTCCCTCAATTGTGACATGCCCACTCCTAATCTGATACGCAGGTGTGGTCCTTACAGTCAGGAAATTGTGTCACTTGGGTACTGTGTCCTTGCATTTTGCTTCGCTCAAGGTGGGGGACAGCATTTGTTCCCGTGACTTTGTGGTGTGCTTCATGGGTGGGTCAATTGCTCACACAATGCCTAAGTCCTGACATGTAATCTGGGTGTAACTTTCATATGTGGTCCACTTGCTGATCTGAATCACCACATGTCCCTGGGGTATTTGGCACACCCCCATGCTGCGGGTGGGAACAATGTTTGGGCCTCAGGAGTATGTATGTTAAGTGTGTCACACATGCTTAGCCACCTGCCTACTGTCCAGGGCTCATCCCTCTTTCAGGTGGAGCAGGACAGTCATGCCTACTCCAGGGCATACAATACACTCTGTACTCCCACTCCCGTGTACCAGCTGACATGTTGTGATCAGTGAAATGTTCCCTCAGGTGTCTGCCTCTGTGTCATTGTGCTGTGGCTTCGTTGTCAGGACTACTGGGATGTTTATCGGTTAGGGCTCAGCATGCCATCTGAGATGTGACCATGAGAGACGATACTTCTGTGACTTATAGGTGTTTGATCACTTGACTGTGCACACAGGTGTATGCGACTGTGAATTTCAGGCAGCTGTTTTTCATTCACAGCAGACTGTGAGGTGCTCAGGTTCAGAGAGTTGTGTTTCATGTCTCCCATATGTCCAATTGGTATGACGTGGACAAATAAGAGTTCAGATGATGTGGTTTGTGGGGGATGGACATGTGCCCTTGTCAGCTACATAACTTGCATTCCCCATGTCCTAGGATTGTGACACAGTGCAGACTGTTGTTGGCTGGCTGCCATGCCCATGTGACTGGAGACAGTGATGTATGACTTTGCAGGCATGCCTGTGCCATGGCATTAAACTTCCTAAGAGTGATCCTGCAGGGGAGTGACATGTGCAACATGCACCCCATTGTGGCATTGACTATCCGGACATGGGTGCATCATGGTGTCTGGTGCTGGTATGCATCACATGCATTTCTAATTAGACTCTGGCCATCCCTTTATCCGGACACCTGTACTGACTCAGTGGCAAGAGATGTGATGTGTGCATGTTCACATACTTCACTGTGTTCTCTGCAATGTCCAACAACTGTGTAGGTGGTGCATGTGTCCACACTGGGGAATTACCATCAGACAGGCACCAGACAGATGGGTGCAAGGGCAGGAGGGGTGTGAGTTCCATGGTTGCCCATCAGACTGACAATTGGCTTCTCCTAATCTGTGTGAGGACTTTTGGCAATGTTCAACTAAGGATGCCAGGGCTTGCTCTGTAATGTGCTGTACTTACTGTGGTGTGTGCGGTCAGTGCAGGTGACTGATGTTTGTCTGTTTCCCTAATTGTTTGCAGATACATCCACGGCCACAGGAGGGGACAGCTCCACGGACCAGGAGGAGCTGCAGAGCCAGACTGGGTCAGCAGCCGATGAGTGGTCAGAGGATACCCAGTGGCACGGAGGGCGAGGGAAGCCACACCGAGGAGTCCTCAGCACCATCCACCTCAGCTGAGGACCACAGCAGCTCGGAGGATGACTCCCTTGTGGACGCGGGTGTCAGCAGCCACCACACCCCAGCTAGTATGTCTGGCCCCGCCACCACCACCACCACCGCCCTCCCATTGGCTCCCATTCCAGAGGTCCGTGGAGGCTCCCGTGTTCGGGAGCGTGTCTCCTTCGTGCCAGGCACCGCACCCCCTGCCCCTGTGTCCCCTGCTGCCCTGAGTGAGGAGTCTGTGTACCTACTTCGCCAGCTCCATGTAGGGCAGACAGCAATGCTGAGTGTCCTCCATGCACACACCACTCTGTTGACACAGCTGGTGTCGTTCATGGAGGGCATCTCGACGGGTATGTCTGCCCTACAGAGGAGCAATAAGTCCATGGACTCCTCCCTGACGGCAGCAGTGTCCCTCCTCCAACAGTCCCTCACCCCTCCTACCTCTGCCCCATCCACACTTCCTGGCACCCTACCTGTCCCAAGCACATGCACACCTGCACGATCACCCAAACACACAGACACGAGCAGCACAGAAACACCCAAAACAAAGGCAAGACGTGCACACAAGCATCCTCAGGGGACTGATACCACACCCACAGGGGATGGGGAACAGACACACACACAGGCATCCACAGTCACTCTGCAGTCCTCCAAATCCTCTCCCTCCAAGACCCCTTCCCTTGCCTCACCTGCAACCCCACCTACACAGCAGCTCTTCCTCTGTGACCTCGGCCTCTTCCCCTCCGATCCCGCTGATCCAGCATACAGGGGGAAGAGGAAGTCCACCCACACAGAGGGGAGTGCCCCTCGCCCCCGGACACCCTCCCCCAGGCGCAGACAGACGGGGGCCCCCACCCGCAAGTCCCCCGGTCCCGGAAGAGCAAGACCCCACCACCGCCCTGCAAGTCAACCACACAGTCTCCTTCCTCCATCCCTCAGGCCCCCACAACACAGGTTCCCCCACCACACCCTGCCCCAGGTTCCCCCACCCACAGATACACCATCCCCAAAACTATCCGGCCTTCTCCACCTACCACTTGCTCTTCCAGCACCACACCCCCGCTGCACATGTTAGTGCCACTGGTGTGGAGACCGTGTCCTCCCCTCTGTCCTGCCCACCTTACCTGAACCCCATTCTACTCCCCTGGAGATGGGCACTGCAGTGGAGTCCACTACCACCCCGTCTGACTTGGGCACTGCAGTGGGGAACCTGTCCTCTCCATCTGGCCAGCCCACTAGAGTTGTGCCGGCACCCACACCATCTGACTCATGCCCCCCAGTTGTGCCGGCACACACCATGTCAGACACCTCCATTGCAGTTGTCAGTGACTCTCCAGCACCAGCCACCCCTTCCCTGCCTCCTTCTGGTGAGCCCTGATCCTGTCCCTGCGGTGCCTGGCCTGCCCCCGTATGCCCCTCCGAGGGGAATGTCCCTGGTCCCTAGCAGTGCAGGCAAGCAAAGGGTGACATCTGCCACTGTCACCCTGTTTGGACTTTATTCATGGACTGGCCATTGGCCTTTGTGTTTTTTCTGGACTTTAATTTTCAAAATAACATATGCTGATTAAAGCTACTTTCAGTTCTCTAGTGGTTTTGCTTCAGATGTACATGATGTTGATGATGCTAACCATGCCCTTGCTGCAGTGATGTTGATTTTTGATGTCAGGTAAATGAAGTGTTACTGTGCAGGACCCCATGTGGTCCAGGGGGAATGTGTCCTATCCTGGTGTGTAGCCATGTCATCCTTTGCAGCAATATGAGGGTGTCATGTTTTCCATATTTGCAAATGGGATTCCCTACCTGTTTTTTCAATATCACATCTGTGGCTTACACCCCTGCACATCAGATGTGCTTGCCATTGTTCAATTGGTCTATTTCCCTGACCGTGTGACCATCTCCACTGGACATGCATGTTTGGGCATCAATGGGGAAGGACTCATCTGTGGTATCAGTGCAACTTGCTATACATGTGTATTTGATCGGTGCAGATGATTTGGGTGACAATGCCATGACCAGGCTGATGTGACGTGAGCCTTCATTTTGTGCTAATTGTTGACTGAGTGACCAAGTGTTCTGCTGACATGATAGCGCCCTGCAGAGACAACGTATGGCACAGCTTTTCTTACACAGGAGTGGAGTCCCCTCATGGCAGTGTGTAATTCCGTGACATTGCCTGAGCCCAAGGTGTGTGTTGTGTGAGCATGTCTGTGTGTGTTCACTTCCATTTTGCTACGCAGGCTGGGGGCCCTAGTGATGTTCCTGTTTGTGATGCTTGCTGAGTTGAGCAATGTTCCCCCAAATCTTCTCCCTGGGTGCTCTGTGATGTGGGTGCATGGCACATTACTGGTGATCAGGGTGTCATCCATAGGTGTGTTTGCTGTCAGGGCTGAGTTTGTGGGCAAACGCAGATGAGACACAGTCAGGATTCCCCTTGGCACTTGTTGGTTACACAAGTCATGTAATTTACAGTTTGTGTTAGCTTCCAGTGATTGTGACACGTTGTGTGTGTGACTGCTGCCACTCCTCAGGGTCAGAGCTGCAATGTTGGAAGTTGTCTATGTGTGTTGTTTGTGGGTGAGCTTGCCTTCTTCATTGGTGTGTGACTGTGTCCGGGATCCCATTGGTTGGTGTGGATTTGACGTCATGCCCATGTACAGCGTACTGTGCAGTGTGTGAGACATTCACAAGTCTTGTTGACTGGCCATGTGTGATGGGTATCTCCGCCTTAGTTCCCCCACCACCCCTGGGATTGTCATGGGTGCATGTGCAATGTCACCAGTCCATGTGAGCTTCACTGCTGCACATTGGTGGAGATCAAGGTGTGTGGTGTTGAGTGTGTGCAAATGAGAGTTGTTGCACGGCTAGACCCCTACCTCCATGTTGGCCTTGGCTGACAGTCCGTGCTGTTTTATTTGTGCTTGTGTAGGTGTGATGGTAGTTAGTTGCTCAGGACACATGACTGTGGTTCACAGTGTGTACGACACCTACCTTTGTCATCACAGTGGGATTATCATGCAGGCCAGTGTCACCACAATGTGGGGTCCCTGGGGGTAGTGCTGTGGTGGGTATGTCTCTTGCTGTGTTAGTTGCTGTTCCTACAAGCTTGTGTGACATTTGTAATTTGGGCACCCTCATCTAACAATGCCTGATTGCCCACATAGGGGAATCCGATCCATGAGTTACTTTTGTGTGGCACTGTGTTGACATCTGTGTAATGGGGATTCAGGCCTCCTCGTGTGTTGTGTGTTTGCCTGGGGACACTGGCACACCACCCCCCTCACCTGTTGTGTTTGATATGCAGTGTGAGTCTGCCTGTTTGTGTTTGTGCATTTGCACCACTGCATTGGCATATCTTTGATGTGCCATTGGCTGTATGTTGTTTGGTGGCTTTCCCCTGCTGTCCCTGGGACTCCTAGGTCATCAGTCAGCACAATGATCATGGTTTGTATGTCCCATTGCTGCCATGGTATGGTATTTGTTCACCTGACATCTACAGTCTCCACAGGATATCTACATTTGTGTGTCCATTGGTGCAGATATGTGGATCTGCATTATGATGGTCACTTCTGTCATTGTGTTATTTGTGAATGTTGACAATGTGAGCCCCCATGGGTGATGTTTGTCTGCACATGGCCAAAGCGATGTTTCATTGGCACTGCACTGTTTGCCTCACCCAATCTATGTTGCTATGGGACACAAGCACTACTATGCCACTGATGTGTTTGTTGTTGTGTGACCAGGAATAATCCATGCAGTGTGGCATTTGCAGCTTTTACCATGACTACACTTACATTTTGGTCACTGTGGTGATGGGGCTTTAGACACCATTGCCACAATGTTCAAAATGTGCTTCAGCTATGGACCCCACACTTACATTTTGGTCACTGTGATGATGGGGCTTTGGGCCCCATTGCCACACTGTTCAAAATGTGCTTCAGCTATGGACCCCACACTTACCTTTTGGTCACTGTGATGATGGGGCTTTGGGCCCCATTGCCACACTGTTCAAAATGTGCTTCAGCTATGGACCCCACACTTACCTTTTGGTCACTGTGATGATGGGGGTTTAGGCCCCATTGCCACACTGTTCAAAATGTGCTTCAGATATGGAACCCACACTTACCTTTTGGTCACTGTGATGATGTGGGTTTAGGCCCCATTGCCACAATGTTCAAAATGTGCTTCAGCTATGGAACCCACACTTACCTTTTGGTCACTGTGATGATGGGGTGTTCGACCCCATTGCCACAGTGGTCATGGTCGGCTTGCATTGTGGAGGCCACACACATTTATGTGTGACACATGTGATAGGGGGTCACATTGTATGTTCAATGTCATGTTCAGTGTTGTAGGCATTTGACACAGACTACACACGCTTGTCATGGTGTTGGGGGGATGTAATTTTCAGACATTCCTTATGTTGGAGTATGCTGGTTGTGTCATGCATTACCCGTCCTATGAGTAGGGGTTGTGTGGGTGGTAGGCATCCATCCCCCTATGAGTGGGGGTGGTGTTAGTGGTAGGCATCCATCCCCCTATGAGTGGGGATGGTAGTAGTGGCAGGCATCCAGCCCCCCCTGAGTAGGGGTGGTGGTAGTGGCAGGCATCCAGCCCCCCATGAGTAGGGGTGGTGGTAGTGGTAGGCATCCATCCCCCTATGAGTGGGGGTGGTGTTAGTGGTAGGCATCCATCCCCCTATGAGTGGGGATGGTAGTAGTGACAGGCATCCAGGCCCCCTGAGTAGGGGTGGTGGTAGTGGCAGGCATCCAGCCCCCATGAGTAGGGGTGGTGTTAGTGGTAGGCATCCATCCCCCTATGAGTGGGGATGGTAGTAGTGACAGGCATCCAGGCCCCCTGAGTAGGGGTGGTGGTAGTGGCAGACATCCAGCCCCCTGAGTAGGGGTGGTGGTAGTGGCAGGCATCCAGCCCCCATGAGTAGGGGTGGTGGTAGTGGTAGGCATCCATCCCCCGATGAGTGGGGATGGTAGTAGTGACAGGCATCCAGGCCCCCTGAGTAGGGGGGTGGTAGTGGCAGGCATCCAGCCCCCATGAGTAGGGGTGGTGGTAGTGGTAGGCATCCATCCCCTATGAGTGGGGATGGTAGTAGTGACAGGCATCCAGCCCCCCTGAGTAGGGGTGGTGGTAGTGGCAGGCATCCAGCCCCCATGAGTAGGGGTGGTGTTAGTGGTAGGCATACATCCCCCTATGAGTGGGGGTGGTGTTGGTGGTAGGCATCCATCCCCCTATGAGTGGGGATGGTAGTAGTGACAGGCATCCAGGCCCCAATGAGTAGGGGTGGTGGTAGTGGCAGGCATCCAGCCCCCCATAAGTAGGGGTGGTGGTAGTGGTAGGCATCCATCCCCCTATGAGTGGGGATGGTAGTAGTGACAGGCATCCAGCCCCCCCTGAGTAGGGGTGGTGGTAGTGGCAGGCATCCAGCCCCCCATGAGTAGGGGTGGTGTTAGTGGTAGGCATACATCCCCCTATGAGTGGGGGTGGTGTTAGTGGTAGGCATCCATCCCCCTATGAGTGGGGATGGTAGTAGTGACAGGCATCCAGGCCCCCCTGAGTAGGGGTGGTGGTATTGGCAGGCATCCAGCCCCCCATGAGTAGGGGTGGTGGTAGTGGTAGGCATCCATCCCCCTATGAGTGGGGATGGTAGTAGTGACAGGCATCCAGCCCCCTGAGTAGGGGTGGTGGTAGTGGCAGGCATCCAGCCCCCATGAGTAGGGGTGGTGTTAGTGGTAGGCATCCATCCCCCTATGAGTGGGGGTGGTGTTAGTGGTAGGCATCCATCCCCCTATGAGTGGGGATGGTAGTAGTGACAGGCATCCAGCCCCCTCTGAGTAGGGGTGGTGGTAGTGGCAGGCATCCAGCCCCCCATGAGTAGGGGTGGTGGTAGTGGTAGGCATCCATCCCCCTATGAGTGGGGGTGGTGTTAGTGGTAGGCATCCATCCCCCTATGTGTGGGGATGGTAGTAGTGACAGGCATCCAGGCCCCCATGAGTAGGGGTGGTGGTAGTGGCAGGCATCCAGCCCCCCATGAGTAGGGGTGGTGGTAGTGACAGGCATCCAGCCCCCCATGAGTAGGGGTGGTGGTAGTGGCAGGCATCTAACCCCCATGAGTGGGGGTGGTGTTAGTGGTAGGCATCCATCCCCCTATGAGTGGGGGTGGTGTTAGTGGTAGGCATCCATCCCCCTATGAGTGGGGATGGTAGTAGAGACAGGCATCCAGCCCCCCCTGAGTAGGGGTGGTGGTAGTGGCAGGCATCCAGCCCCCATGAGTAGGGGTGGTGGTAGTGGTAGGCATCCATCCCCCTATGAGTGGGGGTGGTGTTAGTGGTAGGCATCCATCCCCCTATGAGTGGGGATGGTAGTAGTGACAGGCATCCAGGCCCCCATTAGTAGGGGTGGTGGTAGTGGCAGGCATCCAGCCCCCCATGAGTAGGGGTGGTGGTAGTGACAGGCATCCAGCCCCCCATGAGTAGGGTTGGTGGTAGTGGTAGGCATCCATCCCCCTATGAGTGGGGATGGTAGTAGTGACAGGCATCCAGGCCCCTCTGAGTAGGGGTGGTGGTAGTGGTAGGCATCCATCCCCCTATGGGTGTGTATGGCATTGGTGATGGCCATCCTGCCCCTATGGTTCTGCTGTTGCTAGTGTATGTCATTTCTGCATCCCTATGTGTGTGTGACATATTTCGGGTACGTGTCGTTTGTTTGTGTTGTTGGTGTTTGACTTACCGTCTGCACCGTACGCGTCCGTGCCGGTCCCGGTAATAGATGTAGAGTATTGGTAGGACCTGCCCGATGGGATTCATGCTTGGGTCGTCTCGTTCGGGTTTCTCGTGTCTTCGACTCGTACTCGTCGCTGGCTTGTTCGTCTCGTAGCCCTGGTTCGTCTTGTGGCGCGAATCGGAGCTTATGTACGGCTCTCCCGGATGCTCAAACGTGCCAGACGTAGCGACGGGTTCGGCGCGTACGGAAGGCGCATTGTACTAGTCCGGCCGGAAGGTGCTGTGTATTTGCTTCCGTGCGACTCGAATCGGCGTTTACGGATACGGCTCGGGCGGGGAACAGGAGCTGAAATGGGTAAGTACGGCTCGCTCGGAATCTGGGCTGTTATGCGCATCGTACTTGTTCGTTCGGACGAGTGTTCGAACCGGTCGGGAAACACGCGTTCGGCTTGTATTTTTCCGGACGAATACTGTTAGGTGCGCTTCCGGCCGAGATCGGAATCGACCCCTTAATTGTATTAATACCGCATTCAAAAGAAACCCGATCTGAAAAATGACCACACCTAAACTGTTTTCATTTTTCTTTATGGGAGATTGCTATTGTTGACATTGTCAACAAAGCTTATTAAGTACCTCTAAAAGCCAACATACTTAAATGCTTAGCAAAAAAAAACGGCATTCATTGCAGGACAACCAACACTGATCATATCCATTACAATTAAGACTTCCAGGTCTCCGTTTTTACTGATTTTTACAGATAAATACAGACAGAAAGGAATGTGTTTCCTATCTGTATTTATTTTTAAAAGCAGAAAAATACAGAAAAATGTCCATCTTGTGAGTAACTCTTCTTGTTGTCCTGCATGAATTCCAGACCAACTTCTAAGCACATAAACACTATGGCGATTTTAAAACAGGATGAGACTCCCTTAAATACAGGCATATGTTAACATATATTTGTATATAACGCTAATATTCACCTGTCGGAGTAGTTTTTGTTATATTTGGCTGCTTAATTTACTAAAATACACAGGCATCAAAGTATGAGTGCCTGTTTATCAGTTAAATAAATATAAAAGTATATCATTTTACAACTTTTTTATTCTCAAAACATAAAATAAATATGGATAAATACCAATAAAATGAACAAAAAATAAATATGGATAAATACAGACGGAAATGTTAAAAAAATAAATACCATAGAACTGGAAGACCTAATTCTAATCATTCCTGTACTTCAAAAAACAAAAAGTGGTGTTAGTGGTAGGCATCCATCCCCCTATGAGTGGGGATGGTAGTAGTGACAGGCATCCAGGCCCCCCTGAGTAGGGGTGGTGGTAGTGGCAGGCATCCAGCCCCCCTGAGTAGGGGTGGTGGTAGTGGTAGGCATCCATCCCCCTATGAGTGGGGATGGTAGTAGTGACAGGCATCCAGGCCCCCCTGAGTAGGGGTGGTGGTAGTGGCAGGCATCCAGCCCCCCATGAGTAGGGGTGGTGTTAGTGGTAGGCATACATCCCCCTATGAGTGGGGGTGGTGTTGGTGGTAGGCATCCATCCCCCTATGAGTGGGGATGGTAGTAGTGACAGGCATCCAGGCCCCGCTGAGTAGGGGTGGTGGTATTGGCAGGCATCCAGCCCCCCATGAGTAGGGGTGGTGGTAGTGGTAGGCATCCATCCCCCTATGAGTGGGGATGGTAGTAGTGACAGGCATCCAGCCCCCCTGAGTAGGGGTGGTGGTAGTGGCAGGCATCCAGCCCCCATGAGTAGGGGTGGTGTTAGTGGTAGGCATCCATCCCCCTATGAGTGGGGGTGGTGTTAGTGGTAGGCATCCATCCCCCTATGAGTGGGGATGGTAGTAGTGACAGGCATCCAGCCCCTCTGAGTAGGGGTGGTGGTAGTGGCAGGCATCCAGCCCCCATGAGTAGGGGTGGTGGTAGTGGTAGGCATCCATCCCCCTATGAGTGGGGGTGGTGTTAGTGGTAGGCATCCATCCCCCTATGTGTGGGGATGGTAGTAGTGACAGGCATCCAGGCCCCCATGAGTAGGGGTGGTGGTAGTGGCAGGCATCCAGCCCCCCATGAGTAGGGGTGGTGGTAGTGACAGGCATCCAGCCCCCCATGAGTAGGGGTGGTGGTAGTGGCAGGCATCTAGCCCCCCATGAGTGGGGGTGGTGCTAGTGGTAGGCATCCATCCCCCTATGAGTGGGGGTGGTGTTAGTGGTAGGCATCCATCCCCCTATGAGTGGGGATGGTAGTAGAGACAGGCATCCAGCCCCCCCTGATAGGGGTGGTGGTAGTGGCAGGCATCCAGCCCCCATGAGTAGGGGTGGTGGTAGTGGTAGGCATCAATCCCCCTATGAGTGGGGGTGGTGTTAGTGGTAGGCATCCATCCCCCTATGAGTGGGGATGGTAGTAGTGACAGGCATCCAGGCCCCCATTAGTAGGGGTGGTGGTAGTGGCAGGCATCCAGCCCCCCATGAGTAGGGGTGGTGGTAGTGACAGGCATCCAGCCCCCCATGAGTAGGGGTGGTGGTAGTGGTAGGCATCCATCCCCCTATGAGTGGGGATGGTAATAGTGACAGGCATCCAGGCCCCTCTGAGTAGGGGTGGTGGTAGTGGTAGGCATCCATCCCCCTATGGGTGTGTATGGCATTGGTGATGGCCATCCTGCCCCTATGGTTCTGCTGTTGCTAGTGTACGTCATTTCTGCATCCCTATGTGTGTGTGACATATTTCGGGTACGTGTCGTTTGTTTGTGTTGTTGGTGTTTGACTTACCGTCTGCACCGTACGCGTCCGTGCTGGTCCCGGTAATAGATGTAGAGTATTGGTAGGACCTGCCCGATGGGATTCATGCTTGGGTCGTCTCGTTCGGGTTTCTCGTGTCTTCGACTCGTACTCGTCGCTGGCTTGTTCGTCTCGTAGCCCTGGATCGTCTTGTGGCGCGAATCGGAGCTTATGTACGGCTCTCCCGGATGCTCAAACGTGCCGGACGTAGCGACGGGTTCGGCGCGTACGGAAGGCGCATTGTACTAGTCCGGCCGGAAGGTGCTGTGTATTTGCTTCCGTGCGACTCGAATCGGCGTTTACGGATACGGCTCGGGCGGGGAACAGGAGCTGAAATGGGTAAGTACGGCTCGCTCGGAATCTGGGCTGTTATGCGCATCGTACTTGTTCGTTCGGACGAGTGTTCGAACCGGTCGGGAAACACGCGTTCGGCTTGTATTTTTTCCGGACGAATACTGTTAGGTGCGCTTCCGGCCGAGATCGGAATCGACCCCTTAATTGTATTAATACAGCATTCAAAAGAAACCCGATCTGAAAAATGACCACACCTAAACTGTTTTCATTTTTCTTTATGGGAGATTGCTATTGTTGACATTGTCAACAAAGCTTATTAAGTACCTCTAAAAGCCAACATACTTAAATGCTTAGCAAAAAAAAAACGGCATTCATTGCAGGACAACCAACACTGATCATATCCATTACAATTAAGACTTCCAGGTCTCCGTTTTTACTGATTTTTACAGATAAATACAGACAGAAAGGAATGTGTTTCCTATCTGTATTTATTTTTAAAAGCAGAAAAATACAGAAAAATGTGCATCTTGTGAGTAACTCTTCTTGTTGTCCTGCATGAATTCCAGACCAACTTCTAAGCACATAAACACTATGGCGATTTTAAAACAGGATGAGACTCCCTTAATTACAGGCATATGTTAACATATATTTGTATATAACGCTAATATTCACCTGTCGGAGTAGTTTTTGTTATATTTGGCTGCTTAATTTACTAAAATACACAGGCATCAAAGTATGAGTGCCTGTTTATCAGTTAAATAAATATAAAAGTATATCATTTTACAACTTTTTATTCTCAAAACATAAAATAAATATGGATAAATACCAATAAAATGAACAAAAAATAAATATGGATAAATACAGACGGAAATGTTAAAAAAATAAATACCATAGAACTGGAAGACCTAATTCTAATCATTCCTGTACTTCAAAAACAAAAACACTAACATTTTAAATAAAGAAGACAACAATTATTCTAACTATTGCATGTCTACTCTATTCTATTTCTACTTCTTTACAATTTACTAACAAAAACCGTTTGTTATACTTAGAATACAAACACATTTAACAACATCAATTTATTCTTTATAGGAAGAAGCAATAAAAATGGTATTCTTTGCAGGACAACCAACTTTGATAAAATCTATTACAATTAAAGGCTCCAGCGACAGCATTACAATAAAACTATGAAGAGAACCCACACATTTTCAATTTAAAACTGGAGACTACATAAAAATAACTCCTAAAACCGTACATGAATATAATGGAGAAAAAATATGAAATTCTACAAAATGCAGTCAAGATTAACATTTAAACAACCTTCACCTGATTACATATAAGGCTTCTACTCCCCCACTCACTATGGCAAGTCAGATTTTATCGGGGCAGACTACTTTAGTGCCTACTGAGTTTGAAAGGTGTTCTCTGCTTTCAGAAAGTGAATTAGCAATCAAGATGCCTTTAAATCGTGTTTTTATCTAGTCACATTTGTTTTCAATGACAGAGGTCAAATGTCAGGTTGTGCCTTCTTACATATTGCTTCTTAGTTTATCCCCGAGATTGGTGTTTACCTTTCTTTCTCTCAATGCCATGTTAGAGTATTTGCAAAATAAAATGTCTGACAACTGTGCTGGGCACACAACATTTACATAGCTTGTAAATCTAATTTACAAATGTTTCAAAATATACTTCAGCACTTAGGTAAGTAGATTTAAATGTTTGCCTACACAGGGCAAGCACTGTCTCTGCAAAACATTTGGGGGCATATTTACAATAAACTGGAGGAGCGCGGTATAGCTCCAAAATTGCTAACGCCGTGCTCCATCGTTTAAAAAAGCAGGGATACACCGTATTCACAAGAATGCGGCGCACCCCTGCGTTTCCCCTAGCGCTGGCGCTAAATCTAGCTGCCCATAGTACAAGGGTGTCTCCATTGCAGGAATGATTGCTCATCTGCAGGAAGGTGTCCCTTCCTGCACATAATCCATAATGGTTATTTGCAACTTCTATATGTGCTGCTTTGTGCAGGACACATAGAAGTTGCAACTCGTCATTTTTAAATGATTGCTTATGTGCAGGAAGGGGAACCTTCCTGCACATGAACACTCACTAATGGCAATTTGCTGTTTCTCAGTGTGCTGCATAATGCAACACACATAAAAACAGCAAAAACAAGGAGAATGTAATCATTTCCCCTCGTTTTGCCAGGTTAAGACCAGGTTTTCCCTGGTCCTATTTTTGGAGCTGCCCCTTATTTACACCACTGTTGTAAATTGGGGGCAGTGTCTAAAGCAATTGTTGTTGCGGCAGAACGCCTACCGCAACACCCATTGCCCGCCCCTTTCATCCTAAGTGCTGCGTGAAAAGGGCTTTATTTACAAGGTGGTATTAAGCCACGTTAAATGGCTTAACACCGCATTGTAAATAAGGCAAAGGGCTTATCGCCACCAGAATGCCATAAAAAGTGATGTTCAGGTGGCGATAAGCCCTTGCAAATATGCAGCTTGGTTTACCAACAGTGGGATTAAAGCCCACCCATACCTTACCATTAGTCACCTTCAGCATTGCTCTCATTTGCTTTGTTCCCGTTTGTCATGGCATGCATGAGTCATACTCTATTTATGTGTTTGGTCCTCCCCTGAAGCAGTATGTACTTCGACTTCTCCCATTTTTGGTGCTACGTTTTGGGTGGGTTCAAGCAGTCCATATGAGTGTTTGTATTTTCAATACATACCTCACATCGCAATCCAGGCAGCTTCTTCCCCCCCTCCACCCGTTACCTTCCATGTTGCTTCTTTTCCCCACTATATAAACAAATAAGCTCATATATGCAAGCAGATAGGTGAAATATTGTGACACAGATTACACATATTCCTGTACTGTAGACTGTAAGTGTGATTCTGCCTGCCTTTCGAATAAAGAATGCTGCAACATTATTTATTGTCCCCAAATATTATTGACTAAAACATTGTTTCTGCTGCGTTCTTCTACTTTCTACAAAATACAGTGACCACCAGTGCAGAGCCTCTGTGAAACATTGACAAAACCCGAGAGTGGCTTCTCTTCTGAGATTAAGGGCCCTGTTGAACTTGAAGTGAGGCTTTGACATAGGCCATTAAATGATTTCTTATAGGCCACTGCACTCTACACCACTCTACTCTACTTTACTATGCACCACCGCACACCACTGCATTCTACAACACTACGCCAATGTGCTTTACACCACTCTACTCTACACCACTCCACGCGACTCTACTATGCACAACTCTATGCCACTTCACTTTATACCACAATACACTACTCTACACTACGCCAATGCACTCTACTTTGCACCACTCAACAACCATTACTCTACACCACTCCACGCTGCACCACCTCACTCTATGGTACTCTAGGCAACTGCACCCTACACCATTGCAGTATATGCCACTCTACTCTGCACTACTCCCCTCTACACCACTCCACTCTATTCTATTCTGCACCACTCTATGCTTTTGCACTATACGCCACTCTACTATACACCACTGCACTCCACACCAATGCACTCTATGCCAGCCTAATTTACTCTATGCCACTCCACCCCACTCTACGGCACTGCAGTCAATGTCACTCTACTCTACATCACTATACACCACTGCATTCTACTCCACTTCATGCCAATGAACTCTAGTCTGCACCAGTCTACACCAATACGCTCTACACTGCACAACTCCACTCTACACCACTTACCTCTGTGACATTCCACTCTACACCATTGCACTCTACCCCACCGCGCCACTACCCTCTGTGCTACAAAACTGTACTCTGTACCACTCCACTTTACGCTACTCTAGATGACTCAACTCTACACCACAGCACTCTACAGCACTTTACTGTAGTCTGCACAACTCTACTTTACAGCACTCTACTCCACTCTACACCAATACACTCTCTGCCAATACACTCTACTCTGCACCACTCCACTCTACGACCCTGCACTCTACGCCACTGTAAACTACTCAGCACCAAAGCACTCTATGTCACTCTACTCTACGCCACTCCACTGCACTCTACTCCAGACTACTCTAGTCTGCACCTCTATACTCAACTATACACTACTGTACTCTATGCCACTCTACTCTGCACCACTCCACACCACTGTGTTGTAATGTTATAAACTTCAGCTAGTCATTTAGCAAGGTACTGTGAGGTATATATGGTACCATTAATTCGTCCAGAGTAATACCTCTTCTGCATAGCTTCCAAGGATGATTGTTAAACTGTAGTAAAGAGTGATTTGTCAAGAGATACTGTAGGAGTACGATGTGTCTAGGGCTGCATGGAATAAACTTATCTGTGAACCTGAATCTGCTGCGTGGAGTCTTTACTACAGAATTGGCGTCGAGTGATAACAGCCCTAGATACACTGCAGTATTCTGGTACAGGCTGGCAGGAACAGACGTCAGGCTAGCGGTGTGGAAATCGTCACACAGAATCTCCACAGAGAGCCATTTGGCTGGAGTGTGTATTCAGCAGTGAGGCACATCAGTGAAGCGGTGTGGTGCTTTGTTACACGAAAGCCACGGTTTGGTTTCCCAACAGGAGGAAGAGCGGTGATGGGCCGGTTTAGTGACGTCATGGGCTGCTGTGCTGGCCTGTCAGGTTGGATGCGGGTCAGTGACGTGCTTGCGTGAGAGCAGCTCCATCGAGTGTTCTACACACAGCGCATTGTATCACAAAGAAAGTATCCTGTCTGGTTGCGATGCAGGTCAGTGAAGTTCTGGCATAAGATCTTCCCACTGAGTTGTGTGACGTGCAGTGCTTTACGTCACAAAGGGGAGCCGCATTAGTTTCATTGCAACCTCCCTTGGCCAATGGTGGATACTGGCTGTGTTGGAAAAAACAGCCAGCATTAGTTATCACCACAAGTCGTGTGGCCAATGGCAAATTTTAATGTGTCCGGCAACAACTCTTCACGTTGTGACGTGGGGTCGCTGTGGTAATGCAGGTGCCTTAGTGCGTACACACCGCGACTGGCACCTGCAGCGCATTTAACGCTTCAACAGTGGAGAGGATCTACGCACCCATTTTCTGGGTATTCGGTGAAGAGCGCGTTGTGTTTGGTAAGTTTGCGCATGCGTTGGGGGCTGCACGTGCATTTTCAGACTTGTAATCTCGGTGGAACTGCAGCACGTGCATTGCTCATAACAGTAACTGTGTTGGCTTTGTGTTCACTGGCAAATTCTCTTCAGTATCACTGTTGATTTTGAAGAAAAGTGTATGCATATGTTTTCTGTTTCAGCAATTGTAATTTACAGGAAAGAATAATAGAAATTCCACCAGGTATACTGTTATAATCTTCTTACACCTTTCAGGCCATTAGCTCTTGCCAGGAATGTTAGTTCTGTCTCCATGGTAAAGGTTTTATGGGAGACGGTTATTTGTCCTGACAGTGCAGGCGAGTTTGGATGTTGGTGGTGCTGTACCGGAGAATAAAGGCTTTCAAATACAGACTCATCTTACGTTTTATTACTGGCGACTAGTTGTGCCTGATTGGGGACAGGCGTCTTGCACCACCAATTCCCCTATTGGACCCATGCAATGCAGAAAAGAAGAAGAAACAGCTCTATGGAAACAGATGGTAGGATTTATTGATTTTGAACAGTGAGTACGTGGACAAGTGTTTCTGCGCTGCTCTTACCGTGGAAGCAGCGTCCAGAATTGGGCTTTTGTTTGGGGTATCGAACCGATTTTCAGGAGCTCGAGCCTCAGTTCACGCGCTGGACACTCACGCACTTTGCTCTCCTGGCTTTTGGAATTCAGCACATGCCGGTCACGTCGGCCTTAGACAAGGAGATTTGTTTTTCCTTAGAGTAGTGGCCGTTGCATTGTTATCACGCGCATGATGGGATGATGTCCTGCGCATAGCGACGTGCCGCCATTTTAGTTAAGGAGTGAAGTTCCTTTGCTCTGTGTTCACAGTGCTATCGAGATCGTTTTTAGGTCGAGCCTAGAGCAGCGCATGCGCTGCTTGCTCGACTTTTAGTAAGGGGGTTTTCAAAGTGCTACCAAGCCGGCCACCAGCTTGCTGTTACGCGCACAAGCGCGCGCGACATGCACAGCTGCCATCCTCTCCAATGCTCGCTATGCCTCTCCTTCTTTCGCGCGCACCACTCTACTCCCTTGTCATTCTCATGCTTTCTATACTGTAGCGGGCCGCGGCCGCAGCCGCCAGCTTTGTTTACTTTTGCTCAACAGTGCAGAATCGATGCACCCGCACTTTTACTTTAACCACGTTAAAGTAAGCGCGGGTGCCGCGATTGTAGCAAAATTTAAGAAATACGTTTTTTAAAAATATTTCTTTACTTTTGTGCAATTGTGGCACCCGCGCTTTACTTTAACATGGTTAAATGTAAAGCACCGGTGCCGCGATTGCTGCAAAAGTAAAGAAATAGAAAAAAACATCTATTTCTTAACTTTTGCAACAATCGCAGCACCCGCGCTTTACACCTGCGCTTTACTTTTAACATGGTTAAAGTAAAGCGCGGGTGCTGCAATTGTTGCAAAAGTTAAGAAATAGATGTTTTTTCTATTTCTTTACTTTTGCAGCAATCGCGGCACCGGTGCTTTGCATTTAACCATGTTAAAGTAAAGCGCGGGTTCTGCGACATTTCATCCACCATTTTCTTTAAAGTTTTTTTTTATTCTCCCTCAAACGGAGCCTCCTCACCAGCCACACTGCGCCCCTGCACGCACCCTGTCTATGCATTTCTCCCCACTGTCACGGAGTTGTCCTTTTTTATTCAGTTTGCCATTCATTTATAAACAATCCATTTTGTCTTGCTTATTTTCCCAGGTCAACTCCCCCACCCTGCAATACCACAATGATGTTCTAAAGTGACAATGTATCTATTTGCTGCCTCGAAATACTACCGAATCCTTGCTCCACCACCCCTCCTTCCGTTTTATCCCACACTAAACCATGGGGAGGGGCAAATTTATCATCTGGTGTGTAGTTAGTAGAAGTTAATCACAAATGACATTTTGGGCAGACTTTTATTAAACGTATATAGACATCCATTTGTTTCTTTCGGTCAAAGTGTTTTTATATGGAGGAGTTCATCGTATGCATATGCTCTCGATTATTCGTGAATGCACAGCACAAGGCCATAAATATAGCACCAACAAAACTGCGATTATGCACAGTACTAAGACAAAGCACTGCTGGCTGTGGTAATATAAAGCAATATGTTGACAAGATGGCTCAGTGAGTTAAAAACCACTTGCTCCTGATGCTTTCTGTTTTTTGCTTGGATCCTGTTGTGTTTTTACAATAAGCAAGCGTTGATAGCGCTGTGCTGTCTAAAACATGAAGTGCGGTATACTCCAACACCGCGCTTCACGTTTTGTTCCCTGACACCCGCTTCATCTTTTTACATGTACATTGCACCTCATAAACAGATTTGTGTGTCACGACATACTTTATCACAAAAGTCAGCCTGGTCTCCAGCTTACACATAGTTTCGTTCTTAGTCAAACATTAACGGCTTGTTGTTGCAAAATATACACAGCGCGTGCATTTTGTAATTCTGGTCAGGAGGTGCAATGTAAATTTGTAAATGCACGCGCTCTATATATTTAGAAACAACAAGCCAGGAAAGTTAAACTAATAACGAAACCATGTGTAATCTGGAGACAAGGCTGACTTTCGTGTAAAATGATTCCTGCTCCACAAGCCTGCTTCTCCAGCTCCTTCCTCTCTGCTGGGAACAGACAACAGGCGCCCCGGGGGCACAAGGCAGACCGAGACATCCTCCTTGATGAATGGCTTTTAAATTCCACGTGTGAACGAGAGCACAAGCCACACAGAGACATCCTCCTTAATGGATGTTTCCCCTCTGAGGTCAATCAGTTGACGCTTAACTCCAAACATTTTGCTCCATCAAAAGCCAGTTTTTTTTTAAGGATACTGTCTTAAACAGTATTGTTTGCGTGGTCGATTTTTATTACAATTTTGTTCGCCCAATTTCATTATTTCACACACCAACTATTTTACTAGCAGTGAATATTTCTACAGTCGGTTATTTTCCTGGAAGTGGAATCTGTGATTTGCAGGTTGCATGTCGATCTCTGCAGCAAGGACATTAACAAGTCGAGCTGCATTGTAAACTGGTGCGCGTGTAAAGCGCTCCAATGCCTTCGGGTCGAGTTCGCGCTATATAAATGCGCGCGCTCTATAAAAGGAATTTTTTTTTTTAAACGCGGTGCATACCCTCAAACCAAAACACCTACTGCACTTTTGGTATAATCGCGGCACCGGCGAGTAACCTTTAACCATGTTAAAAGTAAAGCGCCGGTGCCGCAATTGATGCAAAAGTAGGAGGCAGTGAGTAATGTACAACTTTTTACCTGCAGCACTTCCTCCTTTCCCCATTCCAAATACAAGTCTCCTTTCATTGTTTTCAGCATCTCCTCAGATTAAAAAACACAATTGTTCCGGAAGGCTTGAAAAAAATACAAAAAGAGAGTTTGTACTTAAAAAACCACCTTGGGCGCGGCTATGGTGTTCTGCAACAGTTGAGTGATCCAAAACTCGCATTTTTTTATCACTACAAACCCACCAACTAACTATCTTACTAGCAGTGAATATTTCTACTGTCTGACTGACTCTGTCTGTCACTCTGTCAGACTGACTCTGACTGTCACTCAGTATGACTGACTCTGCCTGTCACTCTGTCTGACTGCCTCTGCCTATTACTCTGTCTGAATGACTCTGTCTGACACTCTGTCTGACTGAGTCTGTCTGACTGAGTCTGACTAACTCTGTTTGTTTCACTAACTCTGTCTGTCTGTCTATCTGTCTGACTCTGTCTGTCTGACTGACTGTCTGTCACTCTGTCTGAATGACTCTATCTGAATGACTCTGTCTGACTCTGTCTGTCTGAAGCTGTCTATCTCTGTCTGTCTGTCTGTCTGTCTATCTGTCTAAGTATATCTGTCTGTCTGTCTCTATCTGTCTGTCTGACTCTGTCTCTGTCTGACTCTGTCTATCTGTCTTAGTCTGTCTGTCTGACTCTGTCTGTCTGTCTCACACTGTCTGTCTGACACTGTCTGTCTGAGTCTGTCTGTCTGTCTGACACTGTCTGTCTGACTCTGTCTGTCTGTCTGACACTGTCTGTCTGACTCTGTCTGACACTGACTCTATCTGACACTGTCTGTCTGTCTGACTCTGTCTAACTCTGTCTGTCTGTCTGTATGACTCAGTATGTCAACACAATATTTAACAAAGACAGCGGTACAATAACCACCTAGATCAATCCCATCACTGCAAAATCAATCCATAAAAGCTATATCTCTATACCAATTAATGCAAGGAGGAAATGCAGTCGAACATCTATTAATATCAATATTCGCTGCCTGTAAACTCAGTCAAACACACAGTATAGCCAACAAGCATTGCCATAGCCAATAGGTCTCGCCTTTAGGACATTATAAGTGTTTAGCCAAGCAACAGTTGATGTTCTTGCACCAAGAATATGGTGCTGCATAACTAAATACTTAAAAGGTCCCAAAAGCGAGACCTATTGGCTATGCCAATGCTTGTTGTGGAAGTCGTTTTCAGTTATGGACTCTGAGGATTACACTGAGGTCAGACTGTGGTGAGATTTATTGTGACAGATTTATTCTTGTATTTTTGTGCTTTTAGTTTTGCTCATTCCAAATCATCTGGATTTAAAGAAGTGTATACCGCAAGACAACATGACAACTACCAGTATGTCACAACCACCTGCCTTTCTCTCAGAAAAAGGTGATCCTATTTTGCCATGGAAAAGGTGGAAGAAGTTATTTGAGTCCTATATTGTGGCTATGGGAGGGGGGGTAATTTTCTGCTTTCAGGAAGCAAGTCATATTGATGCACAATCTTGGCATTGAGGGACGGAATATCTATGACAGCATTGATGAACTGCCAATTGGTAATGGAGATGGGGAGCCTTCGGATGTTTATGAGATGTTTATGAAAATGCTGGTACAGTACTTTGGACCACGTATCAATGTGTTATTAGAGCGTCATAGGTTTTTCACTGTGGTGCAGGAACCCAGTGAGAAGGTGGGAAATTATGTTGCTTCTCTAAAGACTTTAGCTCACACGTGTGAGTTTGGGGAGCTGCCTGATTCTCTTGTTAGAGATCATTTGATGTGATGCACCAACAGCAACAGGGTGCAGGAGAAATTACTGTCTAAAAACTTGTTGCTTGTGGAAGCAGTAGCCATTGTGGATGGGATAGAAAATACGTCAAGCTTGGTGAAAGAGATAAGGAAAGGCGCAGTGGACAAAGGTGACACAGAGAGTAGTATTCATGGTATTATGAATCATGCAGCACTCCAGGCTGGAGGCGAAAATGTTTTAAAAGTCTCCTCTGGTATAAAGAGGAGGAGTGTTGAACACGACTCACAGACACGTGCACATACAGACAATGACTCACAGACACGTGCACATACAGACAATGACTCACAGACATGTGGACATGCAGATTTGAAGAAAGCCAAGTGTTTCAAATGTGGAAGTTTTGCGCATTATTACAACAGTCCAAACTGATATGCTAGAGGGTCGGTGTGCAAGAAATGTGGCATCAGAGGGCATTATGCACAAATGTGTAGATCTGCTGAGAAGGTAAAAGGGATGGAAAGTATGTTGAATGGTGTGCGCACTGTAGTTTTGAGTGTGAATGATGACAATGGAGAGGTGGATTCTGGAAAAGTAACAATGCCAGAGTGTGAGATTGAAGTGGATGAAAAAACCTTTGTGGTGCTGACAGATTCTGGTTCACCATTCACTATGATTGGAAACAAGCAGAGGGATGCAAAATTTGCCACAGAGGATGTCAAACTGTTTCCGCTGGATATTAACCCAGTTAGTTATGGTGGGTCACGTATTAAAGTACTGGGTTATATTGTCACCAAAATTGAATTTAAAAACAGACAAACTATTCGGAGAGTATATGTGGCAGAGAGAGGTGACAATCTCTTGGGTTGGAGGAACCAACGTGATTTGGGAAATATTTTAAATCCTGGTGCTGGTAATCCAAGGGATCAAGTGATGCTTGTTGATAACTTTGGGAATGGTGAACAGTTTGTCTAGGATTTTCCTGAAGTGTTTGGTGATGGGTTAGGTGATGGGTTAGGTCTTCTCAAAGGATTTAAACACCTTATCATTTTGAAAAAGGGAGCTAAACCGTGTGTGCATAAAGTATGTAAGGTACCGAACATGATGGTGGAGCTGTTGAGAATGGAACTGAAGAGACTGTTGGATTTTAAGCGATTACAGCCGCCAAGTGGTTGGCAGCAATGGTTCTGGCGCCCAAGGATGGAGGTAGTAGCATTAGTATGTGTGTGGACTTGTGCGGTTTAAATGAGTGGATTTGGGTGGACCGTCAACCACTTCCAAACATCTCAGAGTCCATCAGTGTGTTGAAGGGGGTAAAGTTTTCAGTATCTTGGATCTTTCATCAGCGTATCATCAGGTGATGCTACATCGGGATTCTAGACACTTGACTTTGTTTGTGACTCCTTTGGGAGCATATCGCTTCATAAGGATGCCGTTTGACTTGGCCTCGGCGGCAGTCTGTTTTCAAAGGACCATGAAGCTGGTACTGGGTGATCTAGGCAATGTCCTCTTTTTCCAGGATGATATCCTGATTTATGGTAAGGATGAAAGTGAGCATGAGTATGTCTTGAGAAGTGTGTTGAAAAGGTTGGGTGAAAGGGAGCTCACTGTGAAGAAACAGAAATGCCGGATTAGGGTGGCGTCATTTACCTACCTGGGCCATGTGATTTCTGGTGAGGGCATACAACCCAAATTTTAACTGGCAGAGAATATAGTGAAAGCACAGACTCCTAGTGATAAGGAGTACGTTAGGTCATTCCAAGAGCTTGCAAAATGTTATTCAAAGTTAATGAAGGGGTTTGCGAATGTAGTTGAGCCAATCAGGATGTTGTTGAGGAAGAGTGTGCATTTTGGCTGGTCTGAGGAGTGTGAGAAGGCTTTTGTGATAATTAAGTCAGAAATTGGCAGGATGTCCACTTTGGGGCACTTTTATGCCCAACTCAAAACTATTCTAACCACTGCATTAGGTGTCTGGGTGCTGTGCTGTCTCAAATAGTTGAGGGAGAAGAAAAAGTGGTCACTTTTGCCTCTAGGGCACTCAGAGGTGCGGAGGAGCACTGCTTGTGTATTAAAAAGGGAGGCATTGAATATATTCTGGGTGGTGAGGCATTTCAAGTTTTATTTATAATGTCCCGTATTTGTAAAGCGCACAGCTACCTCTGGAGAGGTGTCCCGGCGCTGGAGGCCGTCGGGAAGATTAAGCGAGCTATTGCCCAGAGTCACATGGTGCTGGGCTGACCTGCCGCCGGCGATCGAACCGTGAGCCCCAGGATCCGGAGTCAGTCACCCTGGCCGCTGCGCCACATCTCTTCCCTGCTCGTGTATTAAAAAGAGAGGCATTGAATATATTCTGGGTGGGAGGCATTTCAAGTTTTATTTATAGGGTATTCCTTTCCTGGTAAGGACTGATAATCGGCCTCTAGTTCAAGTTTTTTCTTGTCACCATAGTGATCACTTGACTCCTAGACTCGAGCATTAGGGTGAAGGGCTTGAAGAATTCAACATTAGAGTACAGTACCTTCCAGGGTCGGTGAATAAATCGGCTGACTGTTTGTCATGGTTGCCGCTGGAGTACAAACAGAGTGATGTGGATGTTGAGGTGGTGAATTGGGTCATGAAACCAACTTTGTTGGTGGAGGAGTTGTCCAAGGGCGTGGAAGAAGATGTTTTGTTTCCTGTCCTCAAATCTTTTATCATAAAAGAATGGCCAGAGTATAAGTCACTGGACCAAAACCTGAAGCCTTATTGGTCGGTATGGAGATCTGGGTTTAATCCATCATTCTGGGTCCAAACTGGGGTGGCTTAGTGAGCAGAATAACGATGATGGGTTAAACCCAGATCTGTGACTGGGGGTGTCTGAAAAGTTTCAGCACTCTGTCCATCGTCTTATTGTGTATGCTGTGTTCGCTCTAAGTGGCCAGGGTATGCCCAGACGTGAGTCCCTTGCTTATTTTCCCACTGGATTTAAGCTAGCCTGGCTGATGAGGGGCGAAACCCAGAAACAGGTCACAGGATGCTTGTTTCCGGTCCAGGGAGGACCTGGCCTGGAAGTTCAGGCTGGACTGTTCCCATGAGGAATAGGGTCAAGACTGATTTGCATATGGCTGGATCCAAACTGGTGTGATTAATAAGCAGAAGAACGAAGATGGATTAAACCAAGATCTGTGACTGGGGGTGAGTATCTGCAAAGTTTCAGCACTCCCTCCATCATCTTATTGTGTTTGCTATTTTAAAAGATTACCCACAAGTTTTTTCTGGTAAGGTGGATCAGTTGAATGATTTTCAGCACAGAATTGTTTTGAAGTCTTCTGCTGTTCCGCGTGTTCACAAGGTTAGGCATATACCCATATCCATAAAGGAGGAAGTGCACATGGAGTTACAAAAATTAGATGGTATAATTAAACACGTTGAATCTGCGGAATGAGTTTCTCCATTGGTGGTAGTGAGGCATTCTTATGGAAAAGTTAGGTAACGCGTGGATCTTAGAGAGCTTAAATAAAACATCTTAGTTAAGCAGTTTCCATTGCCCCGAATAAATGAGATGTTTGCTGCTACGAAGGGTGTGTGTTAGTTTTCAACCTTGGATCTGATATCAGCCTACCACCAGGTGCTTTTACATGCAGACAGTAAGAAACTTACAACGTTTATCACACATTTTGGCTGCTTTCAATTTACCAGGGTACCCTTCAGTTTAACATCCGCTGCATCTCTATTCCATAGAAAAATGAGTAACATCTTCAAGGGGGTGGGGGTCCTTGAGACTCTAAGAGTGAAAGGGTTGACAGTGGAATTCAGCAAATATACATTTGCACAGAAAGAGTTTGTATATCTGGGTCACAGTATTAGTAAGGATGGTATGAAACCAAAGCAGGGATTGGTTGAAGCTATAAGGAAAGGACCAATTTGTACTGGGAAGGATGAAGTTAGAGCCTTTTTAGGCCTAACTGAATATTATTCAAAATTCATTAGAAATGTTTCTGAAAAGAAATTTGTTTGGACTAAGGAATGTCAAGATTCATTTGTAAATTTGAAAGATGAAATTTGAAAAGAACCATTTCTTAAAGGTTTTGATACTAAGTGCCAAATTATTGTGACCATGGATGCAAGTAATAAAGGACTGGGTGCAGTCCTGTCCTAATGTGATGATGAGCGTAATGAATGGGTGGTCGCATTGGCATCACGTTCTCTGACGTCAGCTGAGGAAAGATATTCAGTAATCGAGTATGAAACATTAGTGTGTGCCTAGGCATTCAATCACTTTTGCCAGTATGTCTGGAGTTTCCACATTTTGATGGGATCGGATCATAAACCTCTAACCAAAATTCTAATAACTATTGGGTTACAAAATGCATCACCCAGATTAAGTAGAATGTCAGTGAAATTGTTGGACTTCACATATGATGTTGAATTCTGGCCTGGTGTCAAAAACAGGGTAGCTGATTTCCTTATTAGGTTGGCATTGCCCATTGAAAAGGAAGATGAAGTAATGCAGAATGAAGACAGAGTGGCATTGCTATTTGATGGAGGTTTAGATTGTATTTCTTTGACTGAGTGGAAAAATAATTTGAATAAGGATGAATGTTTAAAAAGAATTGCTGACTAATTAAATAAAGGTTGGTCCAATAAAACAAATCTTAAAAAAGAGGAAAGAATGCTTTGGGATGTAAGAAATGAGCTGTGTGTTGAGGAAGATATGTTATTCAGATGTGGAAGAGTGGTTTCACCTATAACCCTGAGGAAGAAGATTCTAAAATGATGCCATTAGGGTCATTTAGGCAAAACAGGAAGTGAAATGTAATTATTGGTGGCCAGGTCTTGACAAGCAAATTGAAGGGTTAATACGTGATTGCATAGAATGCAATAATTCTGATGTGTCTCAAAACCTTTAAACCACCCTTATGTGCCAGTGAGAGTCCAAGAATGTCATGGAAGAGGACTGATTTGGACATTGTTGGTCCTATCAAATGTAATGATGGTGAGTACAAGTACATTTTGGTAGTTAATCACTTCTCAAAATGGCCAGAGACAGAGATTGTTCACAATGCCGATTGTGCAAGTATCATTACATTTTTGGATACAACTTTTATGAGGGAAGGCCTGCCAAAATGTTTCATTACAGATAATGGTCCCCAATTCATGGCTGTTTCTTTTTTTAAATTTCTGGAAAGGAATGGCATTATGCATAACTCACTTCTTTATATCATCCTAAAGGAAATGGTTTAGTTGAGCACTTTAATAGAGTTCTCAAAGGAAGTATTTAAATGTTAAAGTGTAATAAATTGAATTGGCAATGTGAAATATGTAAATTAATTTGGGATTGTCGGATCACCCCCAGTTTGGTAACAGAAAATAGTGCCTTTTCTTTGATGACAGGTAGAGAGGTCATGAGCAAATATCTAACTTGGATGACATCCTCCAAAACAGAATGGTCCCCAGAACAAGTGAGAAAGAAAATAGCTTTAGCCCAACAATCATATCAGTCTTGGTATGACAAAAAGTATGGGTCAAAAGTTGTTGAATTGAAATGTGAAGATTGGGTTAAAATGAGGAAGGAAAGAAAGGTTAGGAAGGGTGACAGTAGATTTTCTCAACCCTTGCGGATTTGCAAAATATTTCGCAATTCGGTTAAACTAAGTGATGGGAAAGTGTAACATATGAGCAGTGTGACAAGGTGTAGGAGGAATGAAGAGAGGATTGCTGATTACAATAGTGACAGGTATTATTGCATGGACATGGATGTGGTCAGAAATCATCCAAAGAGAAGGGAATGGTGAGGTCGAGGATGGATTGTATGATATGCCCGACAATATTGGCTCACCAAATGGCGATGATAGTGGACTGGGAAATAGTCTTGTTGTGTCCAAGGATATTGACAAAGATAATAGTAGTCAATGCAAATGGGAGATTTGGTAGCGTCATTACCAAACCCAAACAATTACGATTTTATCATCAATGCTTAGTTTTATTGAATTTTAGTTTTGTTATTTCTATTTATAATTTATGGAGTTTATTTTAACCTTTTTATTCACAGGTTAATGTATTATGGGCCCGATTCACAAAAGTAATCTGAGACAAAATCCTAACTTTACGCCTTTCGGTATTCACAGAAGGCATTTAGGAGTACTAAAGTTAGGATTTTGTCTCAGTCAATCTTAAGTTTTGGTCTTAAGTTAAACTTAAGACAAACTTAAGTTTAACTGAGACAAAATCCTAACTTTACGACTAGGATTTTGTCTCAGTTAAACTTAAGTTTGTCTTAAGTTTAACTTAAGACCAAAACTTAAGTTTATCTGAGACAAAATCCTAACTTTAGTACTCCTAAATGCCTTCTGTGAATACCGAAAGTCGTAAAGTTAGGATTTTTTCTCAGATTACTTTTGTGAATCGGGCCCTATGTGTTGTATGATTCAGTCAACTATGTATTATTCATTGTTTTTTCAAATTTTATGAGAGGGAGATGTGTTGTAATGTTATAAGCTTCAGCTAGTCATTTAGCATGGTATTGTGAGGTATATAAGGTTCCATTAATTCTATTGGTCCAGAGTATCACCTGTTCGGCATAGGCTTCACAGATGACTGTTAAACTGCAGTAAAGAGTGAGTTGTCAAGAGATGCTGTAGGAGTACGATGTGTCTAGGGCTGTATAGAATAAACTTACTGGTGAGCCTGAATCTGGTGCGTGGAGTCTGTACTACACACTGCACTCTACTATAAACCACAGATGGTTTAGTGGACAACGCATTTCCATTTTATCTATTCAGTTTTATACACTTATGGCTCATCCAACATTTAACTTTGGAAAGACAGTGGAGTAATAGGTTCGCTGCAGTCTGACCATCCCCAGTCATTTTGATGACTATCTGAGTGTCATCAGCATACAGATAAAGGCACTTGATTCAATAAAATGGACCAAGAGAGTCATATATAAAGAAAAAAGGACTGATTATATGTTAGTTGATAGGGAACTTATTAAAATTATGCCTACCTGATTTAGATTTAGCGGACCATAGTTTTGATGACAGTGGAGACAACTCCATCTCTGCCGTGGCCAAACCCCTCTGAAGGGTCAATGGAGTAAGGGTGTATGTATTCCCACCTAACTTAGATAGGCAGACATACAGCAGATTCTCAATGCCCTTTACCGTCAGGAAAAACCTGGTGGTAAGAGGCATTAAAAAGTGTGCAATGTTTTTTTTTATTTTCTAAAAGAAAATCCCCCATTGGGATTTTCTTTTTGAAAATTAAAAAACATTGTAAGTTTGTCATGTATCTCCGTCATGCTGACGTCGCTGTCAGTCATACCTACAATGGATTGAGTCACAGCAAATCTACAATGCAATGCATCACGGCGGTTCCTGTCAATGCTAGAAATGTTCAGTGGGCCAGTGGAGATTTCTAAATTTGGTGGGCGGCACCTCCATCATTGTAGTAATTTACTCTGTCACGTGGCCAACAAATAAATCGGGCCCTAAGTGGGAAAGAATAGAGCCCTAAGTGACTCGAACAGAGGAAGGTCTGAACAAGCTTGTGTAAGAGGGCATTGTAATTTGAAAAATTCTATCTGACAGCTAGATTCTAAGCCATAAAATGAGAAGCCTCTCACTCCCAGATCAATAATTCTACCTTTAAGGATTTGATGGAACGATGTGTCTAATGTTGTTGAGAGATCCAAAAGAATCAAAGCACAAAGATGTAATTTCGACACAGGTGCATAAATCATCGAGGGATAAAAAAACATTTGTTTCCATACTGTACCCTAGGCAAAAATCCATTTGTGCTAGATTCAGAAGGGAATTTTGTTCAATAAAAGTTGATATCTGTTTAAAAATACCCTTCACTAAAAACTTAGGGCCTGATTTAGATAATGGCAGTATTTTTGTTTGATTCACTGCCCGCCTACTTTGCGTTCCGCCCGGCCTTTTTAGATGTTGGCCGGTCCATAGACGAAAGACTGCCAGAGTCCTGCCGACTTCGCCAGGAATCTTCACTAGCATCGATGGCGTCATAGGCTGAAGAAGTTGTCAGTGGAAGTCCAGCCAAGATAACCGCCGAGCTAATCATGTTGTGCCTTTCCACCGAGGCATCTGTGGCCGGGATACCTCCTACTTTGAGTTGGCGGAATAGAAGGAAATGGGGTAAGAACTTACCCTTTTTACTGTTTTCCACATCCGTTTCTGTCTTTAACCCCATCGTGCAGGTCACTCCTTAGATGCTTCAACTGTACCATGATGCCAAACGACTCTGTTGTCGCCTGGATCTAAGGTAAGTTACTCTACCAATTATTTTACTATGAATAGTGTGTTGACAATTGCTGTAGCCTTGTGTATTTTAGCATTGCTCTTACATGCAATTTTTTAGCATGTGTAATGGAGTAGTGTACATTTTACAACTTCACAAGGAAAAATGCACAGACCTGTATTGACACTGAAAAATTAATACTGGTGTGGAGCTTGTGGGTGTTGTGCTTGTGCGTGTGGATGTGGATGTGCATTCAATAGTGTGTGTATGTTGTGTGTGTGGCATGCAGTATGTATTAAGAAGGGCCATTGCACATGACCTACATATGTATTTTGGAGCAAACACAACATGTATGTGTATTGACACATTAATGGGTAGTACTTACCACTGTCTAGTCCACCAGGGACTCACTTCATCAGGAATCCACTGCTAGGACAATGCCAGCACAGCGGGAACATCTAAATAGCCATGGCGCAATACTGCCGACCTGATGGAGACGGAGCCAGCAGAGGAGTCCGCCGCGGCGGTTCAGCCAGTACACATCTAAATAAGGTGGGTGGGATACCATCAACTCGATGGAGTACTTGAAAGAGCCGCCACGAAAGGATGGCGGGAGTACCACCAAGATCTAAATCAGGCCTTTAGTTGAATAAGGCAGTTATGAGATCAGCTGTTAATTGGAGAAAATATCTGGGTCAAGTGAAGGTTTTTTGATCTTAGGCGTCACACAGGCCAACTTAAGGGGACAAGGGAGTTGGCCAGAAAATAGAGATGTATTTATAAAGCTCTCAGCCAACGAGGATCAAAGCAGTAGTATGTTTTGGACAGTTTAGAGGGTAGTGGGACGTTCTCAGTTCATAGGGCCGTGACCTCAGCTTTCGCCCATCTGCAAGACCTGTCCCTTCAACGGCAGTGTTGGGTCCTTCAGGAGACCTCCAGTACATCACCATGGCTCGTCGGGCCATGACCAACTGCAAGCCCACGAACCTAGTCTATACCCTTCGGGGCTGCGGACAGGTATAACGGCCTAATAAACCAGCCCCTATTGCTAGCCACTGTGGAATTTCAGACAAGCTCTCCAGGTCCATGATGACCCCCCCCCCCACCAGACCCTGACCACAGTTGTGCAACTCCAGATCATATGTAAGAAGTACACATCCAGTGTTTGCCGCCTGGGGCATGTTTTGTCTGTCATCATAAAGATAGTATTTAATTGATGAGGAGTGAGGTAGGTAGTGTGCAGATAATAAATTGCTTGTAATGGAGTCTACTGTTCCTGGACATCTTGCGTGGGTGAGCTAGTATATGAGTCCACTCCTTGTCCCTCAGCTTCCGTCCTATAGCAGTCTCCGAGTATGTTCTTTGCTTTGTCAGAGGGGTGGCTGCTACCACCTGAAGTGATTTGTACAACCAGGAGATAAGTTTGCGTCTGCTGTCAAAGGTCAACAGGCAAGGCAGCACTTTATAGGTTTTGGGTTCAGTGCAGTTCCCCTCCATAGGGCATCCAGGAGTGCGTAAGTGCTCCATAAATCAGGAATTGTGATTCTGGAAGTCCGTCCTCGTCTCCCAAGGAACTCTCTCAACTGCCCGGCCTGTGTCACTTATCATGGTCAGTCCTGCGGCCCCCTATGGTCTCATACACTGAGTGGTAAAGTAGCCTCTTCTTCCTGTGGGAAGACCCACCAGAGCGAGCACAGAAGCATATGCCGAGTGAGGGCAGTCCTTAACAGTGTCCTTCTCCAGCAATGGAGGGGGAAGGTCATCGGTTTGGTAGGTTTGGGCTCCCTCAGTTTAACTCCAAGCATTCGAGCCACCATGGCACCCCCCTCCTCCCCACTCTCCGTCGCCCAGTTGTCCCAGTTCAGCCGCCCTGAGCCTATCCAGTCACCTGGCCATCCACCGTAGCTGGGCACCCAAGTAGTATAATTCAAAGTCAGGGACCCTCGTCTCATATCAGATCTCTACTTAGTGATGTTGCCGTTTTGAACTAGATCTGTGGAAGCCAGGCAGGGAGGTAAAGCATACACAAGAGCATCACCATCTTGGATAGGGCGAGTCTTGCCATCAAGGGCAGCTGCAGCATTAGCCAGAACTCCAAGCTGCCCCTGAGGGCCCTTAAGATGCCCACTAGATTTACCTATTAAATCTCTGCCCCGACCTGATATATCCGTACCCCTGATGTTCATCCATCTTTGCTGATGAAGACCTTGACATATCATTGATTGGTTGTCCAGGCTCTGTGCGTCCGAAGACGACTGAGTAGTCCAATTTGAGCGTGGAACGTCCTGTCACACGTCGGGCAGATATGAGATGACACTGTAGGTGATGTGCGGACAGCTATAGACTTGCACAGCTCACGCTTTCTTTGAGCCTCAGCAGTACGCCTACCCTTGGAGGTTCGGCAGCCTTTGTGAAAAAGGCTGTACCATGCTGGACAGTTCAGTGCAAGAGTTTCCCATGTGGTGGTGTTGATCTCGAGGGACTTCAGTGAACCGCTTCTTTTGTTCTCCATAGGAGCGCTTTCCCTGAGTGAGTACTCTGCAGAATAGCTGTTTGGGATGCGCTCATCTGACATTCAGACATCATACAGCCCATCTGGACTGGGCTCTTATTAGCAGTGTATGAACTGACGACAGACTGGAACTGGAAAGAACTTACGTATCCAGCACTTTGTCTTGCCATCTGATTTCCAGAAGCTTACGTAGAGAAGACATGTGGAAATGATTGAGCCGTTGTGCATAACTTCGGTATCCAGTCCACTTCTCATAGGCGTACAGCAGATATGGAAGCAGCACTGCTCGTCAGATCTTCAGCTTCATTGGTAGGCTGATCCCTCAACATTCCTAAATATTGGAGCACAATCTGCCAAAGGCAGATCTGGTTGTGGCTATTCTGCAGTTTACCTCAGCATCAGTTGACACTGTTCAGGAAAGGGTACTGCCCAGGTCCTTGAAGTGGTCCACTGCCTGCAGTCTCTGTCCATTTACAGTGATGGATGGTTCTGTGTACGGAGCGTGGGGAGCTGGCTAGGGCATGACCTCAGTGTTCTTGATGTTGATGGCAAGTCAGAAGTTGCTGCATGCAGATGAAAACTTTTCCATACTGGCTGGCATTTCTGGCTCTGGACTAGCATTCAGAGCACAATCGTCGGCAAAGAGAAAGTCTTTCAGCACAGTTTCCTTCACCTTGGTGACAGCACGCAATCACTCAAATTGAAGAGTTTCCTGTCAGTTCAGTACTTCAGGACTACCCCTTCAGTGCAGTACTTTAAGGCATCAGTCAGAGTGGCAGAGAATATAATTCTAAACAGCATGGGTGCTAGAACACACCCTTGCTTGATGCCATTGGCTACTGGGAAGGCCTCAGATGTTTGACCGTCATCCAGGACACGAGCCACCATACCGTCATGAAGTTGCAGTACCATCAGTATGAATCTGTGAGGAAAGCCGAATTTCAACATGATCCTCCACAGTCCATAGTGACTGAAAGAGTCAAACTCTTTTGTGATGTCCACAAAGGTTGTGTACAGTTCACATTTCTGCTCTTGACCCTTCTCCTGTAGTTGACGCACAGCGAACATCATGTTAATGGTTCAAAGTCCCATGCAGATGCCGCCCTGCATTTCTAGCAGTAAGCCCTGCTCCATGTGAGTGATCAGATGGTTCAGCAGAACCCATGCAAGATCTTTCCCCGCTATCGAGAGCAGCGAGATTCCACAGTGATTGTTTCATACCGGGCAAATGCCCTTCCTCGTATAGAAGTGTACAATGGACGCGTCTTTCAGTTCCTGTGGAATGGATCCTTGCTTCCAGGATGGTAGCCGATGGATCTGAGACCCTCGGTGAGTTAGGGCCTGTCTACTCAAGCATGCAAACACTGGCTCCAGCTGACTTAGCGTATGAAATCTCACTGGTTGAACTGGTCAGGAAGGCGGTGACATCCGTACCCCTGGGCACCTGAAGGAGGTCGGTTCCCACTGCAACCCAGTGCGATTGACTCCCGGGTGGCCTGTTGCCGATGTGGGGTCAGCTGAAATGCACACGTCTTTGACCAGTTCCAAATCGATGAAGGCTTAGTCGATGGACCCCTTTACAATGCAAGTGCTGAGTCGTCGTCAAGCCGCGCAGTCCGTAGAGGCGATGACGTCGATCGACTCCTGCGCCAGCATTGAAGGGCAATGCAGAAGTTCCGATCACCGCAAACCCCACACTGCTTCTATGTTGATGCAAAAACAGCTGCAGAACCTACTTCTAAGCAAAAAACTCCTCAAAAGAGCTTTTCAAAATTCTCTAAGAATTTACAAACCCAAGTGTAGACAGCCCGTCAACCCCTTCATCTCAAAAGCTCTGTGATTATCTTGCAGATCATTTCGAACAGAAGATTAATATGATCTATAAATCATTCAATAATAATGAAATAAAGATATCTTGCGATCTTGTTGCAATTAAGACAGATCCTAATCCTCCTACTCTAGAACTTTTTAACTCAATAACTCCTGACCAAGTGCAGGCCCTGCTAAATAAGATTAAAGCAGGTTCCCCTTTTGATCTGGCCCCCCAAATGTTATCACCTCTCTGGCCTCTGTCCTGACAGCCCCTATCACAGACATCTGTAACCTCTCATTAAAGACAGCCACCCTCCCACTGAAATGGAAGACAGCTCGAATCAGACCCATTCTTAAAAGATCTTCGGCCGATCCTATGGATATGCGGAATTACAGACCCATCTCACTACTACCCTTCTTCTCCAAAATCTTAGACTCACTGGTGAATCACGAAGTGACTTCCTATTTAGAGGCTAACAAACTGTTAGATCCCTCTCAGTCAGGCTTCCGTGCCTCTCATAGCATGGAATCAGCCTTAACCGAAGTCACATACACCATCAAGCTAGCTCTAGACAAGGGGACCCCAGTCATGTTAATGCTCCTAGATTTATCAGCAGCGTTTGATACCATCTCCCATCAGATTCTAGTTCAAAGACTGAGGGAGTTTGGTATCTGCAGGAACGCATTAAATTGGTTAGAAAATGTTCTATCAGAAAGAACGCATGTAGTTCAGTTGGACTCTTTTACCGTAAAGTCCATGATCCTAGACAAATGGGTGCCTCAGGGATCGATTCTTAGTCCCCCTCTTTTTAACATTTATGTATCCTCTCTGGCAAAACTCATCAGATCATGTGGTTTCGATACCATCTCCTATGCTGATGATACGCAATTGATAATCACTATGGACACTAATCCTACTCTCACTAAGGCCAAATTTAAAAATTGTATGCTAAAGATTGCTGCGTGGATGACTGCGAACCTCTTCCAGCTCAACACAAACAAGACTGAGATTCTCTTGTTTGGAAAAGCCTGTGTAGTATGGTCTCCAGACTGGTGGCACCCGGAATTGGGACCACCCCCGACTCCTAAAAAATGAGTGACAAATCTAGGTGTCCTATTGGATGATGACTTATCCATGGATGAACATGTTAAAAGCATATCAGGCACGTGTTTTGGCCTGATGCGCATGTTTAGGAAGGTGTTTCCTTGGATTCCTCTTTCTGCCAGAAAATCCCTGACCCAGGCTCTGAAAGTGAGCTGCCAGGATTATGGTAATTCCCTAAAGGTCGGAATGAATGAAGGCCTTTTTTCTAGGCTTCAAGTGGTGCAGAATGCAGCGGCTCGCCTTGCCCTCAATCTTCCTCTACGCTTAAAATCTGAACCTCTATTGCGCCTGCTTCACTGGCTGCCTGTAAAAAAAAACAGGCTCTATTTAAGCTCTTATGTCTGATCTTTAAAACCCTGCATGGAGGGGGACCACGCTATCTGAAAAATAAACTACAGCCATATACTCCCACCCGGCTACTTAGATCTAGTGACCAGTTATTACTGTGCCCCAAAAGAATACAGAAAACCAGATTGGGCGGTCGCCCCTTTTCTTTCTTGGCCCCCCATCATTGGAGCAAGCTGCCGTTATACATTCGCTCCTGCATCAACTTAATTCAGTTTAGAAAACTTCTCAAAACCTGGCTGTTCAATCTTTAAACTGACATTGCTTTGCTAATTGTTGTCTGATACTGCGGCGACGAGAGATCCCCTTGGGGATAATATGTTGCGCTTAACAAATGATTATGATAGTAATAAAAATAAGGCCCAGGACTGGAGGTGCACCTCAGGCAATGGAGGACTCACAGATGGCAGAGTCCAGAAGCAGCAGCAGAGTTGTAAGAAGTCTTTGATGGCCCAGATACTTCAGAAACAGGAGGCAAGCCAGCAAGCCCTTGGAGTCACTCTGGGTTCATGTGAGATGGGTCCATTCCAAGTCCTCAGCAGAGCAGAGATCAGCAGGCAGCAAGGCAGCTCAGCAAAGCAGGGAAGCAATTCCTTAGGAACAGCCAGTCAAGCAGAGTGGCAATCATTGTAGCACAGCAGTCTTTACTCCTGGCAGAGTTCTTCACAGGTCCAGTAGTTTACTGTCCTGGTAGGGTCAGAAACCAATACTTATACCCAAATGTGCCTTTGAAATGGAGTGACTTGAAGGCAAGCCTTTGAAGTTCACTGGTCCTCTTTCATCCCAGCCCTGTCTGACAGGCTATCTGTGGGGGGTAATCAGCCCTTTGTGTGGGAGACAGGACACTGCCTATTCAGATGTAAGTATCAGCTCCCTCACCTCTTCCTGTCCAGGAAGAGCTATCAGAATGCAGATGAATGCAGGCGAGTTCTCTGTCACACCCACCCTTCCTGTGGGCTGCCTAGAGGGAATGCACAAAGTGTAGCTGTCACCCACGCTAGGCATGCATTGGAGACAGGCTGCAAGTACACAGAGCTAAGTTAAGAGCAGAGAAATGTCCACATTATAAAAGTGGCATTTCTAAAATATTAATGTTAGTTCCAACTTTACCACTAAAGAGGATTTCTCATTACTATCCCAAAGATATGATGTAGCTACTACTTTCAGATCAGGAAATACAGCTTTAAAGTGTTATAAGGAATTCCCAATGCTAGCCTATGAGAGGGGTAGGCCTTACAGTAGTGAAAAACATATTTAGCTGTTTGTCACTACCAGGACATGTAAATCTTAAAAGTACATGTCCTACCTTTTAGTTACACAGCACCCTGCCCTTATGGCTACCTAGGGCCTACCTTAGGGGTGGACTTATGTGTAATGAAAGTGGAATTTAAGGCTTGGCAAGTGATTTTAAATGCTAAATCGAAGTGGCAGCAAATTGCACTCACAGGCCTTGCAATGGCAGGCCTGAGACAGGTTTGAGAGACTACTTGTGTGGATGCCACAACCAGTGCTGCAGGGCCCACTAGTAGCAAATAGATTACAGGCCCTGGGTATATGGTATACCACATTACAAGGTACTTATAAGTAAACTATATATGCCAATCAGGCATACACCAAGGTCACCATGTTTAGGGGAGAATCATATGCACTTTAGCTCTGGCCGGAATTGGTAAAGAGCTCAGAGTCCAGAGGTCAACAAAAAGATACAGCAAAAAGTGGAGGAAAGCAGGCAAAAAGTTGGGGGACTACCGCCCTAAGGATCACAGGTCTAACTGTCACGTGGCCCATAGGGACATTGCTGTTTTCACTAAGTTAGCATGAGCACGCTGCAGCTTGCCTGCTCCTTTGCACACGTTATTACACGTCTTTATATTTTTGCAATAATTTCTATGGCTGCTTTCACATGAGAACTCATCGCTGTGTTCTCTCTCTGCATGTTCCTGGGATTTTGACTGAACATTATGTGCAAGGTCGAACAACAATGCCCCTTGTTATTTTGTTCTGGACAGACCTTAGCCCTTAGACAAAACATACCACTGCAGCTGTTGTTTGGACAATGTATTTTGGTTTTTAGTGAGGTACACGAATAGGTGGCACACACTTGGAGAGTGACCTTTCCAGGGAGAAGAGCGAGACAGCACCTATGATGTACATCTACCATCTATAGGCTAAGGTATGGGGTCTGCTGACAAAGCCCAGAGATGTTCTATTACATAATAATATGTCTTCTTAGCAAGGAGAGGGAGGTTAGGCACTATAGTCTTTTCTCCATTGTCTTTCTATGATGACATCTCCTTTCATGATATATGGACTAGCTGCTATGCTGACTATGTTTGTACTATGCATTTTCCTGCTTGTTGTGGCACGTATACTACATGTTAGGGCACGTTAGTTAAAATAAATATTTTAAACTATTCTGTGTGTCTGTCAGATCTTATTGTGGACAAGTTCAAGAGAGTGGGCGAAAGGGTGTGTCTTGTTACCGCAATTCCTGAGAGATCTGGGAGTGTTGTGTTCTGGGGTGTCTAATCATTTGCTTCTCTGTGAGTGAGTAGGAGAGCAAGTGAGACACTATAGCTAGTCGGTCCTGGATCCGTGGGTACTAAGGTGGTAGGAAGACCCAGTCCCTATACACCAAGGTCCCATATTCCTGCGTAATTCTGTATTTGTGCAGAATCCCTGCAACATGGCGCCCCCAGTTTGGTCTGGTACTTATTTGCGACCCCTGAGTATTGCTTGTGCTTGTCCACAATCCCCTCTCACCAATTTACGGAGACTTCCGTGGTGTGAGGGCCTAGCCTCCTATATAGGTGTTTTATAGGTTTTTCAAGCTTGAATTTTAAAAGGTTTTTGTTTCTCTTTATGACTTTGCGCTACCATTCTACTTGTTTATCCTTTTTAATTTTTAATATGGCAGTCGCTATTGCGGCACCTAACCACGCGGCAGTTACAGCATTCTTGACTCAACATGGAGTCCCCAATGCGGGGGCGTCCTTTATCTTTGTTGTCGAGGCGGACGCGGCTTACCGCTTTGAGGTCTTTTACTCTTGGGTGACATTCCCAGCAGTGGATGTGAATGATAATTTGTTTCATGAATATAGCGCAGCCGCAGTGCCACGGGCTTATTGCCCTTATGCATTGCTAGAAGTTCAGTTGACGGCCTGGAAGCATACCATTTGGTTTGAAGGCGCCCTTCCTCACAATGTTTCTGTGGTCCGTTTAGGCCCCTTATCGGTCGATGGGGCCACTTGGCCCATTTTGGCTGGTTTGTAAGTAAGTCCGTTTTTATATAGCGCAGCTACTCACCCTTACGGGTCTCAAGGCGCTGGGGGCCGTCGTGGAAATTAAGTGAGCTATTGCCCAGAGTCACAGGGTGCTGAGGTGAGCTGCCGCCGGGGATCGAACCGTGAACCCTGTGCTCCGAAGTCAGCTGCCCTGGCCGCTGCACCACACCACACCGCATCCGAATTATTTTAATGTTACACTCGCAGAGCTATGTCAGTTACATACAACCCTGATTCATATACACAGAAGTGTGATCCAGTTTATGTCGCGTGCGATTCAAGTGGCTCCGGCTGGAGCTGCGCCTCCTCCGCCTGGACATGGCGGGGGCCTTGTCATAAGCTCCGTCGTTGTTAATTCAGTGCTGGGCAAACGTCCTCAGATTAGAGATGATTTGCCTTATTGGCTGGCAGAAAAATGTGAGCAACTCGAGTCTGTTTTTCCGCATACTACACCTGTTTTTTGTTGTTTTTTTTAATAAATTTATTTATTTTGCAGTTAGTACGAAAAGACATCAATAAATAAACAATTCATCCGAATAGCAATATCATTGAAATACATAATAAGTGCTTGTTAATTAACATGAATTCAAAATCTATATTTCAATATTTCGAAGATATAAACAGACATAACCCTAATTCCCACCCCATATTTTATAAAATGTCCTTAAGGCTCCTACTCTTTGGGAATAAAGCTTCTCCTTCGCCTTAATTCAGGACATCTTAAGTAACCACTGCGAAAATGTTGGAGAATCGACCTCTCTCCATCTTTGCAAGATCAGAGATCTGGCAACAAGTGATGCAATGAAAACATACTGTTGCTGAGGCATGGATAAACGCGATATATCAGTCATACCAAGAAGAACCGTGTTTGGTTCGGGCACCAGATTAATATCAAACCTGTTGCCAAGCCACTGATATATTTGGTTCCAAAATTTGTTTAGAACTGGACAAGAAGAATAAATATGGCATCAATCCCCAATGGGATGGTTGCATCTAAATCATGCACCCGAGATAGAGGAGTACATTTTGGAGAGTCGAGAAGAAGTATAATATGGTTGCCATTTAGACAAAAAAGTCATCGGTTTAAAATTGGCACCCCGTATGGCTTTATGCGACGAGATATTATATAATCTCCATTTTTGGATATCTATCCGATACCCCGTAGAATTTAGAATCTTTTGTAAAGCTTGCGGTACAATTTTAGCCTGAAGTTGTCTAAGTAAAGCTTTATACCAATTACCGATCCCCCGACTCTCCGTCACATAATGATTGAAGCTAATCAGATTTGCTTGGGGATCAATAAAGATTTGTAAGCTGCTTAGAAAATTCCTAAATTGAAAAAAAGAAAATATTAATAAAGATGGGAGTAGGGAATTGGACTGTTTCATTTGACTCCAGGATTTCATTTGATCTCCTAGAAACAAATCCCTGAAGCGAAGAACTTCAAATCTTTCCCAAGTGGTTATGATTTTATGGCTTATTTGAAGACCTAGCTCCCTACTATGGGAAATTAGCATATCAGGGTGGAAGGCGATAAAGTGATATTCCTGCTTCAATTGAAGGAACCTATCAGCAATGATTTGGGGTGTCTTATATCTACTACGCTTGGGGAGCCTCAGGATTTTAATGAAAGGGACAAGGTGGGAGCCGGATTCCAAAAGCATTTGCTTCAATTAATAATTGCTAGCCAGATCACGTCTAGTAAGAGACCTTGTGCACCAATCGAAAAAAGCTGCTTGATAGTACTTTTTAAAATGAGGGAGTGTGAGGCCCCCATCTGAAGTTGGTAATTGTAAAGTCTATAATTTTGTATGAGGTTTCCTACCCGACCAAACAGATAACCGGAGCATTTGATCTACCTCAGTGAAAAATTTTGAGGGGACTTTAATTAAAAGATTCGAGAAAATGAAAAGAATTAAGAGCAAAATCATCATTTTGACAACAGCGACTCTCCCTATCAACGAAAGTGGTAAGTTCTGCCACTGCTTTAACAAACTTCTAGCCTTAGAAAGCGTACTTTCGCAGTTGAGCTGGTACAACTGAGAAGGATCATGCGATACATAAATCCCTAAATATCTGATTGTCCCGGTCAAGCGAACCTGATTCCGCAAATCTAATGGAAGGACCTGGTCGGAGCAATTAAAAAGCAAAATTTCTGATTTGGAGTGATTGATCTTATAACCCCTCAGGTCGGAAAACAATTGGATTTTTTTTAAAGACATTCAAAATATTGTGTTGCTCAGCAAACAAATAAAAGATTATATCATCCGCAAAAGGTTTTAGTTTTGGAGCGCCCAGCAAAGGTGCTCTAATTTGTGGATCCTGACGTATTAAAGATGCTAGAGGCTCTATGAATAATGCGAACAGCACTGGTGACATTGGGCACCCTTGCCGAGTGCCTCATTTATTTTGTATTGATTCAACGGTTTGGGAATTTATTATGATCTTTGCTTCGGCAATAATGTAAAGGTTATTCAGTAAATTAACAAGTTGTAGCGGAAAATTAAATTTTGTTAAAATTGCGAACAGTATTTCCCAAGGAACTAAATCGAAAGCTTTTTCTGCGTCTATCATGATTATGATAGGTTCTACGTTTTTGTGGATGTAGTAATCGATTGCCTGAACTAAAAAATTCATATTGGTTGCCATCGTTCTGCCGGGCAGAAAACCTGTCTTGTAGTCGGCAATTAGAAGGCTGATGGGGCGATACAATCCCGGATTATCGGGTGGTTTACCTTTTTTGATAAAACTTATTATAACTGCCTCTGAAAAAGATTTAGGCAGATGGCACCCTTCTAATATTGCATTGAATAGCTCGACTAGTATATCGGTTAATTGGGGCAGAAAAACCTTGTAGAACTCGGCTGGAAAACCATCACAGCCACATGCTTTCCCATTCGGAGATCCCTTAATAACCTCCTGGACTTCCTCAGATGTAATTGGAGCCACTATGGAAGCTTGCTGGGAATCATTAAGTTTGGGTATGTCTATAAGATTAAGAAATTCTTCTATGAAGGAAGAAGAGGTCGAAGAAAAAGAAGAATACATTTTCTTATAATGAGAAAGAAAGACCGCTCCAATATCAGCCATTTGATCTACTAATTGATTTCTATTTTCATTGAAGATAGTTTTAATCGTTGCTTTATTAGTTCTTTTTTTCAGAGACCATGCAAGGAGCTTATCCGCATATTCACTTTCCTCTTACAATTTCTGAAAGCATGTGTTTTGGTTTAGAATAGTAGTAGTAGAAACGTATAGGTCTTTTAGATCGCTTCGAGATTTTTCCAAGTTTTTTTTTGTGCTTGGGGAATAGTCGACTATGTGTCTCTGGACTGCTTGATCGAAATTGCGCTGTAACGCCAGAGCTGTAGTTCTTCTTATTTTTGCTAAGTTGGCCTTGTGTGATATTATCTCCCCCCTAATAAAAGCTTTGCAAGCTTCCCAGACAAAAACACAGGGAGCGGATCCGTTGTTTCTTTCCAAGAAGTCTTTGATTGTTATACGCATGCACATCAGCCATTCTTCTTCGGTTAAAAGGGTATTGTCTACCATCCAGCGAGGACGCTCGAGTCTAGCCAGATTAACCTTGATTTCTATCACCGGAACCGAGTGAGCCGAAAAAGGGTTTGCAAGTACACCTGTTGAGAAACACAGGATTCTGAGAATAAGTTTACCGAGTGGTATTATTCCCGCTTTAGCAGATTGCATCACCTGGGGGACGGTGCTTGCTTCAGTGTATACACTTTGCTTTGGCACCCCCTCCATGAGCGTTCTACAGAGCGTTCTAAAGAAGGTACAGGATGAACACTGGGCTGGTCCAGCCCTGGAATTGGGGATGAAATTAGTGGGAATGTTCCCTATAGCCGCCGATATGATTCTGGCCAACATCAAAGGTGAAGCAGTTTGCTTACAAGTGCGCCAACGCACTTGTAATCGGCTGTGGCGGACGTTGACCGGCAGCGGCAGTTGCCGATTATTATTGCGGAGCTGTATATCTCATTGGGACACAATAGTTTGGGAGTAAGACCTTTTACTCAGATACAGAACAAGCTCCCTCCTGAGAAGGAGGGATGCCCTGTGTTAGACTTGGCATCTTTTGGCGTTTCTCCTGACTTTTTGCTTTCTGACCTCCCGGTTTTGACTCTGTTTTTGCTGGCTTAGTGTCTTTGCGCACTTTCTCACTGCTGATCAGTGTTAAAGTGCAAGTGCCCCTGTTGTAAATTGTGTTATGGATTGGTGTTTCCATGATTGGCATATTTGATTTACTTGTCAGTCCCTAGTAAAGTGTACTGAGTGTGCCAGGGCCTGTAAGTCAAATGCTGCTGGTGGGCTGCAGCACTGGATTGTGCCACCCACACAAGCAGCCTGTATATGTAACTCTGGCCTCCCATTGCAGAGCCTGTGTGCAGTCTGGGACTGCCATGTCGACTTGGCGAGTGCACACACTTGCCAGTCCCTAACCTTCCCTTTTCTTACATGTTAGTCACCCCTATGGTAGGCCCAAGGTACCCCTGTGGGCAGGGTGCATTGTATGTGAAAGGTAGGACATGCCCTAATGTGTGTGGCATGTCCTGATAGTGAAATACTGCCAATTTTGTTTTTCACTATTGCAAGGTTACCTGCTCCCATAGGAAAGAATGGGGAGTTTGTTTATAACATATTATAAACATAACTACCCCTGGGAACAAGGTAGGAAAATAAAGTTTGATATGCCTGAACTCAGAATGTTACAATGCATCTTTTAGTGAGGGTGATTTTTACATTCTGTGTTTGAAAATACCACTTTTTGAAAGTAGGTATTTTCTTGCTTAGCCATCCTGTATGCCTCTGCTAGGTTTGTGTATTGCATGTCTGGCTTTGGATGACAGGGGCTGGAGAGGGACAGTGGCTCCAGAGAGCCTGACGAGTCAGGGCTGGGCTGAATAGGCCTGGTCTGCATTTTGAGTGGTGGGAGGAGTAGCACCTGCACCTGAATAGGGCTGTGCCTGCCTTCCACAATGATGGTTCCGCCCCCCTGTGGTGTGTCTGGAGCCAGGGCTCACACTGACAATGGAGGTTGTTGTGCACTTGCAAAGTGCCCCACAGAATTGGTTTAGGCTGGGTACAGGCACTCTCTGCCTTCGGAGAACAAAGCATTTTTGGGTATAAAAAGAGGGGCTCAGACCCCAGACTTTTAGAACTCGCTAGAAACAAGGAACCTGCCAAGAAGAAGAGCTGGAAGAGCCTGCTGGAGGAGTACTGCCCCTTTGCTGTGTTGTTGCAATGTTGGGTTGGCCTGCAGTTGCTGCTTCTGCCTTGGGCAGTGAAAGGACTGGACTGAACTTTCTTTACTTGTGCTGAGTATCTCCAAGGGCCTGAAATCGAGCTGGCCTCCTGTTCTGAAGTCTCAGGGACTGCAAAGACTTCACCAACCTCTGGGTACCGCTTCTGGAGCCGCTGTTTCAGTTGCCAAAGAGAAGGGAACCAAAACCGACTCCTTCACCGACTCCGTCGCTGGCTCTGTGTCCTGATGGCACAGCAGATTGCACCGTCCGCATTTCGCACCGCAACCCTGGTCTCACCGACGACGACGACCGACGACCGCCGCCACCGAGCCGCTGCTTGCTCCGTGACCTATGGGCACCGCAGTCTTCACTGCCTTGCTTCACTTCGCCATCCTGGTCTCACCGACGCTGTCGCTGCTGCTAACTCAACACCCGTGACCGCATCATGGTTGGGGGCACCGCTCGTAAAGTTTCACGATGCACCGCCTCGTCCCACACAGCCGTCTGGGCCGACCGACGCCAGCTCCCGCCAACCGGCTCTGTCACCTACACCGCAACCTGCCAGCACTGCATCGAGCACTGTCTCGCCCTGCACCGTAAGCCTAGGTCTCACCGACGCAGTCTAGACGATCGTCACCGAGCCGCTGCCTGCACGGCATCGAGAGGACACCGCGCCCTGCAGTGCTTCCACTTTGCAACGCAACCGCGACGGTTGTCGCAACCGGATCGCACCTCCGTGTAAGGTGCAACGAGAAAGTTGCTGTTACCGAGTCTGTTCACACTTTTGCTCGCCCGTATCGACGCGGTCGGCTGGAACTGTTAGACTCTGTTGTTTTCAGCATCGCGGTTGCCCCGGACGGAGCTACCGACTCGTACGAACTGTGTTTTTGAGGTATTTCTGCAGTTTAGAAGACATCTTGCAAAGTATCTATTTTTCAAGTACTGTATTGTGGATTCTTTATCGTTTCTGTTCTTGTTTTGAGTATATAAAAATATTGGATATTTTTCTAAACTGGTGTGGTGTCCTTTTGTAGTACTTTCACTGTGTTACTGTTGGTTATGTGCAAATGCTTTACACACTGCCTCTAAGATAAGCCTGACTGCTCGTGCCAAGCTACCAAGGGGGTGAGCAGGGGTTATTTTAGGAGTGTAACTCCCTTATCCTGACTAGAAGGAAGGGTCCCTACTTGGACAAAGTTGCAAACCCTTGCCAACTAGAGACCCCCATTTCTAACACCCAGTTTTTCCTAAAGAGGCTTGGAATAAAAATCATCAGCAGCAGCAACAGAAGCCAGGTTATCGTGCAGGTTCGCCTCCACTTGACGCTTCCGAACGTACATATGATTTGCATGACCGCTCTACAACTAAGACACCTGAGAGGTTCCAGGTTCCTGATCCTCGTTCTCCTCGTTCCTTTCAGGAATCGTCGGATCAACAGTTCAGCGGGGGTGAATGACAGGATCGCAGAGAAGGCACGTTTGATGTAAAGGTCAAGCGGGGGGAACCACCTCAATACCCAGCCCCGTTTCAAAAGAAACAAATTGCCACTTTGACTGCAAAATATGCCATAGACGGTGAGAACCCTACTCCTCAACAGGAGTTGGGTGGTAACCCTCCTGGACAGCACAGGGGAGGTTACCATAGTGTGGCAGACATTCCACCAGCGTCTGGAGGCGAAAGCAACTGACATTTTTATTACAGTAGAGACAGCTGATACTCGAGTCGCTCCTCCAGATAGACTTTACAAAATAACCCTCCAAATTGAAGGTGACATTAAGCGCCCAGTTAAAGCAGTGTTTTGGGAAAACCTCACTTCTTCTTATGACATTTTATTGGCGGAGGTTGATTAGCCTCCTCCTCTAGAGGGAAAGATGTTATTTTACCAAGATTTCAAAATATGTTCCTGATGACGATAAAATGGCTTATGCCTCCAAGTGGGCTTTAGCCTTAGCCCCGTCATTATATCGCAATCAGGCAGGTTGGGACGAGGGTTCCCCGGTTCATGTTATTCCTTTGCGTTCTACACCTCAGCCCCAACCACAGTATCCAATCAAACGAGACGCTAAAGCGTCCGTCAGTGAAATCGTGACCCAATTGGAATACCAGGGTGTGATTGAACCCTGTGTTTCATCGATGAATAATCCTCTTTTTCCGATATTGAAACCGGACGGTTCATATTGCACAGTTTTAGATTACAGACATTTAAACAGTCACGTTCGTACCTTTGCGCTTCAGAACACACATAGCTCTGTGTTAGTGAATAACATTGTTAGAAAAAAAGTACAAAACCACTTTGGATATTTCCAATGGATTTTTCAGTCACTCTTTGGCTTCGGAAAACTGTGATTTGACCGCATTCGGTGCACTGGGCAATCAGCACCGATAAGGGAGATTGCCTATGGGATATAAGAATAGCCCTGGTGTGTTTGCGGCGCGCATAGTGTCCCTTTTGCTTGAGATCGACCCCGATGCCTTCTCGTATGTCAATGACATCTACTTGACAGATGATGAATTACAGCTGCTTCTCTTGAGTGTGGAACGCATTATCACACATTTTGCAAATTTTGGTTACAAATTCAATTTTGCTAAGTCTCATATCGCCTTCTTGGTTATGAACTCAATAATGAAGGTAGGGGCCCCCCACTTTCTGGAGAAATGTGCTCAATTGCAACCTCCATCTACACTTAAAAAATTGCAATCCCTGCTGGGTTTTTTGAATTTCGGGAAGACATACATTCCTGATTATGCCCAGCGTATCAAACCACTTTACTCTTTGATACAATATTATGTTTCGGCTTCCTGTTGTCTTCAGGAACATACCGCAATTCTACGGTCTCTGCAGTCGGATCTGCTTGCGACCAACTTCTTGTTAACACGAGACAATTCAACAAATTTGGTCATAAGGATTGTACCAGGCACATTAGGTTTCACATACTTGACGTGCAATGAAGGGGACACGGTCCCCATTGCTTATAAATCGCATTTGTATACTCCTGCTGAGATGCGTTTCTCTCCTACAGAAAAACTTTTGCCAGCCGTCCAGATGTCGATTCTTAAAGAACGCTCTCTGGCTCAGGGTAAACGCATTTTCATGGTCTCGCCGGTACTTGCTTTGGAAGCAGTTGCAAGGCTAGTGTCCCGAATTCTAAAGCCTTGCTTCCACGTTGGATACAATGGGCTAGTTCTTTGACGTCGGCTGATGTCAACTTTATTTTTGATCTTTCTTTACAGACGGAGGAGTTTTTACAGTATGAACATGTTCATCCTCCACCTTTATCTTTACTCCCACTTGAACAGTACAAATGCATTATTTACACTGATGGATCTGCACAGCCGGCCATTGATTCTAAACATGCTTATTCAGCAGCCTGCGCAATTGTGGCAGAGAAGATCGTTGATGGGGATTTTAAATCCTCCTTGGTGCACACATAGACTCTTGGTGATTGCACAGCTCAATTGGCAGAGCTACGCGCTTTGGTTTTGGCTCTTGAATTTGCTGATCCACATATTCCTACTCTTGTAGTGTGCGATTAGTTTTACTGTGTACAATCCTTCAATGACAACTTGTTCTTCTGGACACAAAATGATTTTCGTGATTCTAAAGGTAGCGCAATTAAGCATTAAACACTTTGGGTTAAAGTGGCCGCTCTTAAGGAGTGCTTGCCACTCACTCATGTTATTCATACTTTGGGCCATCAACGTGTGGGAGCACACGCTGTTGGTAATTCGCTGGCTGATGAGGCAGCCAAATCTGCAGTAGCTACTTGTTCCGTAGCAGCAGTCACTAGGTCTATGACTAAAATTGATGATGACATTCTAGCAGCTATTGCAGCGGCGAAAGAGGGAACAGTTTCCCCAAGGGTTTCCATCCCGTTATTCATATCATTTGTCTCCCGATCAAGTCCCATTTGCAACTATTCTGTTCGTTGGGGATCGGCGACCGCAGACTTTCTTTGATCATTGCCGCTCAGGAAGGCGCGGCTTCTGCGCTTGCCAGAGTAACTGCGACAATTTCACTTTTACAGCAACGTTTCTGGTGGCGTGGTTTATATCAACATGCACGTAAATATGTTTTTTATTGTGACATTTGTCAACAAATTAGGCCTTCTACTGTTGCACGTCCACCCCACAGTCAGCTTTACATCTCTAATCAGCCGTTTGGCTGCATTAATCTTGATCAATGCGGTCCTTTGACTTCTGACACTGCTTTTAAACACATCTTGGTTGCAGTGGATTCGTGCACTAGATTCCTTTGGGTTTGGCTGTAACGCAGTGCTGACGCTCGAACTGTTATAAAAGATTTGCGTGTCTTTGTCGGGACATTTGCGTGTGGCACTTTCCATTCTGACCAAGGTCCTGCGTTTGCCTCTAAGGCTTACCAGGATGCGATGAAGTCTCTGGGAGTGCAGGTGTAATTCTCGTCTCTATATCGGCCTGAGGGCAATTCTGTTGTGGAGCGGATGAACCATGACTTAAAGCAATCTTTAACAGCTAGGGTTTTAGGCACTGGCAGGAGCGGGCTGACTCATCTTTACAGGGTCCAATGTTCACTTAATAATCTCCCAAGAAGATCTCTGGGTGGGCAGACCCCATGCGAAATGCTCTTTGGCATTAAAATGTTTGTGCCAGACTTCGATGGTCTAGACGTTGTGGCAGTTGCCGCAACCTTTGACGTAGATAATCATTGTGCTGTGTTACAGGATCCACAAAAAGCTCATGATTCACAAGTGAAAGCCCAGATGCCCTCTTCTGTGGATCCAGCGGTGCTGATTCCTGTTTCTGGCTGGCTTCCTAAAGTTGGAGACCTGCTCCGAGAAAAAGTGGAGAACAAAAAAGAATTCGGTCCATCATACCGTGCACCGGTCAGAGTCCTTGGTTTGAAAGGTACCCGTACTGTGATCCTGCCGCCTTTACCTGGTCGTAAGGAGAATCGTTACATTTCCATCCAGCATGTCAAGCTACACCACATGGCCGATACTGAATAGTATGCCTCTAAGCATTCCACATCAAGATCTTTCATTGAATCCGATGGCTTCTGTTTCATCAACTACTCCCCAACGAATGGAGGGGGACATGGAAACTTCAATTGATCTACTACCTGTTTTTCCTTCTACATCCACATCAATGGTTATTGAGTATGCTTCTCCTCCAGTTGAGGTCATAATTGACATTCCTGAGAGTACCATACCTGAAACATACAATGATTCACATCCCCCGTTGTTTCAGCTGGGGTCCAGTGGTTATTATATGAACCGTACTAGCTTTTCCTCTGACACGTCTTCCTCGTCATCTTCTGTGGCAGAGCCCCTTACACGTACCAGTCTTTTCATCTCCTGGTTCAAAAAGACTTACTTGGTCCCGCCCTGGACATATATCTGGATGGTGCTTACGATGATATTCCTTTTCATGTGAATTGGGTTCTTGACTGTATTTTTCCTTTTGATTAATGGCCATCATTTACCTGAACGCTCTGCTGTGAACTTTGTTGACAGAGTTCTGGCCCCTCATACGTCGTCACATATAATGAAAAGAGACCAAGCCCTTATATATCAGCGTTCCCTGTTGTTGATGGCACTGTCTGAGATAAAATTTCATACGTTATCCAAGGCCCGACCAAAATTTCGAACATTCCATACGTCTTCTGTGTTTCCTGAGGAGATGTGGTTTTGCCCGACATACATTCTGATGATTTGGATGTACATAATGTTCATTCATTGTTCTCTGATTTAAAATATTATGCTCCTTTTGGCACTGAAGATTTGTATTTGAATTCGGCAAATTACGCAGATTAATTCTGTTATCAACATTATGGCCATCATTTTTTACACAAGACCAAAACCCAGAGACCATTTTTAATTATACCCAATGGGAGCATTGCCCAATACCCTTACCGGTGTTAGGGTTCCGACAGCGGATGACCTAGTGTGAGAAATGTCGGTACCTTAATGCATGTGTATTTCCCTCGTTAGTTCACGGAGTGAGTTCTTTTTGAGATGACCCCTAACTGCTATAAGAGGCCGTCTCACCCAGCTGCCAATGCTTGACTTACTATCCCTAACTAGTGACCACGCCCCCTCCAAGCTCCGATTCGAGTACTTGCTCTGTGGATTGATTCCTGGTATCCGGCTTGAACTTTTCTATCCCGAGTTACCTTAGCAACTTTTTTGATACCCCCTAGAAGTTCTGTTCCTTCTCCGAAGAGCGTGTGCGCCGCTGATCCGCTCCTCTCCCCACGGAGCCGGCCAGCGCGCCACGCCATCTATTGCTGACCCGCTTTCGTGAAAGCGCGTGCGCCGCTGATCCGCTCCTCTCCCCACGGAGCCGGCTAGCGCGCCACGCCATCTATTGCTGACCCGCCTTCAGGAAAGCGTGTGCGCCGCTGATCCGCTCCTCTCCCCACGGAGCCGGCCAGCGCGCCACGCCATCTTTTTCTGACCCGCCCGTGAAGCGTGTGCGCCGCTGATCCGCTCCTCTCCCCACGGAGCCGGCCAGCGCGCCACGCCATCTTTTGTTTATTCACCCTTATGAGAGCGTCTGCTCCGCTGGTCCGCTCCTCTCCCCTACGGAGCCGGTCAGCCTCGCTACGCTAGAGAGCCCTTTAGCATTTAGTCCTTTTTGTTGAAGGCTAGGCTGCTCCGCTCCTTCTTCCTCATCGGAGCCAGTCAGTATTTCTTTGATTTCCCGCACCCCTTAAAAGCTAGTGGACTCTCCCTCTTTTGAATTAACCCAACGTGACCTTGAATGATTGTGGAAATGAGTGGTTGTGTTTGACGTCCCTTAGTAGCTCCTTTTCTCAGTATTCACCTCATCCGTCCTTCCTGGTCTTTCATTAGTTGAGCCTTGTTTGTGCGCTCATACGACGCTGGGAAATTTCAGGAATTCCTGGGACTCTCTCACTGGTAAGTGAACTGCATATGTTAGGAAATGACATGCATTAATGTTCTTGACTGCTGTTTAGTTCATGAGGAGTGAAGCCAGTCTTATTTGTTATCTCTTTATTGTTTAGCATCTCTGTGGAACCAGCTCCCCACTACCACGTTACCTGGTGTCATCTTTGGGGAAAGAGTGGTGGTCACTCTATGCGTTATTCCCCTTACTTTTGGTTAGCAGCGTCTTGTGAGTGAGTCACTATACCTCCTCCAGGAGCTGTTGTCTAAAAGTGGGGGGGAACTAACTTCTTTGCTCCTGTGGAATCTCACATGGATTAGACTTCAGACCTGACAGAAAGTCAAGCCCAAGAGTTATTTCCACCTGAGCAAAGATGAACACTGACGGGGCTAGCGCCCCTCTAGATCCCTCTCTCCACACATCCTTATTAGGTCCCTCAGTAGAGGAACTTGCAGCAGTTCTAGTAGAATTGCAATCTGAGGTAGGAAGGTTAAGGTCCGAAAATCAGAGATTACAGACAGAGTTACTACAATCAAAGTCACAGAATTCCCTAGACCCTAGGAACCCTGGTACAATTCCAAAGACCCGGAAAAGTTACATTCAGCCTGCGCATTTTTCAGTTCCGTCCCATAGTCCCAATCCCTCCACAAGGGTAGACAGCAACATACCTCCTGTTCATTTTACTGTTCATACTCCCAGCCCAGTCCCACTAGCTATGCCAGAGAGGTTCAACGGAGACAGTTCCAGATTTAGCGTCTTCATGAACCAATGTCAGCTACAGTTCCTGTGTAAGGCGGCATCGTTTCCAGACGACGCTGCTAAAGTAGCCTTTGTTATATCTTATTTAGCAGGCAATGCTGCGGATTGGGCTGTCCCATTGGTAGAAAACAACGATCCATTATTATATGACTTTATGTTATTTCAGGATAAGATGAAGAGTCTTTTTTCGAAACATACCTTTATGCAGGCCAGCGATAATGCTCTTCTCAATCTTAGGCAGGGATCCAAGGACCTACTTACGTATATAACTAACTTTAATAGGCTGGTAGCGGAGACGCATTGGCCTGAGGAAAAAAGAACCTCTCTGTTTTATCGAGGGTTAAACGATGAACTTAAAGATTTGTTGTCTCAAATAGTGGATCCTCCCGATGACTGCTCTGCCTTCATAGATATGACGGTCAAGTTGGATCATAGACTCCATGAAAGGAAAGGGGAAAAATCACGTCTTACTCCTTCCAGATATATGATGTTAAGATCTGAAAAGAAAGAATCAAAAGACATTAAAGACGTTGCTGAGCCTATGCAGATTGGAGGACTGAGGAGTCCGCTGTCTGCGGAAGAAAAAGACAAGAGGAGAAAGAACAATCTCTGTTTATATTGTGGGAAAGGAGGACATTATGCTCGTGAGTGTCCAATAAGACCTCGTTCAGTTGCAAAGAAAATCGCAAGTAGTCATCTTCCTACTTATATGGAGGAAAACTAGAAGACTTGAAGAAAGCAGAGACCGATTCTTCAAGTGTTGTCTTTTCTAAGGTCTCTACCACAAAGAAAATCTTTCCCCTGGTACCAAGACATTTTACCTTGTCCATTACTTTGGTGATATCTCCTCAATGTCGAAAGAACATGTCTATATTATTGGACTCGGGGGCCACAGGGAATTTTCTTGATATCCAGTTGGCCCGAGATGTCGGAATCCCTTTCTTATTGAAACCTCATCCTGAACCGGTCAGAGCGGTAGATGGGTCAGAGTTATCGTCTGGATTGATTACCTATCAGACTCCCCCGATTGTAATGGTGTGCAATAACGGACATTCAGAATCTATAGTCTTTGATCTGATAGACACCCCCAATTTCGGCGCTATCCTGGGGGTTCCCTGGCTACAAGTCCACAATCCCCAAATAGATTGGGTGACTCGAACAGTGACACTAAAATCTCATCACTGCATGATAAACTGTTACCAAGAAGCAAGTGAATGGAACAGTTCGCTTTGCTGTGCTGCACATATAATGTCCACAGTTCCTGACCTTCCGGCGCACTATGAGGAGTACCTAGCTGTCTTTGACGAAGTTAAAGCCTCTGCCTTACCTCTGCACAGGAGCTATGATTGTCGTATCGACTTGGTACCCGGAGCAACCTTGCCAGTCAGTCGTATTTATGCCCTAACAGCACCTGAAACTGAATACTTGCAGAAATACATCGAGGAAATGCTGGAAAAAGGGTTCATACGTCACTCCACATCTCCAGTGTCATCACCCATCTTTTTTATTCCAAAGCGAGAAGGGGGTCTTCGAGCGTGTTTGGATTATCGCGCCCTTAACAAAGTCACCATAAAGAATAAATATCCCCTACAACTTATTTCAGTTCTTTTGGATCAGGTACGAGGAGCTAAGATCTTTACCAAAATAGATCTTAGAGGAGCCTACCATCTCATTCGTATTAAACATGGAGATGAATGGAAAACAGCGTTCCGTACCAAATTTGGGTTATTTGAGTACTGCGTGATGCCGTTTGGTCTTTGTAATGCTCCAGCGGCATTTCAATTTTTTGTTAATGAAATACTCAGAGAATACCTTGATGTCTTCGTGATCGTCTATATCGACGATATCCTGATTTACTCACAAACAGAACAAGATCATATTATCCACGTCACGAAAATCTTGAAAACATTGAAGGAAAACCAATTATTCGCCAAACTTGACAAGAGCACCTTCCATACCACCAGAGTGGAGTTTCTAGGATTTGTGATCTCTCCTGAAGGCGTACATATGGACCCCAAAAAGATAGAAGCTTTGGTTAACTGGTCTAGTCCCTGTACAGTAAAAGAGGTGCAATCTTTTATAGGCTTTGCCAACTTTTACCGCAGATTTATAGATCACTTTTCTGAATTACTAACACCCATTACTCGACTTCTGCGGAAAGGAGTACAGTTTGAATGGAATAAAGAAGCAGAACGAGCTTTCTGCATTTTAAAGGAACGGTTCACTACTGCTCCTGTCATCAAACATGCTGATAGTACGCAACCTTATTACGTTGAAGCAGACGCATCCCAGTATGCGGTGGGAGGAGTTCTCTCGCAGAGAGATACTAACACAGGACGCTTGCATCCTGTTGCTTACTATTCTAAAACCCTATTGCCTGCTGAACAGAACTACACAATTGGAGAACGTGAACTATTGGCCATCAAGCTTGCCTTCCAGGAGTGGAGACACTATTTGTTAGGATCCCCACATATAGTTACCATCTACTCTGATCATAGAAACCTCCAATATTTTCGGTCAGCACGAGCACTCACTCCCCGTCAAATGAGATGGGTTTCCTTTTTTAGCGAGTATGATTTCGTCATCACCTATCGCCCGGGATCTCAACATGGCAAAGCAGATGCACTCTCTCGACTTGGTCCAGAGAAAGTTGCCTCTCCTGAATGTTATCCCCCTTTTTTTCTGACAAAAAGATTATAGGGGTAGAATGCCATGGGGACGTCACTCCCTTGGGGTTTATAGACAAACTAAAAGAATACTACCGTACCGTCCCGTCAGAAGAATGGGAAATCGATCCCCTGAATCAGATCAGAGACCAGCTTTATTATCACGAAAACAGGTTATACATACCAACTGTTGCATTGCAAAGACAACTATTGCTCTGGTGCCACAATAGTTCACTGGCCGGACATCCTGGGAGTAGCAAAACCCTCAAAATCTGTCAGAGATGGTTTTGGTGGGAAGAAATGGCCAAAGATGTTATAGCCTTTGTCAATTCGTGTTCCACCTGTGCCCGACAAAAAGCCTCACATTGTGCTCCGGCAGGGTTATTAAGAACCACTGCTGTTCCCCCTTCCCCTGGCATTCCATTAGCATGGATTTCATTACAGATCTCCCTCGAAGTCAGGGATACAACACCATCTTCGTAGTGGTAGATATGTTAACCAAGATGGCACACTTTGTCCCTCTAAAAACTTACCCTCATCCAAAGAATTAGTGCATATTTTTCTAGAACATGTAATCAGATTACATGGTCTTCCTTCTATAATCATTTCAGACAGAGGGGCCCAATTCGTGTCCAAATTTTGGCAAGGCATGTGTAAGACACTGGGTATAGATCACAGACTCTCCACAGCTTATCATCCCCAAACCGATGGTCAAACCGAAAGAACTAACCAGACCTTGGAGCAGTATTTACGTTGTCTGTTAGCCACAATCACAAGTGACTGGTCCCGAGCTCTCCCTATGGCTGAATTTGCCTATAACAATTCCACGCATTCTTCTACTGGTGTGTCTCCTTTCTTTTTTACACTAGCACAACACCCTAAATTCTTGCCTATTTCTCTTCCCTCAGAATTAGAGAGTATCCCTGCTCTTAAAGACCATCATGAAGTTCTTTTGTCCAACTGGGACAACGCAAAAAAGGAATTACAACGAGCCAAGGAAGCCATGAAACTACAGGCTGATAAACACAGACGTCCTGAACCTGCTTATCAAGTAGGAGACAAGGTGTGGTTATCAACTAGAAATCTGAGATTGAGAGGCTCTAAAAAATTACAACCTAGATACATAGGTCCTTACCTGATAAAGAGAGTAATAACACCTGTTACAGTACACCTGCAGTTGCCAGACGATATGCAAATACACCCTGTCTTTCATTGCTCTTTAGTCAAAAGAGAAACCACCTCCCCCAATAATCATAGAGGGTGAAGAGGAATATGAAGTAAACATGGTTTTAGATTCCCGCAAACACAGAGGTAAAATACAGTATCTCATTGATTGGGTAGGCTATGCCCCAGAGGATAGGTCCTGGGACCAGCTGAAAATATTCACGCCCCTGTTTTGATTCGCAGATTCCATGCACTCCATCCTTCTAAACCTCGCCCCGGGAATAGGCCTTTGGGTGGGAGAACTGTTAGGGTTCCGACAGCGGATGACCTAGTGTGAGAAATGTCGGTACCTTAATGCATGTGTATTTCCCTCGTTAGTTCACGGAGTGAGTTCTTTTTGAGACGACCCCTAACTGCTATAAGAGGCCGTCTCACCCAGCTGCCAATGCTTGACTTACTATCCCTAACTAGTGACCACGCCCCCTCCGAGCTCCGAATCGAGTACTTGCTCTGTGGATTGATTCCTGGTATCCGGCTTGAACTTTTCTATCCCGAGTTACCTTAGCAACTTTTTTGATACCCCCTAGAAGTTCTGTTCCTTCTCCGAAGAGCGTGTGCGCCGCTGATCCACTCCTCTCCCCACGGAGCCAGCTAGCGCGCCACGCCATCTATTGCTGACCCGCCTTCAGGAAAGCGTGTGCGCCGCTGATCCGCTCCTCTCCCCACGGAGCCGGCCAGCGCGCCACGCCATCTTTTTCTGACCCGCCTTCGTGAAAGCGTGTGCGCTGCTGATCCGCTCCTCTCCCCACGGAGCCGGCCAGCGCGCCACGCCATCTTTTGTTTATTCACCCTTACGAGAGCGTCTGCTCCGCTGGTCCGCTCCTCTCCCCTACGGAGCCGGTCAGCCCGCTACGCTAGAGAGCCCTTTAGCATTTAGTCCTTTTTGTTGAAGGCTAGGCTGCTCCGCTCCTTCTTCCTCATCGGAGCCAGTCAGTATTTCTTTGATTTCCCGCACCCCTTAAAAGCTAGTGGACTCTCCCTCTTTTGAATTAACCCAACGTGACCTTGAATGATTGTGGAAATGAGTGGTTGTGTTTGACGTCCCTTAGTAGCTCCTTTTCTCACCCGTCCTTCCTGGTCTTTCATTAGTTGAGCCTTGTTTGTGCGCTCATACGACGCTGGGAAATTTCAGGAATTCCTGGGACTCTCTCACTGGTAAGTGAACTGCATATGTTAGGAAATGACATGCATTAATGTTCTTGACTGCTGTTTAGTTCATGAGGAGTAAAGCCAGTCTTATTTGTTATCTCTTTATTGTTTAGCATCTCTGTGGAACCAGCTCCCCACTACCACGTTACCTGGTGTCATCTTTGGGGAAAGAGTGGTGGTCACTCTATGCGTTATTCCCCTTACTTTTGGTTAGCAGCGTCTTGTGAGTGAGTCACTATACCTCCTCCAGGAGCTGTTGTCTAAAAGTGGGGGGGAACTAACTTCTTTGCTCCTGTGGAATCTCACGTGGATTAGACTTCAGACCCGACAACCGGAAAGTTCAAAGACCCAACAAAGTAAATTAATGTATTTTTCTGGTTACAATCTGTCAGACCCAGAGTCCTATTTTTATAAATTGAAGATGCCACCCCAAACTTAATTTATGTTGACACACACTAAATTAGTTTACTCCATGTCCTTCAGGAATGATTTGTCCGTGAAGGGTTATGAGCATTGGAAGGACACAATAGATTTAAAATCCATTTGGGGGACTAGAGATTGGCAAGTGCAGGGCACTGAAGCTTTGCATCGTGCATGTCTGATCTTGTCTCAAATCTTATTTTTAAATGACATGGTACAACAGACTACTTGTTATGGTTTAGCCACGTCAAAAAAATTATATATTCCCTCAATTCCATCATTGGCTCCTTATGACACATGGCAAACACATACCAACTATACAATGAAAGACTTGGCTGTCATGTTTCAGAATGGCACACTCAACTCTTCCAATATTGACCCCTTGGGATGGTTACTGTGGCCAACGAGATCTAATGCATGCCAATTGCATTTTCTGAATACCACAAAAGGGTTTACACAAAGTAAACCTGATCCATGCTTCCCACATTTCCATACCGTTACCACATACTCTGTGGGTAAATTATGTCAGCAATGGTTGGCACAGTCCACACTGTCGTCTGTGAAACAACACCTTTCTCTTTTGTCAGGTGACATCGATCTTGCCGATTTTCTTTTAGGTCCCAAGTCCCCTTGCACAAAACATTTTATTTATTCAGCGTATAATGAATTTTGGAAACTGTCGCAGATGGAAGCTGCAGTGTGCCTGCGCCAAATTGATCAAGCTAATTTAGAAAACGTTCTTGCAGTAGTCAATAACAACATTAATACACTGTCTTCCCGTATATATACTTTGGATAATATTGTATCATCCGTCATTGACATTGTTCAACATGAAGTGTCTGTTTTGTATCATGGTCAAAATCAGTTACGTTCTGTAATGCAGTTTGCTTGGACCATGCAAACATTTAAAAATGGAAAAGTGCCATGGGATTATTTAAGTGCTTCTGCACTATTTTTGCCGTTTAATTTAACTGATAAACTGAAATTAATGTCCATGAAAGACACAACATACACATTGTTACATATGGAACAATTAGAACAGTTACCGTTTTCTGTGGCAGAGACTAATTCTGCTGTGTGGTTAATATATGGGGTTATTTCACTGCCTATCTCACTTTTTCAGTTCACAGCATGCATGAACCATCATCTCTCAGTAGATATGAGCCTTTGGGCAATAGTTTTGTTCATGAATTGTGGTCGTTACCTTTCACCTACAGATGTCAGCGCGCGGATAAGGAAGCAAGACATACAATGTAGGGGTTATCAGAGAAGAAGGACGGCGAGGACGAGGAAGGAGAGCGGCCATGGCGAGGAGGAGGCAGCCACAGCAGGTAAGTGCCTTTTTTCTTACTTTATAATTACTTTGGGAGTGGGGAGGGAGGGAGCAGAGCGGAGTTCCACAGAGTTTTTTTCCAACTCTGTGGAACTCCGCAGAGAGGCACTACACCTGCTCCACCCGGGGTTACCACAGTTTCATCGAGGTTAACGCAGGTTGCCCTGAGATGCTCCTAACGGCCTCTGGATATGAGGAGCATGTGTGCTCGTTCGATCTACTAAACTGGATGGCATACCTTTTTACAATGGAAGGGACAGACAACATTCTGCAGTTCATGGCATTCCGCTTTTCCCGCAACATTTCTGTCTCCGAAGACTAACTATGACTGGATGGCATTATTTTTTGAGTGCCCAATTGGCAAAAAAAAAAATGAAAATTATAACCTTGCAATACAAATTTTTTTTGGGGGGCTTCATAATTATACTTAGGCTTTCCTGTTTTCAGTTTCTATTTTTGGTAAATTCTGGTGGGGTTTTTTCAGTATTTTCAAGTGATGTCAAGACCCTAAAAAACAGTGGTTATCAGTGGTTACACATTTTTGCGCCATTAAAAACAACAGAAACAGTGTTTTTCCGGTGTTTATGGAACATTTTGCTTTTATTACTTCTTGCTTTCTGCACTGATAGTGCATGGTATATAGACAGTGTACGTACAGTGTATAAGAGGTCCAAATAAATGTTTGCAAATCAAACTTATTGTAGTACACCATACAATACTTCTTCAGTGAGTCTTTGGTCATGCGTGCTCGCTCTTTCCTTCACATGTAAATTTTTATCTGTGAAAAGGCTCTCTCAAATTTGACACTTGAGATGGGCAACGGCAAAACAGCCAGTACACAATTTCATAACTCTGGCCACTGATAGCTTTCCATGCCAATACCGATGCACCTGAAGATTGCAATTCTCTGGGACAGGTTCTGCAACAAATGCGTTGAACTGGGCGCATATGACCTCAGAGTTATTGAAGTGGTCAAAAAAGAAGCAACTCTTTTGAAAGTCTGAAGAAAATTCTCCTTTCCAGAACTTGTGCAGAGTACCACAGTGAGGCTTCATTGACTTCAAATGCCATTGTTGGTGAAGGGACATTTCTATACATCATTGCAAGCCATTTCTCATACATTGTAAAATTAAATTTCCTGAATTGCTCCTCAACATTTCTTTGCTTACCAAGTGGCAAGCACTCTAACATGGAACATGTTGCAGTGCCTAAGTCACTAAAAGTGTCACCCAGCCTACTCTCGAGGAGATGTTTCATACCTACACCAATTATGCTGAACACTTGATAGACAAGAGTGTTTTCAGACTCTAGTTATTTTATTATGTCCACTACAGTAGTCACGTTTTCCTGTGAAAATCTAAGAATGCAGTAGAGTGGTTTTTTTTCACAACACTATCAATATGCGACCGAAGATCCTCACATTTCTTGCCTTTGGCATCATCACTCAGCAAAAATTCTGTGAACGGTTCCCACATGGATAATATGGCATTCACGGCCTCTAGGACAGAGAACCACCAGCTAAATGACACAGTTGGGATGAATCTTTCTTTAATGCCACACAAAGCACAAAATTATAAATATTTGCGTGTTAGTTCCCGCGCATACCAAAACAGTATACCAGAATGGACTAAGCAGTCAAATGCATTCTTCATTAACTCTGAAGATTCTAAAGATGCTTTCAGCATACCAGCTAGCAAGTGGCGATGATCTCTTACAGGGAAGAACTTCAGCTCAGGTATCGATTTTGACAGTTCATCACACAACAATTTCATATACATACTGAATCCCTGCAAATACAAACAATATCACTCCAATCTTTGTTGAACTTGGTAAGAACTTTTTGAAAGAGTCTTCTGAAACCAGCAATTTTACTTATCAGTGAAAGAATCAAACGTTGCTAAAATATGAAATATGATTTTGATATTTGCTGTTTCTCTACAGTTTATAAAATAATTAAACACGACCTAACACATGCTTCCAAACCCAGCATCTTTAGACCAAAGACCACAAAACTGAAAAAACCAAAAGGAAGAAGAAATAATATTTTAGTGACGCCCCTAAACAACAAAACTCAAGCAGATTAATGTTAGCCCAGTCTTTCTTGCTGCTTCCTTGTATAACAATGTTACACTGTATTGGCCCCTTCAGGAAGTAGTAAAAATGACTCTTTCACTCTCTTTTTCCTTTCTTTGAATGGCATTTACTTTGTGGTTGTGCAGGTGTTTTTCCAGTGTTTATATGTTTACCATGGTGAGGACTATTTCCCTCTCGGTGGGGTTTTAACAGTTATTATAGGTTTAAAACTAAAACAGGATAGCCTAATTATACTACTTGGAATACTGCTGAACGCTTTGCCTCTGCTTACCTCTGACTTTTGTCTTAGCATATGGCTAAAGACCTGGCAAGGTGAGGGTGTCAGGTGGCCCGTAGGGACATTGTCGTTTTCACTAAGTTAGCATGAGCACGCTGCAGTTTGCCTGCTGCTTTACACACGTTACTACACGTCTTTATTTTTTGAAATAATTTCTATGGCTGCTTTCACATGAGAACTCATCACTGTGTTCACTCTCCGCATGTTCCTGGGATTTTGACTGAACATTATGTGCAAGGTCGAACAACAATGTCCCTTGTTATTTTGTTCTGGCCAGACCTTAGCCCTTAGGCAAAACATACCGCTGCAGCTGTTGTTTGGACAACGTACTTTGGTTTTTAGTGAGGTACACAAATAGGTGGCACATACTTGGAGAGGGACCTTTCCAGGGAGAAGAGCGAGACAGCACCTATGATGTAGATCTATCATCTATAGGCTAAGGTATGGGGTCTGCTGACAAAGCCCAGAGATCTTCTATTATATAATAATAATAATAATTCTTCTTAGCAAGGGGAGGGAGGTTAGGCACTATGGTCTTTTCTCCATTGTCTTTCTATGATGACATCTCCTTTTATGATACATAGACTAGATGCTATGCTGACCATATATTTGTACTATGCATTTTCCAGCTTGTTGTGGCATATATACTGCATGTTAGGGCACGTTAGTTAAAATAAATATTTTAAACTATTCTGTGTCTCTGTCAGATCTTATTGTGGACAAGTACAAGAGAGTGAGCGAAAGGGTGTGTCTTGTTACCGCAATTCCTGAGAGATCTGGGAGTGTTATGTTCTGGGGTGTCTAGTCATTTGCTTCTCTGTGAGTGAGTAGGAGAGCAAGTGAGACACTATAGCTAGTCGGTCCTGGGTTCGTGGGTACTAAGGTGGTAGGAAGACCCAGTCCCTATACACCAAGGTCCCATATTCCTGTGCATAGTCTGTATTTGTGCAGAATCCCTGCAACATAACAACCCGCCAAGAAGGAAGCCATCCTATGCTGCACCTCCAGCAAGTAGGCAGGAAACGTTCCCCATCTGAAGTTCAGTACCTGCGTCCGTTCGCAGGTTTGGGCTTGCTGCAATATCAGGTTGTGGTTCCTGTAGTGGAACAAGCGGGCCACCACTGGTAAGTTCGGTGTCCACGGAGGGGGGTGCTTGGTCAGTACACTGTAGGCCTGTTCTAATTTGGAAAGGACAGTGGGTGACAATTCATTGGAAAACCATGTTTCTAGGTAACCTATCATGTCCATCCCCTCCACACCCTCTGGCAGACCTACAACTCTGACATTGTTTCTGCACCTTTCTGCATCCTCAGCCCTTTTATCCAGTAGGTCCACCTTTCATGCCAGGGACTTCATCTGATGCCACACAGCCTGGACCACAGGACACACCTCCTCTAGCTTTTCATCATGGCATTTGACTTTGTTCAACAGCTTCCTGTGGTAATCCGAAAGTACTCCAAGGTCAACAAGGACTTTGTCTCTTTTAGCTTCCAGAGTGTTCTTGGTGGTGTTGATGGCCACCAGAATGTTGTTGAGTTTAGCGTCCAGCACCAGTTTCCATGGCTCTCCCTCTGTCGTGGGCGCCAATGCGAGGTCATTCCCAGCAGGAAGGGAGGTATTTTCATCGCTGTGCCTAGGTCTGCTTGCCCCATCCATTGCTGTACGGATTCCGCCCATGGCATATGCCGAGAGGTACAGGGTGAGAGGCAAGGGGATCTGGGCTCCCTCACTATGCAAATGATTTGCCTTTGCCCTCTCGCTGGGATCTTAAGTCAAGTGCCCAGTAGGATGGTGGACATGCAGGAACGCAGGGTCTGGCGTCCCAGTAAGAGGAGAAGCCGGGTCTTCCGATCTCTGTGTTGTCCACGGCACTTGCCTCGCAGTGACCAGCAGCCCTCCAGACGCCACTGAGCATGGCTCTCCGCCGCCCCCACTGCATTCGTGAAAATGGCAGTTGTCTGGCACGTATCTGCCACCATATGTCACCTAGTACTAGCTGCAAAGCCTCCGCTAGTACTCGCCACGTCCTTCCAGGGGTGGCAGCAGGACATCAGGTCTCCAGTGGCTCTAGGTGCAGGCGTGGTCACTCCTGGTCAGCTCATCCCCTATTTCGTCTCACTCGGCGGGACAGCAAGGGCCCAGCCCGTCTCGCCTCATGCAGACTCGGGCAGCGCAAACTGACCTGAAGGTGTGGCAGGGAGGCTCCTCTCCAGATGCAGCAGCATCCGGTGACATAGAGATGCCCCGGCGGCCTGCTGTCTCCTTCCTTTCACTGTATTTGGGTAGGCATAAGCTGCCCAACTACAGTGAAAGAACACGACAGGCTCCCACAGTGAGCGGAGTGCCTTCTCCCCAATCGTCAACAGAAGCACCGGGCCTCGTCGCAGCCCTGCCAAGGAGTTCTAAGTCGCAGCAGGCAAGAGCATGGAGGCCCTGTTCTGTCCTCCTCAGCAGTGCGCTAAGGCCGCAGGCAGCAGACGCCTATCACTCAAGCTCTGTTTTAAACCCGCGAGGTCCACCACAGGCTCAATGCGTTCCCTTCACTGCAGCCCGTTTGTGAGGCATCCATTGCCTCTGCGGAGGAGCTCCGTTGTGCAGGATTAATGGCGATTTCAGAGTGTTGGAATGGATGAATATGATGTCAATGAATACCTTGATATATGCAGTCCCGACAGTGTCGGGGAGGTCCCAGATCTCTACAGCATGTCTGTGCAGGGAGTGCACGTTGAGGAGGATGCACCTCAGGGCTTCGGGAGTGCTGGCATCCATTGCGGGGGCCGTGGAGGTGCGGACGGTGGTGAAAGTTTGGCGGCAGTATCGGCAGGCGAACTGGCCGTGGGTGGTGTTCAGCGTAGACAGCTGGCAGTTGTTGTTCCTTCCGGGGTTGAGTGCGAGGAAGGCAGCTGAGCCATAGCGGTGGGTGGTCGGAGATCCAGGGTCCCTGGCGCTGGTCGCGGTTGGGTCGCGGACAGGCACAGACAGGCTTGCCTTTGGTGTGCCTTCGGCGTGCCAGCGGCGCGGACGCACAGCGGCCACCATTAAATAGGGAAGGGGGAGGGAAGTGCAGCTGGGAGGCGGGTGCCAAAAATGGCAGGGGGGAGGAGCCGCGGGGGCAGCAGTGGTGGGAAAGGGCAGAGAAAACGGGACCGGAGGATATGGGCACAGATACAAGAAACAGGCAAAACGGGCAAAAATAGACGGAGCTACAGAAAATACAGAATACAAATACAAATGCCATACAATACAGAAAATAACAAATATAAAGGCACAATAACAAGAAGACAGACAGAAAACAGAAACTGGGCACAAAACACAAAGACAGACAACAGCGGACCAGCAGAAGAGCAAGGCTCTCCCACTGGACCACCAGGAATGAGGCGCAGGCAGGAGCCTGCGGGTGGAGGAGGGCTTCGAACACCTACCTTCACAGGGCAGCGGCACAACAGCGGAGCTGCTGGGGGAGAGAGCAGGGTCTCTGGCCAGGAGGTCAGAGGTCCTGCTCAGACACCCGAGCAGGGGCCGCCATTAAATAGGAAAGGGGGAGGGAAGCGCAGCTGGGAGGCAGGAGCAGGAAACAGCAGGGGGGAGGGGCCCCGGGGGCAGCAGCAGCAGGAAAGGGCGGCAAAAACGGGCACGGAGGACAAGGGTACAGGTACAAGAAACAGGCAAAACGGGCAAAAATAGACAGAGCTACAGAAAATACAGATACAAATACAATACAATACAGAAAATAACAAATATAAAGGCACAATAACAAGAAGACAGACTAAAAACAGAAACCGTGCACAAAACACAAAGACAGACAACAGCGGACCAGCAGAAGAGCAAGGCTCTACCACTGTATATGTAGTTGACCCACAGTGAGGCCCTTCTCCACCCGCAGGCTCCTGCCTGCGCCTCATCCCTGGTGGTCCAGTGGTAGAGCCTCTAGTCAGGGTAAGGGGGATACACTCTTTAGATAACCCCTGCTTACCCCCTGGGTAGCTTGACATGAGCAGACTTATCCCAACTGCAATGTGTAAAGTATTACACATTGCTCACTTTACCACTGGATTCAAGCTAGCCTGGCTGAGAAGGGGTGTTACCCCGAAACCGGTCCCAGGATGCTTGTTTCTGGTTCAGGGAAGACCTAGCTGGACTGTTCCCATGAGGTCTGAACTGAGGTGGCGAAGTGAGCTAAAGAACGATGATGGATTTAACCCAGATCTGTGACTGGGGGTGAGTGTCTGAAAAGTTTCAGCGCTCCGTCCATCATCTCCTTGCGTTTGCTTTGTTTGCCCTAAGTTGGCAGGGTATGCCTAGACGTGGGTCCCTTGCTCACTTTGCCACTGGATTCAAGCTAGTCTGGCTGCGGAGGGGTGATAGCCCGAAACCGGTCCCAGGATGCTTGTTTCTGGTTCAGGGAAGACCTGGCTTGGCAGTTCAGACTGGACTGTTCCCATGAGACACAGGGTCAAGACTGATTTGCATATATCTGGGTCTGAACTGAGGTGGCGAAGTGAGCTAAAGAACGATGATGGATTCAACACAGATCTGTGACTGGTGGTGAGTGTCTGAAAAGTTGTGGCACTCTGTCCATCATCTCCTTGTGTTTGCCTTACTTTCTAAAAGTGGCATTTTCAAACACACAATTTAAAAACCACCTTCACTAAAAGATGTGTTATTGAATTCTGAGTTCAGAGAGCCTAAACTGTATTTCTCTATCTTGTCCCAATGGGAAGTTATACCGGTAAGATGTTACAAAGCATTTCCCATTCTATCCTATGGGGCAGATAGCCTTTCAATAGTGAAAAACTAAATTAGCAGTATTTCACTATCAGGACATATCACACACACCAGTACATGTCCTACCTTTCACATACACTGCACCCTGCCAAGGGGGTACCTTGGGCCTACCATAGGGGTGCCTTACATGTAAGAAAAGGGAAGGTTAGGGCCTGGCAAGTGGGTGCACTTGCCAAGTCGACATGGCAGTTAACAACTGCGCACAGACACTGCAGTGGCAGGTCTGAGATACCTTTTCAAAGTTACTCATATGGGTGGCACAATCAGTGCTGCAGGCCCACTAGTAGCATTTGATTTATAGGCCCTGGCACACTCGGACAAACATGCACCCAGGGAAAACCCTGATCGATCCCACAGACAGATAGTTGCACCACAAACAGGTCTGAGGAAATTGGTCCCAATAAAACACGTTTGGCCAAGGGCTCGCGTTCCCCAAAATACCACAAAGCTAGTTACCACATGTAGACAGAAACACTCAACCAATCAGGATACGACATGCACACTTTTAGAAATGGGGGTCTCTAGGTGGCAGAGGTATGTACCTTTGTCCAAATAGGGACCCTTGCTTTTAGTCAGGGTAAGGGGGATACACACTTTAGATATCCCCTGCTCACCCCCCCTGGGTAGCTTAGCACGAGCAGACAGACTTATCCTAAAGGCAATGTGTAAAGTATTTGTACTCAAAACACACAGTAATACAGTGATAACACCACAAATGGACAACACACCAGTTTAGAAAAATAAAGTATCTTTATCTAAAATCAACAAGACCAAAACGACAAAAATCCAACATACAGGTAATAAGATATGACTTTAGAACACTTATTGCAAAGATAAAGGTTGTAGAAAACAAATAGCTCCACCTGGGGCTGTTGCGACGTCGTGACAGCAATAAATCCAAAGTACGGCGCCGACCGCTAGGACCATGGCGTCAGGCATGGAGTCACACGGACCCCCAAACAAACAGTACCTTGGAAATGAAGTCTATGACAATACACGGCATTGTGGAGGTGAGGCATCGTTGCTGAGGTTGAGGCCGGCTCCCTGGCTGCCACGGGGAGGTGAGGCGTTGTGTCAGCGAGGAGGCGACGTGTCATGTCCAGGACAGGGGAAGGTGGTTGTGTCGGCGGTGAGGCGTCGGTTTCCATGACGATGCAAAGTCGGCGAGTTCGTGCAGTCACCCTCGGCGGTTATCGGCGCCGCGATAACAGGATGCAGGTGCTGGCTGTGACGGAGTCGGTGCGAGCGCTGGCGTCGGACACGGCTGGTCACTGCAGGTGTCGAAGGGCGTCGAAGGGCGTGGGAGCTGCAGTGCAGGCCAGGCGGTGCGTCGCTTACTTCACGAGCGGTGCCCCGGGCCTTGTTGCAGGTTGCGGCATCACAGCGGCATCGGTGACAGTGTCGGAAACAGGTTTTCTTACTTCTTTCAAGTTGCTTCCAGCTCCCAACAGCAGGAAATACCTCCAGAGGACCAAAACTGGAATAGGCACCTCCTGGCTGGTCAGAGCTTTCAGCAATAGAGTTCAGGGGAGCTGGGGTTGGTCTTTGTGGCCCTGAGACTTGAGAACAGGAGGCCAGCACACACAGGCCCTTGGAGATCTTCTTCAAGCAGGTTCAAAGCTAAGTTCCAGTCTTTGTCCTCTACTTGGCAGAAACAGCAACTGCAGGCCAACAGCACACAGCAAAGGAGCAGTACTCCTCCTCACAGCTCTTCAGCTTTTCTCCTTGGCAGAGGTTCCTCTTGAGTCCAGAAGTAATCTAAAGTTCTGGGGTTTTAGGTCTAATACTTATACCCAAAAATTCCTTTGTTCTCTTTGTGCAAGGGTCTCTGAGCCCAGTCCAAACCAGTTCTGTCCTCACTGGTGCAGTATGACCACAGGGGGTGGAAACAGCATTGTGCAAGGGAGACAGGCCCTATCCAGGTGCAAGGAAATCTCCTCCCACTACTCTAAATTCAGCCCAGGTCTGTTCAGCTCAGCTCTGAGTCACCCAGGAAGGGCCAGGCACACCTCAACCCCCCTGCTGTTGTAAGACCACGCCACGCTACACTATTCAGATCGTTCCCTTCACCTCCTTGCCTTTTTGCACATAGCGCTGTTTGCACATTTTGATGCTGGGCTTCACTTTTAAACACATTTTTTAACTTTGATATGCTATGTTTTAACTGTTTAATTGTAGGACGATTTTAATGCTGATTTTAGTTTAGGGTTGAAATTGTGCTGCTCTGACCTTGCTCCGCTTCCTGATCACGCTCTTCGAGGCTTCCCCAGTCCGCCGCGGCTTAATGCCGATTGTTGCGGAGGGAAGACCTCGCCTTAGACTACACTTCCGGGCATTCACTTCCGCCCGGGTTAGCGCTCCAGACTCCAGACGCACATATTTAGAGGCGCGCTGGAGAGGACGCGCAGCGGTCTCCTACTGCTGTTGTAAGGCCACGCTACACTATTCAGATCATTCCCTTCACCTCCTTGCCTTTTTGCACATAGCGCTGTTTGCACATTTTGATGCTGGGCTTCACTTTTAAACACATTTTTTAACTTTGATGTGCTATGTTTTAACTGTTTAATTGTAGGACGATTTTAATGCTGATTTTAGTTTAGGACTGAAATTGTGCTGCTCTGACCTTGCTCAGCTTCCTGATCACGCTCTTCGAGGCTTCCCCGGTCCGCCGCGGCTTAATGCCGATTGTTGCGGAGGGAAGACCTCGCCTTAGACTACAGTTCCGGGCATTCACTTCCGCCCGGGTTAGTGCTCCAGACTCCAGACGCACCTATTTAGAGGCGCGCTGGAGAGGACGCGCAGCGGACGCGCGCAGGCGGGCGCGCAGCCGGCGCGCCAAAGGGGACCCCGTCTGCGCCCGTCCGCGCCTGGACCGGGCCTAGGGCCAGAAACCCTGGTTCAGGTACTGAGGATAAGCGAAGACTACATTACACTGGAGAGAGCTTAAGAGCTTTATGCCCACTTAAAAGACAGGCCTGTAGTATGTTCACAGGGGAGGATTTAATAAAATCCGACTACTCGCAATGTCTGGGATGTGACATAAGACTAGAAAAACACTTAAACCTATCAGTAAAGTCACACAATGAAGCTACTTCATCTAGCTTAATGCTTAGTGAACTACAGCTAGCTCTTATCAATGCCAGATCACTCATAAAACATAGCTATGAAATCGCTGATTTCATCACTGACAATAAAATCGATATACTATTCATAACAGAAACTTGGGGCAATGTCACCTCTAATCCTGACTTTAATATTGCAGTCCCACATGGCTACAAAGTTTTTAGACACGACAGACAACTGACCAGGGGTGGTGGACTTGCTTTAATACATAGAATTGAACTTAGCTCCCACTGCTCAATAGTCTGTGCATCTGACTTCGAGGCTTTCATGTTTAAAATCTCAACACAAGGACAGGGTACTATCAATGGTCTATTGATCTACCGCCCTCCTGGTCCTAGAACGAACTTCCTGGCTAACTTTAATTCATTACTAGAGCCAAGTCTTCAATCTCAATTCTTTACGCTTCTAGGAGACCTGAACTTCCATTTAGAAGCATTGGAAGATAGAGATACAAAGGAGCTTCTAGAAATGACTTCAGAACTAGGCCTTAGACAGCTCATTCAAAAACCTACGCATCTAGCAGGGCATACTCTAGATGGTCTCTTTTCTAACAATCCCGCCATCTTTAACATATCTACTCTTCCACTAACCTGGTCTGACCATCACGCCGTTCTCTTTAGATACAAGCTTCTTCATTCTAACACCACCAGCATGACTCACGGTAAGACCATTGGTAGAGCTTGGCACAAAATTGACTCTTTGTCGCTCATTGACCATTTAGCTCAAACCCTACCGGACTGGAAGCTAGATGCAGAATCCTCTGCCATAAGCTATACTTCATGGCTAGAGTCTAATTGTTCGAAACTTGCTCCTATCACGACGATCAACAAAAATAGAAAAACACCCTCAGCTCCATGGTTTTCGGAAGCTCTGAGACTGGACAAACAGGCCTGCAGAAGGCAGGAAAGAATTTGGAGAAAATTTTATGAAGCTCCAGAAAAAGATAGATACAGAGCTGATTTTAAAAGAAAAGTGATCCTCGAGAAAAGCCAGTATTTTACTTCACAAATAGAGAAAGCTGGTAACTCCAGCAAAGAACTATTTCAGACTGTAAAATATCTGACCTCTGCTACGCAGGAGGATTCCGCCAATTATAGTCAAGAATTCTGTGATGAACTTGCCTATACATTTAAATCTAAGGTGGATCACATTTTCAACCAGTTTGCCCACTGTAAGGCACACATTAACCCCTTACAGCAAGAAGACATTGTCAAACAGTCTTTTATTAATTTTACTCCTACTTCTGCAACTCAAATATCTGAACTTATTCTGAAAGCTAAATCAGGATCACCAGTAGATCCTTGCCCCCCTAGAATTCTACACAGTATCGGCCAGTTCATGGGACCCCACTTGGCCAAGCTGTTTAATCAGATGATGGCACAGGGATCTTTCCCTACTGTGTGGAAACAGGCATGTATCTTACCACTTTTAAAAAAGCCTAATTTGAATTCAACTGATCCAGCAAACTATCGACCTATTGCAAGAATTCCTTTGCCTGCAAAGATAATAGAGAAAGTTTTAAATGCAGAACTCTCCACCTTTATCACGGACAGTCAGGTTTTAGATCATAGCCAGTTCGGTTTTAGAGCTAATCATAGCACGGAAACGCGTTGATAAAAACAACGGAAGAGATTCGGTCTTCTCTAGATGGCGGTGGGTCAGCAGTTCTCATACTGTTGGACCTATCCGCAGCATTTGATACGGTAGATCATACTCTTCTTGTCCAGCGACTAAAAACAATAGGGATAGGAGGAGAAGCCCTCTCCCTACTGACGTCATTCCTATCAGAAAGAACTCAAACAGTCCAGATAGGTAAATTTAAATCGGCACCTTTTACTTTGCCGTGCGGAGTCCCCCAGGGCTCCTCGCTGAGTCCTACGCTCTTTAACATTTATGTGGCTGAATTGGCTCCATTGATTAGAAGTTTTAATTTGATTCCTACCTCCTACGCCGATGATACCCAGTTGGTAATCTCGACAGTGGATAAGGATATCAATCACTCTCAAAAACTTCACGACTGTATGATTAAATTAAGTGATTGGATGGGCAATCATTGCCTGAAGCTGAATTCTAGCAAAACGGAAGTGATCATGTTTGGCAATCTCTTTCCGCCTTGGTCTCCAGAGTGGTGGCCAGACAATCTTGGCCCCCCTCCCACACCGGTAACCAAAGCCAAGAATCTTGGCGTTATTATAAATGATAAATTGTGTCTGAAGCCCCAAATATCTAAGGTGGTGTCTTCTGCGTATTTGATGATTAAAATTCTAAGAAAAATACTCCCTTTCATTCCCATAAAAACCAGAAAGACGGTCGTGACCTCTCTGGTTTTATCGAAACTTGATTATTGCAATGGCCTATACATCAATATCCAATCCACTCTTCTCAGAAAGCTGCAAATGGTACAAAATGCTGCTGCAAGACTTGTACTAGATATTCCCAAATATCAATCTGTTAGATCAGGTATTCGTGACCTGCACTGGCTGCCAGTTGGGCAGCGGGTAAAATTCAAGGCGCTTTGCATTGCTCACAAGGCGCTTCACAAAGAAGGCCCAGAATTTCTATGTGACCTTTTCAGATGGTACTTACCTAACAGAACTCTACGATCGGCCAACACCAATTTGATGCCGACTGTCAGGATCAAAAAAATGAATTTGGGTGGGAGGAGTTTTAGCTACAATACCACAAAAGAATGGAACTCCCTTCCATTATATCTTAGGAAGATTCCCTCTCTCCTCGAATTCAGAAAGCAACTAAAGACATGGCTCTTTTAGCAATAGTGGTCTGCAATTATAGTTTGGAGAACCGGAAGCGCCAAGACACCCAAGGGTATACGCTGCGCTATATAAATTATAATAACATAACATAACATATAGTGAATGCACATCCCCAGCCCCTGTCACTCCAAAACCAGACCGTCAATACACAAACAGGCAGAGGCACACAGAATAGTTAAACAAGAAAAATGCCTACTTTCTAAAAGTATTAAAAAAACAGAGCTCTACATTTGCGCTCCTTTACTGTCGCACTGCTGAAAGCGGGAACAACTCCCTCAATTGTATATAAAGCTCATCCAGGTATTCCACTGTAAACTTAATAATCAATATAATTTGTAAAATCCTTATTTCTGTCTTTTTTTCATCATATTCTTCACCACAACAGAGACAGCCGAATCCAATTTGCAATCTTTATTAGACATTTCTTAATACAAGCTGTATGCCAATCTAGGCTTCGTACAACCGTATGTGCAGATTGAACTCCATATGAAATGAGCACAACGTGTCCCAATGCATTTCGAGCCCCGAGGGCTCTTCATCAGGGGAATCTAAAACATATAAAATGAACAGTATAACTCATCTGATCCAATGTGGCGCATATAAATGTCAAAAAGCGCTTTTCAAAAAAACCAAATCTCCTTAAAACATCCTCCCTACATCCAAATCAGTGAAAATCGTGATTCAAAATACTTCACCCTACTCTACACCCATAAGCAAACATACTCTACCCCTATAAACTACGCAATCATACCGCTAGGACATACACACCCCTAACTACAACAACTCAGCTCTCTTTTCTCGAATACCACCCCTCCCCTCTCTATCTAACTCCCCTCTCCTCCTTTGACTTGCTCCTTCCTTCAGACTCACCCACACTTTCATCTCATCTCTCAATGTTAATCCACACACTCACACTCACTAGTTACCATCTATCATCTAATCAATCCAAAACCCCTAATCCCTGTGACTCCATACGTCCCCCACCCCATTCCTACTCTCCTCCATTATCGTCACTCACCCTCCTGCATCTTGTCCCTCGCTATTAAACAGCACACTAACATTCCCTCATCACAAGCAAACACATAAACGCTCCAAATCCACTGCCCATCGTTATCACTCTACTTCCTGCATACCAACCCCGTGCTTTCCCCTTCAAGCCACAGACATACCTTCCTCACAGCAACATACTGCCCCTCTCTCTTAACACGCACCCGCCTGCATCAATCTCACCTGCTTTGGCTTCACTCCACAAAATAACTACATCCTCGTGCTTCCGAAGACGCCCATCCATACGCTTTTCACTCGCATTCACTTAAATACTTAACAGGCATACTCATTGACTCCCCACGTGACAATTCTACCCCTCCCACATATCCAATATAATCCACAAACTAAATACTATAACTCCCATAGTGCACTTCCCTACCCCACTAAAGTAACGGAACACATTCGTCATTAATGCATAACTCCCAATGACTAAATTCCCAACAACTAAATTAAATGCCCGATATATTAGTCTCATCGTACCCCAAACATAACAACATAACATACAGTGCTGAATAACTGTGACCAATTATCTCAATTGTGCTCCTGTTAACTGCTCGACTAATAAACTATGCTTCTGTGACAACAATACGTGAAAGGGTGCATAAAAACAATACAATACATGAAAAGCAAACAAAAGTGAAAGACACTCCTATTTGCCCAATGAATCGATGCATCTGTCCAACTTCAATGTTCAAAGGATTTTTTAATGCCTTCATATTTGCGCTGTCTCCGCAGTGATAAACTCAGTCTTGTGGTGTTCTCCAATTTTTCACTATAAATGTCCAATCTGTGGGGTGCAAAAACTCGTTTGAGGCGATAGATTCTGGGGTGAGTGTCTGAAAAGTTGTGGCACTCCGTCCATCATCTTATTGTGTTTGCCTTACTTTCTAAAAGTGGCATTTTCAAACACACAATTTTAAAACCACCTTCACTAAAAGATGTGTTATTAAATTCTGAGTTCAGGGAGCCTAAACTTTATTTCTCCATCTTGTCCCAACAGGAAGTTATACTTGTAAAATGTAACAGAGCATTTCCCATTCTATCCTATGGGGCAGATAGACTTTCAATAGTGAAAAATTGGCAGTATTTCACTATCAGGACATGTGACACACCACAAGTACATGTCCAACCTTTCCCATACACTGCACCCATGCCCAGGGGGGTACCTTGGGCCCTACATAGGGGTGCCTTATATGTAAGAAAAGGGAAGGTTAGGGCCTGGCAAGTGAGTGCACTTGCCAAGTCGACATAGCAGTTAACAACTGCGCACAGACACTGCAGTGGCAGGTTTGAGATACCTTTTCAAAGCTACTCATATGGGTGGCACAATCAGTGCTGTAGGCCCACTAGTGGCATTTGATTTACAGGCCCTAGCACACTCAGTGCACTTTACTAGGGGCTTACCAGTAAATCAAATATGCCAATCATAGATAACCAATCATGATAACAATTTACACAGACAGCATATGCACTTTAGCAATGGTAAAGTGCCCAGAGTCCTATAGCCAACAACAGGTCAGGAAAAAATAGGAGGCAAAAGCAAAAAGTTTGGGGATAACCCAGAAAAAGGGCAAAGTCTAACACACACCACACTGAATGATCACGCGCTCCTCATGCCGGACTCTGGACACAAACACACTAGCTCTCCCCGAGGTCGAGAGCCATCTGAGATGCTTTATTGAATGTAGAAAAATGTTTTATTGAACATAATGAACTGTATATAACAGCGGCCAAAACTTTGTACACTAAGAGACTTTAAGCAGACGCACTCTGTCAAGGCTCTCCCGGCCGCAGCATTTAATTAAACCAACGTGTTCCTGTTTTGCCAAACACCTCTTGTCTTTTCATTTATTTAAGGTAAACTCATATCCGAGCAACCAGGCAATGGGCCCAGGAGCTCCCTAAATTGCTGCCATTATCAAGCGTGGTCACCCATGCCCGACTCATTTCATACCAGTATCAACATAGCTAATTAGTGGAAAGACTGTGTGGTGCTTTGGGGCCTACTTCTTCAGTGTCTAGAAGACAAAGGTGATGAATTATGAGGGAATTATGAGGGAAAGCATTAACATTGGAGAAAAAAGGCAAGACAGAGGGGACGCAAAACTTGAAAAAGCAGTAGTGTAAATGTATGTACTGAAAAAATATATTCTTTATCTTATATAATTATGTCAAGAAAGGGAATTATTGTTTCATGCCCCTAACCTGTTATCATACACAAAATGCATTTCAACTTGGGCAGGGTACTTGCGATGATGAAAGGGTTGGACAACCTTGAAAACGTCCACACTATTTATCCACACACAAACTTCCCGACTATGCATAAAACAGTATACCTGGGACAGTGTAAGATAAGCTATGTTAAAGTTGATCTGGATTTTCCGGCCCTGATCATAGACAGAGAAAGTTTATGACAGCAATGAGCCACTCTATGCATGGCCCAGGCCAAACATGTATCTACATATTCCCATCAATTTTTGTGTACGATAAAGCTTAGGACAAAGGGGTACATGGAGCTGGGAGATGGAAGTGACATCTACCTTAATGCTGGATTTAGTGGAGTTTTAGACAGTGCTTGTTAGAACCCTGGACTGGGCGGTCCCACTGAAATAATAAGTTATTGACCCAAATTGCACCATTTGGGGTTGTTCATTTTTGGTGTCCTGGAGCTCCACTAGTGCAGACTCTACTAAGGGAAAAAGTACCCCTTTTAGCACTTAACTCTTGTGGCAACATTGGAGATGTTCTGAGTTTAAAAATGTAGGACTCAGCCTCACTCCATGTAACGCTCAATAATCACAGGTTCGTTTACAAAGGAAATATGCACACAGATCCACCTGAATACTACATCCAAAATTACAAATATGTACACAGTGGCAGATGGAAAACCCAACTGGAAAACATCCTTGAAAGGCCTAAATAATTACATAGAGTGCCCACTAAAAGAAGGGCAAAGTGGTCAAATAACTTCCTAAATCTAGACTGGAACTTGTAGGTCTCAGACACAATTAACAGTTTGTGCACAGGCACACACAACCCCTACAACCACAATCCCCCAATATATGGCTCTAGCCTACCAAATCCCAAAACGTATGCAATTATAAAAGGTCAGACGTATTTGTTTTGTCAGAGGCTGTCACAACTGAATCAAAAATGAATAAATAGCCACGATAATATGAATGAGCATTTCGTTGTGTTACCCTACTTAAATAAATATTTAGATTTTCACTATTGAAAAATCAAACTTTGACATTTTTCAGTAATGAGCCTTTGTCGTGTAGTTCCTATATAACCTATATAGGATCTGCGCTTTGGATAACATAAACTGTGGGATTGGTGGCGGACTGATTCCGTGCACCCCCACCGGATACGTTAGCATGTCTGTATCAGCTAGCTCACAGTGCCACTATAATCTCCTCTTACCAAGGAGAAAATAGATTCTGGCAACCTCAGAACATGACAATCCTGATCCCTCAGAATCGTGGAAACAATATACTACCTTTCGCTCAGTCACTCGTGCTCACTTAGTTTGTCTCAGAGAGTTACACAGAATAAACAGGCTGGGCATTTTCAATAAGTATTTATTGAACAGTTGTTATTCTAGTGTAGAATAGATGAGCTGCAACAACCATTAGACCGTAGCAGAGATATATGATTAGAAGTACGACGAAAGTAAAGGGATGGTAAAGTTCTACCATCTTGCAGAAATCATGAATATATACAAGTACATAGAACACATGATAAAAAGTGCGTACTCCTACAATGCCTTCCTAACTAGATGTACCTAAATGTACCTAGCATCTGTGTAGGTGTTATGCCAAGAATCCCTGTAGGATCTAGTCAACCCCATTACCTGAGAATGAGAGAATATGGGATCCCGTCCTGGTCTCGAGTTGGACACCCCGCGAGGGATGTTAGACCACTGCGAGCTGGAGTGTCTGCATGCAGGAACCTCAGCGTCTCTGGTCAGTGTGTGAGCCGGGAAGTCTCAGTCTCCTCTGTCTTTCTAAGCAAGATGTGATGTATATATACCCATAGGTCTCCCCAGGAGTCCTACCTTGCTGTGTTACTGTGTCGGCCTAAAAGATGACGTCAGGCCTGAACTTTAAACAGAGATATTTTACAGGAGATGTTAGTCCTGCTGTGCTTCCAAGAAGCCTCATGCATAATGTATGAGATTCAAACTAGGGGGAAACCCGCGTTTTGAATGCAGTGTCGTATCTAGGTAAAAGGTCAGTCCCTCAGAACCGTTATGTATGTAATGTAGGGAAGAATATAGGTGAAAGGTTGCAATGTTACCTGCGCCTATATAGGGTACCTATATGGAATATAACACCCACTCCTCTTCCGACTGGACGACATATGTAACTTATTACCGTACTACTAGTCTAACTAGATATTGGTACGTACAAAGTTGGAAAACATTTGTTTAGCTAAAAATGTTTAAAATTTCTAAAACAAATTCTAAAAATACTTAAAACTGTCTAAAAAAAACTTTTCCAGCCATAGCTCTAAAGTGTCTGAGTTATAGTCCGAAGCACTATATGCATTAGAAAGCCATTTGCCCAATAAATGAAAGGAATGTCAATTTTTGTTTTGAGTTCCAAATTTGAGCTTGTTTGTTAAAAAAAACAAATTTCTTCCAGCCCACGACGAGCCAAATGAGTCAAATGTTTATGTGTCCTGGCTGGTAGATGCAACATTTTCGTTGCTTGCTACCGCAGTAGACGGCCCCTGTAGCACCTTGCAGAGTATGTCAATCGAACACAGATGCTGTTCCACACTGTCCGCAGCCGGTGCTGGGGCAGCCTGTGTGCCGTCCAAAGCCTGGGTGTCAGAGGAGGAGCCGGTGTCCATACCAACAGGTGCTGTTACTACCTGTGGGGGCTCAAGGAATGCCGCCATCAACATCGGAATACGCTGAGGACACAGCAGAACATGGGCCGGTATCGGCTCCAGTAAAGCATTCACGTCCGGTTGCGCACATGATGGGAGTGTCAAATTTATTTATTTATTGTTGGATTTGTAATGCGCATGGCTGCCCCAGCGACGGGGCGTCCCAGCGCAACCAAAAGACTCGAGACTGTAAAGGGTGAAGAGAGTTAGGCCGGGAAGAGCCAGGTCTTTATGGCTTTGCGAAAGGCCAGATGATTCTGGATCCCTCTGATGGAGGCAGGAAGCGAGTTCCATAGTCTGGCCGCGAGCGTTCTAAAAGAGCGGCCTCCAGCTCTGGCTCTTAAGAATCGGGGAATACAAGCCAGCCCTTGGTCATCTGAGCGTAAAGAACGCCGAGGAACATAGAAAGCTAGGAGATCCGCCAGCCCCGGTGGTGCTTGCTGAGTCAGAATTCTGTGAGCCACACATAATGTTTTAAACTGAATTCTTTTTTCCACTGGCAACCAATGAAGTTTAGGTAGAAATTTAGACACAGAGCAAGATTTCGGGAGCGCCAGGAGAATACGGGCTGCTGCATTCTGTATTCTCTGCAAACGTCGGGTACTGGACTTATTGGCACCCAAATAAAGAGAGTTGCCGTAGTCTAACCTAGATAAAATCGTAGCCTGACGAGTTTTCGAATCAAAGAAGCCAAGTAAAGGTTTTAAACCTCGTAAGAGCCCGAAGCAGGTCCCTGCTACTGATTTAGATTGGGTGTCAAAGGAGAGACCACTGTCAATCCAAACACCGAGATTCTTAACTGCCTCTTTAGGCGAGGGTGCTGGTTTTAATCGATCTGGCCAGTATTGCTCAGACCACATATCACGGTCCCTTCCCAACAGCAGAATTTCAGACTTACTGGCATTCAGCTGCAGGCCGTTTGAGGCCATCCAGTCCGCGATCACCAACAAGTCCTCCTTAAATTTCAAGAGGTTGTGGTTACATTTCTTTGAGAAGGCAATAACCAGTTGGGTGTCGTCAGCGTACGACACCAACGACAACCCTCGGCTTTTAGCCACCACTGCTAGAGGTTGGACATATATGTTGAAAAGTAAGGGGCTCAGTATTGAGCCCTGTGGCACCCCCTGTTGCAGGGCATACTCCCGAGAGTGGAAAGGTGGCACCAGGACCTGGAAGGATCTGCCCACCAAAAAGGGACGGAACCAGGCCAGGGCTGACCCCCTAATTCCTATTTTCTGAAGACGATTTAAAAGTATCACGTGGGAGACAGTGTCGAAGGCGGCACTTAAGTCCAAAAGAACCAAGGCTGCAGAATTTACGACATCAAGGTTGCCACGGATTTCTTCCGTCACTGCCAACAGAGCTGATTCGGTACTATGGCGAGATCTGAAACCGTTTTGTGAGGAGTCTAGGATTTCATTTCTCTCGATAAACTCAGTAAGGATGGTATTTACATGAGATTCTACCATCTTTGCCAAAAAGGGCAGCTGAGATATAGGACGATAATTACCCAGCTCGGATGGATCCAGAGACGGTTTCTTCAGAAGAGGCATAACTTTAGCATGCTTCCACGCAGATGGTACGGACGCCGTGGTTAGAGATAAATTTACCAAATCCCTGCTCACTGGCGCAATAAGAGTATGAAACTGACGAAAGTGAGCAGGTGTCAAAGGGTCGGCTGGAGAGCCTGATTTAATTTTCAGACAGAGGGACTGAAAATCAGTAAGGGACAGTAAGGGAAAAGACGAGAGTACACTAACCCCAGTTGCTCCAATGTTCCCATGCCTTTCCAAGAGATCAGTGGTGCCAGTGGCCAGAGGGAGACTCTTATATATCTTCTCCACCTTGTTCAGAAAGTAACAGGCCAGGTCGTCACACTGAAGATTTGAGGTGATAGGAGAGTCCCCCTTCAGCCCAGAGCTCTTCATGACCTTGAGCAGGGTGAAGATTGTTTTAGAGGGGATATTACTCGCCAAAATTTTTCCAGCTATAAACTCACCTCTGGCTCTCCGGGCCACTTTATGATAGAGCTTGATGGATGCCCTGTATTTATTTTTAGCTTCAGCATCATAGGTACGCCTCCAGGCGCGCTCGAGTTGTTTGCAGTGTTTTTTAGTTTTGATCAGCGAGTCATTGAACCAGTGATTAGACTGCCCTCTTTTTTTACACTCAATTTGGCAGGGATGCAGCTGTCTAAAGCTAGCGTCAGCCAATTCTGGAATCGCGTATTTGCATCCTCCGTGTCAGGTGGGAGCTGGGGCTTGTGGCTTAACAATACCTCTAAGAAATAGTTAGTGTCTAACTTGTGCCAGGGACGTTTTAAGACAGGTACGGGACAATTCAAAACCGGCTTTCCTAGCCACCGCAGGGAGAAAGAAATGAGAAAATGATCTGTCCAGACCATGGGGATCGGCGACAGAACCTTTAAAGAACCCAGGTTGGAAAATATAGGGTCCAACAGGTGACCTGCAACATGTGTGCTCTTAGGGACACATTGAGCCAGCTGACAGGCCTCTAAATCTGCCAGAAAACTGGCGATCTCTGAATTGCCAACGTTATCGAGATGTAGGTTAAGGTCACCTAAGATAGTAAAATTCGCCGCTTTACTCGCGAAGAGGGTAACTTTATTCAACAATTCTTCCCTGAACACTTTAGATGGCCCTGGAGGTTGATAGATAAGAAGATCAGTGACAGTGAGATTGTGGCTTAACGTTATTTTGAAAAGAGCGATTTCGCAGTCAAGGATGTCCTCCTTAATAAAACTGCAGTGGTAGGACTCCTTAAAAATTACTGCAATACCACCCCCTCTGTTTCCTGATCTGTTAACTTCATTCATGATAAAACCTTGCGGGAGGGCCAGCCAGGACTCCACAACAGAGTCCTGCGTAAGCCACGTCTCCGTTAAAAATAGTACATCTGGAGTCTCATCCATTAATAGGTCAAAGATCTCACCGTGGTCAAACAAAGGTCTAACATGCATTCTTCTCCGCAAAACAGGCATCGGAGGACAGGTAAGATGCAGTCCATCCAGACTGGTCGAAATGACAAGAACCAAGATGCACTTAGTTCCCTTAGGCGAGGCGTGCCTAGATGTTGTACCATGCGGACAAGGTATTTACTCTCCAGGAGTGCTCTTTCCATATCCTTGGTGACTGGGACGTCCATTGCGTAGAAAATATAAAACAATCAGGATACCTGCTGCTAGAAACAGGATGAGTGGAAATCCTCCAAAGATGCTTCCGAATACGGAGTGTATGAAGTTTGGTATAACTCCAAGTACCATCTGAAAGGTGCTCAGAAGTCCAGAACCTATGGTCTTAAATAGGTGGACTATGCCTGTCGTATCAGACATGTTAGAGATACGATTTACCATTTCTGCGAAATGGAAAGGGCAGTTAGTATGAATAAGAGCCTGTATCTCTGCCAAAGACCTTGCGATCTGGAGATCAAAAGTCTCTCGAGCGGAGGTTAAGGGCACAGACTTCTGTAAAAGCATGGCTTTCATTCTGCTTAGAGTATCAAACCGTATTAAAGAAACATTCAGTGAAGGCCATAACGGCGTCTCCCTGACTGTATGTGTCGGTGGAAACAATACTTGCATACAACAAGTAACCCTGGAGCTCATGGTTACCAGATATGCGATGCCCGGGAGCATTCCGCAGCAGCCTTGACTGTTCTGCATCAAGTAACTCCCATTTGAAAGGGAAAACAGCCTTTACTATGAAGTTTTTACTTCGTATATCATTTACCACGCATTTTTTACATTGTAAAGGATGTTGGCACGCAAATCTTTACCACGCACTTTAACAGTAGGTGGCAGTGTTGCACCTTATTCTTTTAAACAGGAAAACAAAAATAATTGATGATAGTAAACTCTCAAAATAGAATACAGGGGGCTTAGGAGCACTGGGTGTTTTATAAATATGTAGAATTGGGTTTGAGGAATGTTGCCTCCGGGCTTCTTGAAATTGATTTTCTAGTAACTGTTCTTCACATTTTGCCGGGAGTATGACTTTGCTTTTCCCCAATATGGAGAAGGTTACCTTTGAACTTTGTGAGAGAGATTTTCACATCACATAACCCACATTTTGTGAACATGTGAGAGAGATATTTTAGCGACAAAAGGAGGGAGAGGGAACCGTTGTATGCTTCTATAGCCAAAGGTGAAAGACAACTGTCGGATAAGCTTTTTTGGCAAAACAAATGGAGTTTCTCTCTAAAAGGAGTGGGGCGAGTATACTTTTAGGAAAGATGTTGAATGTGGGTATAGCAACGAAGGAAGCGGAGGAGACATGGAGAACAGACAGACAGGAGACCCCCATAATACTAACAGTAACTGCAAAAGAATAGTCCTTTTTCGCTTTCAATGAATATTATAGCATTTACGTTGTTGAACACGCCTTCTTAAAGAACAAAGAGCACTTTGGAGCAGGACGGACGATCGGAACAGAGAGTGCTGCATACAGGTAAGTTTAATTTACAATCTATAACAAATTCAGAACATTTACAGCAAAGAGAGATGGTATGCGTGGTGAAAATGTGCTAGCTAGTTGTTAGCGTGGTAAGTGTACTTGTAATGTTAACGTATGTACAAGCGTGGTAGTGGTGTGCGTGGTTAAATATGCGATATAAAGACTTGCGTGGTAAAACCACGCGTGGTAATGACATACAACCATTTGAAAGTAGCCTGAATGCTGGAGTAATCACTGCAGCTGAGGCACCCCTCAAATGGCAGGACAGGTTCACTACAGAACCATCACAAGCCCCGTGCAGCATTATATCCTGGCATTTGAGTGATCCACTTAAAGCGTTCTCACAGTTTGTACCGCTTAGAAACACTTCTCGATCCCCACTCCTGCATCGAAATCTGTATGGTAATACCCATGATTCCTTAATGTATTCCTTACCCATTTCTTCATATCTGCTTGCCTGCATTTGTTCAAGGAAGTACTGAAACTGAAAAGTAGTGACCGGTAGAGTTATGTGGCCATGGATTAGCCATTCTGTGGATGGTAATTCTTCCACTGTAAATGCTAATCTATCCAGTTTTTCGATATGCAGTATTGTATATTTTGCTCCCCTTTGTGCCATTTCTATCTGTTTATCTGTTAGATTGTATTCAGAAAACAGAGACATACTGTTGATATTACGCCAAGGCACATAGCCTGCAAGCAAAGATTGCAGCGTCCAGCTTAATAACATAATAGAACGTAATTGAGATTACCCTTGTTGTAATATGGCCAAATCTTGTTCTAGTATGTCTATCGCAGAAGATACAATGTTGCCTAAGGAATATATACTGGAGGTCAATGTAGTTAACCCAATGTCTACCACTGCTAGAGATTTTTTTAGATTTATACGGTCTATTTCACGTAACCTCTCTGCGGCCTCTTGTTCGGATATTTTCCATATTTCATTATAGACAGCATAATAGAAACGTTTCTGACGTGGCTTCCTGGGACCTAGTAAAAAATCCCTGAGATCCACATCCTGTGACAGTAAGGATAAGTGTTGCTTCACCTTTGTGAGTGTTGAGATTTTTAGCCAATCAAGGCACAACTTCCCAACACTGTAGGATGTCACTACCCCTGGATGTTCTCTCTGTACATAATGTGGATCTGGTCAATCTATAGCGAACCCTTTGGTTTTACCCATGAATCTCACCTGACAACTATTAGTGTCTGTGGGCCAAATCAACCATTTCTTCCAATCGCGGTCTGATCTGTTGTATTGTATAATTTCAATCAACGTAATTTCTTTCTGTGATGTTATGTTCCCCTCGGTGTGTGATGGATTTGGCAGCCGAGGTGTGTTCAAGTCTTTGTTCTTGGCTAGTCCAAGGCAAGACGTCTGTTGCACTGTCTCGTTCAAAAACATGATTTGTTGAGGGATAAGGCAGGCTCTAAACAAAGCTTCTGTTCCCTGAACTTGCCATTTTCTAGTACCCCAGACTGATTTTAAGTCTATGGTGTCTTTCCATAAGTCGAAACCTTGTTCAGACAACTGGGCAATAAAGGAAGCAGAGTAGATCTGTTTGGTGTTTGGTAACATATTTTTCTGTGCTGATGTTGGTGCAATCTTATAATAATATGATGCTGGGTCAGACATATTAAACCCTGAAAAATATGGAAACTTTTGTGTAAATATTTTTGAACTGCCTTTCGGTGGTGTTGGACAATGTTCCCACTGGTGGTAAGTGAACACATTTTAGGATTTGCAGATTTATGCGTAAAGTGATGGCCATAGTGTTGATAACAATACATTGTTTCGAAATCTGATGTGCTTTCCAATGTTTAACTATTAGAAAATGCAGCAGATTTTTCCAAATCAGACAACTTGTTATTTACAGTCTTAAAATCCCAATCATCGGAAAATGTACTTGAGGTAATGATATCACTCAACGATATTTTAAATAAATGAGGAATTCTCAAAAGTTCGGTCGGACCAAATATATCGAAATCAACCTTGTCCCAAACTATACCATCGGGTATAGGAACTGCTGTAATGTTTACTGATGACAAGTCTCTTTGTTCTCAATGAGATGATTGGTGTGGTTTTAAAATTAAGTTCACCTTTTGGGCTGCAGAGCTTTGTCAAAGGTATTTTCGATTAACAAGCATGCTAAGAACTATTACTAAGCCTAACCAGAAAAGAAAATAAAGTATCCCGGTGATTACCCATAGTTCTACCCAAGGTGACACCAGGTAAGTCTTTTTAAGAAAGTTCAAAAGGTCTTTAACTTGCTGCTTGCGCGATTTCTGGGCTGGCATCGTTTCCGGTTCACTTGGATCCAAAGAAAACGCATCAAAGTTTATGAAGTAGCCAGAAGCAGTTCGATCAATTGTTGGTATTGCATTAGGATTTGTAGAAATCGTAGTTTGCTCTTGTTGAGGCATGTTGATGTAGACATCCGTATTTGGTCGAATTGAAATTTGTCTTTCATTTTGGTTCTGAATTTGAACTTCAGGTTCAAGGGGAACGAGTTCCATAGCATTATTGCATAGTCCATCATTCCGTGCAGGAGACTTTTCGAACGTGATGAGTCTTTCCGTTTGAACTTCTTGAATTGTAGCGAGAGGAGGGTGTCTGCTACTTTGGAGTCCATGTGGCCTACTACTCAGTATCGGCCACATAGTGTGGTTTGATTAGCTCGATTGAGACAAATCTTATCTCCTTTTTTCCGGCAAGAGGCGGTAGAAGTACAGTTCTTGTTCCTTCAACTGCTAGATCCTGTACAGGCTTTCTGTATGATGGTCCAAATTCTTTCTTGTCCGCTATTTTCTCTCTGACCAGATCCCCGACTTTTGGGATCCAGACAGGTCTTGCCATGACTGATTTGATTTCCCCAGTGGCGGTCTGCTTCATATGGACATTACTTTGTTGTGTCCTGGACTCATTTAGATCCTGTAAAACAGCCAAACGATCATGGATGTCAAAAGGCTTTTCATCCACCACTGCGCCTTCACAATCAAGATCAGGTACCCACATTCTTGTCCCAAATAGGACCTCATATGGAGTGACCCCCCCTAGAGAACTTCTTGGCATGTTATTCAATGCTCGCTGCACTCCATACAGATGTTTTACCCAACTCACACCCGTGCCTAATACTCTAGCTGTTAAAGACTGCTTTAAGTCTCGGTTTTTCCTCTCCACGACCGAATTTCCCTCTGGATGGTACAGAGAGGAGTATCGCAACGCTAAACCCAATCCTCGCATGGCCTCCTTGTAAGCCCGAGAGCTAAACGCAGGGCCCTGGTCAGAATGTAATGTGCCAATTGCGTATGTCCCTATAAAGACTCGCAAATCTTTTATAACAGTTCGAGTGTCAGCCGAGCGTTGGGGCCACACCCATAGGAATCTTGAGCAGGAACCCACTGCAACCATGATATACCTGTAAGCCCCATCTCTATGTAAGGGGCCGCAGTGGTCCAAGTAAGCACACGCTAGTGGTTTGTGAGATATTAATAATGGTGTCTGTGCTGGACGTGTTACGGTGGAACCTTTCATCTGCTGGCAGATGTCGCATTTCAAGACATAGTCTTTAGTCTGCTTAGTTAACCCAGGCCACCAATAGCATTGTTTCAATAAAGAAACAGTCGCGGTAACTCCTGCATGAGCAGAACCTATCCCTTCATGTGCTGCTAGAATTAAACCTAGCCTACGATCCATATTTGGAATTACTCTATCCCCCACTAAAAGGAATCTGAGCAAATGGGATGTTATTGGCATCTAACTTGTAGGAATACTTGAGTGGAAACCTTTTTGGTACTGCTCCACTGTTTTTGCGAGAAGCATTCACAGCCACCATAATCTCACCGTCTATTCTCGTTTTAGAACGAGTGATTGCAGCTACGGAAGCCGTGCGTACAGCCCCCTTTGCGGCTTCATCAGCCAATGAATTCCCTTCAACGTGAACGCCATCACGCTGATGACTCAGTGTATGTATCACGTGAGCTCTCGGTAGTTCGGTTTTCAACTCCACTACCTGTTCCCATAGCATTTTATGCTTAATTGTGCCACCTTTTGCATCTTTAAACCCGTTTTGAACCCAGTGCTGCAAATATTCATTATATGACTCTACACAGTAAAATGAATCACACACAATTAGTGTGGGGAATTCTCGATTCGTATTTACCAGTGCCAGTATTAAGGCTTTTAACTCTGCCAGCTGTGCCGTGCAGTCTCCTAGAGATTGCGTTTTTGTGCAACTTGGGTGGAACTTTCCATCCCGCATGCGACCTTTAACGATTGCGCATGCTGCGCTATATTGTTGCTTACTTCCTATGGCCGGTTGAGCTGATCCGTCAATGTAAATTATATATTCATACTGATCTAGAGGCATTACTTCGTTTGGTAGAGGATATTCTTGTTCGTATTGCAGAAATGCTTGTGTCTTTAAATTTGGGTCGTACCTGTATTCTACATCTGTTGCAGTGAGAGAATTAGCCCATTGTATCCATCTCGGATGCAAGGCTTTAGCGTTAGGAATGCTTGCTTTTGTCATAGCCTCTAAGGCTGGAACTGGAGTCACTACTATTATTCGTTTCCCCTGAGCCAGTGCTCTTTCTCTCACTACCGCAGTTTGTACTGCTGTTAGAATCTTTTCTGTAGATGCAAAGCGCATCTCAGCATTTGTGTACAAATGCGATTTATATTCAATTGGTACCGTTTCACCTTCATTATATGTTTGATAGGTGTACCCAGATTGACCCGCAACTATACGGATCACCAGGTTGCGTACATTTACGCGTGTCTGTAAGTGTTTGGAAGCTATCATGTCAGCTTGTAAGGAACGAAGGATATCTGTGTGTTCCTGTGTCCATTGTCTTACTGAAAAATCAGGTTTTATTAAATCATAGAAAGGTTTTACTCTTTCCGCGTAATCCAAAATGTATGTTCTGCCAAAGTTCAGGAATCCCAGAATTGATTGTAAGTTTTTCAATGATTTTGGAGGTTGGAGCAGCGCGCATTTTTCTAAAAAATTGACTGCCAGGCTTTTCCCTTCACTTGAAAGCTCATATCCTAAAAACAGGACAATGAGGTGGGCAATTTTTGATTTCTTAAAGTTGAATTTGTAGCCCTCAGATGCAAATCCCAAAATTAAGGTATTCACTCTGTTCAAGTGCTCCTCTAGGTCATCATCCGTTAGATAAATGTCATCCACATAGGATAATGCTTCTTCATCCAAATTTTGAAGTAACTCAGTTACTCTGGCCGAAAACAACCCTAGGCTGTTCTTATACCCCTTGAGTTGACAAAATTGACACTGGGACCCTAGCGCTGAGAATGCTGTTAGATACCTGCTTTCAGGCGCTATATTTTGGCAGAAAAATCCATTTGAGATATCAAGTGTCGTTTTATATTTTTTCCGCACAATGTTATTAATTAATGCGGCACTGTGTGCATTTTGGACTGCAAATGTCTTAGTGCAAGTGTTTAAATGTCTATAATCTAAAACTAAACAATATGAATTGTCGGGTTTCATGACCGGAAACAAAGGATTGTTCATCGATGAGGTGCAATTTTAGATCACCCCTTGGTATTCAAGTTGATCTAAAATCTCCCTGACCTGTTTTTTAGCTTCTTGCTTTATTGGATACTGCCTCTGTGCAGTTGGAGTATTTTTTAAAGGAATAATGTGGTGGGTTGAATCCTCATCCCATCCAACATGGTTATTGTATAATGCAGGGGCTTGGGCTACCGCCCACTCCTGCGCATATGTGTGTTTTAGGTGCCTGGGAATATGGTCTGAGAATGCCGGTAAAATTACCGTTTCTCCCTTAGGGCAATCCATGACGAATGTTGGCAGCCAATCTTATTCAGCTAACAAAATGTCATAGCCAAATGACAGATTCTCCCAAAAGAGACCTCTAACTGTCCTACATGTGTCCTCCTCCATTTGGAGTGTTATTTCATATAACTTATGTGGGTATACCCTAGTATCAGGTGTTTCCACCGTGATATAATCATTCAAGTCGGCTGTCACCAGAAATTCCATCAGGTTCTGGCGAGCTATTGTTACTTCTGCCACACTGTCTAGCATCGTCAGAGCCCATTCCCCATTCAGTAGTCGAGTCCTCAGAATTCTGGGCATGTCTGATCTTTAGACCTCCAACCTTCTTCTTTTTGAACTGTGGCTTTTGCTTTGGTTTGTAATCTTGAGCATGCTGTTTGTCTCTGGACTTTGTACGCTCTTCTTATCTGTCTGACCGTCCTTCCCTCTCGGAGTTTTTCGATGAACCCTGAAAGGAACGAGAGTTATCAGTATCCTGATACCTGTCAGGTTTCCTAAAATTATCCCTATTCCTAAGGTTATACCTCTTTTCGGAGGGCTTCTGTGGAGGAGATCTACCTCTGGATTGAGATCTGTTTCCTTTAAAGTTTTGTTGTTTTTTATTGTCCCACTTCTTCTTTGTTGAAGCGGGTATCTGCTTAGAAGTGTCCTTTTCAGGACTGCCCATCAGTTGTGGTTTTAAAGCTTTCCCACCCAAACTGTATCTGCCCAATTCTGCATATGCAGTTTCAATTATTTTCGGTAGTTCGTGTTCTTGTTCTAAAGGACTGAACTCCCTTAGGAGTTGGCGGATAGCCACTGAAGCTGCTTCCCCTTTAATGTTAGCTAATATTATGGCTGATACCTCGGCATAGTTACCTAGTAACTTCATCCCTAAGTTCAGAGCAGGCTCTGCTCCGTACTTGTTTTGTATTTGTCTCAATACTTTTGGTCATACTGCTAATGACGGGATACCATGAGTTCTGGTATAAATGGCAGCAAAGACTGTACCCCAAGTGGTACAATCCTCTATTTGTGGTGTTATCCCCATGGGCAAGCAGATTGTTAGCATTCTGTGTTTTTCATACGGGGTAGTATTCAGGAATACTGCCTCTAGCTGTTTTATTTTCTGAGCTACCAGAATGGCATTTGTTCACGTTTTGTGGGCATTTTACCCATCACCGCGTGTAATGTTTGTGGTGTGATTTTAGTTGCTGTACTCTGAGCTTGAGTTCCATTTGTTGCAACTATTGCTGGTTGGACTGTAAGTGTCCTCATGACGAATTGCGTCACGTTTCTGTAAATTTGTATTAATTCTTTGTGTTGTGTGAGTAAGTCTCCTGTTGACATTGTTTCAATGTCAGGATGTGGTGTGTAGGCCGCTAATATTGGCCATGTTGCCCCTTCTCTTCCGAGCGGGCCAAGTCTCACTCTTCTTCTTATATGGGGTAGGGCACCTTTAAACAAGTATAAGTGTTCCTGGCACGTGAGCAGTACCTCAATGTCCTCAAACGGAAAATATTCCGAGGGTGCATCTCCTTCTGTGTAGGAGTGAAATGTTTTTGTTCTTGCATTTGCTGTGGGAATGTAACCCACAAATAAAATACCTCTTTTCTATATGATTCGTGTGCCTCACAAAGGCTACTATGCCACCCCTGGCTGTTACACCATGCGCAAGTAATTTCAGGGTGACTGTATTTCTAAAATTTTCTGCAATCTGAACTGCATCTGCATCAACCTCATCGTCTGAGAGGTGCAAACTATGCACAAGTCCCTCCGTGTTTTCCACGCTTTCAGTCATTTTTTAGAGGAAGAAGTATTTCAAGGAAACTAAGATAAGGTGTTTTGCACAATTTTAGGAACACCGTGTCCTTCAAACTTGATTAACCAACAGCCAATAAATAGGATTTTTTAGCCTACTCAGCTGTGGCGGAGTTTGTGCCCACCAACTCCAGACGTCTCTGAGAAATAGCACGACTGAACTACTCAGATACTACTGTTAAATAAGTGCCCAACCAATGTTGGGCGCCATGTCGTGTAGTTCCTATATAACCTATACAGGATCTGCGCATTTGGATAACATAAACTGTGGGATTGGTGGCGGACTGATTCTGTGCACCCCCACCAGATACGTTAGCCTGTCTGTATCAGCTAGCTCACAGTGCCACTATAATCTCCTCTTACTAAGGAGAGAATAGATTCTGGCAACCTCAGAACATGGCAACCCTGATCCCTCAGAATCATGGAAACAATATACTACCTTTCGCTCAGTCACTCGTGCTCACTTAGGGGCAGATTCAAAAGGACTTATCGCCGAGTTATCGGCACTTTAGCGCAGCAAAAGTGGAGATAGATTTATCGCCCCATTCACAAGCGGGTGCAAACTGCAGACATCGCCAGTATTCCCGCGATAACTGCTGCAAAATTTAACTCCACGGTCGACACCACCAACTAACTCTAATGAGATGCAGAGTAGGCGTTCCCTTGCGAAAAATCACGGAAACACCACTACACCACTTTCACAACGAACTGCTAGATCTGCGATGCAAACCAAAAACAGGCGATAAGCTGCTGTAGCAGCAGGGATTTAACACCTGCCTTCTGCTGGTGTTAAGCAGGACGACTACCTGCAGTATGAAAGGGAGCCTAGCCCAGAGCCACATCTGAAGACCCACAGATGCCATGGAGCCAATGATCATGCAGCTCGGAGACCCAAGAGGGCCACAACACCCACCGCCACCACTCCCAGGCCCCCCAGCCCCCCGGACCACCCCCCCCCGGACAAACACATACCGTGCACGACACAAGAGCCACAAAAAGCGCATGATGTCGCACAATGACAACAAGAAACACACGTGTGGTCAGAAGAACGAGAAACAGTCACAACCAAAAACTTTATTGAAATACAACACAAAACACAAATGCGGAAGACTCCTGTTGGGTCCGTCCGGGACAATCTTGATGTCACAGCCTGGAAAATAAAGCACAAAATCAGAACGTGTGTCATGCGCACATCAAAGGAGCGAGACACAGAGAAAGAGAGAAAGAAAGAAAGGCAGAGAGAGAAAGAAAGGGAGAGGGAGAAGGAGAGAGAGAAAGGAAGAGAGGGAGAGAGATAGAGAGAGAGAAGGAAAGGAAGGCAGAGGGTGAGAGAGAGAAGGAAAGGAAGGGTGAGAGAGAGAGAGAGAGAGAGAGAGAGAGAGAGAGAGAGATAGAAGGAAAGGAAGGCAGAGAGAGAGAGAAGGAAAGGAAGGGAGAGAGAGAAGGGAGAGAGAGAGAGAGAGAAGGAAAGGAAGGGAGAGAGAGAGAGAGAGGGAGGGACACTGCCGCCCCTGCGCACCCAGGCACCACTGCTCACCTGCTGCCACCGGTGTGTCTCCAACCACGTGCCGGTATAAACTGCAAGCCACCAGGTCTGCAATCTGTAATCGTGGCCAGAGTCAATCATGGCAGAGTCCATCTCACTGCACACGGCAACAACGCCTGTCCGCCCCTGCGCATGCAGCCGCACCCTAGCCCCTCCCGCCAACCAGGGCTGGCTGTCCGCCCTTGCGCACCCAGGCCCCAGTGCTCACCTGCCACCAACGGTGTGTCCCCCAGTGGGCACACCACGTGCCCGTGCAAGCTCCAGGCCCCGGTCCCGCGACCGTGGCATGCTTCACATCATGCGGACCCGCACCGCGGCCCAGCAGATCCCACACATGACGCTGAGTTCTGAGGCATCAATGGCAGAGACCACATCAGTGCACACGTCATCATCGCAGGCTGCACACCCGCTCAGCAATTTCGGTGCGCCTAACTCTGTGCAACCCCAGTCAGCGCCACTTGGTGGTAGGCCCGTGACGGCCGCATGGCTTCGGGTGCCACTAACCCTGTGCGCAACAACTCATGGGCCCTTTATGATTGAGAATCATGGAACGTCCGTCACCAGTCACCTCCGGCAGTGGGGAATGTGACGTTGTCGGCCCCTTATATTGGCGGGGTCACATGGCCTGTGACGCCTGTGCCGGATGGGTGTGGTGTGTGTGCAAACCTGCCCTCAGGGAGTGGCCGTGACATGCTGACACTAGACCAGTGACCTGCAGATCACTAGCGTGTAAACCTGCGACATGCAGCTATGTGGCCCCCCTCGGAGTGTAAGTGGAGTGGTCTGGCCTGGCATACGCCGGACCAGCACAGGGCTTGCAACAATGACTCGGGGGCTCTGGGCATGGTTCAGTCCATGTCCGGACAAGGAAGTGACTAATGCGTGTGTCCCTGTTGTAGTGTCTACGGCACCCAGAACGCAATCGGCAATGTAGCACACTGTGACTGGAATCCCACTAGATGAGCATCATTGACGTTAGGGGGAATCACTGACCCTACATTCATCCACACATTCATACTTGAATGATGAAAGACATGACACAGCAGTGCGTTTCTGAATGTTTAATGCACATCCAGTGGAGTTTTGCAGCTGGAGCCATGCCAACCCCACTTCACAATATGGGCCCGTGGAGGGCCAGCCAGAGTCCATCGGGGAATGACAAGTACAGCGGAAGAGGAAGAGTACAGTCCGCAGTCTGGTCGCCGTGTCATTGGTCACCAAACAGGATATGGCAGTCCATGTCGCGGTCCAAGGTGAGTGCAGCAGAGTGTATCAGGGGTCAGTGGAAGATCATGGGGCCATGTGCGGCACCAAGCAGCAACAGGCCAGGTGGCGGAAATGAATGCTAGTGCCTCCTTCTGATCTCAAACCCATCCACGTCCTCGGATGTGTGCTCTGCCTCACCTGTGGGTGGTGCAGTTCCGGCTGCAGCACTGTGTGCCACTGACACATCAGGGGCCGGAGGTGGATTGTCGGCCGCACTGTGTGGCAGTGACACATCAGGTGCCGGAGTGGAAATGTCTGCCGCACTGTGAGGCACTGACACACCAGGGGGCAGAGATGTGGATGGTGTAGGAGCAGCAGCATTCATCTGCGCCACACCTTGTGGCAGCAATGCCATGATGAGGATCTGCAGGGCATGGTAGAAACCAGCTACATTTTGCTGATGTGCAGCGGTGGCTGCCATCCTTTCTGCCTCCATCCGCACCATGTCCTCCATGAGCCGCCGCATGTGTGCCAGCTCACGGCTGAGATCGCTGGAGCCACTCTGAGCAGACAGGTGTTCTTGTCTCCGAGTCATGACTCCAGCGATGTCCGCCAGGGCTCGTTGGAGACCATGGAGCGGCCTGTGGGTGTCCGTTAGGGACTGGATGTGGTCCCTGATGGGACTTAGACACCCATGGATGGGTCAAGTTTGGTATCCATGAGGTCGAACCCCACCCGCACCTGCTCAGCCATCTCCCTCTGGCCCTCCAACACACGGCGTTGGAAGGCCATGTGTTGTTCGTGGGGGTCCTGGGAGACAGCCGGGGTTGTGGGTACCTCCTGCTGGGTGGTTTGTGGAGTGGGTGGGGTCTCCTCGATGCAGCTGGGCTGCCCTGATCCTGGAGGTGAGTTGCGGATGATGTCAATGATGTCTTGGAGGGCTTCGGTGTCGATGCTGGGGGTGTCCTCCTCGTCATCAGTGAAGAGTGGCTGGGACTGCTCTGCAGGAGGTGTTGATGATGCCTCTGCAATGTGAAGGGGAGATGCTGTATTACAATGTGTCCACATGTATGTAGCCGCATGGTACATGTTCACATTCAGACAGCATGGCAATGTACATTGTGACAGTTTGTAGATCAGGGCCATGGTCCAGAGTCATTGTGGGTGGGCACTGTGCTCTGCTTGATTGTGCATGTGTTCCATTGTGGCCATCTCCCCCTGTCCCCCGGTACCTAGTGGTTACTCACCCTGTTGCTGTTGTGTTGTGTCATGTCGAGCAGTGTCCGCTCCCCCAACTCCTGCCACGGTCTCAACACTGATGACTGTCGACACCAGCTCCTCCATGTCATCCAGCTCCAGCTGAGGCGCAGGACTCCCACCTCCAGTCTGCATTTCTGCCTTCTGGTTGCCTGCGAGTTTCCCCTTGGTTTTGCGCTTGATGTCAATCCATCGCCCTTGACCTCGTCCATTGACCTCCTGTGCTCTCCGATGGCATTCACCTTGTCCACGATGGACCGCCATATTCCATTTTTGGTGTCCAATGACACGTTGGAGGTGACGAACAGTTGTTGATGGTGTTCCATCACCTCCGTGACCAGGATCCTATTCTCCTGCGGACCGAATCGCCTCTTCCTCTTCTTCTTGTCCTTGCCCTTCCCTGTCCCCGAGGTCCCAGGCTGGTCGTCCGGGGTGCTTGTGGGGTTCCGCTCGTCCTCTGCGCCTGCTCCGGCTGCCTCCATGGTGCTTTGGTGTTGGTTATTTTGTGTTTGTGGGTTTTTTCTACTTTTGTAGTGTTTTTCCCGCCTGCTGTGTGTGTATTGCAGGCCTGGCGCTGCTTATCGCTGATTTCCTCATCGCGGTTTGGCCCATCGCATGTTTTTTCGCGTTGGGGTTTGTGTTTTTATCGCCGTCGCGGTGGTTGTATCGCGGACATTGGCCGCGTTTTCGGAAAACTATCGCATGGTACCGCCGTGTTGTGAATTCCACGTTAACACGGGGTTATTTTCCCACGGTAGACTGCGATGTGTAAAGTTGCGTTAACCTTTTTTGGAGATGTTTAGCGCACGTTCTTGTGAATATACCCCTTAGTTTGTCTCAGAGAGTTACATAGAATAAACAGGCTGGGCGTTTTCAATAAGTATTTATTGAACAGTTGTTATTCTAGTGTAGAATAGATGAGCTGCAGCAACCATTAGACAGTAGCAGAGATATATGATTGGAAGTACTACGAAAGTAAAGGGATGGTAAAGTTCTACCATCTTGCAGAAATCATGAATATATACAAGTACATAGAACACATGATAAAAAGTGCGTACTCCTACAATGCCTTCCTAACTAGATGTACCTAAATGTACCTAAATGTACCTTGTGTAGGTGTTATGCCAAGAATCCCTGTAGGATCTAGTCAACCCCATTACCTGAGAATGAGAGAATATGGGATCCCGTCCTGGTCTCGAGTTGGACACCCCGCGAGGGATGTTAGACCACTGCGAGCTGGAGTGTCTGCATGCAGGAACCTCAGCGTCTCTGGTCAATGTGTCAGCCGGGAAGTCTCGGTCTCCTCTGCCTTTCTAAGCAAGATGTGATGTATATATACCCATAGGTCTCCCCAGGGATCCTACCTTGCTGTGTTACTGTGTCGGCCTAAAGGATGACGTCGGGCCTGAACTTTATACAGAGATATTATACAGGAGATGTTAGTCCTGCTGTGCTTCCAAGAAGCCTTTTGCATAATGTATGAGATTCGAACTAGGGGGAAACCCACGTTCTGAATGCAGTGTTGTATCTAGGTAAAAGGTCAGTCCCTAAGAACCGTTATGTATGTAATGTAGGGAAGAATATAGGTGAAAGGTTGCAATGTTACCTGCGCCTATATAGGGTACCTATATGGAATATAACACCTTCAGTGAAAGAACATATTTCCCCTTCTACATCAGATTGTCTGGCAATCTTGCAGAACCACAAACACCATGGAACCAACTAAACTCATATAAACACACAAAAACTCAGGATAGAAGCTCTGAAAACTGATCTTGCTTCTCTCAGGTTAATTAATCCTTTATCCTGGGAGACTTATGGTAAAGCTTTTTCTTTCTGCACTTATGACCTTGTGGGTGTCTGTCACTGTTTCAACCAGCTCCCAGAAAACAACTAGATAGTTCAGCAGTGCTGCTGCTCTCGTGGGGCACAGTAAGTACATATGCTAATTTTACTGAGTCCGTGCTATTGATCATGGGTTGCTCTTCTACCCCAAAGCAATGCTTCTTCCTGAAGCCCAATGGTAAAGATTTCCTTTTCTGGCTCCTATTCTCTTCATTGAAACTTTTGATGCGCCTGTTTTTCTGAAGAAAGCATTTGCCATTCTGCTCTTGATTGGCTTAAATCAATTTTGACTAATTGCACTCGCAGGTATGCTCCATCAATTTGTTTCTGAGCCTTCTGATTTTGCTACAAGAGTTAAGTATATCAGTTTCAGACTTGACTTTCTCTCAAATTGGATATTCAGCCTTCCTCAGTGATATTTGCTTGCATTTACATCTTTAAATCTCTGAAACCTAGTACTCGATTGCTGTCAAAGGATAACATAAGGATAGTGAGTACAACCACCATAGGCGTGACTGGATTATTGCAATGCTTTATATTTAGGTATATCCAAATAGCAAATACAAAGTTTATGAAAAGTTAAAAATCAAGGCGCACAGGCTGTAATGCAGTATGCACGATTTTCTAATGTCTCTCCACTGCTTGCTAGGCTTCACGGACTTCCAGTTTGTAAAAGGATTGCCTTCACAACATTGTGCTTCATTCATAAGTGTATACATGGAACAGCCTCTGCCTTTTTGAAAAAGTGTATCACATTTCATACTACTCAACATCTCTGCTCCTCTCTAACACAAATACTTTACACAACTCTTGTTTTAAAAGAACTTTACTAGATGGAAGGTCCTTTTTGTGCTTGTTGCTAAGGAATGGATCAGATACTACCTTCTCTTAGATGAATTTCTTCACTCTCAGTGTTTAGGAAAAGGCTAAAAAATGTACTTTTTCCACTTAATGGTAGTGCATGAACTTTTCCATTAATAATAGTGTTCGAGCTTTAGCACTATCAGAGCTTTGGATATGAGCATGCACGATAAAATCGACTAGCATAACATAACGAAAGTAGCACAATATAATAACAGTAGTGATGCGCGGCCTAGACCTCCCTCCTGTCCAGTGCTGGCGGTCTCCTGAACTAAGGTATTCCTGGCAGCACACTGCATGGTCTTCAAAGCTAACTACTCTCCCCGCCAGCACTCCCGAAGCCCCGACCAAGGTGCCTGTGTGTGTATCAGGGCAGCTCTGAGCACGAGTTCCATTAACCCTGACTCAGGGAAATATTCCCAGTTAAATGAGTACATAAACAAACGTATGCAGCATAAATTTGGCTCTGGATAGGAGTTTGCGACCCAGGAAACGTTAGGGAATGTCACGTCAATGACCTTCCTACCTTGAGACAATCAAAAATTATATTTAAGGCACATTTTCCCAAGAATGGAAATAGATTCAAACACTATAGATCAGTGGTTCCTAAACCTTTTAAAATCATGAGCCAAATTTTAGAACGACAAATTTTTGCGACCCACCTAGCTTGAATGGCTGAAGCTAGCGATTTGTTTTAGTGTACCTAAACGCATTGTTTAAATGGGGCACTGTTATTTGCAGACATCACATTTTTCAATGAAATGGCCACTAAATGTGCACAGGAATAAAGTTTTATTGCTAAAACTACATAGCACACAAATGATAATGTGTGGAAATCGGTTTTCAATGACTATTTTCCATTTGGGCACCACCAAGTAAAGTGCCTAAATTTGTTTTAATCCTATTAAAATATTTGTTTCCATCACACTTCAGAATTACAAAAAATGTGCTTCGTTTTTGCTTTCCAAACTGCTGAATGTGTACAGTTCATGTAGGGCTATTTACATTTGTTGTGTGTTACAAAAAAATGACATCCCACATCCTTTCCTTTCACACACCTGTACCCAGCAAAATTGTCACATAGTTCACTTTAGTTTTCTTTCACTGACTGCAAAGTGAGAGGAGTTTTTAAAACACCAATCCCCATGTTAAAAATGCAGCAGTTTGTCAGAAGATGTAGCCTGATATTTCACCTCTGTTTTTGAAGTGCAGCAAATGTGACAAAATAAATACAGAATTTAAAAGCATCTTTATTTATAGCTTGGACTTTTGAAACCCACCAAAAATCAGTTACGACTCACAGTTTGGAAAACAGTGCTATAGATGTTACAGTTCAATACTATAAACGATAACATCACCATTTAGATGTTTAATTGAATTGTGAGTTCTTTGAAGACCAGAACCAATTTAATTTGGATTCCATCTGCAGCAGCACTACCTGTGCGAAGCAACCAGATGAAGTCAGAAAATAGTCTTCCTCGCTCAGCCTGCACACGTACACACACATAGGTAACTTGTGCAGTGACTCTAACCCCAGCTGCGCAGCAGTGGACCATCATTTCAAATATGGGCACTTGGCATTACAGCATAAATCTATTTTAGCACATATTTTACAGTGAGTGAGACTCTATTAGAAAGAGTGACTCACAGCTGAGGATCAAAAAACGACCCCCAAAAATGAAAAAATGCGGGTTTTCATGCTTTCTTATAATGTTCATGCCGCTTGATGACCACTTTTCATTTCCATTCTTTCAAACCTACAAACATAAACTTAATACTGGTGGGTTATTTAATGTAATGTAATGTAATGTAATGGGTTATTTATAAAGCGCAAAACTGCCACTCCGAAAGGAGCATCCTGGCGCTGGTTAGAGGTGAGGGAGGTTCCCAAAGAGATTAAATAAGGGAAAGGCATAGTTCGTCTGTGGAGCTGAATATCCATGTTTTCAGCAATTTCCTGAATTGAGTTTCATTATTTTGTAGTCTCAGGTGAGTTGGCAGCTTATTCCATGCTTTGGTTCCCAGAGCAGCTACTGTCTTTCCCCCTTTGGTTTTACACCTAAATATAGGTGGTTTGAGGAAGTTAGCTGATGAGGACCTGAGAGTTCTAGATGTAATATAAGGAGTAAATCTCTCAGCGAGATACTTGGGTCCTAACTTAAGCGAGGCTCTAAAGGTAATTAAAAGGATTTTAAAAAGTATTCTTTTGTGGAGTGGGAGCCAATGGAGGGCTTTCAACGCTGCCGATGCCGAGGACCTACGAGGCAGCTTTAACACTAAGCGCGCTGCCGCATGTTGGACTATTTGTAGTCTTTTCAAGATTGATTTTTTTGTTCCTGCTAAGAGGCTGTTGCAATAATCCAAACGCGAGAGGATTAATGCCACTGTCACTGATTTCCTAGCAGAGAGTGGTATTAAATCAAAGAATTTTTTCAGAGATTTAATAAGGCTAAAGCAGGTCCCTGCTACTGCCGTTACATGTGGGTGAAAGGATAGAGCAGTGTCAAAATGGACTCCTAAATTTTTAGCTACCTTCACCAAATCCGGTGGCGGTGTCGTCCCCTCTGGCCACCACTCATGTGGGTGGAATAGGACATCTTTTCCTACTGGCAGAATCTCTGTTTTGTCAGTATTACATCTGAGGTGATTATCCTTCATCCACTGAATAATCTTGGATAAACAATGTTTAAAATTAAGTTCGGCGTTTGTGGAATTATTGTCCAGCGAAATAATCATTTGAGTATCATCTGCGTAGGAAGTAACTTTGATCCCGAAAGATGATATCAAAGAAATGAGTGGGGTCATATAAATGTTAAACAGTAAGGGACTCAGCGACGAACCCTGTGGTACTCCTGTTGTAATGTACCGTTCAACAGAAAGAAAAGATCCCAGGGTCACTACTTGTCTACGATTGGTAAGAAAAGACTTTATCCACTGAATCACAGTACCTGAAATACCACAGAATTCCAGCCTTTGCAAGAGGATGGAGTGTGAGATGGTATCAAAGGCGGCCGATAGATCGAGTAATATCAGGACCGCCTTTTGTCCTTTATCCGCTAACATTTTTAAGGTATCAGTTAATTCCAGAAGTGCCGATTCCGTGGAATGCTTTGGGCGAAAACCAGATTGTTGGGGATGAAGAATGTTAGCGGTTTCAATGAATTTAGTAAGTTCTTTATGAACCAGCTTTTCAGTAACTTTACCCAATAAAGGGAGTAAGGATATGGGTCGAAGATTTGAAAGCACCGAAGGATCAATGTTTTGCTTTTTTTGTAAAGGTTTTACCAACGCCAACTTCCATTCATCCGGCACTATGCCTGAACTTAATGAGGAGTTAACTATGTTGTTTATAATTGGGTTAACTATATCTATAATTTTGTGGAGAATTCTAGGAGGGCAGGCATCCAGAGGAGAACCTGATTTGCATGCCATGATAACTTCACGAGTTTGTTCTATTGGTACTGATTCAAACGTTCGTAGGGAAAAGGCAGTGGTGACAAAATCATGCTTTTGTGCAGCATCCGAGGCAGGGGAAGTTCTAAAATCCTTTTGAATCTTTTGAATTTTGTCTTCAAAGAAGACTGAAATTTTATCACACAATTCTTGGGAGGGTGGAATCTCTTTCTGTAAGGCTTTCGGGTTAGTAAAGGATTTTACAATCAAAAAAATGGCTTTTTGGTCTTGGTTCGCTTCCTGAATTTTATTAGCGTAGTACTCTTTTTTAGCTGAATTAATCTGAGCATGATAGATTTTCCTACTAATTTTGAACGCTAGTCTATCTCCTATGTCATAAGATTTTCTCCACTTACGCTCATATTGCTTACATTGGAGGTGTGTTTGTGCCAGAGCGGGCGAAAACCAAGGTGTTTTTTGCGTTTTTGATTTAGTATTCTCGTCAGATTTATTTAATGGCATAACTTCATTACTTGTAATAGTTAACCAAGTGTGAAAAAGGTGTGAATCAATTACAGTATTCCCTTCTAAGTATTTACCCTTCTAAGCAAAAACAGAAGGTAATACCCTGTAGTAGTTATAAGGTTAATGCTGAGCAATACCGCCTGATTTAGCATAGTGCACAAATAACAAGAAATAATAGTGTTACTGCAGTTTTTTTTATCTAAAATGATGTGTTGTTTCCACCCCTCTTCTCACTGATCACAAGAAGACTTGGATTTTCCAAGGCATGATGCAGTATTGCAGTTTTTGGGCATAACAAAAACTGAGAGGAAATAAGGAAAAAAATCTGAGCTCCGTTACCAAATCCCAGGTTCAATAGATAATGATAAATTTGGACACAAATCCAATTCTTAACAAAAGAGGTAATTTGAAATGTTTGCAGCTTTTTGGAGGGTGATGGGGACTAATGAAAAAAGAACGAGCAAAGTAGTCTTCTTTTTCGACTGTGACACAAAAAGCAGAGGAAGTATTGGTGGTGAATGGAAAACAGCTAAGCAAACGTAGCAAGTGATGGAGGAAAACGGAGAAAAGAAACACTGCAGGTGCTGTGAAAAGGATGGCCCTTAGTCTAAAACCAGTGGCTGAGGAAAAGAGGAGGGGAGGTAAAAAAAAAAGTAAAAATAGTTGGGGAAAGGAGGGGGCGTTTAGGACCCCCACAAAAGAAGCAAACAGAAGAAAAACAAAGAAGGGAAGAGGAGGAAAGAGAAGGTGGGGCGGGAAGGAGTAACATCATACAAAAGATCAAGGACAGGTGGGTTCAGGCCCTGGAGAAGTGAAGAAAACCAAAAAAGACAGAATAGTGGAGAGGGGGACAAAAGGGGTTCATAAGGTTTTCACTAAGTTTGAACCGAAAACTTTCTGAGTGCCATTTAGCTTGGAAATTTTGAAGACAGTGGTTATGTGAAATGAATACTCAAATTTTGCATTTAATACGTTTCATTTTCTCTGGGATCATATACAACTATTCAGAGCATGTCTCTAAAAGTGAGCAAATGGGGGAAAACGTGCAATAATTGGGTTAGAGCACATTTCAGAAGGAAATACTTCAGACATCCAGCCAATAAGGAAACGGACACTAATATAAGTGCCTACAGGTTACAGTTAGAAAAATGATAAAAGCCACCACCACATTAAAAGACTAAATAAGTCTCATAGGTTATCAGTAATATATGCAACTGTCAAATATGTTCAGAAAATGTCAATAAAAAATGGGGAGGTACATTAGCTGCTGCAATTCCTATGTTAAAATTCAATGGGCACCCTCCCACTGATACTGCATACTGCTGGTTAGTCTGCAACATAGTGTACAGATCAAAATTATGTATATTTTGGTGGTCATCATACCTCCGTTTACTAGTAATAGCTGCTCAATTGTCTTTACAGAACCAGTAATAGCCTCTTATTGTCTTTCTAGTTACTACGAAATACAATACTTCATTTAATATGTGGTTCCGAATTTACATAATTAGAAGAGATATAACTTCAAGCATGTGTTTCTTTAAGATTGCAACGGCGCCTTAAAACAGCCGTGCTTAGTGGGTTTAGCACCTATTCTGAACCTAACGGGTCATAGGTTTGAATCCATGTGTGACCTTTTATTCTTCGGAGGTCTATATAATGAAACTGACGGGCTATAACAGAAAAAAATATTAAAGCACCAAAAGACATGCAATATCGCTAATATGCAGCAACAATACCAGACATTCCTTCCCCCCCCCTCCTTGTACTGCCAATTGTCCATGTCCACCAATTGTACATCCAACACAGAAGCCTTGGTTTAAATGATGTTATGTTAACTGAGTGAGGATGACATGTAGGGTGTATGTAACTTATCGGTGACCTGGTATAAATGGCAGTTGGAAGCAGAGGTTAGAGTGAAAGTTTGCCCTTTCTTAATGGGGTGTATTAATACACTTTTATGTCATCTGTAAATATGCTTATACCATAGTCTGACGCTAATCTGCTAAAATACATTATACGCCTCTCACTACATGGATGAGTGAACTAGTACATAACTTAACATTTTAACGCATAACCATTCATAATGGGGTATTTCACATGGGCAATGAGCACTGAATATAGTGTGCAGAAGTACCAGGTAGAAAAAATGGTATATGCTGCATGGGACCCCTTTGTGAATTACAGTGTAGGGAGTTTATGTGTTAGACTTGGGGGAGCACATAGAACGGACTTGGCTGTGGTTTCTTTACAACTATATGATATAAATCTCAATGTCACAACATTGTTAAATCTACATGGGCACAATCCCCCTCCCCTCTATGTCTTCCCATACCAGACACCTTTAGTTTACATAGCCTCCCTTGCATGTACACTACATCTTCCTTATCTCTCAAGTACCTCGGCAACGTTTAAGTCCTATATGGGAATCATTTGCACCTGCACAAAGGGTAGCAGAGAAAAAGTATAGTTTCATTACTGCTATTTTTCACCAACGGAGAATGATTTTCCATCGCTATGCCAGCACCTCAGCGATAAGAGTTTTGATGCCACTGCTTTCATGTTACACCACAAATTGATACACAAAACATAAACCAATCAGAGTAAAAACACAAAATTGTTAGGATAATTAAAAAATAATATAGATTTCATAAACTGTAAAATCTTAATTTCTACATGTTCAGTATACAATAACGTTAAAATATGAGAATAAAACCAAAAATTAATTGTTTGTTAAATACAAATACTGCCTTTTAGTTTAAATGTAGAATAAAAAAAACTAAATATGTTGATAATGGTCTGCATCGGCGCTTCCTACTTTCATCAAGCGACCTGGCTGATATATTAGATCCACAAAGTATGCTTCAGGAGGACGAAGAACGACAGTCATACCAGGGGCAGAATCCTCTTGCAATTTAACTTCATTCCAAGCTCTGTTGTAGTCTCCACGGATGAGGTAGGAAGCAATACCAATTCTATCTGCTAAAACCTTGAAAAGTAAAGCTCGGTGGCAGAAGATGCCCTTAGTGATGGCCCCGATCGGAATTATATTGGATTTAAATTTAAATTTTAACTCACTAATGTGAAGTTCCCAGGGAAATGCATGTAATTTGTCCTTTTCAATTGGACCACCCATCTTATTTGCAACAAACTGTGCCAGCAGCACAACCTGATCCCTGGTATTAGGATGTTCAAGAACAGTTTTAGTAACATCACCAATATAACTAAATAAAATTAAGTCAAAAGGGGGAATCCATTGTTTCTTTTCGATAATGTTTTCCTGCAAAGTGTGCTCCTCTTCTTCTTTTACTTTGTCCTCTTCTTTTTTTGTTTTCCCTTTCCCTTTGCCTGCTTTTTCTTTAATGCTGCTTCTACTAAGTGAAGATGGAGAACGTCCGGATACAGGGTCTTGCTTATCCTCCGCTGGAGATGGCCCCCTGATACTTGGTTTTTCCTTCACCGTTCTGCCGCCTGAAGCTGGCGACCGTACAGCGCTGTGATCTGCTTTTTCTTCTAAAGCTGGGGTATGGGGTCGCCCATGGTCAGTAGCGCTGGCATTCACTAAGAGTACTGCCCGGTGGTCGTTGACTTCTTGCTTACTCAATTCTTCCAATGACAGGAGCTTTCCGTCAGGCTTTATGCGACCACAGTCATAAAACCCATCATTAATAATGTTGCTTGAGGATAAGTAACCTTTGTGGCTGTATTTCAGGGGCAAAAAGTTATCAAACAGTTTGCTCTGAGCTCCTTCACTGAAATTATTTCTGCGGCTCACTGACAGGTTGATTTCTTGAAGAATGTCTAAGGCCCCTAGGTTGTACAACTCTACTGCAGTCAATTCATCACTTGCACAGACCATGACTGCCCAGCATGCATTTCGTCTGACTTCATTATATTTAGATTGAAGTAAGTGCACTAGTGGGCCCAGCCCACCTGCATTTCTTAACTCAGCTCTTGCCTCCGCATCACATGCAATTGCAGCAACAACTAGTGCTGCCTTGCTCAGCACTATGCTATTGGTAGACTGAAGAGGTTTGACAATAGCCTGCATTATCCCATGACTTTGCATACTGACGCGCAAAATTTCTTGGGAGGCCATGTTTATGAGGACAGTTCCACAGTGGGCAACAGCGACGTCTCTGTCATCCGACAACAGTTTAACCAAGGGTTCTAGACCGCCAGCGTCCATAACAGCAGTTGCGTTGCTGGGATTGTTGATGGTCAGATTAGCCAGCGCTTGGACTGCTGATTCCCTAACGGCTCCATTCTCACTACCCAACAAGTGAACTATCAAGGGTATCCCGTCCTTTTGGAAAAAGATTTTACTGGCCACATTAGCACACATGGCAGAAATGGCCTGGCAAGCAGCAACTCTCACGTCGTCGTTGTCACTTCCCAAAAGAGTAACAAGAGTCTTTTCTGCTTCTAGGTCACTCAGCATGTTTCTGTTTTCACTATTCTGAGCTGCTTTGCCAAGTGCCTTGGCCGCGTTTGCCTGCACTTCAGGGATGGTTGAGGTTTCCATGAACGCAAGCAGTCTCTTCAGCCCTCCTGTTTGCTGTAGCAACTGCATGGTTTCATTGTCGTCCAGACAATGCGTTATCACCGCAAGAGCCTCCACGTGCAGATCGTTTAAATCGTTCGTTTCCAAGATCTGCAGGATTTGCGGTAGGGCTTGACTTTGTTTCAGAATTGACCTTGCTTCTACATCATTGCTTAAAGTGGCCAGTGTTTTTAGTGCCAGTACCTGGATTACCGGGTATTCCGACTTCAGTAGTTCCAGTAAAGGAGGAATTCCCTGCAGTTGACATAGTGCAGCACGGCTCTGGAAGTCCTGCACTAGCTGGTAGATACATTCAACAGAGTTCTTCTGAACATCGGGGTCGGGGCTGCCTAGCAGGCGGACTAGAGGTTCAAGGCCATTGTGCTCCAGGATTTTGGCTTTGCTGGTGAAATCAACGGACAAGAATGCGAGGCACAGGCTTGCAAACTCGTGGATGACTGTCTCCTCTTCTGGTGCCAGGCGGGCGATGAGGGCTGGGAAGACCTCCATGGCGCGCAGGCGCTGGCTGGCGTCAGGGTGTTCTGCCAGGGTCCCCAGGGCCGTAGTGGCGTTGCGCCGCACGATCTTGTCCTCGTGAGATATGAGGTTAAGCAGAGGCGTCAGAGCCCCCAGGTCCAACAGCAGCAGTTTATTCTCGTCCCCCTTCTTGGCGAATTTATACAGCGATTCGCAGGCTTTACCAAGGATTTCTTCCTCAGGGGACTGAAGCATTAACACCACTGTGGGCACTTGTTTACTTTCGATAGCCAATGGATCGAAGACATCCTTGGGTGGGGGTTCGGGTTCCTTCTTCACCTTTTTCCCCATGGCGCCGTTGAGCTAGTGCGCCGTCCACACTTGCCTTCTCTCTCTTCCCTGCTTCCTCTTGCCTGCTCTCCGGCTTGGTTTCGCTCCTCTCTTGCTTCGCTCAACTCAGCCGCAGCTGACAGCTGCACGTTGCTGTTTGGTGGGTTGCTAGGAGACGGCCTAGCACACGACTTCCTGATCTCGCACGTTCCAAGTAGTTGCAGTGTCTCACTTCCGGGTTTGCAACCATGGATTAAAGCGCATGCGTGCAGCTGCTGCCTTTAGTTGCAGTTTTCTTTAGGGGCAGGAGGAAAAGGTAGTACACAGATTGCTAGATCCTGGTAAATGTCACTAGATTAATTAATATTTACTTTTGGGGTTTGTAAATAATAGTACTATGTGGAATCATTACATTAGAGTCTTAATATTAATTTAGCATGTTTGACAAAAAGTATTCATTGGTTTTAAATGTAAATAATATAAATCAATGGCTTGATTTCTTTATCCCACACAGAACATATTCATTCAAGAATATATTTAAGGTGACAACTCGTGTTAAATAACACTGCACATGAACGCAAAGCACACCTGGCCAGTACTTTATATACTTGGCCTGTACTCTTATGCAAAAACGAATAAAACAAGTGGGAAAATCAAGAAAATCAACGCACATTTTTCCCCACTGAAAGGTAAACTTAAAGCAACAAATACAAGGCCATATCACATACAAAGTACTTCAGCGAGTTTCCAAAGTAAACAGATGCAGAATTGACACCTTCAAAAAGAATGCTGAGGAGTTTGCACAAAATCCTATTGAAGTATCAACTCCTGGTCTCGCTAGAATCTCAAAATTTAACAGAATCTTTGAAAAACCTGACAAGCCTAACCAACTTCTACATCGATGTCCATTTCTCTTTAAGTCGGATTATGTATGAAGGAATGATGATTCGCATAGGCTCAACGTTTTAAATGTATACACATAAGTGCAGGTACGGTGAGGGGCAAGGTTCTAGCTAGGATATATTAAAGTTCGGTGCTATGTGGTAGTTAAGGAGCGGGGCAACGAGGTGGGCTTTTTATGGAATGTAAGTTTTTTCTAGTTGTGCTCTTTTTTGTGACCTTGAAATATTCAGTTGTCCTGGCTTTTGGCCCTTTTTTGTGCACAAGAAACAATATTTGTTCTATTTACCCTCCGCATTACAGAGGTTAGCGTGACCAGAATTCCTCCTGTCTCGCACAAAGGCCCAATACCAATGTCTGTACCCTATCCCAAGCAGTGACTAATCTGAACCAGTGGTTTCCGGTGCTCGGCACCGGCACTTATGAAGGTCTGCCACATGGTGGTGCTATTTGAATACTTTGGAGATAAGCACAACTACAGTTGTTTATTAATTCAATATACATCAAAAACTACTAATCCCTGCTGCCAAAGCCATTCTAATAACTCGGGAGGCCTGGAATAATCTGAATTGTCACACTGGTAGGAGTGTGATGGGTAGTTGTGTTGATTCTGCCATTGGCAGCGCTGACAGGAGCAATTGGTAGTGCAAGCTGCAATGGCCTCCTGACAGGGGGTCCTGGCACTTATTTTATTACAAATTAAACACTGATCCCTAGTACAGAAGTATCCCATCCGTGCTGAATTTTTCCATGCCATGCATTAATGGCTCATCCACAAGTCATTATCTGCTTCTTGCATCACTGTACTGATAAAGTTAAAGGAAACAGAACCAAAAGTACCAGAATAAATTGTACAGCTAAACAATGACATCAACAAATGACGTTTTGTATAAATTCTTTACCTACTTACAAAACTCCGCTGTGACTTATAAATTGAGAGCAGCAATAACAGTACTGCTCTCTTCTGCAGTAAATCTTGATCTCTTCAGACTCACTCTATCACTTCCAATTGGCACTCAGCACAGTGCACGTCAGGGGAAGAACCAGCACTGACACTTTGGTGATGTTTTATTAGAGACACTAGGCTAAGGCACTGTCTAATACACGACAGGGAGACTGTACAGGGAGACATTCATAAATCACACATTCTTCTATGATGTTGCTTGACTTCTGTTGAACGGTTAGCCAGCAAATGCCAAGTGCATGGTTCTTATTTCTAAAGCTCTTGAGGCCAGATTATGTAAATACTGGTCACAAAAAACTGCTCGCTATTTGTGACAATTGTTGAATTTTACGAATCGGTCTATGCATATAAGATTCGTTTGTAAAATTCCAATTTGGAGTGGGTTGTAATCTGACCTACTTCATGAATATTAATGAGATAGGTTGCAAATTGTGACTCACTTAGATTGGTGGCCATCATAGGGATCGTGACCTGCAAGGGTCAGCAGACCACCATGTCTGTGATCGCCTTTAAATAAAGTAAACATTTTTTTAAATGCAGCACATTTTCCTTAAAGGGAATGGGCTACATTTAAAAAAGAAAGTTTACTTTTTTAAAAAGAACGTTTGTTTATTCTTTAATAAACATTACTTTTACATTTACAAAGTGGAAGAGATCTCAAGGGTACCCCCTTCCTTTTCGCCAATAGCTTACCACCCCAACTCAGGAGTCTGTAATTTTTTCATGTTTTGCAACCAGATTTCACTTGTAAAACGTTGATAAATCACATACTAATTCGGTATTTGGAAGGGACGCCTACAGCACACCCCTTCCAAATATCGTATCAGTATGAAGTTGCAAACCATTTTAGGAGTTGGCAAATTTCACTGACTCCTAAACATTTTTGCGGTTGCAAATAGTGATTTTGACTGTTTGCGACCGTAAAAATGTTTAGTATTTCTGGCCCCTATGGCCTTAATTAGAGTGTGGGTGAAGGGATCCTACAGCAATACATGGAGGATATCCCATTCACTGTATTACAAGTGCCACAGGCTATAATGCACTAATAATACTGTGGACAGGTCATCCACCATGGTTGGACAAAGTATTCCGCACATCAAACTCTAAATAAGTTTCATAGCACAACTGTATAGCTTCCATTAAACAGCAGGTTCTCTTCAGACACTGACAGCTCATGACTGATGTTTCTTTTTTGTCCTCTGCTTTAAAGTGACAGTTGTTTTACAATGTATGCCTTTTTGCAGTTTTCTCGGGGGCAGCCATGGAACTAACTAGACAATCATCATGGCTGGTTGTCTGAATTACTTTATCCAGCCTGATGAGTGTGTGGCTATCATCTTCAAAGACCAACTTCACATATTAATGTTTGTTGGTCTTGCGGTCAGAACCAGTGGTTAATACGACTGCTTTGGCTGATATTCCACTTTGGACTGATAGTGATTTAACTGGAGAACTTACACCTTTATGTACTTGAAGAGCCTTGAATCCCTTAAATGGTTGTGTAAGAAAATGCCCTTTTTGCGTGGTCACCCTCCACGTTTTGCTAGATTTTATTGCTGGTGTATGGACTCTAAACACTAGGATGCTGTCATCCAGCGCCCTGTGTATGTGCTCTAACCCATAAAATAAGTGTACAACTGGCTAATCCCTGATTGGCATATTTAATTTACCTGTAAGTCCCTAGTATATGGTACCTTGTGTACCCAGGGCCTGTAAGTTAAATGGCACTAGTGGAATGCAGCACTATTCATGCCACCATTAAAGTGACTTTCAGCAACAAGACTCTTGGCCTGCCACAGCAGCCTAGCATGGCAGTTTTAAAACTGCTATTTTGACCTGTTAAACTCACGCTTTTAGCAGGCCTAAACCTTCCTTTTTAATACTTATAAGTCAACCTAAAGTAGGCCCTAAATGCCCATAGGGCAAGATGCATGGTATTTAAAAAGTAGGACATGTGTTCTGAAGTTTTACATATCCTGGCAGTGAAAAATCTACAATGTCATTTTTAGGTTTTGTCTGCACCGGGCTTGCATTGTGCTGGCGAAATCTCTTATAAATTAAAGACAAAAACTGAAAAGGAGTTTATAGCCTGCCCATTATATACCATTTGTTGGCTTTCTTGTCACTCACATTTCATTGCTTTCCATTGGCTACTGCATGTAATTTCCTGTAGGTCTCCTGTCTCACTTTGTTGCTCATCATGTATTTGTGTTTTCTCTGGAGCATCGACGAAGTACTTCTTCCTTTTGGTGTGTTCAACTGCTTTTTTTCTTTGTAAACAAAACTGTTAAAAAGTTGCTGTGTCAGACACGATCACACATTATACTGAGCATGAGATCACAAACAGCAGCTGTGTTGACATGAATCTTTTGACCTGCTGCAGATTTCACTGTACTGGCCTTAATGACTTGTCCTTAGCCTGCTGGTCACTGTCCTCCTTCTTCGACAGCCTATGCCCTGCGCCACCACAAACAGCAGACCACGTCTGCTTGGTCCACTACACTGCCAACAGTATCTGTCACGGGATGTATGCCATGTTTCTAACCGAGAAAACCCCCGAAACCGTCTCTTCTAAGGTCCTCTTTCAAAATGAAGGGAATTTGAACAAGCATTGGCAAAGCTAATAGGTTTCACCTATGTGAGATCTATTGTTATTGTCAATAATTTTTTTTTTACATGCTACTCACCGGCATGAACTGCTGTGCAACATGGCTTTAAGTAAAAAAAGAGCTTACACTGCTGTGCAACATGTAAAAAAATGACAAAACCAATAGATCTTGTACAGGCAAAACCTATTGGCTTTTCCGATGCTTGTTTAATGTGGCAAGCCTGGATCTCCCATAGAAAAGCACTGGGGTACATTATAGCACCTCATAATGCATACGTTCTGGTTGGGATTAGCAAGAAACATGGCTCAATGATTCACATTAATAGAAAATTAAAATCCCATCTGATAGTCAAGTTGAATTTTAAATCACTATTTTGAAAATGCCACTTTTATAAAGTTAGCATTTTCCCACTTAATGCCTCCAGTAGCATTTTCTGAGTTAAATCCCTAACTGTCACCTAGCAGCCTGCTGGGAGGTGTGAATGGCTCACAGGAAAGGAAACAAAAGGGTCTTAGCTGGGAGGAGGTGTGACCTCCTCCTGACAGGAAGGCCTCAGAATGTGACCACCAACTGCACAAGCTTCAATTGGGCCTCCCTTATCATAGGCAGATGTAACCCAAACCTAGGACTGCCCCTGTCATTGTCCAAATAGCCAAAGTAGCACCAATTCCAGTGGGGGAAAAACCTGTTCCCGAACTGATTTGAAGGAGGAGTTTCTCATTTCCCTAGGCACATCTCAGGGGTGAACCCAGAGCTCTGGCCAGGGAAAGAAAGATTTTGTCATATCGGATTTTGGCAGAGCAGACCACAGTGTGATTTCGCAAGGCCAACCCCCTAGGAAACGTTGTCAAAGTGGGTAGGGTTGCCCATGGGAACTTTTTCCCAATTGGACAGGGAGTCTTCCCCACTCATAAACTAGTGTTAGGCATAAAAGTGGCACCCTTGGATACCTTTTTCAGAACACTGCTGTGCCTGAGGAAGACAGAAGAAGGACTGCACCTGCTGAACACTTTGGACTTCAGGAAGAGGACTGCACCTTCAGTAACTGTAACCTGTGGAGAGAAACCCAAGGGCTGAGCCTCTTCCCACTTGAACCCAGGACAGAAGAGTGGACTCCAAGGGCCATTTGGCTAGCCTCCTGTTAAGCTACAGTAACACAAAAGCTGCAAGAAGCCCACCTTCCTGAAGAGCCCAGCTGACCAGTTCCAGCTGGACTTGCCATGAAACCTGCTGGGTGCTTCCCCTAAGTGAGTCCTGACACCCAAGTTGTGGGCCCTTGGATAAGTGTCAGAGTGTACTCCTTCTGCTTAGCCCTAAAACCTGGGACTTAGAAATGTTTTCAAGGATTTTTACAAAAAGACCCAGAGTTTGTCACTGGACAGCCGTCAAGTCGCAGCCGCCATAGTCACACTGCCAGTCGACCTCAACTTCCTAGTTTACCCTGCTGAAAGGATCCTGGTTTTCAAAAAAGTTTCTAAGTCCAAAGGTAAAAATCTTCACCGGGGGAGGTGCCAAAAGTATCCGTCTGGCGAGGAACCTTTCTTGGGCGAAGTTTCTTCTCCCACTCAGAGCTTTCCCATCAAAAGTCAATAACTTCACTGGGATTTCGTCTGATGGCTATCTGTCCTCATGGAACCGATCCCAGCCACAGCATATGTCTTCCATTCCAGAGACTAAGTCAGAATGTAAAACTTTCCACCGGACCGAACCTGGTCCCTTTATCCGACCAGCGCTACATCGTGGTTGACCTTAACTTTTGACTGTGACCCTAGTCATCGAAGTTGGCTTTGCGCTTTTTGCTGCTAGAAACCTCTTAAATGTTGAAAAACTATATCTCCTGTTCCTCACATCTGATTTTTGTAATTTTGCTGTGTATTTACTCATTAACATATTCCCTCTTTTAATAAATTGGAGCTGGATTTGTATTGTGTTGTGTTTTCTACTTATTAACTGTTTTAGGTACCAATGAATGCTTTACACTTTTCTCCTAAGTTAAGCCTGTCTACTCTGTGCTATAGCTACCAAGAGTTGAGCTCAGGTTTAAATTATTGAGACCGAATTGGGCCTAGTTAGGAATAGAGCTATTATTACTTGAAGAGGACTATCATTCACTTCAACTAGTGATCAACTTTTTCACAAGCGATATCAGACGCTTCCCTCTTTTGACCTCTGAGTACCTCTGCTTTGTAGGCTTCACAGCCTGACAGTTGATATAAATTGTCAATGTTCATTCTCTTGCTTTACCACTGCTGTAGGCCAACTAGGATGGGCATTAAGCATCATGTCTATTTTTATTTAGAAGTGTCTAAATATGCCACTGTGATGTCACTCAGGAATGTTTTCTTGGTTACTTTGATGGCTTTTTTATGCACCCCTTTCCAGTTCCACCTGTCTTGTATCATAGTAGACAAGGGGACTAAAGAAAAGCAGCAAGGTTCTACAAGAACATTCTGTATGGTCTCATATCTCAGATATTCTTTTCCTCATGTCAGAAACATTTTGGTCCCCATGGTCAGAAGGAAGTTAAACGAAACCTGTTTAACTATTGTCTTTTAGCTATACTAAGTTCAACTGCTAAGATTATTGAAGGAAATGCGGCAGATCAATGTATTAATTATTAGTCATTCCATACAAACTAGAGATTTGGTGGCAGAAATCTTCCCTTTCAGGGTTCAACTTTATGGAACTCTTTACCTCTCTCCTTAAGATTCGGTGAGAACTTCGTATTCAGAAAACATCTGAAAACCCTTCTTTTCTTGACAGCCTAGGGCCTTTCAATTAAGCACTAACCTCCAAGCCCTCCACCTCCTTCAGTCAGATGCCTAAGATAGATAATCTATTATTAGGCTAAAGCTTTTCCATTTAGCTATCTTCACAAGAGAGTACCTATGGCATCAGTTCATCCTTATGCTTGGTCCATCTCCTTGATCACCAACAAACATACAATGCATGATCCTAGGACATGGGTGGTCACCTTTGGACATTTAATACATGGAATTGCTTACATGGCTTCTATTCTTGCTACCACTTCCATGTAGCTCTGAGGCAGCTTCATGAGGTGTGCAGTCAGTAAATATGATTTCTTCCTGAATGCTCCTTGAGGACCTTAATACTTAGAATAAATGTAACTGTAGTATACTGCCAACTTTGATGGACCTTGGGAGAGGTTTATTGCAGCATGCACTGCATTGGCCCTTTTGCGAACATCAATCTGTGCCATCTCTAGTTTCCTTGTCATTCCATTGTGTATTTGTTGGCAATTGTAAATCACCCACTGGGCTATTCTATGAGACACTCTGCTGACCTAGGGGACATTTCACAATTTGGTTGCATTATGAGTGAACTTTCTAACAATACTTAGGTGCCACCATCGTTGCGGGAACAGGACCAACCAACAGGTAGTCGGTGGTCCTGCCCACCAAATTAGGAGCCAACCACCATGGAGGCAGTCAGAAACATGCCTCTTTGTATTGAGGCTTGTGCTGCAGCCCGGAAAAGGGCAGCAGCACAAGCCCCAATGCAAAGAGGTATGTTTTCAAACATCCCTGCACCCTGTGGCAGGCACCATGCGATGCCTGCCACACGATGCAGGGATGTTTAGGGAGACACCACAGTTGCCCCCCAGCGCCCATAGCGGAGGGCCATGTGGGACAGGAGCCCTGCTAGGGGCCCTAAAAAAGCCTTTCTGCCAGCCTTTTCACGTCGGAAGAACCAACGTGAAATGGCTGGCGGAAAGGTGGATCGTAATCGCCACACCTCCATTGTGGGGACTGCGATTGGACTGACTTCCCGTCGGGCTCCTTGAGCCCATTTAAAGCTGTTGGTCGGTCCCTGGGCCAATGCGGTCCGACCGACCGCATCCTAATGCGGCCGGAGGACCGGGGTCAGAGATGTCGGTGGGACTGACACCAACGGCACATCGGTGTCGGTCCCAACCGCATCGTAATCGGCCCCTTAGTGCTAATCCAAACATCAACGACTCATCAAATCTAGAATCCCTACTCGCGCTGAAGTGTGCCAGAGTTGTGTATGAATACCTGAACTCATCAATACTTATTTGTGCAACTTCAGAGATTTGTTTTTAGGAAGTAGAACCAATGTGCCAAGATTGTGACAAACGTGCTGTGCAAATTATTTACTTATTTACATTTGCATGTCTTTCCAATGTGAATGAGCCCAGATACTCTGACAGAGGATTGACATGGCTTTCACTGTTGAAAGCTAAAACCTGTTTGCTTCATGTACTAGCTCATACCTTGAAGATAGTCAATATAACTGTTAGACCTGGCATCCTTGGCTTGGTTCCCGTAACATTTTGCCTTCAGACTGACTGTCTGTGCTGAGTTCATTTTTGTTGGCTTTAGGACTCTGTGCACTTTACCACTGCTAACTAGGGCTAAAGTAATTGTGCTCTCCCGTAAAACATGGTAGAATTGGCATATACCTGATTGGCATATTTAAGTTACTCACCAGCCGCTAGTAACTAGCACCACATGTGCCCAAGGCCTGTAAATTAAATGCTTCTAGTGGGCCTGCAGCACTGGTTGTACCACCCACATAAGTAGCCCTGTAAACAGGTCTCAGGCCTGTCATTGCAGAGCCTGTGTGGGCAGTTTCAATTGCCATTTTGACCTGGCAAAATAAACTTTTTATATTTTAATAAAATCGTGGCATGTGGATTGAATTTACGTCTCCTGCGTTTTGATTACATCCGTTTATGGCAGTTGGATGAATAAAATGAATTGAAAAGATTTTTGAGCAAGTTAAGAAGAAGTTTTTGAAGAATCGCAGAGGAAAACAATGAAGAATTATGTAGCTTTGATTGATTGGATTCATTCTATAATGGTCGTGGCTGTGCAGTTTGGCTCGGGACCGAACTCAGGTCCCCTTTGTTGTTCAGTTTGATTGCAGCGCATTTCGGCGGAGCGCGAAGCAAACTTGCACGCATTCAGCATGTTAATGCAGTTCTAAATGATTAACATTGAGTACACCGGAGTGCATCTCATCCCCCGTTTTTTTACACTAAATGATGTTCTGCCGAAATGAGATAGCACCCAATGATATAACGTTGATGCATAAGAAACACATTAAAGAATGGAAAGGAAATTCCTATACTGATCATAAAGATTTGCACAATGACCTCAGGAGCTGAGTTTGTTTACATGCATCCACCATCAACATTTTAAATGAACTGGCACTTCAATGCCTGTAATATCGATTGTAACGTTGGTACTTCAATTGTCTGCTCTCATTTTTAAATCCTACATGATACACTTATGGATAACAATTGTCTAGATTATATGAAATCAATTACGTTCTAGCATGCTTTTTTCCAATATTATGCGAAAGATTGACTGTGGGTAGTTTTCACATTGAACTGTGTTTTCCTTTGTTTGGAATGTGATCTAATGATTAACAGGGGAGGAAAAAGGCATTGTGGGAAATGTGGTTGTAGTAACTTAATCGTACATGGGGATTAGCGTTATTATTTTCGAAAACAGTCCGTTGTCTGTTGCAGTTGCTCAGCAGGATATGTTGCCATTTGAGCACCTGAGGGAAAGGAGGAGGAGTATCTATAAATTGAGCCAGCTTGCTATAAGCCCAATAGGTTGCGCCGAGGCACAACACATAATTTTACCGTGATGAATGTTACTTGGTCCTCGTTCACAAGTGGGACACCGTGTTCAGTCGGGTCCTCTGGAATAGAAACAACTTAGTATATGTCACGGTGAGTTGGTGGTTGATGTATATGCTGATGGGGATGCAATGGCAGTACTTTGAATACACGGGAGGTGGGTGTTATCGAGGTATGGGAGATTATTACTAGTTTACAAACGCTGATTCGGTATGGTTTAGGCGGGATTTAGATGTGTTAGTTTTTCAGTGTCAAAAACCGAGAGAAGCATAGTGGGGTAACACCTACTGTGGGTTGGTGGGTACCGGTTACAGGCACGAACAAGCAACATAATTATTGTTCAAATATCATTTGTATACAATAGTGAGATACATGTTATTTTTGCTGATGGTGGTGTTTATTTCTGTTTTCTTAGAGTCCCCTGACGAAGGGAAAGTTTCCCGAAATGCATTGGGACATATTTTAATAAAATCGTGGCATGTGGATTGAATTTACGTCTCCTGCGTTTTGATTACATCCGTTTATGGCAGTTGGATGAATAAAATGAATTGAAAAGATTTTTGATCAAGTTAAGAAGAAGTTTTTGAAGAATCGCAGAGGAAAACAATGAAGAATTATGTAGCTTTGATTGATTGGATTCATTCTATAATGGTCGTGGCTGTGCAGTTTGGCTCGGGACCGAACTCAGGTCCCCTTTGTTGTTTAAAATAAACTTTTTGCCAGGCCCAAACCTTCCTTTTTAATACATATACGTCACCCCTAGGGAGGCCCTGGACAGCAGGGTACAATACATTTAAAAAGTAGGACATGTACTTTCAAGTTGTACGTGTCCTAGTAGTGAAATACTCTTAAATTATTTTTTCACTACTGCAAGGTCTATCTCTCCCAAAGGATAACATTGGAATTGCCTTATTACATTTTATACGTGTAATTTCCAAATGGGAAGATATATTTGGTTCTAGTTTGGTGTCTCTGGAATCCTAATTAAAAATCCTAACTTATGGTGAAGTCGGATTTTAAACTACAATTCTGAAAATGCCACATTTAGAAAGTAGTAATTACAAAGAAAAGCGATGTAGTGCACACCTAGATTTTCCATGTCTTTAACTTTTTCGATGGTTCAAACTGTTTGCGTGCAGCCTGGAAAGCGTGATCTACCCTGGTACCACGCACTAGTAGAAATATCAGGACTGGAGCGAGGTTTCACTCCATTTCCAGACGCACAGCATCCTCCATAATTATCACAAATATACCGAAAACTTGTCCATGTTCAAAAACAATTTATTCCATGTAATCCAAAAATTCCTTTGCTTGTTTCTCTCTCCTTTCACATGTGTGACTCTTATGTGTTCCAAAGTTTCTCATGCAGCAGATATGCCAATCCAGGCCTTTTTCTGGAGCACGCAAGAAAACATAAATCATCCTCAGTCATCAATCTTATAATACCCAATGCATTTCAGGCTGTTAATAGCCCTTCTTCAGGGGTTCACTACAAGTAAAAAACATTGTCATTAGATTAAATAATCAGACCTCTATGCATGCAAATATAATACTTGTAACATTGTGCACAACACTAATACCATGTTTTGTAACTGACCCATAACCAGCGTTTTCCCTCTAAAAGCGCAACAGCACTCTACGAAAATGTACCTGAACAAGCCTCCCAAATTCCAACACCCTGTAATGTTTTACCTCCCTGTTTACGTTTGAAATCACCAAGACATTCCCCCTCAACCAATGCTCACACTACCTTCAAATTACACGATACCTGCGTATAAAAATAACATAAACGTACTCTTGTGGCTTCATGACCTCTTTCAGTGTGAACTTCTTCCCGACACAGTTTTCTCCTCCTGTAAAACAGTGTTCCTTGCGCTCCTAACCTCCCCTTCTTTTTACTCGTATGGCGTTGCTCCACCCTCAAAATCAACCAATCGCAACAACCAAACTACTTCGGTACCTAACCCTGATGACTACCAACCCCATAATTCACTGCTTCTATCACTTAATTAGCCCGAACTACTCCTCCCTCAATTATACGTGATTTCACTAACCCATTCACAGTTGGCAGAACCTCCCCAAGCAACTCAATAAAATACCCCGCTCTTCCCGCTGATGTTATCTAACACGCCGATTCTTCGATATTCCAAATCTTAAATGCAAACATGAAAATGTTGTTAAACGTATTTTGCAATGTTCAAAAATAAAAGTATTATGTCACATGATATTGGTATATACATAGCCCAAACATAAAAGTAATATGTCACTTAATATTGGTATATACATAGTCCAGAATGAATCCGTCCATCACGGGAAGGGCGGGGTATTTTATTGAGTTGCTTGGGGAGGTTCTGCCAACCGTGAATGGGTTAGTGAAAACACGTATAATTGAGGGAGGAGTAGGTTCGGGCTAATTAAGTGATAGAAGCAGTGAATTATGGGGTTGGTAGTCATCAGAGGTAGGTACCGAAGTAGTTTGGTTGTTGCGATGGTTGATTTTGAGGGTGGAGTAACGCCATACGAGTAAAAAGAAGGGGAGGTTAGGGCGAAAGAACTACTGTTTTACAGGAGGAGAAGACTGTGTCAGGAAGAAGTTCACACTGAAAGAGGTCATGAAGCCACAAGAGTACGTTTATGTTATTTTTATACGCAGGTATTGTGTAATTTGAAGGTAGTGTGAGCATTGGTTGAGGGGGATGTCTTGGTGATTTCAAATGTAAACAGGGAGGTAAAACACTACAGGGTGTTGGAGTTTGGGAGGCTTATTCAGGTACATTTTCGTAATGTGCTGTTGCGCTTTTAGAGGGAAAACGCTGGTTACGGGTCAGTTGCAAAACATGGTATTAGTGTTGTGCACAATGTTACAAGTATTATATTTGCATGCATAGAGGTCTGATTATTTAATCTAATGACAATGTTTTTTTACTTGTAGTGAACCCCTGAAGAAGAGCTATTAACAGCCCGAAATGCATTGGGTATTATAAGATTGATGACTGAGGATGATTTATGTTTTCTTGCGTGCTCCAGAAAAGGCCTGGATTGGCATATCTGCTGCATGAGAAACTTTGGAACACATAAGAGTCACACATGTGAAAGGAGAGAGAAACAAGCAAAGGAATTTTTGGATTACATGGAATAAATTGTTTTTGAACATGGACAAGTTTTCGGTATATTTGTGATAATTATGGAGGATGCTGTGCGTCTGGAAATGGAGTGAAACCTCGCTCCAGTCCTGATATATCTACATTTAGAAAGTTGGCATTTTCTTGCCTTAGCCATTTGGTGCCTGCAGCTTGTCTCTAGTCACATGACTGGGCGTAATTGGAGGTAGGGCTTTGTGTATTCCTCCTTGATACCCACACACAATGGAAGCTTAGGTGCGACTGAATGGGCCATTGCTGACAGGATGGGAGGGAGGAGCTGAGCCCAGCCTCTCACCTGAATAGGCTGTGTCCTATCTCCACACAAAGAGCTGCATAGCCCCTGTAGTTAGTCAGGAGCCAGGTCAGGGAAGGCATGGCATCTGTGCACTTCATATGCAGGCCTCTAGAGGCCTCTAGAAGCCTCTGCCCACTTCAAAGGCACAACTGTGTATAAAAGAAGGACCTCAGACACCATCACTTCAGCACACTTCTGGGCCTGTGGATACTCTGCCAGAAAGAAGGACTGCTGTTCTGCTGAAGGGCTGCTACACTGCAGAACTGCACTATGCTGGATTACTGCTTTTCTGTGCTGACCTGCTGCCCGTTGCCCTCTTGCCTGGGTAAAAAAGACTGGACCTGCATCTCTTGAGCCCAGAACCCTGAGTAATCCAAGGGATCGTTGGCTGGCCTCCTGATCTGAAGCCTCAGGGACATAAAAGAATTCCAACAAACTTGCACCTGCACTGGGACTCGGCCATCTGTGAGTCTATCCTGGCAAGTGGTGCCACCCCAATCCTGGACCCTTGGAAGTGGGCCTAGCCAGGTGCCATGCCTGATTTTGTTGTAGGGAACGATATTGACAAGTGATTTGAGGCTTATGAGATTGCCCTTCAGAGCACAAGATCCCTAAGAAAGATCGGATGGCTAGTCTGTGGAGGCATATTCCTAGCAAGTGAAGCCCACCCTACTGGCCCTAGAGAAGGAGGACAGAATGAGGTATTCCTCCATGAAGGAAGCCCTTGTCAGTAAGTATGGTCTGCTCTGACCCAAGAAAAGTACAGACAGAAGTTTAGGGACAGGCAGAAACTGGTCCAAAAGACCGGAGTGGATTGCCTTATGCAAGGCACTGGGTGAAGGGCAGTGAAGTAAAGGATTATCAAGGGCTGTGCAATTTGATTGCAAAGGAGCACAAGTTCAGTCTTTGTTTTCCAGATCTGCGCCAATACCTGATTGGTAGTAAGCTCTTTGACCCCAGGGAGTTTGCTGTGGAGGCGGACCGCTGGTTCAGCACCAGGGTTCATAGGAAGGTATCTGGGGGGATAACCACGAGAGTGGGCATGGTCCCCATCAGAAGAAGGAGGGGGGTTGGGGGAACAAACATAACAACAAGGAGTTCTCTAAAGGGCCCTAAACTAGTTTCACGGGTCAGGACTCCCATTCCCCCAACTGAGAAAAAGAAGAGATGTTTCCCCGGCAGTAAGTCTTCAGGGAAGGCACCCCCATGTGCTGTGAGTACCAACAGGAAGGGCAGTTAAAGGGGGAAGACAAGTGTCCCAAGCGGGCACAGCCCCCCCGTTGGGCAGTCACTGGGATTGGCTAGTGTAGCGCTTGACGAGGAGATTGTCCCAAATAGTGTGGGGACAGAGTAGAGGTTACCCTATTGTCCCTGGGTGATGGAGAGATGGTACAGAGGACTCACATGCTTTGTAATACTAGGAAGTACAGACAGTAGGTCATCATCAATGGGCAGAGGGTGGAGGCTCTGAGAGACACTGAGCCAGCATGACAACCGTCAGATGTCATCTGGTCACCTCCGAGCAGGTAGTCCCTAATGCATTCCATCAAGTTGTTGTTGCTGGCAATCATCAGAGTCATTATCCAGTGGCTCTGGTTCCCTTTAGGTGGGGGGTCTCAGGTTCCTTGAGGGTAGCTGTGAGTTCATCCATGCTTGTGGATTGTCGGCTTGGAAATGATCTAGAGCATACCATCTGGAATGAGGTGGAGCTTAGGGCCCACTTGGAAATGTTAGGGCTGCCTGAGTGGGTGTGCCTGACCACACAGTCCATGACCGCCTGAGAGGATACTCAGCAGGACTGGGAGCCTGAAAGAATGGCCAGGTGCCTGCCAAGAAGAGGAAGTGCAAGGGGAGCAGGAAACTCTCTTCTTATACTCCCACGTTCCGGGAGGAGGCTGATCCTGAGGGGGAAGCCCCAGAGCCTACAGGGAAGGATGTTACTGAACTAAACCTACCTGAGCCAGCCAACTGGCAGCAGAAAGGGGGTTCCACCATGGAGGAGTTCTGCAAGGCGCAGAGGGAATGCCCTACTCTTGTGAGCCTATGGCAGCAGGCTGAGGCCCAGGCAGCTGGTGACACCTCTGGTGATCACCTGATTTACTGGGAGAATGGTCTCCTGTATGGTGAACCTTAGGTTCCTGAGCCTGGTGCAACCCATGTGTTGGTAGTCACCTAGACCTACAGGGCTTTCCTAGTGGAGCTGGCTCATGATGTACCCCTGGCAGGTCCTTTGGGGCAGAACAAGAACTTTGACAGGCTTGTAATCCACTTTTACTGGCCCCAAATGAGGAAGGCCTCAGATCGGTTCTGCAGGTCCTATCCTACCTGCCATGCCAGTGGCAAGTCAGGAGGGAAGCGCAAGGCTACCCTGCAATCTTTTCCTGTCATTGGCATCTCCTTTTAAAGGGTGGGTATCAACATCATTGGGCCTCTGGAATCCTAGACAGCCACGGGCAACTGGTTCATCCTGGTCGTGCTGGACCATGCTACCCGGTATGAGGCTATCCCTCTGATAACAGTGACTGCAACCACATGGCCAGGGCACTGATGGGGATCTTCACCCGTGTGGGCTTCCAGAAGGAGTTAGTATCAGACCGTGGTACCAACTTCATGTCAGGGTACATGAAAGCCATGTGTAAGGAGTGTAGGGTAACCTACAAGTTCTCCATTCCTTCCCACCCACAAACCAATGGGCTTGTTGAAAGATTCAACAGGACCCTAAAAGGCATAATAATGGGCCTGTCGGATCCCATGAGGCCGAAGTGGGACCTCCTCCTGCCATGCCTTTTAGTTGCCTAGAGAGGGGCACTGCAGAAGGGGGGTGGCTTGAGCCCCTTTGAACTTCTGTATGGGCACCCTGTGACAGGACCACTCAGTCTGGAGAGTGAGGGTTGAGAACAAGCTCCCAGGAAGGCCCCCCCCAGGATGGGGTCACTTACATGCTGGCACTCCGTAACCAGACAAAATGCTTCTGAAAGCAAGTGCAGGAAAATCTAGAAGCCAGCTAGGAGGACATGAAACGGCATTAAGACCAGAATGCCACTCTGGTCAAGTTTCACGCTGGCCAAAAAGTGTGGGCTATGGACCCAATGTAGCCCCCCACAAGACCGTTGGTTTGGGCCTTATGAGGTAAAGGAGCACAAGAGTGATGTCACCTACTTGGTGGACTTCAAGACTCCCAGGAACCCTTTAAGAGTCCTACATGTCAATCGCCTCAAGCCCCAATTTAAAAAGGCCTGAGTTAACTATGCTCCTAGTCACAGATGATGGGGTGGAAGAGGAGAGTGACCCTCTCCCCGACCATCTTTTTTCGAAGGAGCAGTGGAGGGTGTCAGCTTCTGCCCTACCCTGACCCTAGAACAACAGAGAGACTGCTGCCAGTTGCTGAGGCAGTTTTCCACTTTATTCTCCCTTACCCCAGGACCCACTACATGGTGTACCCATGATATTGATACTGGGGACATCAGGCCTGAGAAGAGTAAAATCTATAGGTTGTCTGATCAGCTGAGACCCAGCATTAAGGAGTAGGCCTCCAAGATGCTGGAGTTAGGGGTTATTGAGCCCTCGAACAGCCCTTGGTCTATCCCAGTGGTGGTGATCCCCAGGGCTGCTCCTCCGGGTGTCACTCCAGAACTTTTCTGTGTGGACTACTGTGGGCTCAATGCAGTCACCAAGACTGATGCACCCCCCATCCCCAGATCTGATGAACTCATAGATCGGCTAAGAGCTGCCAAGTTCCCCAACATGTTTGGCTTAAAAACTTAAGTCAAACGTGCTAGGGAACTTAGACCTGCACCGACTCCACAGTTCTCAGGACTGACGCATCACCCCGACAGCAGGTCCTCGCATCTCTAGTTGCTGGCAGCCTTAACAATAATGACGGACTCTGCATCACAGCCATCGCTTCCACTGCACTGCACATCTTCGACACGGATCTACGCTACGCTCTGCATTCAGGATTTAAGGTACTCTGTTCAACAGGCCTAACTGGGTCCCTGTAGCTGGCCAACGCTTAATCGCGGTCAGCCTAAACTTGTGACTTTGGCCCGGCATGATCAGATATCCCCAGTTGGCGTATGTGCTTTTTGGTGTTATTTTCACTAGAAACTTTAAAATGTAATATCTCCAGCTCTACTAATTGGATTTTTGTTGTTTTCGTCTTGTTTTATTTATTAAATTAAGCTAGATTTTTCTAGCCAGGTGTGGGATCTTTTTGTGTGGTGTTTTCACTGTTATACTGTTTGAAGTGTTGCACAAATACTTTACACATTGCCTCTAAGTTAAGCCTGACTGCTCTGTGCCAAGGTGTGGAAATGTACCTTTTTAGGGGTACACTGGTGCAGGGTCGCCCTTTTGTCCACGGGTTCAAAAACCAACAAAATAGAGATCAACACTGAAGCTGGAATTCAAAATAACAATTTTATTAACTTCTCATGAGTGGAACCACGTCCAACAACACTCTCAAGTGTTGCAGGAGGTGGCACCCTGAAGTCACAGAGCACAGGCCTTATATACAGAGTTTGTTGCAGAGTAAGCATGTAGTTACAAATAGAAGGTACAGGCATACACAGGAATAACTACCTACAAACATGGGCAGATGGGAGATCACTTAGTCAGCAAAGTGGGAGGGAGATCAGAACTGCTTACAACAGTAGAAAACAGTTGACAGTTATATCTTTAGCCAGGTGCATTCTAGCAGCTACAGGCCTTTGCTCAGCACATTGCTTTTAGCTCAGTACAGAAGGAGTTAACTAGAGTTGATGACACAAGCAGAATAGAAGGGCTAGCAACAGTGAAGACGGAAGAATTACATAGCTAACAAAATGGATGCCACAGCCAAAATGACTGTAGCTTATGCTAACGTAAAATATTACACATTTCCACAAAGGTACCAGGGTGTCGAGCACAGGTTAATTTGGGGTTTGCTTGTGCCTTATCTTGACTAGGATTGTAGGTGCTGATTGACCAGGGCTTACACCCCAGTCAATCTGTAACCCAATTTCTAACAATAACCATGAGAGGTATACCTTAAAGTTGGTGTAAAAAAAGCATATAAATCTATAGTTACTTTTGAATTTTCATACAAAACCCTAGTCCTATTTCAGCAGACCAACAGAAATTTTGGAAGTTCCTATTTGCGGGAGGCTGTTGGGTGTTAGAAAAATTAGAGCAATTTGTTTATTAGATCAGAATTGGGTTTAGTTTCAAATTGCTAATGATAAAAGAGCATTTTTCCCTAAACTCTCCCTCCATTATAGCACCAGTGCACATATCAAAAAAAGCTATGCGTTTAAGAATGGGGACTAACTCTTGGGAATAGGAATTTGGGTATATCTGCTCAAAAATGTCTACCACACTGACCTTGGATTCATGGTAAAATAATGTGCCTTTTCCCTATTTATTGACATTGTGCAATGTGGCAATGAGGTACGAAATCTTCAAATTTAAGATTGGCCTTATTCCTTTCTATTCTCACACTCTGACTTCAAAGGGTCTAAAAGAAAAGGCAGGATCATGCAAATGTGAGTTGGAAATGAAATGTACGAATCAACATGTTTTATTAGAATGTTTATTTTTAGTAAAGCAAAGGCAGAGTCGTTTGAAACCTATTTTAAGGAAATATGGTGTGTTGACCAGGTAGGAAGCAGTGAAAGTTTAATCAGATATGCAATTTTTCGATGTGACATGTGCAATAGGTTGGTTTTTATTGGCAGTTAAGAGAAATCTTTCAGGGGTAAAATGTTGTTGACTTTTACAGCCCCATTTTTTAGAAGGGTTGTTGTTTTATTGTACTTCCTAAAGAGGAATTTTTGTGGAAAATGATATAAATTCAGATTTTTTTTATATTGAATGTATATGGGTTAAGTCAAATGTTTTACAATTGTAGGGAATTTTAGTGTAAAACGCTATAGACACTAAGGTTTTAAATTTGGAAATTCATGTTGTGTTACATGCTTTATAGATCATGGTCTAAATAAACATAGTTTTGAACGTGAACTAGAGCAATTTGTTTATAAGATCAGAATTGGGGTTAGTTTCAAGTTGTGCCTGCGTACACTTTTCGAAGTTTCATCAGAAAGGCATCTCAGTATGAACTATGAATGAGAGTATCAGCGTTTGGAACGGTAAATACCAGACCTGCGGCCTCTGTCGTATACTGTGGATTGAAGAAACAGCGCTGGATTTATTGATCAAAAGAATTTCTATTTCAACTGATCTCGTTAAATCAAGAACGTCAAGTTTTCCAACGGTTTACACATAACAAGCAGACCTGTCACTAGGTAATACATCGTTTTATCTTCTTTTTTAAGTGAAAACACTGATGACACACCTAATACCTTACACGCAGGACGTTTATGCGCATCCTTATATGACTTTGCTGGTGGTTGGCAATGGAACGCTGAATTCCAAAAGATACAGGTATCTTTGCAGAAGTGTAATTGAGACAGCACTTGGGCTTTGCGCTGTTGAGAAACAGAAAATTATGGGTCATTTCATTCGGGGCGCAGGGGTGTGGCACAAGTCCCTTCAGCCCCTGCGGCACAGCCCCGCCCCATCCTTTCAGGGGTCCCCCAATTCAGGTAAGGTCAGTGAATATCTGTGAGATCGGAAGAATTAGGGGTTCCTCATTATGTTCTACAGGTGGGGGTGGGGGCGGGGCATCATTTGCGTTACGCCACTGTCTGGGCCTGTCTTGGTAGCAAGTGTGGCCTCATAACTGGTGGCAGAGGTCAGCATCTAGACACAATAAAAACCACTTCACTTATTAGGGTTTTATTTTCTATCATGCTTATTTGACCTTTGAAAGGTTTCCCAAGTTTGCCTAAAATTAAGTAGACTGCTAGTGGGCTAATCCTATTGTCATGTGTGTGCTGGTATTTCTTATTGTTTCAGACCTGTGTGATCTATTGCACCCAACTTCTGACATATACCCTTTGTCTTTTTGCATAATGCTACATGTATTGTCTCACACTTAGTATTACCATATATATTTTTTACAATAGTATGCTAATGTTCATGATAGATGCTGCACATGTATGGTATCTGTAGGAAAGAGCCCCTTTTGCATGGTTACCCCCTACTTTTTGCCTGATATCTGATGCACTTGGACCGAGTGTGCACTGGATCCCTGCCAATCAGATTCCCAGTGCCTGTGTTCTTTCCCAAAACTGTACCCTTTGTTTCCACAATTGGCACACCTCTGGCTCACATGCAAGTCCCTTGTAAAAAGTGCCAGTGGTACCAAGGGCCTTGTGACCAGAGAGGGTCTCTAAGGGCTGCAGCATGTATTGTGCCACCCTCAGAGACCCCTCACCAAACACATACACACTGCCAATACAGACTGAGTGTTTTGGTGCAGACAAAATGTACGGCTCGACATGGCACACATCCCTTTGTGCCATGCCCACCAACCATTGCCTGTGGCATAAGTAAATCACCCCTCTAGCAGACCTCACAGCTCTAAGGCAGGGTGCACTATCCCACAAATGAGGGCACAGCTGCATGAGCAATGTGCCCCTACAGTGTCTGTGCCATTCACCAACATTGTAAGTGCAGTGGGGCCATATTGAATACATGGGCTGGGAGTTTGTCATTACAAACTCCACAGCTCCATGATGGATTTACTGAATGCGAAGGAGTTTGGTATCAAACTCCTCAGCATAATAAACCCACACTGATGCCAGTGTTGGATTTATTACAAAATGCAAAATCTTAAAGATGTCACCTGAAAAATGACCAACTCCCTTGTGTCCAGCTGACTGCTCTGCACCAGCCTGCTACACACAGACATGTTTCTGAACCCCTGAGGTGGGAGCCAGTGTGGTCTCGTGGGTCAGGAACAAAGGCTGCTTGGGGTGGAGGTTCTTCACACCTACCCCCAAGCAGGAACAGCATTCTGGGTGGTAAGCCTCAAAGGCTTCCTGCCCTTCGATATGCTAGCCAGGGCCTCTTCAGCTAGTGGAGATGCCCGTCCCCTTAACCAAACCCCACTTCTGGTGGCAAGGTCGGCAGGAAAATTAGTAATCAGGAGAGGTGTGTCCCCTCTCTGCCAGGACCACCCCTAAGGTGCCCTGGACTGAGGTGACCCCTGTTAGAACTGGGGGTCTCTAGTTGGCAGAGGTAGGTACCTTTGACCAAATAGGGACCCTTGCTTCTAGTCAGGGTAAGGGGGATACACACTTTAGATAACCCCTGCTCACCCCCTTAGTAGCTTGGCACGAGCAGACATGCTTATCCCAAAGGCAATGTGTAAAGTATTTGTACCAACACTCACAGTAACACAGTGACAACACCACAAATGGACACCACACCAGTTTAGAAAAATAAAATATCTTTATCTAAACTAAACAAGACCAAAACGACAAAAATCCAACATACAGAAACTCAGTAGAATGTCTTTAAAAAGGGTTGTTGCAAAAATAAACTTGTAGATGATGAATGCGACACTTTAGTCTCAAAGTACCAGGGATGCGTTACGCAAATCAAACAAAAGGGGCGCAGAGAAGGCGATGCGTCGATTCTTCCTGCGCTCCGGTTCCGATGCGACAAGATAGTGCCTCGATGCGTTGCGACGATCCGGTGCGATGCGACAAAATGGCGTCTTTGGGGCGATGCGACAACGTGCAGGCGATGCGTGCACGCCCAACGGCCGTGCGGCGAACTCTGTGATTTTCTGAGCTGCGACAGGCCCTGCGACACGCTTCTCCGGTGATGCGACGACACCCTCTGTGGCGGTGACACGCTTCTCCGGTGATGCGACGGCGAACAGCAGCAGCGGCGACACGCTTCCTCGATGATGCGACAGCGGCTGCTGCGGCGGCGTCACGCTTCTCTCTCGTTGCGCCTCGCTTCCAGCTCCCACCAGCAAAAAGGCCTCACACACAGTTACAGGCCCTCCTGGCAGACTGGAACTCCCAGCAAGGAAGTTCAGGGAGCTGGGGGTGAAGTCCTTTTGTGCCTGGGACTTCAGAAACAGGAGGCCAGCTCTTCTCAGGCCCTTGGAGACTTCTCTTCAGTTGGACACAGCACTTCAGCAAAGTCCTTCTTCAAGCAGGGGGGACACAGCACACAGCAAAGTCCCTTGGTCCTCTCCTCAGTAGAAACAGCAAACTGCAGGCCAGCCCTAGACACACTTGGGCAGTACTTCTCCTCAGTCTCTTCAGCTGATCTTCGTTGGCAGGGATTCCTCTTGATCAGGAAGTAGTCTAACTTTCAGGGGTTTTAGCTCTCATTTTTATACCCCAAAAGTCTTTGTTCTCTATGTGTGAGGGGTCCTGGACCCAGTCCAAACCAGTTCTGGGTGCACTCTGCCAGTGCACATCTTCTTCCTTTGTGAGTGTGGGCCAGGGCCATCAGACACACCGCAGGAGGCGGAGCCAGCATTGTGGAAGGCAGGCACAGCCCTATTCAGGCCCAGGTGCTACTCCTCCCACCACTCCAAATGCAGCTAGGTCTATTCAGCCTAGTGCTGACTCACCCAGACTCCTGGAGCCACCCCAGCCCCTGTCACTCTCAAACCAGACAGTCAATCCACAAACAGGCAGAGGCACACAGAAAGGTTGAACAAGAAAATAGCCACTTTCTAAAGTGCTATTTTCTAACACAGAATTTAAAAACCATCCTTCCTAAAAGATGTGTTATTAAATTCTGAGTTCAGGGATACCAGACTCCAATTTTCTACCTTGCTCCTATGGGAAGATATGCAGGTAAACATGTTACACAGCATTCCCCATTCTGTCCTATGGGCAAGATAGCCTTTCAATAGTGAAAAACGAATTTGGCAGTATTTCACTATCAGGACATGTTACCCACACTAGTACATGTCCTACCTTTCACATACACTGCACCCTGCCCAGGGGGGTACCTTGGGCCTACCATAGGGGTGTCCAATGTGTAAGAAAAGGGAAGGGTCAGGCCTGGCAAGTGGGTACCCTGGCCATGTCAACATGACAGTTAACAAACTGCGCATAGGAACTGCAGTGGCAGGCCTGAGACATCATTTTAGGGCTACTCATGTGGGTGGCACAATCAGTGCTGCAAGCCCACTAGTAGCATTTGAATTACCAGCCCTGGCACACTCAGTGCACTTTACTAGGGACCTACTGGTAAAACAAATATACCATTCATGGATAACCAATCATAATAACAATTTACACAGGGAGCACTTGCACTTTGGCACTGATCAGCAATGGTAAAGTGCCCAAAGCATCTAAACCAGCAAAAATGAATTCCAGCACAGTGTCAAAAATACAGGAGGTAGAGGCAAAAAGTCAGGGGAAACCACGCCAAGGATGCCAGGTCTAACACGTGTCCCCTCCAGCTGAAAAGTGGGGAGAACTACCCACCCTCTTGGGAGTTCTCATCACTAAGGGGGAAGAACCTGGACAGACCATCAGCATTGGCGTGTTCTGTACCAGGGCGGTGTTCCACCGTAAAGTCCATTCCCTGTAGGGTGATGGACCACCTCAACAGTTTTGGGTTCTCACCCCTCATTTGCATTAACCATCTGAGGGGCCTGTGGTCTGTCTGAACCCGGAAGTCAGTCCCAAACAAGTAGGCCTTAGCTTCTTCAGCGCCCAGACCACAGCAAAAGCTTCCCTTTCAATTGCACTCCACCTCTGTTCCCTGGGAAGTAGCCTCCTGCTAAGGAAAGCTACGGGTTGGTCCAAGCCCTTGTCGTTCAACTGTGAGAGTACTGCTCCCACTCCATGCTCTGAAGCATCTGTCTGCACCACAAACTCTTTGGAGAAATCAGGAGCCTTGAGCACGGGCGCCGTGCACATGGCAGCTTTCAGGGCATCAAACGCTTGAAGTCAGCTCTGTCAAGGGGGCAACAATGGTGCCATATCCTTTGACAAACCGTCTGTAATACCCGGTGAGACCTAAGAAGGCTCTCACCTCTGTCTGGGTCTTGGGGGGCTCCCAAGCCAGAATGGTATCAATCTTTGCTTGTTGGGGCGCCAACTGGCCGCTCCCTACTTGGTGTCCCAAGTACACCACAGATCCCTGCCCTATATGGCACTTACTGGCCTTGATAGTGAGGCCTGCCTTTTGCAGAGCCTTCAATACTTCACAGAGGTGTTGCAAATGTTCTTCCCAACTGGAGCTGAACACAGCAATGTCATCCAGATAAGCGGCGCTGAATTCCTCCAGCCCGGACAGTACCTGGTTGACCAGTCTCTGGAAGGTAGCAGGGGCGTTTTTCAACCCAAAGGGCATGACGCGGAACTGGAAGTGCCCCTCTGGTGTTGAAAACGCTGACCTCTCTTTGGCCCCCTCAGTTAGGGCAATCTGCCAGTACCCAGATGTTAAATCAAACGTACTGAGGTACTGGGCAGTGCCCAACCGATCCACGAGCTCATCAGCTCTGGGGATGGGGTGTGCGTCAGTCTTGGTGACCGCATTGAGCCCACGGTAGACCACACAAAACCGGAGTTCTGGAGTAGCACTGGGTGCAGCAGCTTTTGGTACTAAGACCACTGGGCTAGCCCACGGGCTGCTGGAGGGCTCAATTACCCCTAGCGCCAACATCTTGGAAACTTCTTCCTTGATGCTGGCCCTGACCTTGTCAGCTACTCTGCAAAATTTCTGTTTCACAGGTAGACTGTCCCCAGTGTCCACATCATGGACGCACCAATCGGTGACTCCTGGCGTCAGGGAGAACCGGGAGGCAAACTGGCCCAACACATGGCGACAGTCCCTCTGCTGCTCTGGGGTCAGGGTAGGCGAGAGGTTTACCCCATCCACTGACCCATCTTGCTCCTGGGCTGACAGGAGGTCAGGAAGAGGGTCACTCTCCTCCTCCATTCCATCATCTGTAGCAAGGAGCATTGTCACATCAGACCTCTCAAAGTGTGGCTTGAGGCGGTTCACATGTAGGACCCTCAAAGGGTTCCTGGGAGACTGCAAGTCAACCAGATAGGTTACATCGCACTTGCGCTCCACCACCTCATATGGCCCAGTCCACTTGTCTTGGAGCGCACAGGGCTCCACTGGTGCCATCACCCACACCTTCTGCCCAGGTTGAAATTCGACCAGAGTGGCATTCTGGTCGTACCATCTTTTCATTTCTTCCTGGCTAGCTTCCAGGTTTGCCTGAGCGAGTTTCCTGAAGTGTTGAGTCTGGTTCCTGAAGGCCAGCACATAGCTGAACACATCCTGGGGGGTTTTACCAGGGGACTTTTCCCAACCCTCCTTCACCAGACTCAGAGGTCCTCTCACAGGGTGACCGTACAGGAGTTCAAAGGGACTGAACCCTAAGGACTTCTGGGGCACCTCCCTGTAGGCAAACAACAGGCATGGCAAAAAGACGTCCCACTTCCATCTCATGGGCTCTGCAAGGCCCATTATCATGACTTTCAGGGTTCGGTTGAATCTCTCAACCAACCCATTCCCTTGAGGATGGTAAGGAGTGGTGAACTTGTAAGTTACCCCACACTCCTCCCACAAAGACTTCATGTACTTCAAGATGAAGTTGGTCCCCCAGTCGGAGACCACCTCTCTGGGGAACCCCACACGGGAAAAGATCCCCATCAATGCACGGCCCACCACGGGAGCTGGGATTGTCCAGAGAGGGACAGCTTCCGGGTACCTGGTGGCATGGTCCACCAAGATAAACTTGTTGCCTAAGGCTGTCTTGGGTTCCAGGCGCCCCACAATATCAATGCCCACCCGCTCGAAAGGGGTGCTCACCACGGGAAAGGGTTGGAGGGGAGCCTTACACTTCCCTCCACTCTTGCCACTTGCCTGGCAAGTCTGGCAAATCCTGCAGTGTGTACTGATGTGCTTCCTCATTTGGGGCCAGAAAAAGTGGGTGGCAAGCCTCTGAAAGGTCTTGTCGCACCCCAAATGTCCTGCGAGAGGCACGTCATGAGCCAGCTCCAGTAGGAAGGTCCTGAAGCGCTCGGGTACCACTAGCACACGGACTGCACCGGGCTCAGCGACCTTAGGCTCACTATAGAGTAATCCCTCTTCCCAGTAAATGAGATGAGTCTTGGCCTCGCCACTTGCCGCCTGGTCTGCAGCCTGTTGCCGCATACCACTGAGAGAAGGGCATTCCATCTGCGCCTTGCAGAACTCCTCCCTGGAGGGACCTCCTTCCTGCTGCCAATGGGTCAGCTCAGGCAGGTCTCCCAGTTCGGCTACCTGTTCCCCTGTAGGTTCCAGGGCATCCCCCTCAGGTTCTGCCTCCTCCTGGACCATGGGAATTGTGGGGGCTGGTTTCCCACGCCCCCTGCCCTTCCTCTTCCCGGCAGGCCCCTGGGCCACTGTTTCAGGCTCCAGGTCCGCTTGATTACCTCTACTGGCTGCCATTGACCGAGTGGTCACACAAACCCACTCAGGCAGACCCAACATCTCCAAATGAGCCTGGCATTCCACCTCCCTCCATGGGGAACTCTCCAGGTCATTTCCCAGCAGACAGTCTACAGGCATGGATCGACTAACAACGACCTTCAAGGAACCTGAGACCACCCCCCCCCACTCAAAGGGAACTAGCGCCACTTTGCAGCGGCGCACGGAGTTGTCCGCTGCAACTACAGGGTGAAGTGCATTGGGAATGACCTGCTCTTCAGACACCCACTGACACCTAACAGATGTCACGCTGGCTTCTGTGTCCCTCAGAGCCTCCACCCTCCTCCCATTGATGGTCACCCACTGCCTGTATTTTTTAGTGTTCTCAGGCAGGTAGGTCTCCTGGACCATCTCTCTGTCTCCTAAAGAGACAAGGGTCATAACTGCTTACTCCTCCCCTTCACCGGAAACTAATTCCTCCCCCAAAGCTACACTCACTAAACCCGGTGACTGAGCACCAGTGGGTGCTTGGGATTTCTTGGGGCACTTAGGGGCAATGTGGCCTCTCTCACCACACGAGTAACACCTGAGGGGACCCTGCATGGGACGCCCGCCCTTAGGGGGCTGCGACGTCTTAGGCTGGGGGGCTGGGACTCCTTTACCTATGAACTGTTTTGGGGCCCTTTAGAGAACTCCTTTTGGTTACCTTTGTCCCCCCACTCTTCTGCTGGGGACCCTGCCCACCTTTGGCTGTGGTACCCACAATCCCCTTGTGGACCCTGGTGCTGGTCCAGCGGTCCGCCTCCTTAGCAAGCTCACTGGGATCAGTTAACTTACTGTCCAAAAGATGCTGGCGCAGCTCTGGAACACATAGACTGCTCAAGTGCTCCTAACTAATTAGATGGCACAACCCCTCATAATCAGTAACTTTGCTGCCCTTTATCCAACCTTCCAGTGCATGCGTGTACACCCTCACGCATTCAACCCTATGTCTGAATCATGCTTCTTGAAGTTCCTGAACGTCACTCTGTGCTGTTCTGGGGTGAGCCCTTATTTGAGGCATAAGGCCTCCTTCATATTGGCGTAGGTCAGGGCACCCGCCTTCTCTAAAGGTGGTAAAACAGCCCTCCCAGGAGCCTTAAAGTGTTTCCATAGGCCCGCCCCCCAGTTCTTTTCAGGTACCTCATTCATCCTCAATGCAAGCTCAAACGATTCAAACAATGCATAAATATCCTCTCCCGTCTGGAAATTCTGCACTAAATCTTTGGGTATGTACACCTTACCCCCTTGCACTGGCTGTGCGCTGCCACCATTTGAATTGGACTCCAGTTGTTTGGCCTTAAAGTCCAGTTCCCTCATGCTCAACTCATGAGCCAAAAGCAATTTCCTCTCTTCCAAAGCGAGAGCGCCCTTGCTCTCCTCTGCCCTGGCTTGGTTCTTCAGTCTCAAAACTTCCAGCTCATGCTCTCTGATCCTCTGGTTCTCTTCCCACTCTTCCCGGGAGAGACTCCCTGCGGAATGGATGCTGCCAGCCTTGGAGGCTGCTCTTGGCACAGGCAAATCCTGTGGCCCGAACCCATCCCCTTGCTCATCCTCATCCATATTTGTATCATTTCCCTCTTCAGCTCCTTTGGCCTCCCACCAGGATTTTAAGGCCTTCTGTAGCTCATACTTCTTAGCGCTACTCCTTGTGGGACATTCCAAATCCTTGCAAAATTGTTTGAGTTGATCTACCTTGTAGGAATACAAATCCTCAATGTGAAACTCCAATTCTGCCTTCTCACTTGCTGCTTTACCATTTAGAGACATGATACGTGGATGACTCAAGGATCAGATCAAAAATAGAACCAAAAAAAACCACAGTATGTGGTTGCCTAGTGGTCTACACTAATCTAGTGATGTACACCAATTACTGTGGGTCAAGTACAAATACAAGTTCAAATCCTCACCGCTGACCACCAATGTTAGAACTGGGGGTCCTCTAGTTGGCAGAGGTAGGTACCTTTGACCAAATAGGGACCTTTGCTTCTAGTCAGGGTAAGGGGGATACACACTTTAGATAACCCCTACTCACCCCCTTGGTAGCTTGGCACGAGCAGACAGGCTTATCCCAAAGGCAATGTGTAAAGTATTTGTACCAACACTCACAGTAACATAGTGAAAACACCGCAAATGGACACCACACCAGTATAGAAAAATAAAATATCTTTATCTAAACTAAACAAGACCAAAACGACAAAAATCCAACATACAGAAACTCAGTAGAATGTCTTTAAAAAGGGTTGTTGCAAAAATAAACTTGTAGATGATGAATGCGACACTTTAGTCTCAAAGTACCTGGGATGCGTTATGCAAATCAAACAAAAGGGGCGCAGAGAAGGCGATGTGTCGATTCTTCCTGCGCTCCGGTTCCGATGCGACAAGATGGCGCCTCGATGACTTGCAACGATCTGGTGCGATGCGACAAAATGGCGTCTTTGTTGCGATGCGACAACGTGCAGGCGATGCGTGCACGCCCGACGGCCGTGCGGCGAACTCTGTGATTTTCTGAGCCGCGACAGGCCCTCGACGCGCTTCTCCGGTGATCTGACGATACCCTCGGTGATGGCGACACGCTTCTCCGGTGTTGCGGCGGCGATCAGCGGTGGCGCGCTTCCTCAGCGATGCGACGGCCCTGCGACACGTTTCTCCGGTGATGCGAAGGCACCCTCTGTGGCGGCGACACGCTTCTCCGGTGATGCGACGGCAAACAGCAGCAGCGGCGACACGCTTCCTCGATGATGCTACAGTGGCTGCTGCGGCGGAGTCACGCTTCTCTCTCATTGCGTCGCGCTTCCAGCTCCCACCAGCAAAAAGGCCTCACACACAGTTACAGGCCCTCCTGGCAGACTGGAACTCCCAGCAAGGAAGTTCAGGGAGCTGGGGGTGAAGTCCTTTTGTGCCTGGGACTTCAGAAACAGGAGGCCAGCTCTTTTCAGGCCCTTGGAGACTTCTCTTCGTTGGACACAGCACTTCAGCAAAGTCCTTCTTCAAACAGGGGGGCACAGCACACAGCAAAGTCCCTTGGTCCTCTCCTCAGTAGAAACAGCAAACTGCAGTCTCTTCAGCTGATCTTCGTTGGCAGGGATTCCTCTTGATCAGGAAGTAGTCTAACTTTCAGGGGTTTCAGCTCTCATTTTTATACCCCAAAAGTCTTTGTTCTCTATGTGTGAGGGGTCCTGGACCCAGTCCAAACCAGTTCTGGGTGCACTCTGCCAGTGCACATCTTTTTCCTTTGTGAGTGTGGGTCAGGGCCATCAGACACACCGCAGGAGGTGGAGCCAGCATTGTGGAAGGCAGGCACAGCCCTATTCAGGCCCAGGTGCTACTCCTCCCACCACTCCAAATGCAGTAAGGTCTATTCAGCCTAGTGCTGACTCATCCAGACACCTGGAGCCACCCCAGCCCCTGTCACTCTCAAACCAGACAGTCAATCCACAAACAGGCAGAGGCACATAGAAAGGTTGAACAAGAAAATAGCTACTTTCTAAAAGTGCTATTTTCAAACACAGAATTTAAAAACCATCCTTCCTAAAAGATGTGTTATTAAATTCTGAGTTCAAGGATACCAGACTCCAATTTTCTACCTTGCTCCTATGGGAAGATATGCAGGTAAACATGTTACACAGCATTCCCCATTCTGTCCTATGGGCAAGATAGCCTTTCAAAAGAGAAAAACGAATTTGGCAGTATTTCACTATCAGGACATGTTACCCACACTAGTACATGTCCTACCTTTCACATACACTGCACCCTGCCCAGGGGGGTACCTCGGGCCTACCATAGGGGTGTCCAATGTGTAAGAAAAGGGAAGGGTCAGGCCTGGCAAGTGGGTACACTGGCCAGGTCAACATGGCAGTTAACAAACTGCGCACAGGCACTGCAGTGGCAGGCCTGAGACATCATTTTAGGGCTACTCATGTGGGTGGCACAATCAGTGCTGCAAGCCCACTAGTAGCATTTGAATTACCACCCCTGGCACACTCAGTGCACTTTACTAGGGACCTACTGGTAAAACAAATATACCAATCATGGATAACCAATCATAATAACAATTTACACAGGGAGCATTTGCACTTTGGCACTGATCAGCAGTGGCAAAGTGCCCAAAGCATCTAAACCAGCAAAAACAAATTCCAGCACAGTGTCAAAAATACAGGAGGTAGAGGCAAAAAGTCAAGGGAAACCACGCCAAGGATGCCAGGTCTAACAACCCCCTCCTTAGGAAATCTTCCATCTTAAATGGAAGGATTTGACCCAATCAGGTTAGGGGGATGCCCCCTCCCCAAATGGAGTGGACATTCTAAGGGTGTAGTCACCCTAAAGGCAATTAGCCCATTAGCTACTGATAGACCTGGCCCTTTTGACAGGTTAACCCCAAACCTTTTGCCTTTTGCCTCCTATTTTTCTGACCTTGTTTTCGTTGGCAATAGGATTCCGGGCACTTTACTACTGCTGACCAGTGCTAAAGTGCATATGCTCTAGTATAAATTATGACAATGATTGGTTATCCATGATTGGCATATTTGATTTACTGGTAAGTCTCTAGTAAAGTGCATGGTGTGTGCCAGGACCTGTACATCAAATGCTACTTGAGGGCTTGCAGAACTGGTTGTGCCACCCACATGAGTAGCCCTGTAAATGTGTCTCAGACCTACCACTGTAGTGTCTGCACGCGCAGTTGTGAACTGCCTTGTTGCCCTGGCAAGTCCACCAACTTGCCAGGTCCAAACCCTCACTTTCCTTACATGTAAGGCACCCCTAAGGTAGGCCCAAGGTAACCCCATAGGGAGGGTGCAGTATATGTGAAAGGTGGGACATGAAACTGGTGTGTGTAACATGTCCTGATAGTGAAATACTGTGTATTTCGTTTTTCACTATTGAAAGGCTATCTGTCCCATAGGCTTATCATTGGGGTTGCACTGTAACATTTGTATGTGTGTAACTTGCAATAGGGACAAGATAGGAAAATGAAGTTTAGGCTTTCTGAACTCAGAATTTATAACGCACTTTTTTGGTGAAGGTGGTTTTTAAATTCTGTGTTTGAAAATGCAACTTTTAGAAAGTGGGCATTTTCATACTTTACCATTCTATGTGCCTCTGGCTGTTTGTGTATTTAGCGTCTGGTGTGTGAGTGACAGGAGCTGAGATGTGCATTCACTCTAGACAGTCACTGGGGGGTTGAGGTGTGCCCTGCCTTGCCTGGGTGACTCATCGCAGTGCTGAATAAAGCTGGTCTGCATTTAGAGTGGTGGGAGGAGTTTTGCTCACACCTGAATAGACTGTGTCTCCTTTTGCACTTTGCTGTCTCCGGACTTTAGATTACTTCAAGGAACAAGAGGACCCTTCCAAGAGGACCCTGCCAAGAAGAAGAGCGTAAGGACTGTGTGAGGAGCGCTGCCTTTTCTGAGAGAGGGGTGGGTTGGCCTGCAGTTGCTGCTTCTGTCTGTGGTTGAGGAAAAGGACTGACTCTATTGGCCCTGCTGTGGCATCCTGCTTGTGAACAGGAATCTCCAAGTCTTCCTACTGGTGCTTGTACACCTTTTTTTTATTTTACTACTTAAAGCTTTCTGGGCCCCTTGACTCCTGCCACCCCCTTCACCGCTGTTGGAGAGCCTTGCGGGGCTCTCCCTTATCGGAGGATTCCTGGTGCTTCCTAAGCCTTCCCTTAGGCAGCAGTGACTGAGGCGCCGCCTGCCGTGCAGAGAGTTAAGGTAACTGACCTTCGCTAAGGAAAGTACGGCGGTGTACTAGCCAATGTTGCCGAAGCCGCACCACAAGCGTTTGCAGAGCCTCGCCGATGTCGACGGTTGCCGTAGCAAAAACCAGGAAGTATCGCATTGGGCGCAGCCCGAGGTAGAAGCAGCCTTCACCCTGGCCCCTCCCAGCGCCGGATGGAGCATAGTGGGTGGGAAGAGTCCCAATGGGACAGAGGAAGAACCAAGAGCAGAGTGGGATACAGCCCCCTCCTCAGCAGGAGGCTGTATGTGGGAGTCCAGCCCCAAATAGATAGGTGAGCTGGCCTCTGGGGAATGATTAAAACCGCACCGCGTGTCGTTGACTGGCGGTCCCCAGCAGTCCTGACTCCGGTGACTGCGAGTGGCCCGAGAGACCCTGGAGGGTTCCGGGCTTGCTGTAATTGAGGAACCACCACTTTGTGTGGGGACGAGCGCAAGATCACAGAGTCCCATTGAGGGCAGCTGCTTTAGATTATTCCCCCGCGGGTGGACCTCGCAAGGTTTTGGCGCCGGGTGAGCGTGTGTGTGCCCCCCTTTCTGGCACCTACCTGCGGGGGCCCTTAGCAGGCAAGATCCTGCTTATGCTACGGGGCACATCGCTCATGATTAAGCCGTGCAGCCTATATCAGAAGTGCCGAAGCCCTTGGGTGGTGTATGTGAAGCCACAAAATGGTGATTTGTGCACAATGATGTCTGAGTGCTATGATGTGCACCGTGATAATAGTTTTACAACAATCTTAGGACAAGTGCAGCTTAGGAGCATATACTTTAGCGCACGGTGATGTTTATGACCATTGCCTTATGGCAAGGTGAATATAGGTGTGAGAGGCTGGCTCAGTATATGATGTACACTTATGTAAGTGGACAGCTTGCACTGATGCAGACAACCCTTATGATGATTTTAGTGGTCTTAGACAACCTTAGAAAGCTCTCTAAGTAGCTGTGGAGAGCAGCCTTCAGGCTTAGTCCAGAAGGAGTGTAAAGCATCTTGTTTTACCAGAACATAATCTTATAGGTATAGATTAACTGAAAAAGAACCACACAGTGTGTTTATAAAAATATGTATTTATTATAAGACACTCACTAACACATACAGATATCTCCTAGCCGGAGATATACACAATGCACACAATACTTTGCAATAGAAACAGGTAAGTAGCACAGAATACACAGTGGTCCCCAGGGAAGTCCAAACCAATCAATCAATCAATCAATCATGTCACTTATAAAGCGCACTACATACCTGCGAGGGTCTCAAGGCGCTGGGGGAAGAGGGGGGTGGTGCTGCTACTGATCGAAGAGCCAGGTCTTGAGGAGTCTTCTGAAGGCCAGTAGGTCTTGGGTCTGTCGGAGGTTGGTGGGGAGGGTGTTCCAGGTCTTGGCGGCGAGGTGGGAGAAGGATCTGCCGCCGGCGGTCGTTTTCCGGATGCGGGGGACTGTGGCGAGTGCGAGGCTGGTCGAGCGGAGCTGGCGGGTGGGGGTGTAGAAGCTGAGTCGTCTGTTGAGGTAGGCTGGTCCGGAGTTGTGGAGTGCTTTGTGTGCGTGGGTGAGGAGCTTGAAGGTTATCCTCTTGTTGACAGGGAGCCAGTGCAGGTCTCTCAGGTGGGGTGTGATGTGGCTGCGTCGGGGGATGTCGAGGATAAGACGTGCAGAGGCGTTCTGGATGCGTTGCAGCCGTCTCAGGAGCTTAGCCGTCGTTCCTGCGTAGAGGGCGTTTCCGTAGTCCAGCCTGCTGGTGACGAGGGCCTGGGTGACTGTTTTTCTTGTTTCGGTGGGGATCCACTTGAAGATCCTGCGGAGCATTCGGAGGATGTTGAAGCAGGATGAGGAAACGGCGTTGACCTGCTTAGTCATGGAGAGGGTGGGGTCGAGGATGACCCCTAGGTTGCGTACGTGGTCGGTGGGTGGCGGGGCTGTTCCCAGTGATGTTGGCCACCAGGAGTCGTCCCAGGCTGAAGGGTTGGAACCAAGGATGAGGACCTCCGTCTTGTCCGAGTTCAAACCATATACTAAAATAGTGGTATGCGAACAACGACTCGAGTCCAGACAATACTCAGAGGACGTAGAAGTGCCAGGGACCCAAGGAACCACCCAAGGTGAGAATCTAGGAGCCCCACGGAGGTCGTGTGCAGTGTAGGAACACGACCTCGTTCTCCGTACAAATCAATGTGTAAGTCGCAGTTGCAATTTTAAAGAAAGAAGACCCTTCCCAGTGGACCCTGAAGAAACTTTGTGGAAGACAAGAGGTTGGAGAGCCACTTCACCCGTGGATACCCTTGGAACCAGGTTACCTGCACCAGGGAAGCCTGGTGCATAGATGTGAAGTGGCGTCGGAAACCGCTGTCAAACTCAATGGGAGACTTCAGGAAGATGACGTTGCTGGAGAAGGTGAAAGTGTCAGTTGGAACCCAAAGGTGGATTCAAGGTGGAGAGTACCTGCAAGCAGAGGGGACAGAGTCTAGGTCACTTGGGGTGACCAGGGGCACAGAAGAAGAGTGCCCATCGATGTCGGGTGTTGCAGGAAAGATGACGTGACCTTGGAGCTGCAGCTGTGAGGACCAGACGATGCTGTGGAAGACCAGGAACCATTCACGAGCTGTTCCACGTCAGATGTTGAGAGTTGAGGGGTCAGTGTACATCGGGAGCACCAACAAGCCTTGACAACTGCAAACAATGTGGAAAGCAAAGAAGGTGCAGTGTCGGGACCAGCAAGGTCCAGGATACTCACCACAAGTAGGGGAGTCAGGGTAGGCCCGAGCAATCAGGGGAGCCCAAAGAATTCAAAGGTGACCCTCAACAGGACCCACGGGCCGGAGGCACTGGAGTCGCAAGAGGACTTCGAGCATCTCACCAAAGAAGCAGGCCCATGGTGCAAGCAATGTGGTGTGGTCGAAGATTCTGGTCACTGGAGATGCTTGAGGTTGGTGCTGCTTGGAGCCCGAAGATCTTAATGGAAGAAAGCCAACAAACCTTTGCAACGGCAAGTCGACGCGGTGCACAGGGGTTCGGTTCCTGCGGCTCCGACAAGGGATACTGGCCTCAAACTTGGTGAGAGGACAGGGCAGGCTTCGAGGGATATGAAGAATTATCACCTGTGTTGCTGACCCTTTCGGAGTCCAGGGGAACCCAGGATCAGCAGACCAGTCAGCTGAGTTGCGGTGCCTGCAGATGCAGGGAAGTGACCCCTCCACTTCAAGGGAGATTCCGTCAGGTATCTTGGATGCCCACAGGCCTTGGAAGGTTTCCTGTATGGAGCACAGGCACGGACGTTGCAGCAGACGAGCAGGGCGAAAAGATCAGGAGCAGCATTAGTCTTCCTGGTTGCAGCCTTGATGCCCAGAGCGAAATCCAGCGAAGTCCAGAGTGCCCAGACGGTCGAAGTTGAAGTGGTGTCTGAATTGAATCATGTCCCACGAGGAAGCTAGGGACCCACCCTCAGGTAAGCCCTTAAGTACCCTAAGGAAAGGGTTGGGACGATTCAAGGTTCCCTCCCAGGGCAGGGGTTGGACATAGGGGAAGATACTCCTATATCCTTTGTCCAGTTTCACGTCAGAGCGGGAGCCAACGGCTCCCTGAGCTGGTTTGAACTGGACTATGCAAGGAGGGCACCAAATGTGCCCTTCAAGCAGACTTAGTGGCACTGGCAAGCGCTCCCACCCAGCTCCAATACACTAGACCCTGTCTGGGAGGTGGTCACACCTCCCTGTGACAGGATACCTATTGTTCTGCCTTCCCCTGCTCGAGCTTGGCTCAGCAGCAGGGGGCAGAATCGTGTCTCTGGTCGGCAGCAGCCATGCTGTGCTATACGGGTCTAGAAGACTGGTGCCGGGAGCACTGAGGGCCTAACGGAGGGCCTTTACAGTGTTTGGATACATACCTTCCACACTATTTACAGTGTGGGAGTATGATTCCAACATGTTTGATACCAAACATGACAGGGTTCGTTACAGCCAGTTTCGAGATGGTCATCGTGTAATGACGCGGTGCCCCTCTATATGTTATATGGCTGTCTCACTTACAACCCAGAAGAATGGACTCCAGAGGCTGTAGGGATGTCCTGCTCATGCAGGGGCACCCTCACACTTAGAACCGAGCACACTGCCTTCAGGATAGAAAAGGCCTGCTGTAGGGGTGACTTATAGGTTTTAATTGCAGTGACCCTAGATATAAGGAACCTATATCTGTCGTAAGTGGTGTTAGCACCAGCTTACACAGGCTGCAATGGCAGGCCTGTAGTGACAGTTTGAATGGTCTCCCATAGGTGGCATAATACATACTTCAGCCTATGGGGGACCCCTGGGGTACCTATGTGCTGGGTACCTTAGTACCATATACTAGGGACTTATAAGGGTACCCCAGTACCCAATCTGGGATATACCTAAGTACTTACCATAACAATTTAGGGAGAAAGCAGAGAGACTGGGGTCCTGATTAGCAGGATCCTAGTCAGACTAGTCAGAAACAGCATAGCACCAGGCAAAAAGTGGGGGTAACCATAAAAGCAGATCCTACTTTCCTACAATAGGCTTATGTCATTTGTGGTCTAATATGCTTTACATGACATTCCGAAGACACACAGAGGGGTCCACGTCAACAATAAACCTGAAACGATTGCGATGGACAAACAACACACTACCGCACATAGCTTCAAGGGCAAAAGATCTGAGTCACAAAAAAACTTGACGATCGAAACATGGACTACTTTTCTGGCAAGTCTTTCACAATCAGGGGCATCAACAAAACCGCCAAGTAAAAAGAGGACAAATTGCAACAGTCACATTAGTCAAACAGCCCGAACTTTAAGGAAACAACTGAGAAGGGCACTTAGGTTGACACAGCAACAAAGCCCATCCTCAACTACATGGGAGCAAGTACGTCAATTAAAGAAAAAATACAAAAAACTAATTTGGGATGACAAAAAAACACAACATAATAACTTTTGGACAAAACTATTATACAATGCAAAAAAATCAAGTGCCAGAGCTTTCTGGGACCAAGTGAATTCCTTGACCAGAACTTCAAAAGTTATAAACGCGACTTGTGTCACAGAGCCTGCTTGGGTACAACACCTAATCACCACATTTTCAGTAACAAACAAGGGTGGGATAAACTCCACTGTAACCATCCTAAAGGGAGAGCAAACATCCCCGGTGACTCCAAACAAGCACAGTATTAGGAAGAACAAGTTCCCCATAACCACCAAAACAATAGGAAACGGCATACAGCAGAATGTGGAAACATTACAGCCACATCCTCCCTATTCCATAGTAGAAATTTCAAAAGTAATAGCAAAAGCCGGCTTGATGGGGCACCTGGCCCGAACGGAGTACCCCAAGCAATTTATAAACAAGACCCCAACTTTTGGGCAAGAAAGATGTATTGCCTGTTTCAACTGATAGGCACAGCTAGTCGCATCCCGGAGAGCTGAGAGGCGCAATAATGAATCCAATATTTAAAGGAGGAGAGCGCACAGACCCCGCTAATTACCGTCTGATCGTGTTAATAGACGCTGAGGCCAAATACTACGCATCCTTGATCTTAGCAGACTTGACAAGTTGGTCCGACGCGAACAAAAAAATCCCCCTCAACCAGTCGGGCTTTCTACGGGGTACAGGTACAATCACAAACGCCCTAGCATTAGGGCTGATTGCTGATAAAAGCCTACGGCAGCGACAAAAACTTAATCTATGCTTTGTGGATTTCAAGGCGGCGTTTGACCGTGTCAGTAGACGCACCTTGTGGGGTAAACTGAAGCAGCAGGGTCTACCAGATTCAATCCTGAAACCAATGATGGATCTGTATACTGACACCTGGATGCAGGTACAAATCGCCGATGGCCAGAGGCTCACCAGGAAGATCTACACCAACGAGGGTTTAAAGCAAGGCTGCGTCTTAGCCCCACACCTGTTCAATCTATTTATGGCTGACTTAACACCAAGGCTAGATGGGGTTAATTCGCACCCACCGCGCCTGGGTACACTGCCGCTAACACACCTGCCCTATGCAGATGACGTCGTCCTCCAGAGCCACACGCGAATTGGCTTGCAAAGAGCAATTCACGAGTTAGCTGACTTCGCAAAAACAAATTGATGGAAATAAACACAACAAAAACAAAGGTCATGACCATAACTCATAGTTTACATAATCAAACGACGTTCACAATCAACAATGCGAGGTTAGAAGTGGTGAACAGCTATAAATACCTTGGGATATATCTGGATCGAAGGCTCTCCTTTTCAATGCAGAACGAGGCCATACAAAAAAAGGGCAACGCTCTAACATTTGCGTTTTGTAGCTTATCAAAAACCTTAAAAGGCCCACTGTTCACCCCATTATTGGCAGTCATCAAAGCAAAATTGCTTCCAACAATTGCATACGGAAGTGTCGTTCACCATGGTAACAACGCAGCAATCCTGGACAACATTTAAACACGAGTGTACAAAAGGGTATTCTCTCTGCCACGTGACTCTTCATCAGCCCAGGTTCGATTAGAGTTTGGGCTGCAACAACAACAACTATACAGAAGGTATGAGGCAATCAAAACCTGGTATAAAATCTGGCTCAATTGTGGTCTCGAGATCAACAAGGCGCTCTGGGACGCCTTGCAAGGTGACCCTCAGTCAGCCTATGCAAAGTATTTAGAAGCTTCGCTACAAATAACCAGGATGGCTGACCTCTGGCAGCGGAAATTACCTCTGGCCTCATTCCAGCTTATTACGAAAAAGGCAGCAAAAATGCACTCACTACAAGAAGACAAAGCACTGTTAAGTCGGCGAGCCCACGCTTGGATGGTACTGCATTCCTACACTAAACCTGAGCCAGCGGCATATCTGGGTCTGGCCTTTTCCGCTCACCTAAAAACCACGTTTTTAGAGCTACGTATGGGGAAGCTGCCCTCCAACGCAGACCTTCCCAGCTGGAAGTACCAGGGTTCAAAAGCATGCAGCCTATGTGGGTCACCAAAACAGGACTTTATACATCTAATATGTATTTGCCCAGCCTTAGGTTCTTACCGCCGTCACCTGTTGAGGAGACAGTTTAATGAAAGAGGCATCCGCACCTGCAGATCTGCTATATTAAAAAGCCTGGACTCAAACGATCTTCAACTAATCTGCCATTTGACAAAATGTTTAATCTGTTATAAGAAAGTAATGACATAATGACACTGGCCACAACGTCGTTCAGTGGACCTCTTCTGCCTTTTAACAATCATTATATTGTAAATAGAAACAATTAACCAAATTCTAATGTATTGAACAAATAAGGTGGTGTATCAACTGTTCATATTAATTTTTATCCTTTAAAGGAATGTTTAAAGAAACGGTGGCATTTACAAGTTTTAACATGTTTATATGTTCATATGTTTCGACGGTTCAATGAATTTAATAGAACATTGTTTTGGTTTTAATTAACTGAACAATAAAGAATTTTTCATTTTCACTTTCACTTAATATGCTTTACATGTGATACAGCGGACCATACTGCTGGGACGCTTTGTCATTTTAGCCATAGTTGTTACTGCCGCTAACTGCACACGCATTGTCCTCGCCTGAATTGTTTTTAGACTGTTTTTTTAACTTTTTTAACTTGTTGGGTTACTTGATTAATTAAATTGCGCACCTTGCACTTTCTTGCCTCTTTGCACTGTTGTTCTGGTCCTCCCCGGTCCGCCGCGGCATCAGCCGATTGATGCGGAGGGAAGACCACAATTTTGGCACACTTCCGGGCGTTATTCTTGCGCCCGTTCAGCGCTCTAGGCTCGAGGAGCACCTATTTAGGTGCGAGCTGGAGCGCACGCGCAGCGGACCATACTGCTGGGACACTTTGTCATTTTAGCCATAGTTGTTACTGCCGCTAACTGCACACGAATTGTCCTCGCCTGAATTGTTTTTAGACTGTTTTTTTAACTTTTTTAACTTTGTTGGGTTACTTGATTAATTAAATTGCACACCTGGCACTTTCTTGCCTCTTTGCACTGTTGTTCTGGTCTTCCCCGGTCCGCCGCGGCGTCAGCCGATTGATGCGGAGGGAAGACCACAATTTTGCCACACTTCCGGGGCGTTATTCTTGCGCCCGTTCAGCGCTCTAGGCTCGAGGAGCACCTATTTAGGTGCGAGCTGGAGTGCACGCACAGCGGACGCGCCCGTCCACGCCTGGACCGGGGCCAGGGCCTGGACCCCTGGCCCGAACACAGTTTCAATTCCCAGATTAATTTATTCAAGGGAAAGCATCATTTCGTTGGGCCAACCTAGGGACGAGAGATGCCATCAATTCACCTGTGAAGAGCTCCTTAGCACAGAAAAGCCTCAGTGCTCAGAATGCTGTAGTAAAATTCCTAGGAAGTATAGGGCGAGACAGAAAAGTGATAACCGACGAAACACAGAACTTCAGCTAGCTCTTGCCAATGCTAGGTCACTGATTAAGCATAAATATGAGATTGCTGATTTTATCATTGATAACAAGCTGGATGTCCTGTTTATCACGGAAACCTGGGCCGAGGAAACATCCGACCCAGATTTCATTATAGCAATGCCTTGCGGGTATAAAGTCTTCAGGCACGATAGACTGGTAAAAAAAGGTGGGGGCCTGGCAATAATTTATAGAAGTGAGCTCGTATCCCACTGCTCTACACTAACCTCCTCTGATTGCGAAGCTCTACTATTTAAGATTAGCGTTTCAGAACAAGAAACGTTTAAAGGATTATTAATCTATCGCCCACCAGGCCATAAAGCTAGCTTTTTAAATAACCTGCCTTCTTTGTTAGAGCTGGGTATACAATCAAGTTGTTTCACGATGCTGGGCGACATGAATTTCCATTTGGAAACTCTAGCTGACAAAAAACCCAGGAACTTCTTGATATTACAGCAGATTTAGGACTACAACAAATTATCGATGGTCCTACGCATCAAGCTGGACATACCATGGATGGGGTGTTCACAAACAACCCAGCCATTTCATTCACAGCTGCCTTGCCTCTGATATGGTCCGATCATCACGCTGTGATTTTTCGTTATGACCTACCTGGTGTCAAGGCAACTAATATGGCTAGTACCAAGCTCAGTAAGAGAGCTTGGCATAATATTGATTCAGGCGTACTGGAAAGTCAACTAGTGCAAAGCTTACCAGACCTGGGGTTGGACGCTGAAGGATCAGCGGGAGACTATACTTCCTGGCTAGAATCTAATTTTGCTAGACTAGTACCGGTCATGGTGGCCAATAAAAATAGAAAGACTCCATCAGCACCATGGTTCTCCGAGGCTCTTAGATTAGACAAACAAGCCTGTAGGAGGCAAGAAAGAACCTGGCGGAAAAACTATGATGCAGCCGAGAAAGAGCAATATAAATTAATGCTAGCCGATTACAAGAAAAAAATTATTACCGAAAAAGCCAATATTATACATCGAAAATAGAAAAGGCAGGTAACTCAAGTAAAGAACTTTTTACGGTTATAAACAATTTGACAACTGTTAAAAAGGAGGATACTGCCATCTGTACTCAAGATTTTTGTAATACTTTGGCACAGGCGTTTAAAACAAAGGTTGATCAAATCTATGACCAGTTTGCCTTACATTTGCCAAACTCAAATTCCACAGAACAGGAAGTTATGCTTACAACGCCCCTTTTAAACGTCTCCCTTACATCTCCAGTGCAAATTGCTACCCTTCTTGCAAAAACCAAATCGGGCTCACCGGAGGACCCGTGCCCTCCAAGAATTCTCCATCTTATTAGCCATCTTGCTAGTCCACGGCTATCTGACATATTTAATCAGATGCTTTCACAAGGAATATTTCCAACCAGGTGGAAACAAGCCTGCATTTTACCGCTACTAAAAAAACAATTTAGAAACAACGGATCCCGCTAACTATCGACCTATTGCGAGGCTTCCGTTTCCGGCTAAAATTTTGGAGAAGATTGTAAATACAGAACTCTCCAAACATATTTTAGAAAATAATATCCTAGATCACAGTCAGTTTGGCTTTAGGTCATGCCACAGCACTGAGACAGCCCTGATAAAGACCACAGAGGAAATCCGAACCACTTTGGATGGGGGAGGTTCGGCGGCTCTTATCCTCCTCGATTTGTCCGCGGCATTTGATACCGTGGACCATACCTTGCTGTTAAAACGCTTAAAATGCATAGGTCTGGAAAGAAATGCTCTCATGCTTTTAACATCTTTTTTAACAGATAGAACTCAGACAGTGCAATTAGGCGATTTTAAATCAGCACCTTTTATCTTGCCATGTGGGGTACCGCAGGGCTCTTCTTCGAGCCCTACACTTTTTAATATTTATGTGTCCGAATTAGCACCTCTGATTAGAAGTTTTGACTTAATCCCGACCTCGTATGCCGATGACACCCAATTGGTGATCTCAACCATTGACAAGGACATTAACTACTCTACCAAACTCCATGATTGTATGGTCTCCTTGAGTAAGTGGATGAGTAGGCATTGCTTGAAGTTAAATTCGAGTAAAACCGAGGTGGTGCTGTTTGGAAAGCTTTCTCCTCTTTGGTCACCAGCCTGGTGGCCAAGTTCTTTGGGCCCCCTTCCTACTCCGGTGGCGAAAGCAAAACATTTGGGGGTCATAATAGACGAGAAGCTTCATTTTAAATCTCAAATTTCAAAGGTGGTGTCCTCGGCGTTTTTTACAATCAGAACGATGCGTAAAATCCTTTCCTACATTCCTAGAAAGGCTAGGAAAACTGTTTTAACCACTTTGGTTTTATCCAAGTGGAACTATTGTAATGCTTTGTATATCAATTTGCAGTCCAACCAGCTCAGAAGGCTACAATCAGTTCAGAATGCCGCTGCTAGATTGGTTCTGGATGTCCCTAAACACCAGTCCATCAGGGCCGGGATTCAAGATCTGCATTGGCTTCCAGTTGGCCAGCGTGTGAAATTTAAGGCACTTTGCATCGCACACAAGGCACTTCATGGAGACTGCCCACAATTTCTTCATCACGTTTTTAACTGGTACTCTCCCAGTAGGTCACTACGATCAGCTAATGCCTTTTTAATGCTCACCCCCAGAGTTAAAACGATGAATTGGGGGATAGGAGCTTCAGACATAGTACCATTAGGATATGGAACGCTCTTCCGCTTTCTCTTAGGAAGATTGCATCCCTGCTTGAATTCAGGAAACACCTTAAGACCTGGCTTTTTAAAAACTAGTCTCCCGCTTCAGTATGTGGTCCGCAACGCGCCTAGACACCTATGGGTAGTAGTGCGCTATACAAATTGTTATAACATAACATAACAAAGGGGTCTATGATCTATGTTATGTTTATGATTGGTGATCTATGCCTTATTATGACAGGTAGCCTAGTGGCACAGTGATTTATGTGAGTGGTGATCTTGGGTGTGTAACTCCCTTATCCTGACTAGAGTGATGGGTTCTGCCTGGCTTAGGTGTATACCCTATCCAACCAGAAACCCCATTTATAACAGCTACCAACTGCTAGTACCTGTAACACCCCTAAATTCAGTATGTAGGGGCACCCCTGAATCCTCAGATTCAATGGACCAAAGTAGAAGGCGGAAGAAGACCGCTGCCGGACCAGGAACTGAAACGCTGCAGACAGAACTCGGCAAGAACCCTGCCACGTGTACCCATTTTGACAACTGGACCTGTTGTCCTCCCAGAAACTCTGCAAGGCCTCCGAGAAACCCCAGAGATCTTTCAGCCTTCACCAAATTGCCAATAACCTCCCTTTGAGCTAGAGGCTCTAGTCCCCGGCATCCGCTGGTAAAAGAACCGCAGCAGTTGAGGACAGAGACTTGTATCGACGAGACTCACTACTGCAAAAGAACCCCAAGAACGCAGTGGTAGAGGAACAACACTTGTGGCGACGTGGCTCTGCCCTGCCAGAAGAAAGCATGGCAGCTTGACGGCCTCCACGACCTTGCGGGATCCTCTTGGCCCAACGACCCAAGCTGTTCATGAGAGCCTGTACCCTCCTGCAAGTGGCCCTGTTGGCCTCCTCCTGCCTCGCCTGCATGACCACGGCCTTTTCGTGATGGCCCAAAGACGGCAGAACTGCTCCATCCCCTACGCATCTCCATCCCCACCACCATGACTGCTGGGATGGCGATGCCTCCCTTAGATCTACAGTAACCTGCTGACGACAACCGCGACAGTAACAGCTTTGGTGGTCTACTGAATCCCATTCATCTCCATTGCTCTCCACTGACCTCGAGGGTAAATATAATTGCCGGTATCAACCGCCGCGGTGTAGATACTGAATCCCGCACCTCTTCGGGTGCCCCCAGTCTCAATTGACTAACATTGGTCTCGTGACCTCTGAACTCGGCCGCCCCAGTGCCACTAGTTGTGCAGTACTTTCCTTAAACTGAACCATGCCCAGTGTTGGTCTTACGTGCTAATGCATTACACTGTTTTCCATCCTTAGGATTGCATTGCATTCTATCTATTACATACAGCTGTCTATTTTTTTCCAAGTATCAATTGCTACTGTTGCGGATTGACAATACAAACGTTTTCCCAAGACTGTAAAGCATTTCTACTGCTTTGCAAAATTATTCCTACTGCATTTTTAAAAGTATTAGTACTTTACCAGTATTTGTAAAGCGCAAACTATTACCCAAGGGTGTCAAGGCGCTGGGGGCCGTCGGGAAGATTAAGCGAGCTATTGCCCAGAGTCACATGGCGCTGGGTTAACCTGCCGCTGGCACCAGGGATTGAACCATGAGCCCCCGTGTTCCAGAGTCAGACACCCTGGCCGCTGCACCACACCTTTTCCCCCTGTATTAAAGTACAAAGTATTACTACTTTGAAAAGTATTATTCACCTGCAACTGAGTATTTCTTCTTTCTAGAAATAAAATAACCAGATAATTTTTGATACAAAACAATTGATCTGGATTCAGTCTTTGAGTGTGCGCAACCATTTCTTGCCTAAGTGTGTACAATAAATGCTTAACACATCCCTCTGATAAGCCTGACTGCTCGACCACACTACCACAAATAGAGCTTTTAGTATTTTCTACTTAAGCCTCTGTAAGCCTCTGGGGATCCACTGAACTCTGTGCACACTCTACGTTACTTTGGTGTAATATATATAGAGCCAGCTTCCTACAGTATCAATATATATTAGTTTTCCCCAATACTTCCATCCTTATCATAAAGTATGTTACACAAAAAGTTTAGGTCAGTAAGTCCTATAGTTGAGCAGATTGACACCATAAATACTCTTACTTCTGTTCTCCCTACATGTCATGAGACAAGGTTAGCTTTTTATCCATTTTTGTCACCATTTGAGACTAAATAAAAATAAAATATCCTTACTTGTACTATGGGCAGATATGAGTGATGTCTCCAGGAGCAACGTCTCAAAAGCCATTAAGCATTGACCCAGATTCAGCGTAGTACAATTCATAGTGTGTAAGCACCATTTTGATGCAAACCTTGGTTTGCAAGAGTTTGTAAATCTGGGTCTTCGTCAGACTACATGGTTAGATGCATGGGAACGCTGATGCTCCACCCATGTGATACCTACCCGACGCAGAGTAATACAAGGCAACACTATACACTGTGTTCCATTATTTTGTATTTACTAAACCACGCAAATGAACTTTATGTGGCTTAGTAAACACCACAAAAGTGTCTCGACCTTGGCGCAAAATCTTAATAAATGTGGGCCTAGATTCTTTGACATCATTCTCCTTTCTGAGGAATTGCTAATGCAGATCTCAAGAAACCTCTAATTACAGGAGTTGAGAACAGATATGCCTAAAGGGGTTGGATTTTGCTTGGATGCACTTGAATGGGCAGGCGTTGTCAGGAGCTTAGAGAGAGAGGGAGAGTTCTAGACCAAGCTTATTTCTGCCATTATGAAAACCTGCAGCACCACACATTATCGGATTGTTTAGCCAGTAAATCAGCTCTGGTGCACATGGAGTAGGCCATAGTACAGTAAATGAAAATGAACAAAAATAGATTTATAAAGCATGCAGTTGCCTCAAGAGGAGTACAGTTTGGCTCATAAAAGTCCAGAAGATTGTTAAAGGAGCTTTGCTAGCTTCCCATCAATGCCAGAATACATTTCAAATTGGGATATCTCACTCACAAGGCCAAATAATCTCAAGACACTTCCCTACCTTACAGCACTTGTCACCATCTAAGGTGGAGAGACAGGAATGAGGAGGAAGAACCCAATCCTCCTGCAAATATCAGCCTTGAACACTTCCTTAGAAAAGAATCACTCTGGTGGCAATCCTAGTTATTGGAAATCCCAACCTCTTTCCCTCAGAAGGCAGCCTGATTTGCTAACCTTTAGGAAGCTACTAAAATCTACGTGGTCCGGTTTTACCTCGACTAATCTCCTTACAAATGTGCTTGGATTTTCCCACCCATCCTTCCTGTTATCTTACTTATTGCTGATTTACCCTCCTCAAATCCTAAAGTCTGCCAAAACACTCAATGAACCCGGTCTGTCACTTTTTAGCATTCTAAATCCTTCTGCTGGGCCATGATGTATGCTGATGCTGACTAGGGCCCTACCTGGCCCATTCAGTAGCTATGGTCCTGCAGTAACTTTGCACTTTGGGATTCTTGCTGAAAAGCAAAGAGTAGAAATATGGTAATTTTGCCTGTCAAAGTGTACTTGATCCGGTTGCCTCAGCACCTTCTCCTAGTCTTTCGGGAGTTGAAACTTTACAGGATGTTTAAAAACGTCCTGGTCACTTCTAAAGCTCACAAATGCCTAGGGCCAGCTTTCATGAACCAAGCACAGAGAACAGTGGGAGACAGACTTGTTCTCCCATTTTAGATGAAGGGAGCACTAACACTTGTATAGTGGAACAGTCACAACATTTCATGTTGATTCAGCATGCTTCAGAGCAAGTTCATAGTGCACTCTCAAAACTCATAGCTTGTGTATGAGTAACTAGTACTGCTTTACTGCCCAGAGTTGTCAGCGCTGACATAACCACTCAATGACAGATGCCCTCCTCACAACAGTAGGTATGGCACCTGGGTTTTATCTCAGATATGCAAGTCAACCTCAAGTGGTGGAACATTTTATCCCACTCTGCATCTGCTTTTCCTAAGATCTTTGAGGTAGATGGAGGCCCCAAATGTGTGTCTCTGAAAATGGTATTTAAAACATAGATAAAATACAAAGGGAAGAATGCTTAAAAGGAGAAGAGTTTCTAATTTTTTTCAGTCTCTGGAAAATTATATTTGTTTTTATCAGTCTCAAGCGGTTTGACTACCAATTTATTAAATGTGTCATTATGTATGTCTTGCCTACTACATGGATCTAGCAGTCTATTACTTGCCATCATCAGGGATGTTTAGTACTACTTAGGGGTCACCCCATAACCTTCTTAAAGTATCCTTGTTTAGGATTATCCCACAATTCCACATCTCAACCTATAGAAATGCATGGTTGGTGAGGATGGGTTTTGGCAATCAATGGTTCTATTTTAAGCTTTAATATGAGAGCTACTGCCTTGATATGTTTAGGGATCTCCATAAATATTGATATATTTTGGTATATTTTCCCTGCCCCACTCTTCACATTCATATCTAACAGCTTCTAGTACTTTATCACCAATTACCTGTAAACACTTGACTGGGATTTGAAACTTTACAACAGTGTAATAGTTATAGGATAACAGTCATAGTGGGAAAGCAAGAGTCAACTATCAGTGGGTTGGGACGCAAGGAACTGCCCCCACGTTACGTGAGGCAGTAATAATACTTCTTCCCAAGGCCGGGAAAGACCCACTCCTGTGTGGTTCATATAGACCGTTGTCACTCTTAAATCTTGATTATAAAATCCTCGCTAAAATGATTGCGTTGAGGCTAGCTCTGCTATTGGATCGCATTATCTCCCCGACTCAGTCGGGATTTGTCCCTCACAGATCGACAGCGCTAAACCTGCATACCCTGTTTGCGGTTAGACACAGAATCTCACCGGAGGTTCTGGCGGCTGCCGTATTACTTGACACCGAGAAGGCCTTCGACTCTTTGGAGTGGCCTTTTTTCCTAACAGTTATGAAGAGGATGGGAATGCCTTAGGGATTCATTGAGCTCACTGCACTACTTTATACTTCGCCTATAGCCAGGCTTCATCTAAACGGCACCCTGTCCTCTCAGTTTGCCCTCACCTGCGACACTAGACAGGGCTGTCCGCTTTCTCAGTTGCTTTTCGTTATTGCGCTAGACCCACTGGTCCGACAATTGCAGGAGCGACATCTACATAGGGGTCTTCCGTTCAAGACGGGTCCCCTTTTAATCTCACTTTACTCTGATGACATTATTCTTTATGTACGCCACCCTAGGGAGAATTTGGAACCACTAATCAGGGAGATCATTCGATTTGGTGGATTCTCGGGTTCGAGCATAAACTGGGGTAAGTCGAAAATTTTCCTCTAACCTCAAGTGCAGACAAGTGGGACTGTGAGTTTCTCCTGAAGTGGTGTGATGAGTCGGCTAGATATTTGGGAATCCAGATACACAAAGAAACTGAACAGATCATTTTACTCAACTATGGCCCAGCACTGCATAAGTTAGAGCAACAGGTGGAACGCTGGTTGAAGCTCCCTCTTTCTTTGGCTGGTCGAGTAGCAATCATAAAAATGGTGGTCCTCCCCAAATTCTTATATGTGTTTCATAATATACCCATTCCACTCCCCAATAGCTTTTTCAGAACTATCCGTTTCCACCTCATCAGGCTCGTTTGGGGTGGGGGCAGAGCCACAGTTGGTTGGGACACATTGAACTTACCGTATGAAAGAGGAGGGTTTGGGGTCCCTAATTTTCAGATATATTATCTAGTTGCACAGTGCAGCTTTGCGCACTCCTGGTACCACCCAGATGCACGGATCCCGTATACTAGGCCTGAGGCTGACCTAGTGCTTCCAGCTCCGTTGAGAACGGTACTTCCACAGGGATTTCCCCGTGACCCCCGAGATATTCAAACAGTATCAACCACTAGTTGGGCCTGGCAGAAACTAGCGCGCGTAACAGGTGGGCGCCCTTTATACTCTTTTGAGATTCCGATTAACAATAACCCCTGGCTCCCTATCACTGAGGAGAAGCTGGTCCAACGCACACTTACTTCCTACTCCTTAGATAAGATCGGGGACTTGTTCCCGGAGGGTCATGTGTTTTCTAGCACAGAGGGTGGGAGGTTTAGCGAAGCTACTTTCATGGACCAATTTGTTTTATGTAGGGTCCGGAGGGCGCTTAGAGAGCATATTACAGAATTTCCATTGGAGCCCGAGTCCTTCCCACTGCTAACGATAGTGATTACGGGCAGCGGGGGAGATCACTTGATTTCCAAATTATACAAATCATCCATGGCTTTAGTCCCTAGTAGGGATGCCAAGATCCGAGAGGCATGGGAGCGAGACCTAGGACACCCGCTGCAGGACTCACATGGGTCCTATTGTTGAATCCAGACCAAAGAGGTTTCCCTAAACAGTAGGCATAAGTTGATCCAATTTAAGTACCTATGGAGGGCATACATGTCGCCTGCGAAAATCAATGCTACTGACCCGAATTGGCCTCACTGCTGTCCTAAGTGTGGAAGCCCTCATGCCGATTTTGCACATATGACCTGGAATTGTGTTAAAATTAGGGACTACTGGAGGTCCACTTACATAATTCTATCACGTATGACACAACTGGACATTGCCCCTATGCCTAATGTAGCTTTGTTGGGATATGTACACGGTTTCCCCAAGCAGATGCGCGAATTCCTTGCTATTGCCCTTCTACTTGCGAAGAGAGAGATCTGCACTCCGGTGGGGCAGTAAGGTCACCCTTCCTACGAAAGCATGGCTTACCAGGCATGGCTTACCAGCCTCACATATTGTAATACAAATTGCGAACTGCATGCGTCGGCACAACCCCCTGCATCTAGACCCAAGGACATTTGGAATCCCCTAAAGACTTATCTGCTTGTAATTAGCTCTGCCCCTACCTCACAGCAGCCCTCGGAATTAGTCCCCACCGGGGTGGGGTAAACCTGCATTACTATGTTTTTTCTATCGATGTAATCGCCATTCTGGGAATGTGGGGAGGTGGATTTATGGGAAGAAGAATGCTGCCAGGTGGATTAAACGTTGCCGGGTGGAAAAAATATATAATGAAACAGGATGCCTCAATATACCTGTGTGTGATGATTGAGAACATATTCTCTCAGGGAGGATACCTTGTGTTTTTACATTTTCTTCTTTGCCTTGTCACAGTGTGCAGCCATGATTATGCTTGTATTGCATTTTCTTGACAATGGTAAATAAAGTTAAAGAAAAAAAAACTATCAGTGGGTTAGCGAAATTCAAAAACAGAGACAACGAGCATAACCCACTATCCCTCGGGGTCAATGCAGGCCTGGGCCAAGTTCGTTTTGCGATAGAGGTCCTATGTGTTCTGTCTACACTTGTGCAATAACCATGAAAGAAATACAAATTTTAAAAAGCATCCAGCTGTACCTCATACATAATAGTTGTATGCATGCAATGTATGGAAATGTTTGATCAGTTTGCTCTACACTTACTATATGTGAAAATTATATATACCACCCTAGGTAGGGTCGGATGACCTTTACTATGCCCTGGTGGTTCAGTAGTAGATGGGTCACAAGGTCAAGTGGATCTGGAAACCCTGCAGTTCCATCGCCTCTAAATGGTTGCGGGGTAACCATGAGTTTGGCAGGACTGATGAACTGCCAGTTTATAGTGAGTCACCCACTCCACCATAAGCTACAGGAGGGTCAATGTGAGGAAAGGAGGAGATGAACAAAAAACTGGAGAGGGAGAAAGGGAAGCTGAAAGGCAACTACAAAATGTTAGAGGGTTAATGGGAAACCAATGGACCACCCCTCCCAGTAAGTCCTCATTTCTTCAATCCCTAGTAACACATCTGGAGTTGGAGTTTTATCCTTAGGACAACATATCCCCAAAAATGTCCCATTGCTGGAACAACAACTCTCCATCTCACCAATTCTTCCCCCAGACACTTCTTACCTATCCCCTCACCTTCTCTACCCTGTCTGTTGCCTTCAGCTCCCACCTGTACCCTCCTTACCCATCCCTATACACCATCATTCATCACACTTCCACTTAGTTCCCCTTTCTCACAGTGTAGCCTGCTGCTTCCCTTGTATACTGGCCTCCTTATCTTCTTCATTACTCCTTGTTTTACCATACTGCTGTGCTGTGCACTCCTATCTAATGATCTCCAAATAAATCAATTCCACAGGTATTGTCTGTCTCCCATTACATGTTTCAATCTCCCACTACAACCTCAGTTTATTAATTGCTCACTTTCAACTCCCACATATGCTCATTGTCCCAATTTCTGCAACAACACACAGAGACATTTTTCACCCAGAACGTTCCAATAGTATTAGCCACCCTATCTTATTCTTCAAACCTTCACGGCCGCCACTAAACCTGTAGCTCTCTTCACTAATTAATTATCGCATATCGTCACTAAAACTATCCAGAAATGGTTGTCCAGATAACCCTTGTCTTAATTCACTGTTAAATCTTCTGCACAATAATTTGGTCAAATCCCTACTCCACCTCCCTAATCTCCCTAGACCAGGCTTCTCCAACCAGTAGCTTGTGAGCTACTGATAGCTCTCCAGCTACCTGGAAGTAGCTCTCCTGTGCTGTAGTCCACCCTACTAAATTAGAAGCGTTTGCATGGTTGAATTAATATAGGTATACTAAAATTAAGTGTATCAAAGATGAAAATGTCTGTAATGTCAGATCTCCTAAATGATGTTTAGAGACAAATGGGAAAATTTACAAAATATATTAAAAAATGGTATTTGAGGGATATATCATGTGGCTTTGGGGAGACATAACTAATTTATTACCTTGGTGCAACGGGCATGGCAGCCATAGCTATTATGTGTTACTCATGTAGAGGCATACAAAATTGACAGCCTTTTTTTGCATTAAACGCTGGTAACCCTGTGTGATGCACAAAAAGGATCACAGCTGTTAATCTTATATATGGTGTCCAGTAATGTAATCTTGAATGACTTTGTCACTATTACAAGACTAATAATGTTAGTAGCTCAGGATGATTTTCTTCTAGCATAAGTAGCTCTTATTAGTAAAACGGTTGGAGACCTCTGCCCTAGACTCTGCTGCATACCGATCTGACAAACCATTGGAATAGAAGCTATTAATAAAAGAGTGGGAATATAACTATCTAACATTATCCTCATCACACAATACCCACCTATTCCATCATTCTCCATCTCAGGAGCATCTGTGGCAGGAGATGACATCAGTCTTACACTCTCTGGAACCGTAAAGCCAGAACAATATCTTAGGCAACCACCAAGGCAAACAACTATCCTTCGCTACTCCTCAAGCTGGATGAAAGACAGCCCAGGGCAATAACCTGAGCAACAATCTAAAGAACCAGCTTAACATCTTCACTCACAGTGCCTGCTGGTGTCCCAGACAGAACAAATGCCAAAGAAGTGAGTTGTTCTACGGCAATACAGAAAGTCAAATCTTGCGAAACGCCACAGATCCTTATTCCCAATGCCTGCATCCTTGCAGAGAGCAGTTAGCTGACCCAGTTCCCTGGCATGTACCAGACATTACATTTCCCTTACCAGCCACCTTACCTGCTTCCTGATCAATGCAAAATCCTTAAACAAAAGAAAATCCCAATATATGACCTATTGTCTCCAAACTGGGCATCTTCTTTATCATGTACACTTGGCTGTGAAATGATGCTGCTCCAATGCTATATGTGGTGATTCATAGTGGCTACCTAAAACAGTTCACAAAGAAATATGGAAGGTTACTAGTGGAGTATACAAAAACTCTTTATTGACCACCAGCATTAAGGACCATACAGTATCAGAGTGTGATGCCCACCTGACTCGACTTATTCAGCTACCTTTTTTCTCATCTACCCGCCACACTCATACTACACTGCATTCCTTGACACTCTCGTAGATTCTATGTGGACATCACAATTGACCACCCAAATCTATGCATCTTCGTCACCTCAACACAAAGTTCGACAAAGTTGAAATGCACTATACCACTTTACTCATCTCTAACCTTCAAGTTCTCACAAACTAGTCATTGGAATGACATACTCTGCTGGCCAGACATTAGATTACATTAGATACTATTATAGCCTCAAAATAACTGAACACTTACTTGAAACAACCCCTTCACCTGAATTGATCATCAGCTTCACCCTCAACCTTCCCAGTACACCTACCTCTTCAACATTTGTGCACATAAATATACTTACCAGGTCAAGGCCAAACCTTTCTTTCAATTTGAGCTGTCTTCCTATTGCTTCTGGTGACTTTTGTTAAACTGATTCTGTCTGGCTGGCTAAACCGAATGTAAAATTACAAAAACACAGAACCTGTGAAAACAGTGCTAGCGACCGTATAAAATATAGAAAGCAACTATCAAGAAAGCTAAAAGATCATGCTACTCAAAACATACATCTGGCACTTTATGCCTGTTAGAAAGTGGGTTACTAATTTTGGAAGAGACTACCCTTACCAACGTAATAAGCACATCATATTTATGTCTCAGCAGAGTTCTAAGTCAAACTCTGCTCAATCCCTGGTAGCTAAGAAACAAGCAGCAGGCAATACCCAAGAAAAATGCTTGTTGAGTTCAAGCAGTATCAAAAGACAAGAAAACAACACATTAAAATTCCCAAACCAATTCAATAAAATAGAGAAACTTTGAATGAGCAAAAAGACATAATCATAATTACAATCATACAAGAAAAACCAGGGCTATGTATTTTTAAAGCTCTAAGGCAAAAAGTGCCTAAAAAAGTAAAGTGCTATTGAAAAGTAACAGTTTGCAGTTGACCAGGACCTATGTGCAATTTCCAGCCACCAGTGATGGAACATAGGTCAGATACACAAAGCTGGTCACCCAATCAAAGTTTTTACCTTTGGATTTCAAGCAGATATATAATTGCTGAAGCTTTTGGTTTTGGTGCCAAAAACTCTGAGCAGAAGACAGCTGGCATTTGTTGCTGCAGAGGTCGCTATGCCACTGGGAAACATTAGCCACCTCACCCGGTGCATTTTAAGACTAAAGGCCTGATTTAGATCTTGGCAGACGGGTTATTCAGTTACAATGGTGACGGATATCCAATCTGCCGAAATATAAATCCCATTATATCCTATGGGATTTATATTTTGGTGGATGGGATATCTGTCACCATTGTGACTGAGTAACCCATCCGCCAAGATCTAAATCAGTCCCTTAATCACTCTTTTTGGGTCTGAAAATCCACCAAAGGGTTAGGCTGGCAGCAGTAGCTGTTTAGGGCTCCATGAGGTCAGATACCTTTGTCGTAAGGTTGCCCTGACCCAATTTTCAGAGTGGGAAAAATCTCCCAGCAGGACAAACCTGATTTTCTTGTCCACCTAGGATGTGCCCTACCTGGGAAAGCTTCAGCAACCTGCTCTAGTCCTCCGTAGATGGATAAAATGCCTAAGTCCTAAACTTCACCAACTACTGGGAAAATTCATCCTCATCACAGCTGCAGCCTTCATGTCCTCAGACATGCTTCCAGGCACCAGGTCATTCTCCAATCAGGGCTCCAGCAGACTGTATTCCTCAGTAGTAAGCTTGGCCTGGTTGGAGTCAAGTGATAATCTTTTTTTTTACTGCCCCTGGAGCAGGTAAATAGGAGGCCAACCACTTGACCTTTGAAAAGTCGATCCAGTTTCTGAGTGCCAGTAGAGTCATCACTACTTGAGTCTTTATCTTCAGACAGTGAGGCTGAAGTACTTTAAAAATGTTTTCTATCCAGGTACAGGAGAGTTCTGTGGAGGTGGTGGTGAGATTTCATTCTTTTCTTATGCACGAGCCATTGATTGAGAATTTCCTAGACTCATTCCTAACTACTCTCCTGCAATATCCCCACCTCCTTCTTCAGCACTTTCTCTTTGGTTCACTAAAGAGATTCCCAGAAGCCCTAAGTGCAGATGGGTGTCCCGTTCCTTAACCACTAACCTTTTCAGATGAGGTGCCCTTTCTTCTGTTAGGGTCCAAACTGGTTTTTCCTCCTATGTTAAATCCAGAAAGTATAGCATGGCCCTGGGCATAAATAGGACTAGTCCCCATGGGTGAAACAAATCTACACAAAAGCAATTTGGGAGGCAAAACATAATTTCAGAATGGGCCTTTGTATCAAACTACTTCATGCAAACAAGTTCCAAAATATTTTGGGTCAAAATAAACAAATTGATCAATGGGCAAAATCAGCACTACAATGCTGAAATTACAGAAGCAGCCTGGTCAACACACATTGCCACAGTCTATAATCTAGTGGACCAGCCCCCACCTCTCCTCTTTACCACATGCAGAGTCTGCCCGGGAGAAGAACCGTCAAGTAATTGTAAAGTGCAACTGTGCTGTGCAAACATATTGCCATAAGGCGCTTTTTCACTACTATATAAAGTAAAGTGCTATTTTCCTGACGGGAGAGTCTAAAGGAATTAAGAGACTTAGGGACACATGCATCAAGCATTTTACCGGTCGCAAACGGGCCGATTCGCAGAGTTGCCTCCGACTGACATCATTGCCGAATCGGGACCGACCGGTCGTCGGTCCCGACCGCAGAATTACGATGCAGTCGCATACTCCAATTTCCCTATGGGAGCTTGTGCTGGGGCCGTAAACTGGCCATAGCACTAGCTCCCATAGAAAAAGGGGAGATTGTGTTCATCCCTGCACCGCGTGGCAGGCACCTCACGGTGCTCCCTCAGCCCCCAACCGTAGGCTGCAAAGAGAAGGGCCACTGCTAGGGGCCCTCATGCTCGCTTTCTGACAGACTTTCCATGTCGGAAAGCCCGACATGGAAAGTGGGAAACCGAGCATCGTAATTCCAACGGCAGAAACGACGTCCGTTGGGATTAAAGGCTGATCTCCAACTGGCCGACGGGTTCCTTGAGCCTGTCGGAATCCAGCCAGAATGACCGGCCGGTTTCAATTCCGACCACCTAGATTGTACTTAGGCAGTCAGAATTGAAACCAACGATCTCGGTCAGAAAGCATCCGACTTCAGGTCGGAGGCTTTCCAACCGTGATCATAATGGGCCCCATATTGTGCAGAAAAAGATGAAAAATGTAAATTTTCCACAGCCTGCTGAACAGAAAATATGGATTTTATTAAGGACACGGAGGCTAAGATTATGCAGTCTCCTTTTAATGCCAGCTCACACAGCAGCAACAATTAACAAGAATTTAGAACTTTAAAAACATTCTAATCATGTATATAGTCCAGCTACAGGCAGCCATCTTCCTTCTTTTTTTGCTCTGTGAACAAGATAAACTTTAAATCCAAACAAATTCCTGATGAATGTATCCAGGAGAAGAAAGGTTCCAGATCCAAACTTCGTTACTCTAAAAGAAAGTATAAACTAGGTTACTCTACCCGGGCGGGTATCAGTGGTGGGATAATCTTAGCCTCCGTGTCCTTAATAAAATCCAGATTTTCTGTTCAGCAGGCTGTGGAAAATCTACATTTTATGGCACGACACAGAGGCCAATATTATGCAAGTTCAAATTGCATTTAATACATTATCAATTACATTAGACATTGGTTTAAAGTAACAACTATTGAACATGCTCTCATTAGATCAGTCGGCTGCTCTTAGAATGTCCTGTAAACCTCTTCCCAAGATGAAAGCTTTGGAGGCTGAGGCACCTCTAAGCGAATGTGCTCCAAAAATAGAGGTGTCCACACCCCCTTCATTCATGACATCTTTCACCCATCTAGCTAAGGTAGGGGGGTAAACGGCTTTGTGAGGTCTTTTATAAGATATTAGTAGTTGTGCAACGCCGTTTCTCAGATTAAGGGTTCTCCTTTCATATTCTTTCAAGCATTGCACCACACACAGTCTTGGGTTTCCAGAGAAGTAAGGGTAGAAGATAGTTGAGGAAAGAGTCTTAGTTCTTCTTTTAATATAGAAGCATACTCCCTCAGGTTGGAATGCTTTAACTGGTGGCATCTAAAGCTCTAACATCAGATGTACGTCTAAATGAAACCAGACATAGGAGGGTTGTGAGCTTGTAAGAGAGTTTTTAAGCGATAAATATTGATTATCACCCCAGTTCTCTAAAATTTGAAGGATCAGTTTAACATCCCAAAGAGAGGTGCACTTAGGTATGGGTGGTTTGAGGACCCTAATGCTTCTCATAATCTTCATTGTCAAAGCATTCTGACCGACAGGTAGTCCATCTATCAGGCAATGACCGGCAGAAATGGCTGATCTATATACGTTTACCGTCCTATAAGACAAACCTGACTCAAATAATTCTGTTAGGTAATTTATTACATGGACTACATCAGTTGAAATGGGATTGATACCCCATTGAACACACCAACAAATCCATTTATTCCATGTCAGTCTATATGATTTTCTCGTGCCGGATGTCCATGACTCAGATATGAGTCTGAAAGCATCTGGCGAAAGGCCAGGGATTTCCCATTGTCTCCGGAAATCTTCCATGCCATCAGTGTGAGGGAGCCTTCTTCTATCAGAGGGTGGATTTCCCTCGAGGGCCTAGAACTAGGGTCTCGAAATAGGGTATTAGTAAGGGAAGTCTACTGACATTTCCATAATTACAGGGAACCACGCCTGGGATCTCCAAAGTGGAGTTACCACTACTACTGTTTCCTTGAATCTGCGTGTTTGTAAGAGGAACCTGGGTAGCATAACAAATGGTGGGAAGGCATATGGCCTTAGACCTCTCCAGTCCTGTAGGAAGGCGTCCACCCCAGCTGCTTGAGGGTCTGGTTTCCAGCTGAAAAACTGTGTCAGTTGAGTATTCAATCTGTCTGCAAAGAGATCTATGTTGAAAGGACCCCATATGTGTTGGATGTGTAGGAATATCTCCCTGTTCAGTCTCCAGTTGCTGGAGTCTCTGAAGTTCCTGGAGAACCAGTCTGCTACTCCATTGCTCAAACCAGGAATGTGTTGTGCTACAACTGAAATTCCTTTGCTCAAACAATAACCCCAAAAGTCCTTTGCTAGGTCCGCTAAGTCTTTGGAATGTGGTCCTCCCTTCTTGCTCACATATTGGGCTGCTGAAATGTTGTCCATGCGAAGCATTATACAACATTTCATCTTTTCTTGAGTGAAACTGCGGACTGCAAAGGAGCCCGCTAAGAGTTCCAAACAGTTGATGTGCATGTTCCTCTCTTGGTCTGACCAGCGTCCCCCTGTGGAAGAATTTCCGCATCTTGCTCCCCAACCCTCTAGGCTTGCACCTGAATCTATCACCATTTCGGGTTCCTCCCCAAAGATTGCCTTCCCGTTCCATGCTTGTGCGTTCTTGAGCCACCATTCTAATTCCTCCCTTGAGTCCTGATCTTGGGACAAGGTTTGAGAGTATGATTGATTTATGCGAAGGTATCTCTTTTTAGTCTTTGGAGGGCTTGATAGTAGAGTGGGCCCGGGAATATGGCTTGGATGGTTGAGGATAGGAGACCCAGGATTCTTGCTAAACTCTTTACTGTAATAATCTTTTCTGATAAGACCTTTTTATTTCCTTGCGTAACTTTTTTTGCTTTTCTTTGGGTAAGCGTAGTTCTGTGTGCAGGGTGTCTATGATGAACCCCAGGAACTGAGTGTCTTGTGCTGGAGTTAGGCATGACTTTTTTAGATTTACTACAAAACCTAGTTTCTCTAAGATCTCTATTGCCCACTGAGTGTGCATGGATACAATGGCCTTGGACTGACCCATTATTAGGATGTCGTCTAGGTATATAATTGACCTTACGCCTTTTGCCCTGAGCCAGGCCGCTACCGGACGGAGTACCTTTGTGAAGCACCAAGGTGCTGAGGATAGTCCGAACGGGAGGCTGGAGAACTCCCAGACTTTGTTTAGCCATGTGAAGCGGAGGTATTTTTGATGTGGAGGCCAGATGGGGATAGTAAGATAGGCGTCCTTGAGATCTAGTCTTGTTAACCAGTCCTCTTTCCTTAGGATGTCTCTTAATAGATATATTCCCTCCATTTTGAAGTGTCGGTAGACCACCCATTCGTTTAAGTCTTTGAGGTTTATGACTGGCCTCATCTCTTTGTTCTTTTTCTCCACCAGAAAGATGTTGCTGATAAAGCCAACCCCTGGATCGGTTGCCTCTCTGATGGCACCTTTGGCCAATAGATCTTGTACCTCCTTTGATACCAATTTTGAGTGTTCTTGAGAAAAACTGATTTCTCTTGGGGTTTTGTCTTGAAAGGGTATGTCTGTGAATTCTATTCGGTATCCCCTGACCGTTTGTAGCACCCAAGGGTCTTGTGTCACTAAGTTCCAATTTCCACAAAATTGGGCTAGTCTACCTCCCACCTTTGTAGGGGAATCTGAAAGGTCTTTTATATGACCTACCTGATGAAATGTTTTTCTGTCTCCTGTTGCCTCTGGTGTTCCGGAAGCGACCTCTCTGCCTTTGGGGATAGAAGTTGGAATAGGAGCCATAGGTTGGTTGGAAGGATCTATTGCCTCGTGGCATGTAGGGTCTTGAGGAAGATGTACGCCGGCCAGGGAACCAACCCCTTGTTTGCCCAGCCCTTGCAAAAACTCTATCGTGGAACACCTTTCTTATTTCCTTTTGGGACTTCTGTATGGAGCTGAAGATCCCCACATATTTCGCCATCTCTTTTATGAATTCATCGCCAAAAAGTTGGCCCTGGGAAGAAGGTCCCCCTTCTTTACTGGCGAGTTCAATCAGTTTGGGGTCTAGTTTCAAGAGGATGCTCTTCCTTCTTTCGTTCGAAAGAGCTGTATTGGCATTGCCAAGGAGGCAAACAGCTCTCTGTGCCCACTCTCGTAGTTCTTTTGGGTCAACCTGAGAATCGCTCAGGTAAGCCGTCTCGGCCATCTCGAAAATGTTTGTAAGGCGGCCAGTAATGTCCAGGAGTCTATCTTGGCAGGACTTCAAGCCTCTGTCTAGGCCTCTTCTGGGGTCTTTTCCTCCCTTGTTGATGAATGACACGACATTTGGGTCGAGTTCGGGCGTCACGGTTATCTTATCAGGGAGTGATGGTCGGGGGCATTCTGATCGTAAATGGGATCTCACTTCCTTAGGGATCTCCCTTCTCAACCAGAAGGTAATATAATCAGCCACATGCTGAGAGGGGGTCCATTCAGATGACAGGGGATGTTTTATTAAGAGGGGATCAAACATGCTGTCCCCAAGTGGGTCAAGAATCCCCATCTTAGACCCAGAGGCCTTTGATGCCTCGTCAGATGTCCCTTTCTTGGTCGTGGGCGAGTTCTCGTAGTCAGAGTCGAACTCTGAAGAGCAGGACAAATCTAGTTCTGGCTCATATGTCTGGTCGTCATCAGATTAGCTGGATATAGGGACAACCGGGCCTCTTTCATGCCCATCCACAGTGTCGAACACACTGAGTCCATCACCGGCGTCATCCGGTAGACCCTCAATGACCCCTTTAGATTTTTTATGAGGGTAGTCACCTGATGGCTTTTTTTATGAGATTTATCAGGCCAGGAAGAGCATCCGGGTTGGTCAGTTGTTTGATTATTGGAGAGCGCTTCTAATTTTTTATTGATGGTGTCATCCAGCGACCCCATCAATTTGCCTAAAGCCCTATTTACCAGTTCTTCTAATCTATTCTCAACTAATGAGTCTAACTTTTTTTTTTTAAGTAATTAAGTTAATTAAAATGATTAAATGCAGGCTAGTTATATAAGGATATTAGGGTAAATATGGGTAGCTAAATACAGGTTAACTATGATGGAGCAAGGTTTCAAAATTGAAACTTGCTTGGATGCAATCTTCCTCATAGTATTAATTTATTAAACTTGTACTGTCAAATACTAATACTTGCATTCACGAATATAAAAGGGAAAGATGCTTGCCTATGTGTTTTTCTAACAAATAACGCTTGTTCCTAACCTAAAATGGCTGCTAAAGCGCAGGAACTTCTCTGCGCATGTCGCAACCTGATCACATGGTGTGACGTCTTTCTTTGCTTGGTGGGAAACTTCTGCTTCTGCGCAGTGTGTACTAAAATGGCCGCTCAATGTTCTCACATGCTTAAGCTTGCTCTCATGTCATTATTAAATTGTCGTTTTCATAACGCTACTAATGCAGGGTAGTATTATGACTAAATGGGAATAGAGTTAGGGAAAGTGGGTATACAGTGAAACGTTTTATTTGTGATTTTAATATTTTCTTCTTGCACTTTTAGTAATTCGTAAACTTGGGCCTGGGTTGGTGACTTGAACTCGAGAGACAGTGGGTTCTGCGCATGTGTCCTGTATGACTGCCAAAATGAAGTCAACTTGGACGTCTCAGAAGGCCATGACCTTTTGGCCGAAGATGATGTACCCAATGTACCCGGCGGATAAAAAGTTGCTCTTATCCTGTAAAATGTATAACATTTGTCGTGAGACGGGTGGTGTTAGACTTGGCATCTTTTGGCATGTTTCCCCTGACTTTTTGCTTTCTGACCTCCGGGTTTTGACTCTGTTTTTGCTGGTGTAATGATTCTGCGCACTTTCCTCACTGCGGTCCAGTGGGAAAGTGCAAGTGCTCCTGTATAAAATGCGTTATGGATTGGTGTTTCCATGATTGGCCTATTTGGTTTATGTGTCAGTCCCTTGTAAAGTGCACTGCGAGTGCCAGGGCCTATAGACCAAATGCTGTTGGTGGGCTGCAGCACTGGATTGTGCCACCCACGCAAACAGCCCGTAAAGTGTAACTCGGGCCTGCCATCGCAGAGCCTGTGCGCAGCCTGGGGCTGCCATGTCGACTTGGCAAGTGCACACACTTGCAAGTCCCTAAACCTTCCCTTTGCTACATGTTAGTCACCCCTAAGGTAGGCCCAAGGTACCCCTGTGGGCAGGGTGCGGTGTATGCGAAAGGTAGGACATGCCCGGGTGTGTGCGGCATGTCCTGATAGTGAATTACAGCCTAGTTCGTTTTTCACTATTGCAAGGCTACCTGTTCCCCCTAGGCCAGAACGGGCAGTTTTGATTATTACAGCTTATAATCCTAACTGACCCCGGGAACATGGTAGAAATTCGAGTTTAGTATGCCTGGACTCAGAATGATAAAATGCAGCTTTTAGTGAAGTTGGTTTTAACATTCTGTGTTTGAAAATACCACTTTTAGAAAGTGGGTATTTTCTTGTCTAACCATCCAAGCCTGCCTCTGCGAGGTTGTGTATTCCTTGTCTGGAGTGTGAGTGACAGGGGCTGGGGGATGCCAGGAGACAGGGTGAGTCAGCGCAGGGCTGAATAGCCAGATCGACATGTAGATGGGTGGGAGGGGTTGCACCTGGGCCCTGAATAGGACAGTGCCTTCCCTCCACAATGCTGGCTCCACCTCCTGTGGTGCGTCTGATGTCCCTGGCCTACTCACTGAAAGAAGGGACGGAGACTTGTCAACAAAGTGCTCCAGAACTGGTTTGGACTAGGCAAAGGCCTCTCTGCCTTCAGAGAACAAAGGAATTTGGGATATAAATATTGGGGCCCTGACCCCATGAATTTAGATCTCGCTGGAATCAAGGAACCTGCCAAGACGAAGAGCTGGAAGAGCTGCCAGGAGGAGTACTGCCCCTTTGCTGTGTTGTTGCTTTGTTGGGTTGGCCTGCAGCTGCTGCTTCTGCCTTGGGCAGTGAAAGGACTGGACTGAACTTTCTACAAACTTGTGCTGAGTATCTCCAAGGGCCTGAAACCGAGCTGGCCTCCTGTTAAGAAGTCTCAGGGACTACAAAGACTTCACAAGCCTCTGGGTACCGCTTCTGGAACGCTGTTTCAGTTGCCACAGAGGAAGGGAACTGCAACCGACTCCGTCAACCGAATCCATCCCTGGCCGGTGACCTGTTTGCACCGCAGACCGCATCGCCCCGCTTCGCATCGCAACCCTGGTCTCACCGTGGGCGACGTCCAACGCCGCCAACATCGAGCCGCTGCTTGCACCGTGACCTGTGGGCACCGCAGTTCGCATCGCATCGCTTCACTGAACCAACCGGACCCGACCGACGAGGTCGCTGCAACTGGCTCAAGAGTCGAGACCGCACCGCATTTGGGGCACCGCTCGCACGTCTGCGACGCACCGCTCCGACTCGCACCGCTGTCCGACGCCAGCTCCCGCACTCCGGCTTGGTCGCCTGCATCGCAACCTGTCAGCACCGCATCGAGCATCGTCTCACCCTGCATCGCACGCCTTGGACTCACCGACTCCGTCTGCACGACGCTCATCGAGCCGCTGCCTGCACCGCATCGAGGACACTGCACCTTGCATCGCTCCGTCTTGCACCGCAACCGCGACGAACGCCGACCGGCTCGTACTCTCCGTACCAGCCACAACGAGAAAGGTACTGTAACCGAGTCTGTTCATGACTCTGCTGGCCCGTATCGACGCGGTCGGCTGGAACTGTTAGACTCTGTGGTTTTCAGCATCACGGTAGGCTCGAACGGAGCTACCGACTCGTACTGAACTTTGCTTTTGTGCTATTCCTGCAAAGAAGAAGTTAACGTATCAAGTAATCATTCGTAAAGTATAGTATTGTGAATTTTTGTCGTAATTGGTCTTGTCTTGAGTATATAAAATATTGGTTATTTTTCTAAACTGGTGTGGTGTCCGTTTGTAGTGCTTACACTGTATTACTGTTGGTTATGTGCAAATGCTTTACACACTGCCTCTGAATTAAGCCTGACTGCTCGTGCCAAGCTACCACGAGGGTGAGCAGGGGTTACTTCACGAGTGTAACACCCTTACCCTGACTAGGAAGAAGGGTCCCTACTTGGACAAAGGTGCAAGCCCTTGCCAACTAGAGATCCCATTTCTAACATTGGTTGTCAGCGGTGAGGATAGGACTTGTGTTTGCACTTGACTTACAGTGATTGGTGTGCACTACTACCATATCGCAGACCATTACGTACCACATACTGGTTCTTTTTCTTTTGACCTATTTTTGATCTTGCCAGTTTTCAACACACTACTTTTGTCATGCCTGAATCAATTGCATCATCCGTTGCATCTCTGGAAGTTATCTTTGAGGAGGATAGGTTGGAATCCTACGCCGTAAAGGAGTTACGAGCGATTTGTAAAAACCTGAAAGTCCAAATTAAAGGCCTCACAAGGAAGGAGGAGCTACAGAAGGCGCTGAGGGCCTGGGTAGCAGCCAGACATGCCAATGGGCAGCCTGGTAATCTCAGTGAGGAGGTGGAGGAGCCTATTTCCAGGGTGGATGTGCTTTTGGGTAGGGGGAACCCGCCAGGTCAGGCAGCAGCAGTCTGTCCCCAGAGGAGCTGGAGGACAGGCGGGAGGCAAGGCAGTTTGAGCTGCAGAAGCTCAGGCTGGAGAGTGAGCGGGAGGAGAAGAGATTGGCCATAGAGGAGAGGAAGATGCTCTTAGAGCATGAGAGAGAACTGAAGGAGCTAGAACTTAGGAGTAAGTCAGGCTCAGATGGTGGCAGCAATTCGTCCAGAAAGGCAGACAGGATTGTGCACATTCCCAAGAACGTAGGCAAGGAGTTCAAGAAGGGGGATGACATACAATCAATCAATCAATCAATCAATCATGTCACTTATAAAGCGCACTACATACCCGCGAGGGTCTCAAGGCGCTGGGGGAAGCGGGGGTGTTGCTGCTACTGATCGAAGAGCCAGGTCTTGAGGAGTCTTCTGAAGGCCAGTAGGTCTTGGGTCTGTCGGAGGTTGGTGGGGAGGGTGTTCCAGGTCTTGGCGGCGAGGTGGGAGAAGGATCTGCCGCCGGCGGTCGTTTTCCAGATGCGGGGGACTGTGGCGAGGGCGAGGCTGGTCGAGCGGAGCTGGCGGGTGGGGGTGTAGAAGCTGAGTCGTCTGTTGAGGTAGGCTGGTCCGGAGTTGTGGAGTGCTTTGTGTGCGTGGGTGAGGAGCTTGAAGGTTATCCTCTTGTTGACAGGGAGCCAGTGCAGGTCTCTCAGGTGGGGTGTGATGTGGCTGCGTCGGGGGATGTCGAGGATTTAGTGGTTTCAGGGTTATGAGGCAGCCATACACATGAATGGGGTCCCTGAGGAGAATTGGGGAGCAGGATTGTGGCCACTTTTCCCGGAAGAAGCAAGGGATGCTCTGATAGCTTTGGGTAAGGGGTATCACCTCACCTATGCTGACATGAAGGATGCCCTTCTCACGAAGTATGGTCTTACTCCTGAAAAGTACAGGGATCAGTTCAGGTCCAGTAAGAAGTCTGATGCCAACACTTGGTTGGAATGTGTGGATGTGTTCTGCAGGTCTCTGGATGGTTGGGTGAAGGGCAGTAGTGTAACAGATTTTCAGGGGCTCTACAACTTGATTGCATGGGAGCACTTGTCTAGTCTATGTTTTGCAGATCTGCGCCAGCACCTAGTTGATAGTAAGCTAACTGACCCCAGAAAGCTTGCTATGGAAGCGGACCGCTGGGTGAGTACCAGGGTCCACAAGAAAGCGTTTGGGGGAGACTCAGCCAAAGGTGGGCAGGGTCCCCAGCAGAAAGGTGGGGGACAAGGGTAAAGCACAGGAGTTCTCTAAAGGGCCCCAAACTAGTACCCAGGGTAAAGGTTCCCAGCCCCCGGTGATAAGAAGAAAGGGGTCTCTACAGGGAAGCCTGTTGAGACCGGCCCCGCAAGTGTTATGCATGTGACCAGGTAGGTCACTTTAAGGGGGACCCCAAGTGCCCGAAGGGGACACAGCCACCCACCGGTGGACAGTCCAAAGTGTTGGCTAGTGTAGCGCTTGGGGAGGAGGGGTGCCCACAGGAGGGTGGGGATCCTGCAGAAATGACCCTTGTCTCACTAGGGGACAGTGAGATGGTCCCAGGAAACCAGGTGCCCCCTAACACAAAAAATATAGCACCTGGGTGACCATTAATGGGAACAGGGTAGAGGCTCTCAGAGATACTGGAGCCAGTGTGACCTCAGTCCGGTGTCACCTGGTGTCTGAGAAGCAAGTAGTCCCAGGAGCATTCCACCAAGTAGTTGCTGTCGACAACTCTGAGCGCCAGTGTATGGTGGCGCAGGTTCCCTTTGAATGGGGTGGGGTCGCAGGTCCCTTGAGGGTGGTTGTGAGCCCTACCATGCCTGTAGATTGTCTGCTAGGAAACGACCTGGAGCAGTCCTTATGGAAGGAGGTGGAGCTCAGGTCTCACTTGGAGATGCTTGGGTTGCCAGAGTGGGCATGCGTGTCTACTCGGTCAATGGCAGCCAGAAAGGGTGATCAAGAGGACTTGGAGCCTGAAACAGTGGCCCAAGTCCCTGCCAAGAGAAAAGGCAGGGGGCGCGGGAAACCGGCCCCCGAAGTTCCCACGGACCGGGAGGAAGCGGACCTCGAGGGGACGCCCGGTGCCTACAGGGGAGCAGGTAGCCGAACTGGGAGACATCTCTGAGCTGACCCATTGGCAGCAAGAAGGGGGTCCCACCAGGGAGGAGTTCTGCAGGGAGCAGAACGAGTGCCCTACTCTGGAGGGTCTGCGGCGGCAGGCTGCAGACCAGGCAGCTGGTAATCAGTCCGGGTCACATCTGATCTACTGGGAGAGTGGTCTCCTATACAGTGAGCCTAAGGTTGCTGAGCCTGGGTCAGCCCGTGTGCTGGTGGTACCCCAGCGCTTCAGGACCTTCCTACTGGGTCTGGCTCATGACGTGCCTTTGGCAGGACATTTGGGGCAGGACAAGACCTTTGACAGGCTTGTCACCCACTTCTTTTGGCCCCAAATGCGAAGGCAGTCAGATGCACACTGTAGGTCTTGCCAAACTTGCCAGGCAAGTGGTAAGAGTGGGAGGAAGGTCAAAGCTCCTCTCCAACCTTTTCCTGTTGTTGGAACACCCTTTGAAAGGGTAGGGATGGATATTGTGGGGCCACTGGATCCCAAGACAGCCATGGGCAACAGGTACATCCTGGTCTTGGTGGACCATGCCACCCGGTACCCGGAGGCAATCCCTCTCAGGACAACGACGGCGCCAGTGGTGGGCCGGGCGTTAATGGGGATCTTTTCCCGTGTGGGATTCCCCAGAGAGGTGGTTTCTGATAGGGGGACCAATTTCATATCGAAGTATATGACATCCCTGTGGAAGGAGTGTGGTGTAACCTACAAGTTCACCACTCCTTACCACCCACAAGGAAACGGTCTGGTGGAGAGATTCAACCAGACCTTGAAAGGCATGATCAAGGGTCTAACAGAACCCATGAGGCGTAAGTGGGACGTTCTCTTGCCATGCCTACTCTTTGCATACAGGGAGGTGCCTCAGAAGTCTCTTGGGTACAGCCCCTTTGAGCTCCTGTATGGCCACCCTGTCAGAGGACCTCTGAGTTTGGTTAAGGAAGGCTGGGAGGCAGCTCCCAGGAAAACTCCCCAGGATGTATTTAGCTACATGCTGGCCTTTAGAAACCAAACTGCCCGCTTCAGGAAACTCGCTCAGGCGAACCTAGAAGCAAGCCAGGAAGAAATGAAGAGATGGTATGACCAGAATGCCACTCTGGTCGAATTTCAACCTGGGCAGAAAGTGTGGGTCATGGCCCCAGTGGCACCTTGTGCCTTGCAGGACAAGTGGACTGGGCCATATGAGGTAAAGGAGCGCAAAAGTGACGTCACCTACCTGGTGGATTTGCAGGCTCCAAGGAACCCGTTGAGGGTCCTTCACGTGAACCGCCTCAAGCCCCACTTCGAGAGGTCCGAAGTGAGTATGCTCTTGGCGACAGATGATGGGGTGGAAGAGGAGAGTGAGCCTCTCCCTGACCTCCTGCCTACCAAGGAGCATGATGGGTCAGTAGAGGGTGTGATCCTCTCCCCTACTCTGACTCAGGAGCAGCAGGGGGACTGTCGCCAGTTGTTGGGACAGTTCGCCCCACTGTTCTCTCTGACTCCCGGTGTTACTCACTGGTGTACCCATGACGTGGACACTGGTGACAGCCCTCCTGTGAAGCACAAGATTTACAGGTTGACTGACCGGGTCAGAGCCAGCATCAAGGAGGAGGTCTCTAAGATGTTGGCGTTAGGGGTGATTGAGCCCTCCCACAGTCCTTGGGCCAGCCCAGTGGTCTTGGTCCCAAAGGCTGCGGCGCCCGGTGCCACTCCAGAACTCCGGTTTTGTGTGGACTACCGTGGGCTCAATGCCGTCACCAGGACTGACGCGCACCCCATCCCCAGAGCTGATGAGCTCATTGATCGGTTGGGAGCTGCCCGGTTCCTCAGCACGTTTGATTTGACGTCTGGGTACTGGCAGATTGCCTTAACCGATGGGGCCAAGGAGAGATCAGCATTCTCAACCCCAGAAGGTCATTACCAATTCCGGGTGATGCCCTTTGGGTTGAAGAATGCCCCTGCCACCTTTCAGAGGTTGGTCAATCAGGTGTTGGCCGGGCTGGAGGATTTCAGTGCCGCCTACCTGGATGACGTTGCTGTGTTCAGTTCCAGCTGGGAAGAACATTTACAGCACCTTGAGAAAGTGTTGAGGGCTCTGCAAGGTGCAGGCCTCACGATCAAGGCCAGTAAGTGCCAGATCGGGCAGGGTTCTGTGGTGTACTTGGGACACCAGGTAGGAAGCGGCCAGGTGGCGCCCCTACAACCCAAGATTGACACCATTCTGGCTTGGGAATCCCCCAAAACCCAGACAGAGGTGAGAGCCTTCTTAGGTCTCACCGGCTATTATAGGAGATTTGTTAAGGGCTATGGCACCATCGTTGCCCCCTTAACAGAGCTGACCTCTAAGAGGCAGCCCAGGAAAGTGATCTGGACTGAGTCCTGCCAGAAAGCTTTTGATGCCCTGAAGGCAGCCATGTGCACGGCGCCCGTGCTCAAGGCACCTGACTTCTCCAAAGAATTTGTCGTGCAGACTGACGCTTCAGAGCATGGTGTGGGAGCGGTGCTCTCACAACTGAACGAAGATGGCCTGGATCAGCCTGTAGTCTTCCTTAGCAGGAGACTACTTCCCAGGGAACAGAGGTGGAGTGCCATAGAAAGGGAAGCTTTTGCTGTGGTCTGGGCACTGAAGAAGTTGAGACCATACCTGTTTGGGACTCACTTCCGGGTTCAGACAGACCACAGGCCCCTCAGATGGTTGATGCAAATGAGGGGTGAGAATCCAAAACTGCTGAGGTGGTCCATCTCCCTACAGGGAATGGACTTTACGGTGGAGCACCGTCCTGGTACAGAACACGCCAACGCAGATGGTCTGTCCAGGTTCTTCCGCCTTAGTGAGGAGAACTCCAATGGGGTTGGGTAGTTCTCCCTACTTTCAGCTGGAGGGGACATGTGTTAGACTTGGCATCTTTTGGCGTGTTTCCCCTGACTTTTTGCTTTCTGACGTCCCGGTTTTGACTCTGTTTTTGCTGGTGTAATGATTCTGCGCACTTTCCTCACTGCGGTCCAGTGGGAAAGTGCAAGTGCTCCTGTATAAAATGCGTTATGGATTGGTGTTTCCATGATTGGCCTATTTGGTTTATGTGTCAGTCCCTTGTAAAGTGCACTGCGAGTGCCAGGGCCTATAGACCAAATGCTGTTGGTGGGCTGCAGCACTGGATTGTGCCACCCACGCAAACAGCCCGTAAAGTGTAACTCGGGCCTGCCATCGCAGAGCCTGTGCGCAGCCTGGGGCTGCCATGTCGACTTGGCACGTGCACACACTTGCAAGTCCCTAAACCTTCCCTTTGCTACATGTTAGTCACCCCTAAGGTAGGCCCAAGGTACCCCTGTGGGCAGGGTGCGGTGTATGCGAAAGGTAGGACATGCCCGGGTGTGTGCGGCATGTCCTGATAGTGAATTACAGCCTAGTTCGTTTTTCACTATTGCAAGGCTACCTGTTCCCCTAGGCCAGAACGGGCAGTTTTGATTATTACAGCTTATAATCCTAACTGACCCCGGGAACATGGTAGAAATTCGAGTTTAGTATGCCTGGACTCAGAAAGATAAAATCCAGCTTTTAGTGAAGTTGGTTTTAACATTCTGTGTTTGAAAATACCACTTTTAGAAAGTGGGTATTTTCTTGTCTAACCATCCAAGCCTGCCTCTGCGAGGTTGTGTATTCCTTGTCTGGAGTGTGAGTGACAGGGGCTGGGGGATGCCAGGAGACAGGGTGAGTCAGCGCAGGGCTGAATAGCCAGATCGACATGTAGATGGGTGGGAGGGGTCGCACCTGGGCCCTGAATAGGACAGTGCCTTCCCTCCACAATGCTGGCTCCACCTCCTGTGGTGCGTCTGATGTCCCTGGCCTACTCACTGAAAGAAGGGACGGAGACTTGTCAACAAAGTGCTCCAGAACTGGTTTGGACTAGGCAAAGGCCTCTCTGCCTTCAGAGAACAAAGGAATTTGGGATATAAATATTGGGGCCCTGACCCCATGAATTTAGATCTCGCTGGAATCAAGGAACCTGCCAAGACGAAGAGCTGGAAGAGCTGCCAGGAGGAGTACTGCCCCTTTGCTGTGTTGTTGCTTTGTTGGGTTGGCCTGCAGCTGCTGCTTCTGCCTTGGGCAGTGAAAGGATTGGACTGAACTTTCTACAAACTTGTGCTGAGTATCTCCAAGGGTCTGAAACCGAGCTGGCCTCCTGTTAAGAAGTCTCAGGGACTACAAAGACTTCACAAGCCTCTGGGTACCGCTTCTGGAACGCTGTTTCAGTTGCCACAGAGGAAGGGAACTGCAACCGACTCCGTCAACCGAATCCATCCCTGGCCGGTGACCTGTTTGCACCGCAGACCGCATCGCCCCGCTTCGCATCGCAACCCTGGTCTCACCGTGGGCGACGTCCAACGCCGCCAACATCGAGCCGCTGCTTGCACCGTGACCTGTGGGCACCGCAGTTCGCATCGCATCGCATCGCTTCACTGAACCAACCGGACCCGACCGACGAGGTCGCTGCAACTGGCTCAGAGTGTCGAGACCGCACCGCATTTGGGGCACCGCTCGCACGTCTGCGACGCACCGCTCCGACTCGCACCGCTGTCCGATGCCAGCTCCCGCACTCCGGCTTGGTCGCCTGCATCGCAACCTGTCAGCACCGCATCGAGCATCGTCTCACCCTGCATCGCACGCCTTGGACTCACCGACTCCGTCTGCACGACGCTCATCGAGCCGCTGCCTGCACCGCATCGAGGGACACCGCACCTTGCATCGCTCCGTCTTGCACCGCAACCGTGACGAACGCCGACCGGCTCGTACTCTCCGTACCAGCCACAACGAGAAAGGTACTGTAACCGAGTCTGTTCATGACTCTGCTGGCCCGTATCGACGCGGTCGGCTGGAACTGTTAGACTCTGTGGTTTTCAGCATCACGGTAGGCTCGGACGGAGCTACCGACTCGTATGAACTTTGCTTTTGTGCTATTCCTGCAAAGAAGAAGTTAACGTATCAAGTATTCATTCGTAAAGTATAGTATTGTGGATTTTTGTCGTAATTGGTCTTGTCTTGAGTATATAAAATATTGGTTATTTTTCTAAACTGGTGTGGTGTCCGTTTGTAGTGCTTACACTGTATTACTGTTGGTTATGTGCAAATGCTTTACACACTGCCTCTGAATTAAGCCTGACTGCTCGTGCCAAGCTACCACGAGGGTGAGCAGGGGTTACTTCACGAGTGTAACACCCTTACCCTGACTAGGAAGAAGGGTCCCTACTTGGACAAAGGTGCAAGCCCTTGCCAACTAGAGATCCCATTTCTAACAGGTGGGAAATAAAGCAAATGTATTAATTTGAAGGGGCGGGAAGTTAAATACAATAGGCTTCACAAATTAAGCCAAATTTGTCATGGTGCGAGAATCCACCTCCTGTCCCTGTCCAATCAGAGGTAGTGGTCCCATATTTTAGCAACATTAATGGGAGGTACATGGGCGTAGAAGGGTATAATAGAATATAGCATTAGTAATTAGTTAGCACAGACTCTCAGAACACACAGAAGAGCTCCAGGCTGCCATGCTGATCGGTTGCTGACTGAATCCCTATCCGGAAGAGGTCCTGAGGAGGGGGCAGCGGAGTCCATTAGACGGGAGAATCGAGGAGAACTCATATGCCAGAGAGGGGAACGGCGCAGGCGTCGTTGTAGAGAGGTCACCAGTCCGGTCCTGATCCTGAAGAAGGTCCTTGCTTTTCATCCTTCCAGGGTCTTATTCTTTCCAACTCCTTGGCTAAGGGGCTGGGTTCTCGCATCTAGGTAACTATAATGCAACCTTTAGTTGCGCTGCTGTCTCTATCCTCTCTTATTTCCTTAAACACTGTCATTTTTTAGAAAATTCGTTCCTATGCTTCCTCTTGGGTATTCTGATCAAATACCGTATTTTCTGTATTTTACTCTGCTAAAACTTTAGATAAACATTTTAAAACTTCCTGACTCAGTGGTTATTTCAGGATTATTGTATTATAGTGAATGTCACTCATTTTAAATTTCCCAATTAGCAAAGGATCCATTGGTAAGTTATTACTCTTCAATCAGAAGGTAATTGGTAGCAGGGATTTTTTATAAAAGAGTACATCTGACACCCAGCGTAAGTATTAGCGTAGTGTGAATGTATGGGCCCAAGTGAGTACATGGTGTATGAATGCTGTTGGCTAATATCACGCTGGATCAGTTTTCTGGTAAGCAGAGGACGGTTAATGTTACTCTTTGTTAATTGGGTAATGAGAATTTTATTTGTATTTTTATGAACTAACATACGCTTATTTTGAGTTTTGTTTTATGTTGTCTAGAAATCCCCGGGAAAAGAATAGTGGGTGGCAAGTGGAAGCCATACTGCAGTGAGGTTATCTGTCAGGCAGAAATAGTACTGAGAAGTTAAGCAGGACTTCAAGTACTTGTTAGGGACTCTATGCGTGTGAGTATTAGCAAAAAGAGTACGCTGATAAAAATTTGATGTTATATCACCTAGTAAGGGTAACATTGAAGAAGTAACAGGTACTTCTGGAGCTTGTGTGAAGAGTAGACGGAAGTGTTTTACTTGTAGTGTATGTATTAGTAAACGGAAAGGTTTTACTAAAGTGTGGAAGAAACTATCTTTTTCGAAATTAGTGGAAACTGGCACGATAGCGAATGTTCTATGTTGTTACTGAAACTTAATTAAGATTTATAGAGAAAATAAGTTTGCGTAAATTTTTGTAAAGGGAGGGTCAGTTTCCGGAGAGGGAGCTGACGTCACAAAACGCCGCGCTGTGGTAGGTTGAAGCAGCGGGTATGGAGAATCTCTTGTAAAGGAGGGGTCAGTAGTCAGGAGTGGTACTGACGTCACAGGTGTCGCGCTGGGATTGGTTAAACCAGTGAGGACAGAAAAGAGCGGATTGTAAAGGAGGGGTTGACAAAGAAACGTCACCAAAAAGGCCGCGCAAGGATTGGCCTAGAAATAAAAGTTAGCAGACATTTGATTGGTTGAGATTTTAGAAGCACAATTTTGAGTGGATAAGAATTGCATGTTAAAACGCGATCCGACTTTAACAGGGAATCGTCCAGATAGGAGATTTCTAGGGTTTGCAGAATACAATTTTATACACCGAAGATTAGATAGAATGTACGGAGAAAGAAGAAAAATGTCATTCTTACAAAAGATTAAGAATTATTTTAAAAAGGACAAACCAATCAAAACTAGGGAAGGAATTATTATTCCACCAGCTAAAACGCCAGCATCATACATGATGATGGAGAGAGGTTATCATACTTGTGTATGGATGGAGAATTGGATAGAATATACCAAAAATGATGGAGTATTAGCCTTTCCTGAAAATGGCACTTTCAATGGAAGAATTCTTCAAAACTTGAGATTGAGAATGAATGATTTAGAACCCAGACCTAGATTAACCCAGTATGAAGCCCTAGAAGAGTGGGAAACCGAGGCATTTGAGCGGGATAGATCTAGAAGTAATAGGAGTTACCCAGGATTTTACCCCAGATATTTATGTGAGTCAAGAGAGGGTCAGATGAAACAATGGAGAAGGATAATGATTACAGAGGGACTGTATCTATTATTCACAGAAGGAGAGAAATCAGGAGGCAAATGTACAGAAAAGACAAAACATTTAATGAGAAATGAGGAGTCTGAAGACGAATTTATGGAAGAAATGTTAAGAAATCCCCCACCATATCAGGAAGGGACAAGTGGATGTCCTCCTAGTGCACCACCACAAACTCCAATGGTACCAAAGGTAATGCATGAATTTACCCCGACTAGAATACTTCATGATAAAGAAAAGGAAGCTTTAGAAAAGACCAGAGCAGAATTAGTACGGAAAATAACTCAGATAAAAGTACATCCTGATTCATTGACTATTCCGGTAACAATTGGTCCAGTAGTTCCATTATATGGTACTCAAGGAAACTGCCCTCCATTAATACCTGTACCAACTCCTATGAATACTCCTGTAAATCCTTCACAACATGAAACTCCAGTAATAATTGAAGATCAATTTAGTGATTGTGATTCCACAATATCACTCATGGACTTGCCTATCAGAGATGCAGTAAAGGGCACTCCTAGGAAAGAGGTATCTGAAGGTTCAAAAGATGTGAGTTTAATAACTTCATCAGGGGCAAAGAGTGCCACCATAGTAACACCTGAAGATCTAGAAAGATGGGTACAAGAGTCAGTCAAACAGTGCACTCCTCCAAAAGTATTGGATATCCATAAATTAAAAGTTGAATTAGAAGAAATAATAGCAGGAAATGTAGGAGTAGAACGCTTAAATTCCTATGATGAAGAAGAATTATTGTTCCTGTGTAGGAATATCACTAGAAATGTGAGGTTATTTCATGAAAAACTGTCCAATCTAGCACTACAGATGGGGATAGAAATAGGGAGATCAAAAGTACTACAGAAACCCTATAGAGCAGAATTTTCAGACAAAGATTTAGACAATATGAATGCATCTGGAAGAAGACTGCAAATAAGAGAATTAATGTTAGTTTTACAAAAATGGGGAGATCTAGATAAATGGAGATCTAGGTGGGCCAAGAAAAAAGAAGAAGCACGAACAAGTAGAACAGCATCAGAATATGTGATGAAGGAAGCAGGAAAAGCAGACCAGATGTATCCAATGTGAGAAGTTGCGGGAGGAGGATATGTACATGTCCCATGGAGCAGACAGGATATTTTATCATTTACGAATGATTTTCCAAAATTGAGGGAAAAACCAATTGAATGGTATAAACAGGTTGAGAGGTTTGTGAAAGTGTCAAAGGTACTGTTGAAGGATTTAGATGGTTTGTTTGACATAGTGGTACCTGCCGATTTATGGACAGATTGTAAAATCACAGTTGATTGGCCTAGTGATGAATATCCTAGAGATCCGAAAACAGGTGCCCCGTCAAATGATGTGATGAAAAAGTATCAGCAGGTGATAACATACGTGAAAGGGAAAATACCCCCGAAAGAAACAGATTGGGTGAAAATAGATCGAACTACCCAGGAAGCCAGTGAAACAGTACATTCTTATTATGAGCGCCTATTGCAGGTGTTTAAACAGTATAGTGGATTTGAGGACATTGGAGACAAAAATATGAGTCAGTTTGTGTATCGGTTTGTTTTCGGTCTAAAGCCAGAGATTTGCCAGATGATTAAACAACACATGCTGTGTTGGCAGGAAAAGCCCATAGATGAAATTTTGAAATATGCGAAATATTGTGGAGACGATATTGAGGATAGACACAAGAAATTGCAGGAGAAAGTGATGTGGGCACAAGTGAAAATGGCAGAGAAACAGGGAATTAATTTGGAAAATCCGAGTGAAAATCAAGGAAAAGATTCTGGAACGAGTGGTGATACGGGAAATGGTGGAAAATTTAGAGGACGAATGAGTAGAGAAGAAGCTAAAAAGAAATTTCCTTGTCATGGATGCGGAAAATTGGGGCATTGGAAGGATGAATGTAAAAAGATTTGGAATAATAATGGCCCAAATCAAAACTTAAATCCACAGACGCAGAATGACTCACAGCAGGGTGTAAATCCCCAGAGTCAATTACCATCTCCACCTGTTCAGGGTAATGTAAACAGAGCAAAACACGGTACAGACATCGGATACTCAGGAGGAAGTGGTAAGAATGATTATATGACATCACAATTTCTTTTGCAGGACAATTACTGTAAATTCGACTCATGACGGTGCCTAGGAGAGGGGAAGAAGGAGTGCATACTTGGCGCATCCTTACAGGTAGATCAGTCTGGTCCATATGTTGAAGGAAATGTGAAAGGTAATGATATTACTTTCCTTTTGGACACTGGTGCTACCAGGTCTACTGTGAGATCAGCAGACATCCCAGACCTTCCTCTCTCTGGTGAAGATATCCAAGTAGTAGGGGTAGCTAACCAAAGAATTAGAACACCTCTTACCGAACCAATGGAAGTTAAAATTGGAAACTTCAGAGAAATGCACCAATTTGTAGTGTGCGATTCTAGCCCAGTGAATTTATTAGGTAGAGACTTATTGTGTAAAATGAACTGTACAATTTTCTGCACGCCGGATGGTGTGGCAGTTCAGACACCAGATGAGGACCATGTATATAAAATTATGGTTGCAAAACAAGGTACAGAAATAGATTAAATGTTTTCGCTGATAACAAAAGATGAGTTGCCAGAAGAATTAAAAGGTACAGTAAACTCAATAGTATGGGATTTCACCGGAAAAGAAGTAGGACTTATGGCAAAAATAGATCCAGTTCAAATTACGGTAAAAGAAGGTGCGATTTTCCCAAATACTAAACAATACAAAATGAGTGCAGAAGTAAAAACAGGAGTCATTGAAGAAATCAATCGAATGGTAAAACAAAACATCCTAAAAGAAGTAATGAGTAGCCCATGTAATTCACCAATCATGGGACTAAAGAAACCTAGTGGAAAATATAGGATTGTTCAGGACCTGCGTAAAATAAACAAGATTGTGGAACCATGTTGTCCCATAGTACCAAATCCTGCAGTAATTCTATACCAGATCCCTTGGAATGCAGGATGGTTCACAGTAATTGATTTATGTCAAGCATTCTTTTCAATACCATTGCATCCAGACAGCCAGCATCTTTTCTCATTTAAATTTGAGAACAAGGTCTATGTGTGGAATCGTGTTCCTCAGGGGTACACAGAAAGTCCTTCCATCTTCAACCAGATACTGAAAAAGTGCCTGGAAAAACTAGTGATGCCAGGAAGCTCAGTCTTAGTACAATATATCGACGACTTATTAGTAGCATCGACCACCAGAGAAGACTGTGTTGTTGATTCCATAGCATTATTAACTCTTTTAGCTGAGGAAGGGCATAAAGTCTCACCTGAAAAGTTACCGTTTTGCAGGACAGCTGTCAAATATCTGGGACACCAAATTGAGAAGGGAAAAAGAAGAGTAACCTCTGAAAGAGTAGAATTAATAAAGAGAATGCAAATGCCTGTAACCCAAAGACAAGTGAGAATGTTCCTAGGAATAGTAGGATACTGTCGACAATGGATACCAAATTTTTCCATGTTGGCTAAACCCTTAATTAACATGACGAAAAAGAAAGCAAAGGACCCTGTTGAATGGGAGGATGAAAGTGTAGAAGCTTTTGTAAAATTGAGAAATGCACTTTGTTCAGCACCTGCCTTAGGCATGCCTGATTATAAAAGAGAATTCGCATTATTCTGTCAAGAGAGAGAAAATTGTGCACTTTCTGTCTTAACTCAGAGACAGGGACTAGACAGACGTCCTATAGCATATTTTTCTGCTACATTGGATCCAGTAGCAGCCGCATTGCCAGGATGCCTAAAAGCAGTGGCAGCGACTTGCTTCAGCATTGAACAAAACGAGTCAATTGTGATGGGACATCCTGTAAAAGTGTATGTTCCACATGCAGTTGTGATTCTATTAACAAGAACCCGAACTCAGCATCTTACTCCTAGTCGGCTGACTAAATACGAGAGAATAATAATGGGTGCTGAAAATGTGACCATGGTAAGGTGTACAATAATAAATCCAGCAAATCTATTGCCAGACCCATATCATGAAACAAATAAAGATGACGAAGAAGATGAACATGATTGTGTACAGATTACAGAATTATGTACAAAACCACGCCCAGACATTGAGGAACAGCCTCTTAAAAAGCCAGACAGGGAGTTATTTGTCGATGGTTCATGTCAAAGACATGAAGATGGTAAACTAACTGCTGCCTATGCAGTATGTGAATTAACTGGAATAGTCGAAGCATCCTATTTACCAGGAGTCAAATCTGCACAAGTAGCTGAATTGATAGCTTTGATAAAAGCTTGCAAAATTGGGAGGAATCAGAGAGTGACCATATTTACAGATAGTCAATATGGTTACGGGGTCGTGCATTATTTTGGCCAACTGTGGATGCAGAGGGATTTCATGACTTCTTCAGGATCCCCCATTAAAAATGGACAATTTGTAAGGGAATTGCTAGAAGCAATACAATCACCAAAAGAATTGGCTGTGGTGAAATGTGCCGCACACCAGTCAGGAGATGACTGGGTGGTAGTCGGCAACAGATATGCAGACTTGGTGGCTCAACATTGTGCCAAAACCAGAACGTCAGTAAATAAGAGGGTGGAAAGAATGGGAATCAGCTGCCAACTTATGCTGTTTATGCCACCTGAAACTTGAAATGAAGGGAAAAGATTGCAAGATGAGGTTGATGAAGTTGAAAGAAATTTGTGGATCAAAGTGGGTTGTTCTCAAAGAAGAGAGGATGAAGTATGTGTCAGTACAGATGGCAGACCAGTCATGCCAGATTGTTTACTCTCACAAATGGCCAGGATGTATCATGGAGACACACACATAGGGAGAGATGCAATGATTAGACTGTTCAGACAAAATTGGTACAATCCCAAATTTAGAGCTGTTACAGAGAGTCTATGCCAGAGATGTCTAACTTGCCAAATGCATAATCCAGGCAGGAAAACGATAATTGGGTTTGGAAAGATTGGAAAGGCAGAGGGCCCATTTATAAGACTCCAGTTCGACTTCATACAGTTACCACCATGCAGAGGGCTGAAATACGTACTAGTCATAGTGTGTCTGTTTTCAAAGTGGGTGGAGGCTTATCCAACTAGGAGAAATGACAGCATTACAGTTGCAAAACTGTTGTTACGTGAGCTCATACCTAGGTTTGGTTTCCCAGTATCTTTGGAATCAGATAGAGGAAAACACTTTAACAGCGAAGTGATCCAGATAATATGTGAAGCATTCCAAATCAAACAGAAATTGCACTGTGCATATCGCCCAGAGGCTTCTGGAGTGGTTGAACAATTGAATGGCACTATAAAGTCAAGACTGGGAAAAATGTGTGCATCAACATCATTAGAGTGGCCAGACGCACTGCCACTTGTTTTGATGGGAATAAGAAGCATTCCTGATAGAACGACAGGATTGAGCCCACATGAAATTATGATGGGAAGAGCAATGAGACAAACACATGTTCCCACAAACAAATTGGTAAATATTTCTGATGATATGGTTCTGGATTATTGCAAAGGATTGGCTGATCTCGTGCGTTCTGTCTCTCATCAGGTTGGAGAAGACGCAGTTTCCAGGCAGCCTGAACTAGAACATGATCTGAATCCTGGTGATTAGGTGGTAGTAAAGAATCACACCAGAGAAACGTGTCTATCACCCAGGTGGAGCAGACCCCTGACCTTGACTGGTAGGTCGCTCCCCCACCACACAGCTCCGTCTGTGTGCCCTGCTGCTGCCCCTGATTGTGCTAGTTTTTCCTTTCTGTGCCCCCTTGCTGCCCCTGATTGTGCTCGCTTTTTCCTTTCTGTGCCCCCCTTGCTGCCCCTGATTGTGCTCGTTTTTTCCTTTCTGTGCCCCCTTGCTGCCCCTGATTGTGCTCGTTTTTTCCTTTCTGTGCCCCCTTGCTGCCCCTGATTGTGCTCGCTTTTCCTTTCTGTGCCCCCTTGCTGCCCCTGATTGTGCTCGTTTTTCCTTTCTGTGCCCCCTTGCTGCCCCTGATTGTGCTCGTTTTTCCTTTCTGTGCCCCCCTTGCTGCCCCTGATTTTGCTCGTTTTTTCCTTTCTGTGCCCCCCTTGCTGCCCCTGATTGTGCTTGTTTTTCCTTTCTGTGCCCCCTTGCTGCCCCTCATTGTGCTAGTTTTTCCTTTCTGTGCCCCCTTGCTGCCCCTGATTGTGCTCGTTTTTTTTTCCTTTCTGTGCCCCCTTGCTGCCCCTGATTGTGCTCGTTTTTTCCTCTCTGTGCCCCCCTTGCTGCCCCTGATTGTGCTCGTTTTTCCTTTCTGTGCCCCCTTGCTGCCCCTCATTGTGCTAGTTTTTTCCTTTCTGTGCCCCCTTGCTGCCCCTGATTGTGCTCGTTTTTTCCTCTCTGTGCCCCCTTGCTGCCCCTGATTGTGCTCGTTTTTCCTTTCTGTGCCCCCTTGCTGCCCCTCATTGTGCTAGTTTTTTCCTTTCTGTGCCCCCTTGCTGCCCCTCATTGTGCTAGTTTTTTTTTCCTTTCTGTGCCCCCTTGATGCCCTGATTGTGCTCGTTTTCCCTTCTGTGCCTGTTTCCCGCCGCTGCGCCCCTGCGGCCCCGCCCCCTCACTGCCCATTCGCTGCCCCATTCCCTGCTCCTCCCTCCCACCGCCCGTCTGCGCCCGTCCGCGCCGTGACCGCGCCCAGCGCCAGACCCCCTGGTCCGGGCATCCCCCGCGCCCGCCACATCAACAGACGCCGATACGACGCCAGCACCCTCCACGCACTCAACCCCGGAAAAGATCACGCCTGCTACCAGGCCACCCCGAAGCGCACCCAAGGGCCCTTCACCTGCCGGAACTGCAGCTTCGCCAGCACCCGCCCCGCCAAACCACCGCCCAGGAAAGAACCCAACTACCTCAGATGCATCCTCCTCAACACCCGCTCCGCCCGCAAACACGCCATCGAACTCTGGGACCTTCTCGACTCAACCTCCCCAGACGTCGCATTCCTGACGGAGACCTGGCTGAATCCCGCTTCAGCCCCCGACATCGCCATTGCCATCCCGGATGGATACAAGATCACCCGCAGGGACCGCACCAACGGAGTCGGAGGAGGCATCGCCATCGTCCATAGGAACACGCTCAGAGTCTCAACCAACACCGATGACACCCTCAGCACCGCCGAACACATGCACTTCCAGATCCACACCGATCCCAACACCACCCTCAGAGGAACCCTCATCTACAGACCCCCCGGACCCCGACCACAGTTCAGCGATTCCATCGCTGACTTCAGTCAGCACACACGCCATCGCCTCCACGGACTACATCCTCCTCGGGGACCTGAACTTCCACCTCGAGAACAACAAGGACACCAACTCCACCACCCTGATCGACAACCTCGCCACCCTCGGACTCAGACAGCTCGTGACTACACCCACCCACGCCGCCGGCCACACGCTCGACTCCATCTTTTCCGCAAGCCCACACGTCTCCTTCAACCACACCTCCGAACCCCACTGGACTGACCACCACTGCATCCACTTCACCTACAGGAAGCCCACCACGCACTACCGCACCGAACAAATGCCTCGCCGCTGCTGGAGCAGAGTCACGGAAGACCAGCTAACCACAACCCTCGCCCTGAGCCCACCCGCCGAACCCTCCGACCCCGACACCGCCGCCCGCAACCTCAGACAGTGGATCGACGACTGCGCCAACACCCTCGCCCCGCTCAAGAATCCGCCCAACAGCCACACCAGCAAGAAAGCCACCTGGTTCACCGAAGACCTCCAGGCCTCCAAACGAACATGCCGAAAACTGGAGAAGATCTGGCTCCACGAACGGACAGCGGACAGCTACGCCGCCCACAAGAGCGCCACCCGCAGTCACCATCACCTCATCAGATCCGCCAAAAGGGCCTCACTCAAAGACCGTCTAGACAACAACGCACACAACAGCAAAGAGCTCTTCAACATCGTGAAGGAACTCTCCAACCCCAGCTCCAACACCAACGACATCCAGCCGTCGCGAGACCTGTGCGACTCACTGGCCAACTTCTTCCACCGCAAAATCGCCGACATCCACGACAGCTTCAACACCACGACCGCCCCGGCAACCACCGAGACCACTGCCCCCACAACCACCAACCGCCTGCTCTCCTGGACCAACATCAACGACGAGGACACCAGCGAGATCATGAACACCATTCACTCCGGTTCACTGCTAGACCCGTGCCCTCACCACATCTTCAACAAAGCCAGTACAGCCATCGCGCCCCATCTCCGGAAAATAATCAACATCTCCTTCGAGACAGCAACCTTCCCGGAAAGCTGGAAGCACGCCGAGATCACCGCCTTACTCAAGAAACCCAAGGCAGACCCCAAGGACCTCAAGAACTTCCGACCCATCTCTCTGCTCCCGTTCCCCGCGAAGGTCACCGAGAAAATCGTCAACAAACAACTGACCCGCTACCTCGAGGAGAACAACATCCTGGACCCTTCCCAGTCCGGCTTCCGCAGCAACCACAGCACCGAAACCGCCCTCATCGCCGCCACCGATGACATCAGGACCCTGCTAGACAACGGAGAAACAGCAGCCCTCATCCTCCTGGACCTATCAGCCGCCTTCGACACAGTCTGCCACCACACACTACGAACACGCCTTCACGACGCCGGGATCCAAGAGAAGGCCCTGGACTGGACCACATCCTTCCTTTCCGGCAGAACACAAAGCGTCCGCCTCGCCCCCTTCCGATCCAAGGCCACCAAGATCATCTGCGGCGTACCCCAAGGCTCCTCCCTCAGCCCAACGCTGTTCAACATCTACATGGCACCCCTCGCCCACGTTGCCCGACAGCACAACCTCAACATCATCTCCTACGCCGACGACACCCAGCTGATCCTCTCCCTCACCAAAGACCCTCACACCGCCAAAGCCCACCTCCACGAAGGAATGAAGGCCGTCGCCGAATGGATGAGGACCAGCCGCCTGAAGCTGAACTCGGACAAGACGGAGGTCCTCATCCTTGGTTCCAACCCTTCAGCCTGGGACGACTCCTGGTGGCCAACATCACTGGGAACAGCCCCGCCACCCACCGACCACGTACGCAACCTAGGTGTCATCCTCGACCCCACCCTCTCCATGACTAAGCAGGTCAACGCCGTTTCCTCATCCTGCTTCAACATCCTCCGAATGCTCCGCAGGATCTTCAAGTGGATCCCCACCGAAACAAGAAAAACAGTCACCCAGGCCCTCGTCACCAGCAGGCTGGACTACGGAAACGCCCTCTATGCAGGAACGACGGCTAAGCTCCTGAGACGGCTGCAACGCATCCAGAACGCCTCTGCACGTCTTATCCTCGACATCCCCCGACGCAGCCACATCACACCCCACCTGAGAGACCTGCACTGGCTCCCTGTCAACAAGAGGATAACCTTCAAGCTCCTCACCCACGCACACAAAGCACTCCACAACTCCGGACCAGCCTACCTCAACAGACGACTCAGCTTCTACACCCCCACCCGCCAGCTCCGCTCGACCAGCCTCGCCCTCGCCACAGTCCCCCGCATCCGGAAAACGACAGCCGGCGGCAGATCCTTCTCCCACCTCGCCGCCAAGACCTGGAACACCCTCCCCACCAACCTCCGACAGACCCAAGACCTACTGGCCTTCAGAAGACTCCTTAAGACCTGGCTCTTCGATCAGTAGCAGCACCACCCCCCTCTTCCCCCAGCGCCTTGATACCCTCGCTGGTATGTAGTGCGCTTTATAAGTGACATGATTGATTGATTGATTGACCTTGTCAAGTCATATTGACCACCAATACAGCAGTGAAGTGTGCAAGATTTCCTAATTGGATTCACGTAAGCCACACAAAGAGAGTATCAGAACCTGAAGAAGAGAATTCACAGACAACGCCAATCACTGAAGAAGCTGAAGGTTGCCCAGCTGAGGAATCTCAGGCTAGAGGTTCGAGAGAAGCTGACGGAGAACAACCGAGCACAAGTCAGGATTGGATACCAGTGGTAGAAGTTCCTGAAGTATATTACAGAACGAGAAATCAAACAAAATTGCAAGAAATTGAAGAAGATCAAATAGGGGAAGAAGAAACAGTTCAAGATCAAGAAGACAAGACAGTAAAAGATCTTGAACTAAATCAGATAGGGAAAGAAAATTGGACTCAAAACAGTGAAGATTTAATAAACTTTGAAGAGGGACAGACAGGTCTAGAAGAAGCAGGTCAGGCTGCAGAAGTTCACAGTGCAATAAGCCCTGATCAGAAGCAGATAGATCAAGAAGAATTCACAAAAGAACAAGGGGTTAATACGAATGAACATAAAGAAACAAAAAGGGAACAAGATCAAGTAAGACATTGTGGAGCTACTGAAGAGAAACCAATCAGACCAGAAAAGGAACTAACAAAAGAAGCAGTAAACAAAGAAAATAAAGAAGCACAAAGCAGTGAAAATAACGAGATCACTGAAGACGAAAACAGAGAAACAGTGCCAACAAAGAAAACAAGAAAAGGAGATCATTGGCCAAGTGTCATCAAAAGAGTAAAATACCACATAACAACCAGAAGTGAAGATCCAGAACAAGTACCTGAAGGGACAAGTCAAACGGAACAAGAGAAAAAGTCAGGAAAAAGAAAAAGTAAAAGACTGAGACTTGTGAATAACAAATTCAAGGGTCCTGACTGGACTTATATCATTCTTGAAGATTTTGAAAATTCAGAGTCAAGTGACAGTGGTGGCGAAGGAACAAGTGCAGAACTAACTTACGAAGAAGAAACAAGACCACCCTGACTAAGCAAAAGAATAAGCTGAAGAAAAGAAGCAGAGATAAGAAGAGCAATCTTCCTTGTCGAAAAATGCCTGATGATAGAGTTACTGGGAGACCAAAACGAAATTGTTGTAGGAGATGCTGTGCAATTTGCATATGTAGTCTAGTATTAGTACTTATAGTATGGTTATTCCTGATTGTAGCAGTTCCTTACCTTATGATAATAGACAAGAAGATTAATAATGAAACTAAAGGGAGGACAGCAAACATGAAGGGCAATAGAGTAGAGCTAATGGCAGAAGATAAGGCCGAAATTCATCATGAAATAGCTGATAACGACACTAGTTTAAATGTTTTCACAAAGTTATTGTTTCAGTATGTAGACACAATGGAAGTTAGTAATTGTTATGTCTGTATGAAGTTACCTGAATCAGTAGCGGAAGGATTAACATACCATCATTTACCACTGACATATGGCATCTCATGTAGTGTATTAACAAGTTTATTTTATAGAACAGGTAGGCTACAGTATTATTATTCAAACTTAGATGTGATATTTTCAGAGGTTCCGATTCGCAAGAGTATGAACCCAGTGCTTAGCGCTTTAGATGCACAGTTTATGGGAGAATTTTTCTTAACAATGAAATCAATAGACATAACACATGCACGTAGACACAATCTAACATGTTCTTTATTAGAAGAAGAGAAAATATTTTTGAATTTAGTAGAAGATAGAAGACAAGATTTCCAAAAGAAAGCTTCAGAGCATAAGGCTCATTTACCACCTTGGGCAGAAAAAGAAGGGAGTTACACACCTGGCAAGGCTCAAGCTGCTATGGCTCTGGATTTCGAAAAGAAAGGGAAAATTTGTCTACATAGGTAAAAAACTGACTATAACAATGTTTTCATCGGTACCAGTGAATGTGAACACAATTTTTTAATTTTGGGAGGTTGGGGACTTAAAGGAGGAACAGATTCAGTTTTTCCTGGAATATATTATGTATGTGGGAATAAGGCTTACTTTAGGCTTCCTGCACGGTGGTATGGAAGTTGTTATTTTGGAATAGTTTTTCCAAAGATATACCACGTAAAAAGAAACACTGGAAGCAATGAAAACAATGGCGAATTAATACGTAGTAAAAGAGCTAGTTTTTCTGAAATAGTAGGTGATATATTTGGTGCATTGATACCTTCAGTGGGAATAATTCTGAACTCAAGGAAAATATGTAAATTGTCTACAGTGGTTGATCGTTTATCAACGGATACTGCTGGAGGTTTTCTAATGATTAATACGGAAATGGTTGCTATTAGATCTATGGTGATGCAAAATCGACTTGCTCTTGACATTCTATTGGCAAAAGAGGAGGAGTCTGTAAATTATTGAGAACGAAACACTGTTGCACTTACATTCCTGATAAGAGTGCAGAAATTGGAACGTATATTCAGAACATAACTAAACTTGAGAAGGAACTTAAACCACTGGAAGTTGATAGTGTATGGGAAAGATTGACAAATAGTATATCGTCAATTGGAACCTGGTTTGCTAATATAGGGAAAGGACTTATAGGTCAAATATTAGTACCCTTAGCAGGAATAGCAATAATAATTTTAGCAGTAACAATATGGTGCAAATGCTGTAGAAAGAATGGAACGTACAAAGTGACAGAAAAAGGAAAGAAGAGAAAGAGGGATGAAATCGAATTAGAAGAATGGAGAAGTGATTTATACAAGAAATTGAAAGGAGACTGTAAGAATAGAAAAAGTAAAGATGAGAATGAAACAATTTGCTAGAAGTTGGCATCTGATTGAGGGTAGTGTTTTTGATGGCTCAGAAACGCCATCAGAGAGGGAATTGATGGAGCAAGGTTTCAAAATTGAAACTTGCTTGGATGCAATCTTCCTCATAGTATTAATTTATTAAACTTGTACTGTCAAATACTAATACTTGCATTCACGAATATAAAAGGGAAAGATGCTTGCCTATGTGTTTTTCTAACAAATAACGCTTGTTCCTAACCTAAAATGGCCGCTAAAGCGCGGGAACTTCTCTGCGCATGTCGCAACCTGATCACATGGTGTGACGTCTTTCTTTGCTTGGTGGGAAACTTCTGCTTCTGCGCAGTGTGTACTAAAATGGCCGCTCAATGTTCTCACATGCTTAAGCTTGCTCTCATGTCATTATTAAATTGTCGTTTTCATAACGCTACTAATGCAGGGTAGTATTATGACTAAATGGGAATAGAGTTAGGGAAAGTGGGTATACAGTGAAACGTTTTATTTGTGATTTTAATATTTTCTTCTTGCACTTTTAGTAATTTGTAAACTTGGGCCTGGGTTAGTGACTTGAACTCGAGAGATGTGTCTGCTCGAGAGAATGCGCATGTGTCCTGTATGACTGCCAAAATGAAGTCAACTTGGACGTCTTCACAAGGTCATGACCTATTGGCCGAAGATGATGTACCCAATGTATCCGGCGGATAAAAAGTTGCTCTTATCCTGTAAAATGTATAACATTTGTCGTGAGACGGGTGAGAAATAAAGCAAATGTATTAATTTGAAGGGGCGGGAAGTTAAATACAATAGGCTTCACAAATTAAGCCAAATTTGTCATGGTGCGAGAATCCACCTCCTGTCCCTGTCCAATCAGAGGTAGCGGTCCCATATTTTAGCAACATTAATGGGAGGTACATGGGCGTAGAAGGGTATAATAGAATATAGCATTAGTAATTAGTTAGCACAGACTCTCAGAACACACAGAAGAGCTCCAGGCTGCCATGCTGATCGGTTGCTGACTGAATCCCTATCCGGAAGAGGTCCTGAGGAGGGGGCAGCGGAGTCCATTAGACGGGAGAATCGAGGAGAAATCGAGTGCCAGAGAGGGGAACGGCGCAGGCGTCGTTGTAGAGAGGTCACCAGTCCGGTCCTGATCCTGAAGAAGGTCCTTGCTTTTCATCCTTCCAGGGTCTTATTCTTTCCAACTCCTTGGCTAAGGGGCTGGGTTCTCGCATCTAGGTAACTATAATGCAACCTTTAGTTGCGCTGCTGTCTCTATCCTCTCTTATTTCCTTAAACACTGTCATTTTTTAGAAAATTCGTTCCTATGCTTCCTCTTGGGTATTCTGATCAAATACCGTATTTTCTGTATTTTACTCTGCTTAAACTTTAGATAAACATTTTAAAACTTCCTGACTCAGTGGTTATTTCAGGATTATTGTATTATAGTGAATGTCACTCATTTTAAATTTCCCAATTAGCAAAGGATCCATTGGTAAGTTATTACTCTTCAATCAGAAGGTAATTGGTAGCAGGGATTTTTGATAAAAGAGTACATCTGACACCCAGCGTAAGTATTAGCGTAGTGTGAATGTATGGGCCCAAGTGAGTACATGGTGTATGAATGCTGTTGGCTAATATTGCGCTGGATCAACTATATAGGGAGAGTATGAAGGGTTAAAATTCCTATTTGAAGGTATTAGGCTAAATATTGGCCAGTAGGGGCAGCTACAGTAAGGAGATCCTCTCTTCGGAGTTGTAACCGTCGTTTGCACTTGAAATCAAGGGTATGATGATGTGCCTGATGTTTTTGAAGGGGTCTTTCCTCTAATATATGTAGTCGAGGCTTACTTCCTTGTTTGGTGTAGAGGAAAAAACATTGGAAAAGGGTCCCGGTGCGGTCGCGTTGGAGGTAGCGGCCGCACCGGGAGAGAGAGGGTTATTGTGCCCCGGGGAGTGGCGAGGTGAGGAGCCTTTATTTATTGTATTTATAGATGCATCGGCTTGCGTATGCGCCGGCAGCCTCAGTGCCGGTCACGTGAGCCGCGTTGTATAATAAGCAGTGCGCGCGGGGCCGCGTTAGTGAGAGCGAGGCCCCGGCGAGTCTTTTAAAGATGAGCCGCAGAGCGAGGCCCCGGTGCGTCTTTTAAAGACGAGCCGCTTAGCGGTGAGGGGAAAGGAAATTGGTGTCTCCGAGAGAAAGGGGGGAGGCTTGGCATACATGGGAAATGTGCGAATATGGTGAAAGGGGGGCAGTCCAAGGATTGGGGGAAGGGAAAAGGTTCAAATACCTTAAAGTGAGTAAATCAGCATCTCGCAGGCATACAAACAGCACAATATAGCGCAAATAGTCAAATAAGGTCTAAAAAGACATATAATAAATCTTAGTTGGATTAAAGGCAGTTATAAGGATAATTGAGAGGAAAGAAAATAAGGATTACTTATCTGGTGAGCAGCAGCAATAAAAGAAGGAAGATGGCTGCCTGTAGCTGGACTATATACATGATTAGAATGTTTTCAAAGTTCTAAATTCTTGTTAATTGTTGCTGCTGTGTGAGCTGGCAATAAAAGGAGACTGCATAATATTGGCCTCCGTGTCGTGCCATAAAATCCTGAGTGACCACATAGAGTGGGTGACTATGCTACAATGCAAAACTAGAAGAATTCTTCAAAGTCATCCACATCGCTCAGGGGAATCACTTCATTGATAAAATTAACTTTTTTTTAAAGTAACAGCCACTTGGAGTATTGTGTCATTGGTATATTGTTGATAAGATACTCTAGACTCTTGCAGTAGTTCCCCCAGAAATTCCATGTATAATCTGTGCCAAGATCAAGCATAGCACAAGGGGATGGGGCAAGAAAAGGAGTCTTGACTCATTGGGACTGGTTATCCATAAAAAAAGGAAAAATAGAGAAGAGCCTGACCTTAAAATCCCAGATGAGGGCTTAGGTATCTAACTTTATGATCATGAGTGTCAAAGGCTGAGGATAAATCAGAAGGCATGAATCTCCCTTTATGATAAAGTGAAGGGCAGCATCTCTGATTCTAGGCCTATTTTGAGATTATCCTGGATGTTGTTTTCAGAGTTGTACTTTTTATTTGTGAGGATACAGATTTACTCAATTAATATGGCAAGTAAGTGGGGACCTGTGATGAGTCTCCACCAACATTAACTTTTTCAGGACAGGAGCTGTTTCACCTCAACCATTTTAGTCAGTCTGGGAAAATGCGCTGGGAGAGATGGGTACTTACAAGGTTGGTCCAGAAGAGACAATGTGATGCCAGAAAGACTTGGCTACAGTAGAAGACAATGCATCAGCTGAGTAGGTGGAGGACTTGAGAAGTTGCACACAGGATGTCATTTTCAGTGACATGTTCAGGGAGCATAAACTTCAGTCAGTCTTCTAGGAGAGGAGTAGGTGCAGCCTGGAGACCTGATTGGTACATAAAGGGCCAAATAAAGTTTTGATTTTTATTTAAAGTGAGGTCCAGCCTCCTAGAATGCCATGAAAGGCACAGGTTAGGTGGTGTATCTAATAATGTTCAAAGTGCTGTGGTTAACCTTTCTTGGCAGAGGCAATCTGATTCTTAAGAACAAAGGCCTTAGCGCCATGGATACGTTTATTGTAGGATTTTGTACACACTTCCAAGTAAAGGAGAAATAATTCTGAGGGGTTTTAGCGTCACTTTCATGCAAATTCCCTCTATCTTTTTTACTTCATTGAGGGCAGAGAAGAACAAGGAGTATAGATTTTAACTTTCTTGTGTTTAAGGAAGACAAACTTGTTAAAGGTGTTAGAAACAATCACATTGTAGAGAAGGGAAGAGAGTTTACTTTAGGTGAGTGGGTGAGGAAGCAGAATTACTTGCAGTCCAAGTGGCAGAAGACATCTCAGGAGGTACAGCTTCTGGCTAAGCGAGTGTGAGGTCTTAGTACTCCTAACTTGAGCAATCATCTTTTTCAGAGAAGGAAAGGCTGCCTGGTTTGAGGTGTCGCACATGTGGAGAACAGATTATGCAACAGGTATGTAACCTTAGTATCGATAGTTCTAAATATCAAAGCTATAGTATAGCGAGTACTAGTATACTGAGGTTTCAAATATTGATGATAAGTATATATTTTTTGTTCCCTCATTAATATTTTTATGTTACTTTTGTTTTATTCAGTTTTGCTTTACTTTTTTCATTTTATTTGTTTGTTGAATTTTGTTGTTTTTTAAAATATTTTATGTTGCAGTGCTAAGTGCTAATGCATTTTAAAGAGTTTATATATACATATTTTTAAATTTGCAAGTTTAAAAGTTTAATGTTTTTCAATTTATTGTGTTCTATATGGGTTTTGCGTGGCTAGTGTTTTAAAAACATTCTGCAAGTATTTTTGTAAATACTTGGAATTTTTAATTTAATAGGAATATATTTTATTTTTAGAGATTATCTAATTTATTGTAATTTTTTAGAGTTGTCAGACTTTACAGGAGTTTTGGTTGGTGGTAGTGTTTTTAATTAATGTAAGCATTTTATGATGATAGTTTAAATTGATAAGGCACTTATGAAAAAATGAATTTATTAAAATTATATGAACAAGTTTAATGTCTCATTTTTATAGGGGTTCTGGGTGGGCAGTGGTTTAATATATTAATATTTAAATATGTTTTTTACATTTTAAATATTTTATATATTACCATTTTTTAAATGTTAGTACTTTATCATTTTTAATGTTTTTCTGCAACATTTTTAGGTTTCTTTATTTTGTTTTGAAAATATAATTTTTTAATTGACTTATGACCTTTATATATATTTTCTAAATATGTTTAATATTTTGTTAAATCATTACCAGAAAGGGACATTTTAAGGTATTTTATTAGTGTAAATTTATATTTTAATATTATAAATATTAACTGTTTTCATTTTGTAATAAAATATATATTTAGTATATTTTTATTTTTGTGTTATTTAAAATATGTCCAACATTTTCCCCAATTTTGTTAAGATTGGAGTGGGGCTAGTAAATGTGACTCCCTTCAAAGATCAACATCTTCCCTTCTGTTGCTTAGGTTGGAGTGAAATAGCAAATCCGACCCCTCCAAAGTACAACATGTTCCCTCTTTTTGCTTACATGGGAGTGAGAATATTAAATCTGAACTCTCAGAGTCCAACACTTTTTTCAATATTGTTTAGTTTGGAGTTGAAATAGGACATTTTAGCCCCACGCCTTACCCAGATATGTGCATTTTCTCACATGTTAATTGAATTGGAGTTAGAGTACTACATATAATTTTTTAAAAAGCTCTGGAACTGCCTCCCTATTCAACTAAGAGCCAACGGTAACTTGCTAAGTTTCAGAAGACAGCTAAAGACCCATCCGTTCGCATAAGCAGTGTACGTTCTCTCACGACTCCTGTTAGCACAGGGGAGCCCGTTTCTGGGTAACCATGCACTGTGGAAGAACCAATAACATAACATGTTTGCTTTTTATAATGCTCATTTTAAGTTAATGATTATTTTAATTGTTATGTTTGTATAGTGTATAGTTATTTATATATTGCTTTTTCAATAATGTTGTTTAGTTTGGAATGAAAATAGTAAATCTGACCCCTCCAAAGTCCAACACTTTCCCTACTTTTGCTTAGGTTGGAGTGGAAAAAGTACAACACTTTCCAAAATTTTGTTAGCTTTGGAGTGGGAATTTTAAATTCAATCCATTCAAGTCAAACACTTTCCTCAATTTTCATTGGAATAGTAAATTTGACTTTCCCCAATTTTGTTACGTGTGAAGTGTGAATATTAAATCTGACCGCTGCAATATCAGGCGTGGCCCATGCAGGTAAGAGCGGTGGGGAGGGGTGGAGGTGGAAGTCGACATACGACGACAAGGGAAACTTAAATAAAAAAAGAGAAAACCATGGTTTTCTTTTTTTAAATTTAAGTTACCCTCTTCGTCATATTTCAACTTCCCCCATCCCCCCACCACCCCCTGACCCACAGCTCTTACCTGATCGGACCGTGCCTGAGGTATAGCCTTCCACTTGTATTAGTTAGGTGCAGGACTTTCGTGGCAGATTACTGTGATATCTCCAATTTCCTTTAAATACCCACTTTGATCTGCAGATATCAGTGCTTAGCAGAAGTGATGAGTTAAAGTAGTGGCATTCAGTGTCTCTGATTTCACTTTTGTCCAATTTTCATTTCCTCGTTTCTACTAGATGCTCTCATATTTTTGTCATATGCAATCATTGGTGGCGTCTGTGAGAGACGGAAGAGTACGTCCCTTCCATTGGTTGCAGAGTACAAGATGTGTGCTTTCTGACACCAAGGGGCCGATTCCGATTCGGGCCGGAAAACGTACCGACCGACTCGGAGCTGGAATTCATTCCGACCGACACGTACCGGTGCAGCCCGACCCGCAAAGTACGATGAGAAGCGTGCAAAACCCGACCGACTCGTACGGAACACAAGCCGAACGACCGAGCCGCGCGGAAAACAGCAATCCGGCCGGAAAAACACGCGAATCGAACCGACCGACACGCACCCGGAAGAATCCCGAACGAAACGTACCCGCGAACTCCTACCCGCCAAGTACGATGCAACGCGTGGAAAACACGACTGAGTCGCATGGAGGACAAGCCGTACGACCGACACGCATACAAAACTGCGAGCCGAAGCAACCCAAAACACCGCGACCGACGCGTACGCAGCATAGGAAACAGCACAAACACAGCGTGAACGACTCAGAGAAGCCCGTACGAGACAACTGCAGGGTCCGACTCGGTCACAAGAACGTCTCCTACATGCACAAAAAGAACAAAGGGAAAATACACAAAAAAAGGCCAAACAAGCAATTACAAAGCCAATAAATACTGGGGGGGCAGGGAACAAAGACACACCCACAACTCCACCCATATAAAGGACACACATCCCTACCATGATCCTTTGCAAATTCAAATTACCTGCCAGCACTCAACAGACAGCAACCACACACCCACAGCTCATCCATCACACAAGCCACACACCATCAGCACCTCAACAAATAGCACCCTCACATACACCCAGCAAAACACACACTCACAAACCCTCACCTGCACACCAACACACACATCACTCACCATCACCACCCATCCCCATGCCCCCAAAGAAGAATCATAAGTTCCTAGATAGTGAATTGGAAGTCCTGGTAGATGAGATCCTCAGGGTAGAGCCACAGCTGTTTGGTACACTGGTCCAACAGACACCCATGTCGCAGAAAACCAAGATGTGGGAGAGGATCGTCGACAGGGTGAACGCACAATCACCATGTTTGCGCACAAAAGTAGACATCCAGAACAGGTGGTATGACGTGCGCAGGAGGGTCAGGGAGCTGTTGAAGAAGGACTACCTCTTGAGCCAACACACCGGCAGTGGCCCTCCTGCCAAACCAGTATACCTCAGGCCCTGGGAGGAGAAGGTGCGGGCCATCCTACCACCAGTGAGCGTATATGGACTAGAAAACATCCCAGAGCCTGGTGAGTACACAACAAATGTACACAATATTGTGCGACAATACACACACATCACTGTCAAGGGGAGAGTCAAACCATGCACCCTTAGCAAATACACAGCAACCAGAACAGAATCATCCCAAAATGTGTATGTCAGTCAGATAAACACAACACATGCCATCTCATAGTGATATGTAACTGTGTCATCACATGTACAAACACAACTACAACTACAGCTAGGCAGTGGCACAAATATAACTAACAAACACATCCAGACATGTAGCCACCACTACAACACCACCTCACAGTGAAGCCCACTGAAAGGAAGGAATTCTGTGTATTCTGGGCAAGTCAGTGTAGCCAATAGCATCATGGGAGTTGTAGTCACAGATATTGCCCACCCTCACAATGCGCACATCAACACCACCATGAACCATGCTCACATCACAGGGAGTGGAAAACAACTGACAAGATGGCTGACACTGGCTACTGCTGTGGGGAGCACAAGGCCCTGCTGGCAACTGTGCACCAACCAACAGCAGGACACCACTGACTGACATCCTGAAAGACAACTTGCACTCCCTGCAATGGAAGCACGTTCCATGGTGGGATATCTGGCTGGGTGGGAAGGAGGACTCACAGCCCTGACCATAGTTACCAGCAGCGTTTCTCACACACCCCCTAACACAAACTCCACATAACTCACCTGGGAGAATGCATTGCCTCACACTCCAATCAAATATCCCACAAAGAACCACAACCCTGGGTCATGCTGAGTGAAGCACAGGGACACACATGGGACTTGTAGCAAAACTAACCCCAGGATAACACTGTCAGCCATCTTGTCAGCACAGGCACATAACCCCACAGGGAAGCAGAGTCAAAAGGAAGGAAGCATGGGCATGCTGGGAAGGGGGTGGAGGCAATAGCATGATGGGAGTGGTAGTCACAGCTCAACATCCCCCACCCACATGGCCCAGCAAGCTCACACTCAAGCATGCACACCCCACAGACAGTGGAAAGCCCCATCAAAGATGTCTGACACTGGTGCTCTGTTGTGGGGAGCACAAGGCCATGCTGGGAACTGGCCACCAACCAACAGCAGGACACCACTGTCAGCCATCCATCTTGCCATTGCTCTCACACTCACACACAGTGAAGTCCACCCAAAAGCAAGTAAGTATGGGCATGCTGGGAAGTGGGGTGGAGGCAATAGCATGATGGAAGTGGTAGTCACAGATATTGCTCACCCCCACAACTGTCCCATCAACACCACCCTGAACCATGTGCACATCACAGGGAGTGGAAAACAGCTGACAAGATGGCGGACACTGGCTACTGCTGTGGGGAGCACAAGGCCCTGCTGGCAACTGTGCACCAACCAACAGCAGGACACCACTGACTGACATCCTGAAAGACAACTTGCACTCCCTGCAATGGAAGCACGTTCCATGGTGGAATATCTGGCTGGGTGGGAAGGAGGGCCGGATGTCAACCAAATACAACCAATGCAGACCATGTACACACCCCAACATTCACATAGAAATGCCCAAATAATGCAGGACAATGTGCTACACCAATATCAACCTCTGACTGTGACAACTTAGGACAATGCAATGTACAGGCCCGCATCCAGAGGCACAGTCACAACTGTCAGGTGTGTCAACCATTGATGCCTGCAGAAACATAACATACATTGTGTGTGTCTCCCAAAAACAGGTGATGATGGGGACACAGCAGCAGACGCTGAGGAGTCCCCGTCCCAGGCTCAAGAGGATACGGAGCTCACTGGTGTGGAACAGCCTCTGCCCTCCTCGGATGAAGAAGACCTACCTGGCACCTCCGGAGCAAGTCATCATGCAGCACCAGCAGGACCACCAGCTGCACCCCTGCACCCACCCCTCCAATGACTGTCAACACACATACCACCCCTGCCGACATGGACAGACCAAGGAGCACCACCACCACCAGCACAGGGACCCTAGACCAACGTGGGGCCATGGACACCAACACCACCAACAACCCCCAAGGGGGCCCAGGGTCACCTGTGCGTGCCACCTCAGGTACTGCACGTGTCGCCAGGGGTGGTGGGAGGGGTGGGAGACATAGGTCGCTGATCGCAGAGGGGTCTGGACTGCATGATGACCCACAACTGGCAAGCATAGCCGATGCGTACCAGTCCAGCACCGGAGAGCTCAGCCAGGTAGTGGGGCTCCTCAGGGACATTAAACAGCAGCAGGCTGCCCATCATGCCCGCTTGGACTCACACATGTCCCGCGTGGAGTCCAAGTGGGACACACTGCAAGAGATGACGGCGGTGCATAGGGACATATTACAATGCCTCCGCCAGATGAGCAGCAACCAGTCAACACCTCTCTGTGTGCCCACAACATCTGGTGCTGAAACAACTGCAACTGCCACAGGGAGGGAGGATGACTCTGGCGGAGAGTCCCCTGCACCGCAGCAGCCTGCACTTGAGGGTCCCCCCCAAAGAAGAGGGGTCGTCCGAGGAGGGGCAACTGAGAGGCCGATGGCCATGTGCAACCCCCAGGAAGCCAAAACCTGTTCTGGATAATCACCTTTGTGCGCAAACTGTTCACCCTGTTGACTGCAACACAACTCCCCCACATGACATGGGGAGTACAAGTTGGACCAATGTCTCAGATGACTGTGGACTTGATACAGGACATTTCTGCTACCAGGACTTCCAATTCATCTAGGAACTTTGGATTGCAATCAAAATGTACAGCACTCACCATCCTGTGCACTATTCACACACATGTATGACAATAAACACACTAATACACCATACCTGCCTCTGTCGTGATTCCAACGTGGTTTCTGTCATGGAGATGATGACCAGCAAAATTACACTGTGCATGCCAACTGCTACAGCAAGTACAACTCAGGGATGTGAGTCATGGCAATGTGACACATATGAGGGAGACACACCACCAGGGCTACACAACAAATACACACCTAGGCCATCTGACTCATTGCCTACACTGATGTTGCCAGGAAATACGTTGCAATGCACAGACACAACACCTATTCACAGTCTTTGTCAACTAGCCCACTGGTGCAGTAAGCGAATGTCAGTCAAATGTGTGACCACAGACAACGCACATCACAAAGTGAAGCACAGGTTTATTACACATTTGCAACATGTTGTAACCACTACAGATGCAAGGTAATCCCACCTGGCAGCGGGCAGTCAACAAGTGTAGAAGGAAGGAAGTCCATGGGTGTGGCGCACATCACCTGTAGGGACACGACAGCTACCACCCTGGAAGTCGAATCACAGTGTCGGGGATCACAGTTGACCAAACCACTCTGAAAGTACCCTGTGAAGGACAGAAATGACACACAGTCAAAAGCACTGTAGAACAGGACAGAACTGCAATACGCATGCCCAATATATGTCACAAGATACCCACCCAGAACCAAGTTAGCATGTCAACACTGTTGGGGAGTACAGACTACCTGTAAGGACACATCGCTACACGCATACAGTCATGTAGCCCATGGACACACTCAAACAGCACCAGAGCACCACCAACACATATCATGCAAACTCACATCATTGACATGACATCTCTGGATACTCACATTCAGCTGAAGAAGTTGGTGATGAGCTGTGTGCGGACATCACCATCACCATCATCATCATCATCACTGGCATCGTGGTCCAGGCCAGGATCCTCCACAGGTGGCGGATGTTGGTCATCGTCATCCAGGATGAGAGGCAACTCCTTCCGCACTGCCAGGTTGTGTAGCATGCAGCAGACGATGACAATCTTGCACACCTTTGCTGGGGCATATGGGAGGGCCCCTCCTGTCTTGTCCAGGCAGCGGAAGCGGCTCTTCAGGAGACCAAATGTCCGCTCAATCACTCTCCTTGTCCGACCATGTGCCTCATTGTAGCGCATCTGGACTGGTATCACAGGGTTCCTGAGGGGCGTCAGCAACCACGGCATGTTGGGGTATCCGGAGTCACCTACATACAGACAATTGCACATTAGCTGAGTTGGAAAAGAGGGTGGAACACTACATTGCAGAACACACACAATGGTACAAAGTCAGTACACACCAACAAGCCAGGCACGCTGGTTCCGCATCTGTGACATCATCCTCGGGATGCGACTACTCCTCATCACGTAGGCATCGTGTGCAGAACCGGGGAAACGGGCACACACGTGTGAGATGCTCATATCTGCAAGACAGACCACCAGTGCATTGACCGAGTGGTAGTGTTTGCGGTTCCTGTATGCCTGCTCTTGGGCCTGTGGTGGTACCAAAGCCACATGTGTCCCATCAATGGAGCCAATGACATGCAGCATCCTCCCCAGGGCATAGAAGTCACTCTTCACGTCAGTGAGTTGTTGGAGTCTAGGGAAATAGATGTACTGGTTCAGGTATATCAACATAGCCTCCAAAACATCGCGGAGCACACGGCTGAACATGGTCTGTGACATCCCACCAGCAGTCGCCACAGTGTGTTGAAAGGTACCGGTGTCAAAGAAGTGTAGGGCTGCCATCACCTTCACCTTGGGGGTCAGCGCTGTAGGGTATGTCCGGCCAGCTTGCAAATGTGGGGCCAACCGCACCGTCAATACCTCAATCAGCGGCCTGGTGAAGCGGTACCGTCGGATGCAGTCCCGTTCCACCATGGTTGCAAGGTCAGGGAATGGTCTATGGACAGCTGGTGCCCTGCAGTGCATAGGTGAAGAAAGAAAGATTGTCAGTCACCCCACATATGTGGCATTGAACACACTCAATATCACATGATACATCATTATGAGGCACAAGTACATGATGTGTGCAGTTCCGTAAGGACATGTATGGCACCTACATGGCCAACATCTAACATCACAGTTCAACAAGTGGCATCAATAAGTCCCAGGTTGTGCCATGGGATATCATGAGGCCGTGTCACAGTTCCCATCTCCTGCTGCCACGTTCCAAACACACCCCACAGTGACATGTGAGGACAGATGTGCCCCAGGCATCACAGCTCAACGACAGGTAGATTCCCAGGGACCCTGTATTGCCACATGGACACTGGCATGACATGGTGTATCATGAATACACCACAGCAAAACAACCATGACCCCCACAGGTAGTGGTCCCTGTTGCCTCGGCAGGACAGACGTGGACGTCTGTGACACACACACGCACAACATCAAAGTCCATGCACAAACAACGTGGATGTGGAGACTGTCTCCCATTGTGCACATGAAATCAGAGACATTGTAAACACAACATGCACACAGACTGTGGAGGACCATCACTATTGTGCCAATGGGTCACCCTGGGATAAACATAAACATACCGTCCCACATGGGACTCAGGGGGTATGTGACATGACATACACATACACCACCGTGAAATGTGACCATGCCACATGCTCAGATATGAACAGTTGCACATCACAGTGGTCATGTACACGAAACACCAAGGATACTGTCCCCATGAACACGTGCACAGCCTGGGAGTGGCTGCCCCCAAGTGACACCCACAGAACAACATGTTCACCCCCATGCACGGAATAGGTAATGCAGCCTTACATGCCTTAGGATACAGTTTGGACAGGCTGTGGTGTTGTAGGTGTGCCCCTCACTCCCTGGGAAGTATATGTGGCTGGCATATGTTCACCTGTGACAGGCATGGTGACATATGCCAGTGACTTGTACAGGGATGCGTTGGACAGCAATGGACCGATTGGTGCGCACACATTGGCCATTGCATTCAATGTGTGCTGGTACGCGTTGTATTCGCAATACGCGTTGGACAGCAATGGACCGATCGGTGCGCACACATTGGCCATTGCATTCAATGTGTGTGGGTACGCGTTGTATCCTGGGTACGCGTTGGACAGCAATGGACCGATCGGTGCGCACACATTGGCCATTGCATTCAATGTGTGCTGGTACGCGTTGTATTCGCAATACGCGTTGGACAGCAATGGACCGATCAGTGTGCCCGGCCGGCCCATTGCATTCAATGTGTGCGGGTACGCGTTGTATCCTGGGTACACGTTGAACAGCAATGGACCGATCGGTGTGCCCGGCCGGCCCATTGCCTTCAATGTGTGCGGGTACGCGTTGTATCCTGGGTACGCGTTGAACAGCAATGGACCGATCGGTGTGCCCGGCCGGCCCATTGCATTCAATGTGTGCTGGTACGCGTTGTATCCTGGGTACACGTTGAACAGCAATGGACCGATCGGTGTGCCCGGCCGGCCCATTGCCTTCAATGTGTGCGGGTACGCGTTGTATCCTGGGTACGCGTTGAACAGCAATGGACCGATCGGTGTGCCCGGCCGGCCCATTGCCTTCAATGTGTGCGGGTACGCGTTGTATCCTGGGTACGCGTTGAACAGCAATGGACCGATCGGTGTGCCCGGCCGGCCCATTGCATTCAATGTGTGCGGGTATGCGTTGTATCCTGGGTACGCGTTGAACAGCAATGGACCGATCGGTGTGCCCGGCCGGCCCATTGCATTCAATGTGTGCGGGTACGCATTGTATCCTGGGTACGCGTTGAACAGCAATGGACCGATCGGTGCGCAACCATTGGCTATGGCCTGGCCTGGCAACGGATGCGTTTTCAAATTTTGAACGAGTCTGATGCTGTAAATTCAGTTGGTCACCCACAACAATGTTGCAAATTCATGGGGGTCATGAAGTTGAACTTTTGAAGGATGCTGTGGGCGTGTGTAAGTGGTGCAATTCCATGGATTGGCCAGATTCAGAAGATGCAAACGACTTGGACCTATCACTTTGGACACATGGGACAGTATCTGCCTCTGCAGCACACATATAATGCTGGCTGTTCCCCTGAGAGCTCACTTGCCTGCACTACATGCTCCAGGACGACATCTGCCACCACCACTGCTGCTGCATCTGCACCCTCTGGACACTGCAATGGCAGGTACTGTGGAGAGAGCCCCAGCCTTCAGCACTGAGGAGAACCAGGCCCTGCTGGACAGCCTCCTTCCACAGTACAGCAAGCTGTATGGGAAAGCAGGGGAGCAGGTGAGTGTTCTGTCCACTGCCTTTCTAAATGTGCATGTTGTCTGACTAGCAAGGCTAACAGTCTGCACGCCACTGGCTAGCAGGCTCACTGAGTAGTTGTCACCCCCCATAGTGTGTAGTTACATGCACTGAACAGGTATAGTGCAGTGACAGTGCATTTAAACAAGGTTTATTTCCCAGGCAATGATACCATGTAGTAACTGCTGGCATACTGTCCATGGCCATCGTTGCACTGCCTGTGTACATCATGTGCCCCTGTGATTGAGACATGTATATCCAACTGTGTAATGCACGGATATGTTGCATGTGTAGTAATGGCATTCTCACTTTGTCATCCTCACAGGTTGATGCCCACCAGAAGCAGCAGATATGGCTGACCATCGTCCGGGCAGTGAGATCCGTGGGGGTCTACAAGCGCCGGATCCGCAACTGCCAGAAGAGGTGGCAGGACCTTCGGGGCTGGACCCGGAGGATCGCACGGGTCCAGCTGAAGCTGTCGCCTCCTCGCAGGAGGGGCAGACACCGGACCCTGACCCCCCACATGCTCAGGATCCTGGCGGTGGTCTTCCCTAATCTGGATGGGCAGCTGAAGGCCAGAGAGCCGAAAGGAGGGGGTGAGTCCATGACTGCATTGTGAACTTTGTCTGCCATGCTATGTGCCCTCCTCTGGCCTGGTTAAACTTCCACAGTACATCAGTCATGTGGTCCAGGACCCATGTCCCTCTATTGTGCACTGCCCACTCCTCATCTGATACCCAGGTGTGGCCCTTACAGTCAGGGAATTGTGTCACTTGGGTACTGTGTCCTTGCAGTTTGCTTGACTCAAGGTGGGGGACAGCATCTGTTTCCCTAACTCTGTGGTGGGCATCATGGGTGGGTCCATTGCTTACACAATGCCTGTGTCCTGACATGTAATCTGCGTGTTACTTTGATATGTGGTCCAATTGCTGAGCTGATCCACCACATGTGCCTGGGGTATCTGGCACACACCCATGCTGCGGGTGGGAACAATGTTTGGGCCCCAGGAGTGTGTATATTACGTGTGTCACACATACTTAGCCAGCTGCCTACTGTCCAGGGCTCATCCCTCATTCATGTGGGGCAGGACAGTCATGCCTACTCCAGGCCATACAATACACTCTGTACTCCCACTCCCGTGTATCAGCTGACACGTTGTGCTCAGTGATATGTCCCCTCAGGTGTCTGCCTCTGTGTCAGTGTGCTGTGGCTTCATTGTCAGGACTGCTGGGGTGTTTCTCGGTTGGGGCTCAGCATGCCACCGGAGATGTGACCATAGGAGACGATACTTGTGTGACACATAGGTGTTTGATCACCTGACCGTGCAGACTGGGGTATGCGAATGTGAAGTTCAGGCAGCTGTTTCCCATTCACAGAAGATTGTGAGGTGCCCAGGTTCAGAGGGTTGTGTTACAGGTCTCCCATATGTCCAATCGGTATGACCTTGACAGATAAGGGTTCAGATGATGTGGTGTGTGGGGGATGTACATGTGCACTTGTTCAGCTCCAGGACTTGCATTCCCCATGACCTACTATTGTGACACAGTGCAGAGTGTTGTTGTCTGGCTGCCCTGCCCATGTGACTGGAGACAGTGATGTATGACTTAGCAGGCATGCCTGTGCCATGGCATGTGACTTCCTATTAGTGATCCTGCAGTGGAGTGACATGTGCTACATGCACGCCATTGTGGCAATGGCTATCAGGACATGGGTGCATCATGGTGTCTGTCGCTGGTATGCATCACATGCATTTCCTATTTGACTCTGGGCATCCCTTTCATCCGGACACCTGTACTGACTCAGTGGCAAGAGTTGTGATGTGTGCATGTTCACATGCTTCACCGGGTTCTCTGCACTGTCCAACTACTGTGTAGGTGGTGCATGTGTCCACACTGGGGTATTGCCATCCAACAGACACCAGACAGATGGGTGCAAGGCCAGGTGGGATGTGAGTGCCATGGTTGACCATCAGACTGACAATTGGCTTCTCCTGTTCTGTTTGGGCACTTTTAGCAATGTTCAACTAAGGATGCCAGGGCTTGCTCTGTAATGTGCTGTACTTACTGTGGTGTGTGCGTTCGGTGCAGGTGACTGATGTCTGTCTGTTTCCCTATTGATTGCAGATACATCCATGGCCACATGAGGGGACAGCTCCACGGACCAGGAGGAGCCGCAAAGCCAGACTGGGTCAGCAGCCGAGGAGTGGTCGGAGGGACCCAGTGGCACGGAGGGCGAGGGGAGCCACACCGAGGAGTCCTCAGCACCATCCACCTCAGCTGAGGACCACAGCAGCTCGGAGGATGACTCCCTTATGGAGGGGGTGTCAGCAGCCACCACACCCCAGCTAGTGTTGCTGTCCCCGCCACCACCACCACCGCCCTCCCATCGGCTCCCATTCCCGAGGTCCGTGGAGGCTCCCATGTTCGGGAGCGTGTCTCCTTCGGGCCAGGCACCGCACCCCTGCCCCTGTGTCCCCTGCTGCCCTGAGTGAGGAGTCTGTGTACCTCCTTCGCCAGCTCCATGTAGGGCAGACAGCGATGCTGAGTGTCCTCCATGCACACACCACTCTGTTGACTCAGCTGGTGTCGTTCATGGAGGGCATCTCATCGGGCATGTCTGCCCTACAGAGGGGCAATAGGTCCATGGACTCCTCCCTGACGGCAGCAGTGTCCCTCCTCCGACAGTCCCTCACCCCTCCTGCCTCTGCCCCATCCACACTCCCCAGCACCTTACCTGTCCCAAGCACACACACACCGGCACAGGCACACACCAGCACAGACACGAGCAGCACACAGACACACACGCCACAAACAAGACGCACACGCACGCAAAGTCAGGGGACTGAAACCACACTCACAGGGGATGGGGCCCAGGCACACACACACGCATCCACGAGCACTGCGCAGTCCTCAGTTGCCTCTACCTCCAAAGCCCCCTCCCTTGACTCACCTGCAACCCCAAAGACACAGCGCCTCTTCCTCAGTGACCTCGGCCTCTTCCCCTCCGATCCAGCTGATACAGCATTCAGGGGGAAGAGGAAGCCCACCCACACGGAGCGGAGTGCCCCTCGCCCCCGGACACCCTCCCCCAGGCGCAGACCGACTGACGCCCCCACCCGCAAGTCCCCCCGGACCCGGAAGAGCAAGACCCCGCTGCCGCCCTGCAGCTCAGGCACCAAGTCTCCTTCCTCCATCCCTCAGGCCCCCACTCCACAGGTGCCCCCACCACACCCTGCCCCAGGTTCCCCCACCCACAGATACACCATCCCCAAAAGGATCAGGCCTTCTCCCCCTGCCACTTGCTCTTCCGGCCCCACACCCCCCGCTGCGCTTGTCTGTGCCACTAGTGTGGTGAGGGTGTCCTCCCCCTCTGTCCTGCCCACCTTACCTGATCCCCATTCTCCTCCCCTGGAGGTAGGCACTGCAGTGGAGTCCACTACCACCCTATCTGACTTGGGCACTGCAGTGGGGAACCTGTCCACTCCATCTGCACGGTCCACTGCAGTCGTGCCGGCACCCAAACCATCTGAGTCATGCCCCCAGTTGTGCCGGCACACACCATGTCAGACACCTCCACTGCAGTTGTCAGTGGCTCTCCAGCACCCACCACCCCTTCCCTGCCTCCTTCTGGTGAGCCCTGATCCTGTCCCTGCGGTGCCTGGCCTGCCCCCCCGTATGCCCCTCCGAGGGGATTGTCCCTGGTTTTTATCAGTGCAGGCATGCATAGGGTGACATGTGCCACTGTCACCCTGTTTTGACTTTCATGATGGACTGGCCATTGGCCTTTGTTTATTTTTTACATGACTTCAACTTTTGAACCCACATATGCTGAATAAAGCAACTTTCTGTTCTCTAGTGCTTTTGCTTCTGATGTACATGATGTTGATGATGCTAACCATGCCCTTGCTGCAGTGATGGTGATATTTGGTCTCATGAAAATGAAGTGTTACTGTGCAGACCCATGTGGTCCAGGGGGACTGTGTCCTTTCCTGTGGTGTATCCATGTCATCCTTAGCAGCATCTGAGGGTGTCATGTTTTCAATATTTGGCAATGGGATTTCCTACTTACATTAGCAATGTCACATCTGTGGCTTCCACCCCTGCACATCTGTTGTGCTTGCCATTGTTCAATTAGTCTACTTCCCTGACCGTGTGGCCATCTCCACTGGACATGCAGGTTTGGGCATCAATGGGGAAGGACTCATCTGTGTTGTCAGTGCAACTTGCTATACATGTGTGTTGGATCTGTGCTGATGATTTCGTTGACACTCCCATGACCAGGCTGATGTGACGGGAGCCTTCATTTGGTGCTAATTGTTGACTGTGTGACCAAGTGTTCTGCTGACATGATGGAGCCCTACTGAGGCAACATATGGCACAGCTTTCCTCACACAGGAGTGGAGTCCTCTCATGGCAGTGTGTACTCCTGTGACATCGCCTGCGACCAAGGTGTGTGTTGTATGAGCATGTCTGTGTGTTCAGTTCCATTTTGCTGTGCATGCTGGGATCCCTAGTGATGTTCCTGTTTGTGATGCTTGCTGAGTTGACCTATGTTCCCCCAAAGTCTTCTCCCTGGGTTCTCTGTGATGTGGGTGCATGGCACATTACTGGTCATCAGGGTGTCACCCATAGGTGTGTTTGCTGTCAGGGCTGAGTTTGTGGGCAGACGCTGATGGGTCACAGTCAGGATTCCCCTTGGCACTTGTTGTTTACACCTGTCATGTGATTTCCGGTTTGTGTTAGCTTTCATTGGTTGTGACAAGTTGTGTGTGTGACTGCTGGCACTCCTCAGGGTCAGGGCTGCAATGTTGGTAGTTGTCTGTGTGTTCTTTGTGGGTGACCTTGGCTTCTTCATTGGTGTGTGACTGTGGCTGGGATCCCATTGGTTGGTGTGGTATTGCCGTCATGTCCATGTACAGCGTAGTGTGCAGTGTGTCAGACATTCAGGAGTCTTGTTGAGTGGCCATGTGTGATGTGTTTCTGCACCTTGGTTCCCACCACCCCCCTGGGATTGTCATGGGTGCATGTGCAATGTCACCAGTGCATGTGAGCTTCACTGCTGCACATTGTTGGAGGTCGAGGTGTGTGGTGTTGAGTGTGTGCAGATGAGTTGTTGCCCGGCTAGACCCCTGCCTCCATGTTGGCCTTGGCTTACTGGCCGTGCTGATTGATTTGTGCTTGTGTAGGTGTGATGGTAGTTTGTTGCTCAGGACACATGACTGTGGTTCACAGTGTGAACGACATCTAGCTTTGTCATCACAGTGGGATTGTAATGCAGCCCAGGGTCACCACATTGTGGGGGCCCTGGGGGTAGTGCTGTGGTGTCTCTGTGTCTTGCTGTGTCAGTTGCTGTTCCTACATGCTTGTGTGACATGTGTGATTTGTGCTCCCTCTCATCTGACAATGCCTGATTGCCCACATAGGGGATTTGGATCCATGAGTTACCTTTGTGTGGCACTGTATGCACATCTGTGTAATTGGTATTCAGGCCTCCTCATGTGTTGTGTGGTTGCCTGGGGACACTGGCACCCCCCCCTCACCTGTTGTGTTTGATGTGCAGTGTGGGTCTGCCTGTTTGTGTTTGTGCATCTGCACCACTGCATTGACATATCTTTAGTGTGCCATTGGCTGTATGTTGTTTGGTGGGTTTGCCCTGCTGTCCCTGGGACTCCTAGGTCATCAGTCAGCACAATGATCATTGTTTGTGTGTCCCATTGCTGCCATGGTATGGTATCTGTTCACCTCACATCTACAGTCTCCACAGGGTATCTGCATTTGTGTGCCCATTGGTGCAAATATGTGGGTCTGCATTCTGATGGTCACTTCTGTCATTGTGTCATTGATGAATGTTGACAGTGTCAGCCCCCATGGGTGATGTTTGTCTGCACATGGCCAAAGGTATGTCTTATTTGCACTGCACTGTTTGCCTCCCCCAATCTATGTTGCTATGGGACACAAGCACTACTTTGCCACTGATGTGTTTGTTGTTCTGTGACCAGGAATCATCCATGCAGTTTGGCAGTTGCAGCTTTTTCTTTGTCAACACTTACATTTTGGTCACTGTGATGATGGGGGTTTGGACCCCATTGCCACAATGTTCAAGATGTGCTTCAGCTATGGACCCCACACTTACATTTTGGTCACTGTGATGATGGGGGTTTGGACCCCATTGCCACAATGTTCAAGATGTGCTTCAGCTATGGACCCCACACTTACATTTTGGTCACTGTGATGATGGGGTTTTGGACCCCATTGCCACAATGGTCATGGCCTGCTTGCATTGTGGGGGCCACACACATTTATGTGTGGCACATGTGATAGGGGGTCACATTGTATGTTCAAAGTCATGTTCAGTGTTGTAGGCATTTGACACAGTCTACACACGCTTGTCATGGTGTTGGGGGGATGTCTTTATGTTGCATTCTTTATGTTGGTGTGTGCTTGTTGTGTCATGTATTAGCCATCCTGTGAGTGGGGGTGTTGTTGGTGGTAGGCATCCAGCCCCCCATGGGTAGGGGTGGTAGTAGTGACAGGCATCCAGCCCCCCATGGGTAGAGGTGGTAGTAGTGGTTGGCATCTGGCACCCCCTGGGTAGAGGTGGTAGTAGTGGTAGGCATCCAGCCCCCCATGGGTAGAGGTGGTAGTAGTGGTAGGCATCTGGCACCCCCTGGGTAAGGGTGGTAGTAGTGGTAGGCATCTGGCACCCCATGGGTAGAGGTGGTAGTAGTGGTAGGCATCTGGCACCCCCTGGGTAAGGGTGGTAGTAGTGGTAGGCATCTGGCACCCCCTGGGTAAGGGTGGTAGTAGTGGTAGGCATCTGGCACCCCATGGGTAGAGGTGGTAGTAGTGGTAGGCATCTGGCACCCCCTGGGTAAGGGTGGTAGTAGTGGTAGGCATCTGGCACCCCCTGGGTAAGGGTGGTAGTAGTGGTAGGCATCTGGCACACCCTGGGTAGAGGTGGTAGTAGTGGTAGGCATCTGGCACCCCCTGGGTAAGGGTGGTAGTAGTGACAGGCATCCAGCACCCCATGGGTAGAGGTGGTAGTAGTGGTAGGCATCTGGCACCCCCTGGGTAGAGGTGGTAGTAGTGGTAGGCATCTGGCAACCCCTGGGTAAGGGTGGTAGTAGTGGTAGGCATCTGGCACCCCCTGGGTAAGGGTGGTAGTAGTGACAGGCATCCAGCCCCCCATGGGTAGAGGTGGTAGTAGTGGTAGGCATCTGGCGCCCCTGGGTAGGGGTGGTAGTAGTGACAGGCATCCAGCCCCCATGGGTAGAGGTGGTAGTAGTGGTAGGCATCTGGCACCCCCTGGGTAGAGGTGGTAGTAGTGGTAGGCATCTGGCACCCCTGGGTAAGGGTGGTAGTAGTGGTAGGCATCTGGCACACCCTGGGTAGAGGTGGTAGTAGTGGTAGGCATCTGGCACACCCTGGGTAGGGGTGGTAGTGGTGGTGGGCATCCGGGCCCCTATGTGTATATGTGGCATTGGTGATGGCCATCCCGCCCCTATGGTGCTGCTGTTGCTGGTGTAAGTAATTTCTGCATCCCTCTGTGTGTGTGTGATATGTCGGGTACGTGTAGTTTGTTTTTGTGCTTGGTGTCTGACTTACCTTCTGCGCCGCACGCGTCCGTGCCTGTTCCGGTAGTAGATGTAGAATATTGGTAGGATCGGCACGATGGGATTCATGGTTGGTTCGTCTCGTTCGTCTTTCTCGTTGCTTCGCCTCGTCCTCGTCACTGGCGTGTTCGTCTCGTAGCCGTGTATCGTGTTGTGGCGCGAATCGGAGCTTATGTGCACCTCTCCCGGATGCTTTGACGTGCCGTGCGTAGCGACGGGTTCGGCGCGTACGGGAAGCGCATCGTACTTGTCCGGCCGGACGAGGCTGCATTTTGGCTTCCGTGCGACTCGATTCTGCGTTTACAGATCCGGCTCGGTCGGGGAACAGGACCTGGATTGGGTGAGTACGACTGGGTCGGAATCTATGCTGTTGTGCGCATCGTACTTGTTCGTTCGGAATAATGTGCGGATCGGTCGGGAAACAGGCATTCGCATGGCTTTTTTCCCGACCGAATGGTGTTAGGAGCGCCTCCGACCGAGATCGGAATCGGCCCCCAAATTGTTAATTTCACAGGGGGAGGAGTTGGCCTAATGGCTAGGGCGGTCGACCTCGAATCTGGGGAACTGGGTTTGAGTCTCGGCAATGACTCTGAACATCCTGTGATTCTGGGCAAATCACTTAATCCCCCCGTGCCTAACAAAAATGAATGTGTCCTCATGTAATGCAACTGGTGCTATGTAAAGCGCTCCGATACCTTCGGGTCAAGTTCGCGCTATATAAAACTCCGTAAAATATAATTACAATTTTTTTTTTTTTAAATGCAGTGTTTGTAGGGCAATCAGGAAAGAAATTTGAAGGTGTTTTGACCATTCCCCAGGAAATAAAAAGGTCAAGGACCTTTGGCATGAGTGGGAAGAGATCAGCATTTATATCATTTACTTGCTCACAGGTCTAAGAAAAAGTCACTCCTCAACATACTTTTAGTGAAAAATGTCTGTTGGGAAGCCATGAACAAAATGCATTTTTCAGCAACAGATTGGTGTCACCAAGTTAGTGATAAATAATGGAAAACCTGGCTCATTGTAAATAAGTGAGTTTAACTTCAATTAACCAATATTGAAAGAAGGATTACGTCTGAAACTGAACATGTCTGCAGTCAATATGGTTTTTGTAGATGAAAACATTGCCACTATTTTTATTTTTATGGTCAAATCAAATGATGGAGTATTCTTGAAGAAGAAAAACCTCCATGGTGGGCTTGGAATGGGGCAATAAAGAGCCTCGGTAAGCATTGATAAAGGCAATAGGTCTGCCCTTTAAATCAGGAGTCAAAGCTATTCGTTTGTGTCAATGTTTGTTTTCTTGTGCAAACGTTATAATTAGTTTACCATTTCAAAGTAGGCGATGCATCGCTTTTAACACAATGCCATCTTGGAAAAGTAAAGTTGGTAAATTAGGGCCAGATGTACGACCCTTTTTTGCGGCCGCAAACGGGAAATCCTCCCGTTTGCGGCCGCAAAAAAGGGTATTAGCATGTACAAATGCTATTTTGCGAGTCACTGACTCGCAAAATAGCATTTGCGACTCTCGCTATTAGGAAGGGGCATCCCTTCCTAATAGCGAGTCAACATGCTATGTACTGATGTTTTGCGGCCGCAATTGCGGCCGCAAAACACTCGCAGTTTACCACCTACTTGAAGTAGGTGGTAAACCACTAGCAAAGGGGAAGGGGTCTCCAGGGGACCCCCTCCCCTTTGTGAGTATGTGGGAAAATATTTTTAAGAGCAGGCAGTGGTCCCAGAGACCACTGCCTGCACTTAAAAAAATGAAACTGAAAAGTTTCATTTTTCATTTTTTAATGCATCCCGTTTTCCTTTAAGGAAAACGGGCTGCATTTAAAAAAAAGAAACTGCTTTATTAAAAAAGCAGTCACAGACATGGTGGTCTGCTGACCCCAGCAGGCCACCATCCCTGTGAATGCTCGCCATTCCTAAAAAGGTCGCAAATTGCGCCTGCCTCATTAATATTAATAAGGCATGCAATTTGCGACCCCATTAGGAATCGCAAACAGTCTGAGACACTGTTGTGCATTCCAATTAGCGAGTCGCAAATTGCGAGTCGCAGATGCAACGCAATTTGCGACTCGCTAATTGGCGGGTCGTACATCTGGCCCTTAATGCTAAAGAATGAGAAAAAAACATTCAGAGATATTCAACAGAACAGTACCCAAGTGACATGTGGCACACTGCAGGCGGAAACATCCAACCTGATAGCCATTTGGGAGGGGCTGGTGGCCCCTTGTAAACAGGAAAAAAGTGAAATAAAAGTTTTGAAAAGTGAAATATATTTTATTTAAAAAATGATACACTGTTCCGCCAGCCTGTGGCACTGAAGAAGGCTGTTTTATGATGCATGTGCACTTTGAACACAAGGAAAATGCTGTCACTCACTGTGAGGGGAGACAATGGTTCAAGTGGAATTATCCATTGCCCCATGCAGTGGATCGTGTAAGAAAAATATGAAAAACTATTTAACTAACCAATGAATGAAGAAAAGGTCTCTAAGTATGTATATTATATATAGGATAAAGTACTCCCTAACATACATTATAAGGATGTTGCAAGTCACTGAGAAGTTCTATGACCATATGGAGGTAAGAGGTCAAAGACCGAGCTCCTTTATGAGGTATTGGAACCCCTAGGTGACTTGCAAAATCCTTATCATGTACATCAGGGGGAACTTTATTGCTTATAATAATTTCTTGGTGCGTAGCTTTTTCATATAAAAGAGAGAGCATGTTTGCAAACATGGAAAATAAAAATAGAATCTCTAGTGCAAAATTAAACACATCAAAAAAGCTGTTAGATATTTTCCAGTTTAAAAAATAAATTGCCTAAGGAGTGTAAAATATAAACATTTTGCAATAAATATCTACTTTCTGCTTGTAACTGTACAGCTAGAAAAACAGAGCAGAAGAAAGAGAAGCAACATTTTGTTTTCGTTCTTTAAACAGCAGCTTTAATTATGCTCCATGACCTGGTATGCCTTTCCCCTTGACTACTGGCTCTGGCAGCAGGCATTGTGACCTCAGAACTCAATAATTTATAACAGTTGGTTGCTGATGCCATTTCTATATAATAGGCGAATAGGTGCAACACAAGTCACCTAATAAGGAGAAATTAGTGGCAGGGTTTTAAACAGGGATTGCAGAATCCCACCATGTATTATATATATGAATATTTTTTGAAAAACAATAGCCTGGCAAGGCAGGTAAAACAGTCACAAAAACCAGATTAGGTGGTGGTGAACAGAGATTATGGTATCAACAGTTTTGCATCATGGCAAAGGCAGATTGGCAATTATAAAACAGGCCTGTGCTTTGAAACAGTAGGTGCTGTTATTTGCAAGTACCTTCACTTCTTTAATTTGGAAGGGAGAGTACACTCACTTCTCAGCAGAGGTGCAATAGTTGTAATGAAAAAGTACTGTCACTTCTTTGTAGCAAACAGGTACTCTTGGATGGTGGGTACGTGCACTTCTATCTTTCCATTTCAGTGCCTGAAGCAGACACTGCACATGGTGAGTCTCTCGCTTAGTGACAGATGAGCTGTAGATTATCTGTTTGTGAGGTTGGCAGCTGTCTTGGGGACAAGTGGGATGTGGACCTTATGAAAGAGAGATGATAAGGATGTTAGATGAGGGGAAGTGGTGGACAATAGGTTGGCAAGGTTCACGTGGAAGGTCCAGCTGCAACACTAAAGAGTAAATAGGGAAAGGGCAGGGGAGTGAGGGAGTGCGAGAGGTAGGAAGGGCAGACGGAACTAATAAACAGTTGAAGGGGAATGATTTGGACAGGGATAATGAAGACGTGTGGTCAGTAAGGCTGTGAGAAATTGGGCTGTTGGTGGAGGGGGGGGTGAGCCCTTTTCAAGCAACAGCCACAATCCTTGTCAGAGTGAACCAAAAAAGTCACCAAATTAACCTGTGCTTAACTCTCTGGTAGCTTGCCACAAAGCTGTCAGGCTCAACTTCGAGGCAATGTGCAAAGTATTTATGCAGCACACAAACAGTAACACAGTGAAAAGACAACACAAGAAAAATCCAACATCAAGTTAGGAAAATCAAATACTTTATTTGACACCAAAATGGCAAAAATCCAATGAGTAGAACCAGAGATATGCAATTTTAAAGATTTAAGGTAAGTAGTGTGCCGAAAAGCACAAAGCGCAATTCGTGGTTATCTGGTTGTGCTAGACTGAGGGAAAAGTCACAAGTTCAGGACAAAAACGATGGAGGGTGGGCCAGATACAGGGACCAGGTTAGTCCAGATGAAAAAGTTACCTTCTCAAAGTCCGGCGTGAAGAGGCGAGTTTGCGGTAGAGCAGGCCACGAGGAGCAAGAAGAGCGTTGGGGATGGTCATTGCTGTAGTGCGAAGAGCAGCGCAGGCATCGCGAATAGTCATCACTGTACCACAAAGATCCTGTCGGGTGTCGTGGACGGTTATTGCTGGAGCTTCATGTTGGCAGTCACCATGGGCTGTCGATGCAGTAGCGTAGAGTGCAGATTTCGCATTGCAGGTCGTCGCTGTAGCGCAAACAGTCGGGTTCACTGGAGCTTCGCATTGGCAGTCGACATTGGCGGAGAGGTCTTGGCATGACTAGCCCATTTGTGGTCACAAATAGCACAAAATGTCAGGATTTTTCCCTTAACTTCCACGGAGTGCACTCTGGTGCCAACTAAGAGCCCCGGACCTGGGGCTGTTGCTCTTGGGGAGCAGGGACGCACTCTTGCCGAGGCCAGCAGGGCTCAGACATGTCCAGCTGCAGGTTCAGGCAAGCTCAGTGCAGCATGTCAGCTGGGCGGTTGCAGGGTGGCCTCTAAAGCTTGTTATGTCTCTGTGGCTCTAGACAGGAGGTCAGTAAGCTGACCCTTGAAGTCATTTCAAGTAGTCTGGGATGAAGGGAGCAGGTCCAGTCTTCCTCCTCAGACAGCAGGGCAAGTCTCAGGTAGCAGGGCAGTCCACTGGCAGCAGAGCAGTCCTTCTTGTGTAGTATCCACAGGTCCATGTGTGTACTGAAGAGTTGGTCTGAGAGTCCAATATTTTTAGCTGTTGCCAGCTTTGTATTAGTTGAAACTTCTAGACTTCCCCTCACATCTGATTCTGGAATTTCCTTCCTTTCCCTGCCTTGGTCCCAGGATGTCTGAAGTCATAAAAGGCTAGGGTGAAGCTATCTGTGCGTGTCCTGAGGCAGCTTCTATAAAGTGCACGTGTGGTAAGTGACAACTCTGCCCCACCCATCAGGTAATGATACCCAACCTGTCAACACCCAGCCCCCCTTTGTGATACTGTCTGGGAGGAATACACTAAGGACAACTGCCAACTATACCTAGTCATGTGATCCAGGATACAAGCTACAGGCACAAACAGGTTTGGGCAAGAAAATATCAACTTTCTAAAAGTGACATTTTCAGGATCGTGACTTAAAATCTGACTTTACCATTAAAGAGGGATTTAAATTACAATTCATTTGAGGGTAAACATGACATTTCTACCTGTTCCCAATCAAAAATTGGCAATTATTAAATGTAATAAGGTAACCCAATGTTCTCCCTATGGGAGAGGCAGGCCTTGCCGTAGTCAAAAACAAATTTAAGTTTTTTACTACCAGGACATGTAAAACTTAAAAGTGCATGTCCCATTTTTTAAATACACTGCAGTCTGCCCCATGAGCTGTGTAGGGCCTACCCTAGGAGTGACATATGTTTTAAAAAAGAAGGTTTATGCCTTGCAAAAGGTTTATTTTGCCAGGTCGGAATGGCAGTTTACAACTGCACACAGGCTGCAAAGGATGACCTGGGACATGTTTAAAAAGGCTACTTAAGTGGGTGGCACGGTATGTTCTGCAGACCCACTAGTAGCATTTAATTTACAGGCCCTGGGTACATGTAGCAGCACTTTACTAGGGACATAAAAATTTAATGAATATGCCAATTGGGTTAAAGCTAATTTTACCATGTTTAGAGGAGAAAGCGCAAGTACTTTAACACTGGTTAGCAGAGGTAAAGTGCACAGTGTCCTAATGCCAACAAAAACGAGTTCAGCAAAACAGGAGGAGTGAAGGCAAAAAGTTTTGGGGGAAAACCACGCCAATGATGTCAGGTCTAACAATGGCTGAGAGAAGGATTTAGTAAAATCCCTAGTTATCCAATTTAGGAGCATATCTGTGACATGTCATTTAACAGAACTAGTGATACCAAGGACTTTGACAACACGTGGGTTATTTTACAACCCAATTTATCAGCATGGTAACGCAGTAAAGCAATAAAATACTCCTTCTGGCACAACTCTGTGTAGCATGTAACAAATGCATTCGAGCTCTTAAATGCAACTCAAATGCATAAAACCTCTTCCAGTGCTTTCTACACAAGTTACTATCTCTTAGATACATTCATTTCTAAAAACAGAATTCTCTTATTTTTAAGACAAATGTTACTTTGGTTGTAGTGCTGGGAGCCAACTACTATAGTGGTAGCAAAGAAAAGAAAGCCCTGCCCACGGCAGGAAGTAACCTTTCATTAAATTAAAGCAGATGTTTGGTTCAGTTGAAAATGTGTTCATATTGCTTATAATTATACATTTGAGGTCGCTTGACGTTTAATAACCAGTAGTATCTGTACCTTGCAGGAGGCATCAAACATTTTCCTATTTAACCACTGGAAACAGTTCACTTTCATTGGTTTGCACCAACTCCGATGGTGTCGTATATGTTTGTGTGGGTGCAGAGCTCACAGATACATCTTGAGCACGCTCCGGTCCAGATGTTGACCAAAGGATTCACTCATCGAATTTACGCAAGTGACTGATAAAGAGATTTATGAACCTAGCCTTCATTGCCATTAAATGTATTATTCTCACCACTCGTTATTATTGTTTAGGCATAAGCTGTTTCTTGTGAAAATGTGTCCCTACATTATTGAAATATTGTGTTCTAACTTCGCACTGAGCACTGTTCTGTTCACAACAGAGAGCACTATCGGATGCCATATATAGTAATCAGTGCCCTCTTAACGCATGGCCACGCTGGGCAGTTGCCTGGGGGCCCCACGAGCATAGGGGCCCCATGCTAATCTATGCACAGACCAGAATTTAACACTAATTTTCCGATCACCCGCCTCAATATTCAAATCTCCCGCTAACTCGGTAGAAGGAGAAAAATTACGACTTGTCATGGAGAGTTGGAATGTCTGCATTCGCGAGAGAAATTTTGCTGTTTTTATTGCTTGCAATGCTATGGAAGCAGAATATTGTAACGGATTCGCGGGAGGCAATTAACAGCTGGGGACAACAATTGCTGGCACTGTGCATTTTCATTATCAGAAGCAGATCCTCCGCTGTTTGTGTTCCAAGAATTCTGTTTGTATGGTGAAGGGTTAGAGGAAGTGTAAGAAAGTGAAGTGAGGAAAAAGAAACTGTAGACTAAATCCGTGTTAGTGAAATTCGTAAATTACCCTTTGAGCAGAAATGAAACGTAATGTTTTGAGTGGAGCACAGAAGAGGAAAAGAGCTGCAGAGGAGAAAGAGAAAACGAGCAAACTTCCAAAGTTAACATCTTGGTTCAATCCAAGTGCGATGTCAGCCACTAGTACTGCTCCTTCAAATATATCATCGACATCTATACACGTATGGTTCCTGTAATTCACTTTCTTGCCTCCAGAGGTTTGCCATTTCGTGGAGAAAATCAAACAATTGGGTAAGCAAAAAGTGGAAACTATTTAGGTATTCTAGAGCTGTTGAGTGAATTTGACCTTCTTTTGGAAGAACATCTCTTAATGTATGGGAATCGAGGAAAGGGGAACTCATCGTATTTATCGGTAAACATTTGTGAGGGATTTGTAGAATTAATGTGACAACATTTCTTTGTGGTATTTTTGAAGAAATAGAAAAATCCAAGTATTATTCAAAAAGTGTGGATTCCCCTCCAGACATCTCACACACTGATCAACTGACATTTACTGTTCGGTATATTCGAGGATGTGAGCCTGTGGAACGTTTTCTTAAGTTCATCGGCATCTTTTCTCATGGAACAAAGAATCTAGCAGACACTGTTGTGGATTTCCTTAATGAAAACAAAATTCCTCCATCAAACTACCGCGGTCAGTCGTATAACAATGCCTCAACAGGGCCGTTTCTAGGTGTTTTGCCGCCCTAGGCGAGAATTGAAAAATGCCGCCCCCTCCCTTTTACTACCATCCCTCTCTCCCCCTGTCATCCAGGCTAGAAGAATTAATGCATTAGATATAAAAGAACTTGTATTCAAGCGCTGTTTAAGGTTGCAACATCTCAGCATTTAGGCTTTCGTCTCGAGGGATAAATGTTCATAGTTTAGGATTGTTGGCACAATTTGTATGAACTTTGTTTTACTCTTATGTATGTATTCATAAAGGCCAGATGTCCGTTTCTTAAACTCCTTTCAAAATTATTAATATTTGATACAAACATGTTTAATTAATTACGTGATGAAAAAGGTACCCTTGCTATTTTTATTTGCGTTTTTTCAATATAACTTTGCCAAATTTCTTTTCAGAAAAAATGTGCTCTCTGCTTTCCAGCAAACTCACTTTAAATACTTACTTGCAATACTTATTTATACAGGTTTTAAACAGTTAAGTTAGCTTTTTAGGAAACATTTTCTCCAGGCTGACACTCCCATTCACATTGTAAACATTTCCTGCTAAAATAGTGTCTAAAGGTGCTGCTGTTGTCACGTACTTGACGGTCTCGACATGAAAAGCAGTAATTGTAGTGCATTATGGGCGCCATTGTTTACTGCTGAAGCGCTAGCCTAGTTTTCTGCCTTTTTTAAAATAATTAATACAACATTAAATAAAATGTCAGCATTAGGCCACTTTTTAAATATATTCATTTTTATTGTTAAACACATTTTTGATTAAATTCTTGGTACAGAACCTCAGCACTCCACCTAGTGACTATCTGAGTTGCTACACTTGTATATCTATTACTACTCTTCAGAAGTTTTATGACGAGCCCTACTTAGTAAAACTAAATTTTGTCAAGGTCCCCCAAATGCAATTAGCAGCTAAAATGTTTAATAGTGAACACAGAATACTGCTGGTCTAGCATGTAAGAAGTTAGGGGAAATTTGTAGGTAAAATCAAAGCTAGCAGAACAAACATGATATTTAATGGTACAAGCCATGGAAGTTCCATACCTCGCAGACTACAGACCCAGTCTTAGGGGGTCTCTGATGGACAGGCACGGGGGGATAAGCCATCATTTCCCCAAACCTCACAGACTTGGCTCTACACCTACCACAAGTCAAATCCCCCCCTGACAGGACCTGCCATGAAGGGACTGTTCCTCATTTCAGACTTTTGTGAGGAGACAACATTCTGCTTACGTGTACGTGACTGTATACGTCGCCCTTAAAATCGGGCATTTTCTAAGACATTATCCATATATATGTATGTGTGCTAGCTTTCCCCTATTAATATAACTGGCCCATTTCGAGTTTTCCCATGTTATATTAAACACTTGGGCCGGAAATATTCCCTAAAACGTTGCGGCTTTAAATGCCGGGCACCTCTGTCGAGAGTCTTTCCAAATAGCTGCGAGATTTTGATGGGGGCTTTCTCGGTTACTTCAATGGTTTTCCGGGAGCTCACACCATAAATCATGTCATAAACTGACGAGTTTTTCAAATCTATTGCGTTATTTTTAATAATGTGTATGATCCGACACCACATGCGGCGTTTTTATGCGGTATGCTGCTTTGGGGGAGGACGTTTCTCTGTTGTGCGGAAGCGTCTATAGAATGCTTCCCCTCACCTTTTGCAGAGACAGTTTCTGTTCAGTCTGCACCTTTTCATGTGGGGGTCACTAACGTATGACATTTTTGGCACATTTTAACAGGTTTCATGGCGCACATATTCGGCCCCAAACAGCGCGGACACTGCCATGTTGAGTGTGCAGGAACATCTGTCAGCATTTCCCAGGGCTCGCAGGGACATGGACCCTGGGCAGGATGCCAGCCCAGTAGGACTTTCTGAGACTGGCTTGTCGGGGTCTGGGCGCCTGGCCCGTGATAGCTTTCAGTGCGCACATGACCCCTATGTAGTACCCTTTTCAGTGTCTCCAGTGATGTGTGGCCCCCAGAGAGGATTGCTTCATTCCTCTGCAGTGACATTCACCTAAAGCCCCACGTTGTCACAGGGTCTAAACCTGGCAGGCAGGAGTTTTTGCGGACATCCATAGAGCACCCCACACTGGTACTGGGTTTTCAACGATATGCAAACCCTTAATGTGCAAGGTCAAAAGACAAGGATTTGACGAGACGGACAACCCCAGATGCTGCTGGGGGTCTGCTCTCTTTGGCAAGACGTTGTAGGGGCCTTCTCACATCTGTCACGGTTTGTAGGGACACATGTCTTAACTCGGGCCGGGTTGTTTGGGGGGCTACCACTGCTATAAAACACAATGTGTGGGACGTGCCCCCTCATTTATTGCCTAATGGCGTGGGGCAAGCAGAACACCAGAATTAAAAGCGTCACAGATTGTGTGAGCGGCAGGGGGTGGGGGGCACGACCATAGGGACTCTTTTCGCAGAGGTTTCCTCTCCTGTTTGTTGTCGGGGTTTGCCGATCCGTTCTGCTGCCGCACAGGTGATTTGCAGGGCTGTATCAACTAACGCAGAGTCCAGGTTTGCAAGGCGTAAGACCTTCCAGGACACGGCTCGATTTACAGGGTCCTTTCCAACACAATTACTGGCAGAACGTGCATGAGCACGGTGCCACATCTTGTCCCGATTTGTAGAACTACAGCGCACTAAAGCGCTTCGTATCTAATCACTGTACGCACTAATAAACACTGGAGCGAAATCGGAGGTTGCATATTTATAGCGGCGCGCACTCATGGTTTTTGCCGCCCTCCCCCTTTTGCCGCCCTAGGCGGCCGCCTAGTCTTGCCTAATGGTAGAAACGGCCCTGTGCGTCAAATATGTCTGGACGCTATACTGGATTGCAAGCATGGATTAATCAACTGAATGAGTTTGCCATGTATATCCCCTGAGCAGGACACAGCCTGAACTTGGTGGGAGTAAAAGTGGTGGAGTGTTGTATAGAGACTGTAAAATTCTTTGACCTTGTTCAGCATTTGTATTCCTTTTTCTCTGCTTATACATATTGATGGAACTTTCTGGCATCATCTTTAGGAAAACATTTTGTGGTTCAGCGTCTGTCTGGCACAAGATGGTCATCACATTTTCATGCTGTTCATGCTCTATATTGCGGTTTGTAGAAAATTAAAGATGCACTAGATTCTGTATCTGCTGACACTGAACTGGGTGTGTGAGGGCATTATAATCTAATATTTGGATTCCCAACTTTGAACCTACCTGGTCGGGTTGGTCTTGATTCCCTTGTGTTCAGACTTGGATTCCTGGGGAACAGCATAACCTTCTTTTGTAGACTTGCTATGGGGCATTTATGCTGGACCTCTCCTAAAAAGCCCCCCAGTGCCCTCTTTGTGTATTGACTTCAGCACGGGTGACCCCCGTGGGACTTTCGTGGTGGGTAAGATTTGTTCTGTCCCCCTTTCGTTCTATCGGACACCACTACACTTGAGTGGGCATCCTCATCTTTTCACTCATTCCTCCTATACGATCCCCTGACTACCAAAACATGGAAGGTCAGGGTTCGAGTTATGGAGAAGACCTAGCAGCAGAGATACTGAGGGCTCCATCGATTCTGGGAGCAGAAAGTGGTGCCGCAACAGGGAGCCAGGCGGAGGATTGGCAGTCCCTCACAGCCATGAAGAGAGGATGGGTCAAGATTACCCTGCACGGGGCTCTGATGACCGAATATTTGAGGGCCAATATATCACCCAATGGCTTGATTGTCAAAAAATTTCCAAGAATATTCCTGGAGGACGGCTTATTCAAAACTGAATGGTCCCAGGTCTCGTGGAAATGCACGAGGGACCTACTCATACTGATAATAAGCACGGCGAAAAGGTTAGCAGACAAATTATTGACGAGGATTCAAATAGCTGAAAGCACTTTGAAAAGTGCTCTACCAGGCCCTAGTTTTAAATCCAAGCTAACAGAATTAAATAATGAGATTGCTGAACATAAGGAGTATCTCATGAAGCAAAAAGTTGTGAAACTACAAAAAGACATTCGGCGCTTTGATAAGGAGAAGGTTTACCTTTACCTCAAACAGGATTTTGTACCACCTGTCACAAGTAACATCTCAGATACTAGCTCCAACTCTACCAGACGGGGCTCATTGAGCAACAGTGACTCCAGCGTGGAAGGCTGGAGCAATAATCAAACTAGGAGGGGTGGCCGACAGGGCTACAATGGTTACCATGTACCACAGTACCAGGGACCAACCTACTGGCAATACCCAATGTTCCCCCAAGGCCCGCCTCCATTTGGCCCACCAGGCATGAGCCAACCTTTTTTAGGCAGAGGTTGGGGCAGAGGGCGCGGGCGAAGAAGAGGAAACCAACAAGAAAAGAGGGTGAAGTGGGAAGAACCCCAACAACGGGTGATGGAAGCCAGGAGTTACTCCAAAAAGAGAACCTGATAGTGAATCTGTCTCCCAGATCACTGACTGAAATGGAAGAGAGAGACCTACAAAAGGGTTTGGGGTGTGTCCCCACACCCAGGGTGGACCAATTCCAACAACATTGCGAAGTGCAGCAATTTTTTCGCAAAGTACGCCTGAGAGCTTTCTTTGATGAAAGACCTTCCCAAGGAGCGAGTGACTCGGGTCTACACAACCCTTCTACTTTCACTCCCAATAGCAGTATGATACCAAACGAAGTAGCTACCTTCGAACAAGCTGTCCTAAAAGACTTACAAACAGCCTCTGACCCTAGACACTTTTGCAACATCCCTAGAGGAGAGTTGACCGCCATCGAGTCTCTGGCAAATGACCCTCAATCATAATTAAACGAGCTGACAAAGGGGGCGCCACAGTCATCATGGCCACCACTGATTATGACACTGAGTGCTTGAGACAACTGGGTAATCGAAAGTATTACACCCCCATTACCAGTAGCCCGGTGGCACGTCTGACCAAGATGATAACGGCACTTGTCTTCTCAGCGGAAAATCATGGTTGGTTGAGCAAAAAGGAAGCTGATTTCCTAATTAAGAAAGAGCCCAGGACCCCTTACTTTTACATTTTACCCAAAATCCATAAGGGGACCACCCCAGTACCGGGTCGCCCTATTGTTTCAGGTATCAACTCCATACTGGAGCCATTGTCACAATTTTGTGACCTCTTCTTGCAACCAATGGTGAGACTGATTCCATCATACATACAGGACACCACTGATGTGCTACGCTTACTCAATGAATTCCAACCAACTAATGACATCAACTTCCTCATTACACTAGACCTAGAAGCGCTCTACACCAACATCCCACAGAGAGCCACTCTAGATGTGATTGAAGAGGAATTAAGTTCGGCCACATGGGATTCTCCTACGCCCCCCAGCTTCATCTTGGAGTGCGCCACACTAGCCCTTACCGAAAACTTTTTCGAGTTCAAAGGCCAGCTATATCACCAAACCCAGGGTACTTCCATGGGAAGTACCTTTGCTCCCAGTGTAGCCTGTTTATATATGGCGGTCTTTGAGGGCCAACCGATCTTCCATGAATCAAACCCGTACCGCTTCAACATACGTTTGTGGAAGAGATTCATAGACAATATACTCATCTTTTGGTCAGGTAACCCCCAGTCTTACACAGACTTTTTCGTGTGGATCAATAATCTGAATCCCCACTTGAAATTTACCAGCACTGTCTCACCCTACCAGATAGCATTTCTAGATCTGACAATCAGACTTGAACAAGGCAATGCACAGGAAAAGGACAGATCGGAACAGTCTGTTACTGTTCAGTAGTCATCACCCGCGTGCCTTGAAAGAGAATCTCCCCTTTGGGCAGTTTTTAAGGGTGAGGAGAAATTGCAGCACATTGGAAGACATTAGATCTGAGTCCGAAATACTGGCAAAAAATCTGGCTGCACGTGAATACCCACCACGAAGTATAGCCCTGTCCAGAAAGAGAGCAAGAAATAACAACCGGGATGCGTTGTTGGAACATAGAGACAGGACCCCCACTGACACTCTTACCTGTGTAACCACGTATACACCAGCTTCTAATCAACTGACTAAAGTCATTAAGAAACATTGGGGCATACTAAACACTGGCTCAATGACATTGGAACCACCACGCTTCGCGTTTAAACGCTCCAGGAATTTGAAAGGCATGTTGATCCACACGAGACCTAAAATCCCCACAGGGGGTCAACAGAGAACATTATGGCAATTACCACCTGTAAAAGGCCATTACCCCTGTGGCGCATGCACTGCATGTGCCTTTAAATCAGTACAGAAAACCATTACTTTCAGTAACTCATTCACATGGGAGATGAGGTCACACACCAACTGCAATACACCCAACTGTATATATCTGATCACGTGTCCCAGCGATTTACAATACATAGGGATGACTACTCGCCCAATCAGATTACGCATATCGGAGCATCGGAGTAATTTCCGCTGTCATAAGAGTAACACCAAAATGTGCTCCCACTACCTGGAGAAACACCATACACCATAGTCACTGAAATGGGTCATCTTGGAGGCATTCGCCAAAATCTCTAAAAACACACTTTTCCTTAAAGAACAGAGAAGGGTACACAGATTATCATCACACACTCAAGGTCTAAATGAGGATATACCTTGGAAATCACTAAGAGTCTGAAATGAATATCTATACCCGGCATACAGGGTAACACCACTATCATGTAACACGGAAGTGTAACACACACATGCTTGCAGATGGACTCCGAAGTCATCACCAGGTTTAGAACATAACTAGAACCCCATGAGGGAGTTGATAACATCTAGTGAACGATATTCATGGGATACTGGTGGAAAAAACTAAATAAGGAGCTTTGCTAATTCAGTGGAGTGTTACTATGAAGCCCCGGGTTCGGACAATAATGCCATTAGACCGGAAAAGCCATAAGACCACTTCCACTTTGGTCTTAATAATATTAATATCGCCAATGAGACGTTAAATTCATAAGCATGCCCTGACTGCAATAGACTCATATAACACACTGCATAGTTTATTGATCATGGATGGGACATGTGGGGATAGAGACTCTACGGATCTGGGATCCATCACTATTCATCACTCCAATACCAAACCATTACAAGATGGCTGCCAAAAACGGCATGAATAACGTAGGCACAAGCGCCCATAGTAAGGCACCGCCCCCTACCGGAAGTAATGAAACGCCATATAACCAACGCAGTCTCAGACCTCCCCACCTCTCGGACCCGGTAGAAGTGGGTAGGTCGTGAGACTACGTGATACTGGCACTTCTGTAAGTATTATGCTGAACGGTTGCTGCGTCCCCCGCACTCACAACCCCCCCGCGCTCACTTGCTGGCAGTCATACACGCTGTCATGCATCGCGAACGAACAATACACCAGTACTCCGGCATGGTTCTGACTCCCTCAGACTAGTCCTGATCGAAGAATAAGGGAATAACATGAGGAGCCTTACCTGAACCCGTAATAGAAGGCAGATAATCTAATATGCCTATAACCTAAGCACATTAACACAAATATAACCGGCAGGCTTGCATAACACTGGTGCACAGGCATCTATTTGGATAAGTGCAGACACGTAATATCGGTTAAGGCACGCTTATATATGAATAACCATCCCTCCATTGAACCTTACGACATTAACGATGGGAACTGATGAGATATGCGGTTACTTTACCACTTAGCTACACGTCTGATGTCATATCAAATTCACCCCCGCAACGTGGGCAGGCGGTTTTATTAAGGAATAGGTGCTTGAATGATGATGAATTTGTGAGTGAGACCGACAGTTTGGGTCATCACTACGAATATATTGAATAACATATTGGGACTAATACTGGCACCCTTCATTGTCTCCCTACTGTATTGCTCCAGTACATGAGGAACTCCTCGTGTACAACCTACCGGGTACTGCTGATGCCTGGTTAGTCCGCAATATTGGGTGAGTCCACAGAGGATATGTCTGCTGCTTTTTATATGTGTGCCACAAGGGCTGTAGTTCACACTAGCTCACCTTGTGCACTCACCGTGTGGCACTGTTTTTAATTGTTTTTAATGCATTGGCATCCACCGTTCACCGATTGATATTTCAGAGTCAGTCTCACAAGGGATAGGAGATTTGACAGACATGTGTATCATACTGATGAAACCAATGTCATATATATCTTTTTCTCCCCTCACAGGTAGTTCCAGTACTAACAGGTACACTAATAGGTAGTTGCTTGGTTGATGTGAGTATGCTTCCACGTCACCAATTCTAAGTTGTAGATAGTCTTCATTGTTTTGGTCCTGACGAATCACCTGTAGATTATACATTGAGCGAGAAACATGTTGACCTTTCACCAATAAGTATGCTTACTCCAAACCATAAGTTTGGTCGAGCGCCTTATTGCCTGTTTTTACTTAGGGCAGGAGACCTATTGAATAAAATTTGATGTCACTGGTACTCCCAACCCTATTTTAGATTCACCCTCAACCTATACATCTACACATTTCTGGCCCCTCACCCCCACTTCACCATACAGCTATTGGAAAAAGATCTCCGCTAAAGTGCCCCTATTATAGGGAGCCCGTCGGGTATTGCACCGCCGACCTGACGAGGAGCAGCCCAATGATGAAGCATGACACCCAACTGGGTGTGTGAGGGCATTATAATCCAATATTTGGATTCCCAACTTTGAACCTACCTGGTCGGGTTGGTCTTGATTCCCTTGTGTTCAGACTCGGATTCCTGAGGAACAGCATAACCTTCTTTTGTAGACTTGCTTCGGGGCATTTATGCTGGACCTCTCCTAAAAAGCCCCCCAGTCCCCTCTTTGTGTATTGACTGAACAGGAAGTGAACACAAGGTGAGATGTGGAAGGAGTGAGCGAGAAAATGGACACCCTGGAAGTGATCATCCTCACAATTCTTTGGTATGACATGCTTGAAAGAGTGGACAAAACAAGTAAGGTCCGGCAGTCAGAGGGTGTGAACATACGTGTTGCCAATAATCTTCTTGAGTCTCTAAAAACGTATCTTTAGCAAATTTGAGACAAATTTAGTGAATACGAATTGAAAGCCAGAAGTAGGTGTCCAGATTTAGATTATAGCGATGTGAAAAAAGGTAAGCAAAGTGTACATCTTACCAGTTCTGACGGATCAGAAGAAGAGGTACTTCTCAGTAAAAGTGAAAAGTTCAAGATGGAAACATTCCTTCCTGTTCTGGACTCTGTAATTTCTGAACTGACAAAACGTACAGAAGTTTATTCATTGATTGCTTATTCATTGATTGCAAATCTGTTTTCCTTCTTCAGTGAAATGAAAACAATAGAATCATATTGTGTGTGGTTGCTGGGACCAAGTTTCATGATTGCATTATATTGTTTTATTCATTACATTATATTTATATACCAAGTTATTGAATGAAGCGAAATTTGTTATATGTATTATATGGACATTTTTGTTCTTTTAATGATTTGAATCCGAATAAAGTATCCTGATGATGAAAAAATAGGGTCCGATGAGCTAAACAAAATGTGTGAACATCTGGCTAATGTATATCACAAAGACCTTGATTATGGTGACCTTTTAAATGAATGTGGGCATCTCAAGCAATACATCATTCTTGATGAAAATTGTGATACTCTTCTTGCATTGTACAGAAAAATAATTCGGACAACTTGACATTTGTGTTTTCCAATGTTGAAATTGCACTCAGAGTGTTTATGTGCATGATAGTGACCAACTGTGCAGGAGAACATTAATTTTCAAGCCTGAAACTTCAGCTTTGCAGCTCAATGGGGCAGCAGCATTTGAACTGGCTTTCACTCATGTGTATGGAAAATGACATTTTGAAGACAATTGACTTCAAGACAATGATAAAGGAATTCTCTGCAAAGAAATGTTGCAAATGTTTGTGTTGAACAATTGATCAATATTAAATAATTCATAGTAATTTCATACTGTACACCTGTGCCATCTCCGTCTGTATGATTTACCAACTAAGTACCATTTTTATGTTGAATTTTTTGGTTTTCAAGTTCAAGGCTCACGCCAGATTGTCCAAACGTTTGTATTGATTAATCTTTGCTGTACAGCATGGTGTTCTTTTAATGTCGAAACACTGATTTTGTTGGAGGTAGCAACAAATATACATTTATTTTATCGATAATTTACATTTTTATTCCTGTGAGTGGTTGTGTAGGCACGGCCCAGTGCACTGCGTTGACAGGGGGCCTATAATGCTGTTAAGACGGCCCTGATAGTAAAACTTGTTAGAAACATTCACACTGATTGTATACTACCAACACAATGTAATTTATTTTAGTTTGGTTCATAAATTATGTATACTTGCTTAGAAAGATTCCTTTTGATATTGGGTTATCTTTTATTGTTTACACACTACCACAGTTATGTCATCTTTTGTGTGATACAGCACAAGCTGAGGCATCTGAGTTAAGTGGCAAAGATGGGAGAGAGACAGAGTGACACTTTCGCTTTTGTCCCAGGACCCATCACCTGTGCAGCTAATAGAACAGTTCACTGTACATGTGAGGAAGGGGAGAGATAAGAGTGTCTGAGAGCTAGGGAGGCTGGTAGATTATTAGCATGGGGGCAGGAGAGGGAATGTATTTGAGATCGTGTAGAAAACAGAGCGTGGAGGAGGCACGCTGAGAGGGGAAATATTAAACATAGTGATAAGCTTCCAGATACAAGGTTGTACTTGTTATAAAGGCATATGAACTTCTCCTGACAGAATGAGGTGGAGGCTGTCAGAGGTTTTTGGTGGTCTCAAGCTACGTTAGATATAGATATATATATTTTTATAGATAGATAGATAGATAGATAGATAGATAGATAGAGCTGTATGGGTGAGTGTGTGGCTATGTGACTGGCTTTACAGGTAAGTGTCTGGTTGTAAGAGTGGCTGTATGAGTGAGTGAATGGTTGAGTGAGTGGCTGTACGAGTGGGTGTGTGAGTCGCTCTATGGAGGAGTGATTGGGTATGTGAGTACTTGTATGGGTCTGTGAGCAGGAGTGTGAGTGGGCATAACAAGAGGTTGTATGGGGTGTGATTCAGTGTGTGAGTGTGTCTGTGGATAATGTCATCAGTGAAGTCATTTGAGATGTCATCAGTGATGTCACTGACCATGTCATGAGTGATGTAATATGCGAGGTCATAAACAGTTCATTGCGGGGGCGTAAGTTATAGATAGCTCAGATAACTATAACTACTGAATTTCTATGCTTTTGTACGCGTGAAATCTGAGCCTAACTATAACGTCCCTGTAACCTTTGGTTTTTTCTGAGAATTTCTAAGGTTTTTTTAACTCTATTTCCTAACTATAACGTCCCTGCAAGCTTTGATGTTTCCAGTGAATAGATATATGGATATAGATATAGGAGAAGGAACATGCTCCACGTTGACAGACTGCTTGCTCTATGATGTTGTGCTCATCATGTCGTTGAGGCAGGACTGCTGAATGCAGTGCTGGTCAAAAGATGTCAAAGTTGGGCTTCTTCTGCCTGGTGAAATCCATGATTTCCAGAAACTGAGCATGGGCAAGCCTCATAAGAAGCCTTATAACTAGCCCTCTTTCAAGATGATGGTTTGCTTGTACAATGTAAATAGAGGTTCCCAATCCAAGATGGGAAAGTGTTCTTTACTGTGATGTCAGTTCCTGTTAATAGCAAAGGCAAGTGTTGTATGCTTTACAGTACATTTGTTCCCTTATAATTAATTGTGTCTTTTGACCCTTTGCTACTATTTTTGTCCCAGACTTTTGCTTCTAGCACTTTGACCTTCTTCTGGATTTCCATGACTGGATTCTTGCTTGGCTCCTGATGTAAAGAGGAGTTTAGTGCCTTCCTGATTCTTCCAGTATTAATCTACATTTTACGTAAAAAGCTAAAAGTTTGTCAAGGAGTTTTTACTCTTTGTGGGTTTTTCCTCCTAACTGACACCCTCATTGGGAGAAACTTACACCTTTCCGACTGGAGATAAAACTCTGCCTAATGTAATTGATTTTGCTAGGCAGAATGGTTGTGCTGTCAGACAAATCAACAAACTTACCTGCTAGGAATAAAGCTAAGAACATGCTACTAATTTGTGAAGTTGCAATGTCACTTGTCGCCACTAGGCTCAGGAAACATCAAGTATCTGCCCACCTGACTTTGTCACACCTTAACTAGTCTTTTCACCTCTAAATCAAGTAACAGTGAGGAAGTAACAGTATTAAAGTAATATTTAAGAAACCTACCATAAGGCCTGCTGACCCTTCTGAGGTAAAAGATTACTTGGAAGCAAGTATAAGAAGAAAAGAAGTAGCATTTATAAGAAGAAAAGAAGTAGTGTTTATGTAAGCATAAAGGGACATTAGTTGGGGTTTGGATCCATCAAAATAGCTTAACATAATCCTTGACCCTATCAGTGATCTCATAGTATTATTGTGAGAGGAGGTTGGTGTTCCTTTGAAAAGCTACACAATATTCTGGTTAGCTTGCTGGAAGTATCAGAAGAGGTACTTTAGCCAACCCAGATACGGGCGAGAAGTCCCGCTTTTTTGTAGCTATTTATTTGGCCATAGACAAAAAAGTACATCACTCTACTATCTACCCAGTGCCCAGCAACATAGTACATAATCTCTGTTTAGCCAGTGACTATCTAAATATCTGAAACTTCAGTCTTTTTCAGGCCGCTAAATAGTAGAGATCATATACTATTTTACTGCTGGGCATATAAATAGTGGGAAGGAGGGCTTTATGATCAGACTTGAAAGAAAAGGGATTTCAGGCAATGGAAGAATGGTAGCCATCTCGTAATGGAGGCGCAGGAAAGTGTGTGAAGCATTTGAAAGTAAGTGCACATACAAATGTGCAACAGACTGTGCAAAGGTATGTGCATGAATTGATCTAAGCTGTTTAAAGATGAAAACAACTGTAAACTAATTTTTGAATAAATACATTTAAGTTAACTGTAGCAAATGTGTTCCAGCGATTTAGTTCCTCAGCATGTTTTGCATTTGACTACCCATTTTTGGGGCTTTTACCGTGAGCGAGTCTAACTACTTTACTCACTGTCAATTCATGGTAATTGGACTGAAAGTGCTAACCACCACTGCCCACCTTTTAAGATAAGTCCACTGCTGCACAGCTAGTGTAAGAGGATCTGCACTGGTTACGCTTGAACACATGAGAACATGCTTGTGCTGGCTGCACATGTAAGACAACCATCTTGACCAGTCTGGTATACACCACTGTATATCTGTGTACAGGTAGCATGTCGCAGAAGATCTCTTCAAGGATTGGTACAGACCTGGGGTAGGCCTTATAATGTGAGTAGGCATTCATAGTGTAGTTCTGTAGTGCATCCTGAAGGTCTGTGGTGCTTACACTATAGTACACATTATAGGGGAAATCTGCACTAAAGTACAGTTTTGGCCCGCTTAGGCCTACAGGAACCAGTGAGTTACCAATCTAGAGGTACACACAGACCTCAAATGTAGATGTACAGACCCTAACATTATATCTACACTCCATATGATACTTTAAGGTTTTTCATATTTCCCTGGCTCAGTTCAGAATCAAAGTCCAGGCCTTTGTCCCCCGCCCCTTACTGGGCCAAGTTAATTACTCTGCTCCCCAGAAGCCAGAAGAGGGATCAAAGGCTTCCCGACATAATAAAGTAGTTAACCATGCTTGACCCAGTTCGTGGGAAAGGAAGGGATGGGGAGGAAATCTGCATCTGTTATTAAGCTTTGTCACACAACACCTGGGCTGGGACTGCCAGACCCACTGGAACAAAGGAGAAGAGCTAGACATCTGGAGCCAAAGCAGGAGGGGCTCGCCTTTGAAATTTTGGCGGCTGGGATCAGACAGCTGTGCACATGGGGCGGAGCTCAGGCTCTCAGGGAAGTTCTTTCCATAGACAACTTGAAGTTGCTGTATTGTATTTGCCCCAGAATGCTGGGCAAGAGGGTTGGAACGGGGCTGAAATGATGATGTGGCACCCGGCTTCTAAAACTTTCCAAACCCACTTACAAAACTCTGAACAAGGACAGACAGATAAGAAGACACTGGACCTGGGAGAGACAACTGCAAAAGGATGCCCAGCTGGAAGAATGAGCCACCTGATGCCCTGCAAGGATGAATGTTGAGACATTGATTCCTGATGACCCCCAGGACTAGGATGGGTCTCTCTAGGGTCAGTAGCACTGCCCCCCTTATGCCCCTAAGGAACAGTTGGGGGAATGGTCGGCTGCGGACCCCTGGGTGGTTTCCTTGGAACCACCAACAACTTGCCCTTGGCTCCGCTGACACACAAGTGTCATGCAAGTAGTTAGGAGGCTGTGAGACTTGGGGGGTGCAGTAGGGAGGATTTGCTGCTTGTTGGCTGTGGAAGGGTTGCACAAGATGCCCCCACAAGTAGGAGAAGAGCACCAAGAGCCAGACAGAGGACAGGTCTGGGGTGGGGTGCTTACAAAACCAAGCTCCAAAAGCAAATCACCTTTAAAAGGCAGGAGGCTATGGCTGGCCATCAGCAACAAAATTAGCCCAGAACCATTCTAATCAGCCATACCGGCCTGGGATATCAACCTTTAATGTTGGGTCCCCTGGAGGACCAAGCAGAGAACGAAGCTCATGGCACTCCACAGACTGTTCCTGAATTCCCTGGGAGCACTAAGCCTTGGAGCTCTCCTTGCAGCCCCTTTCAAAATCAGGTGATGAAATGTAGAAAAGAAAAAGAGAAAAAGCATTGCAGCTTCCTTCCTTAAGCAAGCAGGAAGCTGATCATCAAGTATTCATGCCAGAGGGTATGGAGCATCCCTTAGTCCTCCACAAGGAGAATAGAATTTGCATTATTTTACTGATGTTCTGACTCCCTAACAAAGTCAGTAGGCCTGCCTATTATGACACGCTCCTCATAGTGTTTGCTATTACACTGGTAGCAGTGCCAATATTAGTTGCACATCCTCTTCAAGTATGGGGTATTGTAGAAGAAAAGTGGGTACAATGACTGCGACATAAAGATCTGGGGTAACAATGTGGTGCTCTGATCAAACCGAAAAACTCCACTACCAAAGGTGTTGTGTATGGGTTCCCCAAGAATTAGGGGCCCAATGCAATATATATAAACTGAACGGTTGGAGCACACTTCAAATCAGTTAGACAGTATTCATAAGATTTATCATAGGTTTGAAGTTCAGTCCAAAAATCTCAATTTAATTTTCTTCAAAGGTAGTCACTACTGTGCAGTTGTTAATGATGTACAGCTGGCTAAATAGGTCAATCAGGGCAGCCGACAAGTGTTTTGAGGTGGTGTTACTAGTCTACACCATCTCCCCTGTGTAGGCATTTGAGTCCTCTATTTTGCTACCCTGAGAGAGTCAAGTGCTGCAATGGGGTACTTGGTTACCAGTAAAAAGACAATTGTAGATTTATCACTTGTGCCAAACTCAAAGCCTTTGCAACTAATAACTCAGGGGCATATTACCAAGGATTTGCGATAATTATCACAAACCGCTCTTAGCGCTGTTTTTTTTATCGCCGGCTGTCGCTGGATTTCATCGCGGAGATAACGCGTTATTATCAACGCTTATCTCCAAGGCGATAAAAAATCCTGCAATAGCGGCGAAACCCAGCAATAGCGCGAGAAATCCAGCGATAAATTCACTGCGCTAATGAAAAGCTTGCTAATAGGCAGGTGAGGACTTAACCTTACAATCCACCTCCCATTGACAAGATGGTTAAGTCAAGTTTTTATCAGGCGATAATCGCGGTTAGCGCGACTTTTTTAATCGCTTCGCGGGCATTGCTAATAGGGGGAAGTTGTGTTAGCGACTGTTTGCAGTTGCTTTTAGTTGGGAACACCTACTTTGCATGTCATTAGCGATAATTATCGCTGATATGCAAAGCGGCACCAAAACGGTCGCATTCGCCATAAAGCTGTCGCTAACAGCTGTTAGCGACAGCTTGCTAATAGGGCGATAGAAATATCGCCGCTTTAGCAGCAAAAAGTGCAGCTAAAGCGGCGATACCGCCCTTGCTAATATGCCCCCCAGTTTTTTACACTTCTGTATCTATCATTGTGTCTTATACAAAAAAGGCCCATCCTCCTTGCAAGACTGTCTTTTGCTGTACTTTCTGAGCAGATCTCTTCAATCTGACAACTCTTTCCTCCTACAGTGAATCTCTAACTGTCACAGCGTGTGCTCTTTTATCACCTACCTACAAAACATTGGAACATTGGAACATTGGAATGCCTTTCCTCTATACATATCTTCTATCCTTAATCACTTGGCTTTCTGTCACCAAGTGAAGTCCTATGTGTTTTACTTACCTATTCCTTAAGTGCTGCCACCAGATGTCTCATCAATTGTAGCCTCAGCACCAGTACGTCCTTGGGTAACAGTGAGCTCTGGGAATAAATGAATTAATTATTTAACTAAACAATGAATATGCAACCTTTTCTTGGTTGGGTACCAGGTCTATATGAAGATAAGTTTCTGGTGATTTATTACTGGAATTGTGGCTAGTCTTTTAAGATTTCCAGAAATAAAATTACTAGTACTCCAGGGGCCTTGTGATAGACAATCTGCCCTCACATACAGGCAACTTTTTTTTCTGCAATTTGTTCCTGCAAGTTTTCTGGAACGTGGAGAAGGCCGATTTTTTTTTTAACTTGCTGCTGCTGAACACTATGCCTATTTGCGTTGCTTTTAACCAATTTTTAAAGTTAGGTGTAATTATAAGAAAGTAATTGAGGGATGATTGTGCTCAATTGTTATGAAATGCATTATATTAATGTGCTTTCCTCTGTAGCGCAATTCTCAGTCTTGTAACTCCTTCTGGTCAGCACAAGCCACTTTGGGCCAAATGTATCAATACGTTTCACCGGGTTTACATCACAAAAGGGGCACATACTGGCACAGAGTGTTGAATTTGGCATTTATGATCCAGCGCAAAACAAGTTTTTTGCTGAAAAGTAGCACCAAAGTAACACAAAGTAGAGCTTTGCAAAACCTTGCATCAGGGAGGTGAACCATGGGTGGTACATGGGCGTTACTATGCAACCACCCATCGGTGTTTGATGCAAATCCTTATCTACTAACATTAGTAGACAGGGATGTGCGCCAAAAATGTATGCCTCCTCGAGGCTGGCGTAAAGTTTTTGCGGAAACACCTTTTTAACTTTAAATTTACATCGCAAAGTTATAGAATTTACACGTACAAAGTTATCAAAGTGTTAAACAATGTCAAAGTGTAGTATTTTGTGCTGAAAGAGGGCCCTACCAGTACAAAACCCATGCTTCACATGTGCATTCATCCTTGCACTATGGTGCTAGAATAAATGTGTTAGCACAAGGCAGCCTAAAGGGCGCCAGCACAGAGAGAGAGAAAAACAGCATCATATCTTTGTAGATATGGCTCTCTCCCTGGCACGCAACGCAGCACAGCAATTTTGATTGCTGCACTGCAGTGCCTGAATTTTTTGTAAAGTTGCCCCTATGTGTGTAATTCTTCTTCTGCTATTTATCTCTTCATTTTTTCATCATATATTGTACTTTTTGTATTGTGTGTTTTTTTCACTGGCAGATTCGAAATAAACTATTTTTGATTGCTTGGTATTAAGTACAGTAAGATCATGGTACATATCTCCTTATGCAGCCAAACTGAATACCAACGATATAGTAAGTAGTCATCTAACTTGGGACGCTGTGCAATCATTTCAACAAGGAAAAACATATAAAAACGATTTGCCCACTATTCCCACCGCTCTGTAATTTAGTTTTAAAGTGGCTTGCAAATTGCTTACAAAAAACCCACATGGGGAAGAAATAAATATTCATGGAAACGAGCACAAAATACTGCTTCCATAGACATTGTGCTGCCCTTCTAATCTGAGCTAAAAAAAAATCGATGCCAGAAATGTTAAAAGCCATCAAGGACTTTGGAAGCTTGACAGGCTGTGAAATAACCTGGACACCACTCAGATGACAATCAGTGCCAAAAGGCATCCTCCCAAATCATTTTGCAAATTTGAATCTCTTGTGGAAGAAATACGACCTAAGATGTCTAGGATTTGCAGTCTAAATATACCAAAAGCCACATGTTCAGTCTTGCGTAAGATTTTGGTTGCCAAAATATGCAATATATGTTTCTGAGCACGGCATAAAATGTTTTATCCTACATATATATTGTAAATCGTAAACAAATGATAGTCTATGGAAGAAGTAGACCGGGACCAAGGTGCAATTTGAGGCTGACCACAATGGGGCCCTGGGGCCGTATTATTCAAAGTGCTCCACAGGTTCAAGGGGAGTGTGTGCCCTCATTTTCATGTGGGCGTGGCTGCATGCAAATGAGGGAATGACTTTGCCTCTCCGCCCATGCGGTATGACAGACATGTGCTCAGAGGCAAACATGCATTTAAGGTGGCACACTGTTAGTGTTCCCTGAGGACAGCCCTGTGTAGGAAATGGGGTCCCCTGGACCCACCAAACAACCACCTGCAGGCGGGTGCATTCTTTCACTGCATCTGCATGCTGGGCAATCTCTGTGCCCTCTTTAAAGTGCATGTGGGTTGCCACCTGCCCAGAGAATCATAGTGCGGCTTGGAAGCAGCCACTCCATATTTCACTCAATGTGCTACCCCCAGGACAGTGTAAGTTCATGGCTGCCCTGAGGGCAGTCCATGCATCATAATAGGGCGCACTATCCCAGTCATGGCCAGGCGCAACCTTTGAAAGGTGCACCAGGGCGCAAACAGGGAAAGTGCACCCTGTGTGTAATATGGGCCCAGGTCAGATACACTAAGGGGCCGATTCCGATCTCGGCCGGTAGCGCACCGAATCGGATTCGGCTTAACCGGATCCGATTCGGAGCCCTCTTTTCCGACCGATTCGAACGCGCGTCCGGCCGAGCGAGTACAATGCGAGCGCACGCGAAATAGCCGACCGACTCGTTCACGGGTCCGAACCGCACCGACCGACTCGCTCGGACTCGACTCACACCGCGCGATGGAGACGTTCCCCGGCCGGGCAAGTACGATGCGCGCCTTGAGCAGTCCGACCGACCCGCACCGTCCGGCTCGAAACAGCTGTCGGAGCCAGACTTTGGGGGTCCGTGTCGGACCCCCCTGTACGCGTAGCCACGCGAGTCGCACACAGGGGGGACCCATGGGTCCCCCCTACCTGTGCGTGTGCGGCGCGAACCGCATCGACGCGAACCCGCTGTAGGGGGCGCCCTCGTTCGCCTCGCACCCATTGAGTCAATGGGAGCCCGCGTACGCGTTGTACGACTGGCTCCCATTGACTTCAATGGGAGTCCAACCGAATCGAGTCCGATAGCATGCGTGCGCATCGTACTCGTTCGGTCGGACTGCTAGAGTCCGATTCGGTCGGAAATCTCTCCGGGTCCGGCTCGGTCGGGGAGATTTCCGGCCTGAATCGGAATTGGCCCCTAAGTGTATTGGTCCTGATGACAGTCTGGAAGTTGAAAATTTCAAAAAGCGTTTCCAAGTTCCAATGCAGAATGGTTCTTAGTCACTTTTATAAAGAAAAGCATTGACATTTCTTCTTAGTCCCAATGGACTTTTGAAAAGCTAAATCCTTCCCAAGCAGGCACTGCTGAAATTGAAGCCCCTGCCATGGAACTGATAATTGAATCACTTTGGTCCCACTAGAGCTCTGGAGCTTTGGATATTCCTCACTGAAAATTTTCTTTCTAAATCTCATTACAGAATGGCACTTAGTGCTGGGAGCATACTTTTTTGGGAGGTAGTGGGAGCCTTGAGCAGGCCAAAGCTGATATTCAGTCTGTCAGATCTGTCATCCTTGGTCTTCCCCCAAAACTTTTGCCTGCTTACCTACTCTTTTTTCTAGGTCTTTTTGCTGGCATTAGGACTCTTAGCACTTCACCACTGTTGACCAGTGCTAAAGTGCATGTGCTTCTCATCTAAGCATGGTGACATTGGTGTATACCCAATTGGCATATTTAGTTTACTTATAAGTCCCTTGTAAAGTGGTATACCACATACCCAGGGACTGTAATCTAAATGCTACTAGTAAGCCTGCAGCACTGGTTGTGCCACCCACACAAGTAGCCTTTCAAACCTGTCTCAGACCTGCCATTGAAAGGTTTGTGTGTGCAGTTTACTGCCACTTCGACTTGACATTTAAAACCACTTGGCAAGCCTGAACCTCCCGCTTTATTACACACAAGTCACCCCTAAGTTAGCCACTCGGTAGCCCTTTTAGCAGGGTGTTGTATAACTAAAAGGTGGGACATGTACTTTTAAATTTTACATGTCCTGGTAGTGAGAAGCAGTTAAATTAATTTTCCACTACTGTGAGGCCTACTCCTCTTAATGGCTATCATTGGGATTTCCTTAATCACTTTTAAGCTGTACTTCCTGATCAGAAAGGAGTAGCTGCATCATATTTTATATCTTTGGAATGGTAATGATACATCCTCTTTCATGGTAAAGTTGGATTTAACATTACTATTTTAAAAATGTCACTTTTAGAAAGTGGACATTTTTCTGCTCTTACTGCTCTCTCTGCCTTGCAGCCTGTCTCAAATACATGTCTGAGGTGGGTGACAGCTACACTTTGTGCATTCCTTCTAGACAGCCACAAACACAGGAAGGGTGGGTGTGAAAGATAACTCATCTGCATTCTGATAGCTCTTCCTGGGCAGGAAGAGAGAGGGGGAGCTGACACTTACACCTCAATAGGCAGTGTCCTGTTTCCCGCACAAAGGGCTGATTGCACCCTACTTATAGTCTGGAGCCAGGGCTTGGATGAAAGGAGGACCTGTGCACTTCAAGGATCTGCTTTGAAGTCACCCCCACTCCAAAGGTACAACTGGGTATAAGTACTGGGGCTCTGACCCTACCAAGACAGTACACTACTGTACCTGTTAAGTACTCTGCCAGGAGTAAAGACTGCCGAGCTAAAAGGATTGCCACTCTGCTTGACTGCTGCTCTTGATTAACAGCTTTTTCTCGTTTGCTGTACTGCCCTGCTGTCTGATGATCTCTGCCCTGCTGAGGACAAGGACTGGACCCATCTCACTTAAACCCAGAGTGACTCCAAGGGCTTGCTGGCTTGCCCCCTGTTCTGAAGTCTCAGGTCCAAAGACTTCCTTCAACCCTACAACAGCACCTTGACTCTGCCACGTGGTGCCAATCTAGTCCTGGGCCCTTGAAAGGGGATTTCTGTTGTCCAGAACCATCAAAATCGACACAGTAGCAACATTGTACTGATCTGAACTGACGCATTGCCCTTCAACGCTGATGCAGGAGCTCATCGACAACATCGTTTTGACGGGCTGCATGGCTCAACAACGACATACATCGTGGCTCGACGACGATGCAGTGCCTGCATCACAAAGGGCTTCATCGACAAAGACTTCATCACCTGCGCAGATCAGAACCGACGCATCAAGTCTTCAACATCGACGCCTGCTCCATCCTAGGAACTTTTTTAGCGGGACCTGCGTGAGTCGTGCAGCCAGCCTGCCCTCCATCGCGGTCAGCCTGAACTTTGGATATGCACCGGTCCAGCGTGACCTCAAGTAGCCCCAAAGCGCTATTTGCTTCTAAGCACTACTTTTTGATTCATTCTTTAAAAAATCATTACTCCTGTTCTACTTATTGAAGTTTTGTCATTTTGGTCTTGTTTTACTCATAAAAATATAATCTATCTTTCTAGCCCTGCGTGGAGTAGTGTTGTGGTGTTTTCATTGTGCTACTGTGTGTTGCACAAATACTTTACACATTGCCTCTTTAGATAAGCCTAAATGCTCGGTGCCAAGCTACTAGATGGTGAGCACAGGTTATCTTTTAGTGTGCACCTTGCTTACCCTGACTAGAGTGGTGGTTCCTGCTCTGACAACCAGAAACCCCATTTCTAACACAGTCCAATGCAGTGGGACTGCCGGTTGGGATCTTTTCACTGCAGGCTACCCTGAAGCTCCGAAGCTAAAGTTTACAAAAGTTTCCATACTTTCTTCTGGTGCCACAGAAATAAACATCTAAGGCCACCAGGGCCTCAGGGGAAGCCACTTATTGAAACTCATGGTGTTAGGCAGTGTCCAGCAGCAAAGTCCAATCCACGTCCAATTGCCACTGGTCAGCTGGGCACTTTAAGAAAAAAGTCTCCTGCAGCTTGTTGTGTCCTGTAGCTACAGGAGGTTGGCTAACTGACCCTTGGAGTCCACTTCTTTGCCCTAGATAAAAAGGGGGAGCAGGTCCAATACTTTAACGATCCACTCAAGTCATAGGCATCAGGTCCAGTCCCCTTCTGTTCGTCCGTAGGTCCAGAAAGTATTCTGAGGAGGGTTGCTGGAGATGCCACATTTATGCCTGGCACCAGCTAGTTGAAGGGGGTGACTCATGAGCACTGTCTAAGCAATGGGGAAAAAGTTTCAGGGGCAACCCTGTCCACTTTTTCATTACTTTGTCTTTACCTTACCCCAAAAACCCACAGTGCCCCTAACACTCAAAATTCAAGATGGGAAAACTGTTCTCCCCTTGTGCAGAGCTTGTGTGCCCACCCATAGATGTGGCCAGGGTCATAACCAGTCCCCTCCTCGGCAGAAAGCGAGGGGACAATCAGAATGCAAACAGCAAAAAGAACAAGAAGTGAGAGAGCATTAGAGATAGCCAGGGCATGGGCAGCACTAGTTGAACTGCTGCGAAACCCAGACGGTGGGAGGGATGAGGATCAGGCAGAGGAGGCCACTGAAGGAGAAGGTTAATTTATATACCCCAAAACCAGACAGACGTTGCATATTAGAATACACAAAGTGATGCAGATCCCCCCTCACTGATAACTTGGCAATGGCGAATTGGTATGGTGACTTAATGAGCGCAGATTGGAGCAACCCAGATACGGAAGGATACTAGGCCGATTGCAAGTGACACGCCTGGGGGGTGGGAGGTGGGAAGAGGGAGAGGAGTGGGTCGGGGAGGGTAGTATAGAATAAAGATTACATGGGCCACTTGAAGCGAATTCTAGGGGCCAGGATGTGTATTGTAGTATTTCATAGCAGGAAAAGGAGGGTTGAGATTGGTCCAACGATAAGATATTGCTAATGGACTCAGTGATTAAGAGCAGAATATTGGACGAAACTCCGGATTAAATGTTAATGGCAGTTAAATGTTCACAGATGGAAGCTTAAGTAAAACTCAATAAAGTTTGTGTAAAAAAAAAAAAACAGGCCCCTCCTCCGTCTGTGGTCACCCAAAATCGGTTGTGAGTGTAGCTTTCCTCCCACTGGGTTTGGCTCTACTCTGACTAGGGAGACAAAGGCTTGGGTGTTTCCAGGTGACACCTGACATTTACTTGTAACAGGGTAGGCCCCTTTGAAATTTAATAAGTTCCTGGGCCCACCTCAATTGGTCTTTCTGCCAGGGGAAGAAAAACACCTCCCTACTACTGTGCCATTGTCCTGCTGTCAGGAACAGTTTTCACCCAGCCTTCACACCTAATTCGGGCCAAGTACATGCTGGGGAGAGGCTGGAGAGCTAATTCAAATTAGCCTCCAGCAGTTTCAGGCAGGGGAAAGGTAACTTTTTAAAAGTTACATTTCCAGTATATTTAATAAGAATCCAACTTCACCATTTATATTGGATTTTTAAATAAGGGCCTAATTTAGAGTTCGGCAGATGGGCTACTTCTTCACAAACCTGACGGAAATCCCACTGCCAAATCACAAATCTATTATGTCTAATGGCACTTCTAATATGACGGACGGGATATCCGTCATGTTTGTGATGGAGTAACCAGTCTGTTGAACTCTAAATCAGGCCCTACATCTTAGAATGGAGTCTGTAACTGGTACAGGTCAAAAATCATAGATTTTAGTGCAAGATCTAAACTTTGACTTTTCCTATGTGCAAGCTACAGAAACAATGTCATTTTGGGCCTAGTCACTGAGGGAACATGCCATTTCTAATATCACACATGTTCCACTCTTACATATTATGCGCCTTACCTTGTGGGCAGCAGGGTGCACTTAGGGTTGACTTATTTAATATTTAAAATCAGGTTTTCCTACCTGTTGAAAGGGTGATTTTGACATGTCTGTGCAGTAGAGTTCCAGCTGCCAGGCTACACATGGTAGTCCTGAAGCCGTGTTTTCACTGCCACTATAATGGATTGCAAAACAGGCACCGCAGTACACAAGTGGCATTTAACTTTCCATGCAGGGGTGTATTTCTGCACCATATACTATGGCCTTATGGGAAAGCTAAGTATGCCAATCAGGTTTTAAGCCAATTTCCACATGTTTTATGACTCAGAGCACATGCACTGGGCACTGGATAGCAGTGTCCCAGCATTATAGTTGAAGATTACCACCAGAGTCTAAAAAAATAAATACCTGGGGATGACCACATATTTACATTTTGGAGATTTTCACAAAACAATGTTTATTGCCATATTTTCTGATTACTGTGCATAATGGTTTTAATAGTCTCTATTTCAGGTTACAACATTTTATTTAGTTATTTATTCATGTATTTATTTTGCATAAAATAGTTCTAAGAAGGTAACAGAGTGCTTTACAGTTATCAATAATTGATTTGTTACCTATAAATATGACATCGATATAGGCTCCTATAATATAGCGGCAGAAAAAAGTGCCAGTGGCAAAGTATTCATAAATGAGGAACAATTGGGTAAGGATTTATAGGGGATATATACATATATATGTGCCCTAAAGTAACTATAGCTCACGCCCTCGCCATGCACTGATAATTGCCTCGAATATTACATCACTCATGACATGTTCTGGAACACAATTGATAACATCACTGCAACATCTCAAATAACATCATTCATGCCAACATTGTGCATTGCGAGGGTGTGGGTTATAGTTAATTTAGGGCATGAGTTATAGTTACTTGAGATAGCTATAAATGGTGGATTTCAGTGGTTTTGTTTATTTAAATCAGTGTATCTTAGCTGAGATTTTCAACTAACTATAAAGTCCCTTTAACCTTTGGTTTTTTCAGTGAATATATATTTAATGGTCAATCTGATCTGATGGGTCATAAAGGAAAATATATGGAGAAGTGGTAATGCAACTCCAGTTTCTTTAGTTCTTTCTTGGAGCTTTCGTAAAAAAGCAGTACTCTTATTGAAGGACAAAGTCAACTCCAGAGCTTAGGTGCACGTCCTGAGAATGATTGTTTTATGTTTTCTTTTCCTTTTTGAAATCTGTGGTTTCTAGCAAGAAAGTGTCTGAACTGCTGATGATGCTTTGAACGCCAGACCTGGGCACTTTGTGGGGCAGATATTTTGGAGTTCCTCTGTGGAATTGTTTAGGTGATGCAGGCTAGTTTAAAAAGGCTTTTAGCTTCTATTGGCAGCCATTTTAGTGAGGTCATATGCAGAGGTATGTGATATATTTTCTTGCCCAATAGAAGAATAAAGTCACTGCATTAACAGTTGCTTTGAGAAAGACCAGGTGGAATTTGGAAACAGCATGGAGAAGGAAGTTTTAATAGTACCAGTACTTGGCTCACTGTTCTGAAGTGTTCCTCTTGGATTAGATGTTTAATACCCTTCAGCAGTCTTAGTATTGTGAACCCTTAATTAGTGCATATGTATGTAGCATTGTAGGTTGAGGGTTTTATTCAGTATAAAGCCAAGGGATTTTGTCATTTTACTACTTCTGGATTGTGATTGAGTCTGGATAAGCTGTTGATCAATCTTGAGTGCAGGAATTGTGCAGTTTGTGAGGGATATCAGCATAAACTCTTTTTGAGGGTTTTAAGATTAAGGCAATGATGAGACATTAAAGATTGAATTTCCTCTAGCATTTGCTCTAAGTACTTAATATTCTTCAGTGATCACACTTTTATATAGATCTAAGTCTCATCAGCATAGAAATTGCATGACATTGTTAAGTTTTTGAGTGGTGCGGCGAGCGGTTCCATCTATAAGTTGAAAAGTGTTTGTCATGATGGAGACTTGTGTACTCCTTGAGTTAGTATCTTTTACACTTGCCTTCTGTCTTCTAGGTATGAAGTCACCCAGTTTAAGACAGTTGGGTTGTTTACCATGAAAAATGACAAGTGCATAAGAGTTAAAGGATATTATCGTATGCCTAGAGTATTATGAAGTATCTGTAAGACAACTTATTCAGTGCTGTGACCTTCTTTGAAATCAGATTGACTTTCATCCAGTAAATTGTAATCTATGAAGTATCTTTTGAGCTGAGAGGCAGCACAGATTTCTAATACTTTTGTTAAAAAACATAGGCTTGAAACTGGTAAAAAGTTGTTCAGATCCTGTATTTGCTCGTATTGGCATTTTTTGAAGCAGTCCGGTACTACCCTTTCATCCAAATAGATGTTTATAATTTTAGTTCAGAACACTGCAGAGTGTCGTTTGTCTTTTACCATGGTGGAGTTCATGGCACTTTTCTCTTAAAAGTTGGAAATCTTCTTGTAGTTATTTTCTGGTGTTTGAATAGGTTTGACTTGAAGTGAGTGGTATGCTGTTTCATTATCTCAAAAAGCTTTTCGGGATTGCTCTTGCTTGATGTATTTCCATTCTTACAAAAGTTGACATGGCTCAATGAAATGTTTTTTGTAGATTTCCTTTCCATTTTTTAGGTAATCGCTTAAGTGAGATTTAGTAGCAACATAACCAGTATTTGTTCAAAACAGTCTTATGTATATGTAAAGAGGAACCATTCTTGTGGTCCAGTGGCAGCCTTGGAATTTAAATTCTAAACCCAGCAATGGCACTTATCTGAAAATCTTGTGATTCTGAGAAAATAACCCTATCTACTGATAAATAAAAACTGCAAATATTTGAATCACAATGTAATTGTGTGATTCAAAAGTATTCAACCCCACTGCATATGAACAATATTTTAGTGTTTCCTGACATCCACATTGATGTACAAAGTGCTGAAGCCCCTCTGGTAGGTTTGTGCTAAATAGATACCAAAACATAGATTGTAAGTATTGTTTTCTTAAATCTGAAGTCCTCCTGTCACACATTAACCTTTTGGATATGCTGGAGAGGTGATGTACCTCGCGTTTCTGTCAATCTTGATCAAGCTTTCTTTAGTAAAAAGGGGTCTCTCTTTGGAAGAACTCTTATGGTGACAGATCCCAAGAATAGAGAACTAGAAAAAATAATGACCAGGTCAAATGTACTTTACCATTATGCCCACCCTTATGTAGGTGTTTTGCAAGAACTTGGTACTCAAGATTTGTTATTTAATGTGTGTCAGGCTGTGTGCAAAAGCGTGAGGCTGAGGAACTTCAAAGTGTTCAATTAAAGGTTTAGTCAAGATGTGAATGTTCTTCTCTAGCCATTGAGATTTGTGGGTGAGTTGAAATCTGAGTATTGTGTAGCACCTATTAAGGTTAACATATCCAATGCTGCTAAAGCTGTTCCGACCTGGTGGCAGGTGTGCAATTATCCACATTGTATTTGCCTTATGGTAAAGAGGAAAATGCCCTGGAAGTTCATAGTCTGCACTGTGGCATAGATGACCGGAGGGTAGGTGTATTAATACTGCATGCTTACTCCTTCCTCTTTTTTCTAGCCTAAAGAGGAGTAAGAGGCAGGACCCATGGTTTCTCATCCTTCTTCCTTGCACCTATGAAAATAAGACAGATAGAACCCAACAAGACTGGTAGCCATGTTTGGGGCGACCCATTACCTTATCATTTATAGTTGGTCAGCCTTTTCCTGGTGGATAAAATTCAGTTTTGTCCCAAAGATTTAAATGCAGACCTACTGGTCAAACATGGTAGATTTTTGTATCTGAGGGATGACAGATGTTAAAGGTTTAGGGCAAGTCAATTGTAGGAGTGGTCTCTCATTGTCTGGGTTGGAATCTCTAATGATTGTAGCCTCTTGAGAATAAATATAGAGGATAGATCCCATGTAAATCATGGATAGGTCGTGGTGAAGATGCAGAGGGGATAACAAGTCCACAAACTGAAAAAGAAGAGTATGCCAATGTGATTGACAGTCTCAAGCAGCAGCATACAGTAAACGCCTCTTGTCCCCAGCTTTCACCATCTGTGAGTAGTTGGAGCTGTAGCCTGGATGGTGTTTTAATAAACATGTAAAAAAAAAAAAGGATAAAACTTCAGACTCTGGTACAGGATACCTGCTGCTGCTGTGAGAGCTGGACATTCATGCTCCCTGTCTCTAGCACTAGGGTTTTCATGTAGACCGAGCCTGCAATGGCAAAGAAATTGGCATGATTTCCGAGTTTGGCTTTCAGCATAAGTATTTCTTTTCGCAAGTAAGTGGCAACAGGAATGGCCACTTACCTACAAGAAATCCCTAGGCAAGTTTTTTTATTTTTTATGTTTTTATTGGATTTTTACAAAGAATAACAAGAGGGGTACCAGTAGGTACTCCTATTAAACATAGGAACATGCAGGTAGGGCAAAAGTACATTAAAGCTCCTACATTATCAAACAAAAAGAGCGAGAGGGATGTCATCAACACAATCATGATCATTTTGACATATTATCATAGATTTCACAGTGTAGTTACAAAAGAGGTGCAGCAGCCTCGTCCTCATCCTCAGCAGGTCCATACTATGCTATCCAGCTCACCTATATATCCCATAGCAAGGTTGCTGCAAAGCCTGGTGCTGTTAAGATGCTTGAGCATGCTGCAGACATTGGAGTTGGCTCCCTTTGACACAAGGGTTCCTGAATTTGTGAAGCAATTCACAGAAGTTCATGAAGCTAGAAGTCTGAAGATGCAGGAGACCAGCAGCAGCCAGTGATGCACTCTCCTTAAGCGGCACCATGAAAGAGTGGCTGTCAGTGAGTGAGTCCTTCAAGACTTTGCCCAAAGGTTATCTATCGCTGCCTAAGGATGGGGACTGGGGTGAGACCGCAAAGCAGACACTGCGGTCTACAAATAGAGATATCTAACGGTGCAGGATTCTGCTCCTAGCCAATAAGGCACTCCTGTTGGCAAGTAAATGCAAGCACTGTCTTAAAAAAGTAGTTTTTTTCTTATTTAAAATGCGAGTTTTTCATGGGGCAATGTGTCTGCCTAATAATTCTAGTATATATTCAACATTGGTTATATACTTGGGCATTCCTTTACAGGTTAACAGGACAAAGGTCCCAAAACCACGTTCTTCGTAGGGAGGAAGAGTGCAGCATGCACATAACTATATCTGCATAACAGACATTATTAGGGGTTATATTTCTGTCTATATCATTTACCATAAATGAAGAAGACATTGAAGGGTGTCTTTCTCTGGCTACGCCACATTGTTCCTTTTTAGGAAGGCTACATAGTGCCCATGATGTGTCCTGTAATGTTTTAATGGGCACATCCGGTTTATTGTCTTTTGGGCAGGGGTGGGCAAAGCTTTCTCTCAGCTGCTGGTCTGTCCAGAGATGTTCAGGAGACCTGTTGCCTCTTTCTTTAGCGCCCATACTAAAACTATCCCTGCTAATTTACATTTTTGTTTCTCCTAATTGAATGAGAAAATTGTCTTTCTTCAAAGCATAATTTTGCTGATTTAGAATGAGAGTGATTTTCAAGTGCACATAGCATGGGGTCGAGCGAAATGCATGTAATTGCATCTGTAATGATATCTACTCAAAGTTTCGGAGACAAAGTAAAACAAGTGAACAGAAATGTTCAGTGAAACTTTTCGTGAAGGATGTGCTGGTGCAAATGAGGCAATGGCAAGCAAGGTAGACTGAAGAATGAGGTGGCTTCAGGGCCGGCTTTAGGGCAGTGCGACTGGTGCGGCCGCACAGGGCGCTGACCTGTGCCGGGGAGCTGACCTCGGGGGGGGGTGGGGGGGGCGCTGTGTTTAGCTATAACCTCTGATTGGATAGATTAGGGACACGTTTCCCAGTGGTAGTGAGAGAATCCTAGGAGATAATAGTTAGGTGTGGGGGCGCCAAAAATGATTGTCGCACAGGGCGCCACCAGGGCTAAAGCCGGCCCTGGGTGGCTTAAAATGTAAAATATTGCTCGGAAGCCACCGGTGCCACTCTTTAATATCAGGGTTCCCAGTACCAAGGCTGGGTAACGTTAATTTAATCTCACGCCTCTTCCTTCCACCAAGAACCTTTCCTTGTCTCTTTAGCTCTCTCTGCGGGTTCTTTTCACCCCAGCTTCCTTCTTTGTCAGTGTTTTTGCGTCTTTCTCTTCCTCCTCCATTTCCCCTATGCTGTCTTTCGCTCTCTTATTCTGAGTCAAACTCTGATGATTAAAAATAAGTCCTGGTCCCCCAACAAAGAGTGCCAGTGCCCACCACCTGCAGACACCTGTACAAATTAAGAAGTGACTGCAAGGATAAATTGAAGTAAGAGAAGACGTTTGATAAATAAGCAAAATTTTCATGTACAGACAATATAGAGTATCCTATATGTGTGTAGTCCTTTTTCTATGCCACCTGTTTTTAAGTCGATTGTTTATTTATGTCTGTAAACGTTCGTGAAGTTGACAAATGTCATAAGTGTGAATATCATTTTAGTGGTAAAACTCCTTAATTATACCATTCACAAAATCCTCTCCGACCCTTTCCTGCCCTGTAAATGGTCAGAGATTAGTTCCTGAAAAGAGCTGAAGTAAATCCGTTCCCAGAGTTGGAAGCGGAACAAAATAGCCCTAAACTTGGTGCCCATGCAGAGGAAGGGGATGCATAGCAGGTGTTTAAAGCCATACCGAGTTGGTAGCAGGACATGGCCATAAAATGAAAATGTTATATATATGTTATTTGACAAAGATATGTAAAAGGCATTTCAAGTAGACCTTTTTTTTATAACATAGGAAATAACAAAAGCAATTAATGCAGCTTTATATGCATCCTGTTTATTATCTAAAGATGTATCTTAGGGTTTATTAATATGAATAAAACGTGTGTGTAAACAAAGAGCGCGATTCACCAAGGTAAATTTACAATTGTAGATCTATTCGCATGTAGATCTACTCCAACACCATTTTCCAGTTGAGATTTATACCCAGGTGTAGACTTACATGTGGATTGGAGACACCTATGGCTGCATTTATAGATGTAACCTTACCCTTAGAAATTTTTCAACTGTTGAAAGAGATCTCCACCACAGCGATGGATATCTAACTATAGGAAAGTATAGGGAAATGTAATGGCTTCAAAAAAATGCATTAATAATATTTGAATGTAAAATCTAAATTTAAAAAACCCATTTAAAATAACTAATTATTAACCTGGAACTAATAAAATAAAAATATACAACACGTTATTTCATCAAATTAAATTTCTATTACATTATAAAATAATTTAAATAAAATAGATTAATTTATAAATATTTTTAAACAACAATTCAAAAATAAGTACCAGGAGAGGTACCAGGACCCGGGTTGAGTAGCTAAGCATGGGGAGTGGGCATTATTGTTGAACTAATCATACCAAGATCAACAAGAAAGTGGAGAAATAGGTATAGGGTACAGGTAAATGGTGCTATCTCTGAAATTGTCCCTTTGGGGTGGGGCACGCATCAGGGAAGCCTGCTGTCCCCTCTCATTGAACCACTGGCATCCTGGAAACGGAAAGATGCCTCAATCAGATGCATCAGATGGGACCCAGGGTGGGAAGACACTATGGGGTCGATTCCGATCCCGGTCGGAGGCGCACCTAATACCATTCGGTCGGGAAAAAATCCAGGCGAATGCCTGTTTCCCGACTGATCCGCACATACGTCCGAACTAGCAAGTACGATGCGCACAACTGCCCAAATCCCGACCCAGTCGTACTCACCCAATACAGGACCTGAACTCAGACCGAGGCGGATCCGGAATCGTAGAATCGAGCCGCACGGAAGCAAAAATGCAGCCCCGTCCGGCCGGACAAGTACGATGCGCTTCCCGTACGCGCCGAACCCGTCGCTACGCACGGCACGTCAAAGCATCCGGGAGAGGCGCACATAAGCTCCGATTCGCGCCACAACACGATCCACGGCTACGAGACGAACACGCCAGCGACGAGGACGAGGCGAAGCAAAGAGAAAGACGAACGAGACGAACCAACCATGAATCCCTTCGTGCCGATCCTACCAATATTCTACCTCTATTACAGGAACAGGCACGGACACGTATGGCGCAGAAGGTAAGTCAGACACCAACAACAAAAACAAACTACACGTACCCGACACATCACACACAGAGGGATGCAGAAATACCTACACCAGCAACAGCAGCACCATAGGGGCGGGATGGCCCTCACCAATGCCACACATACACATAGGGGCCTGTATGCCTACCACTACTACCACCCCTACCCAGGGTGGGCTGGATGCCTGTCACTACTACCACCTCTACCCATGGGGGGCTGGATGCCTACCACCACTACCACCCTTACCCAGGGGTGCCAGATGCCTACCACTACTACCACCTCTACCCATGGGGGGCTGGATGCCTACCACCACTACCACCCTTACCCAGGGGTGCCAGATGCCTACCACTACTACCACCTCTACCCAGGGGTGCCAGATGCCTACCACTACTACCACCCTTACCCAGGGGTGCCAGATGCCTACCACTACTACCACCTCTACCCAGGGGTGCCAGATGCCTACCACTACTACCACCTCTACCCATGGGGGGCTGGATGCCTGTCACTACTACCACCCTTACCCAGGGGTGCCAGATGCCTACCACTACTACCACCTCTACCCAGGGGTGCCAGATGCCTACCACTACTACCACCCTTACCCAGGGGTGCCAGATGCCTACCACTACTACCACCCTTACCCAGGGGTGCCAGATGCCTACCACTACTACCACCCTTACCCAGGGGGTGCCAGATACCTACTACTACTACCACCCTTACGCAGGGGTGCCAGATGCCTACCACTACTACCACCCTTACCCAGGGGGTGCCAGATGCCTACCACTACTACCACCTCTACCCATGGGGGCTGGATGGCTGTCACTACTACCACCTCTACCGATGGGGGGCTGGATGCCTGTCACTATTACCACCTCTACCCATGGGGGCTGGATGCCTACCACCACTACCACCCTTACCCAGGGGTGCCAGATGCCTACCACTACTACCACCTCTACCCATGGGGGGCTGGATGCCTACCACCACTACCACCCTTACCCAGGGGGTGCCAGATGCCTACCACTACTACCACCTCTACCCAGGGGGTGCCTACCACTACTACCACCTCTACCCATGGGGGGCTGGATGCCTGTCACTACTACCACCTCTACCCAGGGGTGCCAGATGCCTACCACTACTACCACCTCTACCCATGGGGGCTGGATGCCTGTCACTACTACCACCCTTACCCAGGGGGTGCCAGATGCCTACCACTACTACCACCTCTACCCAGGGGGTGCCAGATGCTTACCACTACTACCACCCTTACCCAGGGGTGCCAGATGCCTACCACTACTACCACCCTTACCCAGGGGTGCCAGATGCCTACCACTACTACCACCCTTACCCAGGGGTGCCAGATGCCTACCACTACTACCACCTCTACCCATGGGGGCTGGATGCCTGTCACTACTACCACCTCTACCCATGGGGGGCTGGATGCCTACCACCAACACCACCCCCACTCATAGGATGGACAATGCATGACACAACCAGCACACTACAACCTAGGGAATGCAAGAAAAAGACATCCCCCAACACCATGACAAGCGTGTGTAGACTGTGTCAAATGCCTACAACACTGAACATGACTTTGAACATACAATGTGACCCCCTATCACATGTGCCACACATATATGTGTGTGGCCCCCACAATGCAAGCAGGCCATGACCATTGTGGCAATGGGGATCAAAACCCCATCATCACAGTGAGCAAAATGTAAGTGTGGGGGCCCATAGCTGAAGCACATTCAGAACATTGTGGCAATGGGGTCTAAACCCCCATCATCACAGTGACCAAAAGGTAAGTGTGGGGTCCATAGCTGAAGCACATTTTGAACATTGTGGCAATGGGGTCCAAACCCCCATCATCACAGTGACCAAAAGGTAAGTGTGGGGTCCATAGCTGAAGCACATTTTGAACATTGTGGCAATGGGGTCTAAACCCCCATCATCACAGTGACCAAAAGGTAAGTGTGGGGTCCATAGCTGAAGCACATTTTGAACATTGTGGCAATGGGGTGTAACCCCCCATCATCACAGTGACCAAAAGGTAAGTGTGGGGTCCATAGCTGAAGCACATTTTGAACATTGTGGCAACGGGGTCCACACCCCCATCATCACAGTGACCAAAAGGTAAGTGTGGGGTCCATAGCTGAAGCACATTTTGAACATTGTGGCAATGGGGTCCAAACCCCCATCATCACAGTGACCAAAAGGTAAGTGTGGGGTCCATAGCTGAAGCACATTTTGAACATTGTGGCAATGGGGTCCAAACCCCCATCATCACAGTGACCAAAAGGTAAGTGTGGGGTCCATAGCTGAAGCACATTTTGAACATTGTGGCAATGGGGTCTAAACCCCCATCATCACAGTGACCAAAAGGTAAGTGTGGGGTCCATAGCTGAAGCACATTTTGAACATTGTGGCAATGGGGTCCAAACCCCCATCATCACAGTGACCAAAATGCAAGTGTTGACAAAGAAAAAGCTGCAACTGCCAAACTGCATGGATGATTCCTGGTCACAGAACATAAAACACATCAGTGGCAAAGTAGTGCATGTGTCCCATTGCAACATAGATTGGGGGAGGCAAATACTGCAGTGCAAATAAGACATATCTTTGGCCATGTGCAGACAAACATCACCCATGGGGGCTGACACTGTCAACATTCATCAATGACACAATGACAGAAGTGACCATCAGAATGCAGACCCACATATTTGCACCAATGGGCACACAAATGCAGATACCCTGTGGAGACTGTAGATGTGAGGTGAACAGATACCATACCATGGCAGCAATGGGACACACAAACCATAATCATTGTGCTGACCGATGACCAAGGAGTCCCAGGGACAGCAGGGGAAACCCACCAAACAACATACTGCCAATGGCACACCAAAGATATGCCAATGCAGTGGTGCAGATGCACAAACACAAACAGGCAGACCCACACTGCACAACAAACACAACAGGTGAGGGGGGGTGCCAGTGTCCCCAGGCAACCACACAACACATGAGGAGGCCTGAATACCAATTACACAGATGTGCATACAGTGCCACACAAAGGTAACTCATGGATCCAAATCCCCTATGTGGGCAATCAGGCATTGTCAGATGAGAGGGAGCACAAATCACACATGTCACACAAGCATGTAGGAACAGCAACTGACACAGCAAGACACAGAAACACCACAGCACTACCCCCAGGGCCCCCACAATGTGGTGACCCTGGGCTGCATTACAATCCCACTGTGATGACAAAGCTAAATGTCGTTCACACTGTGAACCACAGTCATGTGTCCTGACCAACAAACTACCATCACACCTACACAAGCACAAATCAATCAGCACGGCCAGTAAGCCAAGGCCAACATGGAGGCAGGGGTCTAGCCGGGCAACAACTCTCATCTGCACACACTCAACACCACACACCTCGACCTCCAACAATGTGCAGCAGTGAAGCACACATGCACTGGTGACATTGCACATGCACCCATGACAATCCCAGGGTGGTGGGTGGGAACCAAGGTGCAGAAACACATCACACATGGCCACTCAACAAGACTCCTGGATGTCTGACACACTGCACACTACGCTGTACATGGACATGACGGCAATACCACACCAACCAATGGGATCCCAGCCACAGTCACACACCAATGAAGAAGCCAAGGTCACCCACAAAGAACACACATAGACAACTACCAACATTGCAGCACGGACCCTGAGGAGTGCCAGCAGTCACACACGCAACGTGTCACAATCACTGAAAGATAACACAAACTGGAAATCACATGACAGGTGTAAACAACAAGTGCCAAGGGGAATCCTGACTGTGACCCATCTGCGTCTGCACACAAACTCAGCCCTGACAGCAAACACACCTATGGGTGACACCCTGATGACCAGTAATGTGCCATGCACCCACATCACAGAGAATCCAGGGAGAAGACTTGGGGGAACATAGGTCAACTCAGCAAGCATCACAAACAGGTACAACACTAGGGATCCCAGCATGCACAGCAAAACGGAAGTGAACACACAGACATGCTCATACAACACACACCTTGGGCGCAGGCAATGTCACAGGAGTACACACTGCCATGAGGGGACTCCACTCCTGTGTGAGGAAAGCTGTGCCATATGTTGCCTCAGTAGGGCTCCATCATGTCAGCTGAGCACTTGGTCACACAGTCAACAATTAGCACCAAATGAAGGCTCCCGTCACATCAGCCTGGTCATGGGAGTGCCAACGAAATCATCAGCACAGATCCAACACACTTGTATAGCAATGTTGCACTGACAACACAGATGAGTCCTTCCCCATTGATGCCCAAACCTGCATGTCCAGTGGAGATGGCCACACGGTCAGGGAAGTAGACTAATTGAACAATGGCAGGCACAACAGATGTGCAGGGGTGGAAGCCACAGATGTGAAATTGCTAATGTAAGTAGGAAATCCCATTGCCAAATATTGAACACATGACACCCTCAGATGCTGCTAAGGATGACATGGATACACCACAGGATAGGACACATTCCCCTGGACCACATGTGTTCCTGCACAGTAACACTTCATTATCATGAGACCAAATATCACCATCACTGCAGCAAGGGCATGGTTAGCATCATCAACAACATGTACATCAGAAGCAAAAGCACTAGAGAACAGAAAGGTGCTTTATTCAGCATATGTGGGTCTAACAGTTCATGTCCAGCAAAAAATTAACAAAGGCCAATGGCCAGTCCAACATGAAAGTCAAAACAGGGTGACAGTGGTAGATGTCACCCTACGCATGCCTGCACTGATGAAAACCAGGGACAATCCCCTCGGAGGGGCATACGGGGGGGCAGGCCAGGCACCGCAGGGACAGGATCATGGCTCACCAGAAGGAGGCAGGGAAGGGGTGGTGGGTGCTGGAGAGCCACTGACAACTGCAGTGGAGGTGTCTGACATGGTGTGTGCCGGCACAAGTGGGGGCATGACTCTGATGGTGTGGGTGCCGGCAAGACTGCAGGGGACCGTGCAGATGGAGTGGACAGGTTCCCCACTGCAGTGCCCAAGTCATACAGGGTGGTAGTGGACTCCACTGCAGTGCCTACCTCCAGGGGAGGAGAATGGGGATCAGGTAAGGTGGGCAGGACAGAGGGGAGGACACCGTCTCCACACCAGTGGCACAGACAAGCGCAGCGGGGGTGTGGGGCCGGAAGAGCAAGTGGCAGGGGAGAAGGCTGGATCCTTTTGGGGATGGTGTATCTGTGGGTGGGGGAACCTGGGGCAGGGTGTGGTGGGGGCACCTGTGGAGTGGGGGCCTGAGGGATGGAGGAAGGAGACTTGGTGCCTGAGCTGCAGGGCGGCGGCGGGGTCTTGCTCTTCCGGGTCCGGGGGGACTTGCGGATGGGGGCGTCAGTCGGTCTGCGCCTGGGGGAGGGTGTCTGGTGGCGAGGGGCACTCCGCTCCATGTGGGTGGGCTTCCTCTTCCCCCTGAATGCTGTATCAGCTGGATCGGAGGGGAAGAGGCCGAGGTCACTGAGGAAGAGCCGCTGGGTCTTTGGGGTTGCAGGTGAGGCAACGGAGGGGGCTTTGGAGGGAGAGGCAACTGTGGACTGCGCAGTGCTCGTGGATGCATGTGTGTGTGACTGGGCCCCATCCCCTGTGAGTGTGGTTTCAGTCCCCTGACTGTGCGTGCGTGTGCGTCTTGTCTGTGGCGTGTGTGTGTGTGTGCTGCTCGTGTCTGTGCTGGTGTGTGCCTGTGCCGGTGTGTGTGCTTGGGACAGGTAAGGTGCTGGGGAGTGTGGATGGGGCAGAGACAGGAGGGGTGAGGGACTGTTGGAGGAGGGACACTGCTGCCATCAGGGAGGAGTCCATGGACCTATTGCCCCTCTGTAGGGCAGACATGCCCGATGAGATGCCCTCCATGAACGACACCAGCTGAGTCAACAGAGTGGTGTGTGCATGGAGGACACTCAGCATCGCTGTCTGCCCTACATGGAGCTGGCGAAGGAGGTACACAGACTCCTCACTCAGGGCAGCAGGGGACACAGGGGCAGGGGTGCGGTGCCTGGCCCGAAGGAGACACGCTCCCGAACATGGGAGCCTCCACGGACCTCTGGAATGGGAGCCGATGGGAGGGCGGTGGTGGTGGTGGTGGCGGGGACAGCAACACTAGCTGGGGTGTGGTGGCTGCTGACACCCGCCTCCATAAGGGAGTCATCCTCCGAGCTGCTGTGGTCCTCAGCTGAGGTGGATGGTGCTCAGGACTCCTCGGTGTGGCTCCCCTCGCCCTCCGTGCCACTGGGTCCCTCCGACCACTCCTCGGCTGCTGACTCAGTCTGGCTCTGCGGCTCCTCCTGGTCCGTGGAGCTGTCCCCTCCTGTGGCCGTGGATGTATCTGCAAACAATAGGGAAACAGACAGACATCAGTCACCTGCACCGAACGCACACACCACAGTAAGTACAGCACAATACAGAGCAAGGCCTGGCATCCTTAGTTGAACATTGCTAAAATTGCCCAAACAGAATAGGAGAAGCCAATTGTCAGTCTGATCGTCAACCATGGCACTCACATCCCACCTGGCCTTGCACCCATCTGTCTGGCGTCCGTTGGCTGGCAATACCCCAGTGTGGACACATGCACCACCTACACAGTAGTTGGACGGTGCAGAGAACACGGTGAAGCATGTGAACATGCACACATCACAACTCTTGCCACTGAGTCAGTACAGGTGTCCGGATGAAAGTGATGCCTAGAGTCAGATATATGAAATGCATGTGATGCATACCAGCGACAGACACCATGATGCACCCATGTGCTGATAGCCATTGCCACTATGGTGTGCATGTAGCACATGTCACTCCCCTGCAGGATCACTCATAGGAAGTCACATGCCATGGCACAGGCATGCCTGCTAAGTCATACATCACTGTCTCCAGTCACATGGGCAGGGCAGCCACACAACAACAGTCTGCACTGTGTCACAATAGTAGGTCATGGGGAATGCAAGTCCTGGAGCTGAACAAGTGCACATGTACATCCCCCACACACCACATCATCTGAACCCTTATCTGTCCAGGTCATACTGATTGGACATATGGGTGACCTGTAACACAAGCCTCTGAACCTGAGCACCTCACAATCTGCTGTGAATGGGAAACAGCTGCATGGACTTCACATTCGCATACCCCAGTCTGCACGGTCAGGTGTTCAAACACCTATGTGTCACACAAGTATCGTCTCCTATGGTCACATCTCCGGTGGCATGCTGAGCCCCAACCGATAAACACCCCAGCAGTCCTGACATCAAAAGCCACAGCACACTGACACAGAGGCTGACACCTGAGGGGACATATCACTGAGCACAACGTGTCAGCTGATACACGGGAGTGGGAGTACAGAGTGCATTGCATGGCCTGGAGTAGGCATGACTGTCCTGCCCCACATGAATGAGGGATGAACCCTGGACAGTAGGCAGCTGGCTAAGTATGTGTGACACACGTAATATACACACTCCTGGGGCCCAAACATTGTTCCCACCCGCAGTTTGGGTGTGTGCCAGTTACCCCAGGCACATGTGGTGGATCAGCTCAGCAATTGGACCACATATCAAAGTAACACGCAGATTACATGTCAGAACACAGGCATTGTGTAAGCAATGGACCCACCCATGATGCCCACCACAGTTAGGGGAACAGATGCTGTCCCCCACCTTGAGTCAAGCAAACTGCAAGGACACAGTACCCAAGTGACACAATTCCCTGACTGCAAGGGCCACACCTGGGTATCAGATGAGGAGTGGGCAGTGCACAATCGAGGGACATGGGTCCTGGACCACATGACTGTTGTGCTGTGGAAGTTTAACCAGGCCAGAGGAGGGCACATAGCATGGCAGACAAAGTTCACAATGCAGTCATGGACTCACCCCTCCGTGATGCTCCCTGGCCTTCAGCTGCCCATCCAGATCAGGGAAGACCACCGCCAGGATCCTGAGCATGTGGGGGTCAGGGACCGGTGTCCGCCCCTCCTGCGAGGAGGCGACAGCTTCAGCTGGACCCGTGCGATCCTCCGGGTCCAGCCCCGAAGGTCCTGCCACCTCTTCTGGCAGTTGCGGATCCGGCGCTTGTAGTCCCCCACGGATCTCACTCCCCGGACGATGGTCAGCCATATCTTCTGCTTCTGGTGGGCATCAACCTGTGAGGATGACAAAGTGAGAATGCTATTACTACACATGCAACATATCCGTGCATTACACAGTTGTGTATACATGTCTCAATCACAGGGGCACATGATGTACACAGGCAGTGCAACGATGGCCATGGACAGTATGCCAGCAGTTACTACATGGTATCATTGCCTGGGAAGTAAAACCTTGTTTAAATGCACTGTCACTGCACTATACCTGTCCAGTGCATGTAACTACACACTATGGGGGTGACAACTACTCAGTGAGCCTGCTAGCCAGTGGCGTGCAGACTGTTAGCCTTGCTAGTCAGACAACATGCACATTTAGGAAGGCAGTGGACAGAACACTCACCTGCTCCCCTGCTTTCCCATACAGCTTGCTGTACTGTGGAAGGAGGCTGTCCAGCAGGGCCTGGTTCTCCTCAGTGCTGAAGGCTGGGGCTCTCTCCACAGTACGTGCCATGGCAGGGTCCAGAGGGTGCAGATACAGCAGCAGTGGTGGTGGCAGATGTCGTCCTGGAGCATGTAGTGCAGGCAAGTGAGCTCTCAGGGGAACAGCCAGCATTATATGTGTGCTGCAGAGGCAGTTACTGTCCCATGTGTCCAAAGTGATAGGTCCAAGTCGTTAGCATCTTCTGAATCTGGCCAATCCATGGAATTGCACCACTTACACATGCCCACAGCATCCTTCAAAAGTTCAACTTCATGACACCCATGAATTTGCAACATCGTTGTGGGTGACCAACTGAATTTCCAGCATCAGACTTGTTCAAGATTTGAAAACGCGTCCGTTGCCAGGCCAGGCCAGGCCATAGCCAATGGGTGCGCACCGATCGGTCCATTGCTGTTCAACGCGTACCTAGGATACAACGCGTACCCGCACACATTGAATGCAATGGGCCGGCTGGACACACCGATCGGTCCATTGCTGTTCAACGCATACCTAGGATACGACGCGTACCCGCACACATTGAATGCAATGGGCCGGCCGGGCACACCGATCGGTCCATTGCTGTTCAACGCGTACCCAGGATACAACGCGTACCCGCACACATTGAATGCAATGGCCAATGTGTGCGCACCAATCGGTCCATTGCTGTCCAACGCGTATTGCGAATACAACGCGTACCCGCACACATTGAATGCAATGGCCAATGTCTGCGCACCGATCGGTCCATTGCTGTCCAACGCATCCCTGTACATGTCACTGGCATATGTCACCATGCCTGTCACAGGTGAACATATGCCAGCCACATATACTTCCCAGGGAGTGAGGGGCACACCTACAACACCACAGCCTCTCCAAACTGTATCCTAAGGCATGTAAGGCTGCATTACCTATTCCGTGTATGGGGGTGAACATGTTGTTCTGTGGGTGACACTTGGGGCAGCCACCCCCAGGCTGTGCACGTGTTCATGGGGACAGTATCCTTGGTGTTTCGTGTACATGACCACTGTGATGTGCAACTGTTCATATCTGAGCATGTGGCATGGTCACATTTCACGGTGGTGTATGTGTATGTCATGTCACATGCCCCCTGAGTCCCATGTGGGACGGTATGTTTAACCCAGGGTGACCCATTGGCACAATAGTGATGGTCCTCCACAGTCTGTGTGCATGTTGTGTTTACAATGTCTCGGATTTCATGTGCACAATGGGAGACAGTCTCCACATCCACGTTGTTTGTGTATGGACTTTGATGTTATGCGTGTGTGTGTGTCACAGACGTCCATGTCTGTCCTGCCGACTCAACAGGGACCACTACCTGTGGGGGTCATGATTGTTTTGCTGTGGTGTATACATGATACGCCATGTCATGCCAGTGTCCATGTGGCAATACAGGGTTCCTGGGAATCTACCTGTCGTTGAGCTATGATGCCTGGGGCACATCTGTCCTCACATGTCACTGTGGGGTGTGTTTGTAACGTGGCAGCAGGAGATGGGAAATGTGACACGTCCTCATGATACCCAATGGCACAACCTGGGACTTATTGATGCCACTTGTTGAACTGTGATGTTGGATGTTGGCCATGTATGTGCCATACATGTCCTTACGGAACTGCACACATCATGTACTTGTGCCTCATAATGATGTATCGTGTGATATTGAGTGTGTACAATGCCACATATGTGGGGTGAGTGACAATCTTTCTTTCTTCACCTATGCACTGCAGGGCACCAGCTGTCCATAGACCATTCCCTGACCTGGCAACGATGGTGGAACGTGACAGCATCCGACGGTACCGCTTCACCAGGCAGCTGATTGATGATTTGGCAGTGCGCTTGGCACCACACCTGCAACCTGGCCGGCCGTACCCTACAGCGCTGACCCCCAAGGTGAAGGTGATGGCAGCCCTACACTTCTTTGCCACCGGTACCTTTCTACACACTCTGGCGACTGCTGGTGGGATGTCACAGACCATGTTCAGCCGTGTGCTCCGCGATGTATTGGAGACTATGTTGATATACCTGAACCAGTACATCTATTTCCCTAGACTCCAACAACTCACTGACGTGAAGAGTGACTTCTATGCCCTGGGGAGGATGCCGCATGTCATTGGCTCCATTGATGGGACACATGTGGCTTTGGTACCACCACAGGCCCAGGAGCAGGCATACAGGAACCGCAAGCACTACCACTCGGTCAATGCACTGGTGGTCTGTCTTGCAGATATGACCATCTCACACGTGTGTGCCCGTTTCCCCGGTTCTGCACACGATGCCTACATGATGAGGAGTAGTCGCATCCCGAGGATGATGTCACAGATGCGGAACCAGCGTGCCTGGCTTGTTGGTGTGTACTGACTTTGTATCATTGTGTGTGTTCTGCAATGTAGTGTTCCACCCTCTTTTCCAACTCAGCTAATGTGCAATTGTCTGTATGTAGGTGACTCCGGATATCCCAACATGCCGTGGTTGCTGACGCCCCTCAGGAACCCTGTGACACCAGCCCAGATGCGCTACAATGAGGCACATGGTCGGACGAGGAGAGTGATTGAGCGGACATTTGGTCTCCTGAAGAGCCGCTTCCGCTGCCTGGACAAGACAGGAGGGTCCCTCCCATATGCCCCGGCAAAGGTGTGCAAGATTGTCATCGTCTGCTGCATGCTACACAACCTGGCAGTGCGGAAGGAGTTGCCTCTCATCCTGGATGACGATGACCAACGTCCGCCACCTGTGGAGGATCCTGGCCTGGACCACGATGCCAGTGATGATGAAGGTGATGTCCGCACACAGCTCATCACCAACTTCTTCAGCTGAATGTAAGTATCCAGAGATGTCATGTAACTGATGTGAGTTTGCATGATATGTGTTGGTGGTGCTCTGGCGCTGTTTGAGTGTGTCCATGTGCTACATGACTGTATGTGTGTAGCGATGTGTCCTTACAGGTAGTCTGTACTCCCCAACAGTGTTGACATGCTAACCTGGTTCTGGGTGGGTATCTTGTGACATGTATTGGGCATGAGTATTGCAGTTCTGTCCTGTTCTTCAGTGCTTTTGACTGTGTGTCATTTCTGTCCTTCACAGGGTACTTTCAGAGTGGTTTGGTCAACTGTGATCCCCGACACCGTGATTCGACTTCCAGGGTGGTAGCTGTTGTGTCCCTACAGGTGATGTGCGCCACACCCATGGACTTCCTTCCTTCTACACTTGTTGACTGTGTGCCCGCTGCCAGGTGGGATTACCTTGCATCTGTAGTGGTTACAACATGTTGCAAATGTGTAATAAACCTGTGCTTCACTTTGTGATGTGCGTTGTCTGTGGTCACACATTTGACTGACATTTGCTTACTGCACCAGTGGGCTAGTTGACTAAGACTGGGAATAGGTGTTGTGTCTGTGCATTGCACCGTATTTCCTGGCAACATCAGTGTAGGCAATGAGTCAGATGGCCTAGGTGTGTATTTGTTGTGTAGCCGTGGTGGTGAGTCCCCCTCATATGTGTCACGTTGCCATGACTCACATGCCTGTGTTGTACTTGCTGTAGCAGTTAGCATGCACAGTGTAATTTCGCTGGTCATCATCTCCATGACAGTAACCCCGTTGGAATCACGACAGAGGCAGGTATGGTGTATTAGTGTGTTTATTGTAATACATGTGTGCGAATAGTGCACAGGATGGTGAGTGCTGTACATTTTGATTGCAATCCTAAGTTCCTAGATGAATTAGAAGTCCTGGTAGCAGAAATGTCCTGTATCAAGTCCACAGTCATCTGAGACATTGGTCCAACTTGTACTCCCCATGTCATGTGGGGGGGTTGTGTTGCAGTCAACAGGGTGAACAGTTTGCGCACAAAGGTGATTATCCAGAACAGGTGTTGGCTTCCTGGGGGTTGCACATGGCCATCGGCCTCTCACTTGCCCCTCGTCGGACGACCCCTCTTCTTTGGGGGGGGGACCCTCAAGTGCAGGCTGCTGCGGTGCAAGGGACTCTCCGCCAGAGTCATCCTGCCTCCCTGTGGCAGTTGCAGTTGTTTCAGCAGCAGATGTTGTGGGCACACAGGGAGGTGTTGACTGGTTGCTGCTCATCTGGCGGAGGCATTGTAATATGTCCCTATGCACCGCCGTCATCTCTTGCAGTGTGTCCCACTTGGACTCCACGCGGGACATGTGTGAGTCCAAGCGGGCATGATGGGCAGCCTGCTGCTGTTTAATGTCCCTGAGGAGCCCAACTACCTGGCTGAGCTCTCCGGTGCTGGACTGGTACGCATCGGCTATGCGTGCCAGTTGTGGGTCATCATGCAGTCCAGACCCCTCTGCAAGCAGCGACCTATGTCTCCCACCCCTCCCACCACCCCTGGCGACACGTGCAGTACCTGAGGTGGCAAGCACAGGTGACCCTGGGCCCCTTGGGGGTTGTTGGTGGTGTTGGTGTCCATGGCCCCACGTTGGTCCAGGGTCCCTGTGCTGGTGGTGGTGGTGCTCCTTGGTCTTTCCATGTCGGCAGGGGTGGTATGTGTGTTGACAGTCGTTGGAGGGGTGGGTGCAGGGGTGCAGCTGGTGGTCCTGCTGGTGCTGCATGATGACTTGCTCCGGAGGTGCCTGGTTGGTCTTCTTCATCCGAGGAGGGCAGAGGCTGTTCCACACCAGTGAGCTCCGTATCCTCTTGAGCCTGGGATGGGGACTCCTCAGCGTCTGCTGCTGTGTCCCCATCATCACCTGTTTTTGGGAGACACACACAATGTATGTTATGTTTCTGCAGGCATCAATGGTTGACACACCTGACAGTTGTGACTGTGCCTCTGGATGCGGGCCTGTACATTGCATTGTCCTAAGTTGTCACAGTCAGGGGTTGATATTGGTGTAGCACATTGTCCTGCATTATTTGGGCATTTCTATGTGAATGTTGGGGTGTGTACATGGTCTGCATTGGTTGTATTTGGTTGACATCCGGCCCTCCTTCCCACCCAGCCAGATATCCCACCATGGAACGTGCTTCCATTGCAGGGAGTGCAAGTTGTCTTTCAGGATGTCAGTCAGTGGTGTCCTGCTGTTGGTTGGTGCACAGTTGCCAGCAGGGCCTTGTGCTCCCCACAGCAGTACCCAGTGTCAGCCATCTTGTCAGTTGTTTTCAACTCCCTGTGATGTGGGCATGGTTCATGGTGGTGTTGATGTGCGCATTGTGAGGGTGAGCAATATCTGTGACTACCACTCCCATCATGCTATTGCCTCCACCCCCCTTCCCAGCATGCCCATACTTCCTTCCTTTTGAGTGTACTTCACTGTGTGTGGGTGTGACAGCAATGGCAAGATGGCTGACAGTGGTGTCCTGCTGTTGGTTGTTGGCCAGTTCCCAGCATGGCCTTGTGCTCCCCACAACAGAGCACCAGTGTCAGACATCTTTGAAGTGGCTTTTGACTCCCTGTGAGGTGTGCATGCTTGGGTGTGTTCTTGCTGGGCCATGTGGGTGGGGGATGTTGGGCTGTGACTACCACTCCCATCATGCTTTTGCCTCCACCCCCCTTCACAGCATGACCATGCTTCCTTCCTTTTGACTCTGCTTCCCTGTGGGGTTGTGTGCCTGTGCTGACAAGATGGCTGACAGTGTTATCCTGGGGTTTGTTTTGCTACAAGTCCCATGTGTGTCCCTGTGCTTCACACTGCATGACCCAGGGTTGTGGTTCTTTGTGGGATATTTGATTGGTGTGTGAGGCAATGCTTTCTCCCAGGTGAGTTGTGTGTAGTTTGTGTTAGAGGGGTGTGTGGGTGGAGCTGCTGGTGACTATGGTCAGTGCTGTGAGTCCTCCTTCCCACCCAGCCAGATATCCCACCATGGAACGTGCTTCCATTGCAGGGAGTGCAAGTTGTCTTTCAGGATGTCAGTCAGTGGTGTCCTGCTGTTGGTTGGTGCACAGTTGCCAGCAGGGCCTTGTGCTCCCCACAGCAGTACCCAGTGTCAGCCATCTTGTCAGTTCTTTTCCACTCCCTGTGATGTGCGCATGGTTCAGGGTGGGGTTGATGGGAAAGTTGTGGGGGTGACCAATATCTGTGACTACCACTCCCATCATGCTATTGCCTCCACCCCACTTCCCAGCATGCCCATTCTTACTTGCTTTTGGGTGGACTTCACTGTGTGTGGGTGTGAGAGCAATGGCAAGATGGCTGACAGTGGTGTCCTGCTGTTGGTTGGTGCCCAGTTCCCAGCAGGGCCTTGTGCTCCCCACAGCAGTACCCAGTGTCAGCCATCTTGTCAGTTCTTTTCCACTCCCTGTGATGTGTGCATGGTTCAGGGTGGTGTTGATGGGACAGTTGTGGGGGGTGACCAATATCTGTGACTACCACTCCCATCATGCTATTGCCTCCACCCCACCTCCCAGCATGCCCATTCTTACTTGCTTTTGGGTGGACTTCACTGTGTGTGGGTGTGAGAGCAATGGCAAGATGGCTGACAGTGGTGTCCTGCTTTTGGTTGGTGCCCAGTTCCCAGCAGGGCCTTGTGCTCCCCACAGCAGTACCCAGTGTCAGCCATCTTGTCAGTTCTTTTCCACTCCCTGTGATGTGCGCATGGTTCAGGGTGGTGATGGGACAGTTGTGGGGGTGACCAATATCTGTGACTACCACTCCCATCATGCTATTGCCTCCACCCCACTTCCCAGCATGCCCATGCTTCCTTCCTTTTGACTCTGCTTCCCTGTGGGGTTGTGTGCCTGTGCTGACAAGATGGCTGACAGTGTTATCCTGGGGTTAGTTTTGCTACAAGTCCCATGTGTGTCCCTGTGCTTCACACTGCATGACCCAGGGTTGTGGTTCTTTGTGGGATATTTGATTAGAGTGTGAGGCAATGCATTCTGCCAGGTGAGTTGTGTGGAGTTTGTGTTAGGGGTGTGTGTGAGTGGAGCTGCTGGTAACTATGGTCAGTGCTGTCAGTCCTCCTTCCCACCCAGCCAGATTCTCCACCATGGAACGTGCTTCCGTTGCAGGGAGTGCAAGTTGTCTTTCAGGATGTCAGTCAGTGGTGTCCTGCTGTTGGTTGGTGCACAGTTGCCAGCAGGTCCTTGTGCTCCCCACAGCAGTAGCCAGTGTCAGCCATCTTGTCAGTTGTTTTCCACTCCCTGTGATGTGAGCATGGTTCATGGTGGTGTTGATGTGCGCATTGTGAGGGTGGGCAATATCTGTGACTACGACTCCCATGATGCTATTGGCTACACTGACTTGCCCAGCATACACAAGATTCCTTCCTTTCAGTGGGCTTCACTGTGAGGTGGTGTTGTAGTGGTGGCTACATGTCTGGATGTGTTTGTTAGTTATATTTGTGCCACTGCCTAGCTGTAGTTGTAGTTGTGTTTGTACATGTGATGACACAGTTACATATCACTATGAGATGGCATGTGTTGTGTTTATCTGACTGACATACACATTTTGGGATGATTCTGTTCTGGTTGGTGTGTATTTGCTTAGGGTGCATGGTTTGACTCTCCCCTTGACAGTGATGTGTGTGTATTGTGGCACAATATTATGTACATTTGTTGTGTACTCACCAGGCTCTGGGATGTTTTCTAGTCCATAGACGCTCACTGGTGGTAGGATGGCCCGCACCTTCTCCTCCCAGGGCCTGAGGTATACTGATTTGGCAGGAGGGCCACTGCCGGTGTGTTGGCTCACGATGTAGTCCTTCTTCAACAGCTCCTTGACCCTCCTGCGCACGTCATACCACCTGTTCTGGATGTCTACCTTTGTGCGCAAACATGGTGATTGTGCGTTCACCCTGTCGACGATCCTCTCCCACATCTTGGTTTTCTGCGACATGGGTGTCTGTTGGACCAATGTACCAAACAGCTGTGGCTCTACCCTGAGGATCTCATCTACCAGGACTTCCAATTCACTATCTAGGAACTTGTGATTCTTCTTTGGGGGCATGGTGTTGGGTGGTGCTGGTGTGTGATGTGTGTGTTGGTGTGCAAGTGAGGGTGTGTGAGTGTGCTTTGCTGGGTGTATGTGAGGGTGCTATTTGTTGTGGTGCTGCTGGTGTGTGGCTTGTGTGATGGATGAGCTGTGAGTTTGTGTGTGGTTGCTGTCTGTTGGTGTTGAGTGCTGGCAGGTAATTTGAATTTGCAAAGGATCATGGTAGGGATTTGTGTCCTTTATATGGGTGGAGTTGTGGGTGTGTCTTTGTTCCCTGTTTCCCCACCCAGTATTTATTTGCTTTGTGATTGCTCGTTTGGCCTTTTTTTGTGTTTTTTTTTTCCTTGGTTCTTTTTGTGCATGTAGGAGACGTTCTTCTGACCAAGTCGGACCCTCCAGTTGTCTCGTGCGAGCCTCTCCGATTCGTTCGCGCTGTGTTTGTGCTGTTTTCTGTGCTGCGTACGCGTCGGTCGCGGGGTTTTGGGTTGCTTCGGCTCGCTGTTTTGAATGAGTGTCGGTCGTGCGGCTTGGGCCCCGTGCGACTCGGTCGTGTTTTCCACGTGTTGTATCGTACTTGGCGGGTAGGAGTTCGCGGGTACGTTTCGTTCGGGATTCTTCTTGGTGCGTGTCGGTCGGTTCGATTCGCGTGCTTTTCCGGCCGGATGGCTGTTTTCCACGCGGTTCGGTCGTTCGGCTTGTGTTCCGTACGCGTCGGTCGTATTTTGCACGCTTCTCATCGTACTTTGCGGGTCGGGCTGCACAGGTACGTGTCGGTCGGTATTTATTCCGGCTCCGAGTCGGTCGGTACGTTTTCCGGCCCGAATCGGAATCGGCCCCTTAATTGTTATATGCAGATGACCTCTATATTTGACAGACCCCACTCACTCAATTCCTAATGTACCTAAAATGATAAATATACCTGAAAGATTCTCAGGCCTATGCATTAATTGATCTAAATCCGTCTTAAATCCACTGATAACCTGGTCACCATCTAAAAAAATGTGCAGACATTACAGATTGTAGTGAACAGTTTCTGGAGTCTGGGAATCCAAGTTACCAGGGATAAGAAAAGTTTCATAGATAAAAGTCTGAAGACATTCCTGGATGGCCTTGACTCATTGGAGAAGCCTCCCACTTTCCATGATGGGCAGAGCTGCACTCTTCGAATTTGTTACCTCGACTTTTATATGTACCTCAGAATACCCCCATTTTGGTCTCAGACAAATACTTTCAGAAAGTTGATGGAGCCTGATGGAGCAGGGTAAAAGAAAAAAATTTAACCTCCTAATAATTTACGTAAAATGATTAACAAACAAGTTTGTTTAAGTAAATAACCAACAATGTATGTTACATGTGAAGGGTTAAAGGTAACACGCTATTTTGTGTGCAAACTAATTTACTTATAATTGTTGACGTGGCTAACATAACCTAATATTTGCAGAATAATAAAATGCATGATTTGTGCTTTGAAAACAAAACGTGTAGTGGCAAAATAAAGCAATGGTAAGTAAGGGACGGCTTTATATGTTGCTTTTTGCTAGGTAATACCTAATTGGGGTACGTAGAAAGACGGGAGGGAAACGAAAGGGTTTATATTCTTTATTCTTAACTATATTTTGTTTATCTTTGTAAATAGTGCGCTTAGGCCTGTTGAGCAGCGATATAAAATGGCCGCCATGAGCTAGAATACGCGTGCGCGAGGAGAAATGCAGAAAAGGAGAAAGGCCGTGATCAAGAATGACCACGTGATCGTTCCAAGAGCCTAGGATGAAAGTATGGTCAAGGCTATTGTGACCTTACTGAATAAATGTGTGCAAATATGGGTCAGCGAGAAGCGTGAGAAGTCAAAAAGAATAAATGGACAAAAGGAACTGTTGATCCTAAAAAGTATCGGAAAGTGAGACAAGTTGGACTGATCGAAGCGGATGAGTAATGTCACGAACTGTGGGAAACGATGCAAGTATGGACATTCCACAAAGAACTGGTTAGAACAAGGAAGTTTGATAAAAGATGTATATGGACTCAAATGGACCAATTAGAGAGAATCTCGCCATAAAGATGCAACATTTTTATTTAGTAAGCTAGAATTAGGGTATAAGAAGACCTACTCTTGGTGGGGAGGGTTGGGTAAGATTATGAGAGATGCTGCTGGTTGCTGGGAGCTGCTTTTTGCTGTTTTTGACTGCTGTTAGTTGCGCATGGAGTTGCTGCTGCTGATGCTGACGAGCTGAGGCTGCTGCTGCTATTTTATATTTTAATTGAGCATAAGATGCTGCTTTTTGAAGAACTTTTATTCTTGATAGATTTTTCCATTCAGAACTATTAGACTTTTCCAGAACAGATAGATAGAGATTTTGGGAGTTCTTGCCGTGACGAACTTTATTCTTCCATCTAATAGGTATGCATTGCAATTTCAATTTATTCGTATAATGATAACAAATGTAATAATCTGAATAATAAACCTAAAACTTATTTCATGCTTCTAAACTTTATATAAACTTTATTATCTTTAAACAAATGACTCAGTGGTTCTTTAGCTCAATGATTAATGTAAAATGTTAGAAGGTTTATTGTGATTGAGCTGGTCTTAATCACCATCAACTGATTCCTACTAGTTGGTCCATCGACCAATGAGCGGAAAACCTTAAAACAATGAGAAATATTATGTCGCGTTAAAAAGAAGTATCCCGTCTCCTTCCAGCGAATCGTTTTACTGTTTTTCTCCTAGGTTACTGACTGAGGAAATCCAGGGAATAAATGAGTGAGTGAATGCATGTGCGGTGTTATGGGCCCCACCGTCATATGGATATAGTCTGAGTATTGGAGGAATAGTTGTACCGAAGCATATAGGAGAAGAATTTTTATTGTTAGCGCTGGATCAGATTTCTTGGTAGCAGAGTTATGGTTACTATAGATTAGTTTGGTGATTATTGATTATTTCATGTCTAACACTTTATGTTGCGTCGCGTTATGTTATATGTAAGTCTAAGTTTTCACGCTTCCGGGAAGTAGGAAGTGGAACACGTGTGGCAAGAGAAGTCACATGGAATAGTGCATTGTCTGAGTTCATATTGGTGATAACACAGGTTGTGTTGTGATAGGGACATTTTCCGTATAAAAGGTGTGAGTGAAATAGCGACCGGTTTCTTGTGAAACTCTGGCCTTAATTCTCAGGAGCAGTATAGTCTCCACATGTGTTTTATCCCCAGAGAAACGGGTTTACCGCTTGCTTGAAAGAAGGGTAAGGTAAAGGGAAGTGCTACTTTATCGGCGAAACAGAAAAATTCTGTGGTAGGGTAGAGGTAAGCGCTGCCTACTGGAAAATACAGAATTCTTGTGTAAATGGACAAAGCTATTTCTTTGGTTTAGCGAATCAGACAATGGAAATAGGATTTAAATGTTGTAACTAACGAAGAATTGTTGAAAAAGAAATTGCCGATAAATTTTGTAAAGGAGGGGTCAGGAGCAGAACTGACGTAGACAAAAGCCGCGCTGGGAGTGGACAGTGCGCTAGTCATACAGAAACAGGAGCAGAGCTGACGTAAAGAAAAAGCTGCGCTGGGATTGGACAGTGCGCTGTAGACAGAAACCGCTCTGATTGGAGTGTTGGTCTGAGTCGCGCTAGGATTGGACGGATAGAATAGTGACGTGGAAGTTTATGATTGGAATGTTGGTGTGAGTCGCGCTAGGATTGGTTGGAATAACGCATAGAGAACAGGGTTGAATTGCGGAACTTTTTGAGGAGAAAAGAGATTGTGAATCATGTCGTATTATGAATATGGTAGAGAGAAAACGTCGTGGATGTCGAAAGTTAAGAACTTCTTTAAGAAAGACAAAAAGGTAGTGACTAGAGAGGGACAAGTAATTCCTCCGCCGAAATCACCAGCTTCGCAAGTGATGCTGAAGTACGGATATCATACATGCACATGGTTAGAAAATTGGACAAAATATACTAAGAATGATGGAGCATTGGCTTTTCCTGAGAATGGTTCATTTAGTGTAGCTGTACTTCGGAATTTGAGAGAGAAAATGATAAAACTAGAACCTAGACCGACACAGTTTGAAGCTTTAAGTGAATGGGAAGATGAAATGTATGAATGAGAGAGATTTAGAGGACTGAAAAATCATGAATTTGTGCCTGGAAGGTTATGGGGGTTGAATCATGAGGACAGACTAAAGCGTTGGAGATGTGCTAATATGACAGGAGGTTTGTTTCCAGCTTTTACAGTGGAGGAAGAAGCAAAGAGAAAGTGTACAGAGAAAAAGAAACATGTGGTTACGGAAAAATATGGATATGGTGGTAGTGAAACGGAAGATGAATTGCTGAAAGATATTTTAAACAGAAACCCACCTCCATACCAACAGACTTCTGCGGTGGTGACACCTAATGCACCGCCAATGGAAACTGGGAGGAATAAAAATCCCGAACGAGGATATGAGATAAATAGGTCACAAGATCAATTAAAAACTTCACAAAATGAGGAGATAGAAGGTGACAATACAACTGAATTAGCAAAAACCACAAGAGAATTAACTGAAAAGATAAGAGAATTAACAAAGAATATGGAAGCTGCAACTGTACCAGTAACGATAGGTCCAGTAATGCCAATTTTTGAGAATCAGAAAATTGATGAACGTTCTTTAGTGATTCCTATGAATTTACATTTGCAAAGAAGAAGAGAAGGGATGGAACTGGACAATGAAGGTGCACACCATTTGGTTAGTGTCTATAGACCAAGCCCACCTACTAATTTGACAATAAATGAGAATGAGTTCAGGAGAATACCTATGGTAACGGAGTCTGCATCAGAGACACCAGAAAGGAGTAACAATTGGATAGAATTAAATAGTACGCCTGTAGGTCCAACTCCAGATGAATTAAATGAATGGATGAAAACGCTAAAAACAAAAGAGACAGAAGCAAAACCACTAGATGTAATTAGGTTAAAAATAGACATGGAAGAATTGATTTTAGGAATGATTGGTACAGAAAAATTGAAAAGTTATCAGGATGACGAGATTATGTTTTTGTGCAAGAGTATTACATGGAGAGCTAGAAATTTACATGACAAATCTGAAGAGACAGTCGATTGAACTAGGAGTAGAATTTGCAAAAGTGAGAACGTTGCAGAAACCATATAGAGTAGATTTTTGTGAGAAAGATATAGAGAATCTGAACACATCAGGACGATTGACCCAAATAAAAGAATTAATTGTTTTGTTGAGAAAATGGGGTGATGTGGATAGATGGAGAAGTAGATGGACGAAAAAGAATGAGAAAATAACAGATAAAGCATCTTTAGCTTTTGCAGTAACAGATAAGGAACCAGTTGTAAGGGAGTACCCGATGAGAGAGACTCCAGGAGGTAGTTATGTGCATGTTCCGTGCTCTAGACAGGATATACTGTCATTTACAAATGATTTCCCAAAGTTGAGAGAGAAGCCAGTAGAATGGTACAGACAAGTGGAGAGATTTGTTAAAGTTTCAAAGGTGTTGTGGATAGATTTGGATGGATTGTTTGATATAGTAGTACCAGCTGATTTGTGGACAGAATGTAAGATTACTATTGATTGGCCAACTGTAGAATATCCAAGGGATGCTAAAACAGGAGCGCCAGGACCAGAAGTAATGAGGAAGTATGACCAAGTAATTACCTTTTTGAAGAATAAGATTCCACCTAAAGAAACGGATTGGGTAAAGATAGACAGAACCACGCAGGAAAGTAAAGAATCAGTGCATGCTTACTATGAGAGGCTATTGTTAGTTTTTAAACAGTATAGTGGCTATGAGACACTAAATGAGAAGGATATGAGTCATTTTGTATATAGATTTGTGTATGGATTGAAACCGGAGATAAGTGAAATGATTAAGCAGCATATGATTTGTTGGCAGAATAGCACAGTTGACGAGGTTTTGAGATATGCTAAGTATTGCAGTGATGATATTGAGAGTAGACAGCGTAATTGAAAGAGAAAGCCATGTGGGCACAGGTGAAAGTTGCAGAGAAGCAAGAAGCTCAATTGAACAATACAGTTAATGAAGCAGGACAGGCTAGATTTAGACCAAATATAGGCAAAGGAAAAGGACAAATGAGCATAGATGAGGCAAAGAAAAAGTGGCCATGCCACAACTGCGGAAAGCTAGGGCATTGGAGAAACGAGTGTAAATTTCCTCCAAAACTTAATGCGGAAAATCAATCATTAAATCCACAGGTGCAGAGTGAGATAGTTACTCCACAGAGTCAGGTGCCACAACCACCACTTCCCAAGAGTGTTAACCAACAGAAATTCAGTGCAGAAACAGGATTCTACGGAGGAGAGCAGGTAACACAGTTGCCGCGTGCAGCTGCCATTTCTCAATATTGGTTATGACAGGATGATGATGAGACGGATGAAATCTTCTGACGGTGCCTAGGAGAGAGGGAAGAGTGCGTGCTTGGCGCAACTCTAGAGGTAGATCAAACAGGTCCATTTGTGGATGGAGAAGTGAATGGTGCAAATGTAACATTCCTTGTGGACACTGGAGCTACCCGTTCTACTGTTAGGTCAGTGGAAATTCCAAACCTTCCTCTCTCAGGTGAACATATCCAAGTAGTTGGAGTATCGAATCAGCAAATTAAGACGCCTCTTACTAAACTAGTGGAGGTAAAGATTGGTCCATTTAGTGAAATGCACCGATTTGTGGTGTGTGATTGCAGTCCTGTGAACCTATTAGGACGCGATCTATTGTGCAAAATGAATTGCACTATCTATTGTACTCCAGATGGAATTGCATTTCAGACCCCAGATGAAGATGTACTGTATAAAATGACAATGGTAAATTTGGAACCAGAAGTAAATGATTTGTTTCCTGTATTTGATGCAGAGAAAATCCCAATTGAACTAAAAGAGACAGTGGAAGAGAAAGTGTGGGATTTTACAGGAGAAGATATAGGGTTAATGAAAGGAGTAGACCCTGTTAAAATATCCGTAAAAGAGGGAACGAGTTACCCAAATACGCCCCAGTATAAATTGACACCAGAAATAATTGAAGGAATAACGGCAGTAATAAATAAAATGATTGAACAAGGGATTCTAAAAGAAATCATGAGCAGTCCATGTAATTTGCCAATAATGGGACTGAAAAAGCCAAACGGACAGTGGCAGCTGGTGACATTTGAAAGTGGTGGGGCGTAAAATCATTGCCATACTGCACCGTAGCGAGCGAACGCAGCGAGCGAGCCCGAACAACCTAAGGGGGGTTTGGGGGGGTTCTCCCACCGAGAAAATTTTGAAAAAAGAGTGGACAAATGGTGCATTTTCAAGCAAATTTGAGAAAGCAGGAAGGTTAATAAAGCAATTGTGAAAGTGCTGTTATTACATTAATAAAGAGGTGTCATATAACATAGGTAGCTGCTTATTCAGTATAACCACAGAGCTTCATAACAGACTTCGAGATACAATGCATTGCTGAGTAACTCACAGATGTATTTTATTTACTAAACAACTAAACAGGAGGCAAACTAGCAGCATTCAACACATTGTTCACTTTTTTGTAGATAAAATCAGCACGTCTGTCTTTAATAGCAGCAAACTTCTCAATAACTTGAACGTTAAAGTCTGGTATTCTTTTAACTAAGTCTCTCTCTATAGAGAGCATCGCTAAAGCGTTCAGTCTTTCCTGAATCATGGTGTTCCTCAGGAATGTCTTAATTCTATTCAAAGTGGAAAAACATCGTTCCGCCTCTGCTGTTGTCATCGGAGTGGTAATGACTATTTTTAGTAAAGCCACTGTCTCTGTAAGTGACTTTTCCATGTTAAGGCTCTGAATTAAAGCAAGCAAAGAAATTGCACCAGTGGCCTGCCGGTATACATGCATTCCGTACAGTACAGTTAATTCTGTTCTCAGATCCTCTTTGTTGAGCATAGGGTAAGCATCCACAGTCGTATTCAGTGCTTGCTCAGGGAAGGAATTATCATATTTTGCAAACAGATCACTTCGCAGTAATGTGGCACTCACCAAATGCTTTGTAAAAGAAAAAATCTCCTTTGCCTGCACAATTATAGTGTCACATATCTCTTTTGCAATTCGGACCAGACTGCTGATGTTTTTTCTGCGGTTAGAGAAACTAGAATCATTTGGCAGTCTGCTGTCTAAATTGTCAACCCCTTCTCTGACTTTGTTCATGCTGGTGACAAAGTCGGTGGTAGCTGTTTCCACATAGACAGTATCTATTTCACGTCTTTGTAACTTTTCATATAGTGCGTCAACATGAGGCATTATTCCATAAAATAAAAACAGCAAAAACTGGAACTCCCTGTCTTGCAGTGTTCTAGCAAAGCCACGGGCCTCATTCCGACTTTTGTAGTCAAAGTCTTCATTGGCTTCTATGGTGTCGAAACATTTCTCAAGGTCAACCCTATATTGGTATATTAGGCTGACTGTACGAATGTGAAAATTCCAACGAGTTGGGCCTCCCTTTGGAATCCTTCTGTTGACAATCGTATGAAGTACCTCCGTTCTTTTGGGGGAACGTGAGAAGAATGCTGCCATTCCTCCTACATCCATAAAGAATATCTGTGCCTCAGAGATCTTTCCCACGGCTTGTTGCATAATCAGATTAAGTTGGTGGGCATAACAGTGCACATAATGGGTACACATCTCTAATTTTTTTTGTACTCCACCGGAGGTTCCACTCATTACTGCAGCACCATCATAGCTTTGTGCAATCAGTTTTTGTTTTTGAGGCTGCTCTGGAAAAATCAAGTTTAGTTCATGTAGAATAGATGAAGAAATGCTTTCTGCACTAGAGTCTCTTAAATGTGTGAAACCATAGAACCTTTCCACAACTTTGCTGTCACTGTCAAGGTACCGAAAGACTAATACTGACTGTGTTTTAGTGGCCACATCAGTGGTGTCATCAGCCTGAATAGCCACAAAGTCGGTGTTTTTCAACTCTTGTACGATATTGCTTTTTACAATCTCTAGCATGCACTCAAGCAGTTCATTTTGTATTATTTTAGAGGTGCCCTTGAAGACTGTAGCACTTGATAGATGTGCTTCCATTTCATGGTCTATGCTTGCTATTAAGTCCACAAGGCCTCTGAATATTCCAGGATTTGGGGAACCTTCTGATTCATCATGGCCTCGCAATGCCAGTTCAAAAGCACCACAGAAACGAATGCAATCAATGATTTTTGATAGTATGTGTCTATTCCTATCAACTGCTTCATTGTGTTTCTTGATTGTTTTGCGGTACGCGTCGCTTATGTGGGCTTCAATCGGTGTGTCTCCCAACATTCCCAGTCTCGTCAGGTTTTCCATATGTATTTTTGTGTGTGCATGCTTCTTTACTTTATCTGACAAATGCTTCAAGTCTTTTACTCCTTTTTTTGCCCAAGGATTTTCACCACCAAACAGCAAGCAGGGGAAGCAGAACAGAGAATTTGTTGAAGTACACCCTGTAAGCCAATCAACTTTTGTGTACCAGGTGTTTGAGAAAGAACGTGTGTAAATCTTCCCTCTGTCTCTGGAACTTTGTTGTAGGTTTAGGTCTGGCCGGTGAGGTCCTAATTGTTTTACAATTAGTTTCTCTTCACGTTTCAGTCCAATGAACGGCTTTGCAAGTAGTTGCTCTACTGTATTCATGGTGTCTACCAATGTTAATGTTACCTGTCAATAATCAAAGTACAACATATGAGGTTTGGTGCATGTAGCCGCCAACCACCAAGTAGACAACTTACATAGCCCTTAACTACTAGAATTTAAAATATAGCAGCAGTTTCCTTACCTTAAACGCTGGGGTTTTTGACTGTCTTGTAGCAGCAAAGGAGGTTGGTGCCTCTTCTTCTTTGCCTTATTTGCCCAAAAATTAGGTACAGGTCGGCAGCCTGAGGCTTTACCAGATGCTGAAAAGCAAATACAACAAAATGTAGCCGTGTCAACCAAACACACAGACTGTTAACTTAATCGTAAAGAACACCAGGCCTCGGATCATACATAAAACAGATTCATCCTGTGACTTCAGAGTCAAGTTGTGCAGACGTTTCTACCCACCATTGCACAATACACAGTGTCTTATTTGTTAAGGTATGAGAAGAATCAATGTAAGATCTTAGTGACTCTTGGAATTGGAATGTAAGAAATCTGCTTCGGAATCGATCCAGGCAACAGATGCCCAAAAATATGCTATTGTGGGTGTAATTTATACTTTATTCTAATGCCCATTTATTTTAAATAAAGCAATCTTTTTCTTTTTAAATGCAGCCCGTTTTCCTTAAAGGAAAATGGGATGCGTCCAAAAAACAAAATGAGGATATAGGTACTCCCTTGCCAAATCCCCATTTGCCGTACATTATCATAATATGCAAACTTCCCTGAGCAGTTGCATGCGTGAAACCAGCTCAATGCATTTTGTATACAATTTCTAAAGTCGTGAAGTGAACACTGCTAGTGAAGCGTAGTGACGCCATTGTCGACTAATTGCCCTCACTGATGTGTTTCAAGGCCTACAGGTTTCTAAGTGCGCGCGCCTGCAGCCTACACAGGATCTGGATGACCCTGGATTGAGTGAAAGAAACAAACGCCTCCGGCCTTTGAAAAACCCGGGAGTTAAGGAATCATTGAACCTGCCATGCAGCGATGCGCAGTTTAGAGCAGTATTATTGTGCGTAGGCATCAGGAAAGGATATGCGATACCGGGGGCTGTGTGTGTGGTCTGCTGCGAAACAGGGTCAATGTGTGGAGGTGTGTGATGTTGAACCACATGCATCACACTGAAAGTGCACGTGCTGGGAATGTAGGCTTACTGGAATTTTTATTTCACGAACAGATACAGTTTTTACAGCTCTGCAGATGCGATGTTTGAGAGTTGACTGGTGCACTTTCATTTAATGGCTTTATACTACGTCCAAGACAGTGCTTTTTCCACTTGTGTACATGACATGTATTTCCTTTTGTGTGGCTGCTGCACTGACACACTTAGAATTGCAATTCCATTTTTGGTGAAATTAAATGACATTGCATTTGTATAGCGCTTAGTACCCCAGACAAGGTGTTGAAAGCGATTGGCAGCGTCCTGCTTGCTTCCCTGAAGAGGGGCATATCGAATACCTACCAAAGTGAGCAAAGTATATCAAGGTGCGAGGTGGGACCGGCTGTGGTCACAGTATGGCCATTTCATGTGCCGCTGCCTCACTAGTGCCTGCCTCGGACTATAATTCATGCATTAACTTTAGAGGTTTGCCTTGCAATGACTCGTGCTATTCAGTACTCTTAAAAAACAGTGACTGAAACGAAACCCAATACAGCTTTATTGTTAAAAAAATTATAATAATATTAATAACAAGGGTGCGCTACAGTTTGCAAAAAACTGCATTTTCATACAAACAAAACATAGGTATTTTATAAATATTGCAACATTACCACCTCATGGGCCTTCCCCGGCGCCAAGGTATGGTGAAGCCCCACCCTTCCTGCAAACAAGGTGCTTTTTACGCCTCTCAATCTGTCATGGAGAATCTGGTTAACCCCCTGAGCCCGTAGCTTCTACAATCCAGCTGTTTGCCTACCTCTGCATGTTTATTGCCCCTTCACAGTGTCAACAAACACTAAGAAATGTTTCTAGGTTTGGAATGCTTGAGCTCTGATTCAGCAAGGGGATGACTGGACTGGTGATTTAACTCATTGGTTATTTTTCCAGGGAACATTGGTGTAATGAGCAGTCGTGATGGATATACAGAAACACACACACACACACACACACACTGGTGTCCAATCAGATTGAGTCAGTTTGCCACCTACATGATGAATATCATTTGCAACCGTGTCATAAATTTAACCTCACTTATGATATCCATTGCCTGGAAAAACTATTCAACACCTTTGGCAAAATCAATTTTGCTGGAGTCCATTTTTGGGTGAACATTTGTAAACTGCTCCTATATTTTACAGTTAGGTCTAAAAACACAAACTCACCTCATGTGATTTTACACAAACAGAGCACTTGGGAAGTGACTGCAAGCAGGATAGCTTGTTTTAATTACCAATGATAGGGAAACAGTTCGCTACTACAGTACTGAATAGAAATAGGTTCGGCTATCAATCATAAAATTGATCTCGAAGTATACCACATGAACTATAGATACAGCAATAAATCAATTCATTATTTACTATCCTCCACACTTAACGCTTCCACCTTTTATTAGCTTAAAGATGTGACATTTGCTTTCAGGGAAGACACATATCACAAATAGCTGCTAGATAATATCAAAACGACACAGGGCATCCTTTCTTGAAAATAGCTCTCTCGCAAACCTGAACCCTCCAGACTCTCAACCCACATATCCCAAACCAGCACTCTAAAAGAAGGAAGTTATTCCATATCTAATTTGAAGTCCACATTTTCGTCTCCAACGAAGTCCTGAAGATAGTGACTGTCTAAGAAAGCTTTCCCACTTAGAAGGATCTTGAACGAAAGGCCCAATCTTATGTTCATGTCAGAAATGGGGCAATATCTTAGTGCACGTTTTACTGCGATACTGCCCAGCCCTTAGTGCACAAACAACAGTCAACCACAACGAGGGATTGAACAATACCCCTGTACTCCATAACAATTGTCACACAATTTACTTTACTTTTCTTTCTCTCTCTGACTGCAAACTGAGAGGAGTTTGTAAACCCCAATCCCCGCGTTAAAAACATAAGCAGCCACAGCCTGACAGTTGACCTCTGTCTTTGAAAGTGCAGCGAATGTGACAAGACAAATACAGGGTTTAAATGCATCTTTTTTATTGCTTGGACTTTTGGTCGTGACCCACAATCTGAAAAATACAGTTTTAAAAGCATTCTGCTGCCAACTACAAGCACTTGAAGGCCTAGTACACGGCGTAATGCAATGCCTGGAAAGGGGGTGTGGGTGCACTGCCTACCCCACAGGAAACAAAAAACTCAAACCTTTTACCTTTCTGAATTTCATTCTGTTTCATGTAGGGAAAATGGTGTGTGTGTGTGAGCTTGCGCGCGCACTTCTGTGTTATTTTGTTTTTTTATTATACTTTGGGTAATTTTGGCACAGGAAAGGTCACCGAGGTTCAGAGCGCCTCCTGTTCTTTGGTGCATGATGCATCTAACGTGAGTTCGCAATGTTCAAGGGTCAGTGGGCAAGCGTTTTGTAAGAGGTGGCCAATGTCAAGCCATGGATTCCCAAAATGTGCCAGAATTTACCCACCAACATGCAGGGTCAGCATTTTGCCAGAGGCGGGCTGATGGGCACCATCACACCGAGCATATTCTACATGCGCAGAATATTCTAGCCCATGCATTTGAAAATTCTATAACGTGACTGGCGTTACCTCTGGGCCAACACACAAGCCCTCCATCTGTCTCTCAGCCTCTTCATCCCAATTTTTCCCCCCTCCCTTTTTTTCAGTCTGAAAGGAACTGGGACCTAGAGAAGACGAGACTGGAAATAAGCCTGCCTAATGTGTGGCCTACGTAGCAGACTGAGAAAAGTTAAGGCCGTAGGAGTACTGCTCGGTGTGTGTGGGGTGGAGGGGGGGGCGAGGGGGTAGGTAGGGGGGACACAGTGATCATGTGCAAGGAGACATGAGGGTGACCTTATGCCAGTCCTGGTATTTCACCAACAGCGCCAAGGCTGCTGGGCTTGTGGTTTCACATTTACCCTTTTGAGCAAGAGCCTACAAGATTAGAGCGGTGTAATGAAAAATCTAAAAGTTATGAATTGGCCAGTTTACGACTATGAAGAAAGGCAGTCACTGTCCAGTGAAGCTGACACACAGAAGTAGCCACTGAGTAGACACAAACGAAAACCACAGAGCAGACGCACAAGCAAAGCAATCACAGAGCAGACATACAAGTAGGCGCACAGCAGTTGTCAGTCACAGAGCAGAAGCACGCAAGCAACACATGCAGATAAGCAGCACCCACGGAGACAGTGACATTGCAGAAGCAAACACACCAGACACTCACATACAGTACCCACAGACTGTGAGAGCAAACGGTACAGACATCACAGCAGGGGTGGCTGCGAAGATCACAGTATTCGACGGTCCGAAGCAATCATACACGAACTCACTGATATGACACTAGACTAGAGGTAGGTTGAGTGGGAAGGAAACATGGTGGTGTCGCTTTCGACAACAGTCGACACAAGCATGTCGAGTCGGGGTTGTGCAGTTAAAGGGCCACACAAGCATCAGACACGAGGTGAGCCGGGCCCGGTAGAGAACATGTCTCTTTCCACAGAAGCCTGTTGGGCCGGGGTTTTGTGGTGTGGTGGGGGTCACACAACAATGACAACATCAGACACTACAGGTGGCGGGGATGGGCTGGAAACGAACATCATCATGGAACACCATGAATCATGGTGTCGTAATTTCGACACAAACATGTCGGGCCGGGGTTGTACAGTGTGACACGAGTGAGTGACGAGTCAGACACAAACCTTGTGCTAAGCAGCTCAGTCACTCACTCTCTTCTGACTTCTTCTAAGTTCTACGCGTCGTCGGACTCGTCACTGACAGTCACACAGAGAGTCGTCACTGTCTGTCGAAGGATCTCAAGTCGACTGCACGTGCTCTCGTGCAGAGAGGAGGAGGAAGGGTGACTGGCCAGCCCGATTTGCGCAGCAACGGTAGAATGACCAATCACTGCATGGCTTAACAATAAGCCATTACAGTGATTGGGCATTGCTACGTTGGACGCTGGGCGAACCCTCCCACCACCGCGGTGCCTGCCAAGTCAAGACTAGACTGGCAACCACGCAGGCACTGACTACATGCGGGACAGCGGGAGGCAGCAGCCAATCCTGACGCTACTCTCTTCAGCGGAGAAAGATGCTCTCTGAAGAGAGCAGCGTCAGGATTGGAGTGAGCACGCAAACCCGCCGCCCATTTTGTAACCACTGGGGTCTGTGGTTTTGGGCAAACCCCCAGTCACCCTGTGCTTGCTTTCCAAAGGCCACTGTGCGCATGTTGGGTTCCTGGCCACGAAAAAGCAGCCGGCCAAACCCAACATGCGCAGTGCGCACTGTGCCGCGCACAGTGCGCAGCCGCAAATAATGTGCAATGCAACACTATTGCCAACAAAGCTGACTACTTGTACTTGACAGACAGTGCAGGCCAGGCTGCCGGTAATGTCACGTGATGTGACGCCGCCGCGCGACGGAGCGCCGCTTTAAATTAATACAATTTTAACATTGAAAGACAGTAACAATTCTATTAATTTAAAGCAGCGCGCTCAATAAATTGCCCAATAATTATTAGTGGGGCAACGCCCCAACGCCCAAACGGAAAAACCGCCACTGCAAACGGAACATATAGGATTGTACAGGATTTGAGGAAGGTAAACAAAATTGTTGTGCCTTGTTGCCCAATAGTACCGAACCCTGCTGTGATTCTATACCAGATTCCACGCGAAGCAGAATGGTACACAGTAATTGATTTATGCGATGCATTTTTCTCTATTCCATTGCATCCAGATAGCCAGCCATTATTTGCATTCAGGTTCGGAGAGCGTATTTTGGCATGGTGCCGAATTCCTCAAGGGTACACAGAAAGCCCCTCGATCTTTAATCAGATTTTAAAGAAATCCTTGGAAGATTTAAAAATGCCAGAAAAGTCAGTAATGGTTCAGTATATTGATGACCTACTGGTGGCATCAAAAACGAAGGAAGCATGTGTCAATGATACAATTGCTTTGCTGAATCATTTAGCCAAAAGAGGACATAAAGTGTCCCCATCAAAATTGCAGTTTTTTCAACAAGAAGTCCAATATTTAGGGCATAAAATTGAGAAAGGAGTACGAAAGGTAACGACCGAGAGAATAAAAATGATTCAAGGAATGAGAGCTCCAATGACGCAAAGAGAGGTAAGAATGTTTTTGGGAATGGTTGGATATTGTCGACAATGGATAAGTGGTTTTTCTTTGATCGCAAAACCTTTGCAAAAACTGACAAAGAAGGATGTTAAAGATCCTTTTGAAATGAATGATGAGGAAATGAAAGCATTCAGAGAGTTGAAAAAGAAATTGTGTGAAGCTCCAGCATTGGGAATGCCTGACTATGAGAAAGACTTTGAGTTGTATTGCAGTGAAAGAGATGGATGTGCGTTTTCAGTCTTGGTACAGAGACATGGAACTATGAAAAGACCTATTGCATATTTTTCAGCTGTTTTAGACCCTGTAGCAAAAGCGTTGCCTGGATGTTTGAAAGCAGTTGCTGCTACTTGTGTGAGTCTGGAACAGAGTGAAGGCATAGTGATGGGATATCCACTGAGAGTATATGTCCCACATTCTGTGGAAATTCTCTTGACACGAACGAAAACCCAATACATGACACATAGTCGGCTGACTAGGTATGAAAAGGTAATTTTGAGTGCAGATAATGTGACCATTGACAGATGCATGAATATGAATCCTTCGACATCATTGCCAGATGAAGAGAGTGTGATTGAAATGGATGAAGTGGATCATGACTGTCTGAATGTGCTTGAATATTGTACAAAACCGAGACCAGATATAAGAGATGAGCCCTTAAAGGAATCAGATTATATTCTGTTCGTGGATGGCTCATGTTTGAGAACAAATGATGGAGTTCTAAGTGCAACATATGCAGTTTGCACAGTAGCAACTGTAATGGAAGCATCTTGTCTGAAAGGGATACGGTCTGCCCAGGTAGCAGAACTAATAGCTCTGATTCAAGCATGCAAATTGGGAAGAAATGTACGGGTTACAATTGTGACGGATAGCCAATACGGTTTTGGAGTGGTGCATGACTTTGGTCAGATTTGGTCACAAAGAGGTTTCTTGACGTCTGCAGGAACGCCAATTAGAAATGGAGATTTTGTGAAAAAACTGCTTGAGGCGATACAGCTGCCTAAACAGATTGCTGTCGTGAAGTGCAATGCACATAAAAATGGGGAAGACTACATAACTGTCGGCAATAAGTATGCTGATGAGATTGCACAGTACTGTGCAAAGAATGTGGTCTCTTTGAACAGGAACCGAGAAAGAGAGCATATTTCATGTCCTTTGCTTTTTACTAACCCTGTTGAGACATGGGATGAGGTGAGACAATTACAGGAAGCAGCAGATGAAGAGAAGAAAGATACTTGGATAAAAGCAGGATGTAGAAAACATGAGGAAAATTATGTTTGGGTTTACAGAGATGAAAGACCAGTTATGCCTGATAGCATGATTTCTGACATGGCACAGATGTACCATGGACAAGCCCATATTGGGAGAGATTCAATGATCAGACTTTTCAGACAAACATGGTATAATCCAAAATTCAGAGCCATAGCTGAGAGTCTTTGTCAAAGATGTCTTGTTTGTCAACAGTTAAATCCAGGAAGGAAGACCGTAGTGAGTCTAGGAACAATAGGACGAGAAGGAGGTCCGTTCACTAGAATGCAAATGGATTTCATAGAAATGCCACCGAGCAATAGACTAAGGTATGTCCTTGTAGTCGTCTGTTTGTTTTCCCGTTGGGTGGAAGCATACCCGACCAGAAGGAATGATGGAATCACGGTAGCAAAACTTATGCTGCGAGAATTCATTCCGAGGTATGGTTTTCCAGTCACGATTGAAACAGATAGAGGAACACATTTCCAAAACGAATTAATTCAACTAATTTGTGAAGCACTTAGTATTAAACAGAAACTGCATTGTGCATACAGACCAGAGGCTTCTGGAATAGTAGAGCAAGTGAATGGAACAATTAAGAACAGGCTAGGAAAAATGTGTCAAGCCACAGGACTCAAATGGCCAGATGCCTTGCCATTAGTTTTAATGACAATCAGAAGTATTCCGGAAAGGAAAACTGGACTCAGTCCCCATGAGATAATTATGGGACGAGCAATGAGACAAGCACATGTACCTGTCAACAAACTACTGACTATAACTGATGATCTGGTGCTGGATTATTGCAAAGGATTGGCTGATGTGGTGCGTTCTGTGTTTCATCGGGTTGGACCGGATGCGACCACTCTTGAAAGAAAACCAGCTCACGACTTGAATCCAGGAGATTGGGTCCGCATAAAAGTCCATAGAAGAAGAAACTGTTTGGTTCCTCGCTGGGACGAACCGCGACAGGTGATACTGGTGACAACCACTGCAGTCAAATGTGCGGGAGTGAAACACTGGGTGCATGCCAGCCACACCATCAGAGTTCCAGAACCTGAAGATCGACATGTGAGTCGACATCTGGAGGAGTTGAATAACAGTTCAGCATCGGAAGCGGAAGAAGAAACGAACAGGGTGCCAGAACCTGAAGATCGACCTGTAAGTCGACATCTGGAAGACCCAACTACGAGTGCAACGACAGAAGGAGTGGAGGAAATAGCTGAAGTTCCAGAATTTGAAGATCGACATGTGAGTCGACATCTGGAAATATCAGACACCAGTTCAGAATCTGATACAGATCATTCAGATTGTGGTTAAAATCTGAAGAGAAATTGGAAATTTGAAAGCATAAGAGAAGAGACTGAGCATAAAGATAGTGACGGTGAGCAACCAAGTACAAGTTGTGGTAAAAATCCTTCGGAGATAATATTAATAGATGAAGAAGGGAGAGTTTCAAACAAAAAGTTAGAAAAATCGGAAGATCCCCAAGGAGCAATAGGGACAGATAGCCAAACAAAAGAACAGGGAAATTTAGAAGCAGATAGAGAAATTAACACAAATTCGGAAGAACACCGAGGAGGGACAGAAGTAGGTGAACGAAGGAAAATAAGAAAAGAACCACAAGTAAAGAGAGAAAATGAAATTATAAAATTCAAAATAAGAGACAATAAAGAAAGAACTGAAACAGAGTCTGAAGAAAGTGGAGAAGAAAGAAAACAAAAACTAGAGTCAAGGAAGAGAACCTGGAAAGCAGAAAGAGAGGAAAAAGAAAGTGAGACGAAAAGGCCAAGAAAAGGAGACAATTGGCCCAACGAAGTAAGAAAACTAAGATACAGGATCATAAGCCTGGATGGAAAAAGTGCTGAACAATTGAATGAAATAACAAGTCAAAAAGAGCAAGACCAACAGAGTGGAAAACACTTGCAGAAAACGAAAAGAGTAAAGAAAGTAAATCTGAAGTATAGATCACCTGAGTGGTTGTACCTTGCTTTAACTGATATCAAAGAAGAAAAGAACACTCACGAGAACCCAGAACAAAGAAACCTAATGGGTGAAGGTGAAGTGCAACAAACTTGAAGAAATTTAAACGAATTTCTACCGGAGTTGACAAAATACTGGATTTGACAAAGAAAGAATTCTGAAAAGAATCAAAAGAAAGTACCAAACGAAGACAAAATTAGAGTGCAGGGTGGCCAAGAAGTCATTTCTGAGGTGTGGTGACACATTTTCCCTGTACATAATATAAATAGGTTATAGAACAAAAATGGAAGATACTAAAGATAGAAAATGTAGATGTGAGTTTTTAAGAAGATGGTGTAAGATGTGCTTCTTTTGTACAGCATTATTAATGACAGTGTGGGTGGTTTTAGCAATCACTATTCCAATTAGTTTAGCTGTAGAAGAAACGTCTAATCACACAGAGAAAGAAAAAGGAGCTAACATTCAAGAAACAGCTATATTAAAAGGTAGTGCAGAATTACATAAAGACAAATCAATAACAGATTTTTCAAAAAATGTATTTGCAAAATTATTATATGAGTATGTAGAAACAATGGATGTAAGAGATTGTTATGTTTGTATGCAATTGCCTGCATCTGTAGCAGAGGGTGTGACTTATCATCACCTTCCTTTGACGTATGGAATAACATGTAGTGTTTTAGCAAGTTTATTTTATAAGACAGGAAGATTAGAATATTATTACACTGATATAGATAAGATTTTTGCGAAAATTTCTGTAGTTCCTGAACTAAACAAAGTGAAAGAGGGAAAAACGTTTGGTGAATTTTTCATAGAAGATAAGATTTTAACCTTAGATAATGTAGTTAAAAACAACCTTACCTGTGCGTTAAAGAAAGAAGAAAAGGTATTTTTAGAAATGGTAGAGGATAGAAGAGCGAAATTTCAAAGAAAAGTGATAGAAGAGACAAAAACACCTCTTTGGGTGTTTGAGGAAGACAATCATGACAAGAAAAAGACAAATGCAGCTATGACTCTGGATTGGCCCCAACAGGGAAGGTTATGCATTAGAAGAAATAGAACAAGATATGACAATTATTTCGTGGGTTCCAGTGATTGCCATGACAATTATCAAATTTTAGGCGGATGGGGATTCAAAGGGGAAAAGATCCAATATTTCCAGGGATCTATTATATTTGCGGTAATAGGGCTTATTACAGGTTGCCAGACCATTGGTATGGGTCATGTTATTTAGGCCTGGTCTTTCCAAAGATTTTTCATATGGATAGAACAGAAAAAGGAACACACGAAATGATAAATACCTTTACACATAGAAAAAGGGAAACATTTTCAGAAATAGTAGGTGATATTTTTGGTGCATTGATACCAGCAGTGGGAATATCTTTGAATGCATTTAAAATTCGGAAATTATCCACAGTGGTAGATCGTTTATCTACAGATACTGCTGGAGGGTTCTTGATGGTAAATACCGAGATGATTGCCATGAGAGCTATGGTAATGCAAAATCGACTTGCCCTTGATATTCTTTTGGCAAAAGAGGGTGGAGTCTGTGGAATGCTGAAAGTCCAACATTGTTGCACTTACATTCCAGATAAAAGTGAAAATATACAAAAGAATATAAAGAATATTACAAGTTTGCACAAAGAACTTGTTCCACTGGAGGTTGAAAGTGCGTTTGGAAAACTTGGTAAAGGGTTTTCTTCAGTAATAAATTGGTTTACTAGAATGAGTGGATTAATAATAGGGAAAGTCATAATAATAGCAACCATGATAATAATAATAATTTTAGTACTGAAGCTTGCGATTACATGTATAAAGAAAAGAAGAAAACAGAAGAAAATAGAAAAAGAAAACAAGATAAACAAGGAGAGAGAGAGAGAAATGGGTGAAATAGAGCTAGAAGCAATAAAAGAGAATATGTACAAGAAGACCAAGAGACAAGTTGAAAGGGATACAGTTGTGTAAACTAACAAAAAACAAACGGATCAAGAAATATGCTGTCTGATAGAATTGTGTAACTTGGGTTTTGTGGTGATATTAAAAATCACCAAAGGGGGGAGTTGATGGAGCAGGGTAAAAGAAAAAAATTTAACCTCCTAATAATTTACATAAAATGATTAACAAACAAGTTCGTTTAAGTAAATAACCAACAATGTATGTTACATGTGAAGGGTTAAAGGTAACACGCTATTTTGTGTGCAAACTAATTTACTTATAATTGTTGACGTGGCTAACATAACCAAATATTTGCAGAATAATAAAATGCATGATTTGTGCTTTGAAAACAAAACGTGTAGTGGCAAAATAAAGCAATGGTAAGTAAGGGACGGCTTTATATGTTGCTTTTTGCTAGGTAATACCTAATTGGGGTACGTAGAAAGACGGGAGGGAAACGAAAGGGTTTATATTCTTTATTCTTAACTATATTTTGTTTATCTTTGTAAATAGTGCACTTAGGCCTGTTGAGCAGCGATATAAAATGGCCGCCATGAGCTAGAATACGCGTGCGCGAGGAGAAATGTAGAAAAGGAGAAAGGCCGTGAACAAGAATGACCACGTGATCGTTCCAAGAGCCTAGGATGAAAGTATGGTCAAGGCTATTGTGACCTTACTAAATAAATGTGTGCCAAGATGGGTCAGCGAGAAGCGTGAGAAGTCAAAAAGAATAAATGGACAAAAGGAACTGTTGATCCTAAAAAGTATCGGAAAGTGATACAAGTTGGACTGATCGAAGCGGATGAGTAATGTCACGAACTGTGGGAAACGATGCAAGTATGGACATTCCACAAAGAACTGGTTAGAACAAGGAAGTTTGATAAAAGATGTATATGGACTCAAATGGACCAATTAGAGAGAATCTCGCCATAAAGATGCAACATTTTTATTTAGTAAGCTAGAATTAGGGTATAAGAAGACCTACTCTTGGTGGGGAGGGTTGGGTATGATTATGAGAGATGCTGCTGGTTGCTGGGAGCTGCTTTTTGCCGTTTTTGACTGCTGTTAGTTGCGCATGGAGTTGCTGCTGCTGATGCTGACGAGCTGAGGCTGCTGCTGCTATTTTATATTTTAATTGAGCATAAGATGCTGCTTTTTGAAGAACTTTTATTCTTGATAGATTTTTCCATTCAGAACTATTAGACTTTTCCAGAACAGATAGATAGAGATTTTGGGAGTTCTTGCCGTGACAAACTTTATTCTTCCATCTAATAGGTATGCATTGCAATTTCAATTTATTCGTATAATGATAACAAATGTAATAATCTGAATAATAAATCTAAAACTTATTTCATGCTTCTAAACTTTATATAAACTTTATTATCTTTAAACAAATGACTCAGTGGTTCTTTAGCTCAATGATTAATGTAAAATGTTAGAAGGTTTATTGTGATTGAGCTGGTCTTAATCACCATCAACTGATTCCTACTAGTTGGTCCATCGACCAATGAGCGGAATACCTTAAAACAATGAGAAATATTATGTCGCGTTAAAAAGAGGTATCCCGTCTCCTTCCAGCGAATCGTTTTACTGTTTTTCTCCTAGGTTACTGACGGAGTAAATCCAGGGAATAAATGAGTGAGTGAATGCATGTGCGGTGTTATGGGCCCCACCGTCATATGGATATAGTCTGAGTATTGGAGGGATAGTTGTACCTGGATGACCGAAGCATATAGGAGAAGAATTTTTATTGTTAGCGCTGGATCAGATTTCTTGGTAGCAGAGTTATGGTTACTATAGATTAGTTTGGTGATTATTGATTATTGATTATTTCATGTCTAACACTTTATGTTGCGTCGCGTTATGTTATATGTAAGTCGAAGTTTTCACGCTTCCGGGAAGTAGGAAGTGGAACACGTGTGGCAAGAGAAGTCACATGGAATAGTGCATTGTCTGAGTTCATATTGGTGACAACACAGGTTGTGTTGTGATAGGGACATTTTCCGTATAAAAGGTGTGAGTGAAATAGCGACCGGTTTTCTTGTGAAACTCTGGCCTTAATTCTCAGGAGCAGTATAGTCTCCACATGTGTTTTATCCCCAGAGAAACGGGTTTACCGCTTGCTTGAAAGAAGGGTAAGGTAGAGGAAAGTGCTACTTTATCGGCGAAACAGAAAAATTCTGTGGTAGGGTAGAGGTAAGCGCTGCCTACTGGAAAATACAGAATTCTTGTGTAAATGGACAAAGCTATTTCTTTGGTTTAGCGAATCAGACAATGGAAATATGATTTAAATGTTGTAACTAACGAAGAATTGTTCAAAAAGAAATTGCCGATAAATTTTGTAAAGGAGGGGTCAGGAGCAGAACTGACGTAGACAAAAGCCGCGCTGGGAGTGGACAGTGCGCTAGTCATACAGAAACAGGAGCAGAGCTGACGTAAAGAAAAAGCCGCGCTGGGATTGGACAGTGCGCTGTAGACAGAAACCGCTCTGATTGGAGTGTTGGTGTGAGTCGCGCTAGGATTGGACGGATAGAATAGTGACGTGGAAGTTTATGATTGGAATGTTGGTGTGAGTCGCGCTAGGATTGGTTGGAATAACGCATAGAGAACAGTGTTGAATTGCGGAACTTTTTGAGGAGAAAAGAGATTGTGAATTATGTCGTATTATGAATATGGTAGAGAGAAAACGTCGTGGATGTCGAAAGTTAAGAACTTCTTTAAGAAAGACAAAAAGGTAGTGACTAGAGAGGGACAAGTAATTCCTCCGCCGAAATCACCAGCTTCGCATATGATGCTGAAGTACGGATATCATACATGCATATGGTTAGAAAATTGGACAAAATATACTAAGAATGATGGAGCATTGGCTTTTCCTGAGAATGGTTCATTTAGTGTAGCTGTACTTCGGAATTTGAGAGAGAAAATGATAAAACTAGAACCTAGACCTAGACCGACACAGTTTGAACCTTTAAGTGAATGGGAAGATGAAATGTATGAACGAGAGAGATTTAGAGGTCTGAAAAATCATGAATTTGTGCCTGGAAGGTTATGGGGGTTGAATCATGAGGACAGACTAAAGCGTTGGAGATGTGCTAATATGACAGGAGGTTTGTTTCCAGCTTTTACAGTGGAGGAAGAAGCAAAGAGAAAGTGTACAGAGAAAAAGAAACATGTGGTTACGGAAAAATATGGATATGGTGGTAGTGAAACGGAAGATGAATTGCTGGAAGATATTTTAAACAGAAACCCACCTCCATACCAACAGACTTCTGCGGTGGTGACACCTAATGCACCGCCAATGGAAACTGGGAGGAATAAAAATCCCGAACGAGGATATGAGATAAATAGGTCACAAGATCAATTAAAAACTTCACAAAATGAGGAGATAGAAGGTGATAATACAACTGAATTAGCAAAAACCACAAGAGAATTAACTGAAAAGATAAGAGAATTAACAAAGAATATGGAAGCTGTAACTGTACCAGTAACGATAGGTCCAGTAATGCCAATTTTTGAGAATCAGAAAATTGATGAACGTTCTTTAGTGATTCCTATGAATTCACATTTGCAAAGAAGGAGAGAAGGGATGGAACTGGACAATGAAGGTGCACACCATTTGGTTAGTACCTATAGACCAAGCCCACCTACTAATTTGACAATAAATGAGAATGAGTTCAGGAGAATACCTATGGTAACGGAGTCTGCATCAGAGACACCAGAAAGGAGTAACAATTGGATAGAATTAAATAGTACGCCTGTAGGTCCAACTCCAGATGAATTAAATGAATGGATGAAAACGCTAAAAATAAAAGAGACAGAAGCAAAACCACTAGATGTAATTAGGTTAAAAATAGACATGGAAGAATTGATTTTAGGAACGATTGGTACAGAAAAATTGAAAAGTTATCAGGATGACGAGATTATGTTTTTGTGCAAGAGTATTACATGGAGAGCTAGAAATTTACATGACAAATTAGAAGAGACAGCGATTGAACTAGGAGTAGAATTTGCAAAAGTGAGAACGTTGCAGAAACCATATAGAGTAGATTTTTGTGAGAAAGATATAGAGAATCTGAACACATCAGGACGATTGACCCAAATAAAAGAATTAATTGTTTTGTTGAGAAAATGGGGTGATGTGGATAGATGGAGAAGTAGATGGACGAAAAAGAATGAGAAAATAACAGATAAAGCATCTTTAGCTTTTGCAGTAACAGATAAGGAACCAGTTGTAAGGGAGTACCCGATGAGAGAGACTCCAGGAGGTAGTTATGTGCATGTTCCGTGGTCTAGACAGGATATACTGTCATTTACAAATGATTTCCCAAAGTTGAGAGAGAAGCCAGTAGAATGGTACAGACAAGTGGAGAGATTTGTTAAAGTTTCAAAGGTGTTGTGGATAGATTTGGATGGATTGTTTGATATAGTAGTACCAGCTGATTTGTCGACAGAATGTAAGATTACTATTGATTGGCCAACTGTAGAATATCCAAGGGATGCTAAAACAGGAACGCCAGGACCAGAAGTAATGAGGAAGTATGACCAAGTAATTACCTTTTTGAAGAATAAGATTCCACCTAAAGAAACGGATTGGGTAAAGATAGACAGAACCACGCAGGAATGTAAAGAATCAGTGCATGCTTACTATGAGAGGCTATTGTTAGTTTTTAAACAGTATAGTGGCTATGAGACACTAAATGAGAAGGATATGAGTCATTTTGTATATAGATTTGTGTATGGATTGAAACCGGAGATAAGTGAAATGATTAAGCAGCATATGATTTGTTGGCAGAATAGCACAGTTGACGAGGTTTTGAGATATGCTAAGTATTGCAGTGATGATATTGAGAGTAGACAGCGTAAATTGAAAGAGAAAGCCATGTGGGCACAGGTGAAAGTTGCAAAGAAGCAAGAAGCTCAATTGAACAATACAGTTAATGAAGCAGGACAGGCTAGATTTAGACCAAATATAGGCAAAGGAAAAGGACAAATGAGCATAGATGAGGCAAAGAAAAAGTGGCCATGCCACAACTGCGGAAAGCTAGGGCATTGGAGAAACGAGTGTAAATTTCCTCCAAAACTTAATGCGGAAAATCAATCATTAAATCCACAGGTGCAGAGTGAGATAGTTACTCCACAGAGTCAGGTGCCACAACCACCACTTCCCAAGAGTGTTAACCAACAGAAATTCAGTGCAGAAACAGGATTCTACAGAGGAGAGCAGGTAACACAGTTGCCGCATGCAGCTGCCATTTCTCAATATTGGTTATGACAGGATGATGATGAGACGGATGAAATCTTCTGACGGTGCCTAGGAGAGAGGGAAGAGTGCGTGCTTGGCGCAACTCTAGAGGTAGATCAAACAGGTCCATTTGTGGATGGAGAAGTGAATGGTGCAAATGTAACATTCCTTGTGGACACTGGAGCTACCCGTTCTACTGTTAGGTCAGTGGAAATTCCAAACCTTCCTCTCTCAGGTGAACATATCCAAGTAGTTGGAGTATCGAATCAGCAAATTAAGATGCCTCTTACTAAACTAGTGGAAGTAAAGATTGGTCCATTTAGTGAAATGCACCGATTTGTGGTGTGTGATTGCAGTCCTATGAACCTATTAGGACGCGATCTATTGTGCAAAATGAATTGCACTATCTATTGTACTCCAGATGGAATTGCATTTCAGACCCCAGATGAAGATGCACTGTATAAAATGACAATGGTAAATTTGGAACCAGAAGTAAATGATTTGTTTCCTGTATTTGATGCAGAGAAAATCCCAATTGAACTAAAAGAGACAGTGGAAGAGAAAGTGTGGGATTTTACAGGAGAAGATATAGGGTTAATGAAAGGAGTAGACCCTGTTAAAATATCCGTAAAAGAGGGAACGAGTTACCCAAATACGCCCCAGTATAAATTGACACCAGAAATAATTGAAGGAATAACGCCAGTAATAAATAAAATGATTGAACAAGGGATTCTAAAAGAAATCATGAGCAGTCCATGTAATTCGCCAATAATGGGACTGAAAAAGCCAAACGGAACATATAGGATTGTACAGGATTTGAGGAAGGTAAACAAAATTGTTGTGCCTTGTTGCCCAATAGTACCGAACCCTGCTGTGATTCTATACCAGATTCCACGCGAAGCAGAATGGTACACAGTAATTGATTTATGCCATGCATTTTTCTCTATTCCATTGCATCCAGATAGCCAGCCATTATTTGCATTCAGGTTCGGAGAGCGTATTTTGGCATGGTGCCGAATTCCTCAAGGGTACACAGAAAGCCCCTCGATCTTTAATCAGATTTTAAAGAAATCCTTGGAAGATTTAAAAATGCCAGAAAAGTCAGTAATGGTTCAGTATATTGATGACCTACTGGTGGCATCAAAAACGAAGGAAGCATGTGTCAATGATACAATTGCTTTGCTGAATCATTTAGCCAAAAGAGGACATAAAGTGTCCCCATCAAAATTGCAGTTTTGTCAACAAGAAGTCCAATATTTAGGGCATAAAATTGAGAAAGGAGTACGAAAGGTAACGACCGAGAGAATAAAAATGATTCAAGGAATGAGAGCTCCAATGACGCAAAGAGAGGTAAGAATGTTTTTGGGAATGGTTGGATATTGTCGACAATGGATAAGTGGTTTTTCTTTGATCGCAAAACCTTTGCAAAAACTGACAAAGAAGGATGTTAAAGATCCTTTTGAAATGAATGATGAGGAAATGAAAGCATTCAGAGAGTTGAAAAAGAAATTGTGTGAAGCTCCAGCATTGGGAATGCCTGACTATGAGAAAGACTTTGAGTTGTATTGCAGTGAAAGAGATGGATGTGCGTTTTCAGTCTTGGTACAGAGACATGGAACTATGAAAAGACCTATTGCATATTTTTCAGCTGTTTTAGACCCTGTAGCAAAAGCGTTGCCTGGATGTTTGAAAGCAGTTGCTGCTACTTGTGTGAGTCTGGAACAGAGTGAAGGCATAGTGATGGGATATCCACTGAGAGTATATGTCCCACATTCTGTGGAAATTCTCTTGACACGAACGAAAACCCAATACATGACACATAGTCGGCTGACTAGGTATGAAAAGGTAATTTTGAGTGCAGATAATGTGACCATTGACAGATGCATGAATGTGAATCCTTCGACATCATTGCCAGATGAATAGAGTGTGATTGAAATGGATGAAGTGGATCATGACTGTCTGAATGTGCTTGAATATTGTACAAAACCGAGACCAGATATAAGAGATGAGCCCTTAAAGGAATCAGATTATATTCTGTTCGTGGATGGCTCATGTTTGAGAACAAATGATGGAGTTCTAAGTGCAGCATATGCAGTTTGCACAGTAGCAACTGTAATGGAAGCATCTTGTCTGAAAGGGATACGGTCTGCCCAGGTAGCAGAACTAATAGCTCTGATTCAAGCCTGCAAATTGGGAAGAAATGTACGGGTTACAATTGTGACGGATAGCCAATACGGTTTTGGAGTGGTGCATGACTTTGGTCAGATTTGGTCACAAAGAGGTTTCTTGACGTCTGCAGGAACGCCAATTAGAAATGGAGATTTTGTGAAAAAACTGCTTGAGGCGATACAGCTGCCTAAACAGATTGCTGTCGTGAAGTGCAATGCACATAAAAATGGGGAAGACTACATAACTGTCGGCAATAAGTATGCTGATGAGATTGCACAGTACTGTGCAAAGAATGTGGTCTCTTTGAACAGGAACCGAGAAAGAGAGCATATTTCATGTCCTTTGCTTTTTACTAACCCTGTTGAGACATGGGATGAGGTGAGATAATTACAGGAAGCAGCAGATGAAGAGGAGAAAGATACTTGGATAAAAGCAGGATGTAGAAAACATGAGGAAAATTATGTTTGGGTTTACAGAGATGAAAGACCAGTTATGCCTGATAGCATGATTTCTGACATGGCACGGATGTACCATGGACAAGCCCATATTGGGAGAGATTCAATGATCAGACTTTTCAGACAAACATGGTATAATCCAAAATTCAGAGCCATAGCTGAGAGTCTTTGTCAAAGATGTCTTGTTTGTCAACAGTTAAATCCAGGAAGGAAGACCGTAGTGAGTCTAGGAACAATAGGACGAGAAGAAGGTCCGTTCACTAGAATGCAAATGGATTTCATAGAAATGCCACCGAGCAATAGACTAAGGTATGTCCTTGTAGTCGTCTGTTTGTTTTCCCGTTGGGTGGAAGCATACCCGACCAGAAGGAATGATGGAATCACGGTAGCAAAACTTATGCTGCGAGAATTCATTCCGAGGTATGGTTTTCCAGTCACGATTGAAACAGATAGAGGAACACATTTCCAAAACGAATTAATTCAACTAATTTGTGAAGCACTTAGTATTAAACAGAAACTGCATTGTGCATACAGACCAGAGGCTTCTGGAATAGTAGAGCAAGTGAATGGAACAATTAAGAACAGGCTAGGAAAAATGTGTCAAGCCACAGGACTCAAATGGCCAGATGCCTTGCCATTAGTTTTAATGACAATCAGAAGTATTCCGGAAAGGAAAACTGGACTCAGTCCCCATGAGATAATTATGGGACGAGCAATGAGACAAGCACATGTACCTGTCAACAAACTACTGACTATAACTGATGATCTGGTGCTGGATTATTGCAAAGGATTGGCTGATGTGGTGCGTTCTGTGTTTCATCAGGTTGGACTGGATGCGACCACTCTTGAAAGAAAACCAGCTCACGACTTGAATCCAGGAGATTGGGTCCGCATAAAAGTCCATAGAAGACAAAACTGTTTGGTTCCTCGCTGGGACGAACCGCGACAGGTGATACTGGTGACAACCACTGCAGTCAAATGTGCGGGAGTGAAACACTGGGTGCATGCCAGCCACACCATCAGAGTTCCAGAACCTGAAGATCGACATGTGAGTCGACATCTGGAAGAGTTGAATAACAGTTCAGCATCGGAAGCGGAAGAAGAAACGAACAGGGTGCCAGAACCTGAAGATCGACCTGTAAGTCGACATCTGGAAGACCCAACTACGAGTGCAACGACAGAAGGAGTGGAGGAAATAGCTGAAGTTCCAGAATTTGAAGATCGACATGTGAGTCGACATCTGGAAATATCAGACACCAGTTCAGAATCTGATACAGATCATTCGGATTGTGGTGAAAATCTGAAGAGAAATTGGAAATTTGAAAGCATAAGAGAAGAGACTGAGCATAAAGATTGTGACAGTGAGCAACCAAGTACAAGTTGTGGTAAAAATCCTTCGGAGATAATATTAATAGATGAAGAAGGGAGAGTTTCAAACAAAAAGTTAGAAAAATCGGAAGATCCCCGAGGAGCAATAGGGACAGATAGCCAAACAAAAGAACAGGGAAATTTAGAAGCAGATATAGAAATTAACACAAATTCGGAAGAACACCGAGGAGGGACAGAAGTAGGTGAACGAAGGAAAATAAGAAAAGAACCACAAGTAAAGAGAGAAAATGAAATTATAAAATTCAAAATAAGAGACAATAAAGAAAGAACTGAAACAGAGTCTGAAGAAAGTGGAGAAGAAAGAAAACAAAAACTAGAGTCAAGAAAGAAAACCTGGAAAGCAGAAAGAGAGGAAAAAGAAAGTGAGACGAAAAGGCCAAGAAAAGGAGACAATTGGCCCAACGAAGTAAGAAAACTAAGATACAGGATCATAAGGCTGGATGGAAAAAGTGCTGAACAAGTGAATGAAATAACAAGTCAAAAAGAGCAAGACCAACAGAGTGGAAAACACTTGCAGAAAACGAAAAGAGTAAAGAAAGTAAATCTGAAGTATAGATCACCTGAGTGGTTGTACCTTGCTTTAACTGATATCAAAGAAGAAAAGAACACTCACGAGAACCCAGACCAAAGAAACCTAATGGGTGAAGGTGAAGTGCAACAAACTTGAAGAAATTTAAACGAATTTCTACCGGAGTTGACAAAATACTGGATTTGACAAAGAAAGAATTCTGAAAAGAATCAAAAGAAAGTACCAAACGAAGACAAAATTAGAGTGCAGGGTGGCCAAGAAGTCATTTCTGAGGTGTGGTGACACATTTTCCCTGTACATAATATAAATAGGTTATAGAACAAAAATGGAAGATACTAAAGATAGAAAATGTAGATGTGAGTTTTTAAGAAGATGGTGTAAGATGTGCTTCTTTTGTACAGCATTATTAATGACAGTGTGGGTGGTTTTAGCAATCACTATTCCAATTAGTTTAGCTGTAGAAGAAACGTCTAATCACACAGAGAAAGAAAAAGGAGCTAACATTCAAGAAACAGCTATATTAAAAGGTAGTGCAGAATTACATAAAGACAAATCAATAACAGATTTTTCAAAAAATGTATTTACAAAATTATTATATGAGTATGTAGAAACAATGGATGTAAGAGATTGTTATGTTTGTATGCAATTGCCTGCGTCTGTAGCAGAGGGTGTGACTTATCATCACCTTCCTTTGACGTATGGAATAACATGTAGTGTTTTAGCAAGTTTATTTTATAAGACAGGAAGATTAGAATATTATTACACTGATATAGATAAGATTTTTGCGAAAATTTCTGTAGTTCCTGAACTAAACAAAGTGAAAGAGGGAAAAACGTTTGGTGAATTTTTCATAGAAGATAAGATTTTAACCTTAGATAATGTAGTTAAAAACAACCTTACCTGTGCGTTAAAGAAAGAAGAAAAGGTATTTTTAGAAATGGTAGAGGATAGAAGAGCGAAATTTCAAAGAAAAGTGATAGAAGTGTTGGGTGTTTGAGGAAGATAATCATGACAAGAAAAAGACAAATGCAGCTATGACTCTGGATTGGCCCCAACAGGGAAGGTTGTGCATTAGAAGAAATAGAACAAGATATGACAATTATTTCGTGGGTTCCAGTGATTGCCATGACAATTATCAAATTTTAGGCAAATAGGGATTCAAAGGGGGAAAAGATCCAATATTTCCAGGGATCTATTATGTTTGCGGTAATAGGGCTTATTACAGGTTGCCAGACCATTGGTATGGGTCATGTTATTTAGGCCTGGTCTTTCCAAAGATTTTTCATATGGATAGAACAGAAAAAGGAACACACGAAATGATAAATACCTTTACACGTAGAAAAAGGGAAAGTTTTTCAGAAATAGTAGGTGATATTTTTGGTGCATTGATACCAGCAGTGGGAATATCTTTGAATGCATTTAAAATTCGGAAATTATCCACAGTGGTAGATCGTTTATCTACAGATACTGCTGGAGGGTTCTTGATGGTAAATACCGAGATGGTTGCCATGAGAGCTATGGTAATGCAAAATCGACTTGCCCTTGACATTCTTTTGGCAAAAGAGGGTGGAGTCTGTGGAATGCTGAAAGTCCAACATTGTTGCACTTACATTCCAGATAAAAGTGAAAATATACAAAAGTATATAAAGAATATTACAAGTTTGCACAAAGAACTTGTTCCACTGGAGGTTGAAAGTGCGTTTGGAAAACTTGGTAAAGGGTTTTCTTCAGTAATAAATTGGTTTACTAGAATGAGTGGATTAATAATAGGGAAAGTCATAATAATAGCAACCATGATAATAATAATAATTTTAGTACTGAAGCTTGCGATTACATGTATAAAGAAAAGAAGAAAACAGAATAAAATAGAAAAAGAAAACAAGATAAACAAGGAGAGAGCGAGAGAAATGGGTGAAATAGAGCTAGAAGCAATAAAAGAGAATATGTACAAGAAGACCAAGAGACAAGTTGAAAGGGATACAGTTGTGTAAACTAACAAAAAACAAACGGATCAAGAAATATGCTGTCTGATAGAATTGTGTAACTTGGGTTTTGTGGTGATATTAAAAATCACCAAAGGGGGGAGTTGATGGAGCAGGGTAAAAGAAAAAAATTGAACCTCCTAATAATTTACGTAAAATGATTAACAAACAAGTTTGTTTAAGTAAATAACCAACAATGTATGTTACATGTGAAGGGTTAAAGGTAACACGCTATTTTGTGTGCAAACTAAATTACTTATAATTGTTGACGTGGCTATCATAACCTAATATTTGCAGAATAATAAAATGCATGATTTGTGCTTTGAAAACAAAACGTGTAGTGGCAAAATAAAGCAATGGTAAGTAAGGGACGGCTTTATATGTTGCTTTTTGCTAGGTAATACCTAATTGGGGTACGTAGAAAGACGGGAGGGAAACGAAAGGGTTTATATTCTTTATTCTTAACTATATTTTGTTTATCTTTGTAAATAGTGCGCTTAGGCCTGTTAAGCAGCGATATAAAATGGCCGCCATGAGCTAGAATACGCGTGCGCGAGGAGAAATGTAGAAAAGGAGAAAGGCCGTGAACAAGAATGACCACGTGATCGTTCCAAGAGCCTAGGATGAAAGTATGGTCAAGGCTATTGTGACCTTACTGAATAAATGTGTGCCAAGATGGGTCAGCGAGAAGCGTGAGAAGTCAAAAAGAATAAATGGACAAAAGGAACTGTTGATCCTAAAAAGTATCGGAAAGTGATACAAGTTGGACTGATCGAAGCGGATGAGTAATGTCACGAACTGTGGGAAACGATGCAAGTATGGACATTCCACAAAGAACTGGTTAGAACAAGGAAGTTTGATAAAAGATGTATATGGACTCAAATGGACCAATTAGAGAGAATCTCGCCATAAAGATGCAACATTTTTATTTAGTAAGCTAGAATTAGGGTATAAGAAGACCTACTCTTGGTGGGGAGGGTTGGGTATGATTATGAGAGATGCTGCTGGTTGCTGGGAGCTGCTTTTTGCCGTTTTTGACTGCTGTTAGTTGCGCATGGAGTTGCTGCTGCTGCTATTTTATATTTTAATTGAGCATAAGATGCTGCTTTTTGAAGAACTTTTATTCTTGATAGATTTTTCCATTCAGAACTATTAGACTTTTCCAGAACAGATAGATAGAGATTTTGGGAGTTCTTGCCGTGACGAACTTTATTCTTCCATCTAATAGGTATGCATTGCAATTTCAATTTATTCGTATAATGATAACAAATGTAATAATCTGAATAATAAACCTAAAATTTATTTCATGCTGCTAAACTTTATATAAACTTTATTATCTTTAAACAAATGACTCAGTGGTTCTTTAGCTCAATGATTAATGTAAAATGTTAGAAGGTTTATTGTGATTGAGCTGGTCTTAATCACCATCAACTGATTCCTACTAGTTGGTCCATCGACCAATGAGCGGAATACCTTAAAACAATGAGAAATATTATGTCGCGTTAAAAAGAGGTATCCCGTCTCCTTCCAGCGAATCGTTTTACTGTTTTTCTCCTAGGTTACTGACGGAGGAAATCCAGGGAATAAATGAGTGAGTGAATGCATGTGCGGTGTTATGGGCCCCACCGTCATATGGATATAGTCTGAGTATTGGAGGGATAGTTGTACCTGGATGACCGAAGCATATAGGAGAAGAATTTTTATTGTTAGCGCTGGATCAAGCCTTACACATCTTGTTGTGTGACAGTGGGACAGCTAGGATAGTTACGATGATGCTGCAAAGAGGCGTTTATGATGGGGTAATAACATTGCCAGAAATGTGTAAATACTATTCGGCTTCACAGTTATAAATCATTAATGGTTGGGTCTATAGTGCCCTGCATGAGCCATTGATAATCACCGACTGGCACGCAATGGAAAAGAGGGGTCATATTGGGCACTACATAGCAGGAAAACACCTGCTGCATGGCAACACCACACAGTCACGACGACCAAAATCTGGCAACTGGTAATCTGGAAAATTAGATGGGAGAACATGATTACATTAGAAATCCCACTGTGGGACACTGAAACACTGGGAGAACTGCAGACCCTCCAGGGTTTTCTTAAATCGGGGATGTCTGGAGACCAGACAGTCTTACATCTTTCACTGAGTTAATAGAAGGTGAGCTCTCAGACTCCCCGCATAATAGTGTCTTCAAATGAAACATGTACTCCTAAAAACTCCTAATATGCATAATAAATTAAAGAAGATTCACCATTGGCACATGTATAGTGCTCTCCATGCCATTGCACAATCATGGAATATCCCAAGTGCATAGAACCTTAGTGAACAATATCCAAGACCCACTCACAACACTGAGGGAGAGGTGTGACATAGATATAAGGATGTTGAAGGAGGAGGATTGGAAAGAGTTGTGTAGGTAGCCATGAGTAGAGGCCATTAGGGTGAGCTTTAGAATGGTTGAACTCAAGATCTTTCATCATACCTGTTAGCTTTAGGGTGGTCCTCCCCCAAACTTTGTGCCTCTCCTCCTCCATTTTGATGAACTTATTTTTGCTGTCCTTAGAACTGTGTGCACTTTACCACTGCTAACCAATGCTAAAGTGCTTGTGCTCTCTCCCCTAAAACATGGGTAAATTGGCTTGCACCCAATTGGCATACTTAATTTATTTATAGGGGCCTTGTAAAGTGGTATACCATATAACCAGGGCCTGTAAAGTAAATGCTGCCAGTGGGCCTGCAGCACTTATTGTGCCACCCACTTAAGAAGCACCTTAAAACATGTTTGAGGCCTGCCACTGCAGCCTGAATGCAGTTTTAAACTGCCATGTAAACTTGGCAACAAAACCCCCATGCCAAACCGTAAACTCCTGTTTTACTACATATACGTCACACCTAAGGTAGGCCCCAGGCAGCCCATAGGGCAGGGTGCTTTGTAAATGAAAGGGGGACATGTACTTTTACGTTTTACTTGTCCTGGTAGTGAAAAACTACGAAATTCTTTTTTCACTACTGTGAGGCCTACCACTGCAATAGGATAACATTGGAGATTCCTTAGTACAAATTATTAAGCTGTAATTTCCAATTGGAGCAGGTAGCTGTCTCATGTTTGGATTCTTTGGAATTGTAATAAAAACTCTATTTAATGGTAAGGTCAGGTTTGTGATTACAATTTTGAAAATGGCACTTTTAGAAAGTTGGCCTTTTCTGCCCTTAGCCCTTTTGTGCCTGCAGCCTGTCTTGGGTCACATGACTGGGTGCAACTGACAGTCAGAACTTTGTGAATTACTCGCAGGTAGTCACATAATAGAGGGATTAGGTGTGCCTGAATTGGCCATCTGCTGGCAGGATGATGTGTGGAGCTGAGCACAGCCCCACATGCAACTGAATAAGGAGTGCTCTGCCTTCACACAAAAGACCTATCACCTCCACAGTGTCACTGCAGCTAGCTTGGAGCCATACCAGAAGAGCCAGACAATTCCATGCACTTCAAAGCCACTGTTCAGAAGCTTCTCCCACCTTCCTGAAGGAATGCACCAAGATATAAAAATAGGGCCTCAGACACCAATTCTTCAGGTCACTTCTGGACCTGCAGAAGGACTCCCAGAGGACTGCCTACTGCTGTGACCTGCTGTGCACTCTGCAAAATTGCTTGGCTGTACCTAAAAGGATTGCCTTGAACCCTCAGAGGCCAGCCCTGCTGTTGAGCCGTGCTTCTTTCCCCGAACCCAGGACTACCAGAGTGACTCCAAGGCCTAGTTTGCTGGCCTCCTGTTCAGAGCCACAGAGACACAAAAGGCTCCCACCATCTTGAACCCACACCTGGATTCAACCTGAGTGAGTCCTAAACCCCCAAGTGGTGTCAAATCCTTGGTTATGTTGCTGAAGGTGCCCAGGTGGGCAAATCCCAAAACTGAGGCCTTAGAAAATTGTGGCCAAAAACTGCTCTGAGAACAACGAGGAGACCGGGACCAACCTGCTCACCTATACACCCAAGGTGCATAGCCGGTCAGATTGACTTTCCAGCTTCTCCCACTTTGTTCTTCTCCGCAGCAGCAAATCCTGTTCAGCAGTCCTTCGGCAAAGGGGTATTCGGCCTCATGGGACTGTCTGCTACAGTCCTTTGCCTTGTCTCGCTGGAGATTTTCTAGTTCTAAAAAAGCGGCTAAGGGCTTGCTTAGGATCTTGGCGGATAGAATACTCCGTCACAATCGTGACGGATATCCAGTCCGCCATACTACAAGTTCCATAAGATATAATGGAATTGTAATACGGTAGACGAGATATCCATCATGTGTGTGACAGAGTATCCCATCCGCCAAGATTGTAATCAGGCCCCAAGTCCGAACGTAGAAATCTTCACTGTGGCTTCAACTCAAAGCTATCCGACAATGACGCTCCCTCCTCGGACAACTGATGCGGCCTTGCCCTGCTAAACTTTACCTTTTCAGAAACATTTTCTCAAAATTTCTTCTAAGTCCAAAGGTAAGTGCTGGCCGGGCCCAATCCACTTCTTGTATCCGAACTGTGCACCATCGCGGTTGATTAGTCAGCTTCGTTCCGTGGTAGTATGAGGCCGCCGAGTTCAGCCTCTTTCATTTGGCCTCCAACAGCCGAATGAAAGAGGCTGACCTCAGCAGTCCCTTCTTTAACATGGATAGTAGATGATTCATACTACCACAGCAAGCAGCTTACTAATTGCAGCTGTATTTCATCTGATTCAAGACGATGACTCATTGTCGTTCCTGTCAGTCGTGACATGAAGAGGAGCTTTCATTGGTGCTCCTGTATTTATCAACATTTTCAGAGTGCACAATTGTGAAACATGCCATAGAAATTGTCAACCTTTCCCTCACTGGGTGCCCAGCTGGGGCTTCTGTGAGTAATCACCTCCTCTGTTTTCACTCACATGACAAGTATGCACAACTTTCTGACAGTTCAGTTCCCATCTATTTTCAGGTGTCCCTCATTGTTAGGTCCTGATGAGGCCCCTTACTGGATGTGGAGTCGAAACGCTGTCTACACATATTTAAACAAACCATTTTATAGCCTTCAGAAATGTGGTAGAAGGCTAGAAATAATGATTATGTATTCAATAATGGTCGTTTCTGTTGATTTTGAAACCTCAATATATGTTGTAAATTGCCACTCTGGTGATGCAGGTTCTAAGTTCACTTGGGGCACTGAGCACCTTTTTTTCTATGGTACTATAATGCAAATATATTATCTGCACAAACATTATTGGCCTGAGTATTACATTCTGTGTGATTGGTCTTCCTTTTCAGCATCCCTTTGCCAATGGTAACTGCCATTGTGCACAGATAATATTAAGTATCCTGTACATTGTTCACATGAACTGCTGTCTCTTCAATAAATGTTAATTGCCCTGGTTCCCTGTGAGTGGGATTGCCCTTGTTTCTTATATACAGCCTTTCTAAACATGGCATTTTGAGAATTGTGACTTAAAATCTAACTTTACAATTAAAAAGGGTTTTAAATTGCAATTCTTTAGACACCAAACTTAATCTTCCTACTTGCTCCCAATTGAAAGTTATCTATTATTAAATGTAATAAGGTAACCCAGTGTTATCCTATGCCAGAGGTAGACGGTAGTGAAAAACTAATTTAAGTGTTTTTCACTACCAGGACATGTGAAACTTAAAAGTACACATCCAGCCTTTTAAATGCACTGCACCCTGCCCTATGGGCTGTTTAGGACCTACACTAGGGTTGACTTATATGTAGTAAAAAGAAAGGTTTAGGCCTGGCAAAAGGTTTCTTTAGCCAGTTTGAAATGTCAGTTTAAAACTGCACATGTTTAAAGGGCACAATTAGTGCTGCAGACCCACTAGTTGCATTTCATTTACAGGCCGTTGGTATATGTAGCTCCACTTTACTAGGGACTTACAAGTGAATTAAACATGCACATTTGGTGTAAGTCAATGTTACCATATTTTAGGAAGAGAGCACAAGCACTTTAGCACTAGTTAACAGTGATAAAGTGTGCAGAGTCCTAAGACCAGCAAGATCAGGAGGATGTAAGGCAAGGTTTTGGAGGAAAACCCCTCCAAGGATGTCAGGTTCAACACATGTATATTCTGTGACCTGACAATAATGGTGGCTAGTAGATATATGGCAAGTGATAGAGGTGGGGGAAGGGCGACACCAACTTTGGAGACCTGGGCAAAAAACCTAAACTGGTGTTTGAATGCAGAAACATGCAGGATGCCCCAAAACATTTGAAAAGGTCTGGAGACCATGGAAAGAATTCAGAGTTGTAACAGAATGATGGGAGGAAAGACAAACCTGATAGCAGGTTCTAACGGAGGGGTAAACTATACTTATGTCTCCATTGTTATACAGACTATATTGGGGGGCATCAAGTGACACATACAGACTTAATGTGTATCTCTGTAAAAATGCTCAGAAAACCAGCAAAGAAAGTGTTCTGAAAATGTTAGACTGACAAGTGTTTGTGTATACCTACAAGGTAATAAAACGTAACACTAAAAATAAAAATACACACCTATACTAACATTTAGTTTTTTTGTTTAGTTTGTAGTAAACATAGTTCACAGAACTGTATTTAATTAATTTAAATATTTTCTATATTTTTTAAAATAATGCAAAAATTGTTATTGAATATTTTTTAAATTATGTGTATTATTACATTTAAAAACCACCAATTATACTTCATTTTTATCACTAAAAAAATTACAAATCTATACCATATAGCACTTAAATTTAGAATTGATTTAATTAACAACATTTATTTCTATAGGGTGTTGGTTTAATTTCCTGCCTCCACTGTTTGCTATAGAAGTATGTTGCAATAACAGACTTACTGGAACACTGTACTGGAGTATATATGAGCCTGTTTTGACACACGTCTGGCTGTACTAAATGTAGAAGTGTAGTACATGTAGAAGTGTATTGGCTGAATTACAGTCTTACACTATTCAAACACTATTCAAACACTGGTCATTTGTGTCTTGAACGGGAACTTTCAAGTTGTCTTGCTGCCCCTAATAGCTATACAACATGTCACTGCCAGACTGAACATTAGTAACAATGAACAAATTACCCCAGCTTTAGAAGCACGCAGTGGCTACCATTAAAAGCCTGAGGTGCACAAAACAGAACGCATCACCTTCAAGACTCCATGGTGCCTTTTCACATAGACATTTCCAGTTTGTAAAGTAGTATTCTTTTACATCCTCTAACATGCCTTTGAGAATTAGCCCCACAACATCCAAAAAGGGAATAGCATGAGATTATTAAGCATTGTTTATATACAATTAGTAATATTAGAAGGGATTGCGCCCTTTGCACTTTTTAATAACAGGGATTTCGTCTTTTCAGACTCAATTCACAAAGGCATATAAGAGTACATAAAAGAGTACTCCTGTAGACCTACTTCCCTAATTCATAAATGCTTTTGTGAGTCGGCCACTAAGGTTCAACCCCCCAAATATCTATTGTCAGAACTAACCATGTCTGGTAGTATAAAACAAAATCTCCATGCTAAATAATTTATCTGATTAGACATACTTCATTCCTAGAAAAGCTCTACCCTCTCATGTTTGTTCTCCTAAAATGCACCCAAAGTACGAATGACCTTACATCAGAATAGCCATTCTTTTCGCGATGCTCAAATATAAACTAAACAAGCAATAGCAAAGCCAATAGATCAGGCCTTGGCAAGGTGTTGTGATGGTTATGTTTTTTTACTGCAAGCATATTCTATTCAAAAAGAAAAAAAAAGAAGATGGCAATAAAAATGTTTAATTAGAAATAATTTAACCTTCACTCATAATTGTAATAGAATAGTAAGTGCTTTCCAGTAGGGAGTTGTACTTAGAGCAGTTAAAGAAACCCTTCTATTTTCAGTGCACATCACAAATAAATATGATGTTTATTGACTGAAAGAAAGGATACTATTGGCTTTGAAGCAGTGTAACCTGAAGACCTAGTTTAAACCGACAAGGATGGTAAAAGTTAAAATAAAAAAGAGGAATGGAAATAATAAGACAACACTAAAGTAAGGTTTCACCTATCAGCCCTGGCACTGAAGTACACTTATTTTTAGGCGATATGCACATGTGATCAGGAAAAATGCCATGAGTCATAGTGCCAGATACCCATTAGCCTATGCTTTATGCCGTGATGGGTAGAAGCAAAATGTGAATGACAGTTTACCTGTCCAATGGATGAAGAGGGCTTTCCCAATCCACCTCATGATATGTAAACATGTTTTTAGATTTATTAGGGAATTTTTTTAAATCAGGTTAGTGAGGCAGCAAAACCATCTCTAAGCCATAACTAAAAAGCTACTACTAACCAAACATTCAGGAAACTGAAGTCTTGTCCACCATTCTTACTCTCACCCCTTTTGGTAACTGCTGAACCCATTTCTGAACTCCAGTCTCCGCACATCTGACAACAATACGTACTGAAAACTACTTAAAAACTTTGAAACCCCCAACCTCCCCCTCCCCTCTATCATTGTAACCATTTTATAAATGTACTCATAAATCAATGTCAATGAGGAGGTAAAGAGTATAATCTCAAATAAGTGTACTGGCCTGTATTCCCTTACTCCATTTCATTTTCTTTGTACAGTAGTAACTGGCATACCTGTTATGTTGAGTATCCTATATACTCTATAGGAAGCATCTCCTGTTCTGTTCACCATCTTCATTGTGTATATTCATATAAGTAACCGTATTCTGGTTTCTATCTTCTGCATGTGCACTGTCTTTTTCATGCTACATAATCCTCAACTATAAAGTGCCTTATGGTATATGGGACACAGTCTGCCCCAAAAGCCAGGAGGCGGGTTTGCAGAGTGGTGGAGAAAGGGGGCTTGGCCTCTGACCACCTCTCAGCAATCCAGCTGTGTGGGGCTTACTGGAGGTAACAGGATGGCTAGTTGCCCCCAGGGACCCTCAAGAGGCAAGGGGACTTCATCCCCCAAATAGTAGTGCACCAGGAGGCGTGGTTGCAGAGTGGTGGAGACAGGGGGCGTGGCCTCTGATGACCTCTCAGCAATCCCACTGTGTGGGGCTTACTGAAGGTAACAGGTGGGCTAGTTGGCCCCTAAGGACCCTCAGTAGCGAAGGGGACTTCATCCCCCAACCAAGAGGGCGCCAGGAGGTGCGTTTGCAGAGTGGTGGAGAAAGGGGACGTGACTCTGCAAATGTGACTGCTAGTTAAAAAACCATTGAAATTCACTAAAACAAAACAAAGGTTAAAGAGACGTTATAGTTAGAAAATAGAATTTTAAAAAAACCTTAAAAATTCACTAACAAAAACAAAGGTTACAGAGACATTATAGTTAGCAAATAGAATTTTAAAAACCTTAGAAATTCACTAAAAAAAACAAAGGTTAGAGGGGCGTTATAGTTAGGCTGACATTTGACTCGTATAAAACCAGAGAAATTCAGCCGTTATAGTTAGCTGAGTTAACTATAACTTGTGCCCCCGCAATGCACTGCTTATGACCTCACATATTACATCACTCATGACATGGTCAGTGACATCACTCATGACATCAGTGATGACATCATTCACATCATCTCTAACGCACCCAATCAAACCCCTATAGAATCTTTTAAACACCCACTGCCACTCCCACACAGCCATTCACAAACCCATTGACAGTGCCATACCAGTACTTACACAGCCACTCACTAATTCATAGATCTACACACATATCCACTTGCTCACCCATACTGCCAGTCATACACCCGCTCAGTCACCAATACAGCCATTGACATATCCACTCATATACCCATACAGGCACTCACACACTGAGTGAGTCACCCACAGAACTACTCACACACCTACACACTCACCCAAACTGTCAATCATACAGGTACATACTAACCCAAACAGTTACATACACATACACTTACTTGCTCAGAGAAATAGTAATACATACTCATTCACCTATACAGTCACTGACAGAAGCATGTACTCGTCCATATAGCCACTCTCACATTCACTCACTCACGCATACAGTCACTCATATACCCAATCACTCACCTATACTGCCTTTAACATACACAGTTACTGACCCATACTGACACAAGCACTCAATCACGACACAGCCATACAGACACTCACTCACCCATACAGCTTCTCACACACGCACTCACTACCCCATACAGGCACTGACTCACTCATCCATACAGGCAGTCACACACCTCCTCACCCACACACACAGACACCCACACAACCATAGAGATACTCAACCAATCAATCACCCATATAGCCATTCACATACCCACTAACACACTCATACACCCACTTAGACATCAACTGACAGACACATACATTCACACAACCAGTCACTCATCCATACATTTACTGAGACACCTAATCACTCACTTATACAGTCAGTCACGCACCCACTCAGTCATCCAAACAGTCATTCATACACCCACTAATTCACCAATACACCTAGGTATATATATTTAACACTCATAAACTTTTTTAAAACACTCACAGTCACTGGATGATGTCATCACTGTATTTTAGAGTGGGTGTATCAAAGGTTATATTAGGGTGTGAGGAGGTGCATCAGATTATCACGTGGATGATGTCATCAGTGATGTAATCAGTGATGCCATTTGAGATGTCATCAGTGATCTCATGAGTGATGTCACTGACCATGTCATGAGTGATGTAATATGTGAGGTCATAAGCAGTGCATTGCGGGGGCGCAAGTTATAGTTCACTCAGCTGGCTGACTAGAACGGCTGAATTTCTCTGGTTTTGTAAGAGTGAAATGTCAGCCTAACTATAACGTCCCTGTAACCTTTGAACTTTTTAGTGAATAAATATATAAATATATATATATATATATATATATATATATATATATATATATATATATATATTCACTGAAAAAACCATAGGTTTCAGGGACGTTATAGTTACAAATTAGCATTTAAAAAACCTTTGAAATTCACTGAAAAAACCATAGGTTTTAGGGACAGTTATAGTTAGTTGGACATTGCACTCGTACAAAACCCGTGAAATTCCCCCGTTATAGTTAGTCCAGCTAACTATAACTCGCGCCCCGCAATGCACTGCTGATGACGTCACATATTACATCACTCATGACATGGTCAGTGACATCACTGATGACATCACTGATGACATCTCAAATGACATCACTGATGACATCACTGATGACATCATCCAGTGACTGTGTGTTTCTGTAAAGTTTAAATATTTTTAATATATATAGGAAAAGACGTATTGAAGAATGAGTGGGTGTGTAAGTGTCTGTATGGATGATTTAGTAGGTGCGTGACTGACTCTATAAGTGAGTGATTTAACGTATCTTACTGAATGCATGGGTTAGTGACTAAACTGGGTGAATGTCTGTATCCGTCTGTCTGTTGCTGTGTAAGTGGCTGCATGTGTTTGTGAATAGCTACATGAGTGTCTATATGAGTTATTGAATGCTTGTCTGAGTATCTGTATGGGTGCCTGAGTGTTTGTGTGGGAGGGGTGTGTGCAACTCTGTGCATAGATGTGTGAGTGGGTGATTCACTGGGTGGATGGTTTCAAGAGTGCAACTGTGATAGACTGTATGGGTGGGTAAGTGTGTGTAAGAGTGTGTTAGTGAGTGAATGTATGTCCCAGTGGTACATGTGTGAGTAACTACATATGTGAAAGGCAGTATATATGTGTGTTGGAGTATATAAATAGCTATAAGTGAGAGTGAGTGATTGTGATAGTGGCTGTATGGATGAGTGTGTGCTTGTATCAGTGATTGTATAAGAGCGTAAGAATGTGCTACTATTTGTATGAGTAAGTGAGCTGGTGTGTGTATAACTGTATAGGTGAGTAAATGGTAGTGTGTTTAATTATTTGCATGACTGACTAGGTGTGTGAGTACCTCTATGGATGAGTGGCGGTGTTTGAGTGTCTATATAGGAGTATGAGTGCATATGATAGTCCTGTACTGAGTGACCGTAAGTATGAGTGACTGTACGGGTGAGTGAGTGGATGTGTGCGTAGACCTAAGAATCAGTGAGTGGGTATGTAGTTATTGGTGTTGGAGTGTCTATGGTTTTGCGAATGGCAGTCTGTAATTTAGAGTGGGTGTATCAAAGGTTATATTAGAGTGTGAGGAGGTGCATCAGATTATCACGTGGATGATGTCATCAGTGATGTCATTTGAGATGTCATCAGTGATGTCATCAGTGATGTCACTGACCATGTCATGAGTGATGTAATATGTGACGTCATCAGCAGTGCATTGCGGGCGCGAGTTATAGTTAGCTGGACTAACTATAACGGGGAATTTCACGGGTTTTGTACGAGTGCAATGTCCAACTAACTATAACTGTCCCTAAAACCTATGGTTTTTTCTGTGAATTTCAAAGGTTTTTTAAATGCTAATTTGTAACTATAACGTCCCTGAAACCTATGGTTTTTTCAGTGAATTTCAAAGGTTTTTTAAATGCTAATTTGTAACTATAACATGTCTGAAACCTAGTTTTTTCAGTGAATTTCAAAGGTTTTGTAAATGACAATTTTTAAATGTATTAATTGTTATATAAATTTTTTTCATACTGATTTCCAAATTTTTTAGAAACAATCTTTTTTTACATATTTTATTTTTTAAATTACATTGTAATTACATTATACATTACATTACAAAAAATACTTTCTCAGAATGAATTACTTTAGTTTAATTACTTTGCACATAGGCAATAGACTTTTAAGTACAGTAGTTACAGTTGTTGCAATGGGCAACACATTTTCAAACACAATGCAACATTCAGCTCAATGTGAATTTCTAGTTAAATGCAATTAGTTACTTTATGGATTACTTTTCTAACCACATCACTGGATCCTAGATTCAGTCCTGGGACATCTCCTGTAAACAGTTGAGTAAAAGCGTTTTGGTTACAGTCGTGATTTTTAAGGAATATTATTGTACTTTAAAAGTTCACACTTAGAAACTTTTTCTCATAGAATCACCAATGTTATCCTATGGAAGGAAATTCACTTACAAGTTAAAAACTGTTATCGTTACTTTTTCTTACTCAGTGTTGGATCCTGGATCCAGCACTGGTGCATCTCCTGTAAACAGTTGAAAGAATGCGTTTAAGTCATACAGGCGATTTTTTAGGAATATTTGTAGTTTGTGAAAATCGACACTTTGAAACTTTTCTGCTGAAAACCAGACAATGGATTCCTATGGAAGGAAATTCAAGTTACTGGTAAGTACGGTTAAAATTACTTTTCAGGACCAGTACTGGGCTGAAAGATGCAGCACTGAGGTCTCTCCTGATAACAGGTGAGTAAATCGGAATTCGTATTTCGGCTGATTTTAGAGGAATATTTTAAAGTTCCAAAACTCCACACTTAGAAGAATTTCCAAGTGAAACTAGTCAATGTTAGCCTATGAAGGAAATTCAAGTTACCGGTAAGTACGGTTAAAATTACTTTTGAGGATCAGTACTGGGCTGAAAGATGCAGCACTGAGGTCTCTCCTGATAACAGGTGAGTAAATCGGAATTCGGATTTCGGCTGATTTTAGAGGAATATTTGTATGTTTCAAAAATCAACACTTAGAAACTTTTTCAGCAAAAAGCAGGCAATGATATCCTATGGAAGGAAATTCAAGTTACTGGTAAGTACGGTTAAAATTACTTTTGAGGATCAGTACTGGGCTGAAAGATGCAGCACTGGGTTCTCTCCTGATAACAGGTGAGTAAATCGGAATTCGTATTTCGGCTGATTTTAGAGGAATATTTTAAAGTTCCAAAACTCCACACTTAGAAGAATTTCCAAGTGAAACCAGTCAATGTTAGCCTATGAAGGAAATTCAAGTTACCGGTAAGTACGGTTAAAATTACTTTTGAGGATCAGTACTGGGCTGAAAGATGCAGCACTGAGGTCTCTCCTGATAACAGGTGAGTAAATCGGAATTCGTATTTCGGCTGATTTTAGAGGAATATTTTAAAGTTCCAAAACTCCACACTTAGAAGAATTTCCAAGTGAAACCAGTCAATGTTAGCCTATGAAGGAAATTCAAGTTACCGGTAAGTACGGTTAAAATTACTTTTCAGGACCAGTACTGGGCTGAAAGATGCAGCACTGAGGTCTCTCCTGATAACAGGTGAGTAAATCAGAATTCGGATTTCGGCTGATTTTAGAGGAATATTTGTATGTTTCAAAAATCAACACTTAGAAACTTTTTCAGCAAAAAGCAGGCAATGATATCCTATGGAAGGAAATTCAAGTTACTGGTAAGTACGGTTAAAATTACTTTTGAGGATCAGTACTGGGCTGAAAGATGCAGCACTGAGGTCTCTCCTGATAACAGGTGAGTAAATCGGAATTCGTATTTCGGCTGATTTTAGAGGAATATTTTAAAGTTCCAAAACTCCACACATAGAAGAATTTCCAAGTGAAACTAGTCAATGTTAGCCTATGGAAGGAAACTCAAGTTACTGGTAAGTACGGTTAAAATTACTTTTCAGGATCAGTACTGGGCTGAAAGATGCAGCACTGAGGTCTCTCCTGATAACAGGTGAGTAAATCGGAATTCGTATTTCGGCTGATTTTAGAGGAATATTTTAAAGTTCCAAAACTCCACACTTAGAAGAATTTCCAAGTGAAACTAGTCAATGTTAGCCTATGAAGGAAATTCAAGTTACCGGTAAGTACGGTTAAAATTACTTTTGAGGATCAGTACTGGGCTGAAAGATGCAGCACTGAGGTCTCTCCTGATAACAGGTGAGTAAATCGGAATTCGGATTTCGGCTGATTTTAGAGGAATATTTGTATGTTTCAAAAATCAACACTTAGAAACTTTTTCAGCAAAAAGCAGGCAATGATATCCTATGGAAGGAAATTCAAGTTACTGGTAAGTACGGTTAAAATTACTTTTGAGGATCAGTACTGGGCTGAAAGATGCAGCACTGAGGTCTCTCCTGATAACAGGTGAGTAAATCGGAATTCGTATTTTGGCTGATTTTAGAGGAATATTTTAAAGTTCCAAAACTCCACACTTAGAAGAATTTCCAAGTGAAACCAGTCAATGTTAGCCTATGAAGGAAATTCAAGTTACCGGTAAGTACGGTTAAAATTACTTTTCAGGACCAGTACTGGGCTGAAAGATGCAGCACTGAGGTCTCTCCTGATAACAGGTGAGTAAATCGGAATTCGGATTTCGGCTGATTTTAGAGGAATATTTTAAAGTTCCAAAACTCCACACTTAGAAGAATTTCCAAGTGAAACCAGTCAATGTTAGCCTATGAAGGAAATTCAAGTTACCGGTAAGTACGGTTAAAATTACTTTTCAGGACCAGTATTGGGCTGAAAGATGCAGCACTGAGGTCTCTCCTGATAACAGGTGAGAAAATCAGAATTCGGATTTCGGCTGATTTTAGAGGAATATTTGTATGTTTCAAAAATCAACACTTAGAAACTTTTTCAGCAAAAAGCAGGCAATGATATCTTATGGAAGGAAATTCAAGTTACTGGTAAGTACGGTTAAAATTACTTTTGAGGATCAGTACTGGGCTGAAAGATACAGCACTGAGGTCTCTCCTGATAACAGGTGAGTAAATCGGAATTCGTATTTCGGCTGATTTTAGAGGAATATTTTAAAGTTCCAAAACTCCACACTTAGAAGAATTTCCAAGTGAAACTAGTCAATGTTAGCCTATGGAAGGAAATTCAAGTTACTGGTAAGTACGGTTAAAATTACTTTTCAGGACCAGTACTGGGCTGAAAGATGCAGCACTGAGGTCTCTCCTGATAACAGGTGAGTAAATCGGAATTCGTATTTCGGCTGATTTTAGAGGAATATTTTAAAGTTCCAAAACTCCACACTTAGAAGAATTTCCAAGTGAAACTAGTCAATGTTAGCCTATGAAGGAAATTCAAGTTACGGGTAAGTACGGTTAAAATTACTTTTGAGGATCAGTACTGGGCTGAAAGATGCAGCACTGAGGTCTCTCCTGATAACAGGTGAGTAAATCGGAATTCGGATTTCGGCTGATTTTAGAGGAATATTTGCACAATGGTGAAGGGAGGGGCGGGGCCTGAGGTGACATCTGTGCAAACGCGCCCCGTGGCGCGTTTTAAGTTGGGGGATTAAGTCCCCTTGAATCATGAGGGTCCCTACGGGCCAACTAGCCCACCAGGAACCTCCAGTATGCGCCAGGGGCTGCGTTGCAGAGACATGTACAGAGGCCACACCCCTTTTACACCTCTCTGCAACGCAGCTCTGTGGCGCTTTCTGGACGTACCTGTTGGGCTAGTTGGCCCCAGGGACCCTCAGGATTGAAGAGGATTTAATTCCCCATCTTAAAACGCGCCACGGGGCCTGTTTGCACACATGTCACCTGAAGCCCCGCCCTCCCTTCACCACTGTGCAAACGCGCCCCGTGGCGCGTTTTAAGTCGGGGGATTAACTCCCCTAGAATCCTGAGGGTCCCTGGAGTCCAACTAGCCCACCATGTTCCTCCAAAAGCGCCACAGAGCTGCGTTGCAGAGAGGTGTAAAAAGGGGCGTGGCCTCTGTACACCTCTCTGCAAGGCAGCCCCTGGCGCATACTGGAGGTTCCTGGTGGGCTAGTTGGCCCCCAGGGACCCCCAGTATTCAAGGGGAATTCGTTCCACCTCTGCAAACGCGCCAGGGGCGCGTTTGCAGAGTGGTGAAGGAAGGGGCGGGGCCTGCGGGCCCGATCGTTTTTTTTTGTTTTGTTTTTTTCCCTGAAGGGAGCCGTGTGGCCCCCTTCCTTTTTCCTATTTTTAGGCCCTGGGGACCCCATCCCCCAGGGCCTTACCCCTTTTTTTTAAATTAAAATAAAAAAAAAAAACAGGAAGGGTGCCGCGTGGCCCCCCTTCCCTGGGCCTGTATTGGCCCCAGGGACCCCATCCCCCGGGGCATGGCCTCTTTTTGTTTTTATTTGGAGGGGGGCTGCGTGGCCCCCCTCCTCAGGCCATTTAAGGCCCCGAGGCCCCATCCCCCGGGGCCGGCCTTGCACTTTTTTTTTTTTTTTCCATTTTTGTTACTTTGGGGAGGGGGCTGCGTGGCCCCCTCCGTGGCCTCTTATGGCCCCGGGGACCCCATCCCCCGGGGCCTGGCCTCTCGTTGGGGACTGTGGGGGGTCCCCAAGCCCCCACAGTCCCGCCGGCTCCCCGTGTCCTACGGGAGCCGGCATTGCTTACACATGGGGAGCAGCTAACATGCTGCTCCCCATGTGGAAAGCAATCGGCTTTGGATATTGGAAGAGAGAGCAGGTTTCCTGCTCTCTCTTCCAATATCCAAAGCAAGTTTGCAATGACAGGACGGGAGCCGCGAGGCTCCCGTCCTGTCATTGCAAACAGCAGTGTCCCGGGGGTAGGCACCCCGGGACACTGCAGGAGCCGGCCCTGGGGGGTGGCGGTCCCCAGGGCCACCACAGGCTCCAGGAGGGGGCCGCGCGGCCCCCCTCCCTACATCGAGAAAGCCCCGGGGAGGTGGTGGTCCCCGGGGCTTGGGGGTCCAAAACGGACCCCCATTTTCATTTTTCTTAGTGCCCCGGGGAGGTGGTGGTCCCCGGGGCGTGTGGGGGGGCTGGAGCCCCCCCACACAGGTTTTTCAAATATAAAAAAGAAGCCCCGGGAGGTGGTGGTCCTCGGGGCTGCGGGAGGGCTCAGAGCCCTCCCGCACCATTATCCATAAAGCCCCGGGGGTGGTGGTCCCCGGGGCTTGGGGGCCCTTAGAGGCCCCCACACATAAAATTAACCCCCCAGCATGCCCCCGGGACTTGGCCCACCCGGGGCCAACTAACATCGAAGCGCGGGAGACCGCGCTTCGATTTTTTTTTTTTTTCGGCAGGGTTCGCGCTCCCTGAGCGCATCCTGCCGATTTAAAAAAAAAATCAGGGGGTCCTTGTGGGACCCCCTGAGCAGACCTAGGGGGTCAGGGTGTTTCTACCCTGCCCCCTTTGTGCGCTTTGCGCACTTGTTTCTGTCCCTCGGTTCTACCGAGGGACAAAATGGCTGCCAACACTTCCTGATTTGGAGTGTTGACAGCCAATTAACATAAAGCTCGTGCTCGGGAGGATCCGCGGCCCTAGATATACCTATCTTTTTTTCTTTTGATTTTCTCAGCAACTACTGAACGGATTTACACCATTTAACAAAAAGGGTTCTTTCTGAACCAAGAACTACCTCTTTGCCAAATTTGGTGTAATTCCGTTCAGCAGTTCGGGCTGTAGCCGTGTCTAAAGTTTCCTATGGAAAATTGCATGGGGAAAACGCGTTTTGGGACCCCCTTTTTTCTCGGCCCCCGCTTGACGAATCCCCCGAGACTTTCAGGGTAGGAGCGGACCGGAGCGGGCCACAAAGTTTGAAAATTTTGGCGAAGATACGTCAACCGGCAAGAGAGTTATTTCAAATAGAATGTCGCGGATTTCCTATGGATAATAGGTTGTAACTATAACTATCTACTGGCGACCGCCAGTAGATAATATATATATATATATATATATATATATATATAACCGCCAAACGGTGCTTGCACACCGTAATCGCCTTACCCCTTCCTCTACTCGACGGCGGTCCACAGCGAGGCGGCGAGCCTCTAAACATCCAAACCAACGCCGTTACAAAGTAACAAACAGCTGCTGTGGACACAATTTCCTTATTTCAAAAAAGCGGCTTTATTGAAAATCAGCAACCAGCTCGACGTGTTTCGGGAAAAACAATCCCTTGCTCACGAGTACTGTGTGGCTTAGCTCCTTGATTTTTAAATAAACACGTGATTACTGCTTTAATTGCAAGTGAAAACAGACTTCATACCGAGTTAACTCACTCTCTGTAAAATCATTTAAACATTCTAAATAATACGTGCCAAAGTAAATGTGACAAAAATAACAGAGCTTTGAGCGTGGTTATACAGTGATACATAATTACAAGGCAAACCATTTCAATCAAATTAAAGATTATCGAACGATAAATCACTTTAGCAATGGGTCACAGTCCATCGTCCTTGCTTTTTCAAATTCATTATGCAAATTGCACAAATTATGTACTGAAAATAAATATAGCTGTTTAAATACATAGCACTACATCAATTAGCCCCAGTGGGCATAAACAGAACATTGCAGAAAGAAACCCATTGTCAAGAAACCATTGATATTAGGGCACTGTGGTCTTGTTATTGTAGCGCCAAAAATTCAATAAAGTTGTTATACAAACACAGCGCTACATCATTAAGCCCTAGTGGGCAAGTATCATAAATAGGGAAAAATTCGTCACTTATTCCTAAAGTTGAAGCGCTATTAAAGTTCAAAACAGCTGTCATCAGCGCTACGTCAATTAGCCCAAGTGGGCAAATGAACATATGTTCTAAACGGACCACACATTGTTCAATCTCATTAATAACTTGCCAAGTTAAAAAGATAATTTAGCTTTTTTGCCTTCTTCATTAGGACCTTCGCTCAAACGTTCCAAAACTGTAACAGAAAAAACACAAACACAAAATTAATCCCTTCATTAAAAACACACAGTGTAGAATAAAAACAGTCATTGCAGTAGCTTTACATCTTAGGAGAACAGACTCTCCTTTTACCTATTTACTATTTACAATATGGAGACATATATAGTACCAAATTGACGTAGCGCTGATGACAGCTGTTTTGAACTTTAATAGCGCTTCAACTTTAGGAATAAGTGACGAATTTTTCACTATTTATGATACTTGCCCACTAGGGCTTAATGATGTAGCGCTGTGTTTGTATAACAACTTTATTGAATTTTTGGCGCTACAATAACAAGACCACAGTGCCCTAATATCAATGGTTTCTTGACAATGGGTTTCTTTCTGCAATGTTCTGTTTATGCCCACTGGGGCTAATTGATGTAGTGCTATGTATTTAAACAGCTATATTTATTTTCAGTACATAATTTGTGCAATTTGCATAATGAATTTGAAAAAGCAAGGACGATGGACTGTGACCCATTGCTAAAGTGATTTATCGTTCGATAATCTTTAATTTGATTGAAATGGTTTGCCTTGTAATTATGTATCACTGTATAACCACGCTCAAAGCTCTGTTATTTTTGTCACATTTACTTTGGCACGTATTATTTAGAATGTTTAAATGATTTTACAGAGAGTGAGTTAACTCGGTATGAAGTCTGTTTTCACTTGCAATTAAAGCAGTAATCACGTGTTTATTTAAAAATCAAGGAGCTAAGCCACACAGTACTCGTGAGCAAGGGATTGTTTTTCCCGAAACACGTCGAGCTGGTTGCTGATTTTCAATAAAGCCGCTTTTTTGAAATAAGGAAATTGTGTCCACAGCAGTTGTTTGTTACTTTGTAACGGCGTTGGTTTGGATATATATATATATATATGTTCTCTTAAGGAACGCAGTGTGCTCTGTGTATGCTGACGTCTCTACTTGGGGGTATTATTTGTTATTCCCTGGTTAGTCTCTGGATGCTGCTTCCTCATCTTCTTCTCCACCACTGACAACAGAGGTACAAAGCATTTGCTTGGTTTTGTTGTGTTTATTCCAACTGCATTTACAGTGTTTTTCCAATAACACCATCAGTCAGTGTGGCTGTGTTTATGCTGGTAATAAGAATTTTATATTCCTATAATATATATTCCGCGAGTAGATTTGTTGATGTCATTTCAATGCTATTATACACTCTGGTTTCCCAGATCACCTACAAAATGAATATTTGCTTTATTTTTTTAGGAAATTCTTTCTGTGCACTTCTAAGTGTCTACTTTCAGAGTGAGCGTTAACTTTAGTCGTAGAAAATATACTATAAAACCTGCTTTAGAAAAGTTATGTTAACTAATAAGAAGTTATTCACTCACAAAATATGTCGACTTTATATAACTTTTAACTATATTATGTTTCTCCATTTACATATTAAATTGCAATTTTGACTGTTATGGATATTTTGCTGCCTATCATACTGGGGCCCTCATTCGAGGGTGGTGTTATTAATTCTGATATGTATCGGTAATTCCTGTGTTACCACATATATCGGAATGATGTGCTTTAAAGTTTTATCGCATCAAATAAAAATACCAGGCGCTATAAAACCATTCCCCCCATGAAAAATCGGCAGCTTAAACATTCCGTACTTCAAAGGGAGAAAAACGCTCTCAAAATACCGGAACATGCAGATTTTGGAGCAGTAATCATCAAAATCCATCAAAATACACTTTTTGTGCCCCATTTCACGGCAAAACGTTTAATACGTGATAATTATTACATCCGATAAATTCTGTACACCGCAGTGTCGCATCAGAAACTGAGCAAACTCATAATGAGGGCCTGGGACTAAGTGGAAGACTGTCAGCGGCATTCGGGAATGCTAGAGAAAGTAACTACTACGGCAATAGCTGACTTTGCCATCATTGACAGCAGAGAAAAGGCAGTCCTATAATCTCTTCTGGAACTACTACACTGAGGGCTCCTAATTCTTTCAGATTTCACCTATTGGCTGTCAAACAAAGGCCATGGGGAGAACAAGCTGTGGGAAAGAGAACTGCTGAGCTGGCATTGAGTAGTGTATTAGCGACAAACGCCATATTATGAACGCAGATTCAGCCACTCTGGCAGAGACCAGAGCTGCCTGCGATTGGATATGCAGGCTGGGAGGCGGGCTTGAAGTCAGAACTGGAACTGGAAGCAGAGGGCATGGACGTTGATTCACCGAAATGCCAAAGTAGCTGTAGTAACATCAAACACCCTTTGACCTTAATGACATCACAGGAAGTGACATCATACGATCAATGACCGTGACTCTTCGCCGAACAGGGTGTCACGTGATTTTAACACTGATGACACCACAATAATTGACATTGCTGAAGTTCCATAATAACTGCATGATTGATATACCATCACTGCCCAGACAAATTGTCTTTTTTAGATACCACTTATATTAGGGTGTTGCTATGATCTTTGATAGTGATGGAGAGTAATACTTAGAAAACAAATGGGTCATAGTGCATTTATGCCACAATTTTCACATAAATTTGCAAATAAAACGCACTCTAAAAGGGGTGGCATCAAATATTCAAGCCCATGGTGTGAAGAGCCAAGCGCCACCTGTGCGTCGAGCTCCCTGCTGCTGATCTGAGGCCCTCCTCCACCCGCAGGCTACCACCTGCGCCTCATCCCTGGTGGCCAGTGGTAGGCCGTAGGTAGGTTCTTGTCGTTGTGAGCGTCACTGTTACTGTCTTTCCCCTCTATATCTGTGCCCCCACTGTTTTTGCCCTTCCGTTCTGTGCCCCCACTGCTGTGACTGTTTTTCATTCTGTGCCCCCACTGTTTTTCCACTGTTTTTGCCCTTCCGTTCTGTGCCCCCACTGCTGTGACTGTTTTTCGTTCTGTGCCCCCACTGCTTTTCCACTGTTTTTGCCCTTCCGTTCTGTGCCCCCACTGCTGTGACTGTTTTTTGTTCTGTGCCCCCACTGTTTTTCCACTGTTTTTTGCCCTTCCGTTCTGTGCCCCCACTGCTGTGACTGTTTTTCGTTCTGTGCCCCCACTGTTTTTCCACTGTTTTTGCCCTTCCACTGCTGTGCACTGTTTTTCGTTCTGTGCCCCCCTGTGCCCCTTTTGATTTCTGTACCCCTTCGCCCTCCCGTTTCCCGCCGCTGTGTCCCCTGCGGCCCCGCCCCCCTCGCTAACCACTCGCTGCCCCTGCCTCCCGCCTCCCAGCTGCTCCTCCCTCCCACCTCCCCATATATGGCGGCCGCGCGCAGCGGGCGCGCCGATGGCGCGCCTAAGGCAAGCCCGTCTGCACCCGTCCGCGCCTGGACCGCGCCCAGCGCCAGAACCCCTGGCCCCCGCATCCGCCACGAAGACCACCTCCGATACGACGCCAGCACCCTCATCGCTCTCAACCCAGGACGGACCTCCACCTGCTTCAAGGCCGCCCGAAACGCACCCATGGCCCCTTCACCTGCCGGAACTGCAGCTTCACCTGCCTCGGAGAGCCCGAGACTCCCGCCAAGAAGGACCTCAACCATCTCCGGTGCATCCTACTGAACACCCGCTCCGCACGCAAACACGCCATCGAGCTCTGGGACCTACTCGACACCTCATCACCGGACGTCGCCTTCCTGACAGAGACCTGGATGAACGAATCCTCCGCACCCGACATCGCCATAGCCATCCCCGACAGCTACAAGATCACCCGCAGAGACTGCACCAACGGAATCGGAGGAGGAATCGCCATCGTCCACAAAGACACCATCAGGGTCTCGAACAGCACCGACGACACTCTCAGCACCGCCGAACACATGCACTTCCAGATCCACACGGATCCCAACACCACCGTAAGAGACACCCTCATCTACAGACCCCCCGGACCCCGACCCCAGTTCAGCGACTCCATCGCCGACTTCATCAGCACGTACGCCCTGACCTTCACCGACTACATCCTCCTCGGAGACCTGAACTTTCACCTGGAGAACAACAACGACAACAACTCCTCCACCCTGATCGACAACCTCGCCAACCTCGGACTCAAACAGCTCGTCACGACGCCGACCCACATCGCCGGACACACGCTCGACGCCATCTTCTCCTCAAGCTCCCACGTCTCCTTCAGCCACACCTCCGAACTCACCTGGACCGACCACCACTGCATCCACTTCACCTTCCGGAAACCCGCCGCACACCACCGCACCCTACAGATCCCCGCAGATGCTGGAGCAAAGTCACCGAAGACCAACTCCAGACAAACCTCGCACTCAGCCCACCCAACGACCCCTCCAACCCCGACGCCGCCGCCCGCAATCTCAGACGATGGATGGACGACTGCGCCAACACCTTAGCCCCGCTGAAAAAACCAACCTACAAAGACACAAGCAAGAGAGCCAGCTGGTTCACCCCGGAACTCCTAGCATCCAAGCGCACCTGCCGGAAACTGGAGAACAAATGGCACAGCGAGAAGACGCCGGACAGCCACGCAGCCCACAAAGACGCCATCCGCAACCACCATCACCTCATCAGGTCCGCCAAGAGGACCTCCTTCAAAGACCGCCTCGACAACAATGCACACAACAGCAAGGAGCTCTTCAGCATCGTGAAGGAACTCTCCAACCCCAGCGACATCCCGATGTCGCAAGCCCTGTGTGATTCCCTCGCCACCTTCTTCCACCGCAAGATCGCCGACATCCACGACAGCTTCGACTCCCGGACGACCCCAACAGGCCCCGACACACCAGACCCGCCGCACCCCATCGACCACGACCCCCTGACAGCCTGGGTCAACGTGAACACCGAGGACACAATCAAGACCATGGGCACAATCCACTCCGGCTCCCCAACAGACCCTTTTCCACACCACATCGTCAACAAAGCCGGCAGCTCCATCGCACCCCACCTGCGCAACATCATCAACCTCTCCTTCGAGACCGAGACCTTCCCAGAGAGCTGGAAACACGCCGAGATCAACGCCCTACTCAAAAAACCCAAGGCGGACCCAAGCGACCTCAAGAACTTCCGGCCCATCTCCCTGCTTCCATTCCCAGCTAAGGTCATCGAGAAGATCGTCAACAGACAGCTCACCTGCTACCTCGAAGATAACAGCATCCTGGACCCCTCCCAGTCAGGATTCCGCAGCAACCACAGCACCGAGACCGCCCTCATCGCCGCCACAGACGACATCAGGATCCTGCTGGACAACGGCGAGACGGCGGCCCTCATCCTCCTGGACCTCTCCGCCGCCTTCGACACTGTCTGCCACCGCACACTACGCACACGCCTCCACGACGCAGGGATCCGAGACAAGGCCCTGGATTGGACCACCTCCTTCCTTTCCGGCAGAACCCAGAGCGTCCGCCTCCCCCCATTCCGATCCGAAGCCTCCGAGATCATCTGCGGCGTACCCCAGGGATCTTCCCTCAGCCCGACACTGTTCAACATCTACATGGCTCCACTCGCACGCATGGCCCGACTGCACGACCTCAACATAATCTCCTACGCCGACGACACTCAACTGATCCTCTCCCTCACCAAGGACCCCCTCACCGCCAAATCCAACCTCCACGAAGGAATGAAAGCCGTCGCCGACTGGATGAAGTGCAGCCGACTTAAGCTGAACACAGACAAGACGGAGATCCTCATCCTCGGCTCCAACCCATCAGCCTGGGACGACTCCTGGTGGCCCTCGTCACTAAGGGCACCCCCGACACCAACCGACCACGCACGCAACCTGGAAGTCATCCTCGACTCAACGCTCACCATGACCAAGCAAGTCAACGCAGTCTCCTCCTCCTGCTTCAACACCCTCCGCATGCTCCACAAGATCTACAGGTGGATCCCGACAGACACGAGAAGAACAGTCACCCAGGCCCTCGTCAGCAGCAGACTCGACTACGGAAATGCCCTCTACGCAGGAGCCCCGACCAAGCTCATCAAACGACTGCAAAGAATCCAAAACGCCTCTGCACGCCTGATCCTCGACATTCCACGCCACAGCCACATCACCCCCCACCTGAAAAACCTGCACTGGCTCCCTGTCGACAAGAGAATCTCCTTCAAACTCCTGATCCACGCACACAAGGCACTCCACAAAACCGGCCCAGCCTACCTCAACAGTCGACTCTCCTTCTACATTCCCAACCGTCAGCTCCGCTCCGCCGACCTCTCCCTGGCCACCGTCCCGCGCATCCGGAGAACCACCACCGGAGGCAGATCCTTCTCTCACTGCGCCGCCAAGATCTGGAACACCCTTCCCCTCAACCTACGACAGACCCAAGACCTGCTGACCTTCAGGAGACGACTCAAAACCTGGCTATTCGACCAGTAGCGGCAACACCCCCCCTCCTCTCCCTCAGCGCCTTGAGACCCTCGCGGGTAAGTAGTGCGCTTTACAAATCTTGTGATTGATTGATTGATGGAAACCTGATGATCTTTAGGAGCTGACCCAATTTATGTTTAATGTGCTCTTGGTGGTCCCTACATGTCAAAAATTATCTCAATTATACCAGGGCCAACATTTTGCCAAGGGTGCCCCTCATATGCCATGGGTCCCAGTATGCCACAAATTGCATGCAGTATGCCTGTGCCAGAATTTTGCCATTAAGGCTGTCTTATGCAACATGGGTGACCCTTATGTCCCACTCATACTTTCTCACTCACTCAGATTCACTCATATTCTCACTCCTTCATTCTCACTCACTCTCACTTAAACTCACTCATTCTCCCTCATTCGTTCAAACTTGCTCACATTTACTTAGTCTCACTCACTTATACTTTGTCACTTACTCACAGTCACTTGACTTACTGTTGCTCTCACTCATTCTCACTTACAATTTTACTCACTCATTGTTGCTCACTCTCCTGGTAACACTCCCTCACACTCATTGTAACTCATTCATTCTCATTCATCCACTCTCACTCACTTGCAGTCACTCTTACTCTCACTCACAGGTTCACACAGACAAGCACACTCACACATACCCACACTATCTCACACAGTTAAACGTATTTGTCTACTTGTCTTATTGCCATCAAAATTCTAGTTCTAGATCCAGATGCTCCACTTTTTTATACACTAATAGTGAATAATAAACTATTCTTCACTATTAGTGTAATTTAAAAAATGGGCAGAAAAGAAGGACAGAGGAATCCCAACGACCCAAAGAGCGAGATGCCCCAGTGTTCTTGGCACTGATTTTGCCACCTCGAAGACCAGGGGTCGCATAAGGAGTACGTGGGGTCTCAAAGGGCGAGCCAGCGGGCGAGTCATGATCAAAAAGCAGAAACCACTAGACACCAGGGATGATCTTTTGTGGAGGGTCAGCAACACAGGGAAATGGGCCGACACCCCCCTGAGTGTATATCTGTTTATTGTAAAGTATGTTTTCACCTTGGGTGATGAGATATAACTCCCAAGGAAAAAACAAATTGGCACAGGTCCACCATTGACTGATGGCCCATGCAATTAGCCTTTTTAGAGTTTGTATTACTGTCCACCTATATAGCTTGTCTATTAAAATTGAAAACTGCCCCAATGTTGAAATGTGGGCTATTTTTCTTTTTACTAAAATAAATAAAGGCTAGACTGACAAAGATTTTGTGTCATGTTTGCATGACTTTTTTATGCATACCCAACACAAAATTCTTGTTGGGATTTTTATAAAGCAATGCAAACGGCTAGTTGCGTTCCTTCTTTTTTTTTTAAACTAAAAAAAAAAAATGAAAGCGCTTTGTGTTGCCTTGCTTTACTTTGCCTCAGGGATGTGGTCCTGAGGTGGTGCACGGGAGTTCCCTTGCATCCAACCTTGGTTTTTGATGCAAATCCATACCTACAAAGACATGGACTGCACCAAAATCCAGCGCATTCCTGAGGCTGACGTAACAAGGAGAAATATCTTTTTGTGCTCTTTGCCTCTGTGCTGCATAGCGTAGCACACATACATACAGGAAAAAGCCTCAAAGGGGCCCCTTTCTGTATAGTAACTATCCTGACCATAACGCAAACACCCATGCATTATTGCGTAAGAATGCCTAAATTGGCGCAAGGTAGCACAAAGTGCACCTGCACATGTCGAGAGCAGCACTGTGCCATTTCTCATTTCTTGGAAGATATGGCGCAGTCCTGCTTTGCCCAGATAATGCAGCACAGCAACTTTGCTCCCTGCGGTGCACCACTTGTCCATTGAATTATGTTGTGGCATTGCTCCACACATTGCGTATGTAACAAGTTGAATATTAATTTCTTTTTTTGTCTTTTTTTACGGTCTTTTAAGAAACTGCAACAGCATCGATAAGCTAAGTACTTTTTTGCTTTTATACAGACATATCTCACAGATGCACACACCCACCCGCTGATTTCTGCTTACTACTTAAGACAAAGTGTTTCAGAAGGACAGCTTTAGACAAGTTTCAGACAGGTTATAGACAGTCAGCAGAGATGGCGTTTCAGTGAAAAACTGCTTCGCAGGCCATAACCAGAGTTATGGAAGACAGTTCGGAGGCAGGACAGACACTGAGACAGCATCTGAGGGAGAGGAGAATAGAGTAGAATCTGGTAGCAATTTTTCAGTGGGCCGAGTTTTATCCAATGACTCATCTTCCAGTGATTCTGAGGAACATGATCATGGCAGTTGTGATGTCCCTTCGCAAGGAAAATCATGCAGAAGGGAGACAGTAACAGGGTAGAGCAATCCAGAGAATAAGGACGAGCGGCAGCAAGCACAGACTGAGTGCTCTCTTGGCAGCCCCCAAATTTGGTACAGACTCATATTCCCCATTAATTGGAGACACTGGATGTAAAGTCAATACAGCAAATGTTTTGCCTTTGACTACGTCAATCTCTTTCTTGATGTTGATGTCCTTGAAAAAATTGTGCACAAAACAAATTTGCATCCCAAACAGTTTTTAAGTGAACTTGGAGTCACTCTGGGACTTCATTCTGGTGCACACTGGTGGACTCCCACTTCACTTTGAGAGTTGAAGAAATTTATGGGCCTTATGCTGAAAATGGGTATAGTGCATAGACCAAGTGTACAGTCCTACTGGTGTACTTGCACGAGTTGGGTAACACCCAGATTTGCACCGGTCATGAGCAGAGATCAGTTTTCCTATTGCATCATATGCTGCATTTCAATGATAATTCTGCTGCATTGCCCCGAGACCACCCAGACCATGATAGGTTGTTCAAAATCTGGCCTGTCCAAGAACATTTTTCAACCAAGTTTTCTAAGGTTTCTTACTCCTAGAAAGTATATAGCCACGGACGAGTCCTACATCTTGTATGGAGTGGCTGCTGTTCAGGCAGTACATGCAAGCAAAAGAGCTCATTGTGGCATGCAGTATGAGAGGTCTTCTGGTTATGTATACACCCTGAGAGTGTATACAGGGAAGAACTCTGCTCTAAATCCTATAAGTTGCCCTTCCACACTAGGAATCATGGCAAAGATTGTATGAGAACTTGTCCAGCAACTCCTTCATAAAAGTTATAACTTTATATGGCCACTTCTATAGGGGAGTACAGCTGTTCGGTGAGCTGTACAGTGCAAAGCTTGCACTGTGTATGCGGTATCTTTTGATGTCACGACATAGGGTTCCTGGAGGAGCTTGTTTGTGGGAAGCTCCAAAAATCCCAGAGCACAGTGTTGCATTCCAACAAACTCCTTGCAGTGAAATTCTCTGATAGGCAGAATGTATATATGCTTACTACAATCCATGATGAGGGCACTTACCTAGTCACGGTTTGGGGTCAGTTGGCTGAAGCCCATAAGCCCATGCGCATTCTTGATTACAAGTGCATTAGTGGAGTGGGTAAAATTGACCAGGTATTTCACCCTTACAACGCAAGTCGTAAAACTCGCACATGGTATAAGAAGGTGTTTACTCAACTGAGACAGTTGGCAACATACAATGCATATGCTATTTACCATCAGATTACCAGAGGAAGACCTATGTCTTTCCTTGACTTTCAGTTGACACCATTGACCTACTGTTGAAGAAGCAGTAGCATCCACTTTGTCTGCTGTGGAGGACGTGGCAAGGCTGCAGGATCGGCACTTTGCCGACCACATTCCTGCAACAGCGAGAAAGACTCGACCATGTTGTCATTGCAGTCTGCTCTAAGCATGGAAAGAGGCAAGAGATTTGGTACTCTCCCCAGGGCCCATCTCAGCCAGGCCAATATTTTCCAACTTACTTTATGTTGTACTGTACAAAAGTGAAGTATTGAGAAATTGACCAAAGTGGAGCTGTCCTAGTATGTACCTTTCAATGGCTGTACATGAATACATACCTTCCATGGGCCACCACATTAAGCAAGAAGCCTTTCATATTGTTTCCTCTAGTCTAATCTTAGACTTGCTTATGGCCTGCTTGATACTGTAGATGTTATGTTTATTGTACGGCAAGTGCATTAGCCACTGCTCTGCACATAACTGTGGATGAAACATAGCCCACGTCGTCTGTCACAGAATACCCTGTGTGGCAAAGCCTTTAGTAGTTTTTGAAGTAATCTTTATGGAACTTACAAAAGTCTTCCTTAGCATGTATACCTTAGTTTCACACTCCCTTCGTCTAACACTTGGTGAGAGGAACTGTCAAAAATTTTTATGGATAAAGTTCATTCCATCCAGGCTTCTTTTATGTTAGGTGATCCCTCCTTGGTCAGGCCCTTGTCTCCGGAGGCACCACATGCTGTGCTACCCTCCCTGAAGCTTTTTCATCCATTGATCTTCCTGAGTCACTGAAGATCCTTAAGGCCCTGAAGTCAGGTTCCCCGACTGACCCATGCGCTGCCAGGCTTCTGGCCTTGGTCGCAGAGACGGTGAACCCTGAAGTTAATAAACTTATCAATCTTTCTCTTCAGGAGGCCCATGTTCCCTCAGTATGGAAGCAGGCCAAGATCCTGCCCCTTTTGAAGAAACCTTCACTGGATCCGCTGAACACAGCTAATTACCGCCCTATCTCCCTCCTCCCTATCATGGCAAAAGCCTGTGAAAAAGTAGTTAACAAACAACTCGCAGACTTTGTCGAGGGCGCTGGTTTACTTCATCCAGCTCAATCCGGATTCAGAGCCACCTATAGCACTGAGTCGGCCCTGGTGGAAGTCTCGGAAGCTATTCGGGAGTGTCTGGATGCTGGCGGGAGGGCAGCTCTTATTTTGTTGGATCTCTCGGCAGCATTTGATACCGTCCCCCACTCTCTGTTGCTTACCTGTGTTGCGAGTCTGGGGATCTCAGGTGCTGCCTTGAGCTGGCTAAAATCCTTTTTGGAGGGGCGTACACAACAAGTTTGGCTTCCCCCGTTCTCCTCCCTACCTCAGGAGGTGACTACTGGGGTGCCACAGGGATCCTCCTTGAGCCCCCTTCTATTTAATCTTTATGTTACCCCCTTGATTTACTTAGCTGAAGAGCTGGGAGCTAAAATTATAGCATACGCTGACGATACACAGCTTCTGTTCACCTGGGGAAAAACAGAGTGCTCCACGTCCTTGGCCAAAAATTGCTTGGCAGCAGTCTTCAAATGGTTTTCCTCAGCACAGCTTAAATGCAATGAGGATAAGTCTGAAATTTTCCTCTTTGGGAGTTTCCCCCCCCCAGTTCAGAGAAACTCTATGGCTAGCTGATTTTCCCCTGCCAGCCTCAACGGGGCAACCTGCAAAAAATTTGGGAGTCTGGTTCGAGGAGAACCTCTCCTTTTCCACCCAGATCAAGAAGTTAGCAGGGAACTGCTTTGGGATGCTAAAAACCCTCAGGAGATTTCTCCCTCTTCTCCCCAGAGCAGCTAAGGAGACATTGATGCGGGCCTTGATACTTTCTCGGCTCGATTACGCAAATGCTCTGTACACCGGTTTGCTGAGCTATCTTCTTCGCAAATTACAGGTTGTCCAGAATGCTGCTGCGAGACTTGTCTTTAACATCACGATGAGAAGCAGTGTTCGACAGCATTTGCGTCTACTCCATTGGCTGCCTGTGGCCAATTGAGTCAAGTTTAAAGCCTTGACCCTGATCCATCGTGCTTTGCGTGCCCTCGGCCCCATCTATCTGCGGAAGAGGTTTCTGTTCTATGCCCCTGCCAGATATCTTCATTCATCGTCTCAATTCTTGACCCACATCCCTCGCTTAAGGCTCACTAGAATGGGGGGCAGCTCACTTGCTGTTAGAGCTACCACGACCTGGAACTCACTTCCTCTGGCCCTCCGTAGTATTCAAGACTTTGGTCTATTAAAAAAAAATTTGAAGACTTACCTTTTTGATTAACTGAGCTTCTCTCTTCCCGTGCCCACCCGCCCTCTCCTCAGGCTTGCGCCGAGACACTCCCAGGAGTATCTGTGCGTGTTACAAATCCAAATAACATAACATAACATATGCTTGCTCAGTTCAAGGAATCTAGGCCCCCAACTTGCATCCACAACCTGGACGGAGTTGGATTTATCACAGTGAGTGAGCTAAAAACGCATGAAAGACGTGTCTTTTTGAGCCTCGGATGGCTGCCATGGAAGACGTTAGCAAAGGTTCACTTGGCAAGTATACAGGATTAGATAGGACTTTGAAGGAGACAGAGACATGAACAGGTAGAGAAAGCTTAGTCTGATTTAATAGGGATATTGCATAGGTAGACTGCAGATAGCTGAGGTAGTAGAGATCTTCACCAAAGGACTTAATGCCATCAGCACCACACTCACCCCGATACTCAATGACTCTCACACTCAACTAATCATAAAAACACAGCAGCGAGGCTCACCCTCAACCTCCCACCATGCACAAACAACATCCCGCATCTCAAAGAGCTTCACTGGCTCACCATCCATGAGCGAGTTCTCTTCAGACTCCTCACGCACACACTCAGAGACTTACATAACACTGGCCCAGCATACCTTAACAACCGCCTCAAATTTCAGAAACCTTACAGACACCACCACTCAGCCGGACTCCTACTCTCACAAATCCCATGCATATGCAGCACCAGAACAGGCTTTAGTGCCTTTTCCTACCTTTCTCCGAAAGCCTGGAACGACCTGCCCATACACATCAGTGCCACATCTTAAGTTCTAGAAACTGGAGACTTGGCTCTTGAACTAGATGAGTCCATGGATCGGTCCAGACTCCTGCATCGGCTGCAGGATACCCTCCAAGTTGATAGCATGTTTTACAATAACATTACACAGAACTCTGCACCTAACACTACACATATGGGTCATATTTGTGGTGTGCTTGCCATGCTCATCCTTTGTCATAATGCGTCAGATGTTCTGTTCGCCTATGACACGTGCATTACAGTCACAGCAATGCACATATCAGTAGATGGGACATACACCATATTGTTTGAGTACCCTGTGTGCCAAAAACCAACATCCTTAGTATTTTTGGACGTGCTGTTTAGGGAACTTAGGATGGTGTTCCCCAGCACGTTTACCTTAGTTTTAAAGGTAGATATGCTCAGTCAGTTTGAGGAATCTAGGACTTGAGGCATCCTTGGAAACCCACCAACTCATATCCACAGACAGGAAGGAGTTAGATTTAGGAGAGCAAGTGCACTAAAGGTGCATGAAAGACCAGTCTTCCTGAGTCTAATGTGGGTTTCATGGGAGCTGTTAGTAAAGGTTCACTTGGCACGTGTTAGGTATCACTGAGAATGCTGAGGGGGCAGAGGTATTAAAAATTGTGGGCCTGATTCACAGAACTAACTTACGTCAAAAACGTAAAGTTAGTACTTTTTGGTATTCACAGAATACACTTACTCATTTTGGTATTCACAGAATGAACTTACTCATTTCGGTATTCACAGAAGTTAGTAGTCCTAACTTTAGGACTCCTAAATGCCTTCTGTGAATACCGAAAGTCTTAAAGTTAGGATTTTCTCAGTTTAGGAGTAGTAAAGTTCCTAACTTTACTACTCCTAAACTGAGAAAAATCCTAACTTTAAGACTTTCGGTATTCACAGAAGGCATTTAGGAGTCCTAAAGTTAGGAGTCCTAACTTTACTACTCCTAAACTGAGAAAAATCCTAACTTTAAGACTTTCGGTATTCACAGAAGGCATTTAGGAGTCCTAAAGTTAGGAGTCCTAACTTTACTACTAAATTGAGAAAAATCCTAACTTTAAGACTTTCGGTATTCACAGAAGGCATTTAGGAGTCCTAAAGTTAGGAGTCCTAACTGTACTACTCCTAAACTGAGAAAAATCCTAACTTTAAGACTTTCGGTATTCACAGAAGGTATTTAGGAGTCCTAAAGTTAGGACTACTAACTTCTGTGAATACCGAAATGAGTAAGTTCATTCTGTGAATACCAAAATGAGTAAGTGTATTTTGTGAATACCAAAAAGTACTAACTTTACGTTTTTGACGTAAGTTAGTTCTGTGAATCAGGCCCTTAGTCATTTTTTTTCATTTGTGAAACTTGTTGAGGCACCAACCAACAACATTTCTGGCCATATGTGTGTGGAGGTTTGCTTGTGGTGTGTTTGTATGCATGTTTGTATGCAAGTTGGTCGATGACTGAGTAAGAGGTGGTATGATGGGTGATTCAATCCTGTGGAAAATGAATGTGATGGGCACTTGAGTGGCGGTGGTATGTGGATGTGAGAGTACTGCTGTGTCGGTTTGGGCCCATGGCATTAACGTCTTTGTATGTGGTGCGCGAAAGGTGTTTGAATGGCCCATAAAGTGGTTGCCGCCTTGTCGTGGCTTTATGGCTCACCTTAAGTAGTCTTGGGTTCAATATTCTAATACTGTGATTAGTGTTTGCTCTTTGAAGCCAGCACTTCTGGGGGTGCCAAAACCAACCTATGGAAGTCTGTATTTCAGTAGTGGTTTCACAGTTGTACAGTAAAAGCCCCTCACATTTTTGAGAACTGAACACGTGGAGGTGTCCAGGGTGGTGTAATTTGCATTGATCCCACTCACTTTCCCTAATGCCCCGCAAAATGTCTGAAATCTGTGGTGATCAACAAACAGCCAAATACCACCGTTCCCACATGTCCCCACGTAACAGTGGAAGTCAATTTATGTGGGTGGGCGTACCGCTTGCAATTGGAAAACGCAACATAGAGACATCAAATTTTGCCACAGACAAAACTCTGTTTTCACAATTTAGGTTTAGGATTTGTCTGTGCTGCCACCCAGGGAAACCTACCAACCCATACATTTCTGAAAACTAGTCAACCAGGGGAGTCCAGGGTGGTGTGGGCAACATTGATCTCACAAGGTTTTCTTACCAAGAAGCCCTTGCAAACCTCGAACTGTGGCTAAAAACACTCATTTCCCTCACATTTCTGTCCAGGAAAGTTCCAGAATCTGCAGGGATCCACAAATTTACCCCACCCAGCGTGCCCACATGTCTCTCCATAACAGTGGTTCCCCTATTGTTGAAAGCACAAACATTAGGAAAAATTGACTAATTCTTATAAAAATGCCAAAACTGTGGTAAAAAATGTGTTTTTTTATACAGCTCTGCATGTTATTGAGAGCAGGGAAGATGGTGATGATTTTAGCACAGCAAGCCTTTCGGTCACTTTTTTGCAGCGCACATTTTTCCCTTTTTTATAAAAATGTAGCTATATTTTGACTTCTTTCTCAGGCCTCTCCAGGGGATTCCACAAACCTTAAATACTTTTAGAATCCCCATGATGCTAAGAAACCAGCAGCATCAGTGCAAAATTGGCATGGATACCTTATGTGGAAAATAAGTTATGGAGGCATAAGCGTCAAGCAACCCAGATAGCCAAAAAGGGCTCAGCACTGGGGTGGAAAAACCTCAGTAGTTAAAGGGGTAATAAGATTTGCCAATAAGATTTGCCAACAGATATTAGGATCTGTGTTATGTAAAACAGATGTAAAATGCTGTGGATTAGATTAAGTTGTATATGCAGTGATTATATCTTTCCTCTAATGATCCATAGCATGGTAATAAACAAGTTGCCATAAATATATTTTTTCCGCTGATAGCTTAGTTTAGAAAACTATATCAGAAGAAGGAAAGAACAGTTCCAGTTTTCCTTGTCTAAAATGCAGCTGTAATTATGCTCTGTGACCTGCCTTTCACCCTTGCTGCTGACTAGGGCAGCAGGCATTGTGACATCAGAACTCAACTGTAATAAATTGAGCTGCTACATTATTTCTTCATTACAGGGGACTAGTGGCATTGCAGACGGCCTGTAAGAATGAAATTATAGATGGACTTTTATACTGGGATTACAGGCTCCTGTATATTATAATTAAATAAGCCTCCCTGTTGAACTTGGTCACAGTACCTAAGGGCATGGACATTCTTCCTGTGGGTGCTGAGACAGTCATCATCCGAAGCGCAAACCATTACATTTGTGCATTATTTTTCATATTTATGTATTATATTTGCACTATATAAATAGCACAAAAGTGCCATTTATATAGCACTTTTCATATCATAGGAGGGGCCTAAAGCACTTTCCTTTGAGGTCTGGTTGCCTTATTTATACTGAGCTCCATACCTCTGTCGATAAGTGTTCCGATTTGCATCAGGTTCCTTAGTGCCCTTTGGAGTTCATGGTTGAAAGTGTGCAGTTTCTAGTTCGGCCTATATGGGACGTTGACAAGGTGTGTGATGTTTGATTGCTTGGTAGTTGCATAGTCTCTGTGCATAAGCATTGATGCTAATGGGAATATGAGATACCATGATTTGAGGTGGGCATTATCATATTTAGAAAACACAGATGATGTGCATTTCAGTAATTGATTGTGGTATATGGAGCTTACCAGTGGCATTAGAGAAGTCTCATTGTTGGAAATACTATTCAACCATCGAGGACTATTCTATGTGCAGCAAATCTGCCTTTTATTCACTATTTTCACAGTTTTCTGGACCCTATTTGTGGTGGTTTTTGAAGTCTGTGCACTTTAACCCTGCTAAACAGGAGTAAAGTGCCTGTGCTTCCCCTTTTAAACATGGTTAAATTGGCTTACCCCTTATTGACATATTTAACCTCTAAATCCATAGTATATAGTGTAGGAAATACACCTAGTCCTTGGAAGCTAAACGGCACCTGTGGACTGCAGCGCCTATTGTGCCTTCCACAGAGTGGGCCTGTAAAACATGAGTAAGGGCCTGACAGTAGCAGTGTAAAACCCTACTGTCAAACCTGGCAAAATAACACTTTTTGACAAGCTGGTAACCCTGTTTTTAAATATGAATATATGATCCTTATGTACATTTTGTCACCCCAAGGTTGGGTGCCTGATATTTAAAAGTGGAACATGTGCTAAATTAAAGTTGGTATGTTCCCCAAGTGACTAGATCTCAAAAGTTATTTTCACTGACAGGGCTGTAACTGGATCCTAGACAATGTCACTGGTTAACTTTAATCTGTACCTCTTTACAGGAATCTGCTAAAATAGCTGTTCAAATACTAAATTTCAAATTTATTAAAAGTCCAATTAATTGGTGAAGTTAGATGTTTGATAAATATTTTGGAAATGTAACTTTTAGAAAGTTCCTTTTTCCCTGCCTGAAGCTCCTGATCCAGCGCTTACAATAAAAATAATTTCTCCTACTATGCTTTTGGGTCATCCAGGTGCAATTATTTCTCTAACACACACACTATATCCATATGACGGTGGGGCCCATAACACCGCATATACATTCACTTACTCATTTATTTCCCTGGATTTTCCTCCGACATGAAACCTAGGAGAAAAACGATTTGCTGGAAGGAGACGGGATACCTCTTTTATAAAGACACAATAATTCTCATTTGCTTTTAAGGTATTCCGCTCATTGGTCGATGGACCAACTAGTAGGAATCAGTTGATGGTGATTAAGACCAGCTCAATCACAATGAACTCTTTTACCAAAGCATTATTAATCATTATGCTAAAGAAAATCACTGAGTCATTTGTTTAAAGAATAATAAAGTTTATATAAAGTTTTGAATGCAGGTAATTCGAGATTAATTTATTATTCAGATCATTGCGTTTTATCATCAATTTAAGAATAGTTGTAAATTGCATGACACTTTTATTAGACCGAAAATGAGGTTATCATACTAAAGACTCTATAGATCAACCTATCTATCTCTCGAGGCAATCCTAATAATTCTAATATAAATCTTGTCAATTGCTAATTCTCCTAAAGCGGCATTTCATACTCAACTGGAAAAGGAAAATAACAGCAGCAGCATCAGCTCGTCAGCATCAGCAACCGCAAACTCTCCCATCTACAGCATCTAACTTCTTCAGCATCTCCGCAGCATCCGCAGCATTCTAACCCCCTCCCACCAAGAGTAGGTCTTCTTATACCCTAATTCTAGCTTACAGCATAAAATGTTTCTTCTTACATGGCGCGATTCATTCTCATTGGTCCAAAACTCAGGTCCCTATACATTCTAATCAAACTTCCTGGTCTTAACTAGTTCCGTGAGGAATGTCCATGCAAGCATCGTTTCCCACAGTTCATGCACTTGCTCATCCGTTTCGATCAGTCCAAATTGTTTCTTTTTCTGCAACAAATTGTATAATAGAGTTCTTTCTATTGATTCAACCAGGCTTCTCACGCTTCTTGCTGATCATCTTGGCACACATCTGCTCAGAAGGGTCACAGCAGCCTTGACCATACTTTCATCTTAGCCTCTCGGCATCAGCACGTGATCATCCCTTTGCAACAGCCTCTCTCCTCTATCACATGGTCGCATCCGCTCCTGCGCACTCTAGTAACTCGCAGCCATTTTATATTACTGCTCGGCAGGCCTAAGCGCACTATTTCTAAAGAAAACAAAATGTTATTAAAACAATGAAATATAAACCCTTTCGTTTCCCTCCCATCTTTCTACGTACCCCAATTAGGTATTACCTAGCAGAAGCAACATATAAAGCTGTCCCTTACTTACCATCGCTTTATTTTGCAACCACACGTTTTATTCAAAGCACAAAAACATGCATTTTATTATCATTTCAGTACGCAAAATATTATGTTATATTAGAAACGTAAACAACTATTAGTTCATTACTTTGCACATTAAACTGCGTGTCATCCTTTCCCCAAACATACATTGTTGGTTATTTACTTGAACGAACATGTTTATTATTATTATACGAAAATATTAGGAGGTTAAAATTTTTATATTTACCCTGCTCCATCAACTCCCCCTTTGGTGATTTTTAACATCACCACACAAACCCAAGTTATACAATTTTCTCAGACAGCATATATCTTTTATCCATTTGCTTTTGTTAGTTTTATACTTCTGTATCGCTTTCAACTTGTCTCTTTGTTTTCTTGTACAGGTTCTCTTTTATTTCTTCTAACTCTATTTCACCTATTTCTCTCTCTCTCTCTTTGTTTATCATATTTTCTTTTTCTAACTTATTCTGCTTTCTTCGTCTCTTTATACATGTTACTGCAAGCTTCAATACTAATATTATTATTATTATCATGGTTGCTATTATTATAACTTTCCCTATTATTAATCCACTCATTCTTGTTAACCAATTCGTTACAGAAGAAAACCCTTTACCAAGTTTTCCCCAAACACTTTCAACCTCCAGTGGTACTAGTTCTTTGTGCAAATTTGTAATATTTGTTATATACTTCTGTATATTTTCGCTTTTATCAGGAATGTAAGTGCAACAATGTTGGACTTTCAGCATTCCACAGACTCCGCCCTCTTTTGCCAAAAGAATGTCAAGGGCAAGACGATTTTGCATCACCATAGCTCTCATGGCAACCATCTCGGTATTTACCATTAAGAACCCTCCAGCAGTATTTGTAGATAAACGATCTACTACTGTGGATAATTTCCGAATTCTGAATGCATTCAAAGATATTCCCACTGCTGGTATCAATGCACCAAAAATATCACCTACTATTTCTGAAAAACTTTCCCTTTTTCTACGTGTAAAGGTATTTATCATTTTGTGTGTTCCTTTTTCTTTTCTATCCACATGAAAAATCTTTGGAAAGACCAGGCCTAAATAACATGATCCATACCAATGGTCCGGCAACCTATAATAAGCCCTATTCCCACAAACGTAATAAATCCCTGGAAATATTGGATCTTTTCCCCCTTTGAATCCCCATCCACCTATAATTTGGTAATTGTCATGGCAATTACTGGAACCCACAAAATAATTGTCATATCTTGTCTTATTTCTTCTAATGCACAACCTTCCCTGTTGGGGCCAATCCAGAGTCATAGCTGCATTTATCTTTTTCTTGTCATGATGGTCTTCCTCAAACGCCCAAAGAGGTGTTTTTGTCTCTTCTATTACTTTTCTTTCAAATTTCACTCTTCTCTCCTCAACCATTTCTAGAAATACTTTTTCTTCTTTCTTTAACTCACAGGTAAGGTTGTACCTAAATATATTATCTAATGTTAAAATCTTATCTTCTAAGAAATATTCACCAAAAATCTTTCCCTCTTTTATTTTATTAAGCTCGGGAACTACAGAAACCTTTGCAAAAATCCTATCTACATCAGTGTAATAATATTCTAATCTGCCTGTTTTATAAAATAAGCTTGCTAATACACTACATGTTATTCCATATGTCAAAGGGAGGTGATGATAAGTCACACCCTCTGCTACAGATGCAGGCAACTGCATACAAACATAACAATCCCTTACATCCATTGTTTCTACGTACTCATACAATAATTTAGTAAACACATTCTTTGAAAAATCTGTTATTGATTTGTCCTTATGTAATTCTGCACTACTCCTTAAAATAACTGACTCTTGAATGTTAGCTTCTTTTTCTTTCTCAGTGTTATTAGACTTTTCCACTACAGCTAAACTAATTGGAATAGTTATTGCTAAAACTACCCATACTGTTATTAATAATCCTGTACAAAAACAGCACATTTTGCACCATCTTTTTAAAAACTCACATCTACATTTTCTATCTCTAATATTCTCCATTTTGTACTTGTTTTCTAGAAAATTGTGTCACTTCACCTCAGAAATGACTTGCTTGCCACTCTGTACTTTCAGAATGTTGTCTCTGCTTGGTTCTTTCTTTTAATTCTTTTTCAGAATTCTTTCCTTGTCACATCCGGTAATTTTGTCAGTTCAGTGTTTTGTCAAATCCGGTAAACTATCTACAGAAACCACTTCAGGTTTGTTTCTTCAGGTTTGTTGCACTTCACTTTCTCCCATCAGGTTTCTTTGTTCTGGGTTCTCGTGAGTATTCAATTCTTCTTTGTAACTAGTCAGAGCACGATACAACCATTCAGGTGATCTGTACTGCTGATTCACTTTCTTTATTCTTTTTGTTTTCTGCAAGTGTTTACCACCTTGTTTTCCTTGCTCCTTTTGACTTGTTATTTCATTCACTTGTTCAGCACTTTTTCCATCCAATATTACTATTCTGTATCTTAATTTTCTTATTTCGTTGGGCCAATTGTCTCCTTTTCTTGGCCTTTTTGCTTCACTCCCTTTTTCCTCTCTTTCTGTTTTCCAATTTCTTTTTCTTGTCTCTAGTTTTTCATTTCTTTCTTCTCCACTTTCTTCTGATTCTGTTTCAATCTTTTCGTTATTTCCTCTTATTTTGAAACTAATTATTTTGCTTTCAGCTACTTGTGGTTCTTTTCTTGTCTTCCTTCGTTCACCTACTTCTGTCCCTCCTCGAGGTTCTTCCGGTTTTGTGTTAGTTTCTCTATCTGCTTCTAAATTTCCCTGTTCTTGTGTTTGACTATCTGTCCCTACTGCTCCTCGGGGTTTTTCCGATTTTTCTAACTTTTGGTCTGAAACTCTCCCTTCTTCATCTATTAATATTATCTTCGAAGGAATTTTACCACAACTTGTACTTGGTTGTTCACTGTCACTGTTTTCTGGCTCAGTTTCTTCTCTTATGCTTTCAAAATTCCACTTTGTCTTTGAAATTTCTTCTCCTTCTGTATGTTCTGTATCAGATTCTGAACTAGTATCAGATTTTTCCAGATGTCGACTTACAGGTCGATCTTCAAATTCTGGAACTTCAGCTATTTCCTCTATTTCTTCTTCTTCTTCTATCGTTTCACTTGTAGTTGGGTCTCCCAGATGTCGACTTATAGGTCGATCTTCAAGTTCTGGCACCCTGTTTGTCTCCTCTTCTCTTTCTGATGCTGAACTGTTGTCTAATATTTCCAGATGTCGACTCACAGGTCGATCTTTAGGTTCTGGAACTCTGATGGTGTGGCTGGCATGTACCCAGTGTTTCACTCCTGCACACTTAACTGCGGTGGTCGTCACTAGGATCACTTGTCGTGGTTCGTCCCAGCGAGGAACCAAACAATTTCTTCTCCGGTGGACTTTTATTCGAACCCAATCTCCTAGATTCAAGTCGTGTGCTGGTTTTCTTTCAAGAGTGGTCGCATCCGGTCCAACCTGATGAAACACAGAACGCACCACATCAGCCAATCCTTTGCAATAATCCAGTACTAGATCATCAGTTATAGTCAGTAGCTTGTTGACAGGTACTTGGGCTTGTCTCATTGCTCGTCCCATGATTATTTCATGTGGACTGAGTCCAGTCTTCCTTTCCGGAATACTTCTGATTGTCATCAGAACCAATGGCAAAGCATCTGGCCATTTCAGTCCTGTAGCTTGACACATTTTTCCTAACCTGTTCTTGATTGTTCCATTTACTTGCTCTACTATTCCAGAAGCCTCTGGTCTGTATGCACAATGCAGTTTCTGTTTAATGCTAAGGGCTTCACAAATCAGTTTAACTAATTCGTTTTGGAAATGTGTTCCTCTATCTGTTTCAATCGTGACTGGAAAACCATACCTCGGAATGAATTCTCGCAGCAAAAGTTTTGCTACTGTGATACTGTCATTCCTTCTTGTTGGATATGCTTCCACCCAACGGGAAAACAAACAGACAACCACTAAAACATACCTCAATCTGCTGCAAGGTGGCATTTCTATGAAATCCATCTGCATTCTGGTGAAAGGACCCCTTCTCGTCCTATTCTCCCTAGACTCACTACTGTCTTTCTTCCTGGATTTAACTGTTGACAAGTCAGACATCTTTGACAAAGACTCTCAGCTATGGCTCTGAATTTTGGATTGTACCATGTTTGTCTAAAAAGTCTGATCATTGAATCTCTCCCAATATGGGCTTGCCCATGGTACATCCGTGCCATGTCAGAAATCATGCTATCAGGCATAACTGGTCTCTCATCCCTGTAAACCCATACATCAGTTTCTTCATGTTTCCTACATCCTGCTTTTAGCCAAGTATCTTTTTCTTCATCTTCTGCAGCCTCTTGTAACTGTCTCACCTCATCCCATGTTTCAATTGAGTTAGTAAAAAGCAATGGACAAGAAATATGCTCTCTCTCGCGGCATTTGTTTAAAGAAATCACATTCTTTGCACAGTACTGTGCCATTTCGTCAGCATATTTGTTGCCAACAGTAATGTAGTCTTCCCCATTTTTATGTGCATTGCACTTCACTACAGCAATCTCTTTAGGCAGCTGTATCGCCTCAAGCAACTTTTTCACAAAATCTCCATTCCTTATGGGTGTCCCTGCAGACGTCAAGAAATCCCTTTGTGACCAAATCTGACCAAAATCATGCACGACCCCAAAGCCGTACTGGCTGTCAGTCATAATCGTAACCCGTACATTTCTTCCCAACTTACATGCTTGAATCAGAGCTACTAATTCTGCAACTTGGGCAGACCGTACACCTTTCAGACAAGATGCTTCCAATACAGTTGCTACTGTGCAAACTGCATATGCTTCACTTAGAACTCCATCACTCGTTCTTAAACATGAGCCATCCACAAACAGAATGTAATCTGATTCTTTCAAAGGCTCATCTCGTATATCAGCTCTTGGTTTAGTACAGTATTCGAGCACATTCAGACAATCGTGATCTACTTCATCCATTTCAATCACATTCTCTTCATCTGGCAATGATGTTGAAGGATTCACATTCATACATCTGTCAATGGTCACATTATCTGCACTCAAGATTACCTTTTCATACCTAGTCAGCTGACTATGTGTCATGTATTGTGTTTTCGTTCTTGTCAAAAGAATTTCCACAGAATGGGGAACATACACTCTCAATGGATACCCCATCACTATGCCTTCACTCTGTTCCAGAATCACACAAGTAGCAGCAACCGCTTTCAAACATCCAGGCAACGCTTTTGCTACAGGGTCTAAAACAGCTGAAAAATATGAAATTGGTCTTTTCATAGTTCCATGTCTCTGTACCAAAACTGAAAATGCACATCCATCTCTTTCACTGCAAAACAGCTCAAAATCTTTCTCATAGTCAGGCATTCCTAATGCTGGAGCCTCACACAATTTCTTTTTCAGCTCTTTGAATGCTTTCATTTCTTCATCATTCATTTCAAAAGGATCTTTAACATCCTTCTTTGTCAGTTTCTGCAATGGTTTAGCAATTAGTGAAAAACCGCTTATCCATTGTCGACAATATCCAACCATTCCCAAAAACATTCTTACCTCTCTTTGTGTCATTGGAGCTCTCATTCCTTGAATCATTTTTATTCTCTATGTCGTTACCTTTCGTACTCCTTTCTCAATTTTATGCCCTAAATACTGGACTTCTTGTTTACAAAACTGCAATTTTGAAGGGGACACTTTATGTCCTCTTTTTGCTAAATGATTCAGCAAAGCAATTGTGTCATTAACACATGCTTCCTTTGTTTTTGATGCCAACCGTAGGTCATCAATATACTGAACCATTACTGACTTTTCTGCCATTTTTAAATCTTCCAATGATTTCTTTAGGATCTGATTAAAGATTGAGGGACTCTCTGTATACCCTTGAGGAATTCGGCACCATGCCAAAATACGCTCTCCAAACCTAAACGCAAATATTGGCTGGCTATCTGGATGTAATGGAATAGAGAAAAATGCATGACATAAATCAATCACAGTGTACCACTCTGCTTCGCGTGAAATCTGGTATAGAATCACGGCAGGGTTTGGTACTATTGGGCAACAAGGTACAACAATTTTGTTTACCTTTCTTAAATCCTGTACGATTCTATATGTTCCATTTGGCTTTTTCAGTCCCATTATTGGCGAATTACATGGACTGCTCATGATTTCTTTTAGAATCCCTTGTTCAATCATTTTATTTATTACTGGCGTTATTCCTTCAATTATTTCTGGAGTCAATTTATACTGGGGCGTATTTGGGTAACTCGTTCCTTCTTTTACTGAAATTTTTACGGGATCTACTCCTTTCATTAATCCTACATCTTCTCCTGTCAAGTCCCATACTTCTTCTTTTACTGTCCCTTTCAACTCAATTGGGATTTTCTCTGCATCAAATACAGGAAACAAATGATTTACTTCTGGTTCCAAATTTACCATTGTCATTTTGTACAGTACATCCTCATCTGGAGTTTGAAATGCAATTCCGTCTGGAGTACAATAAATTGTGCAGTTCATCTTACCCAATAAATCGCGTCCTAAAAGGTTAACGGGACTACAATCACACACCACAAATCGGTGCATTTCATTAAATGGACCAATTCTTACCTTTACTAATCTAGTAAGAGGCGTTTCAATTTGCTGTTTGGAAACTCCAACCACTTGTATATGTTCACCTGAGAGAGGAAGATTTGGAATTTCCACTGACCTAACAGTAGAACGGGTAGCTCCAGTGTCAACAACGAAGGTTATATTTGCACCATTCACTTCTCCATCCACAAATGGACCTGACTGGTCTACCTCTAGAGTTGCGCCAAGCACGCACTCTCCCCTCTCTTTCAGACACCGTCATGAGCTTTCATACGACTCATCCTCACTCTGTCGTAACCAATATTGTGAGATTTCAGCTGCACGTGACAACTGTTTTACCTGTTCTCCTCCGTAGAATCCTGTTTCTGCACTGTACTTCTGTTGATTAGCACTCTTGGGAAGTGGTGGTTGTGGCACCTGACCTTGTTGAGTAACTACCTCACTCTGCACCTGTGAATTTAATGTTTGATTTTCTACAATAGGTTTAGGAGGAAATTTACACTCGTTTCTCCAATGCCCTAGCTTTCCGCAATTGTGGCATGGCCACTTTTTCTTCGCCTCATCTATGCTCATTTGTCCTTTTCCTTTACCTATATTAGGTCGGGATTTAAACTGTCCTGTTTCACTGCTAGTATTATTCAATTGAGCTTCTTGCTTCTCTGCAACTTTCACCTGTGCCCACATGGCTTTTTCTTTCAATTTACGCTGTTTACTCTCAATTTCATCACTGCAATACTTAGCATATCTCAAAACATCATCCACTGTACTATTCTGCCACCCTATCAAATGCTGCTTAATCCTTTCACTTATCTCCGGTGTTAATCCATACACAAACCTATATACAAAATGACTCATGTCCTTCTCACTTAGCGTCTCATAACCACTATACTGTTTGAAAACCAACAACAATCTCTCATAGTACGCATGCACTGATTCTTTGCTTTCCTGTGTTGTTCTGTCTATTTTCACCCAATCTGTTTCTTTTGGTGGAATTTTATTCTTCAAAAAGGTAACTACCTGATCATATTTCCGCATCACTTCTGGACCTGGCGCTCCTGTTTTGGCATCCCTTGGATATTCTACAGTTGGCCAATCAATTGTAATCTTACATTCCGTCCATAAATCAGCAGGCACTACTATGTCAAACAATCCATCTAGATCTATCCACAGCACTTTTGACACCTTAACGAATCTCTCCACTTGTCTGTACCATTCTACTGGTTTCTCTCTCAATTTTGGGAAGTCATTTGTAAATGACAGTATATCCTGTCTGGTCCACGGAACATGCACATAACTACCACCTGGTGTTTCTCTCATTGGGTACTCTCTGGTAACTGGTTCCTTATCTGTCATTGCAAAAGCCAAAGATGCTTTATCTGTTGTTTTCTCATTCCTCCTTGTCCATCTGTTTCTCCATCTATCCACATCACCCCACTTTCTCAATAAAACAATCAGCTCTTTTATCTGGGTCAGTCTTCCTGATGTGTTCAAATTTTCTATGTCTTTCTCACAAAAATCTACTCTGTACGGTTTCTGCAATGTCCTCACTTTCACAAATTCCACTCCTAGTTCACCTGCAATCTCTTCCAATTTGTCATGTAAATTTCTAGCTCTCCATGTAAGACTCTTACACAAAAACATAATCTCATCATCCTGATAATTCTTTAGTTTTTCCGTTCCAATTGTTCCCAAAATCAACTCTTCCATGTCTATTTTTAACCTAATTACATCTAATGGTTTTTCTTCTGGTTCTTTTGCCTTTAGTGCTTTCATCCATTTGTTTAACTCTTCTGGAGTCGGACCTACAGGTGTACTATTTAATTCAATCCAATCACTGGTTCTTTCTGGTGTTCCTGATGCGGACTCTGTCACCATAGGTATTCTTCTAACCTCACTCTCATTTATCGTCATATTTGTAGGTGGACTTGGTCTACACGTACTCGCCGAATTGTGTGCACCTTCATTATTCAGTTCCATCCCTTCTCTTTTTCTTTGCACATGTGAATTCATGGGAATCACCAAAGAATGTTCATTTATTTTCTGATTTTCAAAAATTGGCATTACTGGACCTATCGTTACTGGTACAATTACAGCTTCCATATTCTTTGTCAATTCTCTTATTTTCTCTGTCAATTCTTTTGTCGTTTTTGCTAGTTCAGTTGCATTATCACTTTCTGTCTAATCATTTTGTGAAATTTTAAATGTTTCTTGTGACCTATTTATTTCATTTCTTCGTTCAGGTTTTTTATTCCTCCCAGTTTCCATTTGCGGTGCATTAGGTGTCACCACTACAGAAGTCTGTTGGTATGGAGGTGGGTTTCTGTTTAAAATATCTTCCAGCAATTCGTCATCCGTTTCACTACCACCATACACATACTTTTCTACCACTATATGTTTCTTTTTCTCAGTACACTTCCTCTTTGCTTCTTCCTCAACCGCAAAAGCTGGAAACAAACCTCCTGCCATGTTAGCGTATCTCCAACGCTTTACTCTGTCCTCATGATTTATTCCCCACAACCTTCCTGGTATAAACTCATGATTCTTCAATCCTCTGGATCTCTCTCGTTCATACATCTCATCTTCCCATTCCGCTAAAGCTTCAAACTGTGTTGGTCTAGGTCTAGGTTCCAACATTACCATCTTTTCTCGCAAATTCCGTAATACAGCTACATTAAATGAACCATTCTCCGGGAAAGCCAATGCTCCATCATTCTTTGTGTATTTTGTCCAATTTTCTAACCAAATGCATGTATGATATCCCTATTTCAGCATCAAATGTGAAGCTGGTGATTTCGGCGGAGGAATTATTTGTCCCTCTCTAGTCACTACCTTTTTGTCCTTCTTAAAGAAGTTCTTAACTTTCGACATCCAAGACGTTTTCTCTTTTCCATACTCATAGTACGTCATTATTCACAACCTTTCTCTCCTACAACAATCGGCAAAATCAACTCTGTTCCCTATGCGTTTATTTCAACCAATGCTAGCGCGACTCACACCAACGCTCCAATCACAACAATTTCTGTCTACGGCGCACTGTCCAATCCCAGCGCGGCTTTTGTCTACGTCACTTCTCTCCTGTTCTCATGTGACTAGCGCACTGTCCAATCCCAGCGCGGCTGTTGTCTACGTCACTTCTGCTCTTGACCCCTCCCTTACAAAATTTATCGGCAATTTCTTTTTCAACAATTCTTGTTAGTTACAACATTTTATCCACATTTCCATTGTCTGATTCACTAAACCGAAAAGATAGCTTCAACCATTCACACAAGAATTCTGTATTTTCCAGTAGGCAGCGCTTACCTCTACCCTACCACAGAACTTTCAGTTTCGTCGATAAAGTAGCACTTCCCTCTACCTTACCCTTCTTTCAAGCAAACGGTAAACCTGTTTCTCTGGGGATAAAACACATGTGGAGACTATACTGCTCCTGAGAATTAAGGCCAGAGTTTCACAAGAAAATCGATCACTATTTCACTTACACACCTTTTATACGCAAAATGTCCCTAAATAACACAACCTGTGTTATTACCAAATTGAACTCAGACAGTGTAAAATTCCATGCGACTTCTCTTGCCACACGTGTTCCACTTCCTACTTCCCGGAAGCGTGAAAACTTACATATAACATAACGCGACTCAACAAAAAGTGTTAGACATAAACTTATCAATAATCTATAATCAAAAATCAATAATCACCAAACTAATCTATAGTAACCATAACTCTGCTACCAAGAAATCTGATCCAGTGCTTACAATAAAAATAATTTCTCCTACTATGCTTTTGGGTCATCCAGGTGCAATTATTTCTCTAACACACACACTATATCCATATGACGGTGGGGCCCATAACACCGCATATACATTCACTTACTCATTTATTTCCCTGGATTTTCCTCCGACATGAAACCTAGGAGAAAAACGATTTGCTGGAAGGAGACGGGATACCTCTTTTATAAAGACACAATAATTCTCATTTGCTTTTAAGGTATTCCGCTCATTGGTCGATGGACCAACTAGTAGGAATCAGTTGATGGTGATTAAGACCAGCTCAATCACAATGAACTCTTTTACCAAAGCATTATTAATCATTATGCTAAAGAAAATCACTGAGTCATTTGTTTAAAGAATAATAAAGTTTATATAAAGTTTTGAATGCAGGTAATTCGAGATTAATTTATTATTCAGATCATTGCGTTTTATCATCAATTTAAGAATAGTTGTAAATTGCATGACACTTTTATTAGACCGAAAATGAGGTTATCATACTAAAGACTCTATAGATCAACCTATCTATCTCTCGAGGCAATCCTAATAATTCTAATATAAATCTTGTCAATTGCTAATTCTCCTAAAGCGGCATTTCATACTCAACTGGAAAAGGAAAATAACAGCAGCAGCATCAGCTCGTCAGCATCAGCAACCGCAAACTCTCCCATCTACAGCATCTAACTTCTTCAGCATCTCCCGCAGCATCCCGCAGCATTCTAACCCCCTCCCACCAAGAGTAGGTCTTCTTATACCCTAATTCTAGCTTACAGCATAAAATGTTTCTTCTTACATGGCGCGATTCATTCTCATTGGTCCAAAACTCAGGTCCCTATACATTCTAATCAAACTTCCTGGTCTTAACTAGTTCCGTGAGGAATGTCCATGCAAGCATCGTTTCCCACAGTTCATGCACTTGCTCATCCGTTTCGATCAGTCCAAATTGTTTCTTTTTCTGCAACAAATTGTATAATGGAGTTCTTTCTATTGATTCAACCAGGCTTCTCACGCTTCTTGCTGATCATCTTGGCACACATCTGCTCAGAAGGGTCACAGCAGCCTTGACCATACTTTCATCTTAGCCTCTCGGCATCAGCACGTGATCATCCCTTTGCAACAGCCTCTCTCCTCTATCACATGGTCGCATCCGCTCCTGCGCACTCTAGTAACTCACGGCCATTTTATATTACTGCTCGGCAGGCCTAAGCGCACTATTTCTAAAGAAAACAAAATGTTATTAAAACAATGAAATATAAACCCTTTCGTTTCCCTCCAGTCTTTCTACGTACCCCAATTAGGTATTACCTAGCAGAAGCAACATATAAAGCTGTACTTACTTACCATCGCTTTATTTTGCAACCACACGTTTTATTCAAAGCACAAAACATGCATTTTATTATCATTTCAGTACGCAAAATATTATGTTATATTAGAAACGTAAACAACTATTAGTTCATTACTTTGCACATTAAACTGCGTGTTATCCTTTCCCCAAACATGCATTGTTGGTTATTTACTTGAACGAACATGTTTATTATTATTATACGAAAATATTAGGAGGTTAACATTTTTATATTTACCCTGCTCCATCACTCCTGGAGGCTAACTTGCATTAGCCTGACAGCAGCTGCCCAGCAAATGCTTGACCTTAATGAGGTGTGAACACTGCTCCGAGAGTAGAACAATGGCTTAGACTTGGTGTAAGAAAATGTCTCTTTTTGCATGATCACCCCCAAAGTTTTGCACTGATGCTGCTGGTTTTTCAACTCTGAGAGTGCACAGAGGCCTGCTAACCAGAACTCAGTGCCAGTGTTCTGATTCTTAAAAGTGTAAATGTTAAACTGGCTATACCCAATTTGCATAACATTTACTTATTTACAACAATATTATGCCACCCTGCAGTGACAACGTAAAAACATGACTCCCACCTTGCCACTTCAGACTGGTAGTGCAGTTTTAAACTGCTAACTCGACTTTGCCATTTAAACAAATGGCAAAGTCCAAACCTCCCTTTTTAATATATATAAGTCACCCGTACAGCAGGCCTATCAAGTCCTAAGGCAGAGAAGACATTCAAGAGTGTGGACATAGAGGCCCTTTGGTAACTGCTCTGCCACTAGGGTGTGCCAGATAAACTTGTAAGAATCACCAGGAACTCTTACGAGGGAATGGCCTGCAAGGTAGTCCATGGAGGACAACTCACGAAAGCCTTCCAAGTGAGGACCGGAGTCTGCCAGGATTGTTTGCTCTCGCTTTTTCTCTTCCTGCTGGCCATTGACTGGATTGTGAAGAGATTCACAGCAATGAGAAGAAATGGGATCCAGTGGACATCTTGGATGCAGCTCAAGACCCAAGACTTTGCAGATGACCTGACCATGCACTCCCATATGCATCTGCAGATGCGAGAGAATATTGACAATGTGGCAGCCACATCAGCACAACTTAGCCTCAACATCCACAAGGGAATAACCAAAATCCTGAAGGCTAACATGGCCAGCAAAAGCTGCAGTCACTCTTGCAGGCGATGCACTAGAAGAGGTTAAGACCGTCACCTACCTGAGCAGTGTGACAGACAAGTGGCACGGCACAGACACCCACGTCAAGGCAAGAATCGGCAAAGCAAGAGCTGCCTCCATTCAGCTAAAGAAGATCTGGTGCTCCAAGGACCTAACACTGCAAACCAAGATCAGGCTTTTTAACACCAACGCTAATTCGGTCCTTCTGTATGGAGCAGAAACTTGGATGATAACAGTGACCACCACGAACAAAGTCCAGAATTTCATCAACACCTGTCTGAGGAAAATCCTCCAAATCCGCTGGCCAGCATCAATGACCTATGGCAGCAGACTTTCCAACTCCCTGCTCATGAAGAAATCAGGAAAAGACGCTGGGGCTGGACAGGTCACACCCTCCGCAAGCCCACATTAAACACCAGCAGGCAAGCCCTGACCTGGAACCCTCAAGGGAAAAGGAAAAGAGAATGGCCAAGAAACACCTAGCACCGAGGCCTTGATGCTGGTTGCAAGGAGATGGGTTACTCCTGGAGTCAGATTGAAAGAAAAGCCCATGGCAGAGATGGCTGGAGAGTCCTGGTTGATGTCCTTTACCCAAGGAGGGGTAGTAGGCATATGTAAGTAAGTATGATATCATCAGCATATAAAGCTATCTTATTTATGTAATTTAAGGACTGGAATGGTATTATCCCCTCATCTCTCCTGAAAGCCTACGCTAAAGGTTCTATATATAAGCCAAAACAAACTTGGGAAAGTGGACATCCCTGACGTGTCCCTCTAGTAATTCTCAATCTATCTGTTAATGAGTTGCTAACCAATATCTGCACTGAAGGGGCAATATAAAACCTTTTAAAACCTTTAATCAAAGTTATAGGAAGCCCAAATACCTCCCATACTTCCCATAGGTATACCCAACACACCCTGTGAAAAGCCTTAGCAGTATCAATTGTCATTATAGCTAATGGTTCACCCCTAGCCGTAGCAAGATCTATTATGGAAATTAGCAGGTGCATGAGGTCATGCATTTGTCTTCCCAGAAGGAAACCTTTCTGATCTAAACGGATAAATGTCCCAACTGCTTTTGCTTCTTGCTCATGTTACTGAATAGATTTTATAATCACTTTTATAATCTCTATTGACAGTGATATAGGGCGATAAGATTCCACTCTTTTCGGATCTTTGTTAGGTTTTAAAATTAGATTTATTACAGCTTCATCCTAACTGGGTGGTATTTCTTCTTTATTACTGAATATTATATTAAGCATTTCCACCCAACCCGGAATTATTATCTCTTCAGGAGCTTATAGAACTCTACTGGTAGTGCAACCGGATATGCAACATTCCCATTTCTCGAGCTAATTATCTGATTCAGCACTTCCTCTGATGGTATTTCTGCACTCAGTAATTTTGTATCTTCGGGATCTAGACCTGGAGGTTGTTGTTTTCTCAACTGCAACTCTCATCAGGTTCACATGTCTAGGTGTATAACAATCCAAATGCCTTTCTTATACCTTTTTTTTATCTCTGCAGGGTTTTCAGAGGCACTCTTACTCTCAACAATCATAGTTTACTGACATAGTGCCTGATTCACAGAACTAACTTACGTCAAAAACGTAAAGTTAGTACTTTTTGGTATTCACAGAATACACTTACTCATTTTGGTATTCACAGAATGAACCTACTCATTTCGGTATTCACAGAAGTTAGTAGTCCTAACTTTAGGACTCCTAAATGCCTTCTGTGAATACCGAAAGTCTTAAAGTTAGGATTTTTCTCAGTTTAGGAGTAGTAAAGTTAGGACTCCTAACTTTAGGACTCCTAAATGCCTTCTGTGAAATCCGAAAGTCTTAAAGTTAGGATTTTTCTCAGTTTAGGAGTAGTAAAGTTAGGACTCACTTTACTACTCCTAAACTGAGAAAAATCCTAACTTTAAGACTTTCGGTATTCACAGAAGGCATTTAGGAGTCCTAAAGTTAGGAGTCCTAACTTTACTACTCCTAAACTGAGAAAAATCCTAACTTTAAGACTTTCGGTATTCACAGAAGGCATTTAGGAGTCCTAAAGTTAGGAGTCCTAACTTTACTACTCCTAAATTGAGAAAAATCCTAACTTTAAGACTTTCGGTATTCACAGAAGGCATTTAGGAGTCCTAAGGTTAGGAGTCCTAACTTTACTACTCCTAAACTGAGAAAAATCCTAACTTTAAGACTTTCGGTATTCACAGAAGGCATTTAGGAGTCCTAAAGTTAGGACTACTAACTGCTGTGAATACCGAAATGAGTAAGTTCATTCTGTGAATACCAAAATGAGTAAGTGTATTTTGTGAATACTAAAAAGTACTAACTTTACGTTTTTGACGTAAGTTAGTTCTGTGAATCAGGCCCTTAATTCTTTGCTCTATCAACTCCTGCTTTCCATGCAGGCATCCAACAGCTCACCTCCCCATATTCATAGCATGCTAACTGAGAAGCCTGCGATCTGGCTCTTGCCTAACCTCAATCAATCCCCTCAAGGCCTCTTGTTTTCCTGACAGGTCGTCGCTAATATATTGACCCTTTGCCAAAGAATTTGCTTTAAAATTGCTTTTTCTGCCTTTTCAATATCTGTTTCCATCTTCCTCACTTTCTCTCGAATGTTATAGTCTTAATAGCCCTCACTGAGAATCCCTCGCATATATGCCTTAAATACATCCCACACCATAACAGACGAAGCGGTACCCTTATTCTACTTAAAGATAAATCTGGTATGCTCTCTAAGCTCTTCTTCAACTCCTTGGCCATCTCCCTTCCACCAAAGCCTACAATAGTTGCGTAGTAACCAAGACAGCGGAATGATCCGAACAGTGTGAAGGGATATGGACTACGTCCCTTATTTTGCTTGTAAGGGTATTATCCACCAAAAGCAAATGTCTATTCTAGAAGGGGTTCGGTACTTTTTACTATAAAAGGTATACTCCCTCTCTGCACTTGTCTTTACACACCATGCATCGAACAGGCCACAATCACACATCAAGCATCAAGCACTAAATACCTTGATAACCTTAACCATACACACTCCTTTCCTAGTAGATGTAGTATCTATCTCCCTGTCCAAATGAACATTAATACCACCACTAATTATCAGCGGGCCATAAAACTTCACTATAGTCAGACGTAAAGTTTCAAGGGGTCCAATATCGTCAGAGTTTGATCCATAAAACCCCACACAGGTAGACAGGGATGCACCACATTTAGGTATTCCAACTACTTCTTTCATTAAAAAATTACTCTATTTTTCAAAAGCAGTTTGGGAGTTTATAGTTTGCTGTTTTGATAATGCATAAATATTTTACACCTTTCCCCAAGTTAAGCCTGTCTCCAATGTGACATTGCTACCAGGAAATTGAGCTTCAGTTAATTTAGTGACTCAAGGGTTCACCCTAGCATATTACTGTTACTATTCCTTGAGGTAGGTGTTACACTTGGCATCCTTGGCGTGGTTTTCGCTGACTGTTTGCCTTCAGACCTTCTGTTTTGCTGACTTCATTTTTGCTGGCTTTAAGACTCTGGGCACTTTACCACTGGTAACTAGTGCTAAAGTGCATGTGCTCTCTGCTTTAAACATGGTAATATTGGCTTATCCACAATTGGCATGTATGATTTACTTATAAGTCCCTAGTAAAGTGTACTATATAATATGTGCCCAGGGCCTGTAAATTAAATGCTACTAGTGGGCATAGAGCACTGATTGTGCCACCCACTTAAGTGGCCCTTCAAACATGTCTCAGGCCTGCCACTGCAGAGCCTGTGTGTGCAGTTTCAAACTGCCTTGTCAACCTGGCAAGTTAACCCTCTTGCCAGGCCCTCTTCCTTTTATACATAAACGTCACCCCTAAGTTAGGCACTGATAGCCCAAGAGCAGGGTGCAGTGTATTTAAAAAGTAGGACATGTACTCTTAAGTATTCATGTCTTGGTAGTGAAAAATTCTAAAATTCGTTTGTCACTACTACAAGGCCTATCTCTCCCATAGAATAACATTAGGATTGCCTTATTACATTTTATAAGTGTATTTTCCAATTTCCCTGTTGCAGGGCCTGAAGCACTTCCTGCGGGTGAAAAAGGCAGCCCTTCCAGCTGCTACTGAAGACAGCTATGTCATCCAAGTAAGCAGCACTGAAAGCCTTCATACCAGACTAAACCTCCATACCAGACAAAACGTGGTTCACCAGCCTCTGGAAGGTGGCAGGGGCATTCATTAATCCAAAGGGCATCACTCTGAATTGGTAGTGGCTCTCTGGAGTGGAGAAGGCTGACCTCTTTTTGGCTCCTTCATTTTGGGCAATCTGCTAGTAAGTACCCTGAAGTAAGGTCAAAGGTACTCTTGAACTGGCAGCACCTAACCTATCAATCAGCTCCTCGGCCCGGAGGATGGGATGAGCATCAGTCTTGGTGACTGAATTGAGTCCCTGGTAATCTACACAGAACCTGAATCTGGTGTAGTGCCCAATGGGGCAGCTTTTGGTACCAGCACCACAGGGCTGGACCAGGGGCTACTGGAGGGTTTATTCACCCCCAACTCCAGCATTTTAGAAACCTCATCTTTGATGCTAGCCCTCACTTTGTCAGTGTGAGCTAGTGGCTACGCCGGTCGCCCTGCCCTCCCGCTAGCAGGTACACAGGAGACAGTATGGGTAGGGTTCGGTCTCTTTTTATTAAGGGTTTCTTCCTGTTTATCCCAATAGTTCTTGGGTAATTATGTCTTTTCACAGACTTGGGAATGTCAAGAAATGAAAGTCACAAATGGGGTAAAACACAATGAAGTCCACGTCCACAGGAAGCTATCTTCTTCTTGTAAGGATTCCGTCCCAGCCTTGTTTTTCTCCTCAGGGGGATACCGGAAAAAGGAATATAAAACAAAAAAAAGGACACAGTCAGATCACTTTGGTCTGATGCAGTTTTTAGGGAAGAGTGCTCCCGTCACCCGTGCTCTCTATCGTGTCGTGCCTAGGTGCCAGGAGGATTTTAGTGTTTCGGGGTAGTGTGACCCATAACCCCCGCCCACCAGCCCCTAAAAGAAAAAACTCGGGCTTGGGGCACTTGCCTGGACCCACGATCCTCCTGGGCCGCAGGGTTGGGAGTCCCAGCCTCCTCTTCTCCTGTTGGAGTGCTGGACTCAATGGCGCTGCTCCTGGAGCGGTCTCCTCTCTGCTGCTTCTCCTCCTCAGTCGGGAATGATTCTCCGGTCCTCTCACCCGCGTCTGCTTCTTTTTCCTCCACGTCCTTCCCTGGCTTGATTCCCGGCGTCTCCTTGTCCTCCTTGACTCCGCCCAGCTGCTCTCTGGTTGGTGGCCCGTCGATTCCTGCTTGGGCCGCTGGACTGCTCACCCTGCTTCCAGTCCAGAAAATGGCAGCCGCCATGTTGGAAACGTCGTGAGGACCCGCCGTCGCGGGAGCGAAACCCTCACACTGCCTCCCTTCCAGGAATGGACGTATTGGCCATTCAGACACAGGACAGCAGGAAAGGAAGTCCACGTTTGTCTGCAGCCTCCCAGGAACATGCATGGTACGAAAGGAGAAGGGCTGCAAAGCAAGGAACAAGCGGGGCCCTTTAGGGTTAGAGGCTTTGTTTTGGGACAGCCAAGTCAAGGGGGCATGATCGGTTAGTAGAAGAAACTGTCGTCCTAAAAGGTAATATTGAAGGGCCTCTATTGCCCATTTGATGGCCAGGCATTCTTGTTCTATGGTAGCATACCGAGTCTCCCTAGGAAACAGCTTGCGACTTAAGAACAAGATAGGACGAAGATCCCCCTTCTCATCGGTCTGGGAGAGGACAACGCCAAGGCCCCTGCCAGAGGCATCGGTTTGGAGAACAAAGGTTTTCTGGTAATCGGGGCATGCAAGAACAGGGGCATTGCATATGGCCTCCTTTAGTTGTATGAAGCTCTGTTCTTGAGGAGGTGACCAGTGGAGGGGTTTCCCTGACATGGCTTTAGTGAGCAGGTCTGTGAGAGGACTAGCGATAGCTGAAAAGTGAGGGATGAACCGTCGATAGTAACCTATCAGCCCTAGGAAGGAGCGGACGTCTTTCTTGGTGGTGGGGCGTGGGATGTTGGTTATTGCTTCTAGTTTCCTGCCTGTATGTCGTATCCGAGGTATTTAATGCGATCTGTATCAAAGGTGGTTTTCTTGGGGTTGATGGTGAGACCGGCCTTTTTGAGTGTGTGCAAAACCTTTTCAAGGTGGACGAGGTGAGTCTCCCAGTTGGGACTGTGGACGACTATATCGTCCAAATACGCGACTGTGTAGGTTTGGTGGGTGTGTAATAGGACATCCATCAACCTCTGAAACGTCGCCGGGGCGCCGTGCAGGCCAAAGGGAAGGACCTTGAAATGGAACAAGCCAGAGGGGGGTGGAGAAGGCTGTTTTTTCTCGGGCGTCTGGGGACAACGCAGTTTGCCAGTACCCTTTTGTGAGGTCGATTGTGGACATCACCCTGGCGTCTCCCAACCGGTCTATGAGCTCATCCTCCCAGGGCATCGGGTAGGCATCGAATTTAGAGATAGCGTTTAGTTGTCGGAAGTCTATGCAAAATCTTATGCTTCCATCAGGTTTGGGGACAAGGACGACTGGGTAGGACCAGGCACTGTGGGAGGGTTCTATTTTACCCGCTTCCAGCATGGCTTGTATTTCTTGGTCTACCACCTGTCTCCGTGCGGCGGGTATGCCATAGGGTCTCAGCCTTATGGGCCTTGCTCTTGCTGTATCTATGTGATTTTCAACCAAGGTTGTACGTCCTGGTATCCCTGATAGAACATCAGAAAATGAGGAACATAGGGACAACAGCTGGTGTCTCTGTTCTTCTGTCAATTGCTCTCCTAACTGAACAGTCTCGGGTTTTTCAGGGGTGGGAGCAACCGTAGGGATTTCAAGGGGCCTGTCAAGGCTAATGTGGTGTACTGGGACGTCTTTGCATGGAGTCATTGGTAAGGGACCTTCCCAGGCTTTTAAAAGGTTGGCATGGTATGTTTGCCCTGTTTGGGTTTTGTGTGGTACGGCTACACGATATGAAACTAGGGTTACCTTATCCAAAACCCTGTAGGGACCCTGCCATGTGGCCAATAATTTTTTTCCGTACTGGGTAGCAATATCAGGACAAGGTCCCCTACCTTGAATTCCCTTAGTTTTGTGTTCTTATCGTACCATCGCTTTTGTTGCGTCTGGGACTTCTCCATGTTCGCATGGACCTCTTCCCAAAGAGACGTTAAGTTGTCCCATAGAGTCCTACTTAATTGCAACAATGGCTTGCTTTCGTCTTCTTCCTCGACCCATTGTTCGACTGCCATATCGAGAAGTGTACCGGGTTGTCTGCCGATCAACAGTTCGAATGGAGAAAACCCAGTAGACTTCTGCACATGTGTTCGTATGGCGAACAAAACCAAGGGCTATTGACGGTCCCAGTCCCTCCCTGCTTTGTCTATGGTTTTTCTTGGCATGGTTTTGATTGTCTTATTATATCTCTCGACCAAGCCATCCGTTTGGGGGTGATAAACGGCCGTACATATCTGTTTAATGCCTAACAGGTTACATATCTGTTTCATGAGGCGTGACATGAACGGGGTGCCCTGGTCTGTTAAGAGCTCTTGAAGAAACCCTACATGGGAGAAAAAGGAGACCATGGCCTGGGCTACGCTGTGGTAGTTGTGCTAGTTAGGGGAATTGCCTCCGGGTACCTGGTGGCATAATCCATCAGAACCAATATAAACTGGTGTCCACGGGCGGAAGGAAGTAGAGGCCCTACGAGGTCCATACCCACCCGTTGGAACAGTGTGTCGATTATCGGTAGAGGTTGTAGGGGGGCACGGGGAAGGACGGGATTATTCACTAGTTGACATCTAACACAAGCAGCACAATACCGAGCCACTTCCTGATACACTCCGGGCCAGTAGAATTTGTTTAATAAGTACTTCAACGTATGTTCCTTCCCATAGTGCCCACCCCCTGCCTGGCTATGTGCAAGGTCCAACACGTACTCTCAAAAGGGTTTGGGGACCAATAACTGTTCTTTGGCTTGCCCTGTCTCCCTAGTTATCCTGTCTAGCAGACCCTTTTTAACACAAAAAAGAGGGTCTACCTTCTCTGGGTGATCCTCTTGAGCTTGGTCCCAGGCATGTTGTAGAGTCGTATCATCCCTCTGGGTGGCTCGGAAGTTCCGGCTCGGTGTCTGTAGTTCATCTGGGGAAACAAGGATAGGAGTAGACAGGACATCATAGGGCTTACGATACAAAGCTCATTCTTCCCTCTTTTCTCTATGGGTTTTTGTTCGTTTGATGAAGGGCCCTCTATATGGGTCTGAGAAAACGGGGCGCTTCCCAACCACACCGTCATGGCCGAAGGGGAAGAAAGGGTTGATAGATACTCATGAAACCGGGGAAGGTTGGTCCCTATGAGGACGGTCTCAGGAAGCGAGGGTATCACCCCCACCTTTCTCAAGAGGGGTTCCCCATCTATGGTCAGGAGGACCTCTGCCAGAGGGTACATTTTCTTTTCTCCATGTACACAAGTGACCTGTATGTGCTCTATCTCTAGGGCCTGAGTGTTTGGTATGAGCTCTTTACTGATGACAGTATGGTGACACCCTGTATCCAATAAGGCTATCACTAGTTTCCCGTTCACCAATATCTTCTTCTGATACCTCTGATGCGAGTCCCCTGCTATGTAAATGCAACCTCGGGTATACCCTACTTCCATGAGATCCTGGGGAGGGGCACGAGAAGGACATTGACCGGCTATGTGTCCCCACTCTGCGCAGTGGAAGCATTGCGGTCCCTGTAATGATTGTGATCCTAAGGCTGGTCGGGGTGTATGTCTTATCGGGGGAGGGATAGGTCGACTTTCTGTGGTTGTCTTAGGCGGAGGTCGGGGTAAGCCTATGGGGAAGCGCTGTGGTTGTGCCCTGAACTCAGGGGACCTATGATAGGCGCATGCCAAGTCAACGGCCGTAGTAACAGTAAGATGGGGATGTTGTTTAACCCATGTCCGGGTATGAAGGGGGAGAGCCTCGAGATATTGCTCCAGGTAGACCTTGTCGGTCACATCATCTATGGATGAGGAAGATGGTTGCAGCCACCAGTTCCCTAGATCCCTTATCCTGTAGTATAGGGCACGAGGGTTATCCCCAGCTGTCCATTTCTCTTTTTGGAAGCGGGCGCAGTAGTAATCTTGGTCGCATTCTAACCTCTCCAGAATGGCTCTTTTTATTTCGGCATAGGGGGTAGTCCCCGCAGGGTTGGCAGCCTGAAAGGCAGCTTGGAGTTCGCCGGCCAGCAAAGGGGCTATGTATTGTCCCCATCTCTCTGGTGACCAGGCAGCCGTGGAGGCAACCCTCTCGAAATTCACAAAGAAGAAATCGGGGTCGTCATCCTCCTGGAATTTCTGTAGGACTGTGCCGGGTACATTGGGGTGTACTCGTGCTTTTGTTATGTCATCAGTAAGGCGCAGGATAGCTGTGTCCTGGTCTTGTTGGTTCGATGACATAAGGGACGCCTGGTCTTACAGTGCTGTTTGTAGTGCCTCGCGCTCCCATTGGGCCATCTTGGTTTGTTCCTCAAATACTAACTGTAGGTGACGTTGGCCCTCTGCTAGCTGGGTTATCATTGCCTCAATGGTGAGGGGTCATGTCATAACCACTAGACACTGAGATCCCACTTCTGACACCACTGTGAGCTAGTGGCTACGCCGGTCGCCCCGCCCTCCCGCTAGCAGGTACACAGGAGACAGTATGGGTAGGGTTCGGTCTCTTTTTATTAAGGCTTTCTTCCTGTTTATCCCAATAGTTCTTGGGTAATTATGTCTTTTCACAGACTTGCGAATGTCAAGAAACGAAAGTCACAAATGGGGTAAAACACAATGAAGTCCACGTCCACAGGAAGCTATCTTCTTCTTGTAAGGATTCCGTCCCAGCCTTGTTTTTTTCCTCAGGGGGATACCGGAAAAAGGAATATAAAACAAAAAAAAGAAGGACACAGTCAGATCACTTTGGTCTGATGCCGTTTTTAGGGAAGAGTGCTCTCTATCGTGTCGTGCCTAGGTGCCAGGAGGAGTTTAGTGTTTCGGGGTAGCGTGACCCATAACCCCCGCCCACCAGCCCCTAAAAGAAAAAACTTGTGCTTGGGGCACTTGCCTGGACCCACGACCCTCCTGGGCCACGGGGTTGGGAGTCCTAGCCTCCTCTTCTCCTGTTGGAGTGCTGGACTCAAGGGCGCTGCTCCTGGAGCGGTCTCCTCTCTGCTGCTTCTCCTCCTCAGTCGGGAACGATTCTTCGGTCCTCTCTCCCGCGTCTGCTTCTTTTTCCTCCACGTCCTTCCCTGGCTCGATTCCCGGCGTCTCCTTGTCCTCCTTAACTCCGCCCAGCTGCTCTCTGGTTGGGGGCCTGTCGATTCCTGCTTGGGCCTCTGGACCGCTCACCCTGCTTCCGGTCCGGAACATGGCAGCCGCCATGTTGGAGACGTCGTGAGGATCCGCCGTCGCGGGAGCGAAACCCTCACAGTCAGACAGCCTATAAGTTTTATTTTTGACAGGGAGGCTATCTCCTGTGTCCACATCATGGGTACACAGGTGGGTAGTCCCAGGAGTGAAGGAAAACAGAGAGGAGAACTGTCCCAGCAACTGGCGAAAGTCCCTCTGCTGTTCTGAAGTCAAGGTAGGGCAGAGGTTTACACTTTCCACTGACCCATCCTTCTAGTTGGAGATCAGGGAGAGGTTCACTCTCCTCTTACTCCTCTTCATCCTCTCATGAGATGGGCGATATGGAGCACCCTGTGGTGGTGCCTTCGGGTCTTGAAGTCCGCCAAGTATGTGACCTCTAGGGGTGGCAAAGATTCCGCTGTGCCGGCGGAGTTTGCGGAGTTTTGCCCACTCTGCGTTCCACTTGGAATTCGGAGTTCCGGCAAAACTTTGCCCATCGCGGCGCACCAACGTTAAGTTGGTGAGTGAATATTTGCATCCCCAGCACAATTGTCGGGCACTAGAACGCCTCCCGGCAAGAATTCTCAACGCGGGCACTCCTGGAAGGTCGCCACTATTCACATTGAGAAAGCTGCTGCTCAAGTAGAAAATCTACTCGAGCGGCAGAAGGAAGCAGCATCCTCTGGTGTGCCACGTGGTGCTGTTCATGCTGATTTTACAGCACAGAACAAGCTCCTGGCACTAATAAGCAGCACAATGTACCAAATTCCGCCCGCTCGGGTAACTCCGCGGAACCTCGCAGAGTTTTCATGTAACTCCGTGGAATTCCTGGGAGTTCTGCCCACCCCATGGGACCTCCCCTTTCCTCTAAACTAACTCATAGGGCCCAGTCCAACAGTCTTAATGGGCCCTGGGCTCCACAGGCTCCATCACCCATACTTTCTGCCCAAGCTGTAATTCCACAGGGGTAGCTGTTTGGTCATCCTACTGTTTTATCAACTCCTGGCTAGCCTCTAAGTTGTCAGAAGCTTGCTTCCATAACTTGGCCATCTGGCTCCGGAAAACCAGCATGTAGCTAACCACATCCTGGGGAGGCTTCCTGAGAGCTTGCTCCCTCCTCTCCTTCACCAGCCCACAAGGTACCCCTATAGAATGTGAAGGACTGGTCTCACACACCACCTGGTGTCATGCTTCATCATAGACCAGTCCTCGCCCTCTAAAAACTTGGTTTGATAGAGGGCGGGCATACACCTGACGACAGGGATGCACTTCTAAGCTAAGTGGGGGCCCATATATACAAAAAGTGAGTTAAAAGGCCATTATAGATGTCAAATTAATTTTAATGTGACTGGCATCTATATGGTATTTAAAAAGAGTGATCGGTGCCGTGGGGATTCTATTGTCCCCCCACCGAATTTGATGTGGTCGACATGTTTCTGCCTATCGGCCCCATGGGCTCTACGGCATTCATCAGGACCTAGAAGAAAGATTGGCGGGCTGAACTCTTACCAGACTATGGTGGAAGAGTTCCCACTATGTGGGGTGACGAATCACACACCACTGAAAACGGCCTTATTCTAAAGCCCTAATGTTGGGACTAGGAGCCCCATAGGAGGGTAAGTGCAGCAGACCCCTTCAGTCGAGTGTATCGTGGTGCGTCCTCCACGTTTTCACCTATGTGTGCTCACTTCCCCTCCTCGACGGTCTTCACTCACATTATAAAACACTGTAGTATCTAGAAACATCCAGCTGGGAGCGGCCCCATTTGTGATTATTAGTTTATGACGGAGGCTGCCGGTTCCCAGTACCCCGTGCCTCTGGTTCCCTTACCCCAGATCTCCTCTGGGCCTTGTGGTTACAACCCCTATAGAATGACCATACAGAAGCTCAAAGGATCAAAATCCCACCCCTTCTGTGGTACTTGTCTGCAAGCAAGGAGAAGAAATGGCAAGGGGACGTCCCATTTACGCATCAGGGCCTCAGGCAGGCCCTTGATCATGCCTTTGAGGGTCTTGTTGAATCTTTCAATGATCCCATTGGTTTGTGGATGGTAGCAGGTAGAGAACTTGTAAGTCCACACGTCTTCCACATTGACTGCATATAAGCAGGCATGAAGTTGGTACCCCTGTCAGACACCACTTCTTTGGGGAAACCCACTCTGGTAAAAATCCCCATTAGGGCCTTAGCCACTGCAGGTGCAGTTGCAGTCCTCAGAGGTATGGCCTCTGGGTATCTTGTGGCACGATCCACCAGTACCAGGATAAACCTGTTGCCAGTTGCTGTCTGAGGATCCATAGTCCCTACAATGTCGATGCCCACCCTTTCGAAGGGGGTGCCAATGACAGGCAAGGGATTAAGGGGTCTTTCAGCATCTGTCCAATCTTCCCACTGGCCTGGCTGGTCAAGTAAGTCCTGCAGAATGTATCTGAGGAAATCTTCATCCAGGGCTACTAAAAGAGGGGACAAGCTTGGCAAAAGTCTTGTCTTGCTCCAGATGTCCTGCCAGGGGTATCTCATGAGCCAGCTCCAGTAGGAAGGCCCCCTAGCATCGGAGAATGACCAGTGCCCTTGTTGCCCCATGAACAGGTGCCTTACGCTCTCCATGCAGGAGGTTTCCCTCCCCGTAAATTCAATGATTCCCGAAGGCATCATCTGCTGCCTGGGCTTCAGCTTGTTACCTCATGCCCTCCAGGGTGGGGCACTCCTTCTGTGCCTTGTAGAACTACTCCTTGGTGGGTCCCCCATCTACCTGCCATCCAGCAAGTTCAAACAGGTCATCAAGGGAGTCAATGTCCTCCTCAGTGGGCTCCAGGGCAACCTCCTCTGGCGCTCCATCTACCTCTGCTGGGAGACATTAATGCGATACAAAAGGGGATGATGGACGGAACGTTTGAGCCAATCAAACACTCACCCCCAGTCAACTGATCTGGGTTTAATCCATCATCATTCTTTAGCTCACTCCACCACCCCAGTTCAGACATGGCCATATGCAAATCAGTCTGACCCTGAACTGGGGTGGTGGAGTGAGCTAAAGAGCACTTAGGAGGGTGCCACCACTCCTCCCCCCTAGGCAGCCTAGCCCCGCCTCACAAAACTACCCCAGCACCGAACAATAAAATGATAATAACATCTTGTTATTAACATTTTATTTTTTCCTTTTTTGCCGTGCTGAACGGCAGTGGGGCGACGCTCCTCCGCTTAGCGGAGAAGCTGCCCCTGGGCAACCCAAACATTTCTAGGTGTGACTTGAGCTCCACTTCCTTCCAGGTAGTGTGCTCAAGCTCATTTCTAACAAACAGTCCACAGGCATGGCAGGGCTCACAGCAACTTTCGGAAAACCTGTGGACCCCCCCACTCAAATGGAACAAGGACCACTGAATTATGACCCTCACGGTTGTCAGCCACCACAACCTGGTGGAATGCATTGGGCATAACTTGCTTTGGGGCCACCAGCTGACTCCTTACCATAGTCATGCTGGCTCCTGAGTCACTCAGAGCCTCAACCCCTTGCCCATTGATAGTAACCCACTGCCTATACTTTGCAGTATTGGAGGGCACATGGGTTTTAAGAACCATCTCAATATCACCCAGGGGCACTAGGGTAACCTTAGTGAGCCCCCTCCCACCCCCCCACTTACTGGGAGAAACTCCTCCCCAAGCATTATACCTGCTACCCTTGGTGTCTTACCTACGGTAGGAGGCTGTGCTCTTTTTGGGCACTTGGGATCCCCCATGTAATGTCCATATTTGAAGCACTCATTGCATTTGGGATTATTTTTCTGATTCTTGTCAGGGAAGCTATTTTTCTGGTGGCCAGATTGGGAATGATACCCTTTCCCCTTTGATCTACTCTGGGGGCCTAGAGAGAACTCATTCTCCCCCACCCTCCTTCTTCTGGTGGGATCCCTGACCAACCTTTTCGGAGTCCCCTTCCAATGCCTTCTTGGACACTCTGGTGCTCACCCAGATGTCCGCCTTCCCAGCAAGCTTCCTAGGATCAGTCAGCCTGCTATTAACCAGGTGTTGGTGCACTTCTAGAAAACAAATATCTAGCATGTGCTCCTTCAAAATAAAGTTGTACAGCCCAGAATAGTCATCAACCTTGCTGCCCTCACCCAGCCCTTCAGTGCCTTGCTAGCATAGTCAAGAAAGTACACCCATGTTTGTGTAGAGAGTTTGTGGCTGCCCCTGAACCTCTGTCTATACCTCTCAGGTGTCAGCCCAAATTTACTAACAAGTATGGCTTACATCGGGCGCACTGTGTTTGATCCTATATCTCTAGTGTCAGGAGTGTGTCCCTCCCCCATCGGCATATATCTCCACAAGCTACCCCTCCCCAGAACTCCTCAGGAACCTTGTGCACCCTTAGAGCCACCTCATAGTTGGAGAACCATTTGTCAATGTCATCCTCCACAACAAAAGTGGTACCAAATCCTTTGGGATGTGAACTCTCCCTTCTCCAGCAGATACTGGATGTATGCTGCCACCACTACTGCTGAACTCCAGTTGCATGCAGGAGTGGCCCATTCAGGTAAGAGCGGTGAGGCGGGATGGGAGGGGGAGTCAACAGACGACGGCAAGGGAAAATAACATTTTAAAAAAGAAAAACAATTACCTTGCGCTCGCCGCACGGCCGCCTAGGCGATGCGGCGAGCGCAAGGTAAGTGTTTTTCTTTTTTTTACATTTTATTTTCCCTTGTCGTCGTCTGTTGACTCCCCCTACCCCAGCCCACCGCTCTTACCTGCATGGGCCGCTCCTGCTTGCATGGTTCTAACGTCCAGCTCTCTAAGGCTTAGCTCATGGGCCATTCTCCTTTCCTCCATGGCCAGCCTCTTCTCCTCTAGAGCTTGCTCTTTCTCCAATTTGGCATGCTTGTGCTCTTTCTCTAGTTTTGCATGCTATAGCTTCTGTCCTTCAGCACCTCTGGGGACAGGTTCCTAGATGACACGCTGCTCCCTGCACATGGTTGGACTTCCAGTCCTGGGAAGATGTTCCCTCCCTCTCCAACAAGTCGCATGTCAAGACTCTCCTGCAGGTGTTGTTCTAAATCTTCCTCAGATTCTAATCCTTCCTCCTCATTATCTGTGTGGTTCTAGTGAGCTTCTGCCCGTGCTCTCAAAGCTGTTTGGCCCTCTGCTTTCTTAGCACTCCCTTTGGTAAACAACCTCTTCCCTTGGCAGAATCGCTTGAACTGGGCCACAGTGTAGCTCTCTATGTCAGCCAACTCAAACTCCATTTTTTCAGGTTAGGTCGCAGACACAACAGAAAAAAATGGGAATAGGGAAAACTTTGGAATAATCAAAAATTTTAATTAGTGAGAATTGACCCGAATTGGTCTAGATTTGGAGTAGTAGTGTAGACCAAGTGTTGCAAAGTCCTCCTCTGTGCCCTGTGCACCCCCATTTTTTGGTGACTGGTACTGGTGGTAACTGACTCTGACTGTCCCTGGGCTCTGTCTAACCAGGCCCAGGACCAGTGCTATGTTGTAAACACACAAATACATTAGGGTACACTGTGTGTAGGGTACACCTATATTTGGCATGATCTACACTATAAGTCGCTAGTAGATATTAGGCCAGGGTTATTAAAACTACCTAGCATATAATAGGGCATGGTTGTTTAGAGGCCAGCAGCCTTTGTTGCACTTGCATTTGTGCACTGCTGAGAGCCTGAGGTCATTTTACAAGCAGCCCTGTGTTGCAGCACTGCTTTTAAATGTAAATTGTGCCCAAACTGGACTTTGGTGGTAGGGGCACTTAAAAGGTTGTATACTACAATAGTTTGGCATTTTAGGTACCCCAGTGTCTCCCTTCGGTGTCCCAGGTCTGGGGGGTCATTATGTAAATTATAATTATAAGGAGGGCCCTTATAAAATATGTTTTACATGCCCTGGGGATAGAGGAATTGCACATTTCACTCTCCCCATTGTAGCAAAGTGCCTCCCAAAATCAACTTTGGTGCTAGGAGCACTGTGGAGTGAGGATCTACACTATATTTGCACATTTAGGACCCCTAAAGTCCCCCTTAGGTGTCCCTGGGGTGAGGGGTCATGTAACTATAAGCAAGGGCCTTATAAAATATATTTTATATGCCCTGATGATGGAGAAATTGCCCATTGCAGTTTCCCCATTGTAGATGCCTAGCACCATAGAATAACATGGCAATAGTTTATAAATGCTTACATATTGATAGGAACTACATAAAATACCATTCAAGGACTTAGGAGAATGGTATTGATAAATCCAACAATATGGCAGGCTTAAGGCAGGAATTTGCAGATCGTGGGGGGAGGAGAACTATGGAAATGAGCCATAATGGAGATTGGTTTAACTAGTTCTTGCTCCTTTGCTGAGATTTCAGACATCCCGAATTTCAGAGGAATAGTGCTTTCCGGGAGAAGATTATGCCACACTTTGGAGGAAGTGGTCATGCTCTGGGGTGTTACCCTGCACACCATTGGACAGGATTGCTCTCCTCCTTGAGCCCTGAGAACACTAAGTAAATATGTGACAGGTGCAGAGCCTCTCAGATCTGCTGCTTGAAACTAAGAGAGGAAGAAGGCTTGCCAAACTGGAAACTCAGGCCCTGTATTCTGACTGACTGCGCCTGCTACATTATCTGGAACTACAGCCCTTTGGGTGTACCTTGCTTCAAGAGAAATAAAGAGTAGACTCCCTGCAAGTTACATGTTAACAGAGCTCACCTGGATCATCACCACTAACAATCTCCTGTCTGGAGTGTGTCTAATGGATTTGTAAGGGTTTTGTCCAGGTGCATTGTGGGACTAGTGATCCCAAACTTTCAAGGACCATCTTGGAGATTCTAGACCCTTGGACTGTATTTTGGGACTCTTTGGACCCTCAAGAGGAACTTCAGGAAGAAGTTCCAGAAGTTTGGAGCAACTTTGGAAGAAAGCTCCACCGCGAGAGGCAAGCCAGCCACCTTCAACCGCGAGCCGGCCTGACCTGCTGGCTCGTCAATCTGAAACGCTCCAAAGGTCCGACTTCCAGAGTTTGACCGGGAGCTCCCTGAAAAGCAAGCCGGTAAGCCCTCACCGCATCCAGACTGGTTAAGAGCATCGATGGACCCCGGCAGAAAAACTTCCAGAAAAGTTTATAAGTCTGTAGGTAAATTCTGACCGAGGCCTACCTCGAGGGTTATCCGAGCAAGGCACCATTGTGGTCGGCCTTAAACTTTAACTTTGTCCCGGTCATATCTCCGGTTCCCTATATTGAATGTTTGTCTTTTTGATGTCATTTCAAAGATACAAATATTTTCTATTTTTTTAAATTGGTGTTGGATTTTTTTGTGTGTTGTTTCTTAATTATTTACTGAATTGATGTTTTTAAAGGATTTACATATCTGTCTCCTAAGTTAAGCCTGCCTGCTCGTAGCCAAGCTACCCAGGGTTGAGCATGGGAATAATTTATTGAGACATGTACTGAGCCCTAGACTGTGTTAGTGGCCTTATTGCCAGTGATAGATGCATATTTACCACTACTAAGAATCCACTTTCCAACACCAAGTCACTGTATGGCACTGCACAAACACAAGTCCTATCCTCACCGTTGATCAACAATGTTAGAAAGTGGGTTTCTGGTTGGCAGAGGTATGCACCCTGCCCAAGCAGGAACCATAATCGTAGTCAGGATAAGTCAGATACACACCATAAATTAACCTGTGTTCCCCCTCGGTAGCTTGGCAGAGAGCAGTCAGGCTTAACTTAAGAGGCAATGTGTAAAGTACTTGTGCAAATCTTCAAACAATAACACAGTGAAAACACCACAAAATAACTCCACACCAAGTTAGAAACATAGCTTACATTTTTATGAACAAAACAAGACCAAAACAACAAAGTAGGGCACAGAGAAGAGCCGTGGGGAGCACTGTGGCGGAGAGCATGAGATTGAGAACTATGGGGGGGAATGACCTGAAAAGATTGCTCCAAAAGAAAGGAGGCGAACCAGGACAGTGCAGGTCCACCTATGGCAATTTCCTGTAAGTGCTGGAGCAGGGTTTTTTGGGACGCCATATCAAACAAGACTCTTAAGTCAAGCATGATCAAAGATGTGGGTCTGCCTTCATCTAGAGTGCAGCGGAGTTGCTCCGTAACCGCAAGAAGTGCAGATTCCATGCTATGCACTGGCCTAAAGCCATTCTGAGAGGTGTCCAAAATCTGGTTCAATTCTAGAAGCTCAGTTAAGATGGCATTGACATGTCTCTCTGTTACCTTGGCAAGAAAAGGCAGGAGAGAGATGGAGTAAAACCTTTCAGGTTTGGAAGCATCCAAAGAAGTTTTCTTCTGGAGGGGCATAACCTTGGCATACTTACAGGGACCAGGTACAGATGCCATACAAAGAGAGATTAATCAATTCTAGGCAGGGTGGAAGGACTGTCCTGAAGTTTAAGGAACACATCTGGCTTGAAAGGGTCAACAGATGAGCATGATTTAACTTGACTGCAAAGAGTACATAACTCAGACAGACAAAGTGGAGATAGAGAATTGAACAAGGGCGGGGCAGTGCTAGTAGAGCCATCTGGCCTCGTGGAAATAGCGTTCGGGGTAATGGTCAAATAAATATCATCTGTCTTGCCAATAAAATACTCTGCTAGCTTCTCACAATGAGCATCGGAAACTTCAGTGGAATCCACTGAAAGTACTAGCTTTGTAAAACTGTTTAAATGGTGAAACATTTCTTATGCAGGGTTATTGCTACTACTAATTTTATTTGTAAAATAGTTTGCCCTTGATTTCCGAATCAGTTTGTGGTAGGACTTAATAGCTGCTCTGTATTGTGTTTTTTACAGAAGGATCAAGATATGCAGTTATGGAAGTGCCCTCATGTCTCCATGGGCACTTTGGCCCAAACCATTGGAGCACCAGGTCTCAGTCTCTAAAATTGAGAAGCCGGGCAATAATGGGTCGCGGTGGAGCTCCCGGAATGCGGTCTTCCAGTTATCCAATGCACCCTGTCCACGAGAAGAACTTAGGAATCTTGTCAGCCAACACCTTCTCCATCAAGCACTTTTCGACAGAGTTCCGTACTGGGGCCTTTTGATCATTCGGGAAATCCTAGTAAGTGGATGTTGCTGTGTCTGGATCCCCCCTAAGCGTCCTCTGCTCTGCGGTGTAGGGAGGCCACCTCCGTGCACAGCAATTTAATTTGGTCCTGCAATTCCTGCACTGCAGGCATGAGGGTGGTCAGGTAGGACTTTGTTTCATTCACCCGATTAGATAACTTGTGATGATCGGCCCTGATAAATATCTAGGGAAACAGTGTCGATCTTAGTTTCTAGCGATGTTTTAGTGCCCAGGATTGCTTGTAATACCTTCTCAAACTGGGTGGAGTGTGCTTGCAGGGTGGCGTCTAGGTGACTCAAGGCATCTGAGGTTCGATCTGCAGGCACGAGAGAGGGCGCCGGGCTAATGAGATCCTGTGACAAAGGCTTGGGGGCCTTGGGTTTTATCATCATGATCTCGTGCAGCACTGTTCCCAATGTAGATGGGGAGTAGGGGTAGTGGGTGCTACAGCGCCCTGTCTTACTCAATGAGAATTGTTCCCAGTCCCGTGAAGGAGGAACAGACAGAATGCCTTCACCAATAGTGAGAAATGCATGGACTCAACAGCCCTTTGTCGATATGTCGGCTTACAGTGCCACGTCTGGCAGTGAGAAGCGGGGGACTAATCTACAGTTTCCCTGGTTGGAGGAGGGCTTGGTAATAAGTGGTCTCCGTGGCACAGAGTGATGTGTAGTATGTTAGGGACTACCTCTGGGTGGGCTACACTAGACTGTATACTCTGTTCAAGGTACAGGTGGAGGTCCCGGATTCTCAGGAGCTTAGGGCAGTCTTGAAGTAGGACCAGAGGGGAGGACACTCCAGTTCAAGTAATCCAGTGGCAGAGAGGTCGGATTCATCGGATCATGCATGTTTGCCTTGCAGTGTGATCCATGTGTAGGGCCCTCCAGTGACAACAAGGGGCAGGGAGGCCATCTGTTAGATAGAGCTAGGCAGTTGTAAGGTTAGTTGGGTAGTGGATTGGGCAAGCAACACTGAGTATCAGTGCATAGAGGCCAGGCTTGGGGCACGGATAGTCCTGGCCCCTTGATATACCTCCGTAAAGAAATTGTTGTGCAGAGATTTTCATTTTTGATTTGTGTTTCTGTATCATTAGAGAAGTAATATAGCTTGAGTAGACATTGCTAATCCAAGCTGAATTTTTCTGTACGACATTTTTAAAAATGGCAGATGTATTGCAGTGATGATGTAATATTTCAGGAACCATGAGACCTATATACTTCATTTTAGTGTCAAAACATAGGTTTTGGAGGTCAAGTAGTTTTTATAGAGACAGAAAATAACTCTTCGGAGCAACCCTTCCGCCTTTTTCCAAAACAGCGACCCTATAATGATGTATTTTAGCCATCATATTGGTAATTTATTTTAATATCGTTTTTGTTTCAGGTTTTCCGTTGATTCAAATTCATAAACATGAGCAAAGCAGGTGGTAGCAGAGGATCTTTACCGCCTGACAGAGTGTTGCTAACCACAAAATCTGGGGACTCCTTTAACAAAGAAAAATGTGTCATATGCCAAACTAATCTGAAAGAAAAGTTAACATTAACTGTGGCTGGACAGAAGAGAGTTCAAGATGCTGCAGAAATACGGCAAGATGAAGTTCACGAAAGATTGATACTGATGGTTGAAAAGGATCAAATATTTTATCATTGTAACAATAAGTGCTACTCGAGCTATACAATGGAGAAAAGCCTGGAATGAATTAGTCAAAAAATAGCAGAAACCAGTGAATCACAACAAGAATCTGAGTCTTCCAGGAAAGCAACGACAACCAGGCCCAATGTCCATCCACTTATAAGATCGAGGGCTAATTCTCATCCACCTCCAACAACTAATCAGAAAGCAGAGGTTCTTCAATGTGTTATCGGTTGTTTAGCCAGAACAAGGGCCAAAGAGATTGAAGAAAGAACAAAGTGCAGAGTATGTGAGTCTCAAAGGGCACACGTGTTTTATCTGCAGCTACTGTCTTCCAAGTTGAGGTTTTCAGCTGAATAGCTGATCTAAACAGTGAGGTGAATATATTTGCAGCAGATTTGTATGACCACCTGAACTGCATGCGTGCATACATTCAAAAATAAGAATTTACAATGAGCTCCCAGCAGCAACGTAACTGCCAGCCTTCCGTTAAGTTTGCACTCTTTGAAAACGCAAATGAAGTTTTAAAGCCACTCTTGAGTGCTAGCTAGGGGTTCACAGAAGAGAGAACTAATGGTCAACACTGATGGAACTGTATTGATCCATAATAATGAAATTAAGATTTTTCGGTGAGAATGTACAATGACAGAATTTGTTTTTGTCAGTCTACCAAAAAAGAATGAGCCACTTATGGTATTGTCAGCTGATTTGACTCCTGAAGTTCTTGCTGTGAAAATAAGATCACAGTATGCAGTAAAATCAGCAGGAACCATTTTAAGAAATGTCCTGAAAGATTTCGATTTTGGACTTAATGGCAAATTTTGTGATGCCTCAGAGCTGAGCAAATCATGGAAGTCAACAAGAACGCCTGATGTGGTCTTAACATTTTTTACATCATTTTTAATATCAGCAAAGCAAAACTGTTACAAACTAAAGTTCTTGAGTTCGGAACAGAAGCCGACAACATTGAGGATGGCTTTGAAGATATAAGCAAAGAAGTGGAAGACAATCCATGAACCGACAGGCTTATGCTGTGCAAATGTGCTGTCTTTTCCAAATCTTGTTTTATAAATTACATCACGGCAAAAATAAAACTCCGCTTCACATGATGACTGCCCACGGAATATATGACAAGTGCAAAAGTAGAGAGCTAATCACTTCAATGGATAGGATTGATGGATCAACAAGTTATAATGACATAGTACGGAGCAGGAACTTGTTAGCTGCTCATGCTGTAAACTCTTGTGAATCCGACAGCACACTACTTCCAAGTTACTTTACCAGGAAAGGATTTTCAATTGCTGCTCTTGATCATTTTGATTTTGAAGACAGCTCTTCTTTGTCTGGAACATCCAGCACACACGATACTGCCATGGTGCTTTTTCAAGACTGTACCAATGAAGTATCTGCTGGAAAACAAGCTGTGTCAGCTGTAGGGATAAACAAACAAAGCTACAAACTTACAACCCAACTGCCTTGCCAACGTGTGTAAATTGATGCAAGCCATCAACATGTCCCAGCCTACCAGAAAGTTTCAAAGTGGCTGAGGACATGGATCTTCTTGACCTGATGCTGCGATCTGCAAAGCTGATTTAACTGAATTTATCATATCGCTTATTTGGTGAGGACTGAAGGATGAAGAAAAGCCAGTTGCTCTGTGGACTGGAATTCATGCTCTGATCTCCCAGAATACCGTCCCACTGAAGAAGGTTGGGGTTTGCCAGTAATACCATCTCCAGTCACAAACTAAAGTATACACAGCTCTAAAGAAAAATTCTAATATGTGTGTGCTCAGCTTGAAGACCAGCCTAACCTGCCAATTTTCTGCGATGGAGGTGTTTACCATATTGTAGCTGACATGTTTATGAGCAATCAAGTAGAATTTGATGATCTTTATCCAATAATGGGTGTTTTCCACATGATAAAATTTGTGGTATGCAGGAAGTTATCTCAGTGGATGTGGCATAGACGATGCACTTATTGAGGATGAAATCTTCAGAAGCAAAACTGTCCAGTCAGTATTGAGCGGAACGCATTATGTTCGTTCGTTACAAGGTATGTTCATCATATCTGAGGCTATAGAAACATTGCACTGGAATGCTTTCTGGAACAAGAATGACAAATTAGGTTTTTCATATCTTATCTCAGAAGTGAAAAAGGCACAGGCCGCACTTAATTCAAAAGACATAATGCAAAGCCAGGGAATGCTCAATGCACTCAGTTCAAAATCAGAAATCCTGAAAACCAAGGGACATATTTACAAGCCCCTATCACCACAGGAACATCACTTTTACTGGCATTCCTGTGGCGATAGATGCTTCGCCTTATTTACAAGGCACCCTTTCACGCTATACTTAGAGTGAAAGGGGTGGACAATTGGTGTTGTGGTGGGCGTTCAGCTGCAACACCCATTGATTTTGACGCTGCTCCATATTTACAAGGATGGTATAAATATAGGGCAGTGCCAGAATTAAGACCAGGGAAAACCTTGTCTTAACATGGTGAAACGAGGAGAAATATTTAATTTCTCCTCGTTTTTGCTGTTTCTATGTGTGCTGCATTGTGCAGCACACATAGAAACAGCAAAATGCCATGAATGATTGTTTATGTGCAGGAAGGGACATCTTCCTGCACATAAACAATCATTCGCTCAACGCAGGCACCTTTGAACTATGGTGCTAGGCCTGCATTGGTGCTAGGCAGCTGAATTTAGCTCCGGCGCAGGGAGAAATGCAGGGGTGCACTGTATTTTTGTAAATACGGCACATCCCTGCCTTTCTAAAGTGACAGAGCACGGCGTTAGCTATTTTGGAGCAACCCCACGCTCTGCCACTTTTGGTGTAAATATGCACCCAAGTTCGTAGAGTTTGTCAAAGAATGTGAAGAAAAATCAGAACTTTGCAAGTGCTGGGAAATGTTTTACATATGATAGCTCTACTGAAAAACTTGGTACATGCTGATCAGAAGGTGGTTGGGAGCTGTACGTGAATACTCTGGAGACACTGATTACTATCTTTTGTAAATTCGATTGCATAAACTACTTGAGATATGGGTCCTGGTATTTGGAAAGAGTGAAGAAGCTTAAGGTGGAAAAACCATACCTCTACAGAAAATTAATCCAAACTAATTTTGTGGTGAAAGACAGAGAGGGAAGGTTCAATGTTGTGGCTCCAGATATGAAACTGGATTAGATGATCCAGAGATCACAGAAAAGCCCCAAGGGAATTGTTGGCCAGACACGCAAAAGTGAATATGTTGCTTAATGGAAGCTAGTTTACCATGAAGCCCTTTCTATTTGCAATGTTTTCAGAGAGATGACAAATTCAAAATGAATGAACCATTGTGAAACTGTTCCTCACCACAAACTTGTGGGAAAGAGAGGGGAACGTTTTAATAAACATGTTAACAGACTTCTTCATATCATGCAGCAGCAAGGAAACCCCTTTGAAATGACTGAGCCTCTGCGACTACACAACTTCTTTACCAAACAATATGTGGATAACGATATAAAAGACACGTCTACTAGTTGTCCTGGAGCATGTACCAAAACTATACATAAAAATAAAGCAGGAGAGATTTGTATTAAAAGAGAAAAAGTTGTTTGACATAATCACTAAAGCTAAACTTCCACACTTTAATTGCCATAGTAAACGTTTCGTCTAACCAGTTTGACCCAGAGATGCCCAGTGTTCTTATCAAGGCACATATTCTTTCAGGTGATGACCCTATAAGCAAAATTGGAAAAAAGCTTGGAGCTTTAACTACTGAACTTGTGAAGTTTCTAAAAGGATTTGCTGAGACAGAAGAAGAATGTGACTTTAAAGATGTAGATAAATACCTTGTGCATGTGTGGAAAACAAGTTTTGACTGTCCTACATTTGACGATCTTTGGTACAGTGAGTTCAAGAGATCAGTACCGCTAAGTGACCTTCCACCAATGTCATATTTTGTGCGTGGACACATTAAAAGAGTGTTTTACTTGATTAGAAGATGTGTAAATGTTTTGGATCATGCATATGTAGAGAAAGATCCGTGTGAATGTGGTTGAGAAAAAATTGAATGTGGTGCTAAAACCTACTAAACGTCTAACGCCTCTACCCACAGAACTTACAAGTACATGTACTTGCAAAACCTGTGCTGCAAAAAGATGTCCCTGCCAATACGCTCTTCTCAAATGTTCAGCATTCTGTAAATGTACCACAAGCAATTGCCGAAACAAATAAATGAAGTGAACTATGAAATGGGTCTAAAATAGAAGTGATAAACATTATTTTTTTTCATATTCAAATCATTAACATTGTTTGGTGTATACATAAAAGGATTAAAAACCATTATTATTTGTTTCTTTTCTGTATATGTGTTTTCTTCCTCTATTATAGCTGCCATTTTGGAAAATGACAGAAGGGTTGGTTTGAGAAGTTATTTTCTGTCTCTGTAAGACTACTTGATCCCCAAAACATGTTTTGACACCAAAATGAAGTACATAGGTCTCATGGTTCCTGAAATATTACATAATCGATGCAACACATCCGCCATTTTAAAAAATGTTGTCCACAAAAATTCAACCCGGATCAGCAATGTCTACCCAAGCTAAATTACTTCTCTAATGATCCAAAAACATAAATCAAAAATGAAAATCTCTAGACAACAATTTTTTTTACGGAGGTATATCAGGGGGCCAGGTTTAGCAAGGGCGATAAACTCACCCATACCACATCTTCACAGTGTTCCCAAACAGTGAGTCCAGGAAAGGTTGTTGCAGGCTCAGAGAGGGATGCTGTCCTGCCGGGGGGAGCACAGGCAGCAGCTATATATCTCCCACCCCTCGTTATAGGTAGAGAGAGCATGACCTCCAGTTCTGATTGAGAGTGGCGTCGGCTGCTCAGCTGGAGGCCGGTGCGGCCATTATCAGATGGGGAGGGGAGGCAGAAGATAGGAACTGTGTGCAATGGATCTCCTCAGTACACTTCAGTCCGAACACAGATGGAGCGCGGCCCCTGGTGAGGATCAAATATCGCCCTCCAGGGTGCTGTCGGGAAGTCGGTAGGGGCCGCACAACTCTGCTATTCACGGGCAGGCTGCCGGCACTTCACTTCTTGGAGAGAGCGTTCGCTGGTGGTTTTGTGTACCGCGATTACAGGGCAAACAGTTCTTTAATTGCAGGGTGGAGCCAGCCGGGTCTGCACTCGCCCCATCTCCAGCAGCTCCTTGCGGCATCAGGCCATCATTCGGGGGCAGCCGTCAACACCATCTTTTCTTCGCCCAGAGGCGCCAAGGTTAGTCCCATGTGAGGTGGGAGTACTCACAACAGAATCGGGGGCTTCGCCGTAGGGCACTGCAGCAACATTAACGGGCTTCAGTCACCCAGGTCGCGCAGGTGTGTTGCGTAGTGGCATGGGCGTAGGTGGCCTCGCGCACTGCAATTCCAGGCCAAACAACACACCATTCACGAGATAGACCCAGCCAGGCCTGCACCCACCCCCTCACCAGGAGGTTCCAGCAGCCGTGGGCCGACAGCTGGAGGGCCACTGCTTGCACCACCTTGGCCCTGCACAGCAGAGCAGACTTTGGTCCTAACAATGTAGGGGATGCATGTGGGAGGATCAGGGGCACCTCTTCAGGGCACCGTGTGTTTCTGTAGTGTCGGGCATGGGCAACCATGCCTCTAAGGCACGCCCCGCCGCCAGTTCAGCAATGCTAGTGCACGCGCCCTGAGTGAGTATGGGGCCGTGCCGTCCGAGACTTCAAACAAGGCCTACCTCACCGGGCAGCTCTTCACGCCTGGGGCCAAGCCATGTCAGGAGAGCTGCTCAGCAGTATCAGGCAGTGCCTCCTCACTATGCGAAGCATCTGGGCAGCGTTTTGTATCAATTCTGAGCTGGATAGGAAGGATAAATGCAGGATAAGATGCAGGCCGGCCACGGAGCTCTTTACAACATGTCCTATGCAGCCGCCATCTTGGCCACGCCGCCCATTTAAAATCCCCTTTAATGGTAAAGTCAGATTTTAAGTAACAATTCTGAAAATGCCACTAAAAGTTTGAGATTTTTTTGTCCAAACTATTTGTGCCTTCTGCCAGTGTCCTGGGGCACATGACTGTAAATGGTTCCACTACTAGGGATTATGCATTTCTCACATATAGAGGCACAAATGGGACTAGATGTGGGCAGGATGGGCCATACTACCAGGATGACTAAGGGAGGAGCTGTTCCCTGTCCCACTTACACTTTAAACAGCTTGCCTGTAACAACAAGCATTTGCAATGCAATAGGTCTCGCATTTGCGAGATTTTGAGCTATTGGCATTGTAAATGACAATGCCTTTCATTTATATGTTTAAAAAAACCTGCAATAATAAAAGGCATTGTCATTTACAACACCAATAGGTCAAAGTTTCGAAAATGCGATGAAAAGGTATTTTGCAATGTGGTAAAATAATGACCTGGTGAGGCGCAGAGGGAGGGGGAGAAAGGAAAAACTCGGTGCAAGGGGCTGATACTTAAGTTTGTAGGAGGGAGCGAGAAAACGAGAGCAAGAAATACAGAAGGAAAAAGAAAGAGAGAGGGGCGATAAAGGGAGAGGAGGACAAGAGAGCGCCAGTGGCTCATGGAGACGAGCGAAAGAAAGAGAGCGATGGCAGAAGAAAAAGAGATAACAGGAGGCAGTGAGGAGGGACAGTGAAGGAGCAAAGAGAAAGTAGAGGCTGAAAGAAACGGGATAAAGTGAGAGAATCCTCACAGGGACAGGGAAGGACTAATTGACTGACGCTGTTTCCAAAATGCACACAAATCCCACATAAACGATGCTGAACAGAGCACGGGCCCTCAGCAGAACAAATCACATTGGGAAGAAATCTAGTGCAAAGGGGTTGCGACCACGCCAACAGCCTTGATACTGGAGATCTACGAAGGAAATAACGAGAATGCACTTTTTAATGAGTGCTTCACTCGGGGGCGAAGCTAGCATCGGTGCAGCAGGTGCAGTGGCACCGGGGTCAAGAACGCTGATAGGCCCATTGAACCCTGGTAAGTGCTGAAGTTTACTACCCCAGCAGCAGTCAAAGCTGCCAGTCCTCTTCTAGTGCTATAAATAGCCTACATTACTGTTAGCCAATTTAATTTTATACATTTTCCCGACCTCTGGAAGATGCGACCCAGAGGCTGCATTGTGACCTTGAGGTTGCTGCAGACGTCAGCATCGAGCATTGAACTCACCGAGCAAGCCTTCTGGTTTTGTTGGGCAAATTATTTAGCTTGATCAATATTTAGCAAACCCTCGGGATTTATGGCGGGCCCACCTGCTGTGCATTCATTTGAAATCCTCACAGGGACAGGGAAGGACTAATTGACTGACGCTGTTTCTAAAATGCACACAAATCCCACATAAACGATGCTGAACAGAGCACGGGCCCTCAGCAGAACAAATCACGTTGGGAAGAAATCTAGTGCAAAGGGGTTGCGACCACCCCAACAGCCTTGATACTGGAGATCTACGAAGGAAATGCGATGACTCCATTAACGGTTTCAGAACTCGAGAGCAATGCAGGACGCTTAGACAAGGAGGCCTAGAAATGGCGGGCAGTGTGGTGAGTAAACGGGAGCCAAATAAGGCTGTGAAAGCTGCCAAGCACACTTGGAGCACCTGGCTAAGATATAGTGTCACACCATGGTCAGAAAAGCCTTCAGTCCCCCGCTGACGTTGGCTGTGTGCAGGTATGCCCCAGGTGCCCACACCAGAGCTTCCACGCGTGACGGCTGCGCCCTGCAGCACCCGCAACAACCCCACAAGGGCGACCCGCAGCAGTGGTAGCCCGAGCCCCATCGTGCAGCTGCACTGTGGGAAGCGGGGCCCCGGGGGATTAGAGGCAGCGGCTCTGTGCAGCCAGGTGGCAGCCGGCCGCCGGCCAGCGGTGTGCCAATCGCAGCTTTGCACTGCCAAGGAGGCGCCCGGCTGGATCCGGCACCCGGGGACTGTCTGCAGCCCCACTGGGGGTGTGAGGGAGGCTGGATCTGAACAGCGAAAGTTGATCGCACACTGCGAAGCCCTGCACTGCTAAGGAGGCGCCCGGCTGGATTAGCCCCCGGGGACTGTCTGCAGCCCCACTGGGGGTGCGAGGGAGGCTGAATCGCAGGAAGGTTGGAGGCTCAACAAAATGTCCGAGAAGTTCACATTCTTGCGCGGGGCGCCCCCGAATTAACTAAGGGTACGGTGGGTCGCTTCCAACAGCACGACTTTGTGCACCCCTGGTGTGACGGGACTGTGCCTGGTCGCACTGAAGCTTTGGACACTCACGTTTAACAGGCTGCTGCTGCAAACATGTCAACCGGCTGTGTATCAGGGAAAGATACATTACTAGGAAACCCGGTGACATCACGACGCCCGCTAAGAAGGGCTCCGGCACACCCGATGTGTGTTGCACTCGGCGGCTATGAAAGGCGGATATGCGCACGGAAAGAGTGCGATCACCCAGCCAAAAAGAGATCGAACACCCGATGTGTGTTGCACTCGGCGGCTATGAAAGGAGGATATGCGCATGGAAAGAGTGCGATCACCCAGCCAAAAAGCGGACGAACACAGTAGTTGGGCGCTGCTGCTTCCGGACTAAACGGAAGTGAGTATCGCATCAACATCGCATCAACAGCCAATTAAAAAACAGCTAACAAGATCAATGACAAAGTTAAACTAATGGCAAGCAGCAACAGAAATGACCCGGCAATAGGCGGAGTTTCACCCAACATACTGATTACTTGATGCCTCGTAGAGGCAGCGCATGCGCTGCCTATGCGAGACCTAAAAATGAAGGAACATGACACTAGCCTTTTGTCACCCCAGGCTTCTTGGAGCCTGGACAGGGGAAGAGAAGAGCTTTCCAGAACCCGATGTGGGGGTAGGACAGGGTGTTCTCCAACACAAAAAGGCTGCCACCAATTATACATATCGGATCCTCAGAACAACTCTTTAGAACACTCCTGGACCTGTGAACATTATAGAAGATGGACTGCCCTGCCACCAGAGGACTGCCCTGCTGCTTGAGGACTGCCTTGCTCTCTGAGAAGGAAGCCTGGAGCTGCTCCCTTCATCCAGGCTAACCTTAGTGACTCCAGGTGGCAGTTGGTTGATCTGCTGTCTGGGCTACAGGGACACTTCAAGCTTCAGATGCTTCCCTGCACCTGCCCAAGTGACTTGCTGCACTGATCTTGCCTGGACTTGCAACTGGACCTGCCCGAGCCCTGCATGCATCTGCTGAAGTGAGTATTTTTATACCCATCTAAGCTGGCTCTTTAAGGATAGGACCTCACTCTTCTTCCAAGGAGTATAGATCCATTGTTCCTGAAACCGAGCATCGACCCGTGGTCTAATCACAGCATCGGTGGAATCGCGCAGTTCTGGAATTTCAGGGTGGTAAATGGGATGAACTTCCCTCATGGGATGCTGTGTCCCCATTTGTCGGAACCTTCTGGAGCAATCTACCTCGGTAACTCACTAGTGTCGTTATATTGCTAAAAACATCATTCGGAGCCATGCCTGAAGCATATACCCTATCCCGTATGTCATATATTATTTGCGGTGCAACACCTTGAAAACACTTGTTCCCACAACTCTATCAGCATCTCTGACGTGTTTAAGGGCATGCTGCTGTATAAACGGCTCATAATCTTTCATCACACTCCACACATCCTACACGCTATAGATCGGGTGCCGAGCCCACTGAGCTGCTTGATTCGCCACCATTTTCTTTTCCTCATCCCACTGCAGAACGCACCAACACTTTATCCATCCGATCTCGCGCTGCTGCCCAGTTCACATCATGCACGCCATGCGCAGGAGTTTCGACATTCAACTGTGCCTGATGTGTCACACTCACGGGGAAGGAGCGGACGCAGAGACAGGTACCATCATGTAGGGGGACAGGGTGGTAGGAGTGAAAGGGGGAGTAGCAGTCGACACAGAACTGATAGACTGGGCAGGGGAGGTAACAGCACCCGCCCCGGTGACTGGTGTGAGAAGAAGAGAAGCAAGAGGGGCTGGGGCTGAAGCGGTAGCACCAGAAACAGGAATACCAGAAGAGGCGGCACTAGGGGCCAAGGACTGAGAGGTCGGGACTGCCGGATATATCCGTTCAGGGGCATAAGGAGGAGGAGGACGAGAATCCAATAGCTCTTCGACGAAATCATCACCTTCCTCTCTAGTAACATAGCACTTATCTATCTGTAACCGAAACTTTCTGTCTGCACATTCTATACCCTTCTCTATCTTTCCTCTCTCATAGGCTACTGCTTTCTGTGTTATTGTTTGCATCTGCCTCTTCCGGGCCTCTTTCTCTGCTCTCAGTCGTCGCAGCTTTGCTTCTTTCTGCCATACTCTTAGAGAGTCAAACAACGACTGTCTGCTCCTCCTAACGAACAACTTGTCCTGCAAGAACTTCAATTTCTGTTCATCGAACGAGCCAGTAAGTGGCCACTGTAACTCAGCATTGTCCCTCATATATTTATGCCACAATGTGCTAAACATAACAGGGCCAATACCATGTTTAACGTATATGTCAAAATTTGGAGAACCCTCCAGAGGTGCAGGCTTGCTCTCTTCCAAACAAGCATCAGTAGAACAACATCGACATCCAAAACACCCCAATTTGCTAAAACAAGGCATCTTAATATAAGACACATGCACTGTCCCTAACGGACAAGTAGAACACCAACAATCAACAAACTACCACAAGATCGAGTAACAAATATTAGTTATGAAGCCAAACAAAAACGGTCCAGGGACCACTCCCTACAGTTTGGGGACTGTATCAAATTCAAGAAGACAGGCTCCACCCCCAGACCTTTTCAAGCATTAGCCAAATTACCAGTTGGTCTGGCAGATTGTTCGCGGGCAGTCCTGGACCTTTTCAAGCGCTGGCCAAATTTCCAGGTGGTCCGGTGAACTGCTCACAAACACTCTGTCTTTTTTAAGGGTCCGCAGAGCCACCAAGTTCAAGACAAGACGGTCCGGAGACCGTACCAAGACACAGCCCGCGACTCATGTCGTTCAAGCAAGGCAGTTCAAAAACTGCAGACAAGACAGTCCGAAGACCGTATCAAGACACAGCCTACAGGCTCATGCCGTCCAAGAATGGCGCCATTTTTCCAAGAATCAAATCACTCACCTGGTGCACACAGGTCGAGTCAAGTTATTCTCCACTGCCAACTCTTCGCACCAAACGGTCAACTCCAAGGTTTCGCCTTCTCAGGACCCCAGCCGGTGACCACTAGATGAGGGGGCGCCCAATCAGCCGGGCGGGGCAGCTGCGAGAACCAAGCTCGGTCTTGTGTGGGGTACCCCGATCCGCCCAACCGACCAAACGCACCCCCGACCCTACAACCCGATTACGGGCGAGTCGGATCACCTTGCGGGGTCCCTGTTCGGGCGCCAACTGAAGGAAGTGGCCCTCTAGGGCCACTCGGGTTTTCTCACAACCACCTGCTATGCCTTCCCAAAAATGAAGAGTCGGTCAGACAGTAGAGAATACAAACTTACATGTTTATTAGAAATGCTCTGCAGAGGAGTCCATCATGACCTGCACCCTAAGATGTCTGCCGAGGGACTGACTCCCCAACAGTCTACAGTGAGTAATCATTCTTCCCCAAGAGCCTCCAACCCCGCCCACCATGGAAAACTACCGGCCTGGGCCGAACATGAACAAAGGAGGCCCAGGGAGATGAGCTACCACCTGCCAGATGGGTACATGTTATCAGAAACCCAATGCCACTGCGCTGGGTCTCAGCGTCTCCAAACGTGGGAGCAGAACTACACACTCGGATAGGTATGTGAGAGCAGAATGGTCTCCTCATTAGCAAGTCGGAAAACAACCTTGGACAGAAAGAAAAATAGCGAAATACAGTGTTCTGCTGAGGCCAGCAATGTGAGCAATGAGGCCTAACTCGGGCACAGTCTAAGCAGCCTAATAAGGATTGCGAAAAACAAAATGGAGTCACACTCGTTAACTGAAGCCTGCACATTACGGGGATAACTCAGTGGGTTGCATAACGTGAATACAACTGGCATCAATTTAGCCACACATTGCTAACCTAATATAACGTGTAAAGAGTACGTTGCAGGGATGGGAATTTGAAACCTAACAGGGAGATTAAGTGATTTGCCCAGAAACACAGGATGTTGAGCGTCCCTGCCGAGACTCGAACCAGTTCCCCAGCTTCGAGGTTGACCGCTCTAGCCGTTAGGCCACATCCTATCCAATTGGATTACCATGGTACACAAAGTGTACTTTTGATAAGTTGCACAGTTGAAAATATTGTAGCTTGAGGAGGGAGATGATTAGAATTTTGCAGATGGCTCAAATCACATAATTATTCTTGGTACAAGCAATGTAATCTCTTGTACATTTATTATGTGTTAATACTCGCTGAGAAATTCACAAAGAAGCTTGCATGACTAGATATGAGCTGGAGTTTGTTCTTTCTACTCTATACTTTCTGGGATTTGGTAATGTCTTATTCCTTGCTCTTTTCTTAGTGTTTAGCCTGCGAGCCAAGTGTCTAGAAGTAAAACCTATGACTGAATACTTATTTATATCTCACACCACGTTCCTTCATATAATGTTAGCCCACAGATTGGACGGGATAGACCTCCAAGTTTCTTTGCGTTTACTTTGTGCTCAACTCTATGTAGTATTTGACATATTTTTCCAAACTACTTTTGAAAAATGAATGTTCATTGAACACTTGCTTCGACAACTACAAGATCACTATGTATTAAGCTTCAAAATCCTACAAAGATGTGCTGTCACCATAGATCCTGCAAACCAGATCTTCAACTGCCTCAACAAACAGCTATAAGCCCTATTCCAGTTTACTCTAATACTGGCTTCACCTTTACATCTCTGGGCGGATGCTGGGAAGCATGTGATGACGTGTGCTGATGTCCACCTGCGCTACCCAAAGTGGGTGCGGGAAGACCAGGCCTATTTATGACTCTGATAGGAACGATGCCTTTTTAAAACTTCACTATCACCCATCACGTCACGCTTTTTTTCACTTTATATGTGAGCACCTGAATATTATACAGATATGTAAATAAATGCTTGTCATTTCCATGACCTACATGACCCTCTTACTTCGAAGCGCTGCATAACGAACACAGTAGGTTTTTGAGGTTAGCGCCATCCCTGTTAGTGCCTGCTCATGTGGTGTGTTCACACAGTGTGTGTTTGACAGCAGAACTATAGGATCATAAATTTGCAAACTGCAGTTGCGGAAAATACATTCTCCACAACCACAAGGGTCTGATTAGAAGAACCAATAGGGAGAGACTGCCTGGTTGGACCAAGGACAATGTGCCTTTAGCCACCTGCAGGAATGGAACATTTTCTTATCTACTAAGACTGATCAGTAATGGTTCCCTTCAAGCTGATTAGAGGATGCAGAATCCCTTTCTGCTAGCGCCCTCCTCCCGCCGAAGTACATTTGAGTTAGAGAAACATGCAAAAAAAAAAGAACTATGAGAAAGTCACTGTGTGGATGCAGCAGTGGTGTATCCTGTTTAGCTCCCATCAGCTGCCTGTGGCATGTTCTTCACACCAACCAATCTTCACCTAAGCCCTCATGTTATCGAGGACTATAGAACCCACCTACGGACATTGTAAAGAGCATCTGCTTCAGTGATCTGACCTCTGAAACAAACTTTTCTCAACAAGCCAAACTTTCATCCGCTGGACAACTATATTGGAGAGGATGCGGCGTTACAACCATAGCTGCTGACATTGGAACTGGGGAACCAGATTTTGAGGCATATTTACAAGGAGATAACGCCACCAGAACGTCACTTTTTTAGACATTCTGGTGGCATCAAGTCCCTCGCATATTTACAAGGCAGCAGTAAGCCACTTAACATGGCTTAACACTGCCTTGTAAATGATGTTGCCCGTATTGACGCAGCACTTAGCGTGCAAGGGGCGTGCAATGGGTGATGCAGTGGGCGTTCTGCCACAACACCCATTGCTTTTTGGTGCTGCCCCATATTTACAAGGTATGGGGCAGCACCAAAAATATCTCCAGGGAATTCCTGGTCTTAAGCAGGCGATACAAGAAGAAATGTTTCATTTCTCCACGTATTTTGCTCTTTCCATATGTACTGCATTCACTTTCTAGTAAATATGCCCCTTTGAGTCTTGGTGTCGGCTCAACATCCTGTTGTTTTGGACAAATCACTTAAACTCCCCTTGCCTAATGAATGTTACCTTGTGTAACTACCAGGTGCTCACGTAAAGCGTTCCAATGCCTTCAGGTCGAGTTCACGCTATATAAAACTATAATAAAACCTACATTAATTCACAGATACATCTCATTGATCCCAGTAACGCTAAAAGTCATATTGTGGAATTGATAATGATGTGGATATTTCTGAACAAGAGTGAGCATTTAGTGCAATCAAATTAACTTGCTTTTATAGCTTTGTATCAGCCTTTGCCTGGGCCTTAGGTTCTTAATGCCTTGATTGTATTGGGTTCTTCATGTTGATGCCAGTGCCTCAACAGGTCAAAAGTGTAACCATTACTCTGGGTCAAAGAGATAGAAAAAAGAGGGGATTGCCAAGATATGTTTTCCCACTGTAGATCTGGAATAAGGAACAAAAGGAGGAGATTGGGGGAGAGGGGGGTAGAGCAAGGGGGTACAGAGAGAAGAGGAAGTGACCAAACAAGGAACCTTGCTACATTTGGAAGTAGTAGTGTGGTGGCATTTCAGGAGATATAAAATTAGCAATTTTTAGGGTATGTGGAAAAACAATGAATTGATGTGCTGGTAACAACCAGGAAGGCAGGAATCGAAAGCACAGCGAGGTTGTTGGTCACTGAAAGATGTAGAGATGTCAAGGAGGATTATAATAGAGAAAAAGTAATTATGGTTTGCAGAAATTATGAAATTTGGTGCATTTGTAAAGGAGGTCTCGATAAAAACACTTTGGCCCAGAGGTATTCATTTTTTACGCAAAGCTGCACAGCACCCAATCTGCTAGGCCACTGGTGAACCGTGCGCCACGTGTTTGTGATTGATTCACAAATTTCTGCAAATCTAGAGCAGCGTATTCGTAAACTGAAATGCAGTTATAATCTTATTGTGTGAATCAGGCAATGCTACATTTCTCCTTCTCAGCGGTAGGATTCACAGATCAGATGCATCGCTGATCTCTGTTCATGCAAAGATTTAACCTTGCATTTGCTGCACAGCGTCGAGCTCTGTTGCCGTCCAGCTGCTGCTTGCATGGGTGCAGCCTGTAACACAGCAGCACCTTAAACACTACCCAGTACAGCTAGCCACGTGATCTGAATGAAGTATGTAATTCAGGTTCAATATTTGAATAGACTGCGTTGCACTATTCGTCTAATTTATTGTTGAATCCACAGTGCCATCTAAAGGCATTCTACAGCCTCTGCACTGTGTTGAGAATGTTATTCTGAAAATGTTACTTACTGTTCTGACAATGGGGCAGAAAGGTTAACTTCATTATTTGCCTTCTTTCCTTGCACGCTAACCAATCTTATAACATCTAAACTGTTCATGGGAATAAGAATCTAAACACTTCCTGGAAACTCGATGAGTGAATGGAGAAAGAAGTTACAGCTGGGCACACACAAATGAAAGAGACCGAGCAACGACCTAAATCCCTTGTCCTACCCCATATCTTGAGGTTGTATCTGAGTGCGGCTGGAGACATGCCATATATGTGAATTGGTGCCAGATGTTAGACTCTATGGACATGACATGGGAATTAGTGGAGGCTGTGATGTTGCCCAAAAGGTACGTTGGGGCAGGCAGCGCGCAGTACAGGGATTGTGGCGCTGCGGCAGGAATTAGAGACAACCACATCTGGTACTGGATGTCGGCCGGAAGTCCCGAGCGACCCCGGCCCCTTTATTTAAGCTCTCTGGCCACGCCTGGCCAGAGAGTGTTACAATGTGTGTGTCTGCTTCCGGGGGCACACCATGGGACGGTGTGTAGGGATAAGCTAGACCGCTACATCCCATCCTAAATCAGTTCTTTAGCTAAAATTAAATAACACAAATCAACACACAAAATCAGCCAGTCTCTGGTTCGGTCTGGGGTTAGACCTTAGGTCATATCGATGTTGGCGACCACCTTGGCCTCCTCTTTGGCTGACCACCCCCTGTCCGCCAGCTGGGGCTCTGGAGCTGGTGTCTGTATCTGGTGTTGAGGCTGAAGGAGTGTGAGCTAGATCCTCATCGGGGCTGGGTCCTGTTTCCTCATTTGTGACCCCTTCACTCATAGATTGTTCTGAGGTCTGTCCTTCGGCCTCTGTTCCGGGGACCCTCTTAAACCATGAAATGTTCCGGGTTATCGTTTCCCCGTTTCGCTCGGCAGTGATAGCTGTTCCTCTGACTGTCCCGACAGTCCATAGCCCAGATTCATCGGGGGTGCGGAACTTCCCTCCGCCCCGGCGGTTCCTTACTAGTACGGTACATCCAGTCGTCAGCGCTCGGGTTCGCGCTCTCCTCTGTCGACTGGCTTTCTCATTGGTTGACAACCTCCTGGCTTGGGAGTCCGCAGGGTCATATGGTTCTTGCTCCCAATTGTCAGCTACAGGGAGGGTGTCACGTCGGGGACCTGCCAGCATTAACGACCACGGAGACCTTTGAGTTGTGCAGTGAGGGGTACTCCGATATTCTCTCAGGAATGTTTGGAGAGTAGCCTCCGGATCTGTTTGTTCGGCCACTGCTATGCGTAGTACTTTGTTCACAGTCCGCATGAAACGTTCTGCCTCCCCGTTGGCTTGTGGCCACTGTGGAGTGATGCGGTGGTGCTTTATTCCTAGCTGAGTTAGGAAGTTCTTAAATTCGCTGCCCTGGAACGGGGGACCGTTGTCTGTCTTGACTACATGGGGTAGTCCGAAGAGCGCGAAGGTTTTCTCCAGTATAGGCTGCAGGTGGCTGAATGCAGTGGACGGCAGGACCTCCACGAGGGGATATTTTGTGTAGCTATCAACCAAAACTGCTGTGACTCTCCCATCCGGGAAACTCCCAAAGTCGAGGCTTACCCACGACCATGGCGATGGACATATCTTCGGTTATCACAGGAGCCGGTGCCTCTGGATTCCTGGTGAGTTGACAGGCTCTGCAGTTCCGTACCACGGAGTCTACTGCTTCTTCTAGGCCAGGGAACCATACTTTTTCCCTCATTCGGGACTTCATTCTTCCTGTTCCCTGATGGCCTTCGTGCGCTAAAACAGTCGCCCGCTCTTGAAGGCTTTGCGGAATGACGATGCGAGACCCTCTCAGTATTACGCCACTTTCGGCTGCGCTCAAGTCGTCTCGGACTCTCCAAACTTTTCCTAGCCGAGCTCGGTCCAGCTCATTCCATCCATGAACATCATGAAGAAATCCTTCCCATGATCCTTTCTGCAGAGCGTCTGCCACCCTTTTGAGGACCATGTCATCTCCCGTGTGGGTCTTGATTTCTTCAATAGAGAGGGCTCGTGGACACGACCACTGGGAAATCATGTTGACGAAGTCTTCTGTCATTTTCTCCTGGTCAGAAGTTTCCTCTGCTGGGTGTGCCGGGTGACGCGACAGGAAATCGGCTGGATTCTTTGCACCAGGCCTGTATACCAGTTCCAGGTGATAGTGCTGAAGTTGTATCGCCCACCGCTCAATTCGGGGTGGTGGATGAGGCGCAGTCCCTTTGAAGAGCGGGAGCAGTGGTTGATGATCTGTTACCACTCTGAATGGATTCCCACTGACATACAGATGGAAGTGGTTGCATGCCCACTTGATAGCAAGTGCTTCCCGTTCGATCTGAGAGTAACGGGTTTTGGTCGCAGTCAGCGCTTTGCTCGCGAAGGCTAGTGGAACCCAGGTCCCTGGTTCGGTTTCTTGCGTCAGCAAGGCTCCTAGTCCCACCGGACTGGCATCCACTATCAATTCCGTTGGCCTAGCCGTGTTGAAATAGGCCATGGTCGTGCTTTCCAGTAGCGCCGCTTTCACTTTACAGAAGGCTTCTTCTTCTACTGGAGTCCATCGCCAGATAGTTTCCTTCTTGGTTAGGTTCCGTAGCGGCTCTGCAACGGTGGCGCGATTCGGAATAAATCTTCCGCAATATGTTGCCCTGCCTAAGAAGCATCTGACTTCTGATGCAGTTGTGGGAGCTGGAGCGAGCTGTATCGCTTGTGATTTCCTGGGATCCACCTTCACCCCCTCCTGACTAAATACATATCCAAAAAAATCGATGGACTTCTTGAAGAATTGGCATTCCTCCTTGTGGAGAGTCACTCCATACTCTGCGAGGCGTTGGAGGGTGGCTCGAAGCTGACGATGATGGTCTTCTATTGTTGCCGAATGTATTAAAATGCGATACCAAAGGGGATGATGGACGGAGCGCTAGAGCAAATCAAACACTCACCCCCAAACAAGCATCCTGGGACCGGTTTCGGGTTCAAAACCCTCATTGGCTCAAACGTTCCGTCCATCATCCCCTTTTGTATCGCTTTGGTCGCCCTAAGTTGGCGGGGGTATGCCCAGACGTGGGTCCCTTGCTCACTTTGCCACTGGATTCAAGCAAGCCTGGCTGATGACGGCTGAAATGCCAGAAACCGGTCCTAGGATGCTTGTTTCCGGTCCAGGGAAGACATGGCTTGGCAGTTCGGGCTGGACTGTTCCCATGAGGCACAGGGTCAGACTGATTTGCATATGGCCATGTCTGAACTGGGGTGGTGGAGTGAGCTAAAGAATGATGATGGATTAAACCCAGATCAGTTGACTGGGGGTGAGTGTTTGATTGGCTCAAACGTTCCGTCCATCATCCCCTTTTGTATCGCTTTGGTCGCCCTAAGTTGGCGGGGGTATGCCCAGACGTGGGTCCCTTGCTCACTTTGCCACTGGATTCAAGCAAGCCTGGCTGATGACGGCTGAAATGCCAGAAACCGGTCCTAGGATGCTTGTTTCCGGTCCAGGGAAGACATGGCTTGGCAGTTCGGGCTGGACTGTTCCCATGAGGCACAGGGTCAGACTGATTTGCATATGGCCATGTCTGAACTGGGGTGGTGGAGTGAGCTAAAGAATGATGATGGATTAAACCCAGATCAGTTGACTGGGGGTGAGTGTTTGATTGGCTCAAGCGTTCCGTCCATCATCCCCTTTTGTATCGCTTTGGTCGCCCCTAAGTTGGCGGGGGTATGCCCAGACGTGGGTCCCTTGCTCACTTTGCCACTGGATTCAAGCAAGCCTGGCTGATGACGGCTGAAATGCCAGAAACCGGTCCTAGGATGCTTGTTTCCGGTCCAGGGAAGACATGGCTTGGCAGTTCGGGCTGGACTGTTCCCATGAGGCACAGGGTCAGACTGATTTGCATATGGCCATGTCTGAACTGGGGTGGTGGAGTGAGCTAAAGAATGATGATGGATTAAACCCAGATCAGTTGACTGGGGGTGAGTGTTTGATTGGCTCAAGCGTTCCGTCCATCATCCCCTTTGTATCGCTTTGGTCGCCCTAAGTTGGCGGGGGTATGCCCAGACGTGGGTCCCTTGCTCACTTTGCCACTGGATTCAAGCAAGCCTGGCTGATGACGGCTGAAATGCCAGAAACCGGTCCTAGGATGCTTGTTTCCGGTCCAGGGAAGACATGGCTTGGCAGTTCGGGCTGGACTGTTCCCATGAGGCACAGGGTCAGACTGATTTGCATATGGCCATGTCTGAACTGGGGTGGTGGAGTGAGCTAAAGAATGATGATGGATTAAACCCAGATCAGTTGACTGGGGGTGAGTGTTTGATTGGCTCAAACGTTCCGTCCATCATCCCCTTTTGTATCGCTTTGGTCGCCCTAAGTTGGCGGGGTATGCCCAGACGTGGGTCCCTTGCTCACTTTGCCACTGGATTCAAGCAAGCCTGGCTGATGACGGCTGAAATGCCAGAAACCGGTCCTAGGATGCTTGTTTCCGGTCCAGGGAAGACATGGCTTGGCAGTTCGGGCTGGACTGTTCCCATGAGGCACAGGGTCAGACTGATTTGCATATGGCCATGTCTGAACTGGGGTGGTGGAGTGAGCTAAAGAATGATGATGGATTAAACCCAGATCAGTTGACTGGGGGTGAGTGTTTGATTGGCTCAAACGTTCCGTCCATCATCCCCTTTTGTATCGCTTTGGTCGCCCTAAGTTGGCGGGGGTATGCCCAGACGTGGGTCCCTTGCTCACTTTGCCACTGGATTCAAGCAAGCCTGGCTGATGACGGCTGAAATGCCAGAAACCGGTCCTAGGATGCTTGTTTCCGGTCCAGGGAAGACATGGCTTGGCAGTTCGGGCTGGACTGTTCCCATGAGGCACAGGGTCAGACTGATTTGCATATGGCCATGTCTGAACTGGGGTGGTGGAGTGAGCTAAAGAATGATGATGGATTAAACCCAGATCAGTTGACTGGGGGTGAGTGTTTGATTGGCTCAAGCGTTCCGTCCATCATCCCCTTTTGTATCGCTTTGGTCGCCCTAAGTTGGCGGGGGTATGCCCAGACGTGGGTCCCTTGCTCACTTTGCCACTGGATTCAAGCAAGCCTGGCTGATGACGGCTGAAATGCCAGAAACCGGTCCTAGGATGCTTGTTTCCGGTCCAGGGAAGACATGGCTTGGCAGTTCGGGCTGGACTGTTCCCATGAGGCACAGGGTCAGACTGATTTGCATATGGCCATGTCTGAACTGGGGTGGTGGAGTGAGCTAAAGAATGATGATGGATTAAACCCAGATCAGTTGACTGGGGGTGAGTGTTTGATTGGCTCAAACGTTCCGTCCATCATCCCCTTTTGTATCGCTTTGGTCGCCCTAAGTTGGCGGGGGTATGCCCAGACGTGGGTCCCTTGCTCACTTTGCCACTGGATTCAAGCAAGCCTGGCTGATGACGGCTGAAATGCCAGAAACCGGTCCTAGGATGCTTGTTTCCGGTCCAGGGAAGACATGGCTTGGCAGTTCGGGCTGGACTGTTCCCATGAGGCACAGGGTCAGACTGATTTGCATATGGCCATGTCTGAACTGGGGTGGTGGAGTGAGCTAAAGAATGATGATGGATTAAACCCAGATCAGTTGACTGGGGGTGAGTGTTTGATTGGCTCAAGCGTTCCGTCCATCATCCCCTTTTGTATCGCTTTGGTCGCCCTAAGTTGGCGGGGGTATGCCCAGACGTGGGTCCCTTGCTCACTTTGCCACTGGATTCAAGCAAGCCTGGCTGATGACGGCTGAAATGCCAGAAACCGGTCCTAGGATGCTTGTTTCCGGTCCAGGGAAGACATGGCTTGGCAGTTCGGGCTGGACTGTTCCCATGAGGCACAGGGTCAGACTGATTTGCATATGGCCATGTCTGAACTGGGGTGGTGGAGTGAGCTAAAGAATGATGATGGATTAAACCCAGATCAGTTGACTGGGGGTGAGTGTTTGATTGGCTCAAACGTTCCGTCCATCATCCCCTTTTGTATCGCTTTGGTCGCCCTAAGTTGGCGGGGGTATGCCCAGACGTGGGTCCCTTGCTCACTTTGCCACTGGATTCAAGCAAGCCTGGCTGATGACGGCTGAAATGCCAGAAACCGGTCCTAGGATGCTTGTTTCCGGTCCAGGGAAGACATGGCTTGGCAGTTCGGGCTGGACTGTTCCCATGAGGCACAGGGTCAGACTGATTTGCATATGGCCATGTCTGAACTGGGGTGGTGGAGTGAGCTAAAGAATGATGATGGATTAAACCCAGATCAGTTGACTGGGGGTGAGTGTTTGATTGGCTCAAACGTTCCGTCCATCATCCCCTTTTGTATCGCTTTGGTCGCCCTAAGTTGGCGGGGGTATGCCCAGACGTGGGTCCCTTGCTCACTTTGCCACTGGATTCAAGCAAGCCTGGCTGATGACGGCTGAAATGCCAGAAACCGGTCCTAGGATGCTTGTTTCCGGTCCAGGGAAGACATGGCTTGGCAGTTCGGGCTGGACTGTTCCCATGAGGCACAGGGTCAGACTGATTTGCATATGGCCATGTCTGAACTGGGGTGGTGGAGTGAGCTAAAGAATGATGATGGATTAAACCCAGATCAGTTGACTGGGGGTGAGTGTTTGATTGGCTCAAACGTTCCGTCCATCATCCCCTTTTGTATCGCTTTGGTCGCCCTAAGTTGGCGGGGGTATGCCCAGACGTGGGTCCCTTGCTCACTTTGCCACTGGATTCAAGCAAGCCTGGCTGATGACGGCTGAAATGCCAGAAACCGGTCCTAGGATGCTTGTTTCCGGTCCAGGGAAGACATGGCTTGGCAGTTCGGGCTGGACTGTTCCCATGAGGCACAGGGTCAGACTGATTTGCATATGGCCATGTCTGAACTGGGGTGGTGGAGTGAGCTAAAGAATGATGATGGATTAAACCCAGATCAGTTGACTGGGGGTGAGTGTTTGATTGGCTCAAACGTTCCGTCCATCATCCCCTTTTGTATCGCTTTGGTCGCCCTAAGTTGGCGGGGGTATGCCCAGACGTGGGTCCCTTGCTCACTTTGCCACTGGATTCAAGCAAGCCTGGCTGATGACGGCTGAAATGCCAGAAACCGGTCCTAGGATGCTTGTTTCCGGTCCAGGGAAGACATGGCTTGGCAGTTCGGGCTGGACTGTTCCCATGAGGCACAGGGTCAGACTGATTTGCATATGGCCATGTCTGAACTGGGGTGGTGGAGTGAGCTAAAGAATGATGATGGATTAAACCCAGATCAGTTGACTGGGGGTGAGTGTTTGATTGGCTCAAACGTTCCGTCCATCATCCCCTTTTGTATCGCTTTGGTCGCCCTAAGTTGGCGGGGGTATGCCCAGACGTGGGTCCCTTGCTCACTTTGCCACTGGATTCAAGCAAGCCTGGCTGATGACGGCTGAAATGCCAGAAACCGGTCCTAGGATGCTTGTTTCCGGTCCAGGGAAGACATGGCTTGGCAGTTCGGGCTGGACTGTTCCCATGAGGCACAGGGTCAGACTGATTTGCATATGGCCATGTCTGAACTGGGGTGGTGGAGTGAGCTAAAGAATGATGATGGATTAAACCCAGATCAGTTGACTGGGGGTGAGTGTTTGATTGGCTCAAACGTTCCGTCCATCATCCCCTTTTGTATCGCTTTGGTCGCCCTAAGTTGGCGGGGGTATGCCCAGACGTGGGTCCCTTGCTCACTTTGCCACTGGATTCAAGCAAGCCTGGCTGATGACGGCTGAAATGCCAGAAACCGGTCCTAGGATGCTTGTTTCCGGTCCAGGGAAGACATGGCTTGGCAGTTCGGGCTGGACTGTTCCCATGAGGCACAGGGTCAGACTGATTTGCATATGGCCATGTCTGAACTGGGGTGGTGGAGTGAGCTAAAGAATGATGATGGATTAAACCCAGATCAGTTGACTGGGGTGAGTGTTTGATTGGCTCAAGCGTTCCGTCCATCATCCCCTTTTGTATCGCTTTGGTCGCCCTAAGTTGGCGGGGTATGCCCAGACGTGGGTCGCTTGCTCACTTTGCCACTGGATTCAAGCAAGCCTGGCTGATGACGGCTGAAATGCCAGAAACCGGTCCTAGGATGCTTGTTTCCGGTCCAGGGAAGACATGGCTTGGCAGTTCGGGCTGGACTGTTCCCATGAGGCACAGGGTCAGACTGATTTGCATATGGCCATGTCTGAACTGGGGTGGTGGAGTGAGCTAAAGAATGATGATGGATTAAACCCAGATCAGTTGACTGGGGGTGAGTGTTTGATTGGCTCAAACGTTCCGTCCATCATCCCCTTTTGTATCGCTTTGGTCGCCCCTAAGTTGGCGGGGGTATGCCCAGACGTGGGTCCCTTGCTCACTTTGCCACTGGATTCAAGCAAGCCTGGCTGATGACGGCTGAAATGCCAGAAACCGGTCCTAGGATGCTTGTTTCCGGTCCAGGGAAGACATGGCTTGGCAGTTCGGGCTGGACTGTTCCCATGAGGCACAGGGTCAGACTGATTTGCATATGGCCATGTCTGAACTGGGGTGGTGGAGTGAGCTAAAGAATGATGATGGATTAAACCCAGATCAGTTGACTGGGGGTGAGTGTTTGATTGGCTCAAACGTTCCGTCCATCATCCCCTTTTGTATCGCTTTGGTCGCCCTAAGTTGGCGGGGGTATGCCCAGACGTGGGTCCCTTGCTCACTTTGCCACTGGATTCAAGCAAGCCTGGCTGATGACGGCTGAAATGCCAGAAACCGGTCCTAGGATGCTTGTTTCCGGTCCAGGGAAGACATGGCTTGGCAGTTCGGGCTGGACTGTTCCCATGAGGCACAGGGTCAGACTGATTTGCATATGGCCATGTCTGAACTGGGGTGGTGGAGTGAGCTAAAGAATGATGATGGATTAAACCCAGATCAGTTGACTGGGGGTGAGTGTTTGATTGGCTCAAACGTTCCGTCCATCATCCCCTTTTGTATCGAATGTATTAAAATGTCATCACTGACGTTGATGACACCCTGAAGCCCCGACAGGACTTCTCTTACAGCATTTTGGAAAATCTCTGCTGCTGACGATATTCCGAAATTTAATCTTTTGTAGCGTCGAAGCCCTAGATGTGTCGAGAACGTGGTGATGTATCTGCTACTTTCTGCTAGCTTTAACTGATGGTAACCAGCGTTTAGATCGAGTTTAGAGAACCACTGGGAGCCGTTGAGGTCGGCCAGGATGTCGTCGACCGTTGGTGTCAGGTGTCTCTCTCTCTTTATTGCTTGGTTGGGCATTCTCATGTCGATGCAAATCCTGATTTTCCCAGGTTGCTTTGGCTTTTCGGCGATGACCATGGGAGATACCCAGGGGGTCGGTCCTGTCACTTTCTCTATTACTCCCTGTTGCTCAAGCTTCAGTAGTTCTTGTTCTACCAGCGGTTGTAAGTGAAACGGTACGCGTCGATGCCGTAGGGCGACAGGCTTTACTGCCGTATCTATGTGTAGTTTCACTGGTGGCCTCTTCATGCTTCCCAGACCGTCGAATAGCTGCGGGAACAACTCCAAGATGTCTTCTGTTTGGAGTGATTTCACAGCGTTTGCAAATGTTATTAGACTCATATCCTCCGCGGTATGACTTCCGACGAGTATGTCTGCTTCCCTGTCCACTACATGGAACGTGGTCGTGACTTCTTGGTTTTCTGACTTTACTTGAACGGACATTTTCCCTTTTAGGGGAAGCGGTGTTTGACTTCCGTAGGTGAGGATTCTGACTTTGGACGGCACAAGCGCTGGTCTTGGGCTTAACTTCTTGTAGTGCTGGCACCCCATGACGTTCACGGACGCCCCGGTGTCGATGAGAGCTGTGACGGTTGATCCGGCGATCTCAATCGTGCATGTCGGCTGTGGCCGTCGTCTTCGTTTTAAGTCGTTTGCAAAAGATATTAGGTAGCATTCTTCTCCTTCGTCTGTGGACGAGTCTTCAAGACACTGTCTGCGATGTGCCGCTGTCGACGGCGTTCTCGATGTGGTAGGTTCTTCTAGTGAGAGGTGTCTCACTGCTCGTGACGGTGGTCTTCGTCCGGGAGTTCCTTTGTTCCGCAGTCCTCCTCGACAGACACTTGCAAAGTGGTTGGGGATTCCACATTTTGCACAGGTCTTGCCCTTAGCCGGGCATTCATCTTGGGAGTGTTCGTCCTTCCCACAGTACCCGCACTGTGGTCGTCTCGAGCTTCTGTTAGGCCATCTCCCTCGCCCGCCGCGATTCGGCGTGCGGACGGCATCTACTCGCTCCGCCTTGACTGTCACCGCTGGTTCTGCCTGTTGGTTGAGTGCGGCTTCCATGGCAGTTGCTCTGACATCTGATAGCTCATGTGAGCGTGCCAGAATAAGTATGTCTCCGAGGGAAATGCGCGGTTGTCGAAGAATCAGGGTCCGCAGGGTCTTGTTGCGGCATCCCTGGATGGCCTGTGCTCTTACCTCCTTGGTTTGATCATCTTCGGTGCACGTGCTGGCCAGCTCTCTTAGGCGCGCATGAAATGTGTCCATGGACTCCCCTTCTCTCTGGCGGGCTTGTCGGAGTTTAAAGCGCTCGTAATCGGGATTAAGTTGTGGGTAAAAAGGGGCGTTCAAGGCCCTGACTGCGGCATCGTAATCGGCGGGTGCTCCTGTGTCCGGTAGATGTGCGAACAATTTGTATATTTCGTCCCCTGCAAAATGCAACAGCAACGACCTCTTGACCGCACCATTTGTTTCTCTCGTTGCTATAAAATAGTTGTCGAGGCGACTGATCCATATTTTCTACCTAGGCGATGCCGTGGCAGGATCAATTAACTCGCTGAAAGGGGGAAGTGCGCTGACTTGGAGTGCATGTGAGTTGGTGGTGCTGCTGGTTGTTGGGCTGCTGCTGCTGCTGGATCAGTCATGGTAGGTGTCTACCTCGTGGCCTTCTGCACTTGTGGTTGCCAATGCTTGTTTGTTGTTGTTTTTTTTTTTCTCTTCTCAGTGCTATCGGCCAGTGTCTTGAGTAGATGCCACGGGGTGGCAGTTGAGTGTGGCAATGCTTGCTGTACACACTGCTGAGCAGGCTGAGGTTTGCAGGGTGTGTATTCTTTTTCAGCCACTGGGTGTCAGTAGCGCGCTTCTGACTACGGAGCTTGAAGGTGTCAGGGAGCTACTGCGCATGCGCGCACTGCAGGCTTGAGCGTGGGCTTGACCGGAGCTTCACCGGGAGCACCAGCGCTGCGCACAGTCGATGCGGTTCACTGTTGTGGACAGGATCCGGGGATCTCGCTCCTCACGTCACTCACCCGGCGGACGTCTGCTCAGCTTACTGCTCTGCGCATCAGCGCACCGGTCGCGGTCTGCGGGTCCGGCGATGCCCTGACAGGCTGACTGGCTCAACACAGCTGATGTTTTCTTGTGGGCGTCGTGTGCCCACCCTCGTCGCCAGTGTGATATTGCCCAAAAGGTACGTTGGGGCAGGCAGCGCGCAGTACAGGGATTGTGGCGCTGCGGCAGGAATTAGAGACAACCACCTCTGGTACTGGATGTCGGCCGGAAGTCCCGAGCGACCCCGGCCCCTTTATTTAAGCTCTCTGGCCACGCCTGGCCAGAGAGTGTTACAATGTGTGTGTCTGCTTCCGGGGGCACACCATGGGACGGTGTGTAGGGATAAGCTAGACCGCTACAGAGGCCAACCAGCCAGCATTTAGTCAGTTGGATGGATGGAGCAGATGGTGTCTGTGTAGATCTCAACATTCACATATCAGGGCCGGACTGGCCGTAGCGGGCACCGGGCGTTTCCCCAGTGGGCCGCCAGGGTGGGGGCCGGTTTTGGGCCCCTGGGGGCAGTTTTGTTACCAGGGGCCGGCAATATCGGCCCCCTGTAACAAAATCGGCCGAAACCAGGCCTAGCAAACAGCTCGGCCTCACCCCCTCACCCCCAGGGGGGGGGCGGCCGAGCAGTTTGCCAGGGCTGGTTTCTGTTCCCAGTCCGGCCCTGTCACATATAGTCTCTTTCTGGGAACTGTTTGCACAGGACGCATCTGGCTCGGGTCCCAAAGGCTGGCTTGCAGAGTGTGAGGTCCTGGCGAGCACTTTTCATGGAAATGGAAATTTCTGGTGCAACAAGATGCAGCTGCTATTCCACGAGATCTCGCCTTCACCAGATAGGTGCTCCTGCCTCACTGCGATCAGCTGGCACTCGCTAATATGGAGCTTTTATCCCTCGTATCTGGACTGGGTGCAGGACAGGAGGACTCGGGGAGCAGATGCGGCCACTGCAGCTTGCACTCACCGGCGTTTCTCTGCGAATTTCTGTTAGTTTTCTTGCCGGGACCTCGCCACTTCACCCCACTCGAGGTGCGCTATCCCCAGCAGCACCAAAATGAAAAGTACCAGCAAAAAAAGCAGACCCACGACTCACCGCACGGGACCAGAGCAGAGCTTCATTCAGACCTTCATTCAATCCATTCAGACCAGAGCACAGGCTGGTGGGTGGGGACGCCGGACCGTCCACACCTCGGGCCTGACTCAGGGCCGGCTTTAGCGTTGGTGGCGCCCTGTGCGACAATGTCTGTTGGCGCCCGCCCCCCCCCCCAAAGACCACCTCTGCCACGGATTCCCTCACTAGCATCCTTTAACAGTGCCTCTCAAGTCTCCATAACCATTGTCTCTTAGATTCATTTAGTTTTATAGCACCACTCATACCAGTGTAAGGTGTCAGAGCACTTTACACCACACACACATTGCACAGAGACAATCATATGTATAGGAAATGTTTCATCAGACAGTACTACAAGGTGTAGTGTAGGAGTGACATGTCATCGATACTGGAAGGCAATATAGTTAAAGTTCTTATTCAGGAAAGGCACAAATTCAGAATTTAAAACGTAACATCATTGTTAGGGGTTCTCTTTCATTATAAGAATTGTTTTCTACCCAAATGAACCCTTTTCACAAGATTAGGATAATGAAAGACTGGGCAAAAAAACATATAGCTCTAACATATACCTTGCAGCAGCTCTAGGGTGACATTTAATAGCTCAATGTTCTATATTAGGATTTTGACTTATAAACGACAAGTAACAAAAGGAGCTCTCTTACAGAAGCAGCAACCCACTGACCTATTTACATTATATGCACTTCGTTATCTGCATGGCCCCACCCCAAGTAAACGCCCGGTGCGGTCGCACCGCCCTAGAGCTGGCCCTGACTGTGTCAACCCACAGGAGCCCGCGCGAAGCCTCTAGGTGTCCAGGTGGTGATCACGGGAGAGATCATAGAGGTCAAGGGGGCGTTGGGAGAGGGAGAAAAGAAAGGGTTAACAGAGGAGTAAAAGAGCAAAGAGAGGGGGTTGTGGAGCCATTCGGATACACCTAGATGGGGGGGCAGGAGCACGCAGGGATGGGGGGGGGCCACGGACCCTCTGGTCTCTCTGTGAGTCATATCACACAGCAGTCACAGTCACACCCGCTCAGCCACACAGGTGTAGTGTAGAGTAGAGCTTATACAGCCAGAGGGGCGTTTCTGGAAGGAGAGAACCATGAGCTTAAAGTGACAGAGCAAAAGGCCCCTGTTGGGACTGAGAGGAGGTGTGAGAGGGCTTAGAGGGGGCTACAAGGTGAGAAAAACTGAGGCAAAACGAGGCAAGCCAAATGAGACCATAAAAGAAGCATAAAGGGGCAGGACGTGTACCATCGCTTCTTGTTGATCCCTTGTTAGTGCTCTGTTACCTTCCTTCTTACTCCTAACAGAGACTGAGAATTAAGCTGATCCTGAGAAGGATGGGGGGCCCCGCTCACAAGCAGTTACTTTGAAGAAGAGACAGGAACCATCTCATAGTGTGAAAGCAGAGGTGCACGAGGCACCCTGAACATCAGAGGGAGATCCCATCACAAAGACCAAGCTCAGCTCCTGCAGGATGGGAGACACATGGACGCGCCCATGGGCTCTCGTTCTGCGATACAAAGCCCGACCTTAGAAGTCCTAGGACAGCTAGAGAGCTTGTCAGTCACCCCAACAACCCTCCCACAGGCCACTGCCTATTCATCTTTCACCCCAGAAACGCCCAGCGTGAAAATCAACATAACCAGGGTGGGATTAGACCTATCAGCAGAAAAAAAGTTGTGAGGACAAACACACATATAAAACAAAAAGTGAGTCAATTTCTTCCCCAACGGGGCAAAATAGCACACAAGTTGAGGAAAAGGCAGGAGATAAGTGTGCATGGGATATAAACCAAGAAATCCAATTTAAAAAAAAATGGGTCACCAATTGCATGCCATCAGCAATCCGCAAGAGAGAACAAAACAAAAAAAACACTTTTCACTGTATAGAGTTATCTCCTTTATTAGACAAACTAAGCAAAGGAATGCAGGAACTAGGACAAGAGAGTACCACCCTGCGGGAGAATGTGGCATCAAGTAACCTGGCAGCTTTGGCACCTAACGGCAAAAAAGGAATATGGCATCCAACAACCCACTAAAAATAATCAATATACAGAATAAGAATGAGGATGGGACATCCATTGGGGCTAGAGATACCCACACCTCGCCTCTGAAGGCTTTCACAACATCACAAATTGCGAGTAAGACACCGAGTGGAGAGACGAATAAACTCAATAACACCCAAAGCGTTCAACAAACCGGAGCCTACCCCGGGTTCCACCCAAGGTGTTATATTCCATATAGGTACTCTAAAAAAAAAATCAATCAAATATTTGCTTTATTCAATTCAAGTATTAAATCATAAAAGCACAAGAAATATCATTCAACATTTAAAAATAAGCATTCATGATTTAAAAATGTATCAAGCTAAAAACTGATTAAAATCCAATACAATTACCATAGATATGAAATAACAGACTGTTAGAAATGGGATTTTTGGTAGGCTAGGGCATGTGCCAAAGCCAGGCAGAAACCACCACTCTAGTCAGGATAAGGGAGTTACACTCCTAAAATAACCCCTGCTCACCCCCTTGGTAGCTTGGCACGAGCAGTCAGGCTTATCTTAGAGGCAGTGTGTAAAGCATTTGCACATAACCAACAGTAATATAATGTAAGCACTACAAAAGGACACCACACCAGTTTAGAAAAATAACCAATAGTTTTATATACTCAAGATGAGACCAAATGCGATAAAAATCCACAATACAGTACTTTAAAAGTGATTACGTTGCAAGATAACTTTGTAGGAATAGTTCAAAAACAAAGTTTGTACGAGTCGGTAGCTCCGTCCGAGTCTACCGCGATGCTGAAAACCACAGAATCTAACCGTTCCAGCTGACCGCGTCGATACGGGCCAGCAGAGTCGTGAACAGACTCGGTCACAGTACCTTTTCTCGTTGTGGCGGGCACGGAGTGTGCGAGCCGGTCGGCGTACGTCACGGTTGCGGTGCAAGATGGAAGCTGTGCAGGGCGCGGTGTCCTCTCGATGCGGTGCAGGCAGCGGCTCGGTGACAATCTTGCAGACGGAGTCGGTGAGTCCAAGGCGTGCGGGGCAGGGCGAGACGGTGCTCGATGCGGTGTTGGCAGGTTGCGATGCAGGCGACCAAGCCGGAGTGCGGGAGATGGCGTCGGACAGCGGTGCGAGTCGGAGCGGTGCGTTGCGAAGCGTGCGAGCGGTGCCCCAACTGCGATGCGGTCCCGATTGTTGAGCCAGTTGCAGCGACGGCGTCGGACTGGTCCGGCTGGCACAGTGAAGCGATGCGATGTGAACTGCGGTGCCCACAGGTCACGGTGCAAGCAGCGGCTCGGTGGCGATGGCGTCGGACGTCGTCGTCGGTGAGACCAGCGTTGCGGTGCGAGATGCGGACGGTGCGGTCTGCGGTGCAAACAGGACACCGGGCCAGCGATGGAGTCGGTTGACGGAGTCGGTTGCGGTTCCCTCTCCTCTGTGGCAACTGAAACAGCGGTTCCAGAAGCGGTGAAGTCTTTGCAGTCCCTGAGACTTCTTAACAGGAGGCCAGCTCGGTTTCAGGCCCTTGGAGATTCTCAGCACAAGTAATAGAAAGTTCAGTCCAGTCCTTTCACTGCCCAAGGCAGAAGCAGCAACTGCAGGCCAACCCAACAAGGCAATACTCAGCAAAGGGGCAGTACTCCTCCTAGCAGCTCTCCAGCTCTTCTTCTTGGCAGGTTCCTTGATTCCAGCGAGATCTAAATTCATGGGGTCAGGGCCCCAATATTTATATCCCAAATTCCTTTGTTCTCTGAAGGCAGAGAGGCCTTTGCCTGGCCCAAACCAGTTCTGGTCAGTCTTGGAGCACTTTGTTGACAAGCCTCCGTATTTCCTTTCAGGGTGCAGGCCAGGGACATCAGACGCACCACAGGAGGTGGAGCCAGCATTGTGGAGGGAAGGCCCAGCCCTATTCAGGTCCCAGGTGTACTCCTCCCACCCATCTACATGTAGATCTGGCTATTCAGCCCTGTGCTGACTCACCCTGTCTCCTGGCATCCCCCAGCCCCTGTCACTCACACTCCAGACAAGGAATACACAACCTAGCAGAGGCAGGCTTGGATGGTTAGACAAGAAAATACCCACTTTCTAAAAGTGGTATTTTCGAACACGGAATGTTAAAACCAACTTCACTAAAAGATGCATTTTATCATTCTGAGTCCAGGCATACTAAACTCGAATTTCTACCATGTTCCCTGGGTCAGTTAGGATTATAAGCTGTAATAATCAAAACTGCCCATTCTGGCCTATGGGGAACAGGTAGCCTTGCAATAGTGAAAACCGAAGTATGCTGTATTTCACTATCAGGACATGCCACACACACCAGGACATATCCTACCTTTCACATACAATGCACCCTGCCCACAGGGGTACCTTGGGCCTACCTTAGGGGTGACTAACATGTAGAAAAGGGAAGGTTTAGGGACTTGTAAGTGTGTGCACTTGCCAAGTCGACATGGCAGCCCCAGGCTGCGCACAGGCTCTGCGATGGCAGGCCAGAGTTACACTTTACGGGCTGTTTGCGGGGGTGGCACAATCCAGTGCTGCAGCCCACCAACAGCATTTGATCTATCGGCCCTGGCACTCGCAGTGCACTTTACTAGGGACTGACACATAGATCAAATAGGCCAATCATGGAAATACCAATCCATACACATTTTATACGGGAGCACTTGCACTTTCCCACTGGACAGCAGTGAGGAAAGTGCGCAGAATCATTACACCAGCAAAAACAGAGTCAAAACCGGGAGGTCATAAAGCAAAAAGTCAGGGGAAACACGCCAAAAGATGCCAAGTCTAACACAGACAGATTACAAAGTGTTAGCCGCATGCTCAGGTAGTGACAAAATCATCATGTAACTCAGTTAAATTCAACAAGAATTGGACCTTGCATCGATGACCTTGTTCTGACCACCCCTTTCAAATATTTTGCAAAGTGACTAGTGACATTTTCATCAGCTAGAGATTGAAGCCTTATAAATGCGGGTCGACATTGCCTCATGCCTAGCATCTTCAAATAAGGCACAATCCATCTTCTCCTAAGTACAGTATAAAATTTAAAAAAAAACATAATGTGAATTGTCGACTGTTTAGATACATTGTCACAAGGACAGGGGCAGAGAGAACGTGACCAGTCGTTTAATGGGGAAAATGTAACCAGGTTGTGAAAGTTGCCTAAGCGTAGGCGCGTCAGTAAGAACCTATCATAATTACTTGGGGTACATAATAAATACGGTTGTATCCCTATTTGAATCAAGAGTAATTGATTGGCTCTGACTGTCTGTTTCATAATGTTAGAACACAGCCTGATCGTCTCCAGATGATTTAAACATAATGTTTTTAGGTCCTTCCTCGAGATATGAAACATGGAGTCAGGATTGTCAAACAACTCAATGTGGTCAAGGTCAGCAAAAAATGTTTTAATATAAGCGAGCCAGGGGATGTGATTTACCTGCTTCAATTTCAAACAATCTAAAATCACTTCCCGATTTAGGCCTGTAGACACACCTGTCCAAACCTTATGCCATAATAAAATCGGCTGGATTTTAATAAGGTCAGACAGGTATGACAGGCCCAGTTCGGCATGGCAGATGTAAGCAGCTGTGCTATCAGGAACAGCCAAAAGGTATCTCAGAAAACTATTTTCAACTTGTTGGAGTGGCTCCACATTTACATGGCCCCAAATGCCAGCCCCATACAAGGCAACAGAGATGCATTTGGCTTTATAAATTACCAGGAGGTCATCAATAGGGCGCTTGCCCAACCTCCTTGCAAAATTGATCAGAGCACCTGTAGCTTTAGCAAAAAGTAATTTTCTACAAGTGACAGCTTTTGCCCACAAACCCCTATTATCAAAAACAATCCCCAGATATGAAAAATGATCTACAAAATCAAGTTTCCTGCTATTTAAGAAAATATTGCGGCACTTTACACTGGGCTTACTACATTTCATGACAAAGGTTTTTGAGATGTTAACTTTAAGGTCCAGGGTTGACATATAAGATACAAAACTCGTCACTATTTTTTGCAGACTGTTCGGGGTACGAGCTAACAGGACCGCATCATCGGCGTATAATAATACGCCAATTGCCCTGTTGCCAATACTGGGCAGGTCTTGACATTCCCGTGCTAAAAAGTCTCCCAAGCTATTTATATAGAGGGTAAAAAGGAATGGTGCAAGCACACATCCTTGCCTTACCCCCTTTCCAATGGGAAAACTATAACTAAGCTCACCTGTTCTGCCGTAACGAACCCTGGCCCGGGCCTCTAAATAAGATTGTTTTTAAAAATTAACTAATTAACCTTCCACCCCCATTTCCTCTAAAATTTGTCAAAGCTTTGAGTGATTAACACAATCAAATGCTGAGCTCAAGTCAGCAAAACACATATACAAACTCCCTTTTTTTGCTTGGACATATTTTCCTGTAATGAGGCTCAGGTTCAGGCTTTGTTCGATTTTGCCCAGACCAGTACGAAATCCGTACTGTAAATCTGAAATGATACCTGTATCCTCAGCCCAGGTCTGCAATCTATTTAAGACCACACGCCCGGCGACCTTTACTAGAGAGTCCAGCAATGAAATGGGGAGGTAGCAAGCTGGGTAATTGCGATCACCTTTCTTAAAGATGGGAACAAGGGTGGACTCTGTCCAAGTCGAAGTAAAACCTTGAACACAGCATGCCCTTAGGACCAATGCTAGAAGTGGGCCCCACAACTTAGGGCATGATTTGAAAAGATCCACAGGTACACAGTCTGGGCCCGGAGCTTTGCTCCCAGCACTAGCGTTTATAGCCTCAATCACCTCATCTACCTCAAAATCGAGGCAGATGGGGAGATGGCTACAAGGGCCCAAACCAGGGCCCACACCAATGGCGGGATCAGAGCCACTGCCATACAGTCTAGAAAAATGGGACACCCATTGGTCCTCCCCAATTGTATTTTCGAAACTAGGGGAGTGTTTGGAGGCCAAGAACGATGCATTCCAAAAGCCTTTCATGTCCTTTAAGACAGAGGCTTGCCTAAGTGCCTGCCACAATTCAGTTCGAATTGCCTCTTTACGTACTTTAAGGGATGTTTTATATGCCAGCCTTGCCCGTTTTATTTCATCCCGATCTCTAGTCGGCTTATGCAAGGCCGATATCAGGGCGGCATGCGACTTACTACACTGAGTGTCAAACCAACGCGACCTCCTATTGGAGGTGCTTTTTGATTTTGTCATTAAGTTTGTTTCAATAGCCTTTGAGATTTTTTGAAAGGAATTACGGATATCTATATCCGCTGCCCTCTCATTTAGGCAGGTCTGAAACTCTAGGTTATAATTGGCTAGAAGTGTCTTAGTTAACTGGAAGGTATCCACTCCCACCCATCTGATGGAGTATCCGTTAGTCCTATTTATAGCAATGTCTTTTAGTGGCTCTGTAGGCAAATGTCCAAGGGATACCACCTTAGTCGGCAAATCTAAATTAAAACTGATTGGAAAGTGATCACTGAAAGCTACTGTGTGGGTTTTAAAATTAGAAGTTCTATCCGCATATCTATTTGATATTAGGAAGAAGTCTATAGTTGAGGACAACCCCCGACCATTAAATGTACTACTGAAGAGAATCGGCGGTGAGCACAAATCATTAACAAAGCCTAAATCCAAGGAATATTTAACCTTATTTAACATTTCTCCAATAAGTGAATGTGAGAAATGGGAGATGTCTATATCATCATCATGTGAGAGTCCACAATGTCCCCCATACGCTTGACTACAAGGATTCACATTAAAGTCACCTCCCCAAATTACACAAAGTTCTTTAGATATATTCCTTTGAATGGCCGACAAGTTCGCCAGAAACTGCCTAATTTCTTCCTTCATTTCTATAACAGGAATGTTATAAAAATTAATATGAAGGATCAATACTGTTTATCAACGTACAATTTTAAAATTTGATAGAAAATATTGGATACCACAATAGCCACCTTTCTGAGGTTCAACCTATGTGATATAAAAATACCCAGACCCCCCTTGCTCCTCCCATGACTGGAAGGCACAGCCGGAGTTAGAAAGGTTTTAAACCCATTGATATGTAAAGTTTCAGTTATCCAAGTTTCCTGAATACATAAAATATCAAAATCATAAATAAAATCCAGCCAATCCAGGTTACTTAGTTTAGTATTTAAGCCTGCCACATTCCAAGAGAGTATAGTCAAATGGCTAACCCTGGAATCGACCCTGGTAAGACGTTTTGTGTAACCATAATTTGAGCTATGGTTTGTGGTACAGGAATTGACATCACTCATTAAATGCGGGTTTTTGTTGTTTCCATCTAGCAGAAGTGGTCCCTGGTCACTATTATCAGGTACAAAATTAATGTCGGTCATTTCCCTATTTGCCCAAGTGGCATCAATTAGCCCGATACATTGATCGATAGGGCAGATGGCCTGATTTTCAGTATGTTTCTTAAGATTATGAATAAGCTTCTTTGGGGCCACAAATATAACCTTTGCAATATTAAAAGTATCACTTTCACGCCCCTTTGTGGTACAGAACTAGGGTTTAAGTTAAGTCAATCTATGTCTTCCAGGGATGGCAATATATCAAATCTATTTTGAACCGGTATACTAAACTGCTGATAAAAACTGGTAGTAATCGGTCTCTGTGTTATGAGCTGATGGAGATCGTTTCTTGGGGGGTAAAAATATCCTAGGGGCAGAACATTTATCCCATTTTGTATCACAAAATCACAACCAAGTCTGCAAAGAATCTCACGTACCAGGCTTGGTGATTTAAAAGTGAGAACGATGCAGTCCCCTGGAAGCGTTTTTTCCCTTCTCCCTACCCACCCCACCCTTCTGGCCATTTCAAGAGAGAACAAAACAAAAGATACACTTTTCACAGTATAGAGTTATCTCCTTTATTAGACAAACTAAGCAAAGGAATGCAGGAACTACGACAAGAGAGTACCACCCTGCGGGAGAATGTGGCATCAAGTAACCTGGCAGCTTTGGCACCCAACGGCAAAAAAGGAATATTGCATCCAACAACCCACTAAAAATAATCAATATACAGAATAAGAATGAGGATGGGACATCCATGGGGCTAGAGATGCCCACACCTCGCCTCTGAAGGCTTTCACAACATCACAAATTGCGAGTAAGACACCGAGTGGAGAGACAAATAAACTCAATAACACCCAAAGCGTTCAACAAACCGGAGCCTATCCCGGGTCCCACCCAAGGTGTTATATTCCATATAGGTACCCTATATAGGCGCAGGTAACATTGCAACCTTTCACCTATATTCTTCCCTACATTACATACATAACGGTTCTTAGGGACTGACCTTTTACCTAGATACGACACTGCATTCAGAACGCGGGTTTTCCCCTAGTTCAAATCTCATACATTATGTATGAGGCTTCTTGGACGCACAGAAGGACTAACAGCAGGACGAACATCTCCTGTATAATATCTCTGTATAAAGTTCAGGCCCAACGTCATCCTTTAGGCCGACACAGTAACACAGCAACACAGCAAGGGAGACATATGGGTATATATACAGCACATCTTGCTTAGGAAGATAGAGGAGACCGAGACTTCCCGGCTGACACACTGACCAGAGACGCTGAGGTTCCTGCATGCAGACGCTCCAGCTCGCAGTGGTCTAACATCCCTCACGGGCTGTCCAACTCAAGACCAGGACGGGGTCCCATATTCTCTCATTCTCAGGTAATGGGGTTGACTAGATCCTAGAGGGATTCTTGGCATAACACCTACACAGATGCTAGGTACATTTAGGTACATCTAGTTAGGAAGGCATTGTAGGAGTACGCACTTTTTATCATGTGTTTTATGTACTTGTATACATTCATGATTTCTGCAAGATGGTAGAACTATACCATCCCTTTACTTTCGTAATATTGCTAATCATATATCTCTGCTACTGTCTAATGGTTGTTGCAGCTCATCTATTTTACACTAGAATAACAACTGTTCAATAAATACTTATTGAACACGCCCAGCCTGTTTGTTCTGTGTAACTCTCTGAGACAAACTAAGTGAGCACGAGTGACTGAGCGAAAGGTAGTATACTGTTTCCACGATTCTGAGGGATCAGGGTTGTCATGTTCTGAGGTTGCCAGAATCTATTCTCTCCGTGATAAGAGGAGATTATAGTGGCACTGTGAGCTAGCTGATACAGACAGGCTAACGTATCCGGTGGGGGTGCACGGAATCAGTCTGCCACCAATCCCACAGTCTATGTTATCCAAACATGCAGATCCTGTATAGGTAATATAGGAACTACACGACATGGCGCCGCCAACGTTGGTTGGGTACTTATTTAACAGTAGAGTCTGAGTAGTTCAGTCGTGCTATTCTCAGAGACCCCTACTCACAAAAATACCAGAGACGTCTGGAGTGGGTGGGCACAAACTCTGCCACAGCTGAGTAGGCGAAAAAGACTATTTATTGGCTGTTGGTTAATCAAGCTTGAAGAACACAGTGTTCCTAAAATTGTGCAAAACACCTTATCTTATTCCCTGGAAAAGCTATTCTTTACAAAATGACTGAGGACAGAGATAACGTAATAGTAGTTCTACACCTCTCAGCCGGAGAAGAAGATGCAGACGCAATACCTATTGCAGAGAACTTTAGAAATACAGTCGCCCTGAAACTGCTAGAGCATGGTTTAACACCTAGGGGTGGCATAGTTGTATTCGTGATTGAGGCACATGAATCAAACAGAACAGAGGTATTTTATTTGTGGGTTACATTCACAGCAGCAAATGCAAGAACAAAAACATTTCACTCCTACACAGAAGGAGATGCACCAGCAGAATATTGTCCGTTTGAGGACATTGAGGTTCCGCTCACGTACCAGGAACACATACTGGTTTAAAAGCGCCCTACCCCATATAAGAAGAAGAGTAAGACCGATATTAGCAGCTTACACACCACATCCTGACATTGAAACAATGCTACCAGGAGACTTACTCACACAACACAAAGACTTAATTAAAATATACAGAAACTTGACGCAATTCGTCATGAGGACACTTACAGTCCAACCAGCGATAGTTGCAACTAATGGAACTCAAATTCAGGGTACAACAACTAAAATTACACCACAAACATTACACGTGGTAAAGGGTAAAATGCCCACAAAACGTGAACAAATGCCATTCTGGGTAGCTCAGAAAATAACACAGCTAGAGGCAGTATTCCCAAATACTACCCTGTATGAAAAACCCAGAATGCTAACAATCTGCTTGCCCATGGGGATAACACCGCAAGTAGAGGATTGTACCACTTGGGGTACAGTCTTTGCTGCCATTCATACCAGAACACTAGGTATCCCATCATTAGCAGTAGTACCAGACGTATTGAGACAAATACAAAATGAGTACGGAGCAGAGCCTGCCCTAAACTTAGGGATTAAGTTACTAGGTAACTATGCCCAGATATCAGCCATAATATTAGCTAATATTAAAGGGGAAGCAGCTTCAGTGGCTATCCGCCAACGCCTAAGGGAGTTCAGTCGTTTAGAACAACAACATGAACTACGAAAAATAATTGAAACTGCATATGCAGAATTAGGCTTGGGCAGTTTGGGTGGGAAAGCTTTAATACCACAACTAATGGGCAGTCCTGAAAAGAACACTTCCAAGCAGATACCTACTTCTACAAAGAAGAAGTGGGACAACAAAAACCAACAAAACTTTAAAGGAAACAGATCTCAATCCAGAGGTAGATCTTCTCCACAGGAGCCCTCCGAAAAGAGGTATAACCTAAGGAATAGGGATAACATTAGGAAACCTGACAGGTATCAGGATACTGATACACATTCCTCTCGTTCCTTTCAGGGTTCATCAAAAAACTCAGAGAGGGAAGGACAGTCGGAAAGGCAAGTAGAGCGTACAAAGTCCAGAGACAAGCAGCAAGCTCAAGATTACACTTCTAAAAAAGAAGAAAAACCAAAGCAAAAGCCACAGTTCAAAAAGAAGAAGGTTGCAGGTCTAAAGATCAGACATGCCCAGAATTCTGAGGACTCGACTACAGAACGGGGAATGGGCTCTGACAATGCTAGACAGTGTGGCAGAAATAACAATAGCTCGCCAGAACCTGATGGAATTTCTGGTGACAGCGGACTTGAATGATTATATCACGGTAGAAACACACAATAATAGGGTAAGCGTCCCACATAAAGTATATGAAATAACGCTCCAAATGGAGGGGGACAAATGTAGAACAGTTAGAGGTCTCTTTTGGGAGAACCTGACGTTTGGCTATGATATTTTATTAGCTCAACAAGATTGGCAGCCAGCATTTGTCATGGATTGCCCTAAAGGAAAAACAGTAATTTTACCAGCATTCTCAGACCATATTCCAAGGCACTTACAAGACACTTATGCGCAGGAGTGGGCGGTAGCCCAGGCTCCGGCATTATACCAAAACCATGTTGGATGGGATGAGGATTCAACCCACCAAATAATTCCTTTAAAAAATACTCCAATTGCACAGAGGCAGTATCCAATAAAGCAAGAAGCTAAAAAAACAGGTCAGGGAGCTCTTAGATCAACTTGAGTACCAAGGGGTGATCGAAAATTGCACCTCATCAATGAACAATCCTTTGTTTCCGGTCATGAAACCTGACAATACATATCATTTAGTTTTAGATTATAGACATTTAAACACTTGCACTGAGACGTTTGCAGTCCAAAATGCACGTAGTGCCGCATTAATGAATAACATTGTGCGGAAAAAATATAAAACAACAATTGATATCTCAAATGGATTTTTCTGCCAAAATATAGCGCCTGAAAGCAGGTATTTAACAGCCTTCTCAGCGCTAGGGTCACAACGGCAATTTTGTCGACTCCCCAGGGGTATAAGAACAGCCCGGGGTTGTTTTCGCTAGAGTAACTGAGTTACTCCAAAATTTGGATGAAGAGGCATTGTCCTATGTGGATGATATTTATCTAATGGACGATGACCTAGAAGAGCACTTGAACAGAGTGAATACCATAATTTTGGGATTTGCATCTGAGGGCTACAAATTCAACTTTAAAAAATCATAAATTGCCCACCTCAGTGTCCTGTTTTTAGGATATGAGCTTTCAAGTGAAGGGAAAAGCTTGCCATCCAATTTTTTTGAAAAATGCGTGCTGCTCCAACCTCCAAAATCATTAAAAAATTTACAGTCAATTCTGGGATTCCTAAATTTTGGTAGAACATACATTTTGGATTACGCAGAAAGAGTAAAACCTTTCTACGATTTAATAAAACCTGATTTTTCAGTAAAACAATGGACACAGGAACACACAGATACCCTTCGTTCCTTACAAGCTGACATGATAGCTTCCAAACACTTACAGACACACGTAAACGTGCGCAACCTGGTGATCCGTATAGTTGCGGGTCAAACTGGGTAAACCTATCTAACATATACTGAAGGTGAGACAGTACCAATTGCATACAAATCACATTTGTACACAAATGCTGAGATGCGCTTCGCATCTACAGAAAAGATTCTGACAGCAGTACAGACTGCTGTAGTGAGAGAAAGAGCACTGGCTCAGGGGAAACGAATAATAGTAGTGACTCCAGTTCCAGCCTTAGAGGCTGCGACAAAGGCAAGCGTTCCAAATGCTAAAGCCTTACATCCGAGATGGATACAATGGGCTAATTCACTCACTGCAACAGATGTAGAATACAGGTACGACCCAAATTTAAAGACACAAGCATTTCTGCAATATGAACAAGAATATCCTCTACCGAACGAAATAATGCCTCTAGATCAGTATGAATATATAATTTACGCTGACGGATCAGCTCAACCAGCCATAGCAACAAAGCAACAATATAGCGCAGCATGCGCAATCGTTAAAGGTCGCATGCGGAATGGAAAGTTCCACCCAAGTTGCACAAAAACGCAGTCTCTAGGAGACTGCACGGCACAGTTGGCAGAGTTAAAAGCCTTGATACTGGCACTGGTAAATACGGATCGAGAATTCCCCACACTAATTGTGTGCGATTCATTGTACTGTGTACAGTCATATAATGAATATTTGCAACACTGGGTTCAAAACGGGTTCAAAGATGCAAAAGGTGGCACAATTAAGAATAAAATGCTATGGGAACAGGTAGTGGAGTTGAAAACCGAGCTACCGAGAGCTCACGTGATACATACACTGAGTCATCAGCGTGATGGCGTTCACATTGAAGAGAATTCATTGGCTGATGAAGCCGCAAAGGGGGCTGTACACACGGCTTCCGTAGCTGCAATCACTCGTTCTAAAACGAGAATAGACAGTGAGATTATGGTAGCTGTCAATGCTTCTCGCAAAAACAGTGGAGCAGTGCCAAAAAGGTTTCCACTCAAGTGCTCCTACAAGTTAGATGCCAATAACATTCCATTTGCTCAGATTCCTGGAGTGGGGGATAGAGTAATTCCTAACATGGATCGTAGGTTAGGTTTAATTCTAGCAGCACACGAAGGGATAGGTTCTGCACATGCAGGAGTTACGGCGACTGTTTCTTTATTGAAACAAAGCTATTTGTGGCCTGGGTTAACGAAGCAGACTAAAGACTATGTCTTGAAATGCGACATCTGCCAGCAGATGAAAGGTTCCACCGTAACCCGCCCAGCTCAGACACCATTATTAATATCTGACAAACCACTAGCGTGTGTTTACTTGGACCACTGCGGCCCCTTACAAAGAGATGGGGCTTACAGATATATCATGGTTGCAGTGGATTCCTGCTAGAGATTCCTATGACGCTCGAACTGTTATAAAAGATTTGTGAGTCTTTATAGGGACATACGCAATTGGCACATTACATTCTGAGCAGGGCCCTGCATTTAGCTCTCGGGCTTACAAGGAGGCCATGCGAGGATTGGGTGTAGCATTGCGGTACTCATCTCCGTACCATCCCGAGGGAAATTCGGTTGTGGAGAGAAATAAACGGGACTGAAAGCAATCTTTAACAGCTAGAATATTAGGCACGGGTGAAAGTTGGGTAAAACATCTGTATGGAGTCCAGTGAGCATTGAACAATATGCCAAGAAGTTCTCTAGGGGGGGTCACTCCATATGAGGTCCAATTTGGGACAAGAATGTGGGTACCTGATCTTGATTGTGAAGGCACAGTGGCGGATGAAAAGCCTTTTGACATCCATGATCATTTGGCTGTTTTACAGGATCTAAATGAATCCAGGACACAACAAAGTAATGTCCACCTGAAGAAGACTGCCACTGGGGAAGTCAAATCAGTCACGGCAAGGCCTGTCTGGATCCCAAAGGTCGGGGATCTGGTCAGAGAGAAGTTAGCAGACAAGAAAGAATTTGGGCCATCATACAGAAAGCCTGTACCGGTCCTAGCAATTGAAGGAACAAGAACTGTACTTCTACCGCCTCTTGCCGGAAAAAAGGAGAAAAGATTTGTGTAGTAAGCCATGTGGACTCCAAAGTAGCAGACACTCTCCTCTCGCTACAATCCAAGAAGTTCAAGCGGAAAGACTCATCACGTTCGAAGAGTCCCCTGCACGGAATGAAGGACTATGCAACAATGCTATGGAACTCGTTCCTCTTGAACCTGAAGTTCAAATTCAGGCTCAAAATGAAAGACAACTCGCTATTCGACCAAATACAGATGTCTACGTCAACATGCCGCAACGAGAGCAAGCTATGATTTCCACAAATCCTGATGTAATACCAACAATTGATCGAACTGCTTCTGGCTACTTCATAAACTTTGATAAGTTTTCTTTGGATCCAAGCAAACCGGATACGACGCCAGCCAAAAAATCACGCAAGCAGCAAGTAAAAGACTTTCTGAACTTTCTTAAAATGACTTACCTGGTGTCTCCTTGGGTTGAACTATGGGTAATCACTGGGATACTTTTCTGTCTTTTCTGGCTAGGCTTAGTAATAGTTTTTAGCCTGCTTGTTAATGGAAATTACCTTCGACAAAGCTCTGCAGCCCAAAAGGTGAATTTAATTTTAAAACCACACACCAGTCATCTCATCGAGAACAAAGAGACTTGTCATCAGTGAACATTACAGCAGTTCCTATACCTGATGGTATAGTTTGGGACAAGGTTGATTTCGATATATTTGGTCCGACTGAAATTTTAAGAATTCCTAATTTATTTAAAATATCATTAAGCGATATCATTACCTCAAGTACATTTTCTGATGATTGGGATTTTGAAACTGTTAATAACATGTTGTCTGATTTGGAAAAATCTGCTGCATTTTCTAATAGTGAAACATTGGAAAGCACATCAGATTTTGAAACTATGTATTGTTATCACCTCTATGGTCATCACTTTTTGCATAAATCTGCTAATACTAGAAATGTGTTCACATACCACCAGTGGGAACATTGTCCAACACCCCCGAAAGGCAGTTCAAAAACATTTTCTCAGAAGTTTCCATATCTTTCAGGGTTCAATATGTCTGGCCCAGCCTCATATTATTGTAAGGTTGCACCAACATCAGCACAAAAAAATATGTTAACAAACACCAAACAGATTTACTCTGCTTCCTTTATTGCCCAGTTGTCTGAACAAGGTTTTGACTTATGGAAAGACACCAAAGACTTAAAATCAGTCTGGGGTACTAGAGAATGGCAAGTTCAGGGAATAGAAGCTTTGTTTAGAGCATGCCTCATCCCTCAACAAATTATGTTTTTGAACAAGACAGTGCAACAGACGTCTTGCCTTGGACTAGCCAAGAACAAAGACTTGAACACACCTCGGTTGCCAACTCTGTCACACACCGAGGGTAACGAAACTTCACAGAAGGAGATTACAGTAGATGACATCATACAATACAACAGATCAGACCCCGATTGGAAAAAATGGTTGATTTGGCCCACAGACACTAATGGTTGTCAGGCAAGATTCATGGGTAAAACCCAAGGGTTTCGTATCCATAGGCCAGATCCACGTTATGTACAGAGACAACATCCAGGGGTAGTGACATCCTACAGTGTTGGAAAGTTGTGCCTTGATTGGCTAAAAACCTCAACACTCACAAAGGTGAAACAACACTTATCCTTACTGTCACAGGATGTGGATCTCAGGGATTTTTTATTGGGTCCCAGGAAACCACGTCAGAAACGTTTCTATTATGCTGTCTACAATGAAATATGGAAAATATCACAACAAGAGGCAGCAGAGAGGTTACGTGAAATAGATCGTATAAATCTAGAAAAATCTCTAGCAGTGGTAGACAATGGGTTGTCTACATTGACCTCGAGAATATATATATACTTAGGCAACATTGTATCTTCTGCGATAGACATACTAGAACAAGATTTGGCCATAATACAACACGGGCAATCTCAATTGCGTTCTATTATGTTATTGAGCTGGATGCTGCAAACCTTGCGTGCAGGCTATGTGCCTTGGCGTTATATCAACAGTACGTCTCTGTTTTCTGAATACAATCTCACAGATAAACAGATAGAAATGGCACAAAGGGGAGCAAAATATACAATGCTGCGTATCGAAAAACTGGATAGATTAGCATTTACAGTGGCAGAATCACCGTCCACAGAATGGTAAATCCATGGCCACATAACTCTACCGGTCACTACTTTTCAGTTTCAGAATTGCCTTGAACAAAAGCAAGTAGGCAGATATGACGAAATGGGTAAGGAATACATTAAGGAATCATGGGTATTACCATACAGATTTCGATGCCAGAGTGGGGATCGAGAAGTGTTTCTGAGCGGTACAAACTGTGAGAACGCTGTGAGTGGATCACTCATATGCCAGGATATAATGCTGCACGGGCTTGTAAATGGTTCTGTAGCAAACCTGTCCTGCCATTTGAGGGGTGCCCCAGCTGCAGTGATTACTCCAGCATTCAGGCTACTTTCAAATGGGAGTTACTTGATGCTGAACAGTCAAGGGTGCGGCGGCATGCTCCCAGGCATCGCATATTTGGTAACCGTGAGCACCAGGGTTACTTGTTGTATGCAAGAATTGTTTCCACCGACAAATACAGTCAGGAAGGCGCCGTTATGGCCTTCACTGAATGTTTCCTTAATACGGTTTGATACTCTAAGCAGAATGAAAGCCATGCTTCTACAGAAGTCTGTGCCCTTAACCTCCACACGAGAGACTTTTGATCTCCAGATCGCAAGGTCTTCGGAAGAGATACAGGCGCTTATTCATACAAACTGCCCTTTCCATTTCGCAGAAATGGTAAATCGTATCTTTAACATGTCTGATACGACAGGCATTGTCCACCTATTTAAGACCATAGGTTCTGGACTTCTGAGCACCTTTCAGACGGTACTTGGAGTTATACCAAACTTCATACACTCCGTATTTGGAAGCATCTTTGGAGGACTTCCACTCATCCTGTTCCTAGCAGCAGGTATCCTGATTGTTTTATATTTTCTACGCAATGGACGTCCCAGTCACCAAGGAGATGGAAAAAGCACCCCTGGAACGTAAATACCGTGACCGTATGGTACAACTTCTAGGCACGGCACGCCTCGCCTAAGAGAACTAAGTGAATATTGGTTCTTGTCATTTCGACCAGTCTGGATGGACTGCATCTTACCTGTCCTCTGATGCCTGTTTTGTGGAGAAGAATGCGTGTTAGACCTTTGTTTGGCACTCCCATCATGTGGGCAACCGGACGTGACTGCTTTACTGGACCCGATAACGGCCCATGTTCTGCAGTGTCCTCAGCGTATTCCAATGTTGATGGCGGCATTCCTTGAGCCCCCACAGGTAGTAACAGCACCTGTTGGTATGGACACCGGCTCTTCCACTGACACCCAGGCTTTGGACGGCACACAGTCTGCCCCAGCACCGACTGCGGACAGTGTGGAACATCATCTGTGCTCAATTGACATACTCTGCGACGTGTTACAGGGGCCGTCTACTGCGGAAGCAAGCAACAAAAATATTGCGTCTACCAGCCAGGACACAAACATTTGACTCATTTGTCTCGTCACCTGCTGGAAGAAATTCGCCCTTTTTTAAAAACAAGCTCAAATTTGGAACTCAAAACAAAAATTTACATTCCTTTCATTTTTTGGACATACATGGCTTTCTAATGCTTATAGTGCTCCGGACTATAACTAAGGACACTTTAGAGCTATAACTTGCAAAATTTATTTTTAGACAGTTTTAAGTTTTTATAAATTTTTTAGAAATTTTAGACACTTTTTAGCTAAACAGATGTTTTTAAGCTTTGTGCGTACCAATATCTAGTTCGGCTAGTAGTATAGTAATAAGTTACTAATGTCGTCCAGTCGGAAGAGGAGTGGGTGTTATATTCCATATAGGTACCCTATATAGGCGCAGGTAACATTGCAACCTTTCACCTATATTCTTCCCTACATTACATACATAACGGTTCTTAGGGACTGACCTTTTACCTAGATACGACACTGCATTCAGAACGCAGGTTTTCCCTAGTTCGAATCTCATACATTATGTATGAGGCTTCTTGGAAGCACAGCAGGACTAACGGCAGGACGAACATCTCCTGTATAATATCTCTGTATAAAGTTCAGGCCCAACGTCATCCTTTAGGCCGACACAGTAACACAGCAAGGTAGGACCCCAGGGAGACCTATGGGTATATATACAGCACATCTTGCTTAGGAAGATAGAGGAGACCGAGACTTCCCGGCTGACACACTGACCAGAGACGCTGAGGTTCCTGCATGCAGACGCTCCAGCTCGCATTGGTCTAACATCCCTCGCGGGGTGTCCAACTCGAGACCAGGAAGGGGTCCCATATTCTCTCATTTTCAGGTAATGGGGTTGACTAGATCCTAGAGGGATTCTTGGCATAACACCTACACAGATGCTAGGTACATTTAGGTACATCTAGTTAGGAAGGCATTGTAGGAGTACGCACTTTTTATCATGTGTTTTATGTACTTGTATACATTCATGATTTCTGCAAGATGGTAGAACTATACCATCCCTTTACTTTTGTAATATTGCTAATCATATATCTCTGCTACTGTCTAATGGTTGTTGCAGCTCATCTATTTTACACTAGAATAACAACTGTTCAATAAATACTTATTGAACACGCCCAGCCTGTTTATTCTGTGTAACTCTCTGAGACAAACTAAGTGAGCACGAGTGACTGAGCGAAAGGTATTATACTGTTTCCACGATTCTGAGGGATCAGGGTTGTCATGTTCTGAGGTTGCCAGAATCTATTCTCTCCGTGATAAGAGGAGATTATAGTGGCACTGTGAGCTAGCTGATACAGACAGGCTAACGTACCCGGTGGGGGTGCACGGAATCAGTCCGCCACCAATCCCACAGTTTATGATATCCAAACGCGCAGATCCTGTATAGGTAATTGTCAGACCCCCAACAGGTTACCACTAACCTTTGAAGCCGGATACAGCGGAAGCGATGAATGATGCTGCGTAACCCTATCCCCGATATGGAGTGACCTGTGAGTATAGAGATACCACTCAACAGACAAGACCATAAAAGGGGAAAGGGAAAAAAGGGACAAAGGAAACAAAGATGCGGCCGCGAAATCCCACGATAGGACTGCACGTGGAGTTGTAGACCATACTCCTGTTCTGTCACTCCAGCTGTCTAGCCCCGTGTTCCCTGTAACAACATACAAGCACAACATATATTTGTATAACAGCCACAGCGGGCCTGATTCACAGAACTAACTTACGTCAAAAACGTAAAGTTAGTACTTTTTGGTATTCACAGAATACACTTACTCATTTTGGTATTCACAGAATGAACTTACTCATTTCGGTATTCACAGAAGTTAGTAGTCCTAACTTTCGGACTCCTAAATGCCTTCTGTGAATACCGAAAGTCTTAAAGTTAGGATTTTTCTCAGTTTAGGAGTAGTAAAGGTAGGACTCCTTACGTTTCCATCATGCCACACTTGCCAATAGAAAAACCATAAAAGCCAAAAATAAAGCATAAAAGAAATAATCTGGTCTTCCTTGGCAGTGTACTGAGCCTGCGCCTAATCCCACAGCATTTCTGCTTTCAACAAGGTATGTAAGGATATACTTAGCTCTGAGAAGGGTATTCAGGTGTAGGAAATGTACACTCCGCTGTAGGTACTTGCAGGAGCTCAAACCCACAAGGACAATCCTGGTTATGCCTTGTAAGTCATGCGTTCTGAACTGCTGCTAAAGAAAACAATGCAGCCGAGTAATCAGAGCCCCAGGACAGCACGAAGTGCGCTTCAGCCCATTTGTATAAAAAAAGAACTAAGGAATCTCCAATGAACTCGAGCCTTTCAGGCGGCTCTGAAACGCGCTCCAGCGCGTGTGTGTCAAAACAAACAAAAGCAAGTCCCCTGCCAAATCCGAGCCTTTCAGGCGGCTCTGAAACGCGCTCCAGCGCGTGTGTTACAAAATAAACAAAAGCAAGTCCTTTACCTAATGCGAGCCTTTCAGGTGGCTCTGCAACGCGCTCCAGCACGTGTGTTTATCGGTCTCAGTTGTTCAGGGGGGTTTTGTCAGATGTTTCTTCCGAGCCGCTTAACGGCTCCAGGGCGCGCGCCGCGCGTGAACCAGAAAGAGCACGGGAATACAGGCGCCTCCGTTTTGGCAATAAGGCGTTTCTCCCAAGCTCAGAGAAGCAAGATATAGCTTGTAGAGGGATATCACCTTGTTACCGGGCTGGTTTACCACGTAGCATAGCAAACGTCCAGGTGCAGCTTTCGTCATTGACAAGCACCGAGCCCCCTGCAGGCAGTGCTTATGTATGGCCCTGATACAAAGCCAGTTGAAGCCCCCCACAGGATTATGGGAGATGTAGTGCTGATATACACATGCATTCGTATAACTGCAGACATACATGTCTAAATGTGTCCCCAACCTCCATCTATGCCGGAATGTGACAGAACCCCCTCTCAACGACCGGCGTCCCGACGGTCCACCAGGCTTGGTGGGGTACTACAGGTGGAAACGCCTAAGAAACCCCGGGCAATGTAGGTTGGTACTTGGTTCCCACGAGCGGTCCTCGGGACCATAACCCTTCCAGTCAATGAGGTAATGCACCCTCCTTCGGATGTATTTGGAATTGAGAATACGCTTGACTTCGTACTCCTCGTCCCCGTCGACGTCTAGAGGCAAAGGCTTCAGGGGCAGTCTGATCTGCGGAAGGCAAGGCCGCAGCAGGGAAATATGGAAAACTGGATGGATGTGCCAGGAAGAAGGGAGTGTTAATCTCATTGCTACAGGGTTGATTACTTTGTCGATAGGATAGGGACCCATGAATTTCGGCTTCAGTCGGGCATTACCCTCCAGTCTCAAATGCCTGGTATTGAGCCACACCCTATCCCCCACATTGTATAAAGGCCCTGGGGAACGCTTTTTATCAGCATAGCACTTGTCACGGTTTTGGGCCTTACTTAACTGAGCCTTAGCATCCTGTAAAACGATTCGGAGATGTGCATGGTGCTCCTGTATGGTAGTGTGTCTAGAGCGTACAGGCCACTCAAAAGGCAGCATGTTTGGGTTATGCTCTGTTAGGCAGAAAAAAGGGGAACACCATAGTGAAGAATGTTCTGCATTATTGTATGCGAATTCGGCCATCCAAAGAAGGGTGCTCCATTCCTCTTCGCGTTGTAACGTGAAACACCTGAGATACTGTTCCAACGTTTGGTTCAGTCTTTCGGTTTTGCCGTCCGTCTGCGGATAGTAGCTAGTGGAGAGGCGAGCATCTACCTTCATGACATAGCATAATGCCTTCCAGAATCGCGAAGTAAACGGAGTCCCTCTATCTGTAATGATAACTGCCGGGATTCCGTGTGAACGCACGATATGTTGCAAAAACGCCTGGGCCAATTGCACTGAGGATGGTAGTTTAGTTAAAGCGATAAAGTGCCCCATCTTGGTTAGATGATCGATCACGACCAGTATGGTATTGTATCCCAAACTAGGAGGCATATCCACAATGAATCCATGGACAACGTGTGCCAAGGTGTCGGAGGTACGGGAATGGGTCGAAGCAATCCGCAGGGTCTTTTATGTTGGGTTTTTCCTTGGGTACAAATGGCACATTCGGAAACGTACTTGGCGGTGTCCGCCTGCAAGGTTAACCACCAGAAATGCCTTTTCAAAGCCTTGATGGTTTTCTGTATTCCTAGGTGTCCACCCAGCGTAGAGTCGTGAATCCATCTCAAAGCTTGCTGTTGTAAAGGACCCTCTGGCACGTACAACTTTTCATCATGGTACAGTAGGTCATTGCTGGTCGACCGCTTTTCGGGGTCTTCGTCTATCCATGCCTGGGCATTCAGTCCTGCCACCTGTTTTTTCACCTCAGCCAAAAAGCCTTGCGAGGTTGTTGAAGCCAGGATTACTTCAGGAAAAGAAGCCTTGTGTAGTATCACAGGAGGTTCTTCTATTTGAACCTGTTTGGGTTCAGGAAGCGGGGCTGGTCTAGAGAGAGCATCCGCTTTGCCGTTTTGTGGTCCGGGTCGGTATTTAATCACGAAGTCGAAATCTTAAAACAATAGCGACCAGAGGAGTTGTCACGGTGTTAAGGCTCTGGAGGTCTTCAGGAACAGTAGGTTCCGGTGATCGGTGAATATCTCCACAGTGTGCCTAGCCCCCAGTAGGTAGTGTCTCCACTCTTCACACACTCTTTTTATGGCCAGCAGTTCTTTGTCCGTGATACTGTAATTGACCTCACAGGACGTCAATTTCTTAGAAAAGTAGGCCACAGGATGGAGTTGGCCAGTGTCTGGATGTCTCTGGGACAGAACGCCTCCAATGGCGTAATGGGATGCGTCCGTTTCCACCACAAAAGGAATAGAGGCGTCTGGATGCCTCAACACAGGTGCTTGCGTGAAGCGGTTCTTGAGCATTTGGAAGGCCTGTTCTTCTGAGTCCGTCCATAGGAATTTAACCCCTTTCTTCAATAAATGTGTTAAAGGCTGTATGATGTTAGAGAACTCCTTTATAAACCTCCGATAGAAGTTTGCGAAGCCCAGAAAGCTCTGTAGGGCTTTAACACTGGAGGGAGATTTCCACTGAACAACGGCTTGTATCTTTTTGTTATCCATGCATAACCCATTTGGTCCTATGATGTACCCTAGGAATTCTACTTCAGAGGCATGAAAAAGACACTTCTCCAATTTAGCAAAAAGAGCGAATCGTTGCAACCGTTCCAGCACTGCGGTCACATGTAGGACATGCTCTTCTGTGGATGCTGAATAAGTCAGGATGTCGTCGATATAGACGATACAGGACACGTCCAACAGGCCTCGTAACACTTCATCCATGAAGTACTGGAAGGCGGCGGGTGCGTTGCAGAGCCCGAATGGCATAACCTGGTATTCGTACAACGCAAACTTCGTCCGGAAAGCCGTTTTCCATTTGTCCCCACGCCGCACCTGCACAAGATGGTATGCTCCCCTTAAATCCAGTTTTGTGAATACCTTGGCTCCTTTTAGTTGGTCCAATAAAACAGGTATCAAAGGCAGTGGGTACCTATTTTTTATGGTCACTTTGTTAATGGCTCTATAGTTTATACAAGCCCTTAAGCCACCCTCCTTCTTGGGTATGAAGAAGAGCGGCGGAGAGGAAGAAGGGCGTATGAATCCGGAGGACAGCAACTTATCAAGATAACACTGAAGATATGTGGTCTCAGCCTCCGTAAGTGCATATACACGACTGCATGGAATGAGGGCTCCTGGCTCCAGATCGATTACACAATCGTAGTCTCTATGAGGGAGCAACTTCCCTGCTTCCTGCTCGCTAAAGACGGAGTGAAATTGCTTATATTCCTCAGGCAATGTGGAGACACAACACAAGACTTTGTTACTGCATCCCATGGCGAGCAGGCCGGCAGGTTTTACAACATCGTCGGCGTTTTGTACCTTGTCTTTTGTGCAGTGTTCTTTACAGAACGTGGAGTTCATGGAGATGGTGCGTGCTGCCCATTGTACCAGGGGATCATGATACGTTAGCCACGGCATTCCCAAAATAAGCTTAAAGTGGGGTGCATCAATAAGGTCGAACTGGATGTATTCAAAATGGTGCAAGCCTACTTGCATCAGAATCAATTGTGTATGGAAGCGTACTGGACCAGATGTTAACGCTGTACCATCCACCGCCTTCACTGGTTCAGGTGTTTTCTTTTTGATACAGGGGACTCCTAATTTCAGAGCGTACTGCTGATCTATGAAATTGCCAGGCGCTCCTGAATCCAATAACGCATGGACCACAATAGGTTCCCCATTGGGCAGTTCCAGGGAGACGCATAAGTTCATATGAGCCACAGCGGTTTGTACCGTGTTAGCCACTGCTGACGAGACCGCTTCCTTCATGGGCCTCAAACAAGGGGTTTCAGTCTTGTTTGGGTACATCAGTTTCCCTGGTTCTCTGTTGCATAGTCTACGACTGTTAGATTCCGGGCTCCGGGGTTTGCCTTGTACATGAACTTGGATCGGGTTTTACATTCCTTGATGAAATGTCCAGGTTTCCCGCAGTTCATGCACAGTCTCTGTTTTCTTCATTTCTCTCTTTCCTCTTGGCTGAGGGGTCCTCGTATTCCACTGATTTGCATAGGTTCTGTCCCATCTGTGGCATGCGGATGTTCCTCATGAACTGGCTTGGGGCGAGGTACGTAGATCCTAGTTTCTGTTCGGTACTCGTCTCCTTTCCTCTCTTGGAGTCTATGATCCAACTGAACCGTGAGGTCTATTAGTTCCTCGCAGGTCTCAGGCATGTGCATGACTTGTGCCAGTACGTCCTTTAGTTCTTCTTTCGGCCCTTGGTAGAACATGGATGCCCTTTTTTCCACCGGCCAATTTGTTTCAACAAGGAGTCTGTTGAACGCCGTAATGTAAGTAAGCAGGTCCTGATTGCCCTGTTTGAGGGAGATGAACTCCCTGTCTAGGGTTAGTTGGTGCGCTTTTCTATCAAACAGTTTGCGCATTTCAATGCAGAAATCCGAAAAGTTATACAGGACAGGATCGTCTCTGTCTATCAGGGGAAAGGACCAACTAGCCGCATTCCCACCGAAATAGGACATAACAAAGACCGTCTTGGCCTGGTCAGTAGGAAACCCAGCAGGTTTGCACATGAAATGCAGCCTGCATTGGCCCAGAAAGATCCCGAACTTCTTGGGGTCCCCAAAGAATCTTTCAGGAGGTGCAAGGGGCAGTTGCATAGGTTGTATCAGATGAACGGAGAAGGGTTCTGCTGGTGACTAGTTCGAAAATGAGGAGGTGAAGGGCCCTGTGCCATGTGTACCCCCTCCCGAAGTGTGGTCCGTGCTTCTAGAGTCAGTGTTGTGGGCCGTTAAGGGAGGAGGCAGCGTCCAGTCCTTAATGTAGGAGCCGTTCCCCCTAACACCGGTAGAGCTCACACGAGACAACCCCGCTACCTCTCTTCTCATGGTGCCCATTTCATTCTTTAACTCTAGGTTCTCCCCACGGAAGGCATCCACCTCCATCCGCAAAGCGGTCAAGGTCTCCAACACTGAAGTAAGTACAGTGGTAGTATCCATCGCTCTGGCTGTAGCCTCCCGTGGGCTTGTCAATCTGTCAGACCCCCGACAGGTTACCACTAACCTTCGAAGCCGGATACAGCGGGAGCGATGAATGATGCTGCGTAACACTATCCCCGATATGGAGTGACCTGTGAGTATAGAGATACCACTCAACAGACAAGACCATAAAAGGGGAAAGGGACAAAGGAAACAATAAAGATGCGGCCGCGAAATCACACGATAGGACTGCAGGTGGAGTTGTAGACCATACTCCTGTTCTGTCACTCCAGCTGTCTAGCCCTGTGTTCCCTGTAACAACATACAAGCACAACATATATTTGTGTAACAGCCACAGCGTGTATTGAGCGTTAAGACTAGAATGAGTATGTGTAAGCACTTACGTTTCCATCATACCGCACTTGCCAATAGAAAACCATAAAAGCCAAAAATAAAGCATAAAAGAAATAATCTGGTCTTCCTTGGCAGTGTACTGAGCCTGCGCCTAATCCCACAGCATTTCTGCTTTCAACAAGGTATGTAAGGATATACTTAGCTCTGAGAAGGGTATTCAGGTGTAGGAAATGTACACTCCGCTGTAGGTACTTGCAGGAGCTCAAACCCACAAGGACAATCCTGGTTATGCCTTGTAAGTCATGCGTTCTGAACTGCTGCTAAAGAAAACAATGCAGCCGAGTAATCAGAGCCCCAGGACAGCACGAAGTGCGCTTCAGCCCATTTGTATAAAAAAAAACTAAGGAATCTCCACTGAACTCGAGCCTTTCAGGCGGCTCTGAAACGCGCTCCAGCGCGTGTGTGTCAAAACAAACAAAAGCAAGTCCTCTGCCAAATCCGAGCCTTTCAGGCGGCTCTGAAACGCGCTCCAGCGCGTGTGTTTATCGGTCTCAGTTGTTCAGGGGGGTTTTGTCGGATGATTCTTCCGAGCCGCTTAACGGCTCCAGGGCGCGCGCAGCGCGTTTGAACCAGAAAGAGCACAGGAATACAGGCGCCTCCGTTTTGGCAGTAAGGCATTTCTCCCACGCTCAGAGAAGCAAGATATAGCGTGTAGAGGGATATCACCTTGTTACCGGGCTGGTTTACCACGTAGCATAGCAAACGTCCAGGTGCAGCTTTCGTCATTGACAAGCACCGAACCCCCTGCAGGCAGTGCTTATGTATGGCCCTGATACAAAGCCAGTTGAAGCACCCCACAGGATTATGGGAGTTGTAGTGCTGATATACACATGCATTCGTATAACTGCAGACATACATGTCTAAATGTGTCCCCAACCTCTATCTACGCCAGAATGTGACAGTAATATAGGAACTACACGACAAAGGAAATGCTATAAACTCTAATAGAGATGAAGAACGCTGAAGTAATTCAAAATAGGTGGCTCGCTCTGGAGAAAGCAGCCTTTGGAAGTGAACTCAGTGCATTCTGGATGAAATTCAAAGACGGCCTAGGTGCCCAAAAGAACATCCCAGAGGCGAACATTACAGAAGAGGCTTGGATAAACCACTTCCAAAGGACATTTAGTTCTGTAGGTCACAGTCTTCCAGAAACTGAGCCGCCACTACCTTTATCCACAAAGTCTGCCATTGAGGAACTTGCAAGGGTCAAAACACTAGATACATGGTCAACCAAGTATTTGTTTTCTTACAGATGTACAAATATAACTCATTAAAGAAGATGCTCCTTTATTGTGCCTTTCTAGACTTTACATCTGCTTTCAAAATCCTACCAAGACACAAACTGTGCGGAAATCTTGCAAACCTGGACACAGTCCTACTTTAGAAAATAAAAATTCTATATAGTGATATAACATCACAAATCAGGCTAAGCCAAAATGGTCTTTTGAGGAAACAGTTCTCAATCACAGGTGGGATTTATTAAGCAGGGTTGCCTCCTTGCTCCTCTTCTGTTCTCTCTATACCAGTATTATCTACCAGGAAGTCATGAAAGTATCTCAAGATGTGCCTGCACTCGAAGGTTTCCAGGTACTTGCCTTTCTATGAGCTGATGACCTGATCCTTATTACACAAATAGGGTCGCAGGCTCACATATTCAAAAGGCAATGGAGGAATCCCAGGTCTCGCGTAAAGCTATTTTCTAGTGTTACTGCTCATAAAGTAACTGATACTCAAGACCAGGGTTCTCCAAAGTCAGTCCTGGAGGGTCGGATCCATGCCATTTTTTAAGATAACTTCATTTATTTAAAATCTGGCATGGATCCTGCCCTCAACCGACTTTGGTGAACCCTGCTCAAGACGAATCGTAAAAATTGTGTATGCCAAGGAAGGAAGTCAAATCGAATGTGGGGCTTAACTTTAGAGACTCGATTAAAATGTAGCAAAAATAGGACTGTACAAAAGAAACATTTGGAAACCCCTACAAATGCTATCTGCATGTTTCCCCACTATTATCCTTGAATGTTACTATGGTTACAACTCAGTTTTTAAAAAAGATGGCAAATATCACCAATCAAATACAGGCTGAAAAGACTAAAGTCAGATGGAAAAAAATCTGGAGGACGTGGTCTGAAAGGAAATTCTCTCCCTGGACATGAAAATGCAACTACCCATTGACCTGGAAAAGGAAGCTTAACGTCTTAGACTCAAACTAACGGCTAATATACCAAATCTGAGTTTCATGTCCAATAAAAGGAATGATCAAGCAGTTTCAAAACTCTTCCGGAACTATAATCGGGCATCTAAGTGCAGAGCACTGGAGAAGTTCTATCCAGCTGGTCAGTCTGGACTCTTTGATGATTCTTCACATGTGCAGGCTTACTTGCCTATCCCGACAAGCTCTAGGGAGAGGAAATTGTTCACCCTGGTAAGAAGTAGAGCCCTCCCGCTAATGGCAAATTGTGCTTATGGACAAACAGAAGACATGCAACATTTCTTGTTGTCCAGTCCTCACTAAGAAACACTTAGAGGAAGACTGATCAAAGCCTGCTTAATCAAACAACAATTGGAGACAGAGGATAAAAATATTTTCCATTGGTTCAGTGACATCTCTGAGACCATTACTAGAGCTTTGGGCCGATATCTGTTGAGAAGCAGAAACATAAGATAAAAGATATTAAAGAACATGTAGAACTGAAACTCATACACATGGGCCAACGAGTGCCAAAAGTGTCAAACCAAAAATGTGGAACTATGAATAGCACTTATAATACTTTACTGAAAAACACTCTATAAACTACTTTTTAAGGATCCTTCATTTGTGTTCTTTTTTTCTCTTTCCCTTTCTTAGATCTCATTCCTTCCCTCTTCTTAAGCAAGATTTTCTTCCTTTTTGTTTGCTGAAATCTTTGCGCACAGGCTTTTGTAGCTTAAAGCACCTGTTAAAATAATTTTAAAAATCCGTCCCTCATACCCAGCAAATGTCCAACATAGCAACGTTCTTCAAGTACAATTAACTTATTAAACATCTTTTAAAGCAGGTATTTTATCAACTATCTGGCTTCGACTATTAACTGGTCAGAAACTTTTCTGGCCCAAGACCTTCTCAATGTTGCTGGAAGTCTGATTGCCCAAAGGGAGGTTCCCCCATCAGTAAGGAACTTCATTAGTTGCGCCTTCGGATTTTAATATATCCTGGGCCGCCACAATTAAATACAATTGGCAAGGATTCCCAGAGATATTTTTATAAACTCTCACATCTCACATCACATTATTACATCACACCAGCTCCGCTGTAATCAGGCGTTGTAGCACAACCGGGCGGCATTAGGCCACCCGGTTGGGACCCCTATGATGAAGCATGACACCACCTAGGTTGGTGTGTGAGGGGTCTTTTAATAAAACCTAAGGGTTGTGCGACACTGCTATTTGCACAGTGAGTCCCGATTCTTTGTTCCTTCAGTGGGTACGTCCACATTGTTTATTTATTGAATTTGGGGAAAGGGACGTCCCTTGATTTTTCCTCGCTCTCCCACCCCCCTCTTGTTGTATTGTTGCTGGCTGCAGGACAGGTATTGCTCTTTTTTAGCAAGGCCTTTGAAGCTGCAGACAGGCCGGTAGAACTGGGGCCAAGTCAGTGGGCGTCGACAGTCTTCTCTGCAAAGCGTCTTCTTTATCCTTCTTCTTAGGTCAGCAGGAACTAGTTTAAGGGTCTGGAGGAGCCACCTAAATACAAGATTTAGTGACTTTTTAAGGGAGTGGCAAGTAGGTCCAAAGGGCACCTTACCTTCGGTGTCTGCACCCTCAATTATGCCACCCTCCTTTGGGAGGAGGGAATAGTCCTAGCCCGATTGGAGGAGTCCTACCATCTTGAAGATGGTACGGACTGAAAGACGTGCTTCACCTCCCTCCTTTACCTTAGCGGTGGAGCTGGCAGAGGTGGGCACACCAATTCTTCCTATCTTTTCACGCCAGTTTTTCCACCCAAAGTGGGGGTCTAAACCAGGGGCTGTCACTGCTGCTAGCAGCAGAGGCTGGGGGGACGCATTACAAAGGAGGCAGGCCTTTGAAGCTTCCTCTTGAGCACTGTGTCTATCCTGGTGGAGGATGTGTGACACCTCCACCCAGGCTGTGCTTTGTTTCTGGTTCCAGAGAGCGGGGGCTCTCGACCCAGGAGTCCAGAAACCTGTCTGGTGGTGGTAGGCTGCCTAAAGTCAGTCTGTGACCACACTAGGGTTGGTAGGACTTCAGGGGGCACGTCTGAGGTGCCCTCTGAGTACATGTTTCAATAAATACCACACTGCATCAGTGTGGGTTTATTGAGTGGAGTAGTTTGGTACCAAACACTCCTGTGTTCAGAGAAGCCATTATGGTGCTGTGGAACCCGAGTTGTCGAGTTTCCAGCACATGTACTCTCTATGGCTTCCCTGGCACTAACAATATTATGAAATATACCCAAATATTGTGGGGGATATCTGCTCATGCAGATATGCCCACACCTGAGATATGGTGCACCCTGCCTTAGGGCTTGTACGGCCTTATAGAGGGGTGACTTACCTATATCTTAGGCAGTGTTGGTTGGCACACAGGCAGTGTGCCATGTCGACATTGTCGTTTTTATCTGCACCAGAACATGCATGCTGCAGTGGCAGTCTGCATGGCCTAGGTGAGGTGTCCCTAGGGGATCCTCTTCAGTCCCAATGCCCTAGGTACCAGAGGTACCATTTACTAGGGGCTTACAGGGGGCTTGAAGGGCCAATTAGGGAAGAAGCACCAGTACTGGGAACCTGGACAGCAGGGACCCAGTACTCTGTCAAAGTTGCATCAAAAGCCAGGCAAAAAGTGGAGGGGGGGGGGGTTAGGTTAAAAAAAACCTCTTCAGATTAAAGTTTAATCTAGAGGGATTTGTAGATCTAATGGGGCTGTTCCCTTTCCCAGCCCTCTTTAGAAACATTTACTGCAGATTTATTCTGCTGACAGAGTTGCGGAATTTATAAGTAATTCCGCATTGCAAGAGTAACGCAGAATTACCAAATTCCTCCGATTCCGCGGGGGAATTATTAATTCCGCCCAGGCCTAGTTTTCAGGTACCAGCATGGGTTTTCTAAAAGGAAATCTAGGATGCCACTGGTACATCATCACTAAATGCACCCATCGGATATGGTCTATTTTTTACAACAGTGTAATGTAGGCTCTGTTCTGGGAAAACGGCTGGTGTCAGCGAAATCCTAACAGAACCTTTCACAGGGCAGACTCAAAACATGACTGAGGACATATTTGTGGATTGGTAGTGGTCTTCTACTGTTCAGTTCCACCCACCACTAACTAATTCAGCACAGTCCACATCCAAGACATTCTAGCACATTTTGCTGGCATTATTCCAAGATGTTGCACACAGCAGAGTAGATGAAAGAGACTATGAATGAATGACTATTTGTAGAGTGCGTAGTTGCCTTAAAATGTGTCAGAGTACTGGGAAGGCAGATAGTCATACCTAAGCTGAAAGAGAAACCAGAACACCTAAAATGTGTGAGAAAAGTTAGTTCTGTTGTTCCAAAATGCAAGGTACTTGGTGACTGTGAGAAATTGGGTCATTGGTTGAGGGAGGTGAAACACTACTCAAGCAACAACCATAATCCTCATCAGGGTGAACTTCAAAAAGTCACTAAATTAATCTGTGCTTAACCCTCTTGTAGCTTGGCTCAAAAGCAGTCAAGCTTAACTTAGAGGGAATGTGTAAAGTATTTATGCAGCACACAAACAGTAATAAAGTCGAAACACAAATACACGTCGTCAGGCAACGCTCAGGTCCTCCACGGGAACAATGGTCATGATTTAGACTCTTGTATCTGCATGTATATGGCATGACTATGTGTTATATGAAAATCAATAAAAATCGGTTTTAAAAAAAAGTGGAAACATAACACAAGAAAAATCCCACACCTGTTTAGAAACAGAGTATTCTTTAATAAAAAGAAAAATGTGACCATAATGACAAAAATCCAATCAGTAGAACCAGAGCTATGCACTTTCAAAGATTTCAGTGAAAATAGCACTTTGAAGCTAATAGCGCTAATTATGGTTATCTGTTCACGCTGGACCGGGACAAAGCCACAAGTTTAGTCCGACAGCGGTGGATCACATGCCGGTCATAGGACCAAGTACATCTATCAATCTGAAAACTCGGGTCACTTTTCCACATGAGTGGCATGGTTTGCATAGTGCTACCGTCTACGACTTATATGTGGTTGGCCACTTTGACACAATTTTTACAACAGTGTAATGTAGGCTCTGTTCTGGGAAAACGGCTGGTGTCAGCGAAATCCTAACAGAACCTTTCACAGGGCAGACTCAAAACATGACTGAGGACATATTTGTGGATTGGTAGTGGTCTTCTACTGTTCAGTTCCACCCACCACTAACTAATTCAGCACAGTCCACATCCAAGACATTCTAGCACATTTTGCTGGCATTATTCCAAGATGTTGCACACAGCAGAGTAGATGAAAGAGACTATGAATGAATGACTATTTGTAGAGTGTGTAGTGGCCTTAAAATGTGTCAGAGTAATGGGAAGGCAGATAGTCATACCTAAGCTGAAAGAGAAACCAGAACACCTAAAATGTGTGAGAAAAGTTAGTTCTGTTGTTCCAAAATGCAAGGTACTTGGTGACTGTGAGAAATTGGGTCATTGGTTGAGGGAGGTGAAACACTACTCAAGCAACAACCATAATCCTCATCAGGGTGAACTTCAAAAGTCACTAAATTAATCTGTGCTTAACCCTCTTGTAGCTTGGCTCAAAAGCAGTCAAGCTTAACTTAGAGGGAATGTGTAAAGTATTTATGCAGCACACAAACAGTAATAAAGTCGAAACACAAATACACGTCGTCAGGCAACGCTCAGGTCCTCCACGGGAACAATGGTCATGATTTAGACTCTTGTATCTGCGTGTATATGGCATGACTATGTGTTATATGAAAATCAATAAAAATCGGTTTTAAAAAAAAAGTGGAAACATAACACAAGAAAAATCCCACACCTGTTTAGAAACAGAGTATTCTTTAATAAAAAGAAAAATGTGACCATAATGACAAAAATCCAATCAGTAGAACCAGAGCTATGCACTTTCAAAGATTTCAGTGAAAATAGCACTTTGAAGCTAATAGCGCTAATTATGGTTATCTGTTCACGCTGGACCGGGACAAAGCCACAAGTTTAGTCCGACAGCGGTGGATCACATGCCGGTCATAGGACCAAGTACATCTATCAATCTGAAAACTCGGGTCACTTTTCCACATGAGTGGCATGGTTTGCATAGTGCTACCGTCTACGACTTATATGTGGTTGGCCACTTTGACACAATTTTTATTTGTATTCTATCCGATTTTTTAGCACAGTCACTTGTTTACACTTGAGGCATCGGCTTTGGATATAGGAACTAAGGTTTGGCATGGAAAGGAATATTGTCACTGCCTTCACTTTTGACATGTGTTCAGCAAACATTCTTTCCATCTGTTATGCGCTTTACATTTCTACCTGTTTACGATGAGATACACAACTTACTTACATAGCACAACCGTTTATCTCATGGTGGTTTCTCTCTCTGTAACACTCAGAATATCACTGCATGAACAAGAATTCGAGGCGGTATCTAATATTTGTTTTACACAGTACATATTATTTCTCGATCTACATCTTTTTTGATTTTGATTCTCTATTTCTTACATAAGCCAATTAATGAATGTATTGGTTTCAAATTTTTCCTGTTTCTGTATTTTGTTTTTAGTAGCCCCTGAAGAAGGGAATTCTAAATTCGAAATGCATTGGGCGAGTTAAAGAATTTGAATTTCTTCAACGCTTTGGAATTTAAGGCATTGTTTGATGCCATTTGTATTTAGGAGAGATTTGTGTAATAGATTTGTAAAACAATTTTGTTTACTAATAAATGCTAATTATGTATATTGCAACTAGCACAGTTTAGCATGTAAACCTTTCGTTTGTCTAAAAGAAAGGAAAAGCTGTGATAAATTCAAATGAAGTGCAAAAGGTTTATTTTGCCATGTCGAATTGGCAAGTTTAGAACTGCATACGGGCTGCAATGGCAGGCCTGCAACATGTTTAAAAGAGCTACTTAAGTGGATGGCACAATAAGTGCTGCAGGCCCACTACTAGCATTTTATTAACAGGCATTGGGTGCAGGTAGTACCACTTTACTATGGACTTATAAGTAAATTAAATGTGCTGATTGGGTGTAAGTCAATTTTATAATGTTTAGGGGAGAGATCCAAGCACTTTAGGACTGGTTAGCAGTGGTAAAGTGCACAGAGTCCTGCGGCCAACAAAAACAAATGTCAGCACAACAGGAGGGCAGAAGGCAACATGTCTGGGGGAATACCACCCTAAGGCTGTCAGGTCTAACAGTGACAAAGTGAAGCTAAAGAAATAAAGAGTTTCACAACTTTGCCGTGGCATAAGAAAATAAATAGCCTCCAACTCAAAGGTGTTTGATGGACAGAATGATAAGCAGAAGTAAAGATGCAGCTCTTAAAGAATGAGTAGCTGTGTACCTGGTACGTTGATTATGAAAAGACTAGGTGCCCAAAGATGTGGATTTCTCTGTGTCTGATGCGGACATTTTTTTTTGTTGAATATTTTTATTGGTTTTCAATTCCATAAAAGAAATAAACAGTATAAAACACAACTGTTGTCGCACATTGTCATAAACAGCCTTCTTCAGAAACTTCACAGTCCCTTGAAACTTATACAAGCATAGTACATATTTTGTTGTAATATGTCAGTAATACCCTAGTAGTACCTCTCCCTTGCCCGATACATGTGATGTCCATCCTTATCACCATTTTGGGTATCCCATCACCCCTGGGTAAGTGTTGTTGGGACAGCTATTCTATTGCCTGACATAGGTGGTCTATGTGTCTTTGTCCAATAGGTCGAGCCCATATTATTTAATTCATCTGTTCCATATCTTGTGAAACTTTCCCGGGCAGCCTCTATCTTTATATATGACCCTTTCTGCTGCCATGTATATGTCCATTCCTGCCTTCCATTCGAGTAGTGTCGGCGGGGTTGGGAAGCCTCAATGCCTTGCTATGTTTCTTTTTCGTGACCACCAGGCCTAGCGTACTGAGTATCAATTGTGGTCTGTCTATATCTTAGACCCTGGGGATCCCTAACAGTATAAATCTTGGGTCTAGAGGGATGGACATCTGCATTAATTTGAGTTCTCCTACGATCTCATTCCAATAGGTCTGTATGACTGGGCAGCCCCATACCGTGTGGTGGAAGTTCCCGGGTCTTGTCCACATCTCAGACAGCTTGGGTTTGCAGCCCGTCCAATTCTATGTAGTCTGGCCCGATCATAATAGACCCAATGAAGGATTTTATATTGGATAAGGCGCAGTCGCGCCTTGATTGCCACCTCCCTGGGCTGCATCAAGGCGGCCTCCCAGTCCACATTTTCCATTTCTCCCAAGTCCTCTTCCCATGTACTCCTAGGTTTGTCTAGGTTGTCGGGCATGTTATTGTTTAGAGTTGTATACATAACTGATACTGCTTTAAGTATGAGTTGTTCTTGTAGTAGCCTCCCCTCTAGTGGTGCATATTCAGGTAGGATGGCCCCATTTATATCTTCCGCCAGCCATGCAGGTCTTAGCTGGGTATATTTGAGGAATTGGGGTGTTTGAAGTGTGAAGACAGCACAAAGGGCAGGGAAGGTTTTAAAGGTGCCCTTGTCTATAATTTCCCCTACAGTTAAGATTTCTATGGTGTCCCATTCTCCGAATCCCTTTAGTTTACTCATCTCCCATAGCCAATTTCCTTTCCACAGTGGCGTTGCCTTGGTGATTTTGTGAGCCCATTCCAGTGTTTTGGATGCTCTTCCCCCATGCCTCTAGAGTGGTTTGTGTGGCCGGGAGCAGCCCTCTGGATCCCTTGCCTCCATAGAGATAGTGGAAGAATGTGCGTGGCATCAAAGTTTCCCATTCCAGTCTGTACGTCGGGTGATTACCTACTACATGTATCTGTTGTGTAGTTCCTATAAACCTATATAGGATTTGCGCGTTTAGACAACATAGACTGTGGGATTGGTGTTTAGACTGATTCCAGACACCCCCACCGAGTATGTTCGCCTGTATACCAGCTAGCTCACAGTGCCACTAGAAACCACTCTTACCAAGGAGAGAATAGTTCTTGGCAACTATCGAACATGACAACTCTGTCCCATCAGGGATCGTGGAAACAGTGCGATACTTTTCGCTCAGTCACTCGTGCTCACTTTGTCTCAGAGAGATACACAGAATAAACGGTGGGGACGTTTTCAATAAGCATTTATTGAACCAGCGTCATTCTAGAGTAAAATAGGTGTGCTGAAACGCCCATTAGACAGAAACAGATATAAATGATTATAAGCACCAACAGAGTAAAAGGATGGTAGATTTCTACCATAGTGCTAAAACAATGAATACAGGCAGGTATAAAAATACATGACAATAAAATGCGTACTCCTACGATGCGACCCTAACTAGATGTACCTAAGTGTACCTAGCATGTATGTAGGTGTGAAGCCAAGAATCCCTCTAAGATAAAGTCAACCCCATTACCTGAAGTGAGAGGCTGTGGGACCCCATCTTGGTCTCAAGATGGACACCCCGCAAGGGTTGTCAGACCACTGCGAGCTGGAGTGTCTGCTTGCAGGAACCTCAGCGTCTCGCGTCAGTGTGTCAGCATGGAAGTCCTTTTTCTCCTCTCCCTGCCTCAGCAAAGATATGGTGTATATATATACCCAAAGTGGTACCCTCAGGGGTTCTACCTTGCTGTGTCATGTCAGACTTAGGATGATGGAAGGAATGACCCTTATACATAGTTATTATGCAGGAGATGGTAGTCTTGCTGAGTTTCCAAGAATCCTCATGCATAATGGATGAGGCTAGTTTTCAGGGAAAACCCCACGTCCTGTAAGCAGTACAGTAACTAGGCAAAAGGTCAGTCCCAAGAACCATTGTGTAGTGTAATAGTAGGGGAGAATATAGGTGAAAGGTTAGGTGACTACCTGAGCCTATATTGGGGTACCTATATGAAGCATAACACCCACTCCTCATCCGACTGGACGACATACTATAATTTTAACGTACTTCTAAGCATTTATACGCAAACAACTAATTAGTCCAAAACATTAATGCGTTTAAAAAATATTTTAAAAAAATGCTAAAATCGTATTTCATGCAGTGGAAGTCTCACTAAAATATGTTCGTATATATAGTTCGAACAACTATGAGTGTCTGAAAGCCATGCATTTCAGCAAAAATGTCTATTGTTTAAAATTCCAAATTTTGGTTGTTTTGAAAAAAAGGCCAAATTTTTCCCAGCACACGATGAGCCAAATGTTTATGTCTCCTGGCTGGGAGACGCAACATCACTGTTGCTTGCCAACGCAGACGACGATCCCTGCAACACCTCACAGATCAGGTCAATCGAGCACAGATGATCTTCTGCAGTGCCCACAGCCGATGCTGGGGAAGCCTGTATAGTATCCATGACGTGTGTGCCTGTAGAGGAGCCGGTCTCCATTCCAGCTGAAGCGTCCTGTGGTGGCTCCAAGAATGCCGACATCAACATGGGAATACGCTGAGGACACAGCAATACATGCGCCTTTAACGGGTCCAGTAAAGCATCCACGTCCGTGGCGCAACCGATGGAAGTGTTAGACAGAGATCCAACACGCATTCTTGTCCGCAGAATAGGGATCGGAGGACAGGCAGAACACAGTCAATTCAGACTGGTCGAAATGATAAAAACTAAGACTCGCTTAGTTCCCGAAGGCGAGGTGTGCCCAGATGGAGTACCATGCGATCATGGTATTGGCGCTCCAAGAGCGTTTTTTACATCTCCTTGGTGACTGAGATGTCATTTGCGTAGCAGAAAAATGACAATCAGGATACCTGCTATTAGGAACAGGATCAGCGGAAGTCCTCCAAAAATGCTTCCAAACACGGAGTGTATGTAGTTGGGAATAAATCCGAAGATTGCCTGAAACGTGCTTAACAGTCCGGAACCTATGGTCTTAAATAGGTGTACTATACCCGTCGTATCAGACATGTTAAAGATACGTTGTACCATTTCTGTGAAATGGAAAGGGCAGTTTGTTTGTACTAGTGCCAGTATCTCAGCTGAGGACCTTGCAACCTGGAGATAAAAAGTCTCTCAGGCAGAGATTAAGGGCACGTTTTCTGTAAAAGCATGGATTTCATTTGGCTCAGAGTATCAAACCGTATAAAGAAAACATTCAACGAAGGCCATATTGGAGCCTCCCTGACAGTGTGAGTCGGTGGAAACAATACTTGCATACAACAAGTAACCATGGAGTTTACAGTGACAAGATATGTGAGGCTCGGAAGCATCCCACAACAACCTTGATCATTCAGCATCAAGTAACTCCCATTCGAAAGCAACCTGAACACCGGATTAATCATGGCAGCTGGGGACCCTTTCAAATGACAGGATAAGTTTGCAACTGAACCGTTACAGGCCCCGTGAAGCATGATATCCTGGCATATGAGAGATCCACTTAAAAAGTTCTTGCAGTTTGTGCTGCTTAGAAACACTTCCATGTCCCCACTCCTGCATCGAAATCAGTATGGCAATTCCCAAGATTCCTTGATGAATTCCTTACCCATCGCTTCATATCTGCCTGCCTGTTGTTGTTCTAGGCAATACTGAAACTGGAAAGTTGTGACCGGTAATGTTATATGGCCATTGATTAACCATTCTGTGGATGGTGACTCTGCCAGAGTTAAAGGTAATTGGTCCAGTTTTTCAATACGCAGCATTGTATATTTTGGTGCCATTTGTGCCTGCTTCTTAGTTAGATTATACGCAGAGAATAAGGACGTACTGTTGATAAATCGCCAAGGCACATAACCAGCTCGCAATGGTTGTAACGTCCACCTTAACAACATAATAGAACGTAGTTGAGACTGTCCGTGATGTAGTACGGACAAATCCTGTTCTAGTATATCTATAGCAGAAGATACAATGTTGCCCAGTGAATAAATCCTGGATGTTAATGTAGTCATACCATTATCGACTACAGCGAACGTCTTTTCTAGGTTAATTCTATCTATTTCACGGAGTCTCTCTGTGGCTTCTTGTTGAGAGATTTTCCAGATTTCATCATAGAAAGCATATAAGAAACGTTTGAGGTGGTTTTCAGGGACCTAATTAAAAATCCCTTAGATCTACCTCATCTGAGAGTAAGGATAAGTGCTGTTTCACCTGGGACAGTGTTGAGGTTTTTAGCCAATCCAGGCATAACTTCCCAACACTGTATGATGTCACCACCCCCGGATGTTCTCGTTGTACATAGCGTTGGTCCGGCCTATGGATACTAAACCCTTCGGTTGTACCCCTGAATCTTGATTGACATCCGTTTGTGTCTGTGGGTCTGTTAGAAATGGGGGTCTCTAGTTGGCAAGGGTTTGCACCTTTGTCCAAGTATGGACACTTCCTTCTAGTCAGGATAAGGGAGTTACATTCCTAAAATAACCCCTGCTCATCCCCTTGGTAGCTTGGCATGAGCAGTCAGGCTCATCTTAGAGGCAGTGTGTAAAGCGTTTGCACCGAACCAACAGTAATACAGTGAAGACACTACAAAAGGACACCATACCAGTTTAGAAAAATATCCAATATTTGTATATACTTAAGACAAGACCAAAAACGATAAAAATCCACAATACAGTACTTAGAAATCTTCAGTTATCAAAATAAACTTAAAATAAAGTTTATTGAAGTCGATAGCTCCATCTGGGGCTATCACGGTGTCGTGAACAACAAATTCCAAACAGTTCTGGCTGACCGCGGCATCGCGGGCCAGCTACAGTGTTGGGAAGACCCACAAAACAGTACCTTTAGAAATGCAGGGCGTCGGTGACCTCTCGTTGAGCTCCGAAACCACGTCGTCTGCAGGCATCGGTTCCGGAGGTCGTGCAGGAGTCGTCAGGCCCTTGAAGTCACTCGCGTTGCAGATCAAACTCCTCGCGGTTGAAGTCAGGAGCGCTGGTGTCGGCAGGCCTCGGGTGCTGCGGTGCGAAGTGCAGGTGGCAGTCACCCAGCGGCGTCGTGAGACCGGGGCTGTGGTGCGAAGTGATGCGATGCTCGTCGCGGTGCTGGCAGGTCACGGTGCAAGCAGCGGCTTTGTCGTTGCTGAAGCGCTGTCGTCGGCTGATGAACTGGAGTCGATGGCGCTGGCAGACCAAGGCTGCGGTGCGGGATGAGGGCAGTGCATCATGTAACTTACGAGCGGTGCCCTCGAACCACGGTGCAAGCAGCGGAGTCGATGTCAACGTGAAGCGTCATCGTCGGGATACCAGGGTGACGATGTGAAGCCAGGCAGTGCGGAGTGCGGTGCCCACAGGTCGTGGTGCAAGCAGTGGCTCGGTGGTGGCGTCAGCAGGCGTAGTCGGTGAGACCAGGGTTGCAGTGCGGCGGTGCCCTCTGCAGTGCCTTCAGGACACTGAGTCGGCAGCGGCGTTGTTGACGGCGTCGGGTTGCTTTTTCTTCTGTTGCAGCACATAACACACAGTCCCCAGTGCTGAGGGCAGAAGAACTTGAAGTCTTTGCTGTTCCTGAGACTTCTTGAACAGGGGGCAAGCTCTACCTCAAGCCCTTGGAGAAACTCACAAAGAGAGATTGCAGAAAGTTCAAGTCCAGTCCTTTCACTGCCCAAGACAGAAGCAGCCACTGCAGGCCAACACAGCAAAGCACACAGCAAAGTGGTAGTTCCTCCTCACTGCTTCTCCAGCTCTTCTTCTTGGCAGTCTTCTTGGTCCAAAAGAGTTCTAAAGTTCTGGGATCAGGGCCCCAATATTTCTACCACCAAATCCTTTGTTCTCTGAAGGCAGAGTGTGTCTGTACCCAGCCCAAACCAGTTCGGTCCTCACTGGTGCAGCTTCCAGGCAGGGGGTGGAGACGGCATTGTGCAAGGCAGACCAGGCCCATTCAGGTGCAAGGAAATCTCCTCCCACTACTCTAAATGCAACCCAGGTCTTTTCAGCCCAGCCCTGACCCATCAGGCTCTCTGGAGCCACTGCCCCTCTCCAGCCCCTGTCATCCCAATGCCAGACAGTCAATCCACAACCCCAGCAGAGGCACACAGGATGGCTAAGCAAGAAAAGACCTACTTTCTAAAAGCGGTATTTTCAAACACAGAATGTAAAAATCATCTTCACTAAAAGATGTATTTTAACATTCTGAGTCCAGACATACTAAACTTTATTTTTCTACCTTGTTCCCAGGGGTAGTTATGTTTATAGGATGGTATAAACAAACTCCCCATTCTGCCCTATGGGAACAGGCAGCCTTGCAATGGTGAAAAATGAAATACACTGTAATTCACCACCAGGACATGTCACACACATCAGTACATGTCCTACCTCTAATATACACAGCACCCTGCCCATAGGGGTACCATGGGCCTACCTTAGGGGTGACTGACATGTAGAAAAAGGGAAGGTTGGGGCCTGGCAAGTGGGTGCACTTGCCAGGTAGACATGGCAGTTACAAACTGCGCACAGACTCTGCGGTGGCAGGTCTGAGTTACCTTTTCAGGGCTACTTCTGTGGGTGGCACAAACAGTGCTGCAAGCCCACTAGTAGCATTTGATTTACCAGCCCTGGCACTCTCCGTGCACTTTACTAGGGACTTCACCAGTAAATCAAACATGCCAATCATGGAAACACCAATCCATAACATAATTTACAACAGGAGCACTTGCACTTTAACACTGAACAGCAGGGAGAAAGTGCGCAGAGACACTAAACCAGCAAAAACAGAGTCAAAACCGGGAGGTCAGAAAGCAAAAAGAAACATGTCAAAAGATGCCAAGTCTAACAGGGCCAAACTAACCATCCCTTCCAATAGGGGTCTGATGAATTGTACTGTATGATGTCATCTATTGTATCCCCTCCACATGATGTAAAATTCATGTGTGATGGTGTGGGAATCCAAGGCGTGTTCAAATCCTTGTTCTTGGCTAGTCCAAGACAGGTACTCTGTTGCACGTTTTCATTCAGAAATATTATCTGCTGTGGGATGAGGCATGCTCGAAATAGTGCTTCTGTTCCCTGTACCTGCCAGTCCTTTGAACCCCAGACTGATTTAATGTCTATAGTGTTCAGACAGTTGGAAAATAAAGGATGCAGAATAAATTTGTTTGGTGTTAGTTAGCATATTTTTCTGTGCATTTGTAGGTGCAACCATATAGTAATAGGATGTCGGGTCAGAGGTGTTAAGCCCTGAAAAATAAGAAAATTTCTGTGCAAACGTTTTCGAACTACCTTTTGGTGGTGTTGGGCAATGTTCCCATTGGGGGTAGGTGAAAACATTACGTGGAATACTGGATTTGTGTAGAAAGTGATGACCATAATAATGGTAACAGTACATTGTGTCAAAATGAGATGTGTCCTCTAACATTTCAGTGCTTGAAATGCAGCGGATTGTTCTAAATCAGACATATTATTTACAGTTTCAAAATCCCAATCGTCAGAAAATGTATTGGAGGTAATGATATCATTTAAAGAAATTCTAAATACATGTGGTATTTTCAAAAGTTCAGTGGGACCAAATACATCATAATCAACCTTGTCCCAAACTATACCGTCAGGAATTGGAACAGCTGTAATGTTCACGAAGGACAGGTCTCTTTGTTCACGATGAGAAGATGTATAAGGTTTCAGGACCAAGTTCACATTTGATACTGCAGAGGGTTCCGGAAGATAATCTCCTTTCATGAGTAAGCAAAAGACAGTCACTAGGCCAATCCAGAATAGAAAAAGCAGTATTCCAGTTATTATCCAGAGTGGTAGCCATGGTGAGACCAGGTAAGTCTTTTTCAGAAAAGTGTAGAAATCTTGAAGTTGTTGCTTTCGGGAAACTGAAGCTGGCGTTGTTTCAGGTTCACTGGGATCCAGAGAGAAGGTATCAAAATCGATGGAGTAGCCAGATGCAGTTTGATTTAATTTTTGTAGCTCAGCAGGTTTTGTTGAACTGGCAGATGTCTCTTGTAGAGGCATATTGATGTAGACATCGGTGTTAGGCCGAATTGAAATTTGTCTTTCATTTGTGTTTTGAAGTTCTCTTTCAACAGGAACAAGTTCCATTTCATTGTTGGAAATTCCATCACTTGGTATTGGTGGCTCTTCAAATGTTATGAGTCTTTCTGTCTGAACGTCCAGTATGGTAGCGAGAGGAGAGCGTCCGCTATCCGGGAGCCCATGAGGCCTACTATTCAGTATCGGCTACATAGTGTGGTTTGATCAGATCAATGTAGACAAATCTCTCTTCTTTGCCGGCAAGAGGCGGAAGAAGTACTGTTCTTGTTCCTTCAACAGCCAAGACAGGGACTGGCTTTCTGTATGATGGCCTGTCGGAAGGAACCTGTTCACGGACCTATGGGAACCACCCCCTTACCTGGAACAGTAGTCGGAATCCCCTGGGACAGAGTCCGAGCAGTCGATGAGCCGGATAACTTTTGGTTCGGAACCTCTTTCCCACAGGAACCAGGAAGCGCGCCAAGGTCCGATAACCAATCAGGATGGGGGCGGCCAGTTGAAAAGGCGGAGCAGGAAGAGGTGCGTGGTGACGTCTGGGAACCCGGAAGGCGGAAGGAGGAGGAGTCACGAGAAACCGAGGAGACGGAGTCGGAGCGGACGCTGAGCGGAGGCGAGGAGTCCGGGACAGTCACGAACGACGCCGAGGAAGAAGAGGAGTGGTCGGAGGAGTGGTGGAGTTCCCCCTTCAGGAAGGACGTGCATGCCGCCGTAACTCAGGAGAGTTGCGGCCGGGACGGTGAGTGACACCGTATGCGAGTCTGGGACTCGTAGTGAAGCGGGAGTAGGGTGGGAGTACGAGGGAGGAGGGAGGATGGGCAGGAAGGAACGGGTCGAGTAAACACGGGGGACACTCACAGGGCACTTGAGTGAAGAGCTATTGAGCACTATCATAGGATCATTATCGTCGTTTCCACTCTCCACTGGGGTTCTACCTCCTCACCTCCCCCTCCCATAACACTGGCTCATTGGAGCCTTAAATAGGAAGAGGTTTCACAACGTCTGGGCAGAGGTGGCATATTGTAGATACTCCCTGACATACCCCGGCCACGTTAAAACGCACAGGGTGTCGTGATGGTCTCCAGCCCTTGGCTTTACAAAAAGAGCGGGGTGGGCAGAGTACTTACCGTCCTCTCTTATCTCTTCCCTCGAGCTTCCTGGGGGTCGGTGGACTGCGAGAACAACCCCGGCCGGGACCACAGAGAAGACGCGCCGAGGGACGTCCAGAAACCAACTAGGACCGGCGCAGAGGACGTGTTGTTCACCATAGACTCTCAATAAATACCATCATTTCCAAACCACTTAAGCCTCCTAGATTGTTTCCGCCCATCCCTCCTACATGGCCCAAATTCTTTTTTGTACGCAATCTTTTCTCTACCAGATACCCGATTTTAAGGATGCAGGCAGGTCTTGCCGTGACTGATTTGACTTCCTCAGTGGTGGTGCGTTTTACTTGCACATTGCTTTGTAGTGCCCGGAATTCATTGAGATCCTGTAAAACAGCCAAACGTTTATTGATGTCAAATGGTTTTTCATCCGCCATTGTGCTTTCAAAATTGAGATCAGGTACCCACATTCTCGTCCCAAATAGGACTTCGTAAGGAGTGACACCTCCTAGGGAACTTCTTGGCATATTGTTAAGAGCTCTTTGGACCCCATATAAGTGATTGACCCAACTACCATCCGAACCTAATACTCTTGCTGTTAAAGATTGCTTTAAGTCTCGTTTTTCCTCTCCACAACTGAATTTTCCTTGGGATGGTATGGAGAGGAGTACCGCAATGCAACACCCAAACCTCCCATGGCCTCCTTGTAAGCCCTAGAGCTAAACGCGTGGCCGCGGTCAGAATGTAATGTGCCAACTGCGTATGTCCCTATGAAGACTCGCAAATCTTTTATAACAGTTCGAGCGTCAGCCGAGCGCAGAGGCCATACCCATAGGAATCTAGAGCATGAATCCACTGCCACCAAGATGTACTTGTAAGCCCCATCCCATTGTAAGGGGCCGCAGTGGTCCAAATAGACACAAGCGAGTGGTCTGTCTGATATCAATAATGGTGTCTGCGCTGGACGTGCCACGGTGGAACCCTTCATCTGCTGACAGATGTCGCAGTTTAGGACAAAACTCTTTGTCTGTTTAGTTAATCCTGACCACCAATAGCGTTGCTTCTGTAAAGAAACTGTCGCTGTAACTCCTGCGTGTGCAGAACCTAGACCCTCGTGTGCAGCTAGAATTAAACCTAATCTGCGATCCTCGTTTGGTATTACGCTATCCCCCACTCCTGGAATTTGAGCATACGAAATGTTATTTGCATCTAACTTGTAGGAGTACTTGAGTGGATAGCCTTCCGGTTAGGCTGTGCTGTTTTTGTATGAAGCAATGACAGCTACCATTATCTGTCCATCTATTCTCGTTTTGGAACGAGTGATTGCAGCTACGGCAGCAGTTTGTACTGCCCCCTTTGCGGCTTCATCGGCCAATGAATTCCCTTCAACGTGACCGCCATCACATTGATGACTCACGTGTGTATCACGTGAGCTCTCGGTAGTTCGTTTTTCAACTCAGCTACCTGTTCCCATAGCATTTTATGCTTAATTGTGCCACCTTTTGAGTCTTTAAACCCATTTTGACCCCAGTAGTGTAGATATTCATTGTATGACTGGACACAGTAAAAAGAATCGCACACAATCAGTGTGGGGAATTCTCGATCCGTATTTATTAGTGCCAGTAACAGGGCTTTTAATTCTGCCAGCTGCGCTGTGCAGTCTCCTAGAGACTGTGTCTTCATGCTGCTAGGATGGAACTTGCCTTCCTGCATACGACCCTTCACAATCGCACATGCGGGCGCTGTATTGCTGTTTACTTCCTACGGCCGGCTGAGCAGATCCGTCAGTGTAAATAATGTATTCATACTGATCTAGAGGCATTATTTCATTCGGGAGAGGATATTCTTGTTCATATTGCAGAAATGCTTGTGTTTTAAGTGTAGAGTCAAATTTGTAATCTACATCTGTTGCAGTGAGAGAATTGGCCCATTGTATCCATCTTGGATGTAAAGCTTTAGCATTTGGAAAGCTTGCCTTTGTGACAGCCTCTAAGGCTGGTACTGGAGTTACGACAATTATTCGCTTCCCCTGAGACAGTGATCTTTCTCTCAGAACAGCAGTCTGTACTGCTGTCAGAATTTTTCCTGTAGAAGCAAAACACGTTTCAGCGTTTGTGTACAAATGTGATTTGTATGCTATGGGTATTGTTTTGCCTTCATTGAAGGTTAAGTAAGTATACCCAGATTGACCAGCTATAACACGGATCACCAAATTTGTCGTGTTTACACGTGTGTAGGTGCTTTGAAGCTATCATGTCAGCTTGTAGGGAACGAAGGATATCTGTGTGTTCCTGTGTCCAATGCCTAACTGAAAAGTCAGGTCTGATTAGGTCGTAGAAAGGTTTCACTTTTTCTGTGTGATCTAAAATGTAAGTTCTGCCAAAATTTAAGAATCCCAATATGGACTGTAAGTTTTTCAGTCAATTAGGAGGTTCGAGCAGTGCACACTTTTCTAAAAAGTTAGCTGCCAGGCTTTTCCCTTCACTTGAAAGCTCATATCCCAAAAATAGGACATTGAGGTGGGCTATTTTTGATTTTGTAAAATTAAATTTGTAGCCCTCAGAGGCGAACCCGAAAATTATGTTGCTCACCCTGGTCAAGTGATCCTTTAAATCATCATCCGTCAGATAAATATCATCTACATAGGACAATGCCTCTTCATCCCAATTCTGAAGTAAGTCTGTTACCCTAGCGGAGAACAACCCAGTGCTATTCTTATACCCTTGGGGGAGTCAACAAAATTGACGCTGGGAACCGAGCGCTGAGAATGCTGTCAAATATCTGCTTTCAGGTGCTATATTTTGGCAGAAAAATCCATTTGAGATAGCTAATGTTGTTTGTATTTCTTCCGCACGATGTTATTCATCAAAGCGCCATTATGTGCATTCTGTACTGCAAATGTTTTTGTGCATGTGTTCAGATGTCTGTAGTCTGAAACTAGATGGTATGAATTATAGGGTTTCATTACGGGAAACAAAGGATTATTCATTGAAGAGGTACAAGTTTCAATTACACCCTGGTATTCAAGTTGATCTAAGATCTCCCTGACCTGTTTTTTCGCTTCTTGTTTTATTGGGTTCTGTGTCTGTGGAGTTGGAGTAGTTTTTACTGGGATTGTATGATGAGGTGACTCAGCATCCCACCCAACATAGTTGCGATATAATGCTGGAGCAAGTGCTATCGCCCACTCCTGCGCGTATGTATGTTTTAAGTATATTGGAACGAGGTCGGAAAAAGACGGTAAAATTACCGTTTCTCCCTTTGGGCAATCCATAACAATTTCAGACGGCCAATATTTTTCAGCTAAAAGGATGTCATAGCTGTAAGTCAGGTTCTCCCATAAGAGACATTTAATTTTTCTGGGTTTGTCCCCCTCCATTTGTAGTGTTATTTCATGTAACTTATGCGGGACTCTTACCCTTGTATCAGGTGTCTCCACCGTGATATGTTCATTCAACTCCGCTGTCACCAGAAATTCCATCAGGTTCTGGCGAGCTATTGTTACTTCTGCTGCGCTGTCTAGCATCGTCAGAGCCAATTTTCCGTTCAGAAGTCGAGTCCTCAGAATTCTGGGCTTGTCTAATTTTAAGACCTGCTACTTTCTTCTTTTTAAATTGAGGTTTTGATTTTGGCTTTTCTTCTTTTTTGGAAGTATAGTCTGAAGCGCGTTGCGTGTCTCTGGACTTTGTACGCTCTTCTTGTCTGTGTTCTGACCGTCCTTCCCTCTCGAAGTTTTTTGATGAACTCTGAAAGGAACGAGAGGAACGTGCATCAGTATCCTGTTACCCGTCAGGTTTTTTAATGTGATCACGATTCCTAAGGTTGTACCTCCTTTCGGAGGGCTCCTGTTGAGGAGACCCCACCCCTGGATTGTGATCTATTCTTTTGTTATTTATTGTTATCCCATTTCTTCTTGGAAGAATCAGGTGCTTGCTTGGTGTTGTCTTTATCAGGACCGCCCATGAGTTGAGGTTTTGTTGCTCTAGCTCCCAAACTATCTCTACCTAATTCAGCACAGGTGTCTTCGATAATTTTAGGCAATTCACTTTCCGGTTGTAAAGGAGTGAAGTCCAGTTGGCGTATTGCCACTGCTGCTGCCTCCCCTTTTATGTTTGCTAATATAATAGCTGATACCTGGGCAAAATTACCTAATAATTTCATCCGTAAGTTCAGAGCAGGTTCTGCTCCATACTCATTCTGTATTTGTCTTAATACATCTGGTATTACTGCTAATGAAGGGATACCATGAGTTCTGGTATATATGGCAGCGGAAACTGTACCCCATCTGGTGCAATCCTCTGTCTGGGGAGCTATCCCCATTGGCAAGCAGATTGTTAGCATTCCGTGTTTTTCTAGAGGGCTTGTGTGTGGAAATAGTGCCTCTAACTGAGTTATTTTTTGAGCTATCCAGAATGGCATTTGCTCACGTCTAGTGGGCCTTTTACCCATAACTGCCTGTAGCGTTTGTGGTGTTATTTTAGTTGTAGATTCCTGAATTTGTCCTGCTTGTGTAGCCCTTGCTAGCTGAAGTGTGAGTGTTCTCATCACAAACTGTATCAGGTTTCTGTAAAGTTGTATTATTTCTTTATGAAGTGGACGTAAGTCTGCTACTGCATTGTGTCAATCTCTGGATGTGGTGTGTATGCAGCTAGGACTGGCCAAGTTGCTCCATCTCTTCCGAGCGGACCGAGTCTCACTTTTTCTTTTGTGTGTGGGAGGGCACCTTTAAACCAGTTTATGTGCTCCTGGTAGGTGAGCGGAACTTCAAAGTCCTCATACGGACAGTATTCCTCTTGTGTTTCATCTTTAGTGTAAGAATGAAATGTATGTGATTGTGCATCTGCTTGTGGAAATTTAACCCATGAATAGAATACCTCTGTTCTGTATGATTCGTGTGCCAAAATTACGAATGTTACCGTCACTCCCCTAGCTTTACTCCATATTCTGCTGGTTTTAAAGTAAGGGCAGTTCTGACATTTTCTGAAATGTTTATTTCATCTTCTTCCTCCCTTGCTGCGGCTGCATGTTGTGCTGGCGCAGCGGCGTCTTCGTCAGCCATTATTTTGAAGAAGGAAAAAAGTTTCAAGGAAACGGAGATAAGGTTTTATGCACAATAGGAACTATTTGTCCTTCAAGCTTGATAAACCTACAGCCGATACATAGGATATGCCTACTCAGCTGTGGCGGATAGTTCCCTTCCCACTCCAGACGTCTCTAGGGAAATGTGAGTAGGGGTCTCTGAGAATAGCACAGTGAACTACTCAGATTTGACCATTAAATAAGTACCAAACCAACATTGGCGGTGCCATGCCGTGTAGTTCCTATAAATCTATATAGGATCTGCACGTTTAGACAACAGACTGTGGGATTGGTGTTTAGACTGATTCCAGACACCACCACCAAGTATGTTCGCCTGTATACCAGCTAGCTCACAGTGCCACTAGAAACCACTCTTACCAAGGAGAGAATAGTTCTTGGCAACTATCGAACATGACAACTCTGTCCCATCAGGGATCGTGGAAACAGTGCGATACTTTTCGCTCAGTCACTCGTGCTCACTTTGTCTCAGAGAGATACACAGAATAAACGGTGGGGACGTTTTCATTAAGCATTTATTGAACCAGCGTCATTCTAGTATAAAATAGATGTGCTGAAACAACCATTAGACAGACACAGATATAAATGATTATAAGCACCAACAGAGTAAAAGGATGGTAGATTTCTACCATAGTGCTAAAACGAATACAGGCAGGTATAAAAATACATGACAATAAAATGCGTACTCCTGCGATGCGACTAACTAGATGTACCTAAGTGCACCTAACATGTATGTAGGTGTGGAGCCAAGAATCCCTCTAGGATAAAGTCAACCCCATTACCTGAAGTGAGAGACTGTGGCACCCAGTCTTGGTCTCAAGATGGACACCCGGCGAGGGATATCAGACCACTGCGAGCTGGAGTGTCTGCGTGCAGGAACCTCAGCGTCTCGCGTCAGTGTGTCAGCATGGAAGTCCTTTTTTCCACTTCCTGCCTCAGCAAAGATATGGTGTATATATACCCAAAGTGGTACCCTCAGGGGTTCTACCTTGCTGTGTCATGTTGGACTTTGGATGTTAGAAGGAATGACCCTTATACATAGTTATTATGCAGGAGATGGTAGTCCTGCTGAGTTTCCAAGAATCCTCATGCATAATGAATGAGGCTAGTTTTCAGGGGAAACCCCACGTCCTGTAAGCAGTACCATGACTAGGTAAAAGGTCAGTCCCAAGAACCGTTATGTAGTGTAATGGTAGGGGAGAATATAGGTGAAAGGTAGGTGACTACCTGAGCCTATATTGGGGTACCTATATGAAACATAACATATCCAGTCATTAATAGGGGTTAGATGCTCTGCCCAGTAGTAGGCTTACACATCTGGCAATGCCAGCCCTCCATTATATTGGTTGTGCTGAAATGTGTGTAGTACAATCCGTGGGTGCTTCCCCAGCCACAGAAGCAAGCACAGTTCGGCATCTATTTCTCGGAATATCATTTGTGGGAGGGGGTGATCGGTGTTCTGTAGTGTGTAGAGGAACTGCGGTAGGGTGATCATTTTAAACATAGCCACGCGGCCCATTATCGTGAGCAGCAGGGACCTCCATCTCTGGCCATCCTCTTTAAATGTAGTCAATATTCATTGAATATTGCGTTGGAGACAGTCCACTGTCTGTCGTGAGAAATATACCCAGATACGTGAATCTGTTTACCGCCACCTGTTGGTCTCTCACGAGCGGGGCCATTCTGTCATTGGGCCCAGGCTTTATATCAGCGATTTGTGCCAGTTGACCTTATATCCCGAGTGCTGTCCATATATATATTTTGTCTGGAAAAAGGTGAGAATCGATCATGGTGTCGTGTTGTGTTACTAATAGGAGAATGTCGTCCCCGTATAGGGAAATTTTCTCTTCCAAAGTATCACCCGGGTTCACCCTAAATCCCTGTATCTCTGGGTGATGTCTGATACGGCAGGCCAGGATCTCCACCGTCAGTGCAAATAGTAGCAGGTATAGGGGGCAGCCTTGTCTTGTCCCATGTCCGAACGGAAAATCGCGGGAGGTTCGTCCAGTTACTCGCACTGTCGCGCTAGGGGCGTTGTATAGTAGTGCCACCCATTGTCTGAACTTTGGTCCTAACCCAAATTTGGTCAAAGCGGCATCTAGGAAGGGCCAATGTGCTGCGTCAAATGCTTTCTCTGAATCTAGGGACAGGAGGATATGTGGGTGTGTCTCGGTCTCTAACCGCCATCATCCAGTTATGGGTTCTACGGAGCTTCCATCTCGTTGCTCGGCCGGGCATGAATCCCGATTGGTCACAATGAACCAATGTTGTTATAACACGGCGTATTCTTGTGGATAGGATAGTTGCCAGTATCTTCACCTCTATGTTGAGGAGAAAGATCAGGCATTAGAATTCACACCTATCATTTGGTTTACCTTCTTTGCGCATCGGTATAATTGTAGCCAAGCGAAGGTTCAGTGGGAGGATGACCTCACAGTATGCATCTTGGAAGAGATTCAATAGATAGGGGCTCAAGAGGTCCGTGCATCGTTTATAGAATTCGGCTGCTAGGCCAATGGACCCTCCTGGGGTCTTCCCAGGGCGTAATTTAGATATAGCTGCTTTCACTTCAGTAATGGAGAGATCCTTGTCCAACCCCCGTTTATCAATTTCGTCCAGTGTCAGGGTAGGTATTGCAGTCAAGTAAGCTTCAATTTCAGGTGAGGTGCTAAGGTGTCGAGTCTCATAGAACTCCCCATAGTATGCAACAAAGGCCCCTGCTATTTGGTCCTCACTAGAGTATGTCAGTCCCTGTGCGTCCATAATGGATCCTACCCATCTGGTCTCCATTTCCTTTCTACTGAGCCAGGCAGGTAATTTCCCTGCTTTATCTCCTAGCTAGGTCTTGTGTTCTGGAGGCATCACAGGCCAAGTCTTTATACTCTCGTAGTAGTAATCTAACTGTCGGGTTAATAGGGGATCCATATGTATAATCGCCTGTTCCTCTAGAGCCAGTATTCGGTGTTCTAATTTCTCCAGGTCTTCATATTCTTTCCTCTTTCCCCATGCTATACGGTTTTGAGTCTGGTCTCTCAACACCATTTTATATGCCTCCCACAGCGTGACCTCAAATTCTACCGTACCTTCAGTGTCTTTGAAAAAAATCGGTGTCTGCCCTGATACCTTGTACGATGTCCCCTTCTGTAAGTCCCATGCATTGACTCTCCATTGTGGTTGCGCATCCCAGTTTCTACATCCCACTTATATCCATAGTAGCTAGTGGTCGGACAGCCCCCTGGTGAGGTACTCAGGCTTGCTAATATCACCCAATTCCCCTCCTGGAATTAAGATGTAGTCTAGTCTGGAGTATACGAATACTGTTTGGACTGTGGGTTCTGCCGTCTCCATCGGTCAGTCCCATCATGTCTGTGAATCACACCAGTGGGGTAGTCACAGTCGACTGGTCATGTCCACCGGTACGGTCTATGGTATGCACATCACATCATTAAAGTTGACTCCTATCACATGAAGGGAGGTTGGGGATTCCAGGAGGATCTCTGTCACTTTGGTCAGTGTACGTTCCTGTATCCTAGGCAGGGCGTATACACAGATAAGAGTAATTTTACATCTACCACATGTGATTGTTACTCCCACACATGTGCCATGTGGATCTGCCCCCATATGTGATGTTTTTTTTTTTTTTTAAATCGGTAGCGCCACTCCCCTGGACCCGGATGTGTAGCCAGCGTGTGCCAATACTACGTAGGCTCCTCTACCAAGGAATCCGCATCTAGTACCCTGTAAATGCGTCTCTTGGAGTAGCACTATGTCTGGGTGTACACGTTTGATATATCTTGAAACCAGTCCCCGTCTGATCCTATCCCCCAGGCCATTCACATTCCATGTCAGTACAGTGAGAGGGTGATTATCTATGGGGGTCGCCATGTACCTGATGCTGTCCAATGATGTAGGAGAGATGTGTGTATTATTGCTCTTAGACTCTGTTGTGGTCTCTGCGTTGGCCATTTAACGAGAATTGCGCGACAAAACTGACCCGTAAAAACAACAATCTCATTCCCTTCCCAACTAACCCCCGCCCCACCCCCCACAACCTTCTCACCACACTCAACCCCAATATCATGATCTAGTTTGTGCGCAAGAGGAGAAGGAGAGGTCTGTCACCCACCCCCAAATTTTAAACTTTGCATTATGAGTTCAAACTCTCACAGCATGAAACCAGTTTGTAAAGAAGAAAAAAAGTCTCAGGCCCTCTCAGGACCTGTCACCTTTGTAATCGCTCTGGTTGCAAGTCCCAGTGCAGAGCTAGGAGATATCTGGAGCGCAGCTTGCGTATACGGCCCTCCTACAGCCAGAGCATTGTGGCAGTTTAAGTACTCCCTCAGACTGAGTCAGTTGCGTATTCTTGTGTCAGATGTCTTTCTGTCTCCATAGCTTGTTCCAGGGCCGCTATTTCGATAGCCAGTGGGTGTTGGGTCTCGTCTCCCGAGGATACCTCTCGGCTCTCCGATTAAGTATGGGAGTCCCTCAGGCTGTCATCATCCATGGTTTTTTGTGTCTTCTCGTTGGTGGACTTCCTTGGATCCAGGGTCTGTCTGTCTCTTCCGGTCCATCGCAATGCTTAGGGGGTTCCTCCAGTCTTACGTATCCTTCATTGTCTACTCAGCAATCCCTTGGGCCTGGTCTCTGTTTTGTGTGTCGCACTTTCCTCTGCTTGTGTCCTCCCGGATGGTCGCAGGACTGATCTTTCCTCCACCCAGGACCACTCCTCTTCTGGCGACTGAAAGAAGTACGTCTTGCCCATGAAGATAACTGAGTTTTGCCAGGAACATAAGCATATGCTGGATTTGATGGGCCCTAAGCTTTGCTTTTACAGAGTCAAAGGTTTGCCTCTGGCGCAGCACTTCTCGACTGTAGTCAGGGAAGATCATAATTCTTGAGTTGTCATGTCTGATCTCGCCTAATCGTCTGGCTTCGTTTAGGATCATGTCTCTATCCAGAAAGTTGAGAAATCTCGCTATGATGGGCCGGGGGGGGTTGTGCCAGATGGGGGCTTGGCATTTAGTGTCCAGTGTACCCATTTGATCACAAAGCAAGAGGAGAACTTATCTGGAGAGATGTTCTTTAACCATGAGATCAGAAAATCTGGGGCACTTGTCCCTTCAACCCCCTCCTGAAAGCCCACAAAGCGTAGATTGTTTCTGCGTGCCCAGTTTTCGGCATCTTCGATGCGCCACAGGAAGTCTTTGCCGGTCGTCTGTAGCTCAGAAACCCCTTTCTGAAGTTCTTTTATCACTTCTTCTGCTTCTGTAACGCGGGTTTCAGATTCAGTCACCCTGTCAGAGAGGTTCCACAGGTCCTGATGGAGTAGTGCGACTTCTGAACGGACCTCTCCTATCCGGTCTTCCAGCGTGGCCCTGGATGACTGAATCGCTTATAGCAATGTAGTCTTGTCCAGGAGAGGTGGTTATATTGTTGCAGGAGGCGGTGTTACCACTCTGGTATACCGGTCCATCTTTCTCGTCTGGGGGTTTAGGGTCTTTGTCTATGGTATCAGATGTATGTGGTGTCCCCCCAGGGCTCAATTTTTATCTTTAGGGCTGTGTCTGGCCCTCTCATGTCTTCCCCTCCTTGTTGTATCTTGTCTCAGAGTGTCCAACTTATGGCCCCTCTAGTGGGTACCATACCCCCTCTTATCCCTCTATATGTAGTATGGCGGCGGGGGAGGGTTCCGTCCTTTCATGGCGATCTCGGCCTTGGTTCCTCGTTCTCTGACCAGTACTCTCTGCCAGGGGTTTCCTTTTTGGTTTGCCAACTTACTTCGTCGAAGGGCTGGGAGGCTCCCTTAGGGCTTTGTAAAGGGGGTTCACCCCTGCTTTAGGGTCAATGATCAGTTGCAAGGGAGCCTCAACCTATTCCTGGGTCACCCCTCTATCTTCTTTCACACTGTCCCTTGCCTTCACACGACCCACAGCCCTGGGTCATGCAGAGCCTGTTTTGCAGTGGAGCCCACAAATGTCAACGGTCTCAGGGCTCCCCTTTGATCTTCAGCTTCACTCCATAGGGACGAGGTTGAACCTTCTGTTATTATAGTGCCAGTGGGGGTCTCATGTTTGCCATCTATTTGGGCAATGCGGGGGGCTTAATACCGGCGCCTGGGCCAATGTCTCTCAGGCCTCTTAGCCCCAAGCCTTGCCAGTCCTCACTCACCACCACCCCGGGTGTCTCCCGTATGGTTCTCGGCGGTGCTGCCTTTCTCACCTTTTACTTCAGGAGGGGGGCCCTCGCTCACCTTCTCCCGCTCTCCGCACAGCAGTGAATGGAGTTCTTCGTTTTCCCAGCCGGTGCGTCCCATTCGGTGCGGCCTTTTGCAGGTGTTTCCGGGCCTAAGGGCCAGTGCGTGTGGCGATAGAGTAGGGCGTCTAGGCCGCGTCCACACGGCCCATCTCGCCCGCCTCTCAGTTTAACCAGAGGCCGGCTCGGGCAGGGCTCCTCTTCTGTTTTCCTGGATGCGTCTCCTCCCGTATGTGGTCTGCGTGAGGAGCGGCAAGTCCCTGCTTTCCCAGGGCTCGGGCCTATCACTCGGGGTACTAGTCAGCCGAGTATCCCGCCTTCTTCTCTTTGCTCAAATGTCCGGGGTGGGCCCCCCTTAGCACCCAGGCCAAACCTCCGTCACCTCCTCCAGGCCCTCGGCCGGGTGCAGGCACTCCAGGCGATCTGGTCTCCTTATCCCAGCCGCGGGGTAGTTCTCGATCAGGCCGTTGGGCAGGCCCAGTGGGGTGCCCATTTCAGGGTTCCACAGAGCCAGGTGTACCGCATGGGCCGGTCGTCTCTCCGCCTGATGCAGTCTTGTCTCCAGTCTCACTTGGATGCCGTGCGGGAGCGAGGTTGGGCAGCTTCTCCGCTTTCAGACGCAGGTGGGCCCAATTCAGTTTTATTTTGGCTGTGCTGGCCCATATCTCTGTCTTTTTCTGCAGTATATTCAAGCCCTCGGCTGTCAGCCCTCGCCCCATAGGGTAAGGGCTCCTTCCCGCAAGATGTGGCTGGATTAACAGGCTGTGAACTGCAGGATCTAAATCGGATTTGGGAGCTCCGGGCAGAGCTCGTTATAGGCACGTCTTACTCGCCAATGCTGCTGGCCACGCCCCCTCCTGATGCAGACATTTGAACCAAATCCTTTTTTGATAAGCGGCCAGTGTTTGAAAGTAGGTCTGGAAATATGTTCCCTATGGGACAGACCCAAGTCCAGCCAAGCTGCATTAGTTTGAATAACTTGCAGACATTTAGGGAGAATTGTGGTAGGTAGCATTACCATAGTCTAAGCTTGACAAGAATTACTTGAGTCACTCTCTTTCTAGAGTTGGCAATACATTAAAGGAATGATTTCCAACATGGTTCTAAGCACCTGAAACCTAGAAGATGCAATTGTTGAGGTTGATACCACAGGTTGGCAGCAACAATTATGTCCAGAGTTCTTAAGAGACAGAGATCTGATGCAGACTCCTTCTTAAAAAGAATTAGGTGATGGCAGAGCTATTTTCAAACATGTGTCGATGAAGCAAGGTCTGGTCAACCCCTCATCTCCTGCCAATTTGTGTGGTCCCTTCAGATCTCGGGTTGGGAGTTAGCTTATGCAGGATCCCCCAGAGGTGGACATTCTCCACTCATTGGTGGACATTCTCCACTCATTGGTGGACATTCTCCACTCATTGGTGTGAATACCGTATTAGCTCAAAAACTGGATAAGACAATTCATTGAATGTTAATTAAGAGCAAAAACTAAAACAGGCAACTCAAAATTGACTGCCTATTTGATCTAGTCAGGTCAAATTACATGTAGGATAAAAAAATTGATAAAAATTGCCACCACTATATTTGAGATCCAAATTAAAATGCAATTCAGTTGGATCTTATTGAGACATGGGTCCTTTAGGAAAGATGTCTGTTGGTCAGGGTAGCCTTGTAAGTGCCATTCTTTTTCAAGTAGGTAGGAATATTGCTGCTCTACAAATCTATAACTGGCCCAGATGGAACAGGCAGAGATTTATGCAGTGAGCACTTAGCCCCAAGAAGCAGACCCCTGTATGCCAGAAGCAGCAACAGCGGGGAGAGGATGTAGCCTTACGGCTAGAGCGGTCGACCTCGAAGCTGAGGAACCGGTTCGAGACTCGGCAACGACGCTCAACGTCCTGTGATTCTGGGCAAATCACTTAATATCCCCGTGCCCAACAAAAATGTACCTGGGTCATTGGTAACTTGCGGAATAACATATAGTGCAAAACAGAGAGACTTGGAACTCCAGTGGATTACACTGCAAGACACATGGCAGATCCGTGGCCTATGGGAAACGGAATTAACAACTTGGTCGGAACCATGCATGCCGTTACCACACTTGCCTTTACCACACAAGCATTACCACACTTGCCTTTACCACACATATGCCTTCACCATGCATGCCTTTACAACGTTTTCATTGTAAAGGCTGCAAAGGCATATGCATGGTAAAGGCAGTCAGCGTTCTAGATTCAGAGTGAATGGGCGGGAGTGGGAGGTGTTGGAGACTTGGAAGGACTTCCTCCTTCCTGGGCGAGAATGGAAGGATCGGGACGTGGCTTGGTGAGTAGTTTTCGGTTATTAGGGCTGGGGTCGGGTACTTTTCAGGGCTGGGGTTTTGGGGCTCAGGGTGGGGGCTCGGGCAGTTTTTAGGGCTCGGGGCCAGTTTTAGGGCTCAGGTTGTGGGTCTGGGGTCGGGGTCGTTTTTAGGGTTGGGGCTGGCTTTTAGGGCTCAGTGCGTGGGGTTGGGGTAGTTTTTAGTGCTGTGGCCAGTTTTAAGGCTCCGGTGGGGGGCTTGGGTGTTTTTAGGGATGGGTAGGGGGTCGTTTTTAGGGCTGGGGCTGGCTTTCAGGGGTCAGTGAATGGGGTTCGAGTAGTTTTTAGGTTTCAGGGCTGGGGGCCAGTTTTAGGGCTCAGGATGGGGGCCTGAGGTGTTATTAGGGATTGGACAGGGTAGTTTTTAGGACTGGGGGCTGATTTCCGGGTACAGGGCGGGGGCGCTGCGGTGTTTTTAGGGCTGGGGTCGTTTTCAGGGCTTTGGGGCCGGGTTTTAGGGCCGGGGTTGGGATGCTGGGGTGTAGTCTTTACCACACACTTGCCTTTGCCAATCGCACCTTTACAACAAAACTCATTGTAAAGGCATGCGTGGTAAAGACATGTTTGCGGTAAAGACCGCAATTTAAGGCATGCGATGTAATTGCATGCGTGGTTCTGTCATACAACCGTGGTCTACCAAAGGGAAGTTCCTGTAAAACTGAATAGCCACCAATTTGAACCAGAGTGGTCTATCAAGATTGGAAGTTCCTACAAGACTACCATGTAGCCATCTTGAACGGAGTTAAGTTAGTCTTGGTTGCTTTGCACCCTATTAAGAACATATAATGGTGCCCAAGACTACAATTTCTCAGATTCACAGAAGAACAAGATGGAAACTCTGAGTCCAGCTAAGATAGGTCTTATGACTTCATTGTGTTCTTAGGAATATCGTTTGCTTAACCATATGTGCTGTTTTGCCTTCGAGACACCTTGGAAATGTGACTAGTGTGTCCTGTAACCTTTTCCTTTAGAGAGACATCTCAGGTATCCGGGTGAAGTACTCTTTGCTTGCTATAAGGAGATCTGAGGGTGGAGTGAGCCTTCCAAAGTGCTCATTAAATAAGAGTTGTCATCAGTTTATGTTCCATGGAACCTTTGCTGTACAACTCTCTTGATATGCAGAAGGCTTTGTGTGTTTCTGCACATACCTGTGGTTACCTCCCCTTACCCTTACCACGCCTTGTTTGTGCTCCTGTTCAGGGACCTGGTATTAGTCATAAAAGCAAGCGAAGATAAGAATTTCAATTTATCACTGCCCTCCCTATTTCCCCTTCCCCTGGTGGAATTAGTCTGACCTGTAACAACTTCCAGAGTGTAGGAACTAAGTGCCACATCGATAGATTCCATTCCATTTAAGTCTTACTGTAGATATTAGGCTGTTTTAAAAAAAAAAATTTAGAGTTTTATATAGCTCGAACTAGAACCGAAGTTATCAGGTATCAGAGTGTTTTACATGAGCATCAGTTGCGTTACAGACGAACACCCTTGCTCAATCAAGGGGAACGGTGTGATAACACAGGCCCACCAGATGTATTCAGATCCTCACCATTGCACAGCACTGTTGCACAGTGACATTGGGAATCGATTCCAGTTCCCCTATTTAAAGTGTTTACGCTATAATTATTTTAACATCGTAGCCTATGGACAATACAAGTCTATGGAAAAAGAATGAAAGACTAGGCAATCTTTGCATTATGTAAAGCCACATTAGATTGGCAACCAGTTCTGGTCTCCATGCACTAATCAATAGAGGGAAGATATAAGGAACGGGGTTACAAAGTTTCACAATGTGCAACACTAGGAATGAATTCCAGTTCCTGGACAGGTCCACGATTATACAGAGCAAAAGGGATACAGAGAAAAGTTGCTAAAAAAATAAATAGTTTAATTATTTGTGCATATAATGTATATATCCACTGTGCACACTCTGCATAGGTGCAGACGGCGTATCATGGTGGGGCTTCTCCCTTGTACAGTCTTCGATCTCCCATCATTAACCCCTTCCAACCCTCAAAATGTGTGGAATCTCATTCCCCAGAGCGATGTACATATGAATGAATTAATTAATTAATTAATGGGCACTTGTATAGCGCATGGCTACCCGGAAGCATCCCAGCGCTGAAGCCATAACCAGAGAACCGAGTGCACTAAGGGAAAAGCCACGTCTTGAGTTGTTTCCGGAATGCCAGATAATTAGGCTCGCTCCGAAGGTCCAGCGGAATGGAATTCCACAGTCTGGAGGAATTAAACGAAAAAAGCCGTCCGCCACTTCTGGCCTTGATCCTGGGGACTACTGCCAAGTGAAGCCCGTCTGAACGGAGTTTCCTGTTCGCCCTGTAGGGGCGAATCATGCCGTTGTTAAGGGGTCCGCTCCCCACAAGCGCCTTGTGGGCTATGCAGAGTGCCTTAAAATTAATTCTCTGTTCCACCGGAAGCCAGTGGAGAGAGCGCAACGCGGGCTTTGCCGAGCACCTATTGGGGGTCTCCGTAAGAAGCCTTGCTGCGCAATTTTGAATGACTTGAAGTTTTGCAGTTACTGACTTTGGGGCTCCCAGGTAAAGGGCATTTCCGTAGTCAATCCTAGACAAAATTAGTGCCTGGGTCAATATCTTTTTTGCTGGGAAGGGTAAGAGGGGAGAATTTTCCGAGTTGTTCTAAGTAGGCCATAACAGGCAGCGGCGGTCTTCCTCGCCTGAACTTTGAACGTGAGTTCATGGTCCAACCATATTCCCAGACTTTTGATCTCCGTCTTGGGGACCCGGACCCATAGAAGTAGGCCACAAAGTGCTTGATAGCACGCTCCCAGGGTTGCCAAGAATCATGAGTTCTGTTTTATCACCATTAAGCTTCAAATAAGAAGCTCTCATCCACTTGGACACGGCCTCAAGGCAAGACAGAAGGTCATTGGTCTGATGGTTGGAGCGGTTCAACGAAACGACCAGCTGCGTGTCGTCAGCATATGTCACCATGTGGATCCCAAAAGGAGATACGACATCTGCCAGCGGGGCCATGTATACATTAAAAAGAGTAGGACTCAAGGAGGAGCCCTGCGGGACTCCGCACTGCAAGGGGATGGGCTTTGAATACGTGACGCCTTCACAAACCTGGAAGGACCTGCCCTCCAGGAAAGATTGTAGCCATTGCAGGGCTAATCCTGCTTCCCTGAGGCGGCTGGCCAGGACACGGTGATTCACCGTGTCGAAGGCTGCACTCAGGTCGAGGAGGATTATTGCTGATGACCCTCCTGAGTCGAGGATTTTTCTGGTTTCTTCCACTACAGATAGTATAGCGGTTTCCGTCCCTTGCCCGGGGCGGAACCCCGTTTGAGAGTGGTGGAGAACATGATTAGTTTCTAGAAACGTGTAGAGGGTGCGGTTAGCAAATTTCTCCGCTATCTTACTGATTCCAGGTAGAAGCGAGATTGGACGGTAGTTACCCAGGTCGGCTGGGTCCAGCGTAGGCTTTTTCAACAAAGCTTTTACCATCGCCCTTTTCCATTCCATTCCCTGAATGAAGCATTAATCAGACAAGTGGCAATGGGGGAGATTGTTGGACCCACCATTTTCAAGATGTTGGGCGGTGCAGAGTCTAGCGGGGACCCACTTTTTTATAGCTGACAGGGTAGCTAAAAATAGTTCCTGGGTCAGCGTGGGAAAGGTCTCCAGGTTATTTTCCGCTGGATGCCTACCAGCATTAGTATTCTCAGTGGAGATATTAAAATCAATTTGGGGAAGATGATTGAGAATGTTTTGAACTTTAGTCGAAAAGTATTCGGCTCGTTCGTTGCAACGGAGACCGGAGGGATCCAGTGGGACCGGGGGGCAAGGCGCTTTGAGTAATTTTTTGGCAATTAGGAAGATTTCTCTAGGGCAGCCCGCGACTGACACAATTTTTTCTTGATAAAAGGCAGTTTGCGCACTTTTTATTTCGGCCTTATATCACCCAACGGCCGCCCTATATTCCAGTTTCTTCTCAGGGGCGAAGTCTTTCCTCCATGCTCTTTCCAGTTTTTTACAGTACTGTTTTAAAGTACGTAATTTGGGAGAAAACCAGGCGGCCTTTTTAGATCCTACTTTCTTCTGAGTAGAGACTTTGGGGAGTGCCACATTAAGTGAGTCCTCGATCCAGATGCCAAAATTTGCATTGGCTATAGTAGGATCAGAGGCGGGAATTGGTGAGGTCATTTTGAGTTCTGATGGCCACCTCTCCAGAGGAAGTTTAGACCAAGGTCGGATTAGTGTTCGTATCGCAGGAGCCAGAGGCACAGTGCTCAGTGGAGACCAAAGAAGAGGAATCATAAAATGGTCCAACCATGGAAGGGGGATGGGTTCTTTCCCCTCCAGGTTTCCTAAGTTGGAGAAAATGGGGTCAAGGAGATGTCCTTTGACATGAGTTGCTTGGGAGACCTTCTGGATTAGTTGATAGGCCGAAAGATCTTGGGTTGGTTCTGTTGCAAGTAAAGCCAAAGGGTCGTCGAAATGCAAATTAAAATCTCCTAGCAGAGTAAAATTAGCAGCGAGTCTGGCGAGATTAACGGTTGTTTCTAACAAGGATTTACAAAAATCTCCTATTGCCCCAGGCGGGCGGTAGATAAGAACACCTGAAAATGAAAGAGAAGGTGTAAATTCGATGGAGAAGTGGAGGTTCTCGCAATCGAGCAACGGACTGCCTAACAGGCGGCAGGTTAGGTAATCTTTATAAATAATGGCGATGCCTCCGCCCTTGCCTGTCTCTCTGTCCAGCCTCTGAATCAGGCTGCCTACTCCCTGTAAATCTGTGTAGGAAAGTAGGATCTGCTTCTTATGGTTACCCCCACTTTTTGCTGATGCCTCACTGTTTTTGGACTAATCTGACTGGGATCCTGCTATCCAGGACCCCAGTCTATCTGCTTTCTCCCTTAAATTGCTATGTATGTACTTTAGGTACACTCCAGATTGGATACTGAGGTACCCTTATCAGTCCCTAGTATATGGTACACCATGTACCCAGGGCATAGGTACCCCAGAGGCCTCACATGGGCTGAAGCATGTATTATGCCACCCATGAGAGGCCATTCAAAATGACACAACAGGTCTGCTATAGCAGCCTGTGTAAGCTGGTGCTTGCACCACTTACTTAGATCTAAGTTCACTATATCTATCTAAATCACTACACTTAAAAACCTATCAGTCACCCCTATGGCAGGCCTTATCAATCCTGAAGGCAGGGTGCTGGGTTTTACGTGAGAGGGTGCCCCTGCATGAGCAGAGCCCCTCTGCAGCCTTCGAAGACCATTCTCCGGGGTTGTCAGTGATGCAGCCAGACATATAGGTTAAGTTGCATTATAACCTCGCGGTAAATGCTAACTTTAAAACAGCTGCTTAGAAACATGTCGTGTTTGGTGTCAAACACCTTGGAATCATACCTCCACACCAGTAAATGGTGTGGAGGTATGATTCCACCCTTCTGAAACCACTACTGTGGGTCACCGGTCTACCCGGTACCAGCTTTCTCGACCCGGGCAGCACAAAATGGACGCTGCCAGCCACAGACACGATTCTGCTCTCCTGCTGCTGAGGCAAGGTCGAGCAGAGGAAGGCATGACAATAGGCATCCTGTCACAGGGAGGTGTGACCACCTCCCAGACAGGGTTTAGTGTATTGGGACTGGGTGGGTGCACTCAGAGTGCCAGAAAGTCTGCACTGGGGGCACATTTGTGTCCCTGTGCATAGTCCAGCTCAAACCAGTTCTGGGAGCCCTTGGCTCCTGCTCTGGCGCGAAACTGGACAAAGGACATGGGTGTGGCCACCCCTCTGTCCTGCCCCTCCCCTAGGAGGGTCCCCAGAATCTTTCCAACCCTCTCCCGTGGGTATAAAGTGGGATACCTTCGCTACAGGACTTTAGATTTTACCTGGACAAGATTCTGCTAAGAAGAAACCAAGTACTTCGACTGCCTGCACAACGATTGCACGACTGAAGAATCTCCCTTGGAGTAAAGGAGTTACTCCCCTGCAACAGCAGGCACCTAAGCGCATCTGACCGGCTTGCTTCTCCAGAGCTCCTGCGGACTCCGAAGATTTCAGCAACGCAAGAGGTGGGTTCCCGAAGGTCCCCGAGGTTGATCTGACCTCTCAGCGATTCCGAGACCAGTATCCCTCGTGGGGACGTGCAACCCGAACCCCTGTGCACCGCGTACATTTGCACAAGCATATGCTTGTTGGTGATCCCTGAGCTTGTGCTTTGGACTCTGTGTAGTCCTGACCCCGAGCAGCATTTGCACTGAAGATATACGGCCTCCACTCACCGAGTGCTCTGTGGGCTGGTGCTTTGTGAATTCGCTCGAGGTCTCCTCGCGATCCCTGGTCCATTGGCCTGTGGGTCCTGGCGAGGGTCACCTTGTTTGTTCTTGGGCTTCCCTGGTTGTTCCAGACGTGCCCTGACTCCCCATTGCTTGGAGAGTCCCCTGGACCTTGCTGGTCCACACCGTAACCTGTTTGTTCTTCCTGCGTGGGTTGCATTTGCCAAGGCTTGTTGGTGCTCCAGCCAGACATCGACCCCTCAGCACTCGACATCCTTCGTGGGACAGCTCACCTCCGGGTCCTGGTCGTCCTCGACGTCTCCTGGTCCTCGTGGCTGCAGAGTCAAGCATCCTTTCTTCACACCTGAAGCACCCGACATCGGTGGGCATTCGTCTACCGAGCCCCTGCTCACCTGAAGTGACCCAGACTCTGTCCCCTCTGCTTTCAGGTTCCTCTCACCTAGAATCCAGGCTTGGATTCCACCAGACACTCTTCGCCTTCCTGGCAGCAGTACTTCTTCGCATCCCTCCATTGAAAACGACAAAGGTTTCCGACACCACTTGACCCCTATGCACCCGGCTCCTCTGGGATAGGTAACACGGGTACCTCGGTACTCACTGGTGTGTTGGCTCTAGAACCTCTTATGTTCCAAAGGGTTTGCTCGAAGTCCTCATAGAAGTGTCCTTAAACTGAAACTTTCCAACCGCGACTTTCCCATAGAGTTGTACGGAGCACGCGGTCGTGTTTCCTCACTGCACCCATCCTCCGTGGGCTCCCTGTGTCACTGCCTTGGGTGGTTCCTTGGGGTCCCAGCTATTCTACGTGCTCTAGGCACTGTGTCTAGTCAAGTCTTGACTGTTATACAATTTTTTTTAGTATATGGTTCGGTCTCCCCCTGGAGCCCGCTGTGTATGGTGCTACTTACGACTGTTCTATTGATTCAGTATTGTGTGCTTTGTGTTCTAATCTCGTGTAGAGATTAGTAGAGAGTGTTATATTAATAAATACATATTTTTATATAACTACTGTGTGGTTCTCCTTTCATTTAGTCATTCAGGAGGTGATATTCTGGTAAAACAAGCTGCTTTACATTCCTTCAAGATTAAGCCTGAAGGCTGCTCTCCACAGCTACCACTAGGATAGCTTTCTAAAGGTTATCTTTGACCTCATACATCATAAGGGTCGTGTGGACTGGTACAAGGTGCCCATTTTAATTAGTGGACAGCATATACCAGGCCACCTTCTCACAATCTACATGCAGGTAAAATAGTCCTGTTGCTATGGAAAGCCTTACACTGTCATCCCACGCAGGGTCCACCCTCAATTAGTACTCCAAATTAAATAATAAAAAGAATAAGGGCATAAGTACAGAACAGGCATTTATGAGGAGGAAGGGCTAATGTCACAAGGTATGCGTTATGGTGCCTTCTGCCAGGGTGGGAAGGTACTGAACGAACAGTATGGTTGTGTGTTAGTTCTAGCTACAACCTGGCACACAGATAAGAATCTAAGGGGCATTATCACAAACAAATGTTGGAGCGCGGAGCTGCACCAAATTTGGCAGCGCCATGCTCCAACATGTTCAAAACACAGGGATGCGCCGTATTCACAAGAATACGGCGCACCCCTGTGTTTCCCCTAGCGCTGGCGCAAAAAAAGCTGCCTAGTGCCAGCGCAAGCACCCTGCTACCATGTTGAAAGGGTGCCTGCACTGCAGGGACAATTGTTAATGAGCAGGAAGGAACACTTACTGCACATAATCAATGGTGATTTGCACCTTGTATGTGTGCGAAGAATGAAGCCCTCGTGGAAAGAGCAAAAAATGAGAAATTAATAATTTCTCCTCGTTGTGCCATTCTAATGCCTGGTATTCCAGCCTTGTAGATCTGGGGCAGGATCAAAAATCAATGGGTGTTGCGGTGGAACACCCACAGCAACACCCTTTGCTGCAGAGGACTGCAGCGTACAGGGCAATATTTGCAAGGTGGCATTAAGCCAAGCAACGTGGCTTAGCACCACCTTGTAAATATGGTAAATGGCACTGAGCCACCAGAGCTTCAAAAAAGTGACGCTCCGGTGGCACTGAGGGCTTGTGAATATGCCCCGAAGTGACTTTGTGGCAGTGCAGAGTAGAACTTTATCGGAGATTAATGGTAGTCCTCAGTCACAGTAGGCCCCCATAGGTCATCAGAACACCTTGAACTCTACATGGCTCTCCACATGCAGCTTGTGGAGTTCTCACAAAGCATGAACGGTGTGCCAAGGGAAGACGTCATGACGTAGTGTTTTGAAGCCTATGAATGAGCAACACTAAAAGACCCATAGAGAAACTATGAGTATCGTCCAAATACGACACAGTCAAATCCCTTGTCACCTGCACCTCATGGAAAACCATCACAAACTGACCACAAATGTAAGACATCTTAACTAGAAGAAACATTTCCTAATAAATGATTAACTAGCGGTTATATTGGTAGTTTGTCTCAAAAAGGACTTGAAGATTGTTATCAACAGACAAAACTCAAAGTTTCATTGGTCAGTGGTCTGTAACGCCCGACCACAGATTGGCTGAAAAGTTTGAGGGTGCTTTAACTTCCACAGTTTTAATCTTAGAGGGGTTAATCTTCAGGCTGTTTACATGCAACCAATAGTCAATCAGCATTTAATGGTTTACTGGCATTTAGACGTGTGTCCTAGTCCCTTCGGATAGATCAGATAGGACACACACGCCGAAAGGCTGCACGAAAGGAGCCCAGACATTTTAACGGGGTATGAATGGAAAAGAAGAATTTTTAGGAGGATAAATCAAATTGCCCTGATGAAGTCCCTATTAGGAATGAAACGCGTTGGCTAGGTCCATTTTGAGTGTGATGGAATTGGATACTTAATAAAAAGAACTTTATGGAAAAAGACAACGTCTGAAAATGAATTGAAAAACAACATATGGAAAGTAAATGAAAACAAGAGTGATTAAAGACATGCAATTCGAATTGGAAAGTTAAATGTGAACAAGGAAATTAGGTTGCCCTCCTAATATTGTAAAAATATTGACCAAGGATTGAGTTTTGTGGGCAGTCAGAACTCCAGGAGTGGGCATAAGAGAACTATAAGATTGGGATATTTAATCAGTGCCATCCAGAAACACCACTGCTGGCCGTCTTTTGGAAATTAGAACCGGTTCGGTAACACTGGGTCCATTTGATACAGCAATCTATTGCCGGGGGAAAAGCCAGGTTTTTAAATTTTTCCTGAAACTAAACAGGTTGATGGTTCTTAAAGAGAACCGGAGATCATTCATTAATTGAGCAGCTCTGACCTGGAAAGCTCTGCCTCCAAATTGTGTCTTTTTAAAGGAGGTACAGACACTAGGCAGGCATAGGATGAGCTCAAGGTTCATGCGGGCCTATAGAGTTCAACCTTTTGTTGTAGAGACTTGGGTCCTGTGCCATTTAATGCCGTACGCAGAATGCATAGAACCATAAAAATGCAGCTTTCCTTTAGAGGAATCCAGTGAAGTTCCTTCAGCATCTCAGTTGCAGAGTCCCGTCTTCCTTTGTTCAGCGCTAGTTTGGCAGCCATCACCTGAATCCTTTGGAGCTGTTTGAGCGAAAATCTGGGCTACACAGAAGTAATGAATTACAGTAGACCAGTCTGCTCAATACAGTGGCCTGTACTACTAGTTCCTAAAAGGCCGTGGAAGCAGAAGGACAATTTTCTTCAAATTTCTTAGGAGTCCAAGGCATACTGCTACAGTTTTATTGATGCGAGTCTCCATGGAGAGTATCATCAACTTGGACTCAAAGATTTCGCACCAAGTGTGCTATGTCCAGATCCGAGTTTTTAGGCCATGGCCAAATGTTAGCTGAGAGTTGCAGTTGTAGATTCCCTGGCGAGCAGCACAGAAATTCTGTTTTGTCTCTGTTGAATTAGAACATATTCTCATCAAGCCCCTGGGCCATCTCTTTCAGACAGGAACGAAGATTGTTTAGTTGGTTTGGATCCAATTTGTCCAATGATATTAGTTGAATATCTGCATAATTTATGAACGATATCTTAAAGGATTTAATCTTGGTTAACAGTGGTTTTAGGTAGACATTGAACAAGACTGGACTCAGGGCAGAGCCCTGAGGTACTTCGTGCCCAATTTCTTTGTATTCAGATACAAATGGGGGAAAGGTTATTGCTTGCAGTCTTCCCGATAGATAGGATTCATACTATTTAAGCAGTGTGCCTCCTAATCCAATCTCCTTTAGACATGTAAGCAAAATTTGGTGGTTAACAGTGTCAAAAGCGGCAGACAGGATCAGTACCGCCGTTCAACCACCTTCAACCTGCATCCTTAATTTATTGGTCGCTAAAACCAATGCTGTCTCTGTTCCATTGGCCAGCCTAAAACCCATCTGTTCTGTTTCCAGCAAATTATTTTCCTTAAGAAAGCCGCCAAGATCTTGCTAAGATACTTTGAGTATCTTGACTAGGAAGGTGAGTCTCACGATTGGATGATAATTGCTGGGCTCTTGAATGTCAGCCAAGGGTTTCTTTAATAGTGAGGTTACCAAAGCCATCTTTCAGGCTATTGGTACCACACCTGTGCCAAGAGATTGATTACAAATCATTTGTAGAGTTGGAAGGAGTTTGTCTGATCTATCTTTCCATATTACAGTAGGGATGGTATATAGGTGAGAACCTGATGAGATGGTATATAGGTGAGAACCTGATGAGACTGAGGGAAAAAAGAGAGTCCTAAATGCTGCTTCTCATAACAGACCAACCTTCTCTAGGGTTGCCTCAGTAGACCGTCCTTAAGTTGGGTATAAAAGTTTGGCCCTATTGCCAGGTTCATTATACTGACAACATAATACACATTTCTTCACTGAAAACCTTGGATAAGGTCATGAAGACATATACCATAGGTCAGTGTTACTTCATTCAGCCGAACTAGTTGAACAAATTGTGGCAGCTTTGCCCACAAACCGCAGAATTGGAAAAATACTGACATAGATGGGAAAAGTGGATAACGGAAGTTACAGCATTATGAACAGACAAGTGGGGTGTTGCATGTTTTTGGGGTTTTTCTTTTTACACTGTGCAGCAACACCACTGTTTAAGATAAGAAATGAAGTGTACTTTGAGCAAGAGACTACAGTGCTTCTCCCTGATACTTTTGGAGCCAACATATAAGGGCATGCAAGATGTTATGTCCCACTTTGGTATGTATCCTTCAAATTTGCTCTTACAATCCTTTCCCTGTAGTTTTACGTCTGCAGGTTCCATGGGAAGGGGAAAAATTATTCAACCCACAGATTCACCTTGCTCAGTACATATTTTTTGTCATATTGAGTTTCTGATACTACAAAGGAAGTAGTCGTCCTGGGGCATTTTTACTGAGTACTCGTATGTGGGCTGAAGCATGGAACCCTAGGTCAAAGTATTACTCTGCATTTTTTTTTTTTTTTAACCCTACTCACTAACATAAAACATTTGTCAACTAGTAGGTAATTTCAAGGTCTTTATTTCTTTCCCATCTGTTACTAAGACACTTTACCATTACATCAGAAGGAAGTAGAAGCAAAAGCCCTCCCTTAAGTAGGGCTGTAGCCCACATTGATTTAACACTTGAGCAAGGTGAGGAGGGAACCTTGCATAAAACATGACGCATAAGGATAGGTGAGGCACTTCTATCCTAAAAAGGAGGTATTTTGAATTTTGATTTACTCTGGACATCCTGCATAAACTACAGAGATAACAGTTGGATTATACAACAAACGGGTTCCCTCATATTTCCCAGAGAGCACCTTTTGCTTGTCACTTTTCCACTTACAACATGAGCTATATATTGTGGGCTGTTCAGAGCTCTGTTACTGAAAGCCAGTGTCACTCTACCGGTCCTTCGTCTCGATATACCAAGAAAGGACTATATGGGAGTATATGCGACTATCGATTTATTGTTTAGTTAATAAAAACCTTTACAATTTCCTTGAAAATTAAAAAGTTAGCAGCAAAGTTCATGATTAAAGATCGAAAGACATATCATAAAACATTCATCATAAAAGATTGAAAGAACATGCCATAAAACGTACATTCCTTATATAAAAATAATAAGTGCAGTAATCAGTAAAGTTTTTGTCGGATACCGTGAATTGGCAGAAGTCTTTTAACCATTCTTTGTTCAAACAGCTTTCCTAGCGGTCTACTGATACTGTTGTTTAAGATAGCTTAAAATAATTGAGAAAGGGACAAGGATCATGGAGACTAAAAAAAGAAGCCAGTATTTGGGCCTCTGTTAAGGGACAACAATACAATGTTCGGATGGGTTGGAAGCCCCATCAATGGGGTAATATTAGAGAATATCCAATGTTCGGATGGTTTAAGAACAACGGTGGTGTGGTTCTAATGCGTATTGGGCTCCAACATCTATCTACCAAACGGCAGGAGCTAACTGAATGATGTTCGCCGACAGGTGAGTCTTTTACTCACAGTTATGAGGATTGCTGGTCACTTAAGAGGTTCCCCCCCCCCCCCTGCCGCTTCCATAAACCGTACAAAGCAGCACAATAACTGCACGTCTCCACCTCCAAGACATGCCTTCACTGCCTGTCTGCAGTTTCTTACCCCCCTGCTTAAAAAGATGGGCTTCAATAGCTGCCGCAGTTCATCTTGCAGTGCTCTGCAGATGCACAATAAGTGTAAAACGCTCTCATCGACTTCCCTGCATAAGCGGCATAAGTTCTGGGCTGGAGATCGTTCCCAGGGGGGAAAGATGCAGCAGTGATGGTAGAATGCCCTTTCAAAACTGAAGGTATTTTTCTTTCTTCCTCCTGTTAAATCCTGCGCCTAGATAGAATTGAGAAGACTTGACATAACTTTGCATGACGAACCATCACTGGGCCCTTTTAGTGAGAGCCACCTTATCTTCTAGTAAGGATAATTTTTTCTCAGTTTTATTTACAAGTTGTTTAAAATGTTGATGGGTCCCTGAGGCCGCCCAGAGATCCTCAAGGCCCAGACGGTCCATTGATGCTGTCAGGTAGCTCATAGCTGCACACTCCTTTGAGTGAATTTCGTTCCATAGGTGGAAGTTCAGTGTACCTGCTTCAGCCTTTTTGATCTTATGCCAGCACTTGACGTAGGGTCCTTTGCGGGCGATTTTTTGCCTCTGCAGGCCGAATTCCAGCCCTAATTGGGCTGGCGATACATACTTGGGAAGATTGAAAATCATCCTTGCCGCTTTTGAGACTATTCTGTCTAATATGTCCTCATCTCTCCGCCTGAGGCACTCACTCCCGTAAGTTATGGCCGGAATGAGTTTTGCTTGCCAAACTTGTAGCAGTGGGATAAGGCTAGGGCCGGCAGTTTTGTGTTTAATTGATTTTAAAGCAGCGGCAATTGAGTTGCCTCTTCTATTGTTTGCTTCTTTTTGTGTGTTAAATGTGCCTTTGTTGTCTATTATCACTCCCAAGTACTTGTATTCTTCTTGTATTGTTGTGTCAGCCAATTGCCAGCGGTATTTGGAGGATGTGTTTTTAGGATATAATCGCATTACCTTCGTTTTATCATAATTGATAGTTAAACCGTTGGTTGCTGAGTATCTACTAGTTGTATCTAGTAGGTGTTAAAGACAGATGGGGGTTCGGCTTATCAGCACAAGATCGTCAGTGTACAGCATGTTGCAAAGTGGGAGTCCTCCCATCCTTGGTGCATGTGAATTACAAGTGTCCAGTTCAATCGATAGGTCGGCCATATACAAGTTGAAGAGTGTCGGGGCCAGCACACACCCGTTTGAGCCCCATGGTTGTTGAAGTTTTCCTGGACAGGAAGTTTCCCATTCCCAGCTTTACTTGGACCCATGTCTTCGTGTGTAGAAGTATTAACTGGTTTAAAAGAACAGATGGAATTTTCTTTTCCTCCAGTTTTTGCCAAAGTTTATTCCTGTTGATTTTATCGAAGGCTGACGAGTAGTCAATAAAGCACAGAAAAAGCGGGTATTTGCACTATCTGCTAGTAGGGACAGGGCAAGTATGTTTGTTGTTGTTCCCATACCTTTGCAAAAACCAGTTTGATTGATGGGAATAATTGATTTATCTTTTGCCCATGCGGTGAGGTCATCCAGAAGGAGGCCAGCATAGTATTTGGCCTCTGTCGATTAAAGCTACGAGCCTGTAGCTGTTCGCTTTGTTCTTGTCCCCTTTCTTATATATTGGGTAAATAATGGACCCTCTCCAGGAGTCTGGGATATTGCCACCTCCTGAGATTTGTACAAACAGCAGTAATAAAAGGGGAGCCCAGTATTCCGAATCTTTTTTTAATAGCATCGGTGAGATCCCTTTTGGGACCGGTGCGCCCTCCAGCTGGCCTTTGGCTATCCTGTTCCTGATCTGAAGCGTTGTAAATGAAAGATGATAGTTTGCAGATGGGGCAGATGGATCGGAGGGGGTTGCCTCAAAGATGTTGCAGGGGCTCTGCTTCAGTGATGGATTGAAATGAAGCAGCAGGTGTGAGGCCCATGCTTTCTCTGTCAGGTGTGAGTTAACTCTTTGTACGTTCAGGTTGTTTAGAGTGTTTATTGTTCGCCAGAATCTTGCACTATTGTTTGTTTTTGAGTTTGAGCTTTCGAAGGTTAGGGATTTTTGAGATAGAAAAGTGGTTCCCTTGATGGTCTGATGAACCGTTGGACGTTAGAGCTGAACGAACGCTAGTTGTATGCTTTTCTCCTAATGTTTTGATAAATGATTCCCACCCCGTTGTCACATCTGAGCCGGACTCTTCCTGATTTTCCCACAATGACTTTGCTGAAGCCAGAAGTTCTTCTGGGCAGTTGGTTTTGCATTTGATCCTCCTGAAGTTGTCAATATACATGGACTCTGGATCCTCAAATGGCTGATCTAATGATTATCTAGAAATTCTTATGGAAATTTCCTGTGGCAAATGATCACTTTGATCCTGAGTATCAATCTGAAAGCCTGCAATCTTGCTGAAAAGGGGTAACGTTACGAAAGTAAAATCTATTAATATACTTGCGACGGCGCTGTGAAATGTAGCCCCGGGGGCCAAGAAAGGACTAAGTGAATACATTTTGTGTTCGTGTGTGTCCAGGGCCAATTCCTGCTATAGTTGATCAAAGGAGAGAAGTCTGCCAAGTAATTTATATTCATACCGTTACCTAAAGGTTCTTCAATGACGGGAAACTCCGCTTCTGTATAAAGAAGCAGCTGAGGTAGTAAAGAAACCTCTTTGTAGGATGTCTTGGCCCTTTTTATGTGCAGATTACAACGAGAATGACGTTTATTTTACGTCAGCCAGGCTTAAAGGGTTTTTGTGTATTTGAAAGCCACTGCTAAGCATGGACTCTTAAAAAGAATTTGTCCCTGGACCCATGTTTATTTGAAAGCATTGCTGGAACTGTGCCACCTTCCAAGCATGTGTGGTAGTTGCTCAAGTCACTTTTGGTTTGTATTCTGTGCAGCACACATGGTGCATCTTCCAACTTTGGGAAAAAGAAGCACATCACAAGACTTTGACTAAATACAGTCACTGCAGTTTGTACAGGTGATTTTACCAAGTGTCAGACCATGTTTCTGGCACTCAGTTACAAGTCATCAGTTACAAGCATCATTTTGGCAGAACGGCATTAACAATCAAAGTTGAACTTTGTGATCCTGGAGTTATATCATGAACACATTCCATTTCAACTCAGAATGGGTCTATGCACAGGTTTTGCTCCTACTATGCTGTATGCAGCTTACACTGGCAATACACAGGAGTTTGCTTCTTGAGGTTTCAGAACTGCCCTGTCTGCTGCTCATACACTAACTTGTAGATTTTCTGTGTTAATGTATGTGCTGTAGACAGTACAGTTGCAGCAAAACAGGTGTATGGTCTTCTAAAGAAGCCCATGCATGGTGGCTGCAGATTTTCATGATAATGTACTTGTACTTCTGTATGAGGGGGAAGAGGTTCCTATACTCTTGCTTTTTAGACCATCACAATGTAAAACTAAGAACAGGAGTGTTAGGTCCAGCACTTTATGAAAGGCCATTAATTCTAGAGGTGTCCGTATGCACACTGATCTTTGTTGCCACAATTTTGCTACTTGAGCTTTCGGAAAGTGAAGCTCTGTCCCACTATCTGTGCAGTAGGATGGCATCTTGTTTGGTGGTGCCTCTTGCCTTGAATGGACACCCTGCTCGACACTAAACAGCAATGTGCTTTGCCCACAGTGAGCTGAAGCCATATGTCAATCATGCTCTCAAAACAGGAGGGAAGCCTCAGTGTAGGAAAGTATGATCTTCTTTCATGGTCACCTCCACTTTTTGCTGTTGTCATTCTGTTTTCGGACTAGTCTGACTGGGATCCTGCTAATCAGGATCCCAGTAACTGTGCTCTCTCCCTAAATTGGACTATGCCAAGTACTTTGGTACCTTCCTAATTGGCTACTGGTGTACCCATCTAGGCCCCTAGTATATGGTACTAAGGTACCCAGGACATAGGTACCCCAGGGGTCTCCCATGGGCTGCAGCATGTATTATGCCACCCATGAGAGACCACTCAAACTGTCACTACAGGCCTGCCATTGCAGCCTGTGTAAGCTGCTGCTAGCACCACTTACGACAGATATAAGTTTCCTTATATCTGAGGTTACTACACTTAGAACCAAGCACCCTGCCTTCAGGATTGAAAGGCCTACCTTAGAGGTGACTTATAGGTTTTAAGTGTGAGGGTGCCCTGCATGAGCAGGACCCCCCTACAAACCCAGGAGTCTATTCTTCCGACTCTAAGTGCGGTCAGCCATTTTATACAAACAGTGGAAATCAAGTCAATTACGAGATGTCTAACTATATATTGGCTGCACCGAAACCGGTCATGTTTGGTATCAAAAATGTTGGAATCCTACCCCAACACCAATTCCAGTGTTGGATGTAGGAGACCATGTGCTGGGGGGGCTCCCTAGGGAGCCCGCCTGTATTCCTGGGACCAGCATTTCAGGGTCTAACAGTAAGCTAGTGCTGCTGCCGACCACAGACATGATTCTGCCTTCCTGCCGCTGAGCCAAGCTCGAGCAGGGGAAGGTAGAACAATAGGTTTCCTGTCACAGGGAGGTGTGACCAACTCCCAGACAGGACTTAGTGTATTGGGCTGGGGGCGCTTGCCAGCGGCACCAGACTGCTTTGAAGGGCACATTTGGTGCACTCCTTGCAGTTCAGGGAGCCGTCGGCTCCCACTCTGGCGCAAAACTGGACAAAGAACATGGGAGTAAGCCTCTCCTCTGTCCAGCCCCTCCTCTGGGAGGGACCCCTGAATCGTCCCAACCCTTTACTTAGGGTACTTAAGGGCTTACCTGTAGGTGGCTCTTCAGATTAGTCGTGGGACAAGATTCAGATCCGAAATCACTTCTACTTCTACTGTCTAGGTACTTTGGACTTCGTTTTGGGAACCGAGACGGCATCTGGGAAGACTCCTGCTGCTCCTGGTTTCGTCATCCTGCCAGTCTTCTGCGTCATATGGGTCTGTGCTCCATCCAGGTTCTTCTCCAGGTCTAACATATGTCTCTACCAGATACATCGTTACCGAAGGCAAGTAACTTGTTCGTCTGATAGAGACAATTAGTTGTAGATTCCTTAACTTAGACTAGATACCTACCCCAAGCAATACCATTCCCGGAGGAGGGTCTGCGAACCTAGATCAAACCAGAAAGTCCTAGAGGACCGAACGAGGAAAGTACCCATCCCTCTGGGCTTGGCTACCCAGGCAGTAGGGTCTGGTTAATATGCGCAAGGATGCCCACTTTGCTGCCTGACAGATGTCAAGGACTGGAACTCCACATGCTAATGCAGTGGTTGCCACCGTTGCTCTGGTGGAATGAGCACGTAACCCCACAGGAGTGTCCTTCGTCAAAACATAACATATTTTGATGCAAAGGACAACCCATTGGGAGATGGTCCGTTTTTGAACAGCCCGACCTTTCTTTGCACCCACATAGCCAATGAAGAGTTGATCATCCACCTGGAAGTCTTTTGTGTGATCAAGATAAAAAGACAATGCACGTTTTAGGTCCAGATGGCAGGGTCTCTCCTCCTCCTTGGAGGGATGCAGGGGTGGAAAAAAGGTGGGGAGACTGATAGACTGTCCCACATAAAAAGGCGTGACGACCTTAGGAAGAAATGAAGGTTTGGTCTGAGGCACCACTTTATCCGGATAGACAGATAGAAAAGGGGGCTTAGAAGATGAAGCCTGCAGCTTGCTCACCCTGAGAGCAGAAGTGATGGCAACAAGAAAGGGAGTTTTGAGAGTCAGCAACCTGAGGAGACAGTTATGAAGAGGCTCGAAGGGAGCACACATTAAGGTGAGAACCAGATTTTACTCCCATTGGGGCATTACAAAAGGAGATGGAGGGAACAGACTAGTAAGGCCCTAAAAGAATCCGTTAACGATAGATTTGAATAAAGAAGGCTGATTTGGCAGCCGAAGAAAAGCAGAGATGGCTTCAGGGTATCCTTTAAGAGAGCCCAAAGCAGATCCCTGCTGGGCCAAGGAAAGAAAATACAAAAGGAGCTCAGATAGAGGAGCAGAGAGGGGGGTCAACAGCCTTTGCTGAGCACCACGCCACTAATTTGTTCCATCTACAGGCGTATACCGTTTTAGTGGAGGGGCATAACATCATAGACTTCGGGCAGAAGGTCGAAAGCTGTCAAATGCCACTGCTCAATCTCCACACAAGGAGGTGGAGACTGGACAGGTTCGGGTGAAGAACCGTCCCCTGCTGCTGCGACAGAAGATCCTCTCGAGGGGATCGATGGCCATGCTCAGAAGGTCAGGGTACCAGATTCTTTGTGTCCAGTCCAGAGCTACAAGAATGACTTGAGCTGGGTCACGCTTCATCTTCAGAATTCTGAGCAGAAGTGGTACAGGCGGAAAGGCGTACAGGAGGCCGTAGCTCGACTCGCAATAAAAAGCGCTGCCAAGCGAGCGCCGCCTTGGAAACTCCAACGCGCAAAACTGCTGACATTGCGCATTCTCTTCGGAGGCGAACAGATCTAACCAAGGCTCTCCCCACTGCTGAAAGAGACCGTGCGCCACCTCCAGAGGGAGACGCCATTCGTGATCGACTAGGCACCGACAACAGAGTTTGTCCACCCTGGCATTCAGGGAGCCCGCCAGGTGTTGGACAACCAGGGTTATGCCCTGATGTTCCAGCAATGTCCAGTGTTGAATGTAGGGTACCATGTGCTGGGGGGGCTCCCTAGGGAGCCCGCCTGTATTCCTGGGACCAGCATTTCAGGGTCTAATAGTAAGCTAGTGCTGCGACCGACCACAAACACGATTCTGCCTTCCTGCTGCTGAGCCAAGCTCGAGCAGGGGAAGGTAGAATAATAGGTTTCCTGTCACAGGGAGGTGTGACCAACTCCCAGACGGGACTTAGTGTATTGGGCTGGGGTGGGGGCGCAGAGGCGGAGAGCCTGTTTGCTGCAGTACCACATGGTGGTGGTGTTGTCGGTGAACACCTGCAGCAATTTCCACCTGAGAAAGGGAAGGAATGCTTTCAGAGTCCGTCTGATAGCCAGGAGCTCCAAAAGGTTGATATGGAGGCCGGACTCCACCGGAGACCAGACGCCTCTGAGCTCCGCCTCTCCCAGGTGGCCGCTCCATCCTAGAAGTGACGCATCCATCACCACTGTTCGATCTGGTTGGGGAAGGGAGAGGGTGAGGGATCTGCCGTTGACCCAATCTTGGTTTGTTAGCCACCACTGCAGTTGGTGCGTAGTTCCCTATGAGATATGGACATAGTCAGAATGATTCCCCTGATGCTGCACCCACTGGAACTTCAGGTCCCACTGCAGAGCCTGCATATGCCAGCTGGCATGATCCACCAGCAGGATGCTGGAGGCCATGAGGCCCAGCAGCCTCAGAGTCATTCTCACCGAAATCCAGGATAGAGGCTGAAACATAAGTACCATAACCCGAAGCTCCCGGACTCGCTGCTCGGCAGGATAGGCCCGAAACTGCGCTGTGTCCAGAACCGCCCCAATGAAATGGAGCATCTGAGAGGGAGTTAGGTGACACTTAGGCACTTTGATAGTGAACCCCAGTGAATGCAGGAGGTCTGCTGTAGTCTGGATGTGGGAGACAACAGCCTGGGGCAAGCCTGCCTTCAAAAGGCAATCGTCGAGATAGGGGGAAGACTGGAACCCCTGACCTGCGCAGATGCGCTGCGACCACCACCATCACCTTTGTGAACACCCAAGGGGCACTGGTAAGGCCAAAGGGTAGCACGGTGACTGAAAGTGCTCATGGCCCACCGTGAACCGAAGGGAACGTCTGTGGGTCGGCAGGATGGGGATATGAAAATAAGCGTCCTGCATGTCTACGCCACCAGCCAGTCTCCAGTGTTGAGTGTGGACAGAACTTGGGCTAGGGTGAGCATTTTGAACTTCTCCTTCCGGAGGAAGAAGTGAGGACCTGGAGGTCTAAGATAGGACACAGGCCTTTGTCCTTCTTGGGTACCAGAAAGTAGCGGGAACAACAACTACGACCTAACTCTGGCACAGGGACCCTCTCTATAGCTCCCTTCGCCCAGAGAGCTAAATACTTCAGAGCAGAGAACTGCCAGATGATCCTCCGCCATGCGATCGTAAGAAGGTGGCATGGAGGGAGAGGTAGTCTTGAAGGGGAGGGAGTAGCCCCTTCGGACTATTTGCAGAACCCACCTGTCAGACGTGATGGATTGCCAGTGGAGGAGGTGATGGTGGATCCTGCCTCCAACTGACCGTTAATGGGCCTGAAACATCAGACTAGTTAGGTTTGGAGGCTGCGGCAGGGTGGACTGGCATGCCCGCTGGCTCCCTGATCCTGGGTCCCACGTCTGGGACCACGCAGAGGCTGGACAGTTTGCGTGTCTCTGTGGTTGGGCTGGACAGGACGTGGCTGGGCGCCCCTTCCGTAGCAACAAAAGGCAGACTGAGGTGGACATGAGGTAATCATGAGGCCCAAGAATCTGGCCGTAGCTCGAGAATCCTTGAAGCGCTCAAGCGCAGTCTGCCTTGTCGCCAAAAAGGCGAGTGCCATCAAAGGGCATGTCCATCAAGGAAGACTGGGCATCCCCTGAGAAGCTAGAGGTCCTCAACCAGGTGTAGCGTCGAACAGCTACGGACGTGGCAATCGTTCTGTCTAGTGAGTCGGTGGTATCCAGTCCACATCGTATGGTGAATTTGGCTGTGTCTCTCCCGTCTGCAACTGCTTGAGAGAGAACGGCCGGGGCCTCCTCCGGGCACTGAGACAGCACCTGAGCGACCATATCCCAGATAGTATGGGAGTATCGGCCCAAGAGGCATGCAGTATTCACCTACCAGAACACCAAGCTGGAGAAAGAGAACATCTTCTAAGATGGTCCAGCTTCTTGGATTCCCTACCTGGAGAAGCTAAAGGGAATGCGCCTTTTGATGAAGAGGCTTGGACTACCAAGCTCTCAGGGGTGGGATATTGGATCAGGAAAGCTGTGTCATCTGGGGCGGTGGCAGGAGGCAATCGTCCTATCCACTGGAGCCCCTGTGATGGGCTTTGACAAAGTGCCCAGGAGGTCCGTGAGGGCTTCATTGAATGGCAAAAGGGGTTCAGAAGAGAAAGCTGCAGGAGGTTAGTCCTGACTGCCACCATAGGGAGCTCGTGGCAGAGGACCTTGGCTTCCCTTTTTCACCACCACAACATAGGAAGCTCTCTCTTCCGTAGCCACAGTAGGGGGAAAAAGCAGGGGAAGTGTCCAGACCACTGGCATCTCCCAGGTCCATTCGCCAGTCCGGTTCCTCAAGCTGGTCAGTTAAAGGGCCCAGCGGCACCTCCCAGTCCTCTTCCTCACCTTCTGGCCCAAAAGGAATGCCAGGAATGAACACAGAAACTAAAGTCCCTTCCGTCATCAATCGACGTTGGACCAGCACCGTGTTCATTTCGGGGGATCAGGATGGGGTCGGCCCCGAGCGGGGGCACGGTCGGGAGCGTCTTCGCCGGGATCGGCTCAGGGAAGGTAGAGTGAGATCGACCGGCGTCGATCCGGATCCATACCTGGATCCACAGGGACCTTCCGGAGCTAGGGCCCAAGCCGCCGGTATCGAAGTCCTAGGGCCCCCGACCAACTTTGCGCACCCCGAAGGCGCACCGGCGGAGCAGGGCTGCCCAAATATGAGGTACAAGGCCTCAAAGAACTGCTGGATCTGGGCAGGAGGCGCTCCAGCTCCCGGAAAGGAAGGGAGGGTGGTGCCGAGCCGTCTCAGAATTTGGCTCCGGAGACGGAACTTTCAAGCAACAACACTCGGGATCCCGCGTCGGCCAACCGACGGGGAGAAGTCAAAGAACGCCTGTGCTTCTTTAACTTCTTCTTGTGCTTCCCTTACTTACACGAAGATCTCCCCGAAATCTTCAAGTGCAAGGAGTGTGGGCTACGTGACAGTTCGAGCCCTTCCCCTCGAACAGGAGCGACGCGGAGCAGAGCACCGGGCCTCCAGCAGCTTTAGGGACTGCTCCCGCAAAGCCTTTGGGTTCATGGCCCGGCACTCAGAGCACGACTTCGGTTCGTGGTCGCACCCCAGACACAAAAGGCACACGTGGTGCGGATCAGTCACAGACATCATCCAGTGGCAGGAAGCGCAGGGCTTGAAGCCGGTCCTTCACTGGGACATCCTTGACTCACCAGGAGTCTACGACTTGAAAGACATTGCCAAAAAGTGGCTAGGGGGAGCTCTCGGATATGGGCTAGGCTGGCACAGAAAAAGAAAACTGACATGAGCGTGCATGGGTAGCGTCTACGTAGGTCCTGCGACGCCATCCCTGCGCCCACGACGCCGACGACAGACGCGGAGCTGACCGACTCTGTACTGCTTGAGAAAAAAATCTCTGGATCCAGACTAATGCCTGGGGGAAATTCTAAGGTAAGGAATCTACAACTAAATCTCTCAGTTTTTAAGACACAGGACTCAATAACGCAAAGGTGTGCTGAAATGGTTTGAGCTCTACTTTCATAAAAATAATGACACATTTTTGCCAAAGTATATGTTTTTAATCAACAGTATTCATTACATTGTAAACCTTTTTAGACAATACAAAATCATCAACAAACCATGTTTGCATTTTTAAATACAAGATTGCACTGTACATTCATTGTACATACACACTGAGCTTTGTGAAGCTCAGCATGAAGTTCAGCTGCTATCTTCACATGAATGGCTTGTTAAGAACCCACTGCCTTGCTATGGTTGAGAAGACACCCCTTGTTGCATATTATCCATTATGTGCCAATAACAGTTTCTAAAGCAATCAATACCATGAGATAAAAAAACAAAATCTGCAGAACTATGGCCAGCAGGATCAAGTCTGAATTCTGCACTGCATACATGTAAACCGGCACACAGCATCAAAACATAACTTTTGAAATTGTAAATCAAGATCAATAAGGAGGTGCAGGGAGGTCAGCAGGAGTGACCGCACCTTACACAAATTACTGATTTTGCTAGAGGATGACAAAGGTACAAACAAGAGTCATTGACATGTCCATAAATTCATGTTAAGAGTGCAACTGCTAACTATGAAGAAATTGGCAGCCATCTTCTCAACAAAGTCATATTTTAAACATATTTGTGCCCAAAAGGAAAAAGGCCAAAGTGGCTAAGTCCTCTCCTTAAAGACTGATAAGTGCATTGGCTTCAGTGTTCATCACTTTCTAATGCGGTGCTTACAAACCCTGGGTACCATTACACTTTATTCTAAAGTGACAAACTCCTTAGTTGTTTAAATAAAGAGCTGTCTTAGATCAGCATAATAAACATCCAGTATACATTTCCATGATTATCAATAACATATTATTCTAAGCAGAATATTGATTTCAATGTCATCTGCTAACAAAACAGTCTTTACTCACTCTCCAAATGTAATTATTCATGCATCTTTGCAGTGATAATGCAAGAATGTACATAGGTCTCATTAAGAGATACAAAAATCTGCTTAAACAAACAAGTTAGTATGCTTAGATTAGTCAAGCAAATTTCCCCAATCATTCGGATAAAAGCTAAAATGGAAGGGAAGATGCATAAATTATCTGAGCAAAGACGTGTACTGCATTGCCACCTGGCATCAGTTTTAAGTATTGCTTAATACTCAGTTTTAAAAGAGGCAGTTTGTGTAGGAACAACAAAAGTATTGTTTATTTAAAAAATAATATTAATAACAGATATGTACATCAGAAAATACGAGCCTAGGAAGGCATTGGCTTATCCCTATAAAAAAGCTATATAAATGTGCATGAGTTGTATTTCCTCGCAGGCAAAGTCCAATGGACAATTGTCTTCAGCTGGGAATCCCTGGTGCAAAAGTAATTTGAATTACCTGTGAAGAAAAAAATGCAGGTATTAGTAAAATATAGATGGCTATAACAGAATGTAAACTGTGGTACCTGATCAGAAAATGTAATTAATAAAGGGATTACAAAACTCTGTACACACCATGTTCTTATGTTATGGTAATTTCTTACTATAATGATATCCTCATTTCATTAAGACAAGGGCCTTCTTCCATTAGTCAATCACAGTAAAACCTTGCGATCATTATTTATAACAGCTGTAGCAATCTACGACATACTAAGGGCATTGCGCTGGAGTTAAGTCACAGGAAGGTTAGAATTCATGCTCATTCTCAGTAGTTTTGACTGATGTCTTAGCAAAGCTGAGATGTGCATGTTGCTGCCACTACAAGACTTATTTTTTGGGCTTTTCCTCATTCACTGTTTCTATAATCCCTTTGTAAATGCAAATTTTGTAAAGAACTAGTATCCAACTGTGATGGACTATGTACTGGTCATAGCACAAACTCTTCTTCTTTTCCTAAGGACGCAGGAGATGTTCCAGGCTTACTTGCAGGATTGAACTGGGATTCAATGACACCCAACAAAAATGGAGTGCTCCATGATGCTCAAGGAGTGGTCGAACCTTCTTCCTATGCTTGTTAGAAGAGAGGCTCTTGTAGTTCTTGTAGTTCTTGGAGCACTTGCATGATTTGCATTTCAGTGGTCCAGATGGTTTAAGTGATTGATGAATCCATGCAAGTCTGTTACTAATTACCTGGACCCTGAAAAGGTGTGGTCTGGTGCAGAGTGGTCAGGGAGCGGAGATCCGGAGGGCACCAGAGTCCTTTGGGTTGTTTGTGGGCAGGGAAGCTGCCCTCTGGAGCTCTGGTCTTCTTCAAAGGCATGCAGTCCTGCAAGGGGTTGTGGAGGTCGCTGGCTACAGGATGGGTGTTGTTCTTCTCTCAGGGTCTTTGAAGCTGCAGACAGGCCCGTCGGGCAGGGGCCAAGTCAAAGGGTGCCGATAGTCTTCTCTGCAGGGTGTCTTCTTCGTCCTTCTTCTTAGGTAGACAGGAAATAGTTTCAGGGTCTGGGGGAGCCACCAAAATACTAGATTTAGGGGCGTTTTAAGGGAGTGACGGGCAGGAACAATGGGCACCTTACCTGGGGTGTCTACACCCTCAATTATGCCACCCTCCTGTGGGAGGGGGCATAGTCCTAGGCCTGATTGGAGGAGTCCCCCATCTTCAAGATGCCTCCTTTACGTTAGGGGTGGAGTTGGCAGAGGTGGGCACACCACCTATCCTTCCTAGTTTTCCCTGTCCAAAGTGGGGGTGGAAACCAGGGGCTGCCATCTGCAGCTAGCAGCAGAGGCTGGGAGTCGCATTACAAAGGCGGCAGGCCTTTGGATCTCGTCTCAAACGAGTTAGAACCAAGTATTATTCAGACTACGTTCATACATGCTTGGTCTCCGATCCTGAATGGATACATAGAGAATACTGCTCATGTTCAGTCTCGGGAAACATATGGACATGAGAAAAGATGAACTAGGGGAGAGTTATCCTAAGACCCATCAGTGTAAAATGTGTTTGATTCCCTATAACTGGTGCCTTTCTTTATTACACACGTCTGTTGTGCTCGGTTCGAATGTAGTATACACAGAGAAGGTGTCCATGCAAGGACAAACTGCATGTAGAACACGATGGCTGTAGCCTACAGGATGGGGCCGTTCAGCCTCCCCACCCTACACAACTCCACAGATCTCTGGAGAAGCCTCTGATGCAGCTCTTTAGCTACCTTAGCCTAGCAGCATAAATTCAGTGCAGAGCCAGGAGAGTTGCCTAGGCCTGTTTTATCATTATGTAAATCTAAATCTGCTAGACAATAGGTTACCTCAACAAGTGCCTCCCTTGTGGCAGGCCAAATCCTAATTCTATGGCATTCACTTTTGCGCTCTGCTGAAAACGGTCTCAACAACAGATTCTTTACCTTCTCCCTCGGAATTAATCTTTTTTTTCACCAGTTGGTGCCTGTCCTCCCCACGCCCCTCCCACTTTGTGAAAGCCTGTAAAAAATTCCTACAAAGTTGCCCTCCAATTCATTTGGCTAGTGTGTTCATTGGCCTTGGCTCCTCATTAATGCCCCCCGTTTTAGAAAAATACTTGCCACCTTGCACCAGAAGCTTGCATTGATACACACTCCTGGAGAAGCTTTGCTGCACTAGCATGGAGCCCTAGCAGGCATGTGAAAATGAAAAATAAGCAATTTATTAAAAAAAATATATATTAAAATGTTCGTTTTTTTAGAAAAGGAGAATAACTGATGGGTTATTGATTTGAAATGTATTTAATATTAAATGGAGTAGTAATGTTTTTAGGGGTTAGGGATGGGTAGTGTATAGGGGTAGTAAAGGTTTTTGTAGGGTTCAGGGATTGGTATTGTGTAGGGATAGTAAGGAGTTTTTTAAATTCAGGGATATGTTGTGTATAAAGATAGTAAGGGGGGGTTCTAGGGTTCAGGGATGGGTAGTTCTTGTTTTCTACTTTTCCCTAACTCAAAGTTCCTCAAAGAGAACTCATGCCCGTTACTTCACTCTGTGTCAACGCCACGTTAGGAGTGATCTGGGAGTGACAGATAAGATACTCTGTAGACAATTGGTGGCTAAGGTGATCAAACAGCCCTCCTACTTACTTTTGGCTCCAAGTGTTTATTTCACTGGTGACAAGCTGTTTCTGGTTGAAACACGAAGGCATCAACACTACAACCCGTATCTTGGTGGTGTGTATGGTTATATAAGACGGTCTCTGACAAAGAACGGGTGAGCGGCAGGCCTAGAAATTCATGATCAAGCAGAAACAGTGTGGGGTTTAACTTGGGCCTGCTGGAAAGGGTTTAGAAAATTAACTGCATCATACAGTATTACTCCCATTCATTTGGGTGGATCAAGCAGAGTTGTGCAGTTGAAAGCTATGCATTCTAAAAAAGACCGTCCAAAGATAGAAGCACTTTGGTGTGATGGCGACACGTATACGTGAGCACTATCTTGTGACTTTGGGATGTCCTCAACTTTGATGCACAAGCAAGGCATTCTTTACTTGTAAGGAGATGGGAGTCGGCGAGTAGGAGTGTTTTTTTTTTTTTTCCCAGCAAAGGAATCTGTTGTTGGTGCGCATCGCCAACACTCATAGTGACAGACGCACCCTGCCTCCCAAGTTTATTGGTATTAAACCTCTATTCTGTAATGATTTTGGTGACTGGCGGTTGTTGAGGAAGGACGGGGGGATATCAATAAAAAAATGTAAAAAACAATGGCGACATGCACACCTGTTACTGTTCTGCACTCTGCTAGTCTGGATAATAATTTAAAGACTCTTGTGAGGCCTATGATTGGGAGTCACAAGCATTTCTTGGGTCACAAGTATGTATTTTAAAATAACATTTCTGAGACTTCTGTTGGGAGCTCACATGTTTTCTATGTCTGGGTAGGGGAAATTTGTTAAGTATTTCTATTACAACTGATTCTGTACTGAGATGGGTGATCTGAAAGAAGGACTTTCACAAGTCTGTATGTCTCTAATTTGGGGGCAGAGTCAGCATTATTGATACACATCTTAGGTGCAATGCGGCAAGATGTGCTAGAAAATCTGTGAGAAAGTGAACCAGGAAGGAAGGACATGAGTTTCTTGATTAACACCTCATATTCCAATAGCCCATCTTGAAGGATTTACCTCATGTGAGCACTACTTTTGATAAATACAATTTTCGGCACAGAGTGCAAGTAGACCATGAAACAGTAGAAAAGTTTATCACTGTTCTATGGAAGATAGCTGCTTCCTGTAGGTTCTGGGCATTAACAGAAGAAATAGTCGGGGATCAACTCTTGACAAACGCAAATGTGACAAGATCCAAAAGGAGTTAGGGATGGAGGATGAGCTGTGGAGCGGAGCGTAGTGGAGGCGAAGTCTAATATCAAGGTCCTGGGTAAATTTAAGGGACAGGGCTATAGGTGTGGACCGATTGGATACATGGCCAAAAGCAAAGAATGTCCTGCTGCTAGAGTAGTGTATAATGGCTGTGGGTGGAAATCACTTCATAGTGTTGTAGAACTACTCATAAGAATGGAAGTGAAAGAGGTAGCTGAGGAACTAGTAGTAAAAGTGGGGAAAAAGGTTAATGACCATCCCACCGATCTAGTGAACATGAAGGATGTAACTATGCACTATGGTGTTCGACTCTTGTTCCAGGTTCAGGATAAATTCTGAAAAAAACTACAAACACCATTTCGAGAACAACGGGACAGTGCTCCGCATGGACATCAGATCTGGTGGATATGGGATTCAGAAAATGGACGTTAAATACTTTTTGGGGCAAAATGGAGTACGAATGAAACTGGATTCATACAGCGCACAGCTACTCCTAGTAGTGTCCCGGCGCTCAGCTAATAGGTAAAATCCCAAAACTTGGCAAGACCTCTTACTCTTGAGTGAACAGCCATGTTGCCAAGGGAGGATCATTCCTGAGAAGGTGTTTGTGGCAGAAAAATTAGACAATATTTTGTGTTGGCCATATGAAAATGATGTGGGAACTTATTTGGACACTTATCCACAGGTATTTGTGCATCATTGTGGAGGGGTGGGTGGGTTTTGGGAAAGAGTTTTCTGATGCGTTCTCATCTTGTTAGGAATTCTGAACACAAAATGAAGCTCAAAGCCACTGAAAATTCTTGTGGTTTCCAAGGTGCGAAGAATACCCTTAAATATTCAGGATGCTGTGCACAAGGAACTCGGGACACTGCAAATGGCTGGTGTAACTACTGTGGAGGCCACAAAGTGGTTAGCTCCTGTGGTCACGGTATACAAGGCAAGTGGCCAATTCTCCTGTGTCTCAACCTGAGGGTACTCAAGATGAAGGTAACTGCAAACAAAAATCCACTTCCAATATTGTGAGGATGAAGAATTAAGTGTGTTTTGCACTACCACGGGGGGGGGGTTAAAGTTCTTGCAAAAGCCACTTACTCTGGGGTCAGTTTTTTGGAGGAGGAGTTTGAGGCTAGGTGACATGGATGGGGTATGGCATTTCCAGGTTGATGTTCTAGTGTAGTGTTCAACCTGAAAGGAATACAGTGTACAAACTAGTATGTGAATTATTTGTGAATCTACGGGACACCAGAAAGACAGTGTGGAAAAATGTGCTTTTGGAAAGAAAGGAATATCAAACTAGGGACATATTGTGTCTGGAGAACAGGTGAGGCCAAACAGTAAGCTAGTGGAGACCTTTTGCAAACTGAAGGTGCTGGAATCCAAAGAGAAGGTTGTCTCTTTTCTAGGGATGGTAGAATTCTACAGCCGTTAATCTATAATCTGGGTGGTATGACCAAAGTTCTAAGAAGTCTTTTTGTAGGAGATGTGTGGAATATCTCTGGAACGAAGCAAGATTGGTGGAATTTGAACAGATAAAAGCGGAGCTTCAGTATCCTCCTGACTTGGAGGAGTTTGTCACAGGGAGGGAGACAATCATGGTGACCAATGCTGACTGCAAGGGTTTTGGAGCAGTTTTTGTCCACGTTCTGGACGGGGTAGAAAGGAGAATTGCCTGTACTTCCAGAGCACTGAAAGGAGGGGTGGGGGGGATGCAGGGAGGGGCAAACCAATCTGTAATTGAGAAGGAGGCCCTTCCTGTAGATTTGGCCACCAATAAGTTTAGAAATGTCTTATGGGAAGTATTTTCAATAGTAGATCGGATCACAACCCATTGGGATTCCTTGAGATTTTCATAAGAAAAGTTTGGGCATGGTGACAATGTGATGCAAGAGTTGCAAGCGTATACTTCACAGCTCAAATTCATCCCAGGTGTCATGAACAGTGCAGCGGACTGCTTATTGCATTGAGGTTCTAAAATTCTGATTTTTGTACATCAGGGTATGCTGACCTGAGCGGCAGTTGGTCAGTTAAGTACAAAATCCTTTTCTATGGTCAAGGAAGAGGTATTGGCACACAAGGGCTTTCTGTTTAGGGGGACACGGTTTGTGGTACCAAGTTGACTTAAGAGAAAAGATTACGGATCAGGCTCATGTGGGGCATTCAGGTATTGTCAAAACCAAGAAAAGAAGGAGAGGAGATTTCTTGTGGATCAACTCAGATTTGGAAATAGAAAGGAAAACTAGAGGATGTAATGAATGATTGGAAAGTGATACAACTTGCAAATCAAGGGTTGTTTTGATTGTAGAGACTTGCCAGGAGGTTTTATGAAGAAATTGCTGTAGACCTTTTGGAGCCATTTAAAAAGTGAAAACTCAACACCCTTTTTGATTGTCGTTATAGGCCTGTTTTCCCAGTGGCCCGAAGTTGCTATCACTGGGATATATCTCCTCTGGTTATTGGAAAATCTATTCAGGAAGGCCTTCTAAAGAGTTTATTAACAGAAACGGGATCCCATTTTGTTCCAGAGTGGTGCCAGATTTTATGCAAAAATATAGGGTGACACTAAAGAAGTATTCCCTGTACCATCCACAAACAAATAGCAGGATAGAATGATTTAGTAAGACCATTAAAGAAAGCATCAAGTTGGCAAAAGCCAATGGACTTGACTGGAAGAGTTGCAAAATCATGTGGTGGCATATCGCTTTGCACTCCACCACTGATTGTTCTCTCCTTAAACTGTTCAGAAGGAAAACTAATTCATTTTTGATCCTAGGGCAGGATAAAGTTTTGGTGAATGCATCAATGGATGATGGCAGGAGGGAGTATGCGGTTAAGGTTAAGAAACTGAATGAAAGGAAAAACTTATTACGATAGGAAACATGCTGTTAAGGCTTGTAATGTAAGAGTGGGTGACTGGGTCAGAATTCATGCTCCAGTTAGAGTTAAATGTGGTCAAAATACACTGATCCAATTTAGGTAGACAGACTTTTCCAGGAATGCAGTTAAAACTACATATGGTAGAATCAGAAGCAGCAGGAGGGTGGTTGTACAGAGAAGCTCTACCGGAGGACAGTCTACAGGTGCGAAGAATAAAGGGAAGTTACAAAGGTTACTCTTCTGTTACTGCCAAGATAATAGGAAACTGAAAAAACCTAGCTAAAAAGTCTTTGTAGGAGATCATTCTATTTCCTCCTGGCTTCCCTATCAGATTCTGTGTATCCCTTTTTTGCCCAACTTTGACTTTTAGTTTAGCATTTCTGTATGGTATGCAGTTTCTTTCTTGGCACAGTAGGTGTACTGTGTTTTCTTTGTTTATCGATCTGTGGTGTTCTGCTTCTCTCTAATTTTGAGTTACTGAGAGAGGGTTTTTGCCTGTGACTTCACTCCGTCACTGTATTCTAGTTGGGAGGCTTCAGGGAGCGACAGTAACTATTTGGACAGTTGGTGGCTGAGGCAAGTAAAACAGCTCTGTTACTCTGGTGCAGAGTGCTTCATTTCAGAAGTGCATTTTAATTTACTTTTTTTTTTTTTTTTTTTTAGGGTTCAGTAGTTTAGAGTTTATGGGTAATTTTATTAGAATTCAAGAATGGGTAGTGTAAAGTGGTAGTACGTTTTTAGGGTTCAAGGATGGATAGTGTATAAGGGTAATGGGTTTTAGGGTTCAGGGATGGGTAAGGCTCAGGGAAAAGTAGTGTATGGGGTCATCAGTGGTTTTAGGATTCAGGGGTGGGTAGTATAGGGACAGTAAGGATTTTTAGTGTTCAGGTAGGTGTAAATTAAAGTCTATCAATTTAAACGTATATTTAAAAAGTGAATATTACATTTAACTACCAATACATATTGAATATTTAGGGGATATATATATCTATATCTATATATAGATATATATATATATATATACATACATATATAAAACCATACCAACTTACTTGCGAAGTAGAAGTACTCCTAATGGAATAGCTGATCTAAAGACTCCAGGTGTACTTCTGTGCAAAGTAATAAATGGATATTCAACTGCAATGTTCCAAGAGTCTTGGGTCAAGAAGACTGAAGTCTTGCGGCGACAGAGAACTAAGTACCTTGCAGCCCAGCTGGTCAAAGCCAGATCACAAACACTGTCAGACCTCCTGACTACTGAAAGATGCTGAAAGATGCCCTCACATGAAACACGTTATAACTGCCCTAAAATGAAAGTTGGAAATCTCCAAATTACTGAAGTATCATTTAGGTGAATAATAAACAAACGCTTATGGTAGTATGCTTTGCAGTTTATTCAATTGCAAGAAAAAACAGAATATTTCACTGTTCAAGGAAGCTTCCCAAATGGATCTCTTTAAACTAACCAACCCTCATCAAGAAAGATGATATCACCCGGAACAATATGGCACATTGATCCTGCCATCAAAGTTGGCCAGACACCTGCTATTGCACCGTATTCCAATAGTGACATCTTTAAGTATCAGAACCTTTTGATATCCTAATACCACTAAAAATGACAACAGAACAAACAGGCACCTTGGAGGAGAAACAGAGTTTAAAAGAGATAAAACAATAAATTAGAAAGCTGCAACATGCCTGGCTCAAAACAAACACCAAATTAAGACAAACTTCGCCTACTGAAACTTAACAGATTATACAAGTCAGCTATCAAAAAAGCTAAAAGATACTTTTCAGACAGAATTCAAAATGCTAAATGTGCAAATAAAGAATTCTATAAAATTCTCACTGAATTTCGCAAACCAAATTGCCTAGAAGGAGCACATCCCATTACTCAAGATTTCACAGACAAACTGGCAAATCATCACACTGCCAAAGTAGACACGTTGGACTCATATTTACAACAAAATAAAACCACCAGCACCAACCCTTTTCCAAAACAACAATCTAAGAATATGCTAACCCAGCCTCTCCATTCCTTCCAACAAATTTCACACGATGAATTTATGGACATGGTCAAAGCAAGCAGGCCTGCCGGGAGCCCTTTTGACCCCTGTCCACCACAAACCTTCAAGAAAATTCCTATAACAACCACTGCTGCCACACCAGTAAGAAGAATCGTCAATTCCTTAACTGCAGGAATATTTCTAGAAGAACTGAAAATGTCATACATACGCCCATTACTAAAGAAAACAAACTTGGACCCCCTGAACACAGACCGATTACAAATGGACCTTTCCGGGGCAAAAGAAAGAGCAGCTGTCGCCCAGATTTCACAATTCATTGAAGATAATGACATACTTTCAGACTTCCAAATGGGTTTCCATCCAGGAAGAAGCACAGAATCTGCCCTCCTTGCCATCTGGGATGACCTTAACACCACAGTTGCCCGGAATGGGGTTGCTACACTACTTTTCTTGGACCTCTTAGCTGCCTTTGACACAGTTGACCATGACACACTGATACAACGACCAGGGCCGGACTGGCCGTTGCGGGCACTGGGCGTTTCCCTGGTAGGCCTCCAGGGAGGGGGCCGGTTTTAGGCCCTGGGGGCCGTTTTTGTTACCGGCGGCTGGCAATATCGGCCCCCTGTAACAAAAACGGCCGACATCGGCCGTATCAAACAGCTCGACCGCACCCCCCTTCTCACCCCCAGGGGGGCCGCTGAGCGGTTTGCCAGGGGCAGTTTTGTTTCCCAGTCCGGCCCTGACGACTCTACGAAGCCAGCATAGAGGGTAATGTTTTCGACTGGATCACATCCTACCTTCACAACACAAATAAGGTTATCCATATCCCCTCCTTTCTCTTCCAAACTGTACTTCACAAAAGCAGGAGTCCCTCAAGGCTCTATCATTTCACTTTTCAACATCTACATGAAGTAATTACCGGCACTGATCAATCAACTTCACCTCACGTGCTATAACTATGTAGATGACACACAAATACTCCATCAACTGGAATGCCCCTAAGACATTGGAAACTCACCAATTTTCAGTTGTCTCAGAGCCGTGGATCAATGGATGACATGGAACCATCTAAAATTGAATGCTTCCAAAACGGAAATACTCGTGTGGCAATTGGAAAAATTATGACCTACTCGCCGGATGGCATGATGATCTGGGAACACCACCTAAAGTATCAAAGGAAGTAGGAAACCTCAGAATGACCATGGACTCCAAGCTATCAATGAATGCCCAAGCGGACAAACTAGCAAGATCAAGATTTGTTACTATAAAAACTCTGCGACGCATCTTCCCCTACCTGGAATTCCCACACAAGTTCCAGGCTACCATCTCTCTTGTTCTGTCCAAACTCGATTACGCGAATAGCCTCTACCACGGCTCACCTTTAACAACTATGAAAATACTACAGCGGATTCAGAACTCTGCTGCCAGACTACTCTTGCATATAAAATCGCAAGCCCACATCTCCCTTGACTTGAAAGCCCTACATTGGTTCCCGGTTGCCAGAAGATCCACGTTGAAGCTGCTTTGTATCACCCACAAAGCAATACATGGAACAGTACTGCTCTTCATCAGGAATAAATTCACAAAATACATTGAACAAAGGAACCTTTGATCTTGAGTGGCACCTCACCTCACAATCCCACCATACCAAAAAAAAAAAAACACATCCTTCTCTGTTCAAGCAGCCAAACTATAGAACTCTCACCCCAAAACATCAGATCCACGGATAACCACCTTTTTTTCAGAAGACTATTCAAAAATTGGCTCTTCCCAAACTAACCACAGTACTCAAACAAATATACAGCATATCGCTCCGTATATAAGCATTAATTTGGATTATAGATGTATACCTATATATGTGTATTGCTTTGCATAAACATACATAATAATTATGTTTTTAAAGATATATATATTCGTTAGTTCTGCTTAGTTACATTATTCTATGTTTAACATGTTTATAAGTGACTGCATAAATAAGTAAATCTTTTTTCATAACTATTTATCTACAATTGTTTCACTATTGAATTACAAAAAAAATGTAAAGTACAGCAACACTTGAAAGTCTGAGTTTATTAAATGCAACTTTAATCTACATATTAACCCGGTGGAGTTTGCGGAGTTGCGCTACGCGAAACTCCGCGAAGTGGAAAAAAAACTCCACCGCGCTACGCGGAGCTCCGCAAGCAGCAAAGTGCGATAGAAAAATGCTGTACGCTGTGATTTTCAGTGCCGGATGCTTGTCCGCACTGTGCAAATCATCGCGAACGGCACCATGCACAGCGCAAGCGGGCACTGCTTTCCTTTCTGCCGCTCGAGTAGATTTTTACTCGAGCGGCAGCTTTCTCAAGGCAAACGGGCAGTTTCTCAACGCGAGTGGTTGCGAGCATACGCGACCACTCGCATTGAGAAACCTGACCCCCCCGCGTTGAGAAATCTCGCCGGGAGGTTTATTTTCTACGCTCGCCAACTTGATGTTGACGATCGCGAACGAGGAAAAATCTCGCCAGGAGGTGGATTTTCCTCGCTCGTGCTCGCCAACATGACGTTGGCGAACGCGAGCGAGGAAAAAAAACTTTGCTACGCGGAGCGGAGTTTTTGGGAACTCCGCGAGCTCCGTGTAACACAGAGTGGGGAAAACTCCACAAGCGGAGCTCACCGCCCAGGCTTACAACATCTCATTCTACTCCTCTTTCCAATGCACTACCCTATTTCTCACCCTATACCGCTAGACTCTTCCCTCCTCTACCCCTCCTTGCACCATCTCATACCTCTTTTTCTATTCAGATCTCCCAAACAAGGCTTTCTAAACCCTTCCCTCTGACTTTCCCCCCCACCATCTTCCCTTTACTCATCCCAAACCCCCTCCTACTGCTATGAACTCAATAAATGTCTAGGCCCTTCCTTCTCCTATCTCTCCACTATTCCTTTTACAATCCAAATAACAGACTAATATTTCCACTGCTCAAATCAAATTAATTTCATATTTCCCTACACTAACTCCCCACTACTCAATTTTAGGTTCCAAAGTAGCTTGCTACTCACTGAAAAGTGATACACCACCTCATCAGGGGAGCAAGCGCTATATAAATGCAAACCCTTCCCTCTTCAATCCCTCCACTATCCTTTTCGACTAACATGTCCACCGCTCAATTTAATTTCATATTTCCCTGGACTAATTCACCACCAATCCTTTCCTGGTTTTGGAGTAGCGTGCTACTCGCCGAAAAGCACTTTGATGCCACGTCAGGGGTAGTAAACGCTATATAAATGCAATTACAATACAGTACGATCTAGTATTCTTAGTACTGCTCATTGGCCAGATGGGGGTATGCTGGCATTATTATAAATATCAGACTAAACTAATCAGCTATAATGAAGCAAACGTTGAAAGATGATTTTATGAGAATTGTTTCAAGTGGAACATATTAAAGGATCATTTCAAAAGTATTATATATACATTGAGAAAATGAGCACGGAGATTGTTAGAAATGGGATTTCTGGTTGGCTAGGGCAAGCGCCTACGCCAGGCAGAAACCACCACTGTAGTCAAGGCAAGGGAATTACACACTGAAGATAACCCCTGCTCACCCCCTTGGTAGCTTGGCACGAGCAGTCAGGCTTATCCCAGAGGCAATGTGTAAAGCGTTTGCGCAACACACACAACAGCGACACACTAGGCACACCACAAAAGAAACTCCACACAAGGTTATATAAAAATAGCCTTTGTATTATCAGAAACACAGAATCATAATCACAAATGTACACTGTGCCACCTGGCAATACTTCACAGGGTATTATATACATGACCGGGTCAATCGGGCCACTGTCAGAACCATTAGAACAGGTAATAACACAACCAGTAATTACTGGCAAAATACTGTACTCAGCATTATCACAAACAACATAAACGCATTATGTCTGCATCACATTAGGCATAAACACATTATGCATAACCACTGGGCATAAACACATTATGCAATCTCATTAGGCATAGACACATTATGCATCCTTGTAGGGCCTTGCGCCCTACCAATACCACAAAGATGACCCAAGGCCAACTGGCCTTCTCTGGGGCCCAAATGCCCTCTGTCCCAAAAGTCAGGGCGCTAAATCATAGAGCCTTCCAAGTGGCCCTCTGGCTGCCTTGGCAGCAAAGACAATGTGCGTGATGCACTGGGGGCGGGGGTGCATTTCACCCCTTCCTTGTTATTAAAGTAAACATCCCCCCCGTCGTTGCAGCTGCCCGCGCTCTCGCGGTGCAGCTGTGAAAGACAAACAAGCACTGGCACTAACAGTGCCTAGGGAGCCCCGTTCACTGGGCTCCTCCTGGTACCACTCACTTGGCACCAACTGTGCGCCCTTTTCCGCCCCACTCACCGGGACTTCTAACCACAACTGCCCCTTCGTTGCAGCTGCCCGCGCTCTCGCAGTGAGCTGTGGCAGAGAAACAAGCACTGACACCTACCGTGCCTTGGGGAGCACCAACAGTGCTTTTGCCCGCCCCTCTCACCGGGGCTCTTCTCTTTGATGGGCGAGGGGGGAGTGCTGCTTTCCCCCTCGTGTGGAGCAACCAAGAAGCTCCTTCTTAGTCGTGCGGCGCGTCCGGGACCCGTGGGTCTTCCCCGGCTGCCGTGTCAAGAACTCCCGCAGTGGCGCCTCTCACTGCGCGTGGAATGCCCCTCCTTTCGCCAGGCAACGCCTGACTTCCGGCGGCAGCCGCGATTGGCTTCTCTTGCCGGCCCCGCCTCAGGTCAGGCCCCTGGCTTGGCTTCGCCTGACTTCCGGTGTCTTCTTCGCCGGTACGTGTTGCCCAGCAACGCCAGGTAACTCCTCAGCTTCGGGGCAGCCTCGCAAACAACGGCAGACTCTTCCTCTGCCTTAAGCTGGCATCCCCCGCGGCTCCTTCGTTGCGACGGCAACGCACTGGGGGGAGGGGGGCGCACTCGCCCTGGTCACAACCGGAGAAAAAGACTGAAGCGCTCCCCACGGGCTTGGAGCCTCCCTCTAGGGCTCAAAGGTACCCCACAGATGAAGCGCTCACGACGCGCATAGGGTGGGCAAGACCCCCTCTCTTCAGGGGCATCAGTATGCACCAATGCCCGTCTCCCAGACACCAGCAGGCAGCGCCTCTCTCCAGGCGAGGGCAAAGGCAGAGCTGGCACAGGCAGGCCAGCACATTGGGTCTCCACAGCAGAGGGGAAGTCCTTGGAGTTCCCCCTCCCAGCAGGGCAATCCTTAGTGGCGGTTCCTTCTGTAGTCCAGCAGCCTACCGGCTGCAAGTAAGCACCCAAGCACCACCCCAGAACAGCACACAAGCATGGGTTCACAGCCCCAATATTTATACAGGGCTTCTCTTTGTTCTGCCCTGGCACAGGGCTTGGGGAACCAGTCTCAACTGGTTCTGGGGGGTACTGGAGCACTTTGTGTACAGTGCTCACACCCTCCTTTGTCAGGTGGGGGCTCGGTCATCAGACACACCACAGGGGGGGTGGAGCCAGCATTCACCCAGGCAGGCACAGACCTATTCAGGGTCAGGGACTACTCCTCCCACTACTCCAAATGCAGATCTGCCCATTCAGCCTAGCGCTGACTCACCCTGCATTCCCTGGAGCCACACACCTCACCAGCCCCTGTCACTCCAGAGCCAGACATGCAATACACATCAGGCAGGCAGAGACACATAGCACACAGAAATGCCAACTTCTAAAAGTGGCATTTCTAAAATAGTGATCATAAATCTGCGCACACCATTACGCAGCATTTATTATCACTATTCCAAACATACCAAACTTGATCACGCTGCTCTCATATCAGGAATTACCACTGAAACACTTATCAGGGAATCCCCAATGCATTCCTATGAGAGGACAGCCTCACAGCAGTGAGAAACCAAAACGGCTGTTTGTCACTACCAGGACATGCCACACACTTAAGGTACCTTTTACCTACAATGCACCCTGCCCATAGGGCTAGCTAGGGCCTACCTTAGGGGTGACTGACATGCAGTAAAAAGGGGGGTCACAGATGTGGCACGCACTTTATGTGCCACGTCACAGCGGCAGTAACACTGCGTGCACAGGCCCTGCAATGACGGAGGCCTGAGACAGGTTTGAAAGGCTACTTTGGTGGGTGGCGCAATCAGCGCTGCAAGCCCACCAGTAGCATTTAATTTACTGGCCCCGGGTATATTAGTTACCACATTACTGGGGACTGACAGGTAAATTAAATACGCCAAACAGGTGTAGACCAATCTTACCAGATTTACCACAGAGAGCACACGCACTTTACACTGGACAGCAGTGCTAAAGTGCCCAGAGTCCTAAAACCACCAACACCAGGTCAGAAAAAAAATATTAGGAGGAAGGCAAAAAGTTCAGGGATGACCCTGCAAAAAGGTCCAAGTCCAACAGAGATCATCATACATTTCACCAGAAAGTCGCTTCACTCAATCTGCTGATGGTTTAAGGATGCTCCCATTTTCCTCTAAAGCACCAACCAAATGCTCACAGTGTGTTGCAAAAGATGGAGACAAACTAGTCCCTATCCAATCTTATATCCTTTCCAAGCCTCTGCAATTTCTGTACCACAAGAGGGGTCTTGGAATTCTGCACAATAGGGGCCTAGACATCTCCATAGGTATCTCCGAGTTTGGTATTTCAAGTCCAGATAATCTGCTAGTCCTGTCCAAAGGTACACTAGGGTGTCGCTTTTAAAACGGTTGACAGACATACAATATGTCCAACAGAGATTCTTAGCTCTATGTGCTGTATTGTTGACCAGACCAAATCTTGCATATTTAAGTCCACACAAGACTTATAGATACAATGTTCATGGGGAACACTTCACTTTTAGAGTCAAAATCATGCAAGGGATTTAGGAACCAGCAATTTGAGAAAAAGGCAAATGTTAAAAGCCCAATCAGGAATGTTATAAGCACAGGATTAGTGAATTTCATAAAGGGGGGCTCTACCACAGACACCTTATTCTCTTCTAAAGTACTACTACCTCTCACCAAACAGGCAAGCTGGGACTTGCAGCGAAAATGAAATGCCCATTTCTAATCATTCTGTCCACAACTTCAGGTACACCTTAATATACCCAAAAAAGCATTACATACAGAATACAATTGGCAGCAATCTCAGAGGATCATAACCCAAAGGAGTCTAGGGGAGGGTTAAAGCTCTCAATTAAGTTCACAGGTCACATAAAAATGCATCATTCTGGTGTAACATCAAAGTCATTTAGCATTCATTGCTCTCCAACAACCAACTTCGGCTCAGTACCAAACTCTCAACTACCTCCCACACTTGCCACTTTTCTCTCTGATGGTTACATTGCACAAGTGAGAAATAAGGTACCCTCTAGCTTGGTAGAAGTGTACACATTGCTGGAATGCCCCTCCTTCATAGGCAGAATCCCTCTATACTAGCCACAGTATTTTTGTAGTAGGATATACACTTCTTGGGCAGGCACACAACCAACCTACTTCCCAAACCTGGGACTAAATACTTTTTGAATGAACTTTCCTCTTTCAGAGGTAGGGCACTTATCAAGCATGCACAATGTCAATCTGGCGATGTATCATCTATTTTTCTTATTCGGCTATCTAAGAATACATCAAAATCAATACATTTGAAAGCATACTTGGAACAACTCCATATGTTAACCACAAATGGTCCTCTTTATTTGTTTACACTGGTGAAGGACCTGCATGAGCAGCTACGAGGAATGTGCTTTGTCCTCCCTGGATCTCCTCATCACAGTTCCATGTTAAGACACTGACAGCGGGGGCACTGGGTGGCAGAAGTTGTTTTAGATTGTGTGAGTTTGGTGAATGCTCTATTTAGAAATGATATGAACAGTATCCTTATTAAGAGAGAAAAAAGTGATACATGTACAGAGAGATAGAAAAAAAGAAACATGCACAAAAGACTCGCTTACCAGCAGACAATTCCAGAAGAAAATGATTATTAAGAGATTAAAACAGAAAGCAGGACAACACATAAGGCCCCATCCCCCTGTAAAATTAGCACTTTAGAAGTGTGGAAACCAAGGAGATCTTACATCTCTCTCCCCCTCCACTATGTAAGGGGACAGACAAAAATACACAGTTCCAGCGATGCCACCCTTGAACTAGTACTTCAAAGGGTACCTCTCTCACCACAAATAAAACATTATTCTTTTAGTCTTCAGAAGTCATATTTATCAACTATGAACTGTATTATTTTTAACTTTTTATCACATTCATTGAGTCTTTCCTTTTTTTTTTTTTTTAAACATTAAAACATACACCTCAACATCTTTTATAATCTTTACAAAAAACGATGTAGACACACATTACAATATTTACATGTTGCGCAAACAATACATCTTAGTGTTTTAAAGACAATTAAAACAGGACAGAACTATACGTTTAATATAACAAAAGCCGACGCGTTTCAACCATCATAAATGGACCAGGAAGTGTGTTAGGTGAAGGTATTCATCAGGGCATCTCTAGTTTCGTGTAGGACACTGCAGCTTTCCGGTCATTATTGTCTTTCTTAGACCTAAAGAAATATAGGTCGGGCAAAAATGTCAAGTGCCTGGTAAGTATCATCTCCAAACTTCATATCGCCTCATTGGTCAGGGCCATTGTCACTTTATGCTGGCATAACTTCGGACCTACAGTTCGGGCTGCCGGGCTCCAAGTCGCTCCGTGATCAATTCAGTCAGCTGGAACTGCCGTGTTGAGCGTTTGATGGGACCAGCATAAAATGACAATGGCCCTGACCAATGAGGCAATATGAAGTTTAGAGATAACACTTACCAGGCACTTGACATTTTTGCCCGACCTATATTTCTTTAGGTCTAAGAAAGACAACAATGACCGGAAAGCTGCAGTGTCCTACACGAAACTAGAGATGCCCTGATGAATACCTTCACCTAACACACTTCCTGGTCCATTTATGAAGGTTGAAACGAGTCGGCTTTTGTTCTCCTTAAGGCCAAGAGTAACCACAAAAGAAAAGAACGCATAGAACAGTGTAGTGTCTGAACTTGACCAGGAAAGCACAGACGTAGAGTTCTAGATTAGTACTCTGACCCCTATAGGACCCCAAAAGTATTAAGCACTGAGGATCTAAATAGAACAGACCCCGGTAACGCAAAAAAGAATGTAGGACAAAGGAGTCCCTCACTTTTTTCACTGATTTCATTCATGTTTTTTGTTTAATATTGTATTAAACGTATAGTTCTGTCATGTTTTAATTGTGTCTTTAAAACACTAAGATGTATTGTTTGCGCAACATGTAAATATTGTAATGTGTGTCAACATCGTTTTTTGTAAAGATTAAAAAAGATGTTGGTGTATGTTTTAATGTTAAAAAAAAAAAAAGGAAAAACTCAATGAATATGATAAAAAGTTAAAAATAATACAGTTCAGAGTTAATAAATATGACTTCTGAAGACTAAAAGAATAATGTTTTATTTGTGGTGAGAGAGGTACCCTTTGAAGTACTAGTTTGCATGTGATTCCAGCCTCGCTCTTCCTGAATTTGAATCACCCCCCTTTCTTGCGCTTCACCCTTGAACATCTGGCACCCTCCCACTGTCCTTCATGGCCTTATTGATATGTCCTTGGCAATTATAGAATTGTTTTACCATACATTATAAACATTTGGGGGCAAAGTTGTTTATACCTGATCATTGTCCTATGCATCCTCTTCACTGTCCATTTCCACATCTCCGGCTCCCGTTTCAGAGGCCCGTGCCAATATATCGGCCATAAGTGCTTCTTCTAGTTTCTTTCGTACTTGTTGTACCCGTTCCTCTTGTTTCCTTTAACAATAAAATGAGCATTATGTGATATTATTCTCAATTCCGTTAAAATGTAATCCTAAAAAATAATGTATGAGCATGAATAAACAATACTGTGGTTAGTTCAGTAATATGACTATGAAAATGATCAATGTAACTGGGCTTGAGAAAGAGCCAAGTGAAATAATACAGACTCTAGCACACACAATACATGGTATGAGACTGCAGGCAGTCAACCACTGCACTTGCCCTGTAAACACAAAAACATTACTGTACCAACTACCCCACTAGGTCAGAAGAAGTCATCTCCTCCCCATGAGGGCCACGATCCTACAAGACCAGCACCAGCGAGTGTCCCCCCGCTGTTTCCCCACACAGATATAGCTAGGTGCAGCCATCACTGATAGACCTGCCAATCTACGTTCTTCCGCTTAGTATCTCAGTACCCAGCAGCAATGACCATGCATGTCTGGCACTGGTCCAAGTTTTCCTCAAACTGGGGTGGTGCAGTGAGCAAAAGAATAATGGCTTTCACCCAGATCTCTTGACTGGGGGTGAATGTTTGATTTATTCAGCATTCCGTCCATCATTTGTTGCCACAGCACTTTTCGCCTTAAGTGGGATGGGTGTGCCCAGACGTGGGTCCCTAGCTCACTGTGCCACTGGATTCAAGCTAGGCTGGCTGATGTGGGGCGTTACCCCGAAACCGGTCCCAGGATGCTTGTTTTCGGTCCAGGGAGGACCTGGCTTGGCAGTTCGGGCTGGGCTGTTACCATGGGCACAGGGTCAAGACTGATCTGCATATGGCTGGGTCCAAACTGGGGTGGCATAGTGAGCAAAAGAACAATGGATTTAACACAGATTTCTTGACTGGGGGTGAATGTTTGATTCATTTAACATTCCATCCATCATTTGTTGCTGCAGAACTGTGTACCAAAGGAGAGCATCTACATTTTACCTACCTCAACTGAAAGAGCTACTACACACATACAATTCTGATGAATGATCTCAGTGTGGTAAGGAAACCACTCATAACATCAAAAAGGAACTTCTAGTGGCCAGAGAAAAAACCTCGCATGTGCCTTGATCATGTTGGATCTATGCTAAGCCCTTAAACACCATTACTCACTGCATCCACTTCTGTGCCTGAAGGTATGTATGTGCTTTGATATTACAGTTCTACAATAGTTGCCTTCTTCCTGGATGACCACACAATGGTATATTCCTTCCTCCCCTCTTTGAATATTAATAGTCTACCCTAAAAATTAGTTACTCTGCGCTGAACGTAAAATGTTACCGTAAGCTTCATTCTGGAACGCCATCTATTGAAGGGAGGAATTGTGAAGGCAGCTGGAGCTGTGCTGGAGTCTGTATCAAGGATGCTTAATTTTTTCTTCCTGGATTCAACTATCTTGTCTTTTTGTGTACTGTGTGTCAACATTGAACTTCACTAGAACTTCACAAACCCCCATCAGGTAAAACTGCTCACTTCAAGGTCCTTCATCGACACAACATACTACAATATACCAAATGGCACAGCCTTACCACTCATTTTTTCCAATGCCAGTGTGGCCCCCACTTTCTCAAATTTTAAGCACCTACAAATACAGTTTAAATAGGTGTGCAGACATAACACCATCGTCCATGAAGGAGATGGTGTGGTAGTCAAAGACTTGCCAGCTGCACATCAAATGCTAGGCCAAAGGACAACTGCCTCTAAGATGAAGGTAATGAACCTAGGGCTGTTAGACCCATAACCTCCTATTTTTTTTTAGGCCAAAACTAAAGCATACACTTGTACTACCTATACTGGTATTAAAAATCATTAAACCAAGTTATATCAGGTAGCCACATATATCTTTAAACTAATCAAAGGCTACTTGGGAGGAAAGCATTTGTAGCATTTATATCCATTATTGTATTGCTTACAATTTCAACACAGGTTTGACCTGTGTAGAAGAAAATGGAGGGGAACACATTAGTTCTCTGATAATTAAATGAACCACTGCATTCAATAATTTAATTTCAATAAACTGAAGGCCCTTTTCATAGGTTTCCTGGACAAAGCCGAAGTTTGCTAATAGATGATTTATCCCAATACTCTGTACAAATGTCTGAATGGTCATGGAATTGCAAAATGTATTAGGTGTAGGCATTGCAATCTAACCAAATCAGAAATGTTCATGCATACTCGAGCGAATTTTCGATACATTAGAAATTCCTCTGAGTACACATGATAAATCTGTTTGCGCAGATTTCATTAAAAAACAAAATCTGCATGGAGCAAATATTTTTCAATGTGGATCCTTTCCTCCCACCAATGTTAAAGAGGGGATGTCCCACTTCTATCTTCATCTCATAAAGACAAATTCTGCTGACTGTAATGGGAGTACGTGTGTGCATTTTTACAGAGAATTAACCTACTGCCTACCAGTATGTAAATAATAAATTTGAGTTTAAGTATTCGCCAAACATCACCTTTCCTGCTCTAAGCTCTAAATTCACACCTGCAAAAAAAAAAAAAAAAAAAACACCATACTGGGAGATATTTCGCAATCCCAAGTACACTTTTCAGTTGTAAAATTCAACAAATGATAAATCTATAAATAAACATTGAATTTACGGTTGCAAATTGCCTTTTTTTTACCCACATTTGCATGCTGACCAAATCGGTGACTAGAATTCAGGAATTCCAAATACAAACATTCTGTCAGCACTACCATCTGTTGAATCTGCCAAAATGCATTTTATCACTTTTGGTAATTCTAGATTTATCACAAAAACAAAACATTATTTAAAATTTAAACAATTGCCTAAGAGTCAATGCAAATCAAATTAATATGCTGAAATGGACAACTGTCCCCCAGCGTTTGCAGCAAGTTGTAAGTCTAAGACTCACTAACCCTACGTAAATTTTTGTGAGACCTCAAATTGGCTCACTTTTTGCTTACAATGAAAACTTCCCAAAAGTAAGGAAATCAGGCAAATGGAGAAAAAAAAACCTTCTGACATGGTCTTTCATTTAATTGCAGCAGACGGCATTTGACGTGCAAATAGTAAAAACTTTCTTCACTTTTGCACAATTTACTTTAATATCCAGTATTAAGCTTTTTAATCAGGAATCAGATACAAATCCAAATTGACTAACATGGGAATGGGACAAATAATGGAAAATAACTTTAACAAACTATGTCACGTCAGGGTAAACCCTAAGCAAACTATACACCCTTAGATGGAGAACTATCAATCTCGCCTGCTGCAACTGCATGAATGAAAATGTGGTTTGTCAAAATTATTTTAAACTTAATACCTCAGATTCACGTATCCTTTTTTGCAACCAAGTTTAGGTTGTTGAGATTTAAGAATCGGTTTTGGCAAAGATCCGAATGAGCTTGGCACATTGCTGTTGAAGTCACGGCTGACAAAATAGAAGAGTTTAATAAAACAAATAGTTAATGGTTTTATTTTGGGCAATAGCAGTAAATGTCACCCTTTGGGAAATAAAAAATTACCACAATTGTATATAAAAAAATATGAACCCCTTATTTTCTTCACTTAAAAAAGTGATTTACTGCACACATTGCCCACCAGGAACGATTGCAGTGTCATTTATCTACCAATATCACTCCTAGGATAAGTTCAGAGTCTAATCTAAAAGTCATTTAAAAAAAAAAAAACAATATTAGAAAGACAAAAACTTTGCAAAAAATAAAATACACATGAAACATATCTTTCATCTAGAAGTCATGCTATTGCCCTCAAAACCAGTTACTATTTGTCAACTATGAGTTTCTAAAAGTAGCTCGGAGCATGGTTTTATCAATGGACGCTATGGGTCCGCAATAGGCTAGCCACTGCTATGATACGAACTCAGTAGATGGCTCCTTTTCTTTCAAATGGATCATATAAACCATTTGCTCACATAATGTTGACAATATACATCCATTCATAACTAGCAGTGTGCAACGTCTTTTCTTGCAATATTTGTTTACCTTAATAGACACCTTCGTGCAACTGCAAAGTTTTACAGTTTTCCCACATTTGCATTAAACACTAATCTTGATACAATCGATATTGCAAAATGTAGAACTGCACAGAAACATTCTGCAGTCAATTGTCATTGTGTATAGAAATATTCTGCTAAAGGTAAACCTGTAGAGACAAAATATGCATACCTTTTCCATATGGTCTAGGTTAGACTAGAGTAAATATGGTCTTACAATGCAGTGAAAATTAAAAGATTGTTCAAACTATGGTGAACTTAAACTGGAAACTTAGCAAACTTTGCCAACAGTGAAATTCAGAACTCCGCCAAACTTCACCGGCATAAAAAAATCTTTTTGGTTAATTTATGACAAGTAGGGCATGCTGGTAGTAGCAGACAACTCATTTCAGGCTTCATAGAAAAAAAAAAAACGGACTTAAGAACAGAGACATGACAGTTCAGTTAGACAAATATACGATGACCGAGCTTTTTGTCCCACAAACGCAGCAATGAGTTAATCTGTGCTAGGACTCATGATAGGGTGATCTCTACGAACTATACTTTTTCAAATGAAATGAAAAGAATTTATAGAGTGCACTATACCCGGAGGTGTCAAAGCGCTGTTGGAAGGCACCCTGAAGCAATTGGGAGGAGAAAAGCCATGTTTTCAGACTTTTTTTTTTTTTTTAGAATACGGCAAGCGAGTCAGCTTCCAAGATGTGGATAGGCAGAGTAATCCACAGTTTGGCAGCAGCCACCGAGATGGAGCGGCCTCCCCAACTGGCCTTCCGGAATTTGGGAACCAACACCTTCTTACGGAAGGAGGATCTGAGAAGCCTACTAGGGGTGCACCAGTTGAAGAGAGAATCAAGTTGGCTGAAACCTTTCTGATGCAGGGCTAGAGAAACCAAACAGAGCCTTGAAGATAATCCTTTTTCTGATTGTAAGCCACTGAAGGGAACAAATCACATCTCTGACCGAGAGGCACCTAGGGATGTTAAGTATAAGTCGGGCAGCCGCGTACTGAACGACTTGAAGTTTATTAACCCCTTCGCTGCGTTCGTCGGCCAACGGCCGTCGCGAGCACTACATCGGTAGTGCTGCGCACGTCCGTTGGCCGACGCGGTCCCGCCCACTCCTTTGAAGTGCCGCACCCCGGTGGAATGTTCGCCGCGGTAAAGGGGTTAAGGCAGGAAGCATGAATGTTGAGGTACACTGAATTGTAATAGTCCCATTGCGAGGTGACAAGTGCTATGATGATTGATTGGCGCAGTTCCACAGGACTATAGGGGAAGAACTTTATCAAGGTCCTGATGATGAGAAAGCAGGTGCTAGTAGTGCGGCTGACCGGAGTATCATAGCTCAAGGAATTATTAAATAAGACACCCAGGTTTTTGGCTGACTTGACCAGCGTGGGAAGAGGTCCACAATTCCCCAGCCAACAGACGCTGGACCAAATGGACTGCTGAGTTCCAAACACCAATACCCCTGTTTTGACAGCATTTAGATTTAGGGAGTTATCTTTCATCCACCTACTATGCTGGACATACAATGATTTAACTTCTCGGCAATAGATGTCAGGTTGTTAGAGACAGACACAATGATCTGGGTGCCATCTGCTTACGACAGCACCTGGAACGCAAAGAGCGCACAAATACAGCCAGCGGGGTAACATACACATTTAAAAAAGTCACACTACAGGACGAGGCTTGGGGCACCTAAAAAGGAAGGCTAAAAGGTTCGGCCTTGCAACCCCCGCAGTTGACAATTTGTACTCTTTTGGTGAGGAAAGAGCGGAGGAGCTTTCGTGCAGACCCACTGATCCAGACGCTGGATCATCCATAGCGGCAAGACTGGGTCGAATGCTGCAGACATCAAGCATCAACAGAATGGCCACCCCACCCTGATCAACCTGGGGGCAGATGCTGTCTGCAGCCATAATAAGAGCAGAGCAGAATCTGTACTGTGGTCACTCCTGAAACCATTTTGCGAAGGGTCAAGAATATCATGAGTCTCAATATATGTAACCAATTCCTAGTTAACAATCTTTTCGAGTATCTTGGCTGGCGCTGGTAGCAGGGAAATGGGGCCGAAGTTTTTCAGATCTTCAGGATCCGCATTGGGTTTTTTAAGAACAGGAGTAACACGGGCTTTCTTCCAGAGGGTGGGAAAGATTCCTGATTGCAGCGTGAGGGTTAACACACAGCAAAAAAACAGCGATTGGATCCGGGACCAGTTGAAGAGTTTTAGGTAAACAAGGATCAGATGGAGATTCAAATTTAACACTCAACAATAAGTCTTTGGTTTGCTGCAAGGTGATGAGGGGAAATTCAGTGAGATAAGGCTGAGGGCACAAGGTGGCCATTTCGGGAAGGGACTCACTTTCCATAGGCAAATTAAAATCTGAATATTCAAACCTTTGTCCCGGTAATATAGTGCAACTGAGTCACAGAAATCTTGGGATGGATGCAGCGTGCCCTGGATTGGAGGGCTGGACAATTCTTTTACAACTTCAAAAAGTAGTTTGCAGGAGTTGATGGCAGCCCAAATTGTCTCTTAAGAAAGACGCTTTGGTCAATTTGATGGCACATTTGTAAAACAGTGAGAGGGTCTTACGCTGCTCTTTTTCCCCAGGGCTTGGAGTAGACTTCCATTTCCGCTCTTGTCTGTGCAATTCCTGTCTAAGGCCCTTAGGTTCTTCAGAGAACCAGGGCGTGGATGGTTTACTTCTAGTGACAATTTTACCTTAAGAGGGGCTATACTATCCAGAGCAGTGGTGACCCAGACTTTGAAGCCTTCTGTGGAATAGCCAGCGGAGTAGACATGTCTAGCTTTGAAGTGGTTGAGTGCCTGTTCCGGGCTGTCGGGTGTAATCATGCTCATATTTCTGCAAGTGATGGGTTTGAATGAAGCCTGGCTCGCCCCCAACGTAGAGCGTGGAAGAAGGAACGTGAATGTGATAGCCTGATGGTCTGCCCAGCTAAGGGGGTAAATACAGTCGATATTCAGATCCTCATAGTTGGTAAAAATACCATTGAGAGTGTGACCCGCAGTATGGGTAGGAGGACAAACCCCCACCCCCCCAGAGATAAACCAAGGATGGACATTAATTCAAGGATGGACATTAATTCATGGAGGGAGGTAGTGTCTTTACATAAGGGATCGTTAAGATGAAAATTAAAATCCCTTAAGATGGTAACGTGATTGTGCACCAGATATGGTTCTTAGGTCTGACACCAGGCCTCTAAAAAATTGGCAGTGAGTCCGTAGGGCGGTACAACTGAAGACCAGAGAAGGTGTCATTAGCGGAGATTGTGAGCCTGAAAAAGGCAACTTCCGTACAATCCTCTGTATTCATGGCATCAGAGTCTAAGGTGCAACTGAGTCCATCATGTGCTATATGACCAGCCCACCGGCCCTGGCGGTCGAGTCTAGAGATAGTGTGGCCTAGTGGGACATGGGAAATGCAAGAATAAAGTTGTGTTTTCAATTATCTGCTTTATGAGCGACCAGGAGTTAAGCAACACACCATGGAGAGATTTCTGGTTGTCAGAGCTTAAGCTTACAGCATCATGAACATGTGCACCCCCGACAAGGCTAGGTCCACATCGGGTCATAAGATCATAAAACTCTACAATACAGTCAATGAAGGTCCTCCAAACCAGTCTTTTTACTTATCATATTATTATTGTGCATACCAGCCACAAAAATGGAAGTCTTTCAAAATTAACACAATGTTGTATACACAGTTTTGTGTACTACTTTGTCGGTGTAACGCACCTGTACAAATCCACCCCTTTGGACCCCACCTCCTCGTCAGCCATGGGCCCATTCCTTTGTAGTTCCTGCTCCTCTGTCAACAGCATTAAAACCCAGTTGTGAATATGGTAGCTAGTCCTTTCTTTTCATCTCTATAATGACTTTTGCTGTATTGCCAGGCGTTCTGTAAACTTTAAGAACCTAGCATCGCTAGTCCATCTGTTTTGCCTTTTCTCTCATCATTTACCTGTTGGCATTCACAAATGGCCAGAGAACGATCAACATCTGAAGAGACATTTGTGGAGCGCCAGACACTAATAATGACATTCTGGATTGGACTGTAAATGTTTACACATTTCTCTTTTGTTTCACTGATGAATTCATTTATTCAGGTTTTTATTTTGTAGTGTGAGAACTTTAGTCTAAGACTTACTGTATAAATAGTTTTGATTTCATGTGAATTGAGTTTGGGCTCTATTTTACTGATGTCTTTTTTACAATTTATATTGATACGACAAACTAAGAGTGGCTTTGTCGCTTGGTCATTTGCACTTGTCAAGGTCAGCTGTTTGGTGTATTGTGTTGTGTTTACTGATATTTTACCTGCAATACTGTTTTTATTGGGGACTTGAACGGGGCTTTTACCTGCAAACTGCTTTTAACTTTATTTTAATTGGGGACTGGAACGGGGCTTTTTCTTACTTGCTTTTGGTACTCCAGCATTCTCAGGCTTCTTCCAACTCCCGCCCCGTACCGCCGCGGCTGACGTGCCGTTTGAGCGGTGGGCGTGGCAGTTGTTCCCTGCCTCGCGCTACCGGCATTTCCGGGTTCTGCCTTCATAAACCCTTGCCGTGGCGGGCGCGCAGCGGACCGAGTCAAGGTCAGCTGTTTGGTGTATTGTGTCGTGTTTACTGATATTTTACCTGCAATACTGTTTTAATTGGGGACTGGAACGGGGCTTTTTCTTACTTGCTTTTGGTACTCCAGCATTCTCAGGCTTCTTCCAACTCCCGCCCCGTACCGCCGCGGCTGACGTGCCGTTTGAGCGGTGGGCGTGGCAGTTGTTCCCTGCCTCGCGCTACCGGCATTTCCGGGTTCTGCCTTCATAAACCCATGCCGTGGCGGGCGCGCAGCGGGCGCGCCGCTGGCGCGCCAAAGGCTAGCCCGTCTGCACCAGGATGCCGCCAGACATGCTGCCGGTTCTGTAAAAGATATAGTACGGTATTCGGTGGACGACCTCCTTAAGATTAGGAAGGGAATCAGCCCGTGCAACTGCCGGCCCCGTAGCTATTATGAGGGCCCTTACGGCTGCATATCTTGTGGCTATAATTCCTGGCCATCGGCTGTATCCTCTCTGTTCCAGACTGACCATAAGTCCACTATCAAACTTCTGAGCCTAAATTGTCGTTCATTAGTCAAACATCATTTAGATGTCTATGACTTGCTTCAGGCAGATCTTCCCGATGTCCTTTTTTTGACTGAGACATGGTTAACTGAGGACACAGTGGTAGAACCTGGCCTGGCTCTCCCCCAGGGATACAGCATTCTGACACTAAACAGAGGTTCCGGGGGGGGGGGGCGGCTTAGCAGTAATATTTAAGTCCGATCCCATATGTTTCTTGGTAAAGGAGCCTGTGGAGGGGTGTGTATGCGGACTTTTTCGGATCTCGCTTCACGCCAACTATACTATGACCGGGCTTTTAATTTACCGCCCTCCTGGTCCTTCTAGGGAGTTTAGAGACGCTCTCATCGAAGTCCTAAGTCCCCTAGCGATGAAAGCTGCCAACTTCAGTGTCATTGGTGATCTTAACTCACTTGGACAATTCCAAGGACATAGAAATTACCAACTTCCTGGCAGATTTGGAGGCGTGCCAGTTGACCCAACGGGTCCAGGGATCCACGCATTCTGCAGGCCATTTATTAGACCCTGTCTTTTCCAACCTGTCCTTCCTTACGGTCCATACACAATCACCGGTATGCTGGTCTGATCACCTTCTAGTGTCTATGATACTGGCAGGTGTCGAGCCAGTTAAGAGGGCTTCCGAAAAGCTCTGCTTTAGGCACCCATGGCATAAACTCGATGTCACCTATTTTCACGAGCTTCTTTCCACCACCATGCCTAACATGCCATCGGACCCTGTGCTGGCTGATTGTGCTTTTTCGGCCTGGATCTCCCATGCTCTGAACTCCCTGGTTCCTGCCAGGTGGTCCAAGTGTCGTGGCACTAAATCTAGCGCATGGTATAACGGCAGGTTGGCATCCCTACGTAAAGGCTGTAAAAAGTTGGAACGTGCCTGGAGAAGAGACTATGATCCAATGTTAAAGGGTCACTACCAGTTAGCAATTAAGAAATATCACAGGGCAATTCACTCTGAGCGGGCAGCATATTACTCTAACGTGATTAGAAACAGTAGTAACCCTTCTAAAAGCATCTACTCCATAGTAAAAGATCTCAAAACCGCTGCAGATATACCTACACCTTCTGTAGTATCGGATGCCCAGTGCGAGACACTTGCTTCCTTTTTTGTGAAGAAGGTAGAAACAATATATAGATCCTTCCCTCAACAAGAGGTTCTCAAGGGGCCTGTGCCCGGACCCTCTTGCAGTCATCTGCTGGTTGCTTTCCCCCCTATCCCTCAAGAGGAGCTGGTTCTGCTCTGCCATAAGATTAAATCTGGCTTTCCTGCCGACCCTCTTAAGTCAGATCAATTCCTGAAATCGCTATCTGTGTTTTTACCACCTCTGAGCCATCTGATCAATCAGTCACTGCTTACATAGACGGTCCCTAGTGCTTGGAAGCAAGCCAGGGTGGTTCCCCTGCTGAAAAAGCCCCAGCTCGACACTACTAAACCAGAGAACTTCCGGCCCATCTCTCTCCTACCCTGGGTTTCCAAGATTTTGGAATCCTATATCAATTCCATACTCACAGGTTATCTGGAGGAGAACAACTTACTGGACCCCTCCCAGAATGGCTTTCGGCCGGGTCACAGTACGGAATCAGCCCTCTTGGCTGTGACCGAGCATCTGAGGAGGGCCTTAGACGAGGGTCGTACATCGGCACGGTTTGTTAGATCTCGATCTTACAATCTTAGATCTCGAATGCATTCGACACCGTCTCCCACCAGATCCTGTTGCAGAGGTTGGAGGAGGTGGGGATCGGGGGCTCTGCTCTTGAGTGGTTTGTTTCCTTTTTAGCTGACAGGACCTTTCAGGTTGCAGTTCCCCCTTTTGCTTCCAAGACACACACCCTCAAACACGGGGTACCGCAGGGCTCAGCTTTGAGCCCAACGCTGTTTAACGTATATGTGCAGTGTCTTACGCGGACGACACGCAGTTGGTAGTTGCTCTCTCTGAGGACTCAGGACATGGCTCATGCAAGTTCCAGAGGGATCTAGAGTTTATATATGAGTGGATGACTGCCAACTGTCTTCAGTTAAATGCCAACAAGTCCGAGGTCCTGCTGGTCGGGAGAAACACTGAGTTGTGGAGTGAGCATTGGTGGCCTGCCAAGCTGGGCGATGCACCTGCTCCCAAACAGGTGGTAAAAAATCAGGGTGTGTGTGGGTAGATGCCACCCTTAGCTTTCAGACTCAAACAACGAAAGTAGCAGGAACCTGTTTTGGCATCTTACGGGGGCTCAAACCAGTGCGGAGGTTTTTTGACCCGGCCATGAGGCAGGTAATTGTCCAAGCATCTATTCTGTCAAGACTGGACTACGCCAACTCACTACTTGGGAGTTAATAAAGTGGAGATCACAAGACTGCAAAGGGTTCAGAACGCTGCCGCCAGAGCCTTGTTAGGTCTGCCTAGGACATGCCCTACCTCCAATGCCATCCGTCGGCTACATTGGTTTCCTGTAGCAAAGCGCATCGAGTTCAAGACTCTGTGCATGTCTTTTAAAATTTTGAATTCTTCCTCCCCAGACATTTTGGCTAATCTGCTTACACCTTACATCCCCTCCCGCCAACTTCGGTCTATGGGCCAGCATCTGGCGGTGGTCCCACGGGTGAGGAGGGTGCATGCTGGTGGACATTCTTTTGGTGTATTGGCGGCTAGACTTTGGAACGCGCTCCCCACCGTCATTCGTAGCATGGAAAACTATATGGCATTTCGCAGGGCCATCAAAACGCATCTTTTTCCATCATAGACTGTTGTGTGTTTTTTTTGATCTGCTGTTTTTTGTTCAGCGCTGGGACGCCCCTTTGCTGGGGCAGCTGTGCGCTATATAAAACCGCATAACATAACATAACATAACTTGCTTTTGGTATGGCAATCTGCATTAACAAGATTTGGCTAGTTTCACAGAGCTGGAATTATCCAATTCCATCCTGTATATTTGAAATGGGTTATGACCAATTATCCTCTGGCCTTCAGAGTCTTTTTTTGGACTTGGAACGAAATTTTTAAGTTACATTTGCACCCTTTCTACCTTTTCCCTCTACACATCACAATATGCACACTAAAGGTTATATAGCCTGTAAACGACTTGTGCTGAGGCCAGAAGAAGGTGCCATGAAGGTGGCTCCCTGGAGGGAGTGTCACAACCCCATCCAGAGGGAGACAGGGTAAGCAGAGGCTACTGGGCTCAAACTGTGGTGGTGGAGATCTTTTACTTCTGATGTCCCAGGACCCGGCCTACTATGGGCTCTGTACAACTGGGCCAAGTACCCCTCCAGCACTAGTCTCTAAGTGGTAGTGCTGGTCGAGCAGTCTAAGGCTTCTCGGGGAGGAAGTAGGTGTAAGGCGAGCATAGACTCCCAACTCAAAATCCATTCAGCAAAAATAATAGATGATACTTATTTTCTGTAAAAAGAAGTATATATCTACTAACAAAGTAAAATACAACACACTGCAAACAATACACAGAGTTCTTGAGGGAAGACCACTAGCGTTACTGGGTTAGTTTCCCATTCCACTTCCTCATGTACGTGTGATGCTTGTTCCCCATTCATGTAATCTCAAACTCCCCTTTCTATAATCCATTTCCAGAAACACTTACGGTTGTCTCTCTGCATTTGTGTTCTGGGGGTTGCTCACCTTGAAGTGCCCACTCCTTTTTTGTGCTCTACCTTCCAGAGCAAACTATCACAGAAGGACAGTAATCTTCTAATCTTAAACACAGGCCACAGGAGTGACTAGAGGTTCACATCTGGATCTCAGCCTCAGTGATATGTGCTTCAAAAGGTTACCAAAGGGCCCCAGCCCTACTCTTTATGATTCTCTTAGCCTGATTTCCTTCCTCAGATGTACCCCGGCCCCTTTGACCAGTGACCTCTTTTCAGAATCAGAGTTCTCATTGCAGCGCACCAAACAGCCTGGCTCTTCCTTAGGTCCTTTTGTGCCCAACCCAGTTATCATAAAAGCAGAAATGCACAAATCTGTCAGGGGCAAACCTACACCTTGCCCTGCTCCTCCTGCAAGGCCTGGCTCTCCCAAAATGGAACCCAGTGTCTTCACATCACATGCTATCCCCTATGTGATGTACTTTCCTGCAGGCACACGCAACTCCTCACACTAGTCCTGCTGCACTAGTACCAGCTCTCAAGCACATGTACTTCCTTGCTCGCACATGCAATCGCTCATACCATTTCTCCTGCACTGTACCATCTCTCAGGTACATGCATCTCTTGCGCTGCATAGAACCCAATGCTTGCCAAGGGTTGAGTTAAGTACACAGCAGCAGAACTTTACTGGCGTGGGCCTGGAGGCACCATTCTGGTGATACAGGCACCCCGGACCCGTTCACTCTACTGATCACTAAAAACACTGTATGCTGCCATCACCGCACTCATGCTACTTAACTAGAGGGGCAGGCAATAGACTTACACCTTCTGAGGGTAACACTTTTGGGCACCACTCCCGGTCTAAGCAGACAGCAATCCATGAGATAGGCCGAGATCATAGCACACAAGCATGATCCATGTTTGCTCATGACCAAAAATCATTACCAAGGATCCAGATGTCAACGCAGGTCGGGCAATCAAGTCAGGGGTTCACATCCATCACTGTGCGAAGGACTTTTCAACTTCAACAGTGTGTGTCTTGTGGTGTTTCACTTAAAGAGGGGGCCTGTAGCCTAAATTCCCATAGAAGCATATACGATAAGAGGCATATGGCTACCACACATCTCGTGGGCAAGGGACATGAATCATTGGAGCATTGTCTGCTAATTCACTACCTAATTTTGTTCATCTTTCTCAGTCTCTTTCATTAGGGAGATAGGTCTACTTGGAGCACTGACTGAAATGTTATATCGAAATGGTTATTTACCTGTAGGAGCAGTTCTACAGCTTGAAGATTTTGCTGGATTCACATGCCGTGCATTATTCCGCCATCTAGTGGTTGGGTCCGGAACTCTTCTTTTGTACAGTAGTCTCTTATCTCTTTTTGTTGGGCATACACCGTCCTCACCATTTGGTGTCTAGTCCAGCCTCTCACGACGAATTCTTCACACGTGATCCCCATCTTCAGATTCTTTTTTCCCTGCGGATTGTTTATTCATTCCTGTGGCTTCCTCTTGACTCTACCTTCCTTATGCCCCTTGTTTACTTTATCTTGCCTCACTTCCTGGGAAGACGTGTGGGTTATATGTGAATCCAGAAAATTCTTTAAACTGCAAAACTACTCCTACAGGTAAGTAACCATTTTGTTTTACAGTGTGAATCTTTTCTGGATTCACATGCTGTGCATTGATTTCATAGTGGTTTCTTCGCTGTGGTTGCTGGGTTGGAGAGGAGGTAGAGCTTGTAAACAAATGCTTCAATACTCTCTGCCCCACTTGTGCTTCTCAGTTCACCTGTATGTCGATGTAATAGTGTTTTGTGAATGTGTGTACTGACAACCATGTAGCTGCCATACATATGTTGTTTAGAGGAACGTTTGCCAGGAATGCTATTGCAGCCTCCATTTTCTTGCCGAATGCGTTCTTGGTTTAGTCGCTAGCTGTATGCCAGCTCTTTTGTGGCAAATTTGAATTGTCCGAGTTATCCACCTTCCGAAGGTGTTCTTGGTGACTGGTTTTCCTTTATTATGGTCTGCAAATGATACAAAGAGTTGCTTCCCCTTCCTGATTGGCTTTGTTCTCTCATGACTACCCTATCATTGTGTATTTACATGTATGGCTTCAGTATGGTGAGTGCTTGCAGTTTGCTTACTATGCGTCGTGATGTCATGGCAATTAGAAACGCTGTTTGAAGCATGATGTATTTTATGGTGGCCCTGTGGAGTAGTTCAAATGGTTCTTTTATCGGCTGGGTCAGCACCACGTTTAGGTTCCATGTAAGCGTTGGTACATTCCTTGGTGGGCCTATCCTTTTTGCCTCTTCCAGAAATCTTTTGATCACTGGTGTAGTGAAGAAGCTTCTTCCTATGTTTTACCCTTGTGTAGGCCACTATCGCCGCTAGTTGTACCTTTAGAGATGCACAGGTTAGATTGCCGTCTAGCAGAGGAGTAAGGTATCTGATGACTATCGTGCCTCGTGTCCTCATGAAAAAGGCCAGACCTATGGTACCACATTGAGTATCTCTCTCATTTGGCTGTATAGCATTTCCTGGTTGTCGGTCTTCTTGTATCCCTGAGGACCGCCATTGCTTTCTCTTGTCCCATATGTCCAAACTCAATGTCTTCAGGAGCCATGCTGCTAGATTTAGTGCGTGTGGTTTTCTGGGTGGAGAACCTTTCCCCACTGCATGAAGAGCAGGTCTCGGACGCTGATAGTCTCTGTACATTGTTGAGTGCCATCTCGATCAGTTATGAGAACCAGGTTTATTTTGCCCCTGGGGAGTGGGGGAGGGGGAATGAGTATTCGCTTCATTTGAAAATGCCCTGCATTTGTTGATCACTATTAATAACATTGAATTGGGGGAATAAGTAAACAAACTTCCCTGATTAGTCTATCAACAGCGAATTCCCTAGGGAGTGACAGGGTGGGGTGCCTAGATTCGAAGAACTGGCATCTTGCTTTTTCTGCAGTTGCAAAAAGGTCCATCTCTGATGTCCCAACAATTTTCAAACACTTTCTTGATCACTGCTAGGTTCAGCTCCCACTGTTGTGAGGTGGATGCTGGTCTGCTTCTATATTGTCTTCCCCCAGTAGATCGGTCTCTGGATGGTATATCTCCTGTGCTAGCTTCGATAGGGTGAAGGATTTTGACCTCCCTTGCTTGTTGAGGTACAACACTGTTGTTGTGTTGTCCGTTTGAACTTGTATTGATTTGACCCACAACGGTTTCTGAAAGGTGGTTAAGGTTAGGAACACTGTCCCTAGGTCCAGTAGATTTATGTGGTACCGCCTCTTTTGGTTTCCAGACACCTCTGATCATGAGCTTCCCCATATGAGCTCCTCATCCCATATACGAGGCGTCCATAGTGATGGTTGTGTTGGAGTTGGTAGCATGAAGGATTTTCCTATTGTTCCATTTGTCCTGCTCCCCACGTGATTTCCTCCTAAACTCTTTGTGCGACAGCCACTAGATCTTCCCAACTTCCTGTTGCCTGTGACCATTGGCTCTGGACCCATTCCTGGATGGGTTGAATGTGCAACCTCGCAAATGACATTAGTGGTATGCAGGTAGACATCATACCCAACAACGTCCCCACAGTCCTGTCACGAGACTGACCCTTCTGGTATTGGCGAGCTTTTGCATTATCACCAGTGTCCTCTTTTTGCAAGGGTACGCTCTTACTTGTGCTGATTCTTGCTTCCAGGAAGAGCTTCTCCTATTCTGGCGTGGGCAATTATTTTTCTGTGTTTTTGGAGAATCCCAGCCTGTGAAGTGTCTGGTTTTGGTACCAGGAAGTATGTGGAGTAGTTTTCCTGGTTGATTTCCTTTAGGGGCACTCCTCTCTATTGCTTTCTTCTGTAATCCTTTTCTCAATTCCAGTAGTAGAAAGTTATTTTCTTCTTGTGTGGGCATTTTTCTTTAGTCCTCATCTCGGTGGGTGTTTGACCAGTTCTATGCAATAGACGTGTTGGATGATGTTGAGAATCCACTTGTCTGATGTGACCTCCCTCCAGTCATGAAGGAAGGTTCCTGCTCTCCCCCCCCACCACAGGTGTTGTGTGTGGTTGGGAGCGCTGACTTTGCAAGTCACTTGCTTGTTAATGCAGCCGCACCTCTGAAGCTCTCCTCTTCCCCTCACTCATCTGTAAAAGGGCTGCCTCTGTGGAGCTTGGCATTGCAATTGTTCCTGCGTTTCTGCATGTGGTGTGTGCTTTGAAAGCCCTGGTGTGTTGTGGCACTTTGGAAGCTCCCTCTTCCCACCGGTCTTCTCGTGGGTGTAGTTCCCCTTTTCTGTTCCCCTCTAAAACGTAGGGCTCCCATTGATTTTGCTGTGTCATTGTCTTTCTTAGGTTGTTGCACTGTCGTCAACTGTGCTTCCTAACAGCTGCTTCCCGTTGAAGAAGGTGTTGAGAATATTGGCCTGGACTTCATTCTTGAAGCCTAAAACACGCAGCCAGGCGTGCCTTCGCAGGTTTGTCCCTGCCATCATCTGCCTGCTAGCAGTGTACGCAGCGTCCAGTGCAGATTTTAGACAAGTGTTAGCGATGTGCTTCCCTTCCTCAGCGAGGGAGATCGCCCTCTTCTGATACTGCTCTGATAGGTGTTTCATTAGTTCTGCCCTCTCCTCCCGGTGTTGGTAGTCATATCTATTAAGCATGGCTTTAAGGTTTGCAACGCACTATTGTGTTGCAGCTCCCCTTTCAAACTTTCTCTGCACCATTTCCATTCTTTTGCTCTCTTTATCCAGAGGTAGTTGGTACATTTGACCATCTCCTGGCAGTGGCCACAATGATGGAATATGCTGGCAAATTACCCCTGATGTATGCAGGATCCTTTGAGGAATGTTTGTATTTTTTTTCAGCCCAGGGTGTCAAAGACCTGCAGGTTGCTGGTTCTTGGAGACCATTCTCCCATGGTCTAGGATGCTCGGGAGCATGGGTAAGTACTGGCTCTTACTCTGACTGTAGCAATGTCTCCAGTAGAAAATAGGTCTGAGATTTCTCCTCCTCCAACTGGACCCCATATTTGTCTGATGCTCTCTTTGTTATGTGGTTGTACATGGAGATGTTGCCCGGAAGCAAAGGCCTCAATGGGTACGTGTCTATTCCCTCAGTGGATTCGGCATTGAGGTCATGCCATTACGCCTTGAGAAACTCTGATCCTTCGATTTCCAGAAACAGGCCTCGAGACTCTGGGTCCTATTCCTCATAGATGTCATTTGAGGCTCCAATTCCCCTGGGTCTTTCTCCTCTTGTGCGTGTTCTGTTGAAGATTTTGATGGGATGCGGAATTCTTGAGAGGGATAAGTCAAAATCCTTTTTCTGAAGGATCGCAGCCATTAAGGCCTCGAGTCGTCTTTTCTTCTGCTCAATCTCGAGAATGCTTTGGTGTTGAGTGTGGATGCCGATCTCTTCCGGCATCAAGGTCTCGGCTGCCTGTGCTATAGCTGTCCCCTTAGTTTACTTGCGACTTCTGTCGTCTTTCGACGCCGGTGCGTTTTCTGAGGTTCGTCCGCCTGCGGTGTCCTTGGGGTGGGACCAGAGTGGCTCTTTCCACCTCGGCTTGCCTTCAGTAGGCGAGAATTTTGGCGCCGAGGCAGTCTTTGGGCACTCTGCCTTTTTTGTGTTACCCGCAGCCGCTTTTCTCTGTGTTTTATGTGCTCCCACTCAATGTCAATATCCGTTTCGAATTCCGAGCCCTCTGCCTTGGCTCCTTTGGCGATGTTGTCCTCCTCCTCGCTAGACAATCAAAGGTCTCTCAGCGACTGAGTTTCCTTCTGTCCTTGCATGGCATAGTGTTCCTGCCTTTGCTTCTCCCTTACTCTGTGTTCTGGGCTTAAACTGTGCAAGCTTTGCAGTCCTCATGTTGTGATCTTGCGGTAGAAAAAGATTGCACCCTGGTGATTGTCCTTTTGGGCAAACTTGGGTTGACACTCCAGGCAGAAACAGAAGGGTGTGTTCTCCATGTCACTCGGAGCCGGGGGCCCACTACCCATGCATTCTTTGGCCCTCTTTCGCCAGTTATCCTCGTACTCCACTTCAAAGATGAAAAATGCAGAGGTTTCCCCGAGCCAGACCTCTTTCCAATATCGATGCTTTTACCTCTGGATATTCGACTTTGCTTTCGACAAAACTTCATTGTATTCTTCTTTCGATGATTGAGAGCCTTCATAGATGCTTCCAGATCTAATTGCAGAAAAAAAAGAAATTGAAGATGGCAACCATGCATGGAGGCTATCGGGGAGGGCATCGGATGTCAGAAGAGGCTGGAATAAGTACCAAATGGTGAGGACAGTTGACGCCCAACAGCAAACAAAAACAACAAGCATTGGCATAGCCAATAGGTCTCGCCTTTGGGAACTTATAAGTGTTTAGCCAGAGATATTGACTTTGCCTATGTCTTTAAGCTGTGCAGTACAGATGTCTGCAGCATGCTGAAAAGTTATAATAAAGAAGTGTCAGAAGCATTTTTGTTACCTTAGATATGACCAAGAAAGCATTATGTACAACTGAACGACCATATTAAAAAAGTACTCATAATAAATAATGTCTTGAGGTTTTTTTTGTCCTTTCAATGCTGGCAACTTGCATCTGCCTGTCTCAATGGTTGCTTGTTATGGTTTTTATTGTTATGGGGGGGCATAAATAACAGGAGGGTGAAGGTCAGTCAATTAGTCAGTCAGTGAGAGAGAGTCAGTCAGTCAGTGAGAGAGAGTCAGTCAGTGAGAGAGAGTCAGTCAGTCAGTGAGAGAGAGTCAGTCAGTGAGAGAGACTCAGTCAGTCAGTCAGTCAGTCAGTGAGAGAGCCTCAGTCAGTCAGTCAGTGAGAGAGAGTGAGAAAGTCAGTCAGAGAGAGTCAGGGAGAGTGAGGGAGTCAGGGAGAGTGAGGGAGTCAGGGAGAGTGAGGGAGTCAGGGAGAGTGAGGGAGTCAGTGAGAGTGAGGGAGTCAGTGAGAGTGAGGGAGTCAGTGAGAGTGAGGGAGTCAGTGAGAGTGAGGGAGTCAGTGAGAGTGAGGGAGTCAGTGAGAGTGAGGGAGTCAGTGAGTGAGGGAGTCAGTGAGGTGAGGGAGTCAGTGAGAGTGAGGGAGTCAGTGAGAGTGAGGGAGTCAGTGAGAGTGAGGGAGTCAGTGAGAGTGAGGGAGTCAGTGAGAGTGAGGGAGTCAGTGAGTGGGGAGTCAGTGAGAGTGAGGGAGTCAGTGAGAGTGAGGGAGTCAGTGAGAGTGGGGAGTCAGTGAGAGTGAGGGAGTCAGTGAGGTGAGGGAGTCAGTGAGAGTGAGGGAGTCAGTGAGAGTGAGGGAGTCAGTGAGGTGAGGAGTCAGTGAGGTGAGGGAGTCAGTGAGAGTGAGGGAGTCAGTGAGAGTGAGGGAGTCAGTGAGAGTGAGGGAGTCAGTGAGAGTGAGGGAGTCAGTGAGGTGAGGGAGTCAGTGAGGTGAGGGAGTCAGTGAGGTGAGGGAGTCAGTGAGAGTGGGGAGTCAGTGAGAGTGAGGGAGTCAGTGAGAGTGAGGGAGTCAGTGAGAGTGAGGAGTCAGTGAGAGTGAGGGAGTCAGTGAGAGTGAGGGAGTCAGTGAGGTGAGGGAGTCAGTGAGAGTGAGGGAGTGAGAGTGAGGGAGTCAGTGAGAGTGAGGGAGTCAGTGAGTGAGGGAGTCAGTGAGAGTGAGGGAGTCAGTGAGAGTGAGGGAGTCAGTGAGAGTGAGGGAGTCAGTGAGAGTGAGGGAGTCAGTGAGAGTGAGGGAGTCAGTGAGAGTGAGGGAGTCAGTGAGAGTGAGGGAGTCAGTGAGAGTGAGGGAGTCAGTGAGAGAGAGAGAGTCAGTGAGAGAGAGAGAGTCAGTGAGAGAGAGAGTCAGTGAGAGAGAGAGAGTCAGTGAGAGAGAGAGAGAGAGAGAGTCAGTGAGAGAGTGAGAGAGTCAGTGAGTCAGTGAGAGAGAGAGAGTCAGTGAGAGAGAGAGAGAGTCAGTGAGAGAGAGAGAGAGAGTCAGTGAGAGAGAGAGAGAGTCAGTCAGTGAGAGAGAGAGTCAGTCAGTGAGAGAGAGAGAGTCAGTCAGTGAGAGAGAGAGAGTCAGTCAGTGAGAGAGAGTCAGTCAGTCAGTGAGAGAGAGTGAGAAAGTCAGTCAGTGAGAGAGAGTGAGAAAGTCAGTCAGTGAGAGAGAGTGAGAAAGTCAGTCAGTGAGAGAGAGTGAGTCAGTCAGTGAGAGAGAGTGAGAAAGTCAGTCAGTGAGAGAGAGTGAGAAAGTCAGTCAGTGAGAGAGAGTGAGAAAGTCAGTCAGTGAGAGAGAGTGAGAAAGTCAGTCAGAGAGAGTCAGTGAGAGTGAGAGAGTCAGTGAGAGAGTGAGAGAGTCAGTGAGTCAGTGAGAGAGAGAGAGTCAGTGAGAGAGAGAGAGTCAGTGAGAGAGAGAGAGTCAGTGAGAGAGAGAGAGTCAGAGAGAGAGTCAGTGAGAGAGAGAGAGAGAGTCAGTGAGAGAGAGAGAGAGAGTCAGTGAGAGAGAGAGAGAGAGTCAGTGAGAGAGAGAGAGAGAGTCAGTGAGAGAGAGAGAGAGAGTCAGTGAGAGAGTCAGAGAGAGAGAGTCAGTGAGAGAGAGAGAGTCAGTCAGTGAGAGAGAGTCAGTCAGTGAGAGAGAGAGAGTCAGTCAGTGAGAGAGAGAGTCAGTCAGTGAGAGAGAGAGAGAGTCAGTCAGTGAGAGAGAGAGAGTCAGTCAGTGAGAGAGAGTGAGAAAGTCAGTCAGTGAGAGAGTGAGAAAGTCAGTCAGTGAGAGAGAGTGAGAAAGTCAGTCAGTGAGAGAGAGTGAGAAAGTCAGTCAGTGAGAGAGAGTGAGAAAGTCAGTCAGTGAGAGAGAGTGAGAAAGTCAGTCAGTGAGAGAGAGTGAGAAAGTCAGTCAGAGAGAGTCAGTGAGAGTGAGAGAGTCATTGAGAGAGAGAGTCAATGAGAGTGAGAGTCAGTGAGAGAGTCAGTGAGAGTGAGAGTCAGTGAGAGTGAGAGTCAGTGAGAGTGAGAGAGTCAGTGAGAGTGAGAGAGTCAGTGAGAGTGAGAGAGTCAGTGAGAGTGAGAGAGTCAGTGAGAGTGAGAGAGTCAGTGAGAGTGAGAGAGTCAGTGAGAGTGAGAGAGTCAGTGAGAGTGAGAGAGTCAGTGAGAGTGAGAGAGTCAGTGAGAGTGAGAGAGTCAGTGAGAGTGAGAGAGTGAGAGTGAGAGAGTCAGGGAGAGTGAGAGAGTCAGTGAGAGTGAGAGAGTCAGTGAGAGTGAGAGTCAGTGAGAGTGAGAGAGTCAGGGAGAGTGAGAGTCAGGGAGAGTGAGAGTCAGGGAGAGTGAGAGTCAGGGAGAGTGAGAGTCAGGGAGAGTGAGAGTCAGGGAGAGTGAGAGAGTCAGGGAGAGTGAGAGTCAGGGAGAGTGAGAGTCAGGGAGAGTGAGAGTCAGGGAGAGTGAGAGTCAGGGAGAGTAAGAGAGTCAGGGAGAGTAAGAGAGTCAGGGAGAGTGAGAGAGTCAGGGAGAGTGAGAGAGTCAGGGAGAGAGAGAGAGAGTCAGTGAGTCAGTGAGAGAGTCAGTGAGTCAGTGAGAGAGAGAGAGTCAGTGAGAGAGAGAGAGTCAGTGAGAGAGAGAGAGAGAGTCAGTGAGAGAGAGAGAGTCAGTGAGTCAGTGAGAGAGAGAGAGAGAGAGTCAGTGAGAGAGAGTGAGAAAGTCAGTCAGTGAGAGAGAGTCAGTCAGTGAGAGAGTCAGTCAGTCAGTGAGAGAGAGAGAGTCAGTCAGTGAGAGAGTCAGTCAGTCAGTGAGAGAGAGAGAGTCAGTCAGTGAGAGAGAGAGAGTCAGTCAGTGAGAGTCAGTCAGTCAGTGAGAGAGAGTGAGAAAGTCAGTCAGTGAGAGAGAGTGAGAAAGTCAGTCAGTGAGAGAGAGTGAGAAAGTCAGTCAGTGAGAGAGAGTGAGAAAGTCAGTCAGTGAGAGAGAGTGAGAAAGTCAGTCAGTGAGAGAGAGTGAGAAAGTCAGTCAGTGAGAGAGAGTGAGAAAGTCAGTCAGTGAGAGAGAGTGAGAAAGTCAGTCAGTGAGAGAGAGTGAGAAAGTCAGTCAGTGAGAGAGAGTGAGAAAGTCAGTCAGTGAGAGAGAGTGAGAAAGTCAGTCAGAGAGAGTCAGTGAGAGTGAGAGAGTCAGTGAGAGAGTGAGAGAGTCAGTGAGAGAGTGAGAGAGTCAGTGAGTCAGTGAGAGAGAGAGAGTCAGTGAGAGAGAGAGAGTCAGTGAGAGAGAGAGAGTCAGTGAGAGAGAGAGAGTCAGTGAGAGAGAGAGAGAGAGTCAGTGAGAGAGAGAGAGAGTCAGTGAGAGAGAGAGAGTCAGTCAGTGAGAGAGAGTCAGTCAGTGAGAGAGAGAGAGTCAGTCAGTGAGAGAGAGAGAGAGAGTCAGTGAGAGAGAGAGAGTCAGTGAGAGAGAGAGAGAGAGTCAGTGAGAGAGAGAGTCAGTCAGTGAGAGAGAGTCAGTCAGTGAGAGAGAGAGAGTCAGTCAGTCAGTGAGAGAGAGAGAGTCAGTCAGTCAGTGAGAGAGAGAGAGTCAGTCAGTGAGAGAGAGAGAGTCAGTCAGTCAGTGAGAAAGTCAGTCAGTGAGAGAGGAGTGAGAAAGTCAGTCAGTGAGAGAGAGTGAGAAAGTCAGTCAGTGAGAGAGAGTGAGAAAGTCAGTCAGTGAGAGAGAGTGAGAAAGTCAGTCAGTGAGAGAGAGTGAGAAAGTCAGTCAGTGAGAGAGAGTGAGAAAGTCAGTCAGTGAGAGAGAGTGAGAAAGTCAGTCAGTGAGAGAGAGTGAGAAAGTCAGTCAGTGAGAGAGAGTGAGAAAGTCAGTCAGTGAGAGAGAGTGAGAAAGTCAGTCAGTGAGAGAGAGTGTGAGAGTCAATGAGAGTGAGAGTCAGTGAGAGTGAGAGAGTCAGTGAGAGTGAGAGTCAGTGAGAGTGAGAGTCCGTGAGTGAGAGAGTCAGTGAGAGTGAGAGAGTCAGTGAGAGTGAGAGAGTCAGTGAGAGTGAGAGAGTCAGTGAGAGTGAGAGAGTCAGTGAGAGTGAGAGAGTCAGTGAGAGTGAGAGAGTCAGTGAGAGTGAGAGAGTCAGTGAGAGTGAGAGAGTCAGTGAGAGTGAGAGAGTCAGTGAGAGAGAGAGTCAGTGAGAGTGAGAGAGTCAGTGAGAGTGAGAGAGTCAGTGAGAGTGAGAGAGTCAGGGAGAGTGAGAGAGTCAGGGAGAGTGAGAGTCAGGGAGAGTGAGAGAGTCAGGGAGAGTGAGAGAGTCAGGGAGAGTGAGAGAGTCAGGGAGAGTGAGGGAGTCAGGGAGAGTGAGGGAGTCAGGGAGAGTGAGGGAGTCAGGGAGAGTGAGGGAGTCAGGGAGAGTGAGGGAGTCAGGGAGAGTGAGGGAGTCAGGGAGAGTGAGGGAGTCAGGGAGAGTGAGGGAGTCAGGGAGAGTGAGGGAGTCAGGGAGAGTGAGGGAGTCAGGGAGAGTGAGGGAGTCAGGGAGAGTGAGGGAGTCAGGGAGAGTGAGGGAGTCAGGGAGAGTGAGGGAGTCAGGGAGAGTGAGGGAGTCAGGGAGAGTGAGAGAGAGAGTCAGTGAGAGAGAGAGAGAGAGTCAGTGAGAGAGAGAGAGAGAGTCAGTGAGAGAGAGAGAGAGAGTCAGTGAGAGAGAGAGAGTCAGTCAGTGAGAGAGAGTCAGTCAGTGAGAGAGAGAGAGTCAGTCAGTCAGTGAGAGAGAGAGAGTCAGTCAGTCAGTGAGAGAGAGAGAGTCAGTCAGTGAGAGAGAGAGAGTCAGTCAGTCAGTGAGAAAGTCAGTCAGTGAGAGAGAGTGAGAAAGTCAGTCAGTGAGAGAGAGTGAGAAAGTCAGTCAGTGAGAGAGAGTGAGAAAGTCAGTCAGTGAGAGAGAGTGAGAAAGTCAGTCAGTGAGAGAGAGTGAGAAAGTCAGTCAGTGAGAGAGAGTGAGAAAGTCAGTCAGTGAGAGAGAGTGAGAAAGTCAGTCAGTGAGAGAGAGTGAGAAAGTCAGTCAGTGAGAGAGAGTGTGAGAGTCAATGAGAGTGAGAGTCAGTGAGAGTGAGAGAGTCAGTGAGAGTGAGAGTCAGTGAGAGTGAGAGTCAGTGAGAGTGAGAGAGTCAGTGAGAGTGAGAGAGTCAGTGAGAGTGAGAGAGTCAGTGAGAGTGAGAGAGTCAGTGAGAGTGAGAGAGTCAGTGAGAGTGAGAGAGTCAGTGAGAGTGAGAGAGTCAGTGAGAGTGAGAGAGTCAGTGAGAGTGAGAGAGTCAGTGAGAGTGAGAGAGTCAGTGAGAGTGAGAGAGTCAGTGAGAGTGAGAGAGTCAGTGAGAGTGAGAGAGTCAGGGAGAGTGAGAGAGTCAGTGAGAGTGAGAGAGTCAGGGAGAGTGAGAGAGTCAGGGAGAGTGAGAGTCAGGGAGAGTGAGAGAGTCAGGGAGAGTGAGAGAGTCAGGGAGAGTGAGAGAGTCAGGGAGAGTGAGGGAGTCAGGGAGAGTGAGGGAGTCAGGGAGAGTGAGGGAGTCAGGGAGAGTGAGGGAGTCAGGGAGAGTGAGGGAGTCAGGGAGAGTGAGGGAGTCAGGGAGAGTGAGGGAGTCAGGGAGAGTGAGGGAGTCAGGGAGAGTGAGGGAGTCAGGGAGAGTGAGGGAGTCAGGGAGAGTGAGGGAGTCAGGGAGAGTGAGGGAGTCGGGGAGAGTGAGGGAGTCAGGGAGAGTGAGGGAGTCAGGGAGAGTGAGGGAGTCAGGGAGAGTGAGGGAGTCAGGGAGAGTGAGGGAGTCAGGGAGAGTGAGGGAGTCAGGGAGAGTGAGGGAGTCAGGGAGAGTGAGGGAGTCAGGGAGAGTGAGGGAGTCAGGGAGAGTGAGGGAGTCAGGGAGAGTGAGGGAGTCAGGGAGAGTGAGGGAGTCAGGGAGAGTGAGGGAGTCAGGGAGAGTGAGGGAGTCAGGGAGAGTGAGGGAGTCAGGGAGAGTGAGGGAGTCAGGGAGAGAGAGTCAGTCAGTGAGAGAGAGTCAGTCAGTGAGAGAGAGTCAGTCAGTGAGAGAGAGTCAGTCAGTGAGAGAGAGTCAGTCAGTGAGAGAGAGAGAGAGTCAGTCAGTGAGAGAGAGAGTCAGTGAGAGAGAGAGAGTCAGTCAGTGAGAGAGTCAGTCAGTCAGTGAGAGAGAGTCAGTCAGTGAGAGAGAGAGAGTCAGTCAGTCAGTGAGAGAGAGTCAGTTTGAGAGAGAGAGTCAGTCAGTGAGAGAGAGAGAGTCAGTCAGTGAGAGAGAGAGAGTCAGTCAGTGAGAGAGAGAGAGTCAGTCAGTGAGAGAGAGAGAGTCAGTCAGTGAGAGAGAGAGAGTCAGTCAGTGAGAGAGAGAGTCAGTCAGTGAGAGAGAGAGTCAGTCAGTGAGAGAGAGAGAGTCAGTGAGAGTGAGAGTCAGTGAGAGAGTCAGTGAGAGTGAGAGTCAGGGAGAGTGAGAGTCAGGGAGAGTGAGAGTCAGGGAGAGTGAGAGTCAGGGAGAGTGAGAGAGTCAGGGAGAGTGAGAGAGTCAGTGAGAGAGTCAGGGAGAGAGAGAGTCAGGGAGAGTGAGAGAGTCAGGGAGAGTGAGAGAGTCAGGGAGAGTGAGAGAGTCAGGGAGAGTGAGAGAGTCAGGGAGAGTGAGAGGAGTCAGGGAGAGTGAGAGAGTCAGGGAGAGTGAGAGAGTCAGGGAGAGTGAGAGAGTCAGGGAGAGTGAGAGAGTCAGGGAGAGTGAGAGAGTCAGGGAGAGTGAGAGAGTCAGGGAGAGTGAGAGAGTCAGGGAGAGTGAGAGAGTCAGGGAGAGTCAGGGAGTCAGGGAGAGTGAGGGAGTCAGGGAGAGTGAGGGAGTCAGGGAGAGTGAGGGAGTCAGGGAGAGTGAGGGAGTCAGGGAGAGTGAGGGAGTCAGGGAGAGTGAGGGAGTCAGGGAGAGTGAGGGAGTCAGGGAGAGTGAGGGAGTCAGTGAGAGTGAGGGAGTCAGTGAGAGTGAGGGAGTCAGTGAGAGTGAGGGAGTCAGTGAGAGTGAGGGAGTCAGTGAGAGTGAGGGAGTCAGTGAGAGTGAGGGAGTCAGTGAGAGTGAGGGAGTCAGTGAGAGTGAGGGAGTCAGTGAGAGTGAGGGAGTCAGTGAGAGAGAGTGAGAAAGTCAGTCAGTGAGAGAGAGAGAGAGTCAGTCAGTGAGAGAGAGAGTCAGTCAGTGAGAGAGAGAGTCAGTCAGTGAGAGAGAGAGTCAGTCAGTGAGAGAGAGAGTCAGTCAGTGAGAGAGAGAGTCAGTCAGTGAGAGAGAGTGAGAAAGTCAGTCAGTGAGAGAGAGTGAGAAAGTCAGTCAGTGAGAGAGAGTGAGAAAGTCAGTCAGTGAGAGAGAGTGAGAGAGTCAGTCAGTGAGAGAGTCAGTCAGTGAGAGAGAGTCAGTCAGTGAGAGAGAGAGTCAGTCAGTGAGAGAGAGAGTCAGTCAGTGAGAGAGAGAGTCAGTCAGTGAGAGAGAGAGTCAGTCAGTGAGAGAGAGTCAGTCAGTGAGAGAGAGTCAGTCAGTGAGAGAGAGTCAGTCAGTGAGAGAGAGAGAGAGTCAGTCAGTGAGAGAGAGTCAGTCAGTGAGAGAGAGAGAGAGTCAGTCAGTGAGAGAGAGAGAGTCAGTCAGTGAGAGAGAGAGAGTCAGTCAGAGAGAGAGAGTCAGTGAGAGTGAGAGTCAGTGAGAGAGTCAGTGAGAGTGAGAGTCAGTGAGAGTGAGAGAGTCAGGGAGAGTGAGAGAGTCAGGGAGAGTGAGAGAGTCAGTGAGAGTGAGAGAGTCAGTGAGAGTGAGAGTGAGTCAGTGAGAGTGAGAGTGAGTCAGTCAGAGAGTCAGTCAGTGAGAGTGAGAGAGTCAGTCAGTGAGAGAGTCAGTGAAAGTGAGTCAGTGAGAGTCAGTGAAAGTGAGAGTCAGTGAGAGTGAGTCAGTGAGAGTCAGTGAGAGTCAGTGAGAGTCAGTGAGTGAGTCAGTGAGTGAGTCAGTGAGTGAGTCAGTGAGTGAGTCAGTGAGTGAGTCAGTGAGTGAGTCAGTGAGTGAGTCAGTCAGTCAGTGAGTGAGTGAGTCAGTCAGTCAGTCAGTGAGTCAGTCAGTCAGTGAGTGAGTCAGTGAGTCAGTGAGTGAGTCAGTGAGTGAGTCAGTGAGTGAGTGAGTGAGTCAGTCAGTGAGTCAGTCAGTGAGTGAGTCAGTGAGTGAGTGAGTCAGTGAGTGAGTCAGTGAGTGAGTCAGTGAGTGAGTCAGTGAGTGAGTCAGTGAGTGAGTCAGTGAGTCAGTCAGTGAGTCAGTCAGTCAGTGAGTCAGTCAGTCAGTGAGTGAGTCAGTCAGTGAGTCAGTGAGTGAGTGAGTCAGTCAGTGAGTGAGTCAGTCAGTGAGTCAGTGAGTGAGTCAGTCAGTGAGTGAGTCAGTGAGTGAGTCAGTCAGTGAGTGAGTCAGTCAGTCAGTCAGTCAGTCAGTCAGTCAGTGAGTGAGTCAGTGAGTGAGTCAGTCAGTGAGTGAGTCAGTCAGTCAGTGAGTGAGTCAGTCAGTCAGTGAGTCAGTCAGTCAGTGAGTCAGTCAGTGAGTGAGTCAGTCAGTGAGTGAGTCAGTCAGTCAGTGAGTGAGTCAGTCAGTGAGTGAGTCAGTCAGTCAGTCAGTGAGTGAGTCAGTCAGTGAGTGAGTCAGTCAGTGAGTGAGTGAGTCAGTCAGTGAGTCAGTGAGTCAGTCAGTCAGTGAGTCAGTGAGTCAGTCAGTGAGTCAGTCAGTCAGTCAGTCAGTCAGTCAGTCAGTCAGTCAGTCAGTGAGTGAGTGAGTGAGTGAGTGAGTGAGTGAGTGAGTGAGTGAGTGAGTCAGTCAGTCAGTGAGTGAGTCAGTCAGTCAGTGAGTGAGTGAGTCAGTGAGTGAGTCAGTCAGTCAGTGAGTCAGTCAGTGAGTGAGTCAGTCAGTCAGTGAGTCAGTCAGTCAGTGAGTCAGTGAGAGTGAGTCAGTGAGAGTGAGTCAGTGAGAGTGAGTCAGTGAGAGTGAGTCAGTGAGAGTGAGTCAGTGAGAGTGAGTCAGTGAGAGTGAGTCAGTGAGAGTGAGTCAGTGAGAGTGAGTCAGTGAGAGTGAGTCAGTGAGAGTGAGTCAGTGAGAGTGAGTCAGTGAGAGTGAGTCAGTGAGAGTGAGTCAGTGAGTGAGTGAGAGTGAGTGAGTGAGAGTGAGTGAGTGAGAGTGAGTCAGTGAGAGTGAGTGAGTGAGAGTGAGTGAGTCAGTGAGAGTGAGTCAGTGAGAGTGAGTCAGTGAGAGTGAGTCAGTGAGAGTGAGTCAGTGAGAGTGAGTCAGTGAGAGTGAGTCAGTGAGAGTGAGTCAGTGAGAGTCAGTCAGTGAGAGTCAGTCAGTGAGAGTCAGTCAGTGAGAGTGAGTCAGTGAGAGTGAGTCAGTCAGTGAGAGTGAGTCAGTCAGTGAGAGTGAGTCAGTCAGTGAGAGTCAGTCAGTGAGAGTGAGTCAGTCAGTGAGAGTGAGTCAGTCAGTGAGAGTGAGTCAGTCAGTGAGAGTGAGTCAGTCAGTGAGAGTGAGTCAGTCAGTGAGAGTGAGTCAGTCAGTGAGAGTGAGTCAGTCAGTGAGAGTGAGTCAGTCAGTGAGAGTGAGTCAGTCAGTGAGAGTGAGTCAGTCAGTGAGAGTGAGTCAGTCAGTGAGTGAGAGTGAATCAGTCAGTGAGAGTGAATCAGTCAGTGAGAGTGAGTCAGTCAGTGAGTGAGAGTGAATCAGTCAGTGAGTGAGAGTGAATCAGTCAGTGAGTGAGAGTGAATCAGTCAGTGAGTGAGAGTGAATCAGTCAGTGAGAGTGAATCAGTCAGTGAGAGTGAATCAGTCAGTGAGAGTGAATCAGTCAGTGAGAGTGAATCAGTCAGTGAGAGTGAATCAGTCAGTGAGAGTGAATCAGTGAGAGTGAGTCAGTCAGTGAGAGTGAGTCAGTCAGTGAGAGTGAGAGAGAGAGTGAGTCAGTGAGAGAGAGAGTGAGTCAGTGAGAGAGAGTGAGTCAGTGAGAGAGAGTGAGTCAGTGAGAGAGAGTGAGTCAGTGAGAGAGAGAGTCAGTGAGAGAGAGAGTCAGTGAGAGAGTGAGTCAGTGAGAGAGTGAGTCAGTGAGAGAGAGAGTCAGTGAGAGAGTGAGTCAGTGAGAGAGTGAGTCAGTGAGAGAGTGAGTCAGTGAGAGAGTGAGTCAGTGAGAGAGTGAGTCAGTGAGAGAGTGAGTCAGTGAGAGAGTGAGTCAGTGAGAGAGTGAGTCAGTGAGAGAGTGAGTCAGTGAGAGAGTGAGTCAGTGAGAGAGTGAGTCAGTGAGAGAGTGAGTCAGTGAGAGAGTGAGTCAGTGAGAGAGTGAGTCAGTGAGAGAGTGAGTCAGTGAGAGAGTGAGTCAGTGAGAGAGTGAGTCAGTGAGAGAGAGTCAGTGAGAGAGAGTCAGTGAGAGAGAGTCAGTGAGAGAGAGTCAGTGAGAGAGAGTCAGTGAGAGAGAGTCAGTGAGAGAGAGTCAGTGAGAGAGAGTCAGTGAGAGAGTGAGTCAGTGAGAGAGTGAGTCAGTGAGAGAGTGAGTCAGTGAGAGAGTGAGTCAGTGAGAGTGAGTCAGTCAGTGAGAGAGAGTGAGTCAGTCAGTGAGAGAGAGTCAGTCAGTCAGTGAGAGAGAGTCAGTCAGTCAGTGAGAGAGAGTCAGTCAGTGAGAGAGAGTGAGAAAGTCAGTCAGAGAGTCAGTCAGTCAGAGAGTCAGTCAGTCAGAGAGTCAGTCAGTCAGAGAGTCAGTCAGTGAGAGAGTCAGTCAGTGAGAGAGTCAGTCAGTGAGTGAGTCAGTCAGTGAGTGAGAGAGTCAGTGAGAGTGAGAGAGTCAGTGAGAGTGAGAGTCAGTGAGAGTGAGAGAGTCAGTGAGAGTGAGAGAGTCAGTGAGAGTGAGAGAGTCAGTGAGAGTGAGAGAGTCAGTGAGAGTGAGAGAGTCAGTGAGAGTGAGAGAGTCAGTGAGAGTGAGAGAGTCAGTGAGAGTGAGAGAGTCAGTGAGAGTGAGAGTCAGTGAGAGTGAGAGTCAGTGAGAGTGAGAGTGAGAGAGTCAGTGAGAGTGAGAGAGTCAGTGAGAGTGAGAGAGTCAGTGAGAGTGAGAGAGTCAGTGAGAGTGAGAGAGTCAGTGAGAGTGAGAGAGTCCGTGAGAGTGAGTCAGTCCGTGAGAGTGAGTCAGTCAGTCCGTGAGAGTGAGTCAGTCAGTCCGTGAGAGTGAGTCAGTCAGTCCGTGAGAGTGAGTCAGTCAGTCCGTGAGAGTGAGTCAGTCAGTCCGTGAGAGTGAGTCAGTCAGTCCGTGAGAGTGAGTCAGTCAGTCAGTGAGAGTGAGTCAGTCAGTCAGTGAGAGTGAGTCAGTCAGTCAGTGAGAGTGAGTCAGTCAGTCAGTGAGAGTGAGTCAGTCAGTCAGTGAGAGTGAGTCAGTCAGTCAGTGAGAGTGAGTCAGTCAGAGAGAGTGAGTCAGTCAGAGAGAGTGAGTCAGTCAGAGAGAGTGAGTCAGTCAGAGAGAGTGAGAGTCAGTCAGAGAGAGTGAGAGTCAGTCAGAGAGAGTGAGAGTCAGTCAGAGAGAGTGAGAGTCAGTCAGAGAGAGTGAGAGTCAGTCAGAGAGAGTGAGAGTCAGTCAGAGAGAGTGAGAGTCAGTCAGAGAGAGTGAGAGTCAGTCAGAGAGAGTGAGAGTCAGTCAGAGAGAGTGAGAGTCAGTCAGAGAGAGGAGAGTCAGTCAGAGAGAGGAGAGAGTCAGTCAGAGAGAGGGAGAGTCAGTCAGAGAGAGGGAGAGTCAGTCAGAGAGAGGAGAGTCAGTCAGAGAGGAGAGTCAGTCAGAGAGAGTGAGAGTCAGTCAGAGAGAGTGAGAGTCAGTCAGAGAGAGTGAGAGTCAGTCAGAGAGAGTGAGAGTCAGTCAGAGAGAGTGAGAGTCAGTCAGAGAGAGTGAGAGTCAGTCAGAGAGAGTGAGAGTCAGTCAGAGAGAGTGAGAGTCAGTCAGAGAGAGTGAGAGTCAGTCAGAGAGAGTGAGAGTCAGTCAGAGAGAGTGAGAGTCAGTCAGAGAGAGTGAGAGTCAGAGAGAGTGAGAGTCAGAGAGAGTGAGTCAGTCAGAGAGAGTGAGTCAGTCAGTGAAAGTGAGTCAGTCAGTGAAAGTGAGTTAGTCAGTGAAAGTGAGTCAGTCAGTGAAAGTGAGTCAGTCAGTGAAAGTGAGTCAGTCAGTGAAAGTGAGTCAGTCAGTGAAAGTGAGTCAGTCAGTGAAAGTGAGTCAGTCAGTGAAAGTGAGAGTCAGTCAGTGAAAGTGAGAGTCAGTCAGTGAAAGTGAGAGTCAGTCAGTGAAAGTGAGTCAGTCAGTGAAAGTGAGAGTCAGTCAGTGAAAGTGAGAGTCAGTCAGTGAAAGTGAGAGTCAGTCAGTGAGAGTGAGTCAGTCAGTGAGAGTGAGAGTCAGTCAGTGAGAGTGAGAGTCAGTCAGTGAGAGTGAGAGTCAGTCAGTGAGAGTGAGAGTCAGTCAGTGAGAGTGAGAGTCAGTCAGTGAGAGTGAGAGTCAGTCAGTGAGAGTGAGAGTCAGTCAGTGAGAGTGAGAGTCAGTCAGTGAGAGTCAGTCAGTGAGAGTGAGAGTCAGTCAGTGAGAGTGAGAGTCAGTCAGTGAGAGTGAGAGTCAGTCAGTGAGAGTCAGTGAGAGTGAGAGAGTCAGTCAGTGAGAGTGAGAGAGTCAGTCAGTGAGAGTGAGAGAGTCAGTCAGTGAGAGTGAGAGAGTCAGTCAGTGAGAGTGAGAGAGTCAGTCAGTGAGAGTGAGAGAGTCAGTCAGTGAGAGTGAGAGTCAGTCAGTGAGAGTGAGAGTCAGTCAGTGAGAGTGAGAGTCAGTCAGTGAGAGTGAGAGAGTCAGTGAGAGTGAGAGTCAGTGAGAGTGAGAGAGTCAGTGAGAGTGAGAGAGTCAGTGAGAGTGAGAGAGTCAGTGAGAGTGAGAGAGTCAGTCAGTGAGAGTGAGAGAGTCAGTCAGTGAGAGTCAGTCAGTGAGAGTGAGAGAGTCAGTCAGTGTTTTTTTCACAGCAGAGTAAACATAAGGGCTGTAGAAAAACAAGGGAGGGTGAGACAGGCAGGGGAGCGAGAGTAGAGCAATGTCAACAAGCGCGCGCGTAACTTGCAGCTGAACCGGATGTTTCCTGAACCTATATTAATGTGTGAATAAAGAAGCTAACTGCTGCATTGTAGAGTCCAGGCTGGTTACTACGCTAATGGGATTTCATAACACTGGCGGCGAGATTAAAGAATTCATGCTGTGAAAAGAGCAAAAAGGAGAAGAAGAAATAAAGAATTGGGTACCGCACCGGTGTCTTCAACATCAGAGAGTCTCCTGGTAAAGCAACAAGTTGCGAAAGAAAAAAACAGACTTCAGCTGTGCTTTACCTTTAGTGACTTAATCATCAGAGTTTACAGTGAGAAAAAATAACCCGATTTCTTACACCAGAGTCCCACGTCATTTTACAAGGTGCAAATTACCTACACCCGAGTACCAACGCGTGAACGCCTTTCTTGGCTGTGCTACTCCAGTAATTGCTCTGCCCTCAAATCTGCCAGGGGTCGTTTGGGGCTTCAGCATTCCTGCTGCTGGATGGAGCTTGTGCAGGGAGGGGCAGGAAAGACAGATTATGGGACATTGGTAGAAATGCGCAAAAAAGAGGAAAAGATATCGCCAGGAGTCCTTTGGTCAAAATTACAGCGCTGTTGTGAACTACGAAGCAATCAAGCGTGTTTGCAAGCTGTGTGCAGTGTTGTGAAGTTCACAGCAGAGTAAACATAAGGGCTGTAGAAAAACAAGGGAGGGCGTAGGCTCGACCTAAAAAACAGATGGCCCCTGCGCGCTGAAAGTTAAAGAGACTGCGAGCAGGCAAATGCAAACAGCTCTTTTCAAGCACTCATGAGTTTGTGCTGGCATCCACCTTGCGGGAGCGAGCAGCGGCGCGCGGGCCATCTGTTTTCAATTAGCGTGGCCGCGCGCGCCGCTGCTCGCTCCCGCAAGGTGGATGCCAGCACAAGCTCATGAGTGCTTGAAAAGAGCTGACCAATTTCTAAAGGTCATCTCCTAGAGCAGCGCATACGCGCTGCCTGGGCGAGACCTAAAAAAGGAAGGAAAGGAACTACTAAACAAGGAGAGTTCCAGACCCAACCACTAGATGGCGGAATACACAGCATGTGAATCCAGAAAAGATTCATGCTGCAAAACCTTAATTTTGCACGTTTGCATTGCTATTTCTACATTATTCAATGAACCTTTCAAATGTGCAGGTGTTGCCTACTAACCAGGACAATGGGTACTCAGTGATGGAAAGCTGACCTCCCAAGTCTCCACATCTCTGCAGGTTGATGTGGATGAACAGTCCATGCCTAGTTTAAAGCAGGTGTTTAAGGTTAAGCCTAGCTATAGTACTGCTTAGTTATCACAGTTGAAATGAAGGGAATGTTTTTCCAGGGATGATATTATATACTGAAGAACACTTTTTACAACACAAAAGGACAAAAGTCAAATATACAATGAAAGAATATCACCAATGAATGTATTTCTGGTAAAAACATAACAGAGTTGTATACAGTGTTTGCAATAGCTAGTTGATTGTAAGCATGAGGATAATCCTTAAAAAGACAATGGGATCTATTCACGAAAGCATTTTTGAGTAACTCCAATAGTAATATTTTACATATTCACAGATGCTATTCAATACCCTACGGGTGCAGATTCCAATCCATGCCTGCCCTGTCTCTTATGTACAGAGTTCTCTGGCGCGAACAGATGGATCTCAGCACACAGCAATATACGTTTAATTATTAAAAGTGGGAGGGACAAGGAGGATGGGAAATACGGAATATCTACTAATAAATGGGTAATGGATAGGATTAATAGAAATCTGAGGAAGCATATGCAAATAACTAAAACACAAAAGCGTAAGTATAATAATATGCTACTCACAAAATAGGTTCAAATCTATCGCAACCAAGCCTTGGAGTAAGTCAAGCACCATACATGGGCAATCCGATACTGCAACTCACTCACAAAAATAAATAGAAGGTAGGAAAAAACACCAACACCACATATGATAAAATATGAAAAATGTAATCAAAATAGTGTTAAATATTTGAATTTTTTTTTACATAATTTAACTATAAAAATGTATTTTAGATTGTATAATCAACATTAATATGTATAATATAACTTAACACATTGCACTCTGGATTAAAACCCATTCAACACACCTGATGCTGCAAGGGGTTTAGGGAGTGAACAGTTAGGTCCCCTTCTCATCCATCAAGAGCTGAAAGTTATTGCAACATAAGCCAATCACAAACAGAACAAGCATTTGCAATGCAATAGGTCTCGCATTTGCAAGATTTTGAGCTATTAGCATTGTAAATGACAATGCCTTTTATTTATGTGTTTTGAAATTCTGCAAAGAACGACTATGAGTACAAAGTGCACATAAATAAAAGGCATTGTCATTTACAATACCAATAGGTGAAAGTTTCGAAAATGCGAGACCTATAGCATTACAAATGCTTGTTTAACTTTATCCACCTTGCACAGGATCAGGGATTCTTTGCAGCGTGTTTAGAATACATTGGCAAAGTAAATAGGTCACAAGGCGAGACCTATTGACTTTGCCAATGCTATTAAATAATGTGTCTAGTGATATAGACTTTTTATTGATTTTAACCATGTGGTTACAATCATGACCACCACCATCGAGTTACAGCCGCTACCCAACCAAAACCGTAGACTGAAAAATTGTACATGACGCATGAATCGCACCAGCAGCTGATTTCCAGAAGGACTTTTCCACGATTATGGAATTATTTTGCAATTGTGTAATGCATTCACTCAATTCCTAATTGTCCTATCCAAGCCTCTCCCCTCTTATAATTTTTTGGATCCCAGTGACAGAGCCATCTGAGTGCCCAGGAATGGACCCGAGCCCACTTTATAGCTATAAGGCGAGAGCCGACGGCCTCATTCATGTAACATGAGAAATATAAACAGGAACTAAATGGCAGATATCGATTACCTTTAAGCATTTGCATTCAATGTTCAGAAATCGATCAGTGTTATTTGCCAGTAAACTGGTCCCGTTGTGTATCCGTTTGAACGCCCGATGGTAATTATCAACGGGTCTGGGACCCAGCCCAGTTATACCACTGCAAAACAACGAAAATAACTTTCAAAATAAAGTTAAACTCACAGGGCTGCTCTGCTGTGTTTCTCCCCTTCTTCTTCCCGAGGGCTCCCCTTCTCTCACACCTGACAGGGGCGTGAAATGACGTGTAGGGTCTGGCGGAACCCTGTCTTCAAGAACCCGCTGGGGATCACGTGACCCGGGTCCCTGACGAGAATCGAAACCGAATATAACTTTAAACAAAGGCTACAGAGCAACATGTCCAGCCAGAAGCAACGCCCGAGTCAAACTGAAATACATCACTGCCAGAGCTGGGGCAGGCGCATTACTATCAGGGGCCACACAGCGCTCCGTTAGAACTGTCAGTGTCGAGGCGCTTCGTCTATGAGGGAGAAACAGTGAAGCAAACCCAGTGTTGATGGGGGCGAGACAGAGCGGAATGCGAGAGTGACAGATTGTCCATGATAAGCGCTATACCGCAGGAGTGTGACAGACAACCTGTGATGACTGATGGACAGTGGAAGGAGGGACAGTATGTGACAGGACAGAGAACAGCGATGAACATATCAAAAGTGTGAGGATGAGGGCTAGAGAGACAGCGATTAATGGAGGCCAGTGGGAGAGGAAGGGACAGAGTCTGCAATGCATGGAGGAGAAGTGGGGAAAGACCGGACAGAGTCTACGATAAATGGAGGCAGTGGGAGTAGTAGTGACCTCTGTAGTATTACGATGCATTTTACACACATTCAGCCCATAAAAAAATGTAAATGAAAATAAAAATAACAATCACCCAGGTAGGGGGGGAAGCAGGGATCGAACTCCCAAATATCAAAAGGATGGACGATACGTTCAAACCTCTGGGCTATTGTTGGCCCCATTGACTGTGAAGCAAAACTGGGTGGTCTTCGATATGGAATTAGTGAGCGTGAAGACCTAATCTCGTTATCTCACATTTTGAGCAATACGGGGAAAGCGGGTATCAGACCCCGAACTAGAATGACTGCCGGTGTGTAAAGGAAATATCCGGTCAACACCTATGGTTTCTTTAATATGTGAAAACCTAAACGGGACTGGGAATCGATATGCATGGGGGGAAAAAAAGGAGCCGAAATTTGGGCTCTTCGCGGTGTGTGACAACCAGGATCGTGGCAATCAACTAAGATGGTAGTGAAGATCTGCAGCCCAGGAAGCACGACCCGCGCCATCGAGAAGCCGTGGCAGAGATCTTGAGGACGGGAGGGGTTTGCGTGGGTGTATTTGTTGGGCGAAGCCTCCTTCCACCAGTTCATGAAACAGCCCCGGCGCAGGAAACTAAATGAAACAATTACAAGTTGTTCAGCATATATAATTTTTTTAAAACACGGCACATGTAGCATTTGAGAATCGACACAAGGAGGTGGCTTAAGGTATAACACTGCCGACTTTGGAGCTGGAGAACAGGGTTCGAGCCTGGGGTGGGCTGTATCACGTAATCACATACAAACAAGTAGTCCCTAAATGAATACATAACAGCCAGCAGCGGAGCTAAACTGTAGTTGGTCGGTGCTGCTTCCTGCAAAACGGAGGCAAAACGGAAGTGACGTATGAGACCACCAGCCAATCAATCAGTGAGATAAGAAGAGCAATGCCAGATGTAACCAATGCCAAGCCACAAAACAAATTGAAACGAAATGGGTGGAGTTCCACCTCCAATACTGATTACTTGATGCCTCGTAGAGGCAGCGCACGCGCTGCCTATGCGAGACCTAAAAACAGAGAAAGTGAAAATTCTCAATGAAGAAACAGCTGCAATAATGGTCAAGATCTTGCGTCCTTACAACCCATAAAACCTGCTTCTTTCACCCACAGTTAATGGGGCAGCAAAGTTTATCAGTAATTCCCACTGCATCTTCCAAGAGCAGGTCAGTGTGGACTTAACAAGTATTAGTAGAGATACCAAAGTGCATCATATTGTAGGAGGACATGGGGGACGGGGGTAGGGAAGTGGGCACTGGATGCTGGTTGGTGCCCAAGGGCTAGCAAGGCTTGTGCCAGAAAGGGGAGGGATACGTGATAGGTTAGGTCTGCTTTGTCATGTTAGTTTTTTACTGCATCCTGGAAAATATCCAGTTTTGAACAATAAATCATTTGGAGATCGTTAGAAACTCTGCTATCCAGAGAACACAAAATGTGCTCAAGGTTTTACTGGGGAGATGTAATTGAAGAGTAGAATAGATGAGTCACCAGAAGATTTACTTTCAGAATTGTCTTCAATCAGACCATAATCTGTCTCAACCAGCATAATCCTAGTGCCATTCAATAAACATATCCACACTTAACAAATTAGCCTTAACACACCTCCAACAACTGTTATCATTTAGATGTAGTTTATGGTGTTTCTAGGGTGTCCAATATACATTGTGAGTAGCTGTATTGTAAGGCGCTGCACAGCCTGGGCTGGATGTTTAAATTAAAATTAAAAATAAAACCTTAAGCAAAGTGTGGATGTAGGGTAATAACTCTTATTGAGCAATCATCCTGGACTGCTGCTGCTAGTTTTTCGACTCCGACTACACTGAGGTTGGCTAACTAGACCTCAATGCCAGGTATAGTTTGACTGGCTTACCCACAATTGGCATAAGTTAACTTACTTATAAGTCCCTATTATATGGTACATGGTGATAAAAAGTCTCTGGGAGGTACCTGGAACCTATGTGTTATGGTAAAGGACTCAATCCTCGTTCGCTGCATGGTTTCTTAGCAATACTATGGGCCTGCTTACAAGTGCTCTAGCAGGATAGGTGCCGTTTAATTCACCTGATAAAATCCGACACCTTGCGGTTCAGAGTTTATTAGGTGTGATAAATAACATGCATTACAAGTATTGTTCCTATACTGGGGGATAGCAGGCAGATTTCAAGGATTTTTGCACCACAATCTGCGTGTCTCAGTAAATAGTGAGCCCTGTACTCCGGTTAAATTCCTGTTGGTTTGACCTGCTGAAATTAATGAAGAGTGCAAACTTCATTGTACCTGGTAATTACCTAGTCAAATATACATCGCAGCCCTTACAATTGAGATCCCTATGCAAACAGGTGTTCGCGCAGTGATCACATATTACCATGGCACTTGTAGCAAGTAACCCTTGGTGTCAGTAATCCATCATCCATGCATATATGACTGGAGTTGTATTCTGATGGAACAGCGAATTCACAGGGTAAGCCATTCATCATCTGAAAGTTCTGTTAATCTTATGTCACTTTGCTCATTGCAAAAAGTGCAGTAACCAGCTAAGCAGACAATTTCACATGAAATACCATAAAGGGACCTGTAGAGCTGTTCAAAGCGAACAGCATATTGAAAACCATAAGCCCCTTCCCAAACTGTGCCTCCGTCTCTTACACTTCATCATCCAACACACTGCCACATGCTGCATTCCATAACATAATAACTGCACCTTGTGGTCATCATGCACGACATGGAAACACTTCCCACATAGGATCGAAACAAAAACAACTTCCTTCCAACCCCACACCCTACATGCTGTAACATGCCGCTTGTGTAGGCAAACACTTCAGTGCCCCACACAGGGGTGTTAAGTGCTATATAAGTGCTGTAATACAATACACTACAGTACCCAGGGCCTGTAAGTTAAAGTGTCCCAAGTGGACTGCATCACCGAGAGTGTGATAAAGCAAAGCAAGACTCTCCCAGTGCTGCCCACTGCTGGCTGACAGAGCAGTTTTAGAACTGCTGCCTCAACGTTGACATATAAATTAATGACAAAGCCCTGACCTTTCTTTTTGATATTTATTAATTCACCTCTAAGGCAGGCCTATCGAGCCCAAGGCAGGATGCTGTATATTAAAAAGTAGGACTTATTTTTATATAACCTAACAGTAAATGACCCAAAAATGTTTTTGCTGTAAAAAGGCTAGTAGCCCCATTGCTGCGTACAGGATTACACACCGACAACTCTGCTGTGCTAACTTCTGAACTGGACTACTAAAGTTGGTACCTTCAAGGTATCAAAAGAATAGTTACATTAAACCAGACTTGATGCCCCGGTCGAATTAAAAATAACATTTAAGTAAATGGCTACATTAGAAAGTTCATCAATAAACAATGTGGACGTACCCAGTACCTGGATAGATACCACTGGGAACTCACAGTGCAGAGGAACCTTCAGGTTCTTTAAAAGACCCCTCACACACCAACCTAGTTGGTGTCATGCTTCATCATCAGGGTCCCAACCAGGCGGCCGAGTGCCGCCCGATTGTGCTACAACGCCTGATTACAGTGGAGCTGGTGTGGTGTAAAAGTGTGATGAAGTGTGGTAGATTAAGAATACCTCCGGGGATCCTTGCCTGGATGTTCAAAAAAGTTTATTTAATGATGGCGGCCCGGGGTATGAATAAAAACGGAAAATAGACAACCATATGAGGGTAATTAGTCTCTGTTGTCGATAAAGATGGTCTACATGTTTCAGCCCCAGAAGTAAGTATGGAGGGGGCTTTCTTCAGGACCAGAGGTGAAGACTGTGAAATAACAAATTGAGTGGCAAAAATCAGGCCACGTGTCAATAAAAGATCACAACCTACGCGCTAAGGTGGGGAGGAAAAAACGATGGTCGCAGGTCGGGACCCACGGAGCCTATCCTAGGTGCACCGAGGGCACACCGCTTCCCATTAATGTTGGGAACGCCGGTCCCCCCCTCCCGGGCCCGATCAGCTGTCTGCATTGAAACCGAGTGTTTCTATGTTTAAGTCGCGACCTGCGACCATCGTTTTCCTCCCCACCTTAGCGCGTGGGTTGTGATCTTTGTTGACACGTGGCCTGATTTTGCCACTCACTGTTATTTCACAGTCTTCACTCTGTCCTGGAAAGCCCTCCATACTTACTTCTGGGGCTGAAGCATGTAGACCATCTTTATCGACAACAGAGACTAATTACCCTCATATGGTTGTCTATTTCCGTTTTTATTCATACCCGGGCCGCCATCATGAGATAAACTTTTGAACATCCAGGCATGGATCCCGGATATTCTTAATCTACCACGCTTCATCACACTTACACCACACCAGCTCCGCTGTAATCAGGCGTTGTATCAGCATCGGCGGCACTCGGCCGCTAGTTGGGACCCGATGATGAAGCATGACACCAACTAGGTTGGTGTGCGAGGTCTTTAAAGAACCTGAAGGTTCCTCTGCACTGTGAGTTCCCAGTGGTATCTATCCAGAACTAGTACGTCCACTTGTTTATTGATTATATTCTGGGGAGACGGACGTAACCCTCTCTAACTCCTTGCTCTCACCATTGTTGTCAATATTTACATTAGAAAGTTCCCACTCTGTTGCCCAAGTTTACCAGTGCCCGTTTAACCCTTTCCGTGCTCATGACGAGCTCAGCTCGTCATGCTGCGCGGTAGCGCTGTGCGCATGACAAGCTGAGCTCGTCACGACCCCACCCGCGATCGGAATGTCCAGCATACGAGCGGAATTCCGATCGAGGTCAAGGGGTTAAGGTTGCTGGCCACGAGACAGCCTTCTCCCTCCTGGAGGGAGGGGTGAAGGACTCTCAGGAAGTGACACAAAGTGCCTGCAGTTGGAAGAGGTGTTACCTCTCCCTGGCCGGAAGCCCAAACAGGGTGTGAGCCCAAAAGGCACGCTTCAAATGGGAAACCGCCTTTGAAAGACAAATGGTGGACACACACAAGAGGAGATCCTATTTTGTTCTAGTGGACAGGTTGGCATCGGGGACATAGAAGAGAAACAGTTAGCAAACCAGTTTTCCCATGGGCGTGCAACTCCCAGGTAGCCACTCCTCTAAGGTGGACTACCAAGAACAAAACCCTGAGAGAGCGGTTCAGCCATCTTGGGAGCGGGCAGAATATTGCATTCTGTTAAAGCTAGATGCCATTAATTTCATCTCCAGAGGTTCAATACATATTCCTAGCTGGAGTTAGCTTGGCCTCAGGTGCAGGAAGGCACTGAGGCTGCAGGGGTGGCGGCAGGGGGTCACTGGGGTGTCCAACAACTGGCCTCTTAACAAGGATAACCCACCTTGGGGTCAGAGGGGCCTGGAGTAGTTGGCACAACAAAGGACAGCCTTCACCCTACATCCTTTTACTAGTAAATGCAATGTGTTTCTGACAGGATCTGCTCCCATTCACTCCCTAGATCCTTCTAGACTTTCTGGTTCCAGTCCCAGCAGCCCGTTCTAAGGGCCCAGGCACGCAGGTGGTCCTCATTTAAACTTGATGGTTTAGGGAAAGCCAGCTATAGCTTCGAGCTTTGCCCACCAGAGGATTTTCAGAATAAAATCTATCCCAGTAGCGAAGCGACCTTAGCAGCTATGAAATGCAGGTTTGCTTCAATGTGAGCTTTTGGTGCCAAAACCAACAACTTCATCGGAGGTAGACGCGAACGCATCAGAGTTCGAAGGATCCTGGAGGATTCTGACTTTCAAAATGTATACAAAGTCAAAAAGTAAAAACTTTGAGCTGGGTGACCCACTTGGAGTATTAGTGAGTGCGTTTTCTTGACTTTAAAATTGCTGGTTACACTTGACACATTTCATGGGGGGGATTTTCTGCTGCTTGGGCCATAGCTACAGGGGCGGAGACTTTTGTTTATACCTAAACCTGGGTATGTTTATTAAGTTGGTAAGGGACCCCCTTCCCAAATTAACAACCCACTTTAAGACATGCACATTATGTTTATAATAAATTGCACTCTTTAAAACGTGCTTCATTAATTTACCTTAAAATAGAGATTATAAAGAATTAATTTGTACAGATGGATGATGTCAAATATCTACTGAGTGACGTCCTTTTGTGAACAGAAAAGATAAACAGCAAAACGTTATGGTTAGCTATTCGTAGTTATTCAAAACATTGTCCAAAAGGCTGCATCCTGTAAGAATATGGTTTAAAAAATGACAATTCACATTTGCTTACTGTATGTTCTTTGTTATACATGAGATTTTAAACCAGGTTTTTTAATTTAAAAAAATTGTTTTTTTTATTTTCTCACCTAATATCCTCATCTGTGACAAGGAACGCTTTGCAAAGTGGTTGAGTTGTGTTAAGCCACACAGCTGGATTCTTTTCCACTGCAGCAGAGAGTTGCCCTGTGATGGGTGCAGAACTGTTATGTAAAGCGCTGGCAATAGCAGATAGGAGAGTCTCCTCATTGTTACCGGGGCCCACCCCTACAAACAAATTTAAAAACACATTAGTTACTTCTGTCTTCTGGGATGATTAAACTTCTAAACTATTTGCAATAAAACTGAGGCACAAAATATAATTATGACAAACTCAATTTGGTACGACTAGTAACCACCACTCCACAGCACAAGGAAGCTGAAAAAATAAAACTGGAACTGATGTATTTACACATCACCAACTCAGTACCTAGCAGCAGTAACCGTGTGAAAGTATATTTACTTCCCTATCAAATAAACTCAACAGCTTCATTAGTGGCAACTTTTCAATACCTACATGTTCAAGAGGCTTATGATGCATTCTCAAACTTCAAAGAAAGATCCTACTTGACAACCACTACCTACACAGATTCAACATTATGAACCTATCGGCAACCATTTAATACAGTTTGACTCTTTTTGAGTACAGCCATTAGCAGTAGAAGGGGGGCAGTGTGGAGCTGGGAAAGGCTTACTTAAAGGTTTCTGAAAGTCTGCTTAATATATGGAGAATCTACCTGAGGGTTGCACCACCAATAAGTGGACCACATACCACATGCTGCCTAAGAAATAAGCAATAAAGAAAAACCTTGCTTTAAGCTACACTTGCACCATGTCATTCAAGTGTTGGATGTGCAGGACACTGGAAAATGAACTAAAAACCCAGCAAGTTGCCCAGAAGACTACCAGTTTGCCGTAACGCATTTCTATGTGCCTTCATATTTAGATCAAAAAGTCAGGTCTGAATAGCACCTTGCTTCCCTTGATGAAATACAGCTACCTAAAAGGCCTGTACAAAACCACACTGTAATGAACAGAAGGTATTGCATCTCTGCGGGACAGACTGAAAAGCTGAATCGCTTAAATCCGCAAGAAAATGCACGAACATCTTCTGACTTGAGGTCGGGGAGTATTTTCATGAATAGAATAGCATGTGATGTAATGTTCATGTTTAACTTAATAGGCAAATAAAAATCACTTGTGCTAATGGTGGTGATTAAAAGGCTGGTGGGCTTTGAAGGATGTTTAACATCACGAATTTGTTGTGGCTTTCGCTTTCTAGAATTCATACCCTACGTTATTTGGTCTAATAAAAAGATTGCTCGGATGAGCAGTTCATAAGACACTGAAAGTTTGCCCATGGCAGCGTTCATCAGTTTCTGGAGTGCTTATACAGTAGTTTTGCATATTTAACAGGTAGATTTGGGGCGGGGGGGGTAGGATGTTAGAACGATGTATAGATGCTAATTGAGAATATGCTATCCTATATTCTTTTATGTTCAGTGTTTTAAATTAATTACTATGAATACTTCTCAGGATATACAAAAGGTTTACATTAATGATTATAATGAATTTCAATACCAAAGGAGCATAATGCACAAGTTACTAACTTGTGTAACGATATAGCTGTAAGAGACAGTAGTTAGTGACAGATTCCTTACCTTAGAATATCCCCAGGCGTCAGGCTGGATCCGGAAAGTTTTGCGTAGCAGTACCCCTGCGCGTCGGTAGGCGGCGTCGTGCGGCTCCGCGTCCGTCGTCAGCGTCGTGATCGCCGGGATGAAGTCGCGGCCAGTACTTAGACGCCGCCCATGCGCGCTGGCGTCAGTTCTGTACACTACTTTCCGCACCAGAAACGCAGAGCCATGCAAGAAACTGACACTGGTGTCTGAAAACTAGGGCCCTGAAAGGGATGACCTTAACCCTAGAAATCAGTTCGCAGAACGGGGAGGATGGGTGGGGCGGTAAGGAATTTGTCACCAACTACTGTCTCTTACAGATATATCGTTACACAAGTTAGTAACTTGTGCATCTGAAAGGGACACGTTAGTGACAGATTCCTTACCTTAGAATAGATACCCCAGCAATACCAACCCCGGTGGTGGGTCTGCGAACAAAGATCAGACGAGGAAGTCACGGAGAACAGAACGGCCAAAGAAGCCGTCTCTCCGGACTTGGCTGTCAAGGCAGTAATGCTTGGTAAACGTGTGCAGCGAGGCCCACGTAGCTGCCTGACAAATGTCTTGCAATGGGACACCACGCCCCAAAGCTGTGGTGGCGGCTGTCGCCCTGGTGGAATGGGCGCGTAGCCCAACAGGGGGCTCCTTCTTAGCCAAAGAATAGCAGGCTTTGATACACAAGACGACCCTGCGGGAAATGGTCCGCTTGTGTACCGCCCGACCTTTTTTGGCGCCCACGTAGCCAACAAAGAGCTGGTCGTCCACCCGGAACTGTCGTGTGCGGTTCAGATAGAAAGAAATCGCACGTTTTGGGTCCAGACGGTGGAGCCTCTCTTCCTCTCTGGAAGGATGCGGAGGCGGAAAGAAGGTGGGCAAAGTGATGGTCTGCCCAATGTGGAAGGCAGTAACCACCTTTGGCAAGAAGGACGGACGCGTCCTAAGAACAACCTTGTCTGGATGAACAAGACAGAAAGGGGGGCTTGCAAGAAAGAACCTGGAGCTCACTCACCCGCCGAGCGGAGGTGATAGCCACCAGAAAGGCTGTCTTCAGAGTGAGAAGACGAAGAGGACAGTTATGGAGAGGCTCGAAGGGAGCGCACATTAAAAGGTAAGAACCAAGTTCAAGTCCCACTGAGGCATTACAAACGGAACAGGAGGGAAAAGGTGTGTAATGCCTTTAAGAAACCTGTTAACAACAGGGGACTTGAAAAGGGAGGGCTGATCAGGAAGCCTGAGAAAGGCCGAGATAGCACAAAGGTAGCCCTTGATGGTACCCAGGGCAGAACCCTGTTGGGCCAGAGAAAGAAGGAACAGTAGAACCTCAGAAAGAGGGGCAGAAAGGGGATTCACAGCCTTTGCTGTGCACCACGCCACAAACTTGTTCCACCTGCAGGCGTATACCACCTTAGTGGAGGGACGCCTGGCTGCCAGAATCACATCACAAACTTCGGGAGGCAAGTCGAAAGGAATCAACTGCCGGCGCTCAATCTCCACGCAAGGAGGTGGAGACTGGACAGGTTCGGGTGGAGGACCGTCCCCTGCTGCTGCGACAGAAGATCCTCCCGAAGAGGCAGTCGGATCGGGGGATCGATGCTCATACTGAGTAGCTCGGGATACCAAACTCTTCGAGCCCAGTCCGGAGCCACAAGAATGACTTGGGCCCGGTCGCGCCGAATCTTCTTCAACACTCTGGGCAGAAGTGGTATAGGCGGAAAGGCGTACAACAGACCGCAACTCCACTCGCGACGAAAAGCGTCGCCGGCGAGTGCCGCCTTGGAAATTCCAACGCGCAGAACTGATGACATTGCGTGTTCTCTTCGGTGGCGAATAGATCTAACCAAGGCTCTCCCCACTGTAGAAAGAGTCCTTGCGCCACCTCCGAGTGAAGACGCCATTCGTGATCCATCATGCACCTGCGGCTGGAGTTCGTCCGCCCTGGCGTTCAGGGAACCTGCCAGGTGTTGAACCATCAGGGATATGCCCTGATGTTCCAGCCATGTCCAGAGACGCAGAGCCTCCTGACATAGGGTCCACGACCCCACCCCGCCTTGTTTGTTGCAGTACCACATGGCGGTGGTGTTGTCTGTGAACACCTGCACTACCTTCCCCTTGACAGAGGGAAGGAATGCCTTGAGTGCTAGTCGGATCGCCCGGAGCTCCAGAAGGTTGATATGGAGCCGGGACTCCGCCGGAGACCAGAGGCCTCTGATCTACGCCTCTCCCATGTGACCGCCCCATCCCAGAAGGAACGCGTCCGTCACAACTGTGTGCTCTGGCTGGGGAAGGGAGAGGGATCTGCCCGTGACCCATTGCCGGTTCGAGAGCCACCACTGCAACTGGCTTGCAGTTCCCGTCCGAGATCTGGACGTAATCGGACAGGTTCCCCTGATGCTGCGCCCACTGGAACTTCAGGTCCCACTGCAGAGCCGGCATATGCCATCTGGCATGATCGACCAGCAGGATGCAGGAGGCCATGAGGCCCAGCAGCCTCAGGGTCATCCGTACCGAAACCCAGGCTAGAGGCTGAAAGATTGGAATCATAGCCTGAATATCCTGGACTCGCCGTTCGGGAGGATAGGCCCGAAACTGCGTTGTGTCCAGAACTGCTCTGATGAAAAGGAGCTGTGGAGAAGGAATCAGGTGCGACTTCGGCACGTTGATTGAGAACCCCAGCGAGTGCAGGAGTTCGGCCTTAGTCTGGAGGTGGGAGACGACTGCCTGGGACGAGCCCGCCTTCAACAACCAGTCGTCGAGGTAGGGGAAGACTGGAACCCCTGCCCGGCGCAGATGAGCTGCGACCACCGCCATCACTTTCGCGAACACCCGAGAGGCGCTGGAAAGGCCAAAGGGGAGCACGGTGAACTGAAAGTGCTCGAGGCCTACCGTGAACCGCAGGTAACGCCGGTGGGCCGGCAGGATTGGGATGTGAAAATATGCGTCCTGCAAGTCCAACGCTACCATCCAGTCTCCAGGGCAGTCAAGAACTGAGCTAGGGTGAGCATCTTGAACTTCTCCTTCCGGAGGAAGCGATTAACGTTCCGGAGGTCCAAGATAGGACGCATGTCCTCCTGGTCCTTTTTGGGCACCAGAAAGTAGTGGGAATAACAACCACGCCCTACTTCTGGGGTCGGAACGCGCTCGATGGCCCCCTTGGCCAAGAGGGCCGCAACTTCCTTTTGAAGAAGCACCAAATGATCCCCCGACATGCAGTGGCATTGAGGTGGCATGGCTGGGGGGGTAGTCTCGAAGGGGAGGGAGTAGCCCCTTCGGACAATGTCCAAGACCCACCTGTCCGATGTGATGGTACGCCAGTGGTGAAGGTGATGGCAGACCCTGCCCCCCACTGGTGTGCTGTGGACCTGAAAGGATGGACTAGGAGGGCTTGGAGGCCGCGGACGGGGCGGAGGTGGTGGCCTGACCCGCACGCTCGTTACCCGACCCGCCTCGGCGGGAGCCACGTCCTCGGCCACGCGAAGGCGCTTGCTGCGCGGGCCGGTGGCTGGGCAATGGACGTGACTGGGCGGGCTTCCGTGGCCACGAAAGGGGCGAAAAGCAGACTGCTGCGGAGGACGCGAGACGGAGAGGCCCAAGGACTTGGCCGTAGCCCGCGAGTCCTTAAAGCGCTCCAGCGCGCTGTCTGCCTTATTGCCAAAAAGGCGGATACCATCGAAGGGCATGTCCATAAGGGTGTTTTGACATCGCCCGAGAAACCAGTGGTCCTCAGCCAGGCGTGACGGCGCAGCGCCACTGTCGTAGCAAGCGATCTGCCCAGCGAGTCAGCAGTGTCTAGGCCACATCGGATTGTGAACTTCGCCGCGTCTCTCCAGTCTGCAATAACACGGGTGAGTAGTGTCTGACCTCCTCAGGACACGTAGGCAACACTTGCGCCACCAAATCCCACAGAGAGTGGGAATAACGGCCCAAAAGGCAAGCGGTGTTCACGGACCGCAAGCCAGCACTGGAGGAAGAAAAAATCTTCTTCCCAAATTGTTCCAGCTTTTTGGATTCCCTGTCCGGCGGAGCCGTAGGGAAGGCGCTCTGAGAGGTAGAGGCTTGAACAACCAAGCTCTCGGGGGTGGGGTGTTGGGAGAGGAACAATGGGTCGCCCGGGGCCGGGCGATGGCGCCGGGCTACGTTCCTGTCCACAGGAGCCCCTGTGGTGGGCCTGGACCAGGTGCCCAAAAGAATGTCAGAAAGTGCATCGTTGAACGGCAGCAGTGGCTCCGAAGAGGTAGCCGCCGGCTGAAGCACTTCCGTCAGGAGGTTAGTCCTGACAGCCACTGTAGGGAGCTCGAGGCGCAAGGCCCCGGCCGCCCTATGCAACACCGTTGCATAACTTGCTCCCTCCTCCGTAGCCACGGAAGGAGGAGACAGCATGCCAAGGTCTGGAGAGGTGTCCAGGCCACTGGCATCACCCAGTTCCTCTGCCCAGTCCTGATAAGGCTCACATTGGGCTGTGAGAGGGTCTTCTGACCCCTCCCAGTCCTCCTCGTCCTCCAAAACAGGTGAAAAGTATGGAGGGCGGACAGGAGGGAAGAAAAGTCCCATCGGTGTCGGCCGACGTCGATCCGGCGCCGTGTCCAGTTCCGGGGAGAACCTGGGGACTGCGTCGCCCGGGACCTCGGACGGCGCCGTGAACGGTACCAGGGAGGTCGGCGCCGGTGGAGGTGTCGTCAGGTCAACCGGCGTCGACCGGGATCCAGGCCTGGATCCGAGGGGGTCCTGCGGCGCCGGGGCCGACGGAGACACTGGGGCCGGAGCCGCCGGTGGTGCCGAAGGAGGACGCCCACTGGGGCCCGCAGGCGCACCAGGGTAACCCTTAGGCCCGAAGATGCGAGCCATGGCCGACAAGAAGTTCTGGATGTCGGCCGGAGTCGACGTCGGACCCGGAACAGGCGGGTAGGCCGGCGTCGGCTCATCGGGTACTCCCGGAGCCGCGGGGCGGTACCGACAGGACCCTCCGCCGAGTCGCGAGACCGGAGAGGGGAGGTCTTAGAGCGACGCTTCTTAGACCTCTTGTGCTTCACCTTACCTGAAGACGAAGACTTCGACCCCGACGAATGACGACGGCTCTGCGACCGGCCCCTCGACCTCTCCCGGGACCTCGAGCGGCGCGGAGCCGAGTGTCGGGCCTCGAGAAGCTTTCGAGACCGCTCTCGCAAAGCCTTCGGGGCAAGGGACCGACACTCTGGGCACGACGTGGGGTTGTGGCCGCGCCCCAGGCAGAAGAGACACTCTCGGTGCGAATTACAGACCTCACATGGCTTGAAGCCGGGCATCCCTACTGACACCTTGGAGTCGAAACGACTCGAAAACTTGGACAAAAAGTCTCAAAAAATACTCAGTCAAAAAATTACTGGGGCACTGCTCAATCCAGATCTGCGCTTACTGGCGCGGAAAAAGAAAGAACTGACGCCAGCGCGCATGGGCGGCGTCTAAGTACTGGCCGCGACGTCATCCCGGCAATCACGACGACGGACCCGGAACCGCACGACGCCGCATACCGACGCGCAGGGGTACTGCTACGCAAAACTTTCCGGATCCAGCCTGACGCCTGGGGATATTCTAAGATAAGGAATCTGTCACTAACGTGTCTCTTTCAGATAAAGAATGCTTTAATTGATTAGTTGGAGTTAAAGGAGACACAAGTTGCGAGAAATCTCAAGTAATGACTTTAGGAGCAGACATTCGGATTGACTTCTGGTGGCATCTACACAAAGCTCAACTTCCCATGCCATTGTGCCTACTCTGAATACAAACTAAATATACACTAATTGCATGTATGCTCTTGCACCTATTGCATTCTTTACCTGCAGTGTATGATTACAAGTAACAATTAAAAAAAGTTTCAAAATCACAAATCTATAATTAAAACAAATATTTTTCTATTTATCTACTTGTAATACGTAAAATATTAACTGTACACAGTCTCATGAGAACAGATGGATACTGCTTAAAAGACCTACCTTGAAGACCTTTCGGTAACTCCATAGTCTTTAAAATTTGCTCCGTCACATCGGATGCACTCAACCCTTGTAGTCTCTTCTCCCAAAACAGCTGAGAGAGAATATAGACAAATCACATTTACTGTGAAATAAGGGGAAAAAACACAACATTGATAAAAACAAAGCTGAAGTTGAGTGCAACAGGCGGCCACATTTTATGTAAAAGTTTGAGCTATAAATGACAAGCATTGAAAAAACTAAAAGATCATGGCAACAGATTGTCTTCATAGCATGGCATCCATCAAGTGTCATCCAGTTTGCAGATTCCAGATGTTTGTGTTACAAAGAGATTCAGGCTATGGATATTGCAAGTTTACTTTTATGCTCCAAATCTTGACTTTAAATTAGAGGGACTGCATGTCTTAAAGAATGACTGCGCTGCAGAACATCATTTTATAAGCAATATTTAACTGCAGGATACAGCTGCTGATTGCTACAGTGCGTTTTCCAGATTTGACGGGCATCGGGTCAAGTGGACTGTGGTAGAGTCTGGCTGAGTTTACTGTTAGACGTGAAAAGTCCATTCAATGTTGTGGTGATGCCTCAACTAATTATGTGTGTGGGAGGCTGGCTTAGTATATGGTGCACACTTATTTAAGTGATGAACCTTGCACTAATCCAGACAACCCTTATGGTGAGGTTAGTGGTCTTGGACAATCAAAGAAAGATCTCCAAGTGGTAGCTGTGGAGAGCAGCCTTCAGACTTATCCAGAATGAGTGTTAAGCAGCTTGTTTTACCAGTACTAATCATGTAGGCTAGGTCAAACGAAAAAGAAACAGTGTAGTTATAAAAATGGTAATATTTATTATACACACTCACTAACACACTGCTATATCTCCTACTAGGAGATCTAAACACAAATACACAATAATACTTCAATTGTAAACAGGTAAGCACAAAATACAGTTGTCTCCAGGGGGAGACCAAACCATATACTAAAAAAGTGGAATGCGAACTGCGACCGAAGTCGGGAATTGGACCAGGAGACTCGGAGGAGCTGGGGACACAAGGAACCACCCAAGAAAAGTACCCAGGAACCCGACGGAGGCTGTGTGCAGAGTTGAAACACAGCCACATGTCCAATAGAAGTAAATGGGAAAATCTTGGTTGTAGGTTTGAAGAAGGACCCTGAAGAAAAGCCGTGGAAGACCGAAGGTTGGAGAGACACCCCACCCGTGGATACCCCCAGGTACCAGGATACCTACACCAGGGAAGCCAGGTGTATAGGTGCGAAGTGACATCGGACACCGCCGTGGAACACAATGGAGGATCAGGAAGGATGGAGCTGGAGAAGACTGTGCAAGCGTACGGTGGAATCCAAGGGTGGATTCTTGAAATGAAGAACCTGCAAGCAGAGGGGACAGAGTCTATGCCACTCGGAGGTGACCAGGAGGCACAGAAGAGCAATACCCACCAATGACAGATAGCTCAGAAGAGTTGACAGAGACCTTGTCGCTGCAGCTGTGGGGCCGAGGCGACGCTGAGGAAGACCAGGAGCCGTGCACAAGCTGTCCCTCGTCGGACGTCAAGAACCAGGAGGAGGGGGGGGCAAGAGGGAGGATCCGGCAGGAGCACCAACAAGCCTTGGCAGCTGCAACAGGCATGGAAAGTGAAGGAGCAACTTTGGGACCAGCAAGGTCCAAGGGATTCACCACAAGCAAGAGAGTCCGAGCAGGCCCCAAGCAAGCAGGTGAGCCCACTGGAGCAGAAGAGAACTCTCAAGATAACCCACAGGCTGAAGGCACAGGAGTCGCAGGAGGACCTCGAGCAGCTCACCAAAGAAGAAGGCCCACAGTGCAGAGGATGCGGTGAGGACGCTGATCTTAGCAGGAAGAGGTGCTGGAGCTTCTTGTAGCCCGAAGATCTCTGGAGTGCAGAGCCAACAAGCCTTGGCAACTGCAAGTCGACGATGTGCACAGGGGTTTGGTCCCAGCGATTCCAACGAGGGATACTGGCCTCAAAACTGCAGAGAGAACAGGTCAGGCCTCGAGAGAGTTGCAGAACCACCACCTGTGTTGCTGAGCCTTTCGAAGGTCTGTGGGACAGTCAGGAGCAGCAGATGGGTCCGCTTCATTGCGGTGCCTGCAGATGCAGGGAGTGACTCCTTCACTCTAAGGGAGATTACTTTGGGTGTCCTTTACGTCCACAGGTCTGTTGAAGATCCTGGAAGAAGCACAGATGACGAAGAAGACTAGCAGAACAGCGAGACCAGGAGCAGCAGGAATCTTCCTTGATGCAGTCTCGGTTCCAGGCAAAGTCCAGAGAAGTCCAAGTGTCGAAGAGTCGAAGAGTGATGTGGTTTCAGGCATGAGTCTTGTCTCACGACAGATAAGCCCTTTAATACCCTAGGAAATGAATTAGGACGACTCAGGGGTCCCTCCCAGAGGAGGGGCTGGACAGAGGGGAGGATATTCCCATGTTCTTTGTCCAATTTCGCACCAGAGTGGGAGCCTAGGGCTCCCTGAACTGGCTCAAACCAGAGTATGCAAGGAGTGCACCAAATGTGCCCTTCAAAGCAGACTGGCGGTGCTGGCAAACGCCCCCACTCTAGCCCAGTACACGAAGTCGTGTCTGGGAGGTGGTCACTCCTCCCCGAGACAGGAAACCCATTGTTCTACCTTCCCCTGCTCGAGCTCCCCTCAGCAGCAGGAGAGCAGTAGTTTGCTGGCAGACCCTGAAAGGCTGCTACCGGGAGTACTGGAGGTTTCCCGCAGGAGCCCCCAAGTGCATGGAATCATACCTCCAACACCAGTAACAGTGTTGGGGTATGATTCCAACATGTTTGATACCAAAAATGCCCAAGTTCAGCTCAGCCACTACATAGCTAGCCATCGCATAGTAACGGATGGCCACTATATGTATCAAAATGGCTGGCCGCACTTACAAAGCCTGGAGAATCTACTCTGGGGTTTGTAGGGGTGTCCTACTCATACAGGGGCACCCTCACACTTATAACCCAGCACCCTGCCTTTTCAATATTGAAAGGCCTGCCTTAGGGGTGACATGTTTTAAGTGTAGTGACCTCAGATATAAGAAAACATATCTGTCTAAGTGGTGCTAGCACCAACTTACACAGGCTGCAAAAGCAGGCCTGTATTCACAGTTTGAGTGGTCTCTAATGGGTGGCACAATACATGCTGCAGGCGCCTGGAGTACCTATGCCCTGGGTACCTTAGTACCATATACTAGGGACTTACAAGAGTACACCAGTAGCCAATTGTGGAGATACAGACATACTTACCATAGTCAATTTAGGGAGAAAGAACAGTGACTAGGGTCCTGATTAGCAGGATCCCAGTAAGACTAGTCAAAAAACAAACTGACACCAGCAAAAAGTGGGGGTAACCACTTTCATCCAATGTGGAAATGAGGTGTCCCCATATCACAAGTTTTTCGTTTACATTTGTTAACAAGGCCAAAGCACAGCTAAAGAGTGTCTGGGAGCATCACATGCCCTTTTATGATGGAGAGCTAAAGAGTGGTAAGGATTCTGAAGGAGGGGGCCATGGGCAGGCCTTTTGGCATCAGTGTTGTTGGCTTCTTCTGAACCTCTTTCCTGTGTACGGTGTGTTCAGCCTCTCTGCCTGGTATCACTACATCACTTAGTTTTAATTACTTTTTTCCAGTTTTTCCTTCTTGTATACTTGTGTGCCCTGATAACTTGGGCAAACACAGAAAGAGAAGGCCCCACTCTTTCTGCCTCCTGAGCGGGCCACTTGTAAGCATACTGGGCACCTCACTAGCCCAGACACGCTTAGTAGTCCGGGAAAGCAGTAGCCCACAGTTAGGCTGAGAGCCACCCGACCAGCCTACTCTTGCTCCTCCAGTTATGAATGGTGCTTGAAGGGTGCATTCCTTCCTATCTCACTCAGCCTGCACAACGCCTAGCAATAGAGTTCAAGAAGAAAGCGGTTGCGGTATGCCCCCTGGATCGGAGCAGAGAGGGGGGATCGACGTGGTGAGGCCGGTACCAACTTTAGGCAGTGGAACGCAGTCTGGCTTGGTGTGGGCGCAAGCGGTGCTGGTGCTGCGCTCTAGCAGGAGAGCAGCCTCCAAGGTTTCCTTCCGGGGGAGAGCTCGGGTCAGCCCCGGCAGCGCCAGTACCTGCAAAGACAACGTGACATACAGGGAGGCAGACAGAGGTTTTGGGAAACGGCTCAGCAACGGCGCCCAGGAGGGAGAAGGTTGCAAGCAAAGGGCTGGACGGTAATCTGGAGAGCAGAAGGCAGCGAACGAGGGTAAGTGTGCAGGCTGAAGGGGAGGTGTCCTCCTCCAAACAGAGCAGAAAGGGGGGAAAGCCAGGACCAGGTCAAATCCATCTGGAGACCCAAAATAGGCAGACGTAAGATCTTACAGTGAATAGGGGGTTGAGATACTGCCTGAGGAGTAGGGGACTGGCAGCAAGCTTAACTGCCCCAGAATTAGTTAGCAATACTGTTATTGCCGTAACTGCCTTTAAAAAACAAAATAGTGGTAAAAGCGTAAAGCTGGCTACTCCTCCTCAAGTCCCAGTTACTGCCCCCACCTCAGTCTCAGCAAAGACAAGAACAGCAGGCTCAAAAGTAAAGATAACGCCCTCTCTCCGATCATATTTTAAAGTGAAGCAAACACTCCCAAGTGAGACAGCAGTAATAGAAAGAGAGCCAAAAGAAGGGAAACCAGCAATGACAGCGATTAGCCCGGTGATTGACTCAGCGATGGAGACCAGTCCTGTGGACGATTTTCCGACAAGCAAGAACAGATTTGAGGTCCTTGAGGTGGTCGAAACCACAGGGGGGGAACCCATATTGGGCTCCTTGGAGAAAGGTGGTCAACTCAATTCAAAGGGTGATCAAACAAGGGGTACAGATATATTAATTGAGACATTGATCACAGAAATGAGAGAGAACTTTGCGATCTCAGAAAAAAATCAACAAAGGATTCAGGGAGCCTGCGAAGCAGTGGAAACCAAAATTAACTATAATGGAACGCATCATCGTAGTGGAATCCACAGTGGAAGAAATGGGCAAAAGTGTAGAATCGAACAAGGTGGAAATACAGGCACTGAAAGAAAGTGAAAAGGAACTCAGGGGTAAAATTGAGTCAATGGAAAATCAGGCAAGACGAAATAATCTAAGAGTCCTAAATGTTCCGGAAGGACAAGAGGGCAATGATATTAAAGGCTATATGATAACAATTCTAAAGGAGTTTTTTCCATGGATTGAAACAAAAAAGCTGGCGGAGGACATACAGAGGGTACATAGGGACCTGTTTGGCAAAGGTAAACCTAGGAAAAACCCGAGAAAGATTTTGATCAATTTTAGAACATACACCCTGAAAGAGAGAATACTGAGTGAGGGAATAAGAGCTGGATCTTACAAAAAAAATGATTGGGCCTTCAAAATAAGATCAGATATCTCTAAAGCAACGCTGGATAGACAGTGGGAGTTAGGGCAATTTATGCAGGACTTAAGATCCCTGGGGGCAACAGTGCAGTTGAAATTCCCAGCATCCCTGAGAATAATGTGGGGCAACCAGATGTTTAACCTGAAAGAACCAAAGGAAGTAGAGTCCTTAATAATCAGAATCAAAGCCCAGAAAGTATAAAGAATAGCCTGTAGAGCCCGGGGTTCAAATAGGCGAGATATATCGCCAAAGAGATAGAGGGAGGTTTCTCCATGGGAGGGTGAGGGTGAGTGTGGGGAAGGGGGAGGGATCACAGTTATAGAAATATGTTCACAGAAGGTGTGGGAGCATATAGGGAAAAAATTCAAAAAAATGGTCCGACTTGTGCAAGAATAGGTGATACAAAAAAGAACAAAATTGTAGGTCATGGGGGTTAACATCCTAACATGGAATGTAAATGGATTGAGGGTCAGAGGTAGAAGGTATAGAATATTGGAGTATCTAAAAAATATAAAGAGTGATATAATAATTTTACAAGAAACACACCTCCTGAAGGAGTGGGTAGAAATTTTGAAGAAACAAAAATGGGTGGATGTTTATACATGTACAGATCAGGCCTGCTGTGTCAAGGAGTGTGCATCATTTTTAAAAGATCGGCGAGGGCGATAATAGAATCATCTCATAGTGATTTGAAAGGAAGATGGTCCGTAGCAAAAGTTCGCCTGAGCGGGGTTAGCTGTATAATTGCTGGATACTATGGCCCAAATTTGGACGACCCAACAGCAATGCAGGAATTATATACATATCTTTTAGATACTTCATCACAAATTATAATTGGAGGGGATTTTAACTTGGTCATAGATCCCAGGAAAGATAGGCTGCCAATTAGGAATACCATAACCCTGCCAAGAATGAGAAGTTGCTTAAAGCTTTATTTAGAAGATTTAGGCTGGATAGACATCTGGCGAGAAAAAGGAATAAAATCTCACAAGTTTACTTTTAAGAATAAGAAATTGGGCCACTCATCAAGAATTGATTACTTCCTAGTAGATAAGACTCTATGTAATAAAGTAAAGAGGGTTGAACACCTCCCGGCGCACCTATCAGACCACTCAGCAGTACAGATGGAGGTGTGCCTGCAGAATACACAAGATACTCCTAGGTGGACGCTAGACAAAACGCTGCTCCTTGACCCAGAGATAGTAGATAATTTGAAGGTGGAAACAAAGATCTTTTTCACAATAAATACAAAGGAGACATCGAATCAGGTGCGGTGGGATGCATACAAGGCCACAATAAGAGGGATTTTAACAAGCAAAGGGGCCTACAAACATAAGAAGTTTAAGAATAAGATAAATGAGATAGAAAGGGGTATTATGATCTTAGACAGGAGAGTGGGTGAGGAGAATAATACACATAATATTGAAGAATTAGAAGGGGAAAGGAATATGCTATGGGACAAGCTCAATGACATTCTTGAAATTAGAATCAAAGATAAATGGGAGGCTAGCAAACTTGCCCACTATCATTATGGTGAGGGCTGTGGCAAAATCTTGGCCTGGAAAACCAAGACAGAACAAAGCCGTAACAAAAGTTTTAGAATACAGGAGGATAGTCAAGTGGCATTGAGTACAGACGAAGCAGAGATCAGGAGGGCGTTCAGTAGTTTTTTCGAGAACTTATACACTGAGGACACAAGGGCCGATGAACAACAGATTGAAGATTATCTCAAGAACTGGATAAAGCAAGAGCTACCAGAAAATTGCAGGGTCAGACTTAATGCTAAAGTAACAGAAGGAGAAGTAATGGGGATAGTAAAAGAATTAAAAAATGCGAAAGCAGCAGGGCCAGATGCTCTGCCAAATGAGTTCTATAAATCCTTAAAAGAAGAGCTAGCCCCACAGTTGACGGAATTATTCAATGAGTTACTCATAGAAGGACAGGAACTGCCTAAATCATGGGAAGAAGCAACAATATGCATCTTATTGAAACCAGGGAAGGACCCAAAAGGTGCGAGTCTTATAGGCCACTGTCTTTATTAAACAGTGATTATAAGATATACACTCAAATACTCGCAAAAGATTGGGTCAGGTAGTCGGCACCTTAATACATGAGGATCAAAAAGGATTTATAAGGGGCAGACATATACATGAATTAACACACGAGTTGGTGGGTGCAATAGATGTGGCCAACAAGGAAAGATCTCCGCTATCTATAAACACATTCGATGCTGCCAAAGCTTTCGATAGGGTTAGTTGGTTCTATTTGCACAAAGTGTTAGAAAAATACAATCTGGGAAGCAGTTATATAGGGGCTGTAAAGACTCTATATAGGAACCCTACAGCACGTGTATTAGTAAATGGTACACTCACGAACAAAATAAATATTAGGAGGGGAACAAGACAGGGATGCCCCCTCTCCCCACTACTGTTTGACTTGTATATAGAGCCCCTAGCAAATGCATTGAGGCTAAATCAGTTGATAACCCCCTTTAGGTATAAAACATGGATTAAGAAGGTCGCACTGTATGCAGATGACCTAATGATATTCACGGACAACCTGGAAGAAACATTGCCGAACACAATAGAGGTGCTTGAAGCATTTGGGAAAATATCTGGATATCAGATAAATCAACAGAAAACGGAGGTCATGCAGTGGAACATCCAGAGTGACATCCCACTAGTGAAGCAACAGATAAGGTACCTAGGGATCCAGGTAGTAGGCGAGATTGGGAAAATCGCTCAAGTAAATTTCAACAGAGTCCTGGCAGAATCTAAGAAGCTGTTGAATGCATGGAAAAGTTTACCATTGTCCTTCCTGGGCCGCTCCAACTTAATAAAGATGATGATACTCCCCAAGTTCACATACATTTTTAACACCATACCTCTGGAATTTAGGAGAGAGTGGTTCAACAAGATACAGGGAGATATTAGTAGCTTTATCTGGGCATCAAGAGGAGTAAGAATAGCCTGGAAAAAGATTAGGAGAAGGAAGGAACACAGTGGGATTGCTAGTCCAGACATGTACCAGTACTATAGGGCCTTTCACTTTAAGAATATCAGAGTGTTGTTTAAAGAACAACAACAATACCCAACCTATTTGCAAGCCATGACAATGTCGGAAGGAAGCCATTTTCTATATAAATTTTGTAACCCAACATTTTTTTTAAAAATTAAACTAAAGACACTAGAGGCAGCTGCTAAACTATGGTATCAGGCCAGACGTACATGGAAAATCCCGTACTATAGTGACAATGCCCCAATTTGGGACTCACCAGGAACGCCAGAATGCTTAAGAGACACGTTATCGACACCGCTGAGATCAGGGGGAGTAGAGAAATGGGGTCAGATAATAACAGGGAAATCGCTAGTCGGATGGAACGAATTATCACAGCTGACCGATGGGACAATTTCTAAATTTAAATTTTACCAACTATCAAGCTGGATAAAGACTCTAGGGAAGGACGATACAGGAAATCCGGAAATAGAAACAAAAATCCAAGGGGGAGCAATGAAGAAAGAAGTAGCACATTGGTATTGGTCTTTCATATCAGCAGGAGAAGAAGATTTCGGCCTACCCATAGAGATCTGGGGGAAGGACCTGCCTACGCTGGATATACAGAATTTATGGCAAGTATCAATGTCTACATGCTGGCATATAGTCAAATCTGCTCCCTAAAAGGAATCATTTATTCACATTACATAGAGTCTATTGGACACCGAAGAAGTTGTCCAAGCTGTCGAGGGCGAGACAAAAAAGTGTCCCAAGTGTGGTGAGGAGAGAGCGGACGATGTCCATATGTTCTGGAGATGCCCCAAACTACAAGCCTTCTGGGAAGAAGTGGTTAAAACTCTCTCAGAAGTACTACAGCAGAACATAGAGGTAAGCCTGGGGCTAATTATGTTTGGGGTTAGGAATACGAACGGTAAAGGTAATAGGGAAGGACTTAGTCTAAACAAAAAACAAAATAGCTTACTATTCCTTTTAATATTATTAGCAAGGCGGGAGATATGCATAAAATGGATATATCAGGACCCGCCAACACTAGCAGAATGGGTGGGATCAGTCATTAGGACAAATAAATTTGAACGGGCATGTACACGTAGTAAGAGGTTAGAATTTTGGGACATCTGGGAAAGATATAGAGGGAGTCTGATATGCTGAAATAAAGTGATGTAAAAATATGGTCCAATGATTAAGCAAAACAGCAATAAGAGTGACCTGGAAACTGTTGGTGCAGATATCACTCTCAGAGAAGGAAGTATGGGAAGAGGTGTGGAAGAGGGGCCCAAGGGGCAGTTGGGACACCCACATGCACTAAACCACTGGGTGGAAAGTGTATGTTGGGGAAAGAGACTGGCCGATGCGGAACGAAAGCCAGGGCCCCTCGACCATGGAAAATCCTGCTCTCTCAACTAATCCTGTTTTATTGCACAATGAGGACTAAAAAAAAAAAAAAAGAAGAAAGCATCACTCAACAGACCTGCGCCCTTCTACCAAGCGCAATACGATGTGCCTAGGCACTTTTCTGGTGTCTAATGCCCAGGACATAAAGACACGCAAAGTCGAGAAGGAGGCCTCGTAGAAATCATCGCTGCCTTCATCCAGCCAGCACAAGCTGCTTTTGCCACACTCGAGAGGATGTTGAGGACTCGTTTTGAGCAAAGCATAAGTAATTAACAAAAAAACAAGAAAAATCGGTGGCTGGACTAATTCAGTCCGCATTGGCAAACAAAATCAGCACTGGCAAAAATGTTCAAGCCAGCTTCACACTGCAGGAGGCTGAGACCAGAATGCCACGGTGGCCTGACTTGGTGGAGGCATGACCGGGTGGAGGCTGGCCACCTTGCTCTGAAAGCAGTCCAAGTCTGCAGCCCCAGTCCTGCCAAGTATCACGCATCAGGCGTTAGTCCAACGCATTTCAGTGTGGTGGACCGCATCACCGCACTGAAATGCAAAATCATGCTTTATAGTGCCTTCTCTGGTGCCAAGCGGAGCGGTGCTATAATGCATGACTGAGCTGCAGCCGGCAGTCTGGCAGAGTGCGATGCTCCCATAGGCTAGAGGGATGGCTCTAGATCTGCCTGCAGCTGTACTCCGCTTGCTACAATGTTTCTATTGTAGTCGGCATGCGCATAACTGCCAACGACCTCACAGGAGTCAGCGCCCATGGCTTGACTACTAGTGAGTGCGTCAGACACAGACACAGGCTAAGGTGAGGGATGAGTCACAGGTCCCATCGTCCTGCTGAGTTCAGCTGCCGCACACGGTGCGAGCGGGCAGCATTTAATTAAGTTTTGGCTGCTCTTTAGGCGACGCTGTAATTCCGAACTGCGCAGCAGCCTGGGAGCCAGCTTCGAGCTATTTGACCCTGTTGCACTGGGGATCATGAGGAATGGATCGATTCTCGCGCCACCCCAGGACAGCCGGGCCCATGCAACGCCGGCCGCAGCTGAATTGTCTTTGTCAACAGAGCTGATCAAAGCAGCATCATGGGATCTCGCCCGCCCGGCGACTCAACCCATGACCCCAGGCCTACCTGTGGCTTACTCGAGTGAGGCAGGCCTCATGAGTCACCGGCGAACCAGTGCAGCAATATAGGAGCAGAGCTGCTGGCATCTAACTTCACGGCACCAGCGCCGATGCGGTATCACTCACATCCGCGCGCACGGATCCGATACCAGCTTGCCATCGCAGCACGTGCAGCCGAGCTCAGCTGCCATAAGAAGTCATTGGTCATCAGAATTATGTAAGTACCTGAGAGTGAGAGAGTGCCGGTATGTTTTAAAGTTAACACTTCTGTGCCATCTGTGTTTTTTTAGACAGCATGCTGCATGACACGCACTGGTGCAAGTACTCTTTGGTAGCGCAGGTGACACGCCACTGAACCATGGCCAGGGCGGTCGGCCGCGCAGCTATTTATGAATATTACTGCTCACTCTCTCAAAAAGTGTCTTTTTGAGATAATACAGCTTACAGGCTTTGAACTAGGCTATGTGTACCTCAGTCAGCCTCTGCTACTGAGGCTTGCCCTGTCCCCCTCATGTCTTATTGTGTCGTATGTTAATGGCTTAGAATAGCCATGCAACTTATTCTTAGCCTCAGGTTAATAATAAATATTGGGCGGGGCTGCGCTCCCTGCTGTAATCCGCTAATTGACTTTTATTAAACTGCTCAGTGTGTCTGTTTGAAATAAAGTAGTCTGCGGCCGGGTTGTGACCCCTAGGCTATGTGTGTACCCTTATGGGTGTAATTTCTGATATTTATGTTTCCCTCGTATTAATTGCATGATTTTGCTTGCGGAAAAAGTGTCACTCATAGTTGTTGAAATGTCACTCATAATTACGCTGAAATTATGAAAATGTCACACATAGCAATTTGAAACCTTGGCAGCTATGCAGCCCGCCGGGAACATGCAAGAGTGGCAGCCTGGCCAGGCCCTACCGACGCATAAAGACATCCTAAGCCTGGCGATACAGAATTGAGATCACGACCAATCATTCACATGAACGGGATCTGGCCCCCCAGGAGTCGAATCAAGGCTAAAAGCTGCTATTTTTATTAGACGCGAATGTGAAAGAACCGAAAGAAAAGTATTCACGTTTAAATCACACATTCGTTTCTACTCAAAGTTTTCCTGTGCATTCAAAGCAGTGAATGTTCAGTTGTAGTTTTTTTTGCCGTCTACATCTTTTAAAAAGTCTTTGGAGAGGGAGGAATAGCGGGCAAACCACTGAAATGCACAACTGAAACAAGTCCGCATTTGATCGGGCGTAAAGAAGCGAATGGGATCATGACGCCCACTGCCCTTCTCAGTCTCACGGAAATGAAACCGGAAAGGGCGCCATCAACTGAAAGGCATGCATCTCTCGAATCAGACGGCTGGAGACCCTGCAGTGAGCCAGTCTGGGGGCCTGGCAGTGACGTAGCAAGTCTACCAAACAAGGTCCGCCCTACCTGAGGGCTTGTAGCGAGGTGAACAAAGGCACCGTATAACCATGCAGAATGGGTCACCGACCTCACTAGGCCCAGGTGCCACCACCGTTTATGCAAATAATGGAGAACTAAGCACCTGAACTAGTTTTCAGAGAGAGTTTTAACTGGTCACGTGGCTTGATGAACGGCGCCGGGCCCTCAGTCGGAGAACACAGCACGTGCTCGCTTGCCTGATTGAATATGCGGCAGGTGAAATAAATGTATTATGTTTGTACATTAAAAGGTCCTAACAGGCAAAGCGTTGTTAGCTAGAAATGTGTCACGCGTCACTGGGCCACTTGGTACTTATATGCATATACGAAATAAACACATTTGACCTGTTACTTTTTATTATTTTGGGGAAAATGCTGTCCCGCCCGATTGTAAAGTGCATGCTAGACACCGGCACAGCTGGCTTGCTCATGTGCTACCCAGGTCTCAGGAAACGAGGCGTACTATCTCGCCCTTGGGTTCCTTTCAATGGGGTTTTATATGCCCATTTCAAGTGCTAATTATGACAGTCCCCACTACATCCTGTGCCATTCAGGAATGGGGCAATCACGAACCAGGCTCCGAGGGCGGTCCTAGACACCTCCAGGCTTCCTCCCCCTCAGTCGGCTACCATGATGTTACAGCTTTTTCTACTAATGTGAAATTTAAAGCGCTTCAGACTGACCGGGAGCGCTGTTAATCACCTAAGGATTTTGCTACTCAACTGGACCGCATCAAAAATTTTCAATGCTAGTTACAATGGAAATAGTAAAGCACGTTAGGCTTTACAATGAAAACTAGACAAATGTTCAAATAAAACCGGTTTACAAAAGGTTTAAGTTGTTACAGAAATGGTTAAAAATCAATTCGTCATTTAAATTAAAATAATATCATGAAGCTTAGAATAAAATGCAAATAATAAAAAAGCAGGACAGAATTGAGTTCAGCTAAATTAAAATAACCCATAAATCAGAGGTCAGACCGACAGTATCCCCTCAGGGGAGAGTGAGCCCAGCACACTCAGACAAGGGCTCCTTTTATAATGCAAAATACAATTAGAAATATACATTTGTGTAGGCGCCCCATGGTTTGGACCAATCAAATTAAAGGAGGAATAATACAGTTTCTGAAATCACGTTATTCAGCACCGTCCCCCAGATTCACTTAATGCCGTGCTCTTTATAGTTAGTGCAAATGTCGCTACTTAATATACAAGGACAAGTTCTCATGAGAATTCACTGAGGTCCCAATTGGTGTGGCGTTGGGAACACGGTCTCTTAATGAAAGTGTGCTACAGAACTTTAAAGGAAAGAAACATTCTGTACCTGGGAAAGCGACATCACATCTCAAAGCAGTGTTTACACAGGGTGAAACAGGGACAAAAAGAACTGTATGCTGAAAAGAAGGATGCAGACGGCACCAACCTTTTTGAAATTAAGGTCTACGTGTGGTAATGTTCGAATAAGCACAGTTTCCTCAATAAAGTCTTTATTTTAGTTACATGTTAATTTTCTTCTAGCGTGTTAATGCTATCACAGTGAGGTTTATAGCTAAAGTGCTGTTTAATATGGGTTCATGTTAACCCCCTTGCTATATAGATTCTAGCGCTATCAGTGACGGAAGGCCTTTTTTTCTGATTCTAATTAGCTTCTTGCCACACATCCCACACCTTTTTTCTTTTTTTAAATTAGCGGCGGTACTGTAATATAGTGTATCCCAGTTGTCTGTGGAACCAGTAGTTCTAATCCCAGTCTCACGTTTGAACAAATTGCATGAACCAGGACAAGACAGAAACAAGCATTGGCATAGCCAATAGGTCTCGCCTTTGGGACCTTATAAGTATTTAATTCTGCAGCACAATATCCTTGGTGCAACATCAACTGTTGCATGGCTAAACACTTATAATGTCCCAAAAGCGAGACCTGTTGGCTATGCCAATGCTTGTTGCAAATGGGAGCGGGCTGTATGTGATCTATATTCTTAGTGAAACTTTAGAAAAACGTTTCGCTAAAGAAAAACATTCATTGATTTTGCCAAAATTCAGTTGTGGGACATCCACCTCAAAATGTTCACTCTAAACTCAAGAAGGCGCTTCGTCATTAGTGGAAGAATTAATGGAACCACGCCCCTTAAAGGCAACTACCAGATAAAGGTATGCTCCACTTCAATGTTTCATTGTGCATTTCTGGTAAGAATGGTTTGAAGTTGCCGTTATTAAACAATTTAAAGATTCATGGCATATGTTGATTCCAGAGGTTCTCTTTTCAAAGGACAGCTCCTGCCCACGTGTCTTTTTAGTGCACACAGGTGTGTGAATGCCCCGCCCTCCGCCGTCTTCAGAGCGCACAGGAGTGCTTCCACGTGTTGTAGAGAAGGAGGGGCAAGAACGTTTGAGCAGGTAGGTTCGTGTAGAGGTGTCGGTGACAGACTGAGTTCAGCTGAAAAGTACCACATCTGGTATGACATGGACGAGGGGCAGATGTGAGAGGAGCACAGAGGGGGGACACAAGCTTCTCAGGGTACTTGACTCGAAAACACAGTCGGCGACGGCAGAGGTGAGATTCACCGAGAGCTTGGGTCCGTATGTGTGGTTCTCACTGGGGAGCCGTATCTCCACAGCTCTAATGGTGTGGAGGGGGCATGGAGACAGATGGGGTAACAAGGGTGCTGCTGGGAAGCTACACGTCTACAGCACTGGCTGCGACCGGTGCGCAGCTGACAGATTTACAAAGAGACAGAGGAGGCATGTATCTTGTGGTGGGGTGCTAAATGTGACTATAAAGCAAGGGGAAAACAAGGGCCACACAGCCTGGGAGCAGAAAGGACATTGGAGGGGAGCTGCGCTTCTAGACACTCTACAATGAGGTCAAAGGGGCACGAACTGTGGCGCAGCAGCGCAGGCCACAGGAGGTGTACGTTCATCACACCAGCAGCAGTGGGCAGATGAAAGTTATGGGCAAAGGGCTTTCCTCGATAACAGGCCAGGGCTCCTATGATATCCGCACAGGGTGCATATGTGACAGACAGCAGAGAGACTTATGGACATTTTTATAGAAATGTGTATTATGTAAAAACGTGTGAAATGTGCGCATGACGTCATGGGACATAAAGAGTTGTTTTGCAGAGCTGTAGGTCCGTAGTCACGGCCAGACAATTTTTTCAGGCTGGGCCCGAAATCCTGCAATTAGTTAGTAAACTGCAGCATTTAAAGTAAGCACATGATTTTTCTTTTTAATGTCTTCTTAAACTTGTTTTTTCGGCGAGAGTGGTCACGAGCTGTTGAAGCTGCTTTGCAATCTAACCTACATGTAACATGGACTAATCCTCATAGTCTTTCTGCGTCGAATATATAGCTCCTGGTGCCTCGCCTCCTGTCAGACAGCAGCAGTGCGCTCGCATCAGACGGAACAGCAACACAAATAAACAAACATTGGCCGCGCGGCCGTAAAAGTAACGGCCGCGCAAGCGATCGCAGGGACGCGCTCGCTCTGTGGTGGGGGAGGGGCAGAGCGAGGCGCTTGGGAGAGCGTGAGAGGAAAGCCAAATGACGCCTGGAGCATGCGAGGAATGCGCGTTACTGTGCGCACTCGCATGCTCCAGGCCAGCCCAAAAAAAAAGTGGTCGCATTTCTGCAAGCCCACTACAAAATGTCTCGCCCAGAGTCGGCGCTGAAGCGCTGGCTTTCAGGGCGAGACCTAAAAAAGCGTGCTGTGCTTCTGTTACTTAGAAACAAGAAACTACAGTATTAAGAGCTATGTAAAAGGGCTTTGTACTTAAATATCGCGTGCCCATTACTCTTGCCATTCTCGGTCACTTTTACCATGATCTTTCTCCACAGCTATAAGCACAGGCAGCTTCTAAAATGCGGCAGAGCTTCCAGTCCCTCTGAAGCAGGTCAGAAGCTTTCTCCTCTCTTCCTACAGCCTGGCAGTAATGCATCTCCAATGCCCTCTCAGCAGTGACCAGCACCTGCTCTCAGACACAGAAATACCAAGCTTCTGAGCCTGCCAGCATAAGGCACTGCCACGCATGGCCACGTGTCACTTCTTGAGAAGTTTTCTTTTAGGCAGTGTAGCAAGAAGGCATGGGTAGACAGGTTGGGAATTGGCTAGTTTAGGTGCAGGGTGGGCTTGAGAGGGTTAAGTGGGTTAGCAGCTGGGTCATGGGTCCTCTTTTCAGTAGAAGATACGTAGTTGTGGGCTAACCGCATAGTTAGTTGAGTAGTTAGCTAGGCTTTAGTTTATAGTCAGAAGTTCAATTTGTGAGCAGGATGGAGAACACAGTTATTGGAAGCACTCCAAGCCAGAGGAGGGAGGTCGTACTGACCTCCTAAAACCTGGAGTTTTGGAGTAGTCGTGGGTCCCCAGGAGCCTGTGGCCCATAAGGAGAGAGTTGATGGGGGTGGGCGGCCATGGTGTCGCCCACCTCCTGCCCCAAGGCAAAGGTTTGGAGAGCAGGGTTAGGGAGAAAGGAGTCAGGGCGTCAGTTTAGAGAAGCTAAGGAGGGGTTGCAATGGGGCCGGCCATGGCAGCAGCAGCATGCCCTACACAAATGGATAGGTCCCATGAAGCAGTGCACCCGTTGTGAGTGGCTAGGCCCCATAGAGCAGTAAGCCTCTACTGCAAGGAGGTAGCAGCGGAGGGGGAGGGAGCCATCGGACCTACTTGCGAAAGCCTCAGTGGCCAAGTCCACAGGAGTGGTAAGCTGCACGTCCCCCTCTTGGCCCGTGGTGTCAGCGTGGTGCACAGCGGCAAGCGACAGGGGGTGCTTATTTGTGGAGGTCCACAAGGACAATGAAACTGGCTTTCTGATAAAGAGTTTCCAGGGTGAAGGCTCAAAATGTGCATGCAAACACCAGATCACACATTGCGGGGTACTGGCAGGGACAAGTCACAGAGTTCAAAGGGTATCAAGACAAGCAACCTAAAACAGGGGAGGGGCAGTTCAAAACCACAAGGAAGACACCCGGGTCAGAGAGAAAGGGCTCGTACACAAGTTAAGTTGGAGCATCTACTGTGATGGCTGCAAGGGTACATGGCTGGAAGTGATGCAGAGTTGTTAAGAGTTGGGTTTTCTTTTAGGTTTAAGTAGGGATACAAAGGTCCTCAGGCAGCGTCGTGTGCTGAGAATCTGCATTCAGCAAAGCACTGCCTGCTGTAGCATGGTATAAATTGATTAAAGAGGAGAGAGTGTAGGTTGGAGGCTCGTTCGCAGACTGGCTGCTTTGTTTCAAGCACAGCTGGCTGCTTTTTTTCAAGAAGCACAGCTGGACCACAGAGGGGTTACATTTCCAAATGGATTTGCGGAGAAACCTTTATAAGGTGGGCGGCTCAACAGGTATCACAGAGGAGATCTAGTCATCAACTGGGGCTTAATGATCTAAAAATTCAAGTAAAATAGTTTGGTAAAGAGCATGCATTGGGGGGGGTGGAGCAGTATGTGACTTTGGCTACATTTCAAAATTGTTGGGTCTGCTCGGACATTCCGTTAATTCATTTGAGCAAAAATGATTTGGGAAAAATGAAAGGTTTGGACCTATTGAAGGAGATGAAACAGGATCTGGGAGAAGTGAGACGCTGCAAGCCAGATTCATCCTTGGTGTAGGCCAGTGATACTGAATGTATGGCTGATGAAAACAAATTAAACAAAAACTTGGGCTTTTTCATTCATTTGTTTCCGAATTTGCAATCTATTTTGCTCGCCTCTGCTCTCAATTTTCAAGTCCACTGATGCACCCAAACACTGACCAGTTATGAAAACAATGCAACTGAACACATTTTTTTTCATACTGTTTTATGCGAAAGAAAATAAGAAAGCAGACACCCCAGGAGGACAATGGAGAATTTCTGAAAGAGCACATAAGAGTGCAAATGAGGATTACAGTAGTCAAACAGTAGGATTCCTGTTCAAACGCATTACAAGTTAATAGTTTATGAGCTGTTGCGTTAAACTTCCAGGCATAATCAATCGTTACCCTTCTAATGTATAAGATTTAAATGCTGAACTTCACAGATAGCAGCATAAAACGTAACATTTTCAAACGTTCAGACAATTATCTTTACTAGTGAAGGCTGCACTGCAGTCAGCAAGGGATGTGACAAGAATTTCAACGCAGTCACCATACTATCAGGTTTCACTGTTAAGTCGATTAAACATCTACGAAATGGAAAGATGGGTTTAAAAAGTTGAGATACGGCAACCTAAAGTAAATTAAACTATCGGTATAATTATAGACTACATCTGAAAGTCAGCTCTGTGCCATCATGTGCCTTATACACCGGATTGATTCTAGTGCTGTGCTTAGAAAAAATATTTGGGTAATATCTTGTCCTTTAGGCCCTTCATTGGATATTCCCAATAAAGTGTGCAGTGCTCATTATGTAACCTTGGGTTAACAACTTAGATGTCTACCAGACCTAGTGCTGATAATATATACACAGTGGCCTTTGGGTCAGCCCCTTTCACCCACTTTTTTTTCAAGACCAGACTCTTGCAGCTATTGGCTTGAGATTTCATCAATCACATCTTGCCTCAGCAAGAGGGTATTTCTCTCATGTAATGCTAGTGGTCGCTGGATACATCATTCCTCTTCCAATGGAGTTCTGAACTGCAATATATAAGGGACTTTTTTTTACAAGTGAAAATTAACTTGATCATCATAGTTTTTACAACATTCAGTTTATAGTCTCATAGATAGATTTTAAGAACAAAGCAATTCTTATATTTTTCACTACAAATGTTTTGTCGGGCCTTTAGTGAGAGCCCAACCTTAAAATGGCGGCCCTATTAAGTTGTCCAATAGAGCCATCATTTTAAGGTTAGGCTCAGACTCTAGTACTGACGGGAAACGTCCTTTACATCGCGGTGATTACACCGCGATGCATTTAGAACGCTGCCATTACAACGCAAGCGTTACATCGACTTGCACTGGAGGGCGCTATAACCTAAGGAATAGTAAGATTTACTATTCCAACACCTTCCATACTGTACGTAGACTGGTGTTGGAATAGTAAATCTTACTACTCCTAAGTCCAGCGCCCTCCAGCGCAAGTCGTTGTAACGACTTGCGTTGTAAAAACTGCGATGTTACATACCGCGATCATTTTGATCGCGTTGTAACATCACATATTCAGTACTGACAAAGCATTAAAAATACATTGTGAGGCAGGATTATGTTACTTACCCTGTAAGCATCTGTTTGTGGCATGTAGTGACGTAGATTCACATGCTCTGCATGCTCCTGTCATTCAGTGTTGGGTTTGGAGTTGTGCAAGTAGTTTTTCTTCGAAGAAGTCTTTCGAGTAATGAGGTAGAGAGACGCCTCTCTGATATTGCGCATGGGCATCAACTCTTTTGTTAGATTGTTTTCCCACAGGCAGGTGAGAAAGGAGTGTAAGAAGAGTGTAAGAATAAAGATGTCCATGCTAAATGTAAATGTATGAAGGAAGTATGAAACAAGACTTCAACTGCCACAGGCGTCCAGGGAGGAGAGAAGGACGCATGTGAATGTACAGCACTACATGCCACAAACAGATGCTTACAGGGTAAGTAACAATCGGTTTGATGGCATGTGTGGCTGTAGATACACATGCTCAGCATAGACTGTAAAGCAGTCCCTCTTTAGAAGTGGTGGCTAACGTGCGGGAGTTGCAGTAGTTTGAACAAGCATTTGCAATGTAATAGGTCTCCCACTTGCGAGAGTTTAAGTTATTGGCATTGTAAATGATAATGCCTTTTATTTATGTTTTAAAAACCAAGACATAAATAAAAGGCATTGTCATTTACAATGCCAAGAGCTCAAACTGTTGCAAATGCGAGACCTATTGCATTGCTGTAACAGGAATGAAGCAATTAAAACACTCAGCCTAATTAATTGTACATATGGGAACTATTTAGGAAAAAATGCAGACTCCAACCTGCAGCAACCCAGCTCGGGTCACAAAGAAATATGCCAGGCTAATGAGCACATATTACGCTGTAGCAAGTGGATACTTCATACCAACAGTTTCCCCTGTGGACAAGCCACCCCCATTATAGACATCTGCAGCCACGCACGATGCATCTATGGCTACAGAGTGCCCAGGCGTCCTTAAAGTACTTGCACAGACGTGACTCATTCATTTGAAGCAATACCTTTACTGACAGCCCATACATTGTATTAATGTGAGCTACCTGTAAAAACAATCCCAAGATGGAGTCCATCAATCACAGACTGCTCTTTCCTCATCAGATCACCATTGGCATAAACAGAAAAGGCGCATTTTGAGCTACTCTCGTGTGGCACAAATACCTGAGGGAAATGGGCAGCTGGAGATAGTTACCACCAGTCAGAGGGGGTGCACTCGTTCCCCAGGAGGTGTTGTTACAAGGCCGCTTTCGAACTGCGACAAGTCTGACACTTAAAAACACGAGACAGCCTTGACGAGCTACATGTCAAGAGACCCTTTAGCACAACATGGCGAGCATGACTTGGCTAGCGAAAAATCACAACACATTACATTGCATGCAGTCCATATAATTATGTATCGCATGTTAAACTGTAAATTGACGTTCTTGTTACCTGAAAGCCAGAAATAAAGATCTTAAAAGTCACCTGACCAACAGAATTGCCTTCTTTCAGAGTTCAGTTACAAAGAAATAACGCAGCCTAAATCCAAGTAAAACTATATAACGTTTCCGTATGCTGGCCACCCCTAGATTTAGTGTGTTGTGAGGACTGACTTTAGGCAACGTCATTTTAAGTTTTGCACATATTCTCATTAGTAAACAAAAATGGCGTTAAATGGTTACAGAGCGTCAACGCACCACAAACAAGCGTAGATACATTACCACACAGCTCCAGAAGAGCGGGCAACGTTAGGCCTACACTGCTCACAAGTAGAATCAAGATTTAAAGCCTGTTCCCCCACAACACCAATAGAGACTGTTATATGTAAACAAAGCAATACACCAACTACACTCGGTTTACATTTTTTTTTTTTTTAAACAGTAGTGAGAACTACCAAGCTATCGCAAATCGAGTGAACAACTACATGGTTATCAAACCGGGATTACCATGAATGAGAGGTAAGAAAACAAAGAACAGAAAGTTACAAGTTTATTGAAACAAATTCCTCACTACACACGGATGGAAAACATACACTTACAAAAGGGCATTTACCAGTAAATCTCTTTAGCTAGAAAAATAAACATTAATCTACTTAGAAAACATGCATCTGACTGCTTCGTTTTTTTTTTTTTTTACCTTGAGACAAATGATTTTCCTTTCGCTCTAAAAGTTGAAAGCCGTCCAAAAAAACATGTATAAATAAACTCTAGGTATACAGGGAGCTCGATCTGTATAAAGGGATCATTCGAAATTCTGAAGCACATCACTCCATTCACACCGAGGGCACGATACAACGATCTCTCGGCACCCAGGACACGTGTCAGGTGCTACTCACTCTCTGGAAGCCGTCTTGGGTATTTAGTGGTAGGTATCGCTGCACTGACAGCATATACAGCCAAATAAAGGACAAACAAGGGTTGGTAAACAAATCTCGTTACCCACGAGGAAGAACTTAGAGTTACCCCTCAGCCCCTGCTCTACGTTATCGCAATGTCCGGCCTGTCCACACCCCCTCTGCAACACCACCATGCTACTAACCCGTGAGGGAACTGCGGTGCTGCGGGTTGCTGCCTTACTTCTTCCGGGACATGCTGGGCTTCCGATGTCCCGTCAGGATCCCAACACCACCTCCTTTCACTGTGCACATGATCGCCAGGTTGAAGGTAGCGCAAGCGAGAGGGCGGGCTCCGGGCGTGGCTATGGGGGGGGAGGGGGCTGAGCATTGAATGAAGAAGCTGAATTGGGACGACCTACTAGCTACAATGTCAGATCAAGGGTGGTCCGTAAATGAGAAGGCGGGGTCTGCTGTGCAGTGACCAGCGGCGAGAGAGCATGAGAAAAGACGGACGGAAAAGAAGGAAGCTTTCTGTACTGGCAGAGGTTCCGCATCTCTCGTACACGTCTTCTCTTTAGTGATAATATCCATGTGGCCTTTATGCTTGTCATCTGTTTAGTCATTCCCAAGCACTCATACACTAAGGGAGTGGGAGAGAAGGGGAAAATGAGCCCCTAGGTAGATCGCCGGATGTTGCCTAACGGCTAGAGCGTTCGAGTCTCGGCAGGGGCGCTAGAGATGTAGCGCGCATGACGAGCAACAGACGATGGGTGGGCGGGGCCTAAGGGAGTCAGGGCGTGCACCAACCCCACTTCCAAAGAAGCCCGACAGAAAACCAACGACTATAGATCTCGCAAGCGAGCAGCGCATGCGCTGCAACGCAGGCGAGACCTAAAAAGGGGACATAGCACTGCCTGACCTACATTGGCCTTGTTGGCGTGCAAAAACATCCACACAGTGGTTTAGTAAATGTGTGTGGGGTAGACCATGTAGCTGCTTTACAAATATCAGCTATGGGAATATTTACTAAAAATGCCATAGTTGCTCCCTTTTTACGAGTGGAATGTGCTCTGGGAGTTACAGGTAAAGATCTTTTGGCTTTAATGTAGCAAGATAAAATGCATTTGACTATCCGGATACAAGGTTGCCTTTCTGTGGTGGAGAAAAATCTACAGTTTTTGTTTTTCTGAAAGTTTTCGTTCTATCCATGTAAAACATGAGTGCTCTTTTTACATCTGCAGTATGAAGAACTCTTTCTGCTACAGAATCAGGGTTAGGGAAGAAAACTCTGAGCTGAAACCAAGACTACTTTAGGTAGAAATCTAGGATTTGTACGAAGAACCAGTTTGTCTTTATGCATTTGAAAGCTGGAATTGAGGTAGAATGGTTTGAAAATGTTGTATTAGAGCGTAAGTGGGGTAAGCTAAACGCAACTGTGTGATGAGGATTGCTTTTAAGTATGGTTGAAGTTGAGCAGGTTGAAGGTGACATTTGGGGACAATGATGGTGAACCATAAATTGTGGAGCAGGTTCACTGTAAACTGAATGTGTTGTTGACATTGTTGATGGGTGCGGTCTTTGATGAGCCAATCGTCCAGGTAAGGGAATACGTGAACGTTTTGTCGTCTTAGATGTGCTGTGACTACTGCCAAGCATTTCGTGAAAACACGAGGTGGGGTAGTGATCCCAAACAGAAGAACTTTGAATTGGTAGTGTTTTCCTGCTATGACAAACCTGTGGTATTTGAGGTAAGCAGGATGTATGGATATATGAAAGTAAGCATCCTTTAGGTCAGGTGTGGCCATAAAGTCGTCCTGTTGTAGAAGGGGAAAATGGCATCTTGTAGACTGGTCATAGAAAGTATTCTAATCGGATGTAGTGGTTGAGAGGTCTGAGGTCTAAGATTGGTGTTAGTGACCCGTCCTTTTTTGGAATCAGAGAGTATAGAGAATATACTCCTGTGTCTTGTTGATGATGGACTGGCCACTTTGAGAAGAAGGGCTTTGACCTCTTGTGTGAGAAGTGTTAGGTGACCCTGTAATAACCTGCGAGTGTGAGGTGGGATGTTGTGTGGTGTGGTAATGAGCTCCAGACAGTAGCCATGTTGGATAATGGCTAGTACCCACTGGTCTGTTGTGATGGACTCCCAGAGTGGGTGAAAAAATTGAAGTCTTACCCCGACAGGTGTTGTGTGGTCTGCGGGAAGGATTGGGTAATCACTGTTTGGCAGTGGATGTTGCTGAGGGACCCCTGCCCCTTCCTTTATTACCACGTCTGAAGGAGCCCCTGAAATAGACGGTGGATTGACCCTGCTTTTGCTGAGAAGTGGAGGCACCAGTGGTTGTTGATTTATATCCACCCTTGTAGCCAGAGCAACAAAAGGAGCCTTTAAGTGTTAGTTTGTAAGGCTCCCATAGGTTTAGCAGTGTCCTTCATTTTATCTAAGGTGGTGTCTACTTGTGGGCCAAAAAGATGTTCTTTGTTGAAGGGCACGTTGAGCACTGCTTGTTGGACTTGCGGCTTGAAGCCAGACATCTGAGCCATGCATGTCTCCTAAGGAGCACGCTTGTATTGATACCTCAAGCGGCTGTATCCACTGCATCTAGGGCACATCTTATGGAATTATTGGTGATGGCCTGACCCTCTGTAACAATTTGTTGCCCTCTTTACGATGGTCCTCAGGAAGATACTGTAGTAGCTCCTCCATTTCATCCCAATGGGCCCCATCATAACGTGCAAGAAGTGCCTAAGGATTTGGCAATGCGCCAGTGATTAGCTGCCTGCGGTGCTACTTTTTCCCCGGCTGCGTCAATACGCTTACTCTACTTTTCAGGAGGTGGCGTAGCCCCAGTTGCCTGGCTGTTCTCTTACGAGCAGTGGTGGCAACTATGGAGTCTAGTGGTACCTGACTCCATATAAATAGGGTGTCTGACGGAGCCGGTTTGCATGCTATATCTACCCATGGGGTCATAACTCGGGCAAGGACTGGCTCTTTGAAGAGGTTGTCAGCGTGTCGTAACATGCCAGGAAGCAAAGGCAAAAACGGTATCTTTGTGGGTGGATGAAAGGATATCAAAAAGGAAGTCTTATTCCAAAGACTCCTTGTGTAGCTCACCCCACGGTAAGTAGCTGCTCTAGCAAGGACCTGCTGGTAAGCACTAGCATCTTCAGGAGGGGAGGGGAGGGGCGGACTGGATAAAGATCCGGATCATTTGGTGTTATGGGATCTGTATCATACGTGTCCCATGGGTCAGGATCCCTAATGGCTCTCCCATACCCCCAGTGTTTGACCTCGGTGACCCTGGAGGTGTAGCATCAAAAGGGTCGTTATGTGGAGATGTAGGAGAAGGGGATGGTGGCAGTGGTGATGATGGTGGGAGAAGTGGTTTTGGAGGAGGAGGAGGAGGTTTATGATGATGATGATGCTATTGAGTAACTCCCGCGCTACCCTCATGATACAGACGTGGGTCGTTTATTACACCTTAGCTGAACCCTGGGTAGCTTTGGCTTTGAGCAGTCAGGCTTAAACAAAGAAACAAGGGTAAAGCATTTAGAAGTACATAAACAACAAAATACACAAGTTACTTACTTGTGTAACGATATATCTGTAAGAGACATTAGTTAGTGATAGATTCCTTACCTTAGAATATCCCCAGGCATCAGACTGGATCCGGAAAGTTTTCGTCAGCAGTACCCCTGCGCGTCGGTAGGCGTCGTCGTGCGGCTCCGCGTACGTCGCTTCCGTCGTAGTCGCCGAGATGACGTAGTCGGAGCTACTTAGACGCCCCCACGCACGCAGACGTCAGTTCTGTACACTACTTTCCGCGCCAGGAACGCAGAGCCATGCCAGAGACCGACTACTGGTGCAATAGAACTAGGGCCCTGAAAGGGACTACCTGAACCCTAGAGAACAGTTCGCAGAACGGGGAGGATGGTTGGGCGGTAAGGAATCTATCACTAACTAATGTCTCTTACAGATATATCGTTACACAAGTAAGTAACTTGTGCATCTGAAAGAGACACGTTAGTGATAGATTCCTTACCTTAGAATACATACCCAAGCAATACCAACCCCGGTGGTGGGTCTGCGAAGTGAGATTACACCAGAAAGTCACGGAGAACCGAACGGCTAAAGAAGCAGTCTCTCCGGACTCGACTGCCAAGGCAATAGTGCTTAGTGAAAGTATGCAGCGAGGCCCACGTGGCTGCCTGACAGATGTCTTGCATGGGGACACCGTGTCCCAATGCTGTAGTAGCTGCCGTTGCCCTGGTAGAATGGGAGCGCAGCCCTACCGGAGGTTCCTTTTTTAGCCAGAGTAACAGGCTTTAATACACAAGACAACCCATCGGGAGAGTGTCCGCTTGTGTACAGCTGGACCTTTCTTGGCGCCCACGTAGCCAACAAAGAGCTGGTCATCCACCCGGAACTGTTGTGTGCGGTTAAGATAGAATGAAAGCGCACATTTCGGGTCCAGACGGTGGAGCCTCTTTTCCTCTTTCGAAGGGTGCGGAGGCGGAAAGAAAGTGGGCAGAGTGACAGTTTGCCCAAGATGAAAGGCAGTGACTACTTTCGGTAGAAAGGAGGGACGTGGGCGAAGCACTACCCTGTCCGGATGAATCGCCAGGAAAGGAGGTTTACATGAAAGAGCCTGGAGCTCACTCACCCGCCTAGCGGAGGTGATGGCCACCAGGAAGACCGTTTTCAAAGTTAATAACCGCAAAGGACAGTTATGAAGAGGCTCAAAGGGAGCGCACATGTGAGAATGTGAGTATGTGAGAACCAGGTTCAAGTCCCACTGAGGCATCACAAACGGAATAGGAGGGAAAAGGTGAGTAATGCCTTTGAGAAATCTATTGACAACAGGAGACTTGAAAAGAGAGGGCTGATTAGGCAGCCTGAGAAAGGCTGAAAAGCAGCCCTTGAGAGTGCCCAGACCAGAGCCCTGCTGGGCCAAAAAGAGAAGGAACCATAGGACCTCAGAAAGAGGGGCAGAAAGGGGGTCTACAGCTTTGGCTGTGCACCATGCCACAAAGTTGTTCCACCGGTAGGCGCAGACAGTTTTAGTCGAGGGACGCCTGGCTGCCAGGATCACATTACAGACTTCAGGAGGCAAGTCAATTGGAATCAACTGTGGCCGCTCAATCTCCACGGAAGGAGGTGGAGGCTGGACAGGTTCGGGTGGAGGACCGTCCCCTGTTGCTGCGACAGAAGATCCTCCCGAAGAGGCAGCCGGATCGGGGGATCCACGCTCATACTGAGTAGCTCGGGATACCAAACTGTTTGAGCCCAGTCCGGTGCCACAAGAATGACTTGGGCCCGGGCGCGTCTGATGTTCTTTAGCACTCTGGGTAAAAGAGGTATAGGTGGAAAGGCGTACAACAGACCGCAACTCCACTCGCGACGAAAAGCGTCTCCGAGCGAGTGCCGCCTTGGAAACTCCAACGCACAGAACTGCTGACATTGCGCGTTCTCTGTGGTGTCGAATAGATCTAACGAAGGTACTCCCCACTGCTGAAAGAGACCTTGTGCCACCTCCGAGTGAAGACGCCATTCGTGATCCATTATGCACCGGCGGGTGAGTTCGTCCGCCCTGGCGTTCAAAGAACCTGCCAAGTGTTGAACCACCAGGATAACGCCCCGGCGTTCCAGCCACGTCCAGAGGCGCAGAGCCTCCTGACATAGGGTCCACGACCCCACCCCGCCTTGCTTGTTGCAGTACCACATGGCGGTGGTGTTGTTTGTGAACACCTGTACTACCCTCCCCTTGACAGAGGGAAGGAATGCTGTCAGTGCAAGTAGGATCGCCCCGAGTTCCAAAAGATTGATATGGAGGTTGGACTCCGCCGGAGAAAAGAGGCCTCTGATCTCCGCCTTTCCCATGTGGGCGCCCCATCCCAGGAGGGACGCATCCGTTACCACTGTGTGCTCCGGTTGGGGAAGGGAGAGGGATCTGCTGCTGACCCAACACTGGTCCGTGAGCCACCACTGCAAGTCCTGTGCAGTGACCTCCGAGATCTGGACGTAGTCGGACAGATTTCCCTGATGCTGCGTCCATTGGAACTGCAGGTCCCACTGCAGAGCCCACATATGCCATCTGGCATGATTGATCAGTAGGATGCAGGAGGCCAAGAGGCCCAGCAGTCTCAGTGTCTTCCTGACCGAATCCCAGGACCAGGGCTAAAAGAACAGAATCATAGCCCGAGTGTCCCGGACTCGCTGTTCGGGAGGATAAACCCGAAATTGCGCCGTGTCCAGAACCGCTCCGATGAAGAGGAGCTTCTAAGAGGGAATCAGATGCGACTTCGGCATGTTGATGAGAACCCCAGCAAATGCAGGAGGTCGGCCGTAGTCTGGAGGTGGGAGACGACTGCTTGGGGCGATCCCGCCTTCAACAACCAGTCGTTGAGATAGGGGAAGACTGAGACCCCTGATCTGCGCAGATAAGCTGCGACCACCGCCATCACTTTTGTGAACACCCGAGAACACCCGAGGGGCGCTGGTAAGGCCGAAAGGGAGCACGGTGAACTGAAAGTGCTCGTGGCCAACCGTGAACTGCAGGTAACGCCGGTGGGCCGGCAGGATGGGGATATGAAAATAAGCATCCTGCAAGTCCAACGCTACCATCCAGTCTTGCGGGTCTAGGGCAGACAAGACCTGAGTAAGCGTGAGCATTTTGAACTTCTGCTTCCGGAGGAAGCGATTGACGTTCCGGAGGTCTAAGATAGGACGCAGGCCCTAGTCTCTGTTTGGAACCAGGAAGTAGTGGGAGTAACAACCACAACCTACTTTTGGCGTCGGAACGTGCTCGATGGCGAATCCTGCTGCCCACTGGCGTACGGTGGGCCTGAAACACCGGACTGGGAAGGTTTTGAGGCAGTGGTGGCAGGGGCGGTGGTGGACCGACCCGCCCGCTGGCCCTGTGACCCAGTGCGGCGGGCCCCCTCGACTGCGGCTGCGCTGAGACTGTTGCTGCGCAGGCCGGCGGCTCTGAAAGGAACGAGTTTGTGCGCCTGGAGCTTGAAATGCAGACCCCAAGGAAGTGCGCGTGGTGGCAAGACCCAAGGACTGGGCCGTAGCCCAGGAGTCTTTAAAGCGTTCCAATGTGCTGTCACCAAAGAGGCGTGTGCCATCAAAAGGCATGTCCAACAAAGTGTTCTGGACATCCCCTGAGAAGCCAGTTGTTCTGAGCCAGGAGCTCAAGGTTTTTGGATTCCTTGTCCGGAGGTGCGGAAGGGAATGCGCTCGGAGAGGCAGAGGCCTAGACAACTAGACTCTTAGGCGTTGGGTGTTGCGTGAGAAAACTGGGGTCGCCCGGGGCCGGGCAATGGCGTCCAGGTGCCTAATAGAATATCTGTAAGTGCGTTATTAAAGGGCAGTAGCGGCTCCGCCGAGGAGGCCGCCGGCTGCAGCACTTCAGTCAGGAGATTGGTCCTGATAGGCACGGATGGGGAGCTCGAGGTTAAGAGCCTCAGCCGCCCTACGCAACACCACAGAAAAGGACCCAACCTCCTCCGGAGCTACGGAAGAAGGGGACAGTGTACCAGGGTGCGGAGAGAAATTCAGATCGCCTGGACCCTCCACATCGCCCTCCCATTCCAGCTCATCCTCACACTGAGCTGCAAGGGGGTCCTCAGACCCCTCCTAGTACTCCCCTTCGTCCACCGTCTGTTTAAGAGGCTGGTAAGGACGAGGGGCCTGGGGAAAGGGAATAAATTCCCCCTCCTGGAATAGGAATTGGGGGGTAATAGCAACGGCGTCCGGCGGCACCGAGGCCGGAGCCAACGGCGCCGCAGGGTATCGTGCCGGCGTAGCCGGGCACGGTATGGGCGCCGGAGGCGGCGCAGAGGCCGGAGCCAACGGCGCCACAGGGTATCATGCCGGCGTAGCCGGGGCCAAAGGCGGCGGCACGGGGGCAGAACCACCCAACGGGTCCACAGGGCCCGAAGGTGCTCCGGAGGGACCCGATGGGGCAATAAACGGCCCATGGCCGACAGGAATACCTGTATTTCTTCCGGAGTCGTGTACGGCCCCGGGAAAGGCGGGTAGGCCGCAGGCAACAACGGAGGCTCCACCGGAGCCGCGAGGGGAGTGACCGCCCACCCCCTCCACTGCGTCCCGCGACCGGTGAGGGGTAGATGAAGAGCGACGCCGCTACTTTGATTTGTTATGGCGCTTTGACTTACCTGCTGATGCCGACGAATGATGGTGTCGGCTCCGCGACCTGTCCCTCGATCTCCCACGGGAGCGGGACCTTGAGTGGAACCGATTGCCGGGCCTCCAACAACTTTCGGGAACGCTCCCGTAAAGCCTTCGGCGCCATGGCCGGACAATCGGGGCACGTCTTGGCATGCCCAAAGCAGAAGAGACACACGTCATGCGGGTCCGCCACCGACATGGTTCCCTACTGCACCAGAAGTCGAGTATTCGACAAAACAAGGGAGACAAGTTCCAGAAACCAAGTTAAAATATTAACTAGGAGTACCGCTCTCTCTCGGATCTGCGCTTGCTGGCGCGGAAAAAGAAAGAACTGACGTCAGCGCGTCTAAGTAGCTCAGACTACGTCATCTCGGCGATTACGACGCCAGCGACGTACGCGGAGCCGCACAACGACGCCTACCGACGTGCAGGGGTACTGCTGACGAAAACTTTCCGGATCCAGTCCGACGCCTGGGGATATTCTAAGGTAAGGAATCTATCACTAACGTGTCTCTTTCAGATAAGAAAGTCACACAACACAAAAGAAATCCAACACCAGTTTATAAAAATAGATCTTATTTTTGTGACACCAAAATTGACAAAAATCAACCGGAAGGTTCCAGAGATCTAGATTTAGAAGTAAAACATAAATCGCAGCTTTTCATTAAAAATGTAAGCAAGCATTGGCAACTACTGCAGCTAACTTTTAAAAAAGAGTTGTGTTCGAGTACTCTGGCCCGCTTAGGGTGACCAGCTTCAGCAGGGAGGTGGTCAAGGGGGTCAGTAAGGATTTGTAGGACAGTTACTTTGTCACCAAAGCAGTCTCCAGTCCAGTTCCAGGTTCTCTGAGTAAACTGCCATAAACTATAATGGAGTGGTCCTGATGCAATGGATACAGAATGTTGAAGATGCTGTAAGATTCTGAGGATGCTGTGCGGTCGACGGGGGGCTTCCTGGGGCTACTTCTCGGTACATGGTCTTGGTGGAGCAACTTTGGCCACTGAGGTCTATGTCCCTCTAAGTCCTCTTTGCTCCAGCAAAAGTCCAGCTGTCACTGGGCTACTGGTCTACGGTCACAGCGAAACCAGCAGTTCCCTTTGGTAAAGGCTGATGTCGGTCTTGGGTGACCAAACTGCACTCCATTGACTCCCAGGTCCAGCAGACTGGGCTGGTTGAGCATTGGGACTTGGTCTCCCCAGCTGTACATCGGTAGTCAGTTGCGATCAGGCAATTGTGGCTACTTACTAGCCAGGACGGGCTTCCTCAGCTTTTGTGGCCATGGTACTGTAACAGGAAGTCAGCCAACTGACTCTTGGAGTTCACCTCTTGTCTGGGGCTCAGGAGCGACTTTCTCATGCCAGGCACCACAGACAAAGACCTCTTTTCCTAGCCCAAGGATCAGTAGGTGCAGTCCAGCGGTGGGTGCATACTGTCTTACCAGGTTCAGGGAACAGCATGGCTGTCCTTTGGGCTCTTTCCAGTCCAGATGCGATGTGAGGTCTGGATGTCATATTTATGCCCAGAAAGCACCCTCAGGGAATGTGGCGGTTACTAGACAATTGGCTACCAGGACCTTTCCTGCCTGATAACGACTTCTGCAATGTATAACAAGGTGATGGATGGAATGCTTGAATTAATCTCAGCCACTGGCAATACTCGGGCTGCAGTCCAATCTATTATTTTTTGCCCACCATGCCACCTCAGTTTGGACCCAGCCAAAGGTAAATCAGTCTTGGCCCTGCTCCAATGGGAACCATCCAGCCCTAACTGCCAAGCAATGTGTGGCATCTAGCTATCCCAGAGTGCACTATTCTGCCCATTCCCAAGATGGCAGGACCACTCTATCGGCATTTGGAGCTTAGTAGCCCGCCCTAGAGGTGTTGTTACCCGAGGGCTACACATCCAAGGAAAAAAACAGTTTGGCAACTGGCCTCCTATCTCTCTCCCGGATGCCAACGAGTCTACCTGAACAAAAGAGCAGCTCCTCTCGTTTGAGTCCACAGTTTACCCTTCAAAGGCGGCTTCCCCTTTTGAAGCACACCTTTTGGGCTCACACCCTGTGAGGCTTCCTGCCAGGGAGAGCTAACACCTCCTCCAACAGCAGGCCTCTATTGTTCCTGCTCCTGGGAGTCATTCACACTTCTCGCCAGGAGGGCAGAAGGCTGTCTGATAGCCATCATCTGCGAATGGCCACTGTAAAACTTGGGCAACAGAGTGGCAACTTTCTAAAAATTAATTTTCTTTAAAAGTTACATTAAATTGGACTTGGGCATCAAGTCGAGTTTAACATAACAAATATTTCGATACCTTAAAGTACCAAGTTTAGTAGTGCCTTTCAGAAGTTAGCACAGTTGAGTTGTCCGCATCTAAAGTTGTACTCGCGATGGGACTACTAGCCTTTCCACAGTAAAAAAAAATTACAATTTGGGGTTTTTACTGTTAGGTCATATAAAAGTAAATGTCCTACTTTTTAATGCCCAGCACCCTGTACTAGGGCCCCGATAGGCCTGCTATAGGGGGTGACATAGATTAACAAGCATTGGTAAAGCCAATAGGTCTCGCCTATGCAAGAAGAGCTATTGGCATTGCCAATATTTTTTAGCCATGTTGTACTCCAGCAGGGCAAAATGTTAGTGGGGTAAGGAGAGTGGAGTGTCGTAGAGTGGAGTGTCGTAGAGTGGAGTGTTATGGGGCGTACAGTGTCATGGAGTGGTGTAAAGTGTCATGGAGGGAGTAGTATCAGAGTGGAAGAGCGTAGAGTTGAGTGGAGTGGAATGTTGTAGAGTGGTGTGGCATACAGTGTCGTGGAGTGACAGAGGGTGTTGCGTGGAATAGAGTGTTGTATAGTGGAGTGACGCAGAAAGGAGTATACTGTTGTAGAGTGCAGTGTCAAACTGGAGTAAAGAGTTGTAGAGTTGAGTGGAGAAGAGTGGCATGGAGTGGGGTGGGGTGGAGTGGAGCAGAGTGGGGTGGGGTGGAGTGGAGTACTGTGTTGTAGAATAGAGTGGAGTAAAGTGGCAAGGAGTGGCTTAGAGGGAGTTGCGTAGAGCGCCGAAGAGTGGAGTAGTGTTGTAGAGTGGAAAAGAGTGTCAAAGAGGAGTACAGTTTAATGGAGTAGAGCATCAGAGTGGAGTATCGTGGAGTGCCGTGAAGAGAGTAGACTAGAGTGAAGTGGCATAAAGTACAGTGGTGCAGAGTAGACTGGGGTAGAGTGCACTTGTTTTGAGGAAAGTGGCGTAGAGTTCATTGGCGTAGAGGATAGTGAGGTAGAGTAGATTGGTGCGGAGTAGATTGCAGTGGCATAGAGTGCAATGGGGTAGAGTGGCGCAGGGTAGGGTAGTGTAGAGTACAGTGGTGTAGAGTAGATTGTTCCAGGGTTGTGGCATGGTGTGGTGCACCATAGAGTGCAGAGGAGTAGAGTAGCATTGAGTGCAGTGGCATAGAACAGTGGCGTAGAGTGCAGTGGCGTAGAGAGCAGAGGTGCAGACTAGATTAGAGTGGCTTAGAGTGGAGTGATGCAGACTGGAGTGTCAGAGTGTAGTGGTGTCGAGTGCATTGGTATAGAGTGTAGAAGAGTGGCATACTGCAGTGGTGCAGAGTGGCGTTGAGTTTAGTGGTGGAGGGTGCAGTCTAGCAGAGTAGAGTGTCAGAGTGCAGTGGCATAGAGTACAGTGGCAAAAAGTGCAGTGGTGTATAGTAGAGTGGATGGAGTGCACTGGCATAGACTAGAGTAGAGAGGCGTAGAGAGGCGTAGAGAGGCGTAGAGTAAAGTGGCGTAGAGTAAAGTGGCGTAGAGTAAAGTGGCGTAGAGTAAAGTGGCGTAGAGTAAAGTGGCGTAGAGTAAAGTGGCGTAGAGTAAAGTGGTGCATAGTAGATTAGAGTGGTGTGGAGTGCATTAGTGTAGAGTGCAGTGAAGTAGAGTGGTGCAGAGTTAAGTATAGGGGCGTACAGTCCAGTGGTGCAGAGTAGATTGGTGCAGAGTAGATTGGCACGGAGTATAGTGGTATAGGGTGCACTGGTTGAGTAACATGGTGTAGAGTGCAGTGGCAATAGAGTGCAGCCAGCAGAGTAGAGTGCAATGGGGTAGAGTGCAATGGAGGGGCGCAGAGTAGAGTGCAGTGGTGTAGAGTGGAGTGGTGTAGAGTGGAATGGTGACGAGCGGAATAAAGTGGCATAGAGTAGATTGTTTCAGAGTTTAGTGAAGTGCCAGAGTGCAATGGTGTACAGTGCAGTGGTGCAGAGTAGATTAGAGTGGCTTAGAGTGGATTGGCGTAGAGTACAGTGATGCATAGTAGAGTAGTGTGGGGTAGAGTGCATTGGCATAGAGTAAGTGTGGAGTAGAGAGGTGTTGAGTGAAGTGGAGTGGAGTCCAGTGACGCAGTGGCGTAATGTGGAGGTGTGCAGACTACAGTGGAGTATGCATGGTGTGGTAGCACACTGCCAATACAGACAACACATCAATTGAAATGACCATTACAGTTGCATTTACCACTACCATTGCAGTTTTACTGACAAAAGTATACAGTGCACAAACGATAATGTGTGGAAACATCACCACCTAGTGTATTAATTTGTTTTGATCGTATCAAAATAATTGTTTCCATCACAGTTCAGAATTATCAAAAAGTCTGCTTCATTTGTGTTTTCCATATTCTGAAATATCTGCACAGTTCATTTAAAGATATGTAAATGTTTTGTGCTAGAAAAAAAATATACAGCATACCCAGATTAGCCAGCTAGAAAAAATAACATCCTACAGCCATTCTGCTCACATGGGTACCTAGCATGGTTGACACAAATGCTCTCACTTTGAAGTCAGAGAAAGAAAAGTAAACACCAAGCTCCCAGAAAGACAGATTCTGACATTTGACCTCGGTCTTTGAATTCACAGCAAATGTGACAAGATAAGAAAAAGATTTAAAGACCTGTTTACAGAAATCCAGTACTTGTGGAAGAATAGAGTAAATAGGTTTTGGGCAAGAGAAGTGAAACTCAAGCTGGACAACCAAAAACAAATAAAGCCAGCAAATAGAAAGCAAGCAAATGTGAGTTACAAACCACAAAGTCAATGGTAAGCTGGTAAACAATGGGCGGAATGCATTCCTAGGTTAGCTTTCTGCAGGTCCCTAAGATGTCATTAGCAAACCAGGAAGTTTGGGCTTTGCCATTAGATTAAATGGCAAAGTCAAGTTAGCAGGTTAAAACGGTTTTGCAGTGGCAGGCTGGGAGACATGTTTTCACATGGTCACATCCAGGGTGGCACAATAAGTCAGTCTTAAGCAGGCTATAATTGGTTGCAAGATGATACTGATGATGATATACAAAGACCACAGCTATGGACTGTACAATGGGAGGGTAAGCAATGGCATAAATATATTCCACATTAAGCCAACCAACAGCATCCTAACTGCCTTTGGAATTAATTTTCGTTAAGCTCAGCCTATATCTAGCTGGCAGCCATCTTTAACAAGCATTTGCAATGCAATAGGTCTCACATTTATGAGAGTTTGAGCTATTGGCAATACAATATCTTAAACGATTGCATTGCAAATATTTGTTTGATTACTAGCGCCCATGCAGCGCTTTCACATTCATGGAGGCCGCGCCCCTTTCTTTATACTAGCCGCGTCTAAAGAAAGGGGCGTGGCCGACATTAAAGTGAAACCGCGGTATGGGACCTAGTAATCAAACAAATATTTGCACTGCAATAGATTTTGCATTTGTGAGAGTTTAAGATATTGCACTGAGGCATGGGACGCTTTGACAAAAAAAGCATCTGTTTGTCAAGTTGACAAACAGATGTTTTTTGCTTTTTTTGCCATGGGCGGGCCAGTCCTTGCCCGTCACTGACCGGAGAAGGCCGGGCTGGGCCACCCCTCTGACACTTTGGATCCCAACCCCACTAAAAGGTACTGTTTCTCTGACTGTCCTCTATGTCTGGTAAGCAGGACAGCATCAGGTTTTCAACGGAGCTCTGATTGAGTCGTCCTAGCCTAATAGGACAAGTGGGGGTCACCTACTGTTGAGAAACAAAGTCTTGGACTTTTTCCAGCTGCCAGTTATCACAATCGGCTGCTGTTTGCATATACATTGCATATACATTTCCAGGACTTACTGGCACAGGTGTTTGGTTACTTGGATATTAGGTGGCCATGGGTAAGCGCAAGGTAGCTAACATCCCGCCAGCATCCGACTTTGGCCGGACAACTATTGACTCGTTTTTAGTGCGGGCAGTTAATGTGATTTCCCAAGAAATAGGTAATGTTGGTGGAGGGTCTGGGTGCGGGATTATAGGGTTGCCCAATGATGTAATACACATACCCCAAGTAACTGAGAGCCCAAGTAGGGAAGATAACTGCCTTAGAACTACAGATAGTTTGGTCAATTTAACAAACAATGTGGCAATCCTATCCCCCAGTACCATTTTCATTAACCCTCCCGCTCCAAAAAGAAAATGCAAAAAAAAAACACCCGTTATGCCCGGTGGTTACATAACAGGTGACTTATCAAAGGTAACTACAACAACCAACTTACTGAGGAATAGTTTAGTGCCACTATGTGTTAATATGAATAGGCCACAGGTTGCAGGCGCTATACCGGAATCTTTTCTCAGGGATTGCATGCGAGCGCCTGTACCTACAGCTCAAATACAGTCACAGCCCTGGATAACTAATGTAAATGGCATACATCCACTGCATGCTGATACCCTACGAGTTCCCTTATCAACAGAGGCTAGAACCGCCACTCTACCGGAAGCCAATGTTGTAGATGCCCAGGTCACTATTGACTTACCTCCAGAATGTGTCCCCTATGTAGCAGTCATAGTCAATGCCCCTCCCCCCTCCCCCTTACGGCCGGGCCAAACAGAACCCTATGACTCACTAAAGAATAGAGTGACTCACTGGCTGAATAGGAACTGCCACTTCCCAGTAAGGGATGCCGACCAACTCCTGTATGTAAGGAGTGTGTGCTGAATTGGCCCCCTGAAAAAAAACTATGCTGGGGATTGCATTATAATTAATTTTAGGGAACCTAGGTGGGATAAGGGCGTCCTTATGGAGGAGGCACATCACTTTCAATTTGAATAAAATATGTCACTCCAGCCCCTGGGTTTCTCCTATAGGCATTTCCAGCCCTCTATACCCCAGATGAGCAGATTCGGTCCAACAGTTAATTGCCCCACATCTGTACACCCTTCATTTCAATCACCGGAGGTCTCTAATAGATACCAGGTATTGAGCAGCATTCAAGATATCGATTGATGAGACAGGGAAAGATACAACGAATGTGCCTCCATTTTATGAAGGGCGGGAAGACAACACACATGATCTTTGAGGGCTATTATGAGACTACTGCTATTTTATCCGTTGCCCCTCCGTTTCCTTGTGACGATACAGCGGACCCTCCACGCACAATAGCTGTCCCACCTAACACATTACAATCTAGTAGTAGCGGCCAAGGGATGGAAGGTGGTTATAGAATTGCAACTTGAAATGTAGGAGGGTTAGCTAAAAAACAGGGTACCCTAGGGTGGACAGAGTTCATAAGTGACCTGGACATATTATGTATACAGGAAGCTTGGTGTATTGAACCCGTTTACTTTGAGGGTTTTACGACACACTGGTTGGAGGCCGAGCCATCTATGGCAGGGAGAGATAAAGGGGGGCTCACGGTTCTCATGTCGAACAAGCTCCCGGTAAACTTAGAGGAAAATAACAATTGGCCCCCATTCACTAATTTTATGGCTTACTTTTTTGGGGAAGTCAAGATATTGTTCTGGTTAATTTTTATAATAATGTTTTTAATAAAACTCGGGGTACGGTAGTATTAGCCCTTGAAGAGGGCCTGGAGACTTTGTTCAAGTCCATCACCAATATAGTTTTATACTGGTACGGGTTGGAGGTTTTAACATCACCAATAGTTTTATACTGTTATGGGTTGGATATTTTAACACTCACAAATGCCCACGTTCTGCTACACGTGTAGGTGGGGTGACTGACTAGGCTGGGGTATCTGCATTTTCCCCATAATGACTATGGTAATCAATTAAACTCTGATTACCAAGTTTGACTTGCATCTACTAGAAAACGCCTGGGACATTTATGGGGATTATATTCCAACATTCACAGGGAGGAATTCCGCTTCTGTTATTGACCATATTTTAATATCTGCCAATGCATGCAAGTGGTGCTCTGTACCACGGGTTGTTTGCCCGGGCCAGAGTGACCACAACTGTATAATTTTGTCAGAATTCTTTTGGGACAAGCACATTGTTACTACTTCTAAATGTGTCACTAACATTGTCCCAATTAGACCTAATGGGACCCGTATTAAGTGGAACGGAGTGGACCAGACCCAATTTTTTTATGAAATCTGTATTAAGGGTTATAATTATATTATGTGTTGCCTAGAAGATGTGGTTACCCCTAACCAGATACTCTAACTTTACTGGCATTACCACCCTTATAGATGCTCTCTTGACTTGCCCCAATAACAAAGGCCCTGCCAAATGCAAAGGCTGGTTCAACCATGCATATACCATTATCACCAGGGATTTGAAACTGGCTCTCTGTAAACAACCTAGAGACAACTCACTGATTAAATCACAAAGATTTAAACAAAAAGAGGCACGTTTAGTCAGGAAAAAAGAACTACAAGATGCAGCTTGGTTGAAAATGTCCCAAGTAGCGGACACAGGAGATAGTAAACTGTTTTGGGACACTGTTAATTCTCCTTTTTTAAAGGATAACTCCTTCCCCGAACTGTTGTCACATGTCACCTGTGATGTATGGGTTGTTCATTTCACTAGTATTTTTAGCCCATTAACAGTAGAAACGGTGACCACTGAAAATAAGGCACAGTTGTTACGTTCCCCATTAGCCTTGGATATTAAAACAGAAGAAGTGTTATGGGCTCTGAAGGAATGCAAAGGGGGTAAAGCCCCGGGACCAGATGGGGTCCCAGTAGATGTTTTTAAGAGTAATGCTGATTTATGGGTGCCAATTTTAACCAGAGGTTTTACACGGCTGCGGAGATTATGACTCAGCCCACATGGGGTACGTCTATTATAGTCTCCATTTTTAAGAAGGGTAATAAATCAGACCCCAAAAATTACAGGCCTATTTCATTGTTAGGTTCATCGGTGACAGTAATGAGCAAAGTCCTGCTAAAAGGATTAGAAGAATGTGCTTGGGATTGCTCAATACTTTCACCAGTCCAGTTTGGTTTTGGGAAAGGCTTGGGGACCATAGAGCAATGTGTGAATCTTGATCTTCTTATAGGCAAGTACACCTGTGCCAAAGGTGGAAGATTATATGTCTGTTTTGCTGACTTGAGCAACGCCTTCGACCTAGTAGATCACATTATCCTCTGAACTACTTTACTTGCTATGGGGGCACACAGGCCAATTATTTGTTTTCTGGCAAGATTATACGAAAATCTGGCGAGTAAAGTACGCTATGGCCCCCGAAGGAAATGCACTAATAATTTTGCAGTCAAACGTGGCATTCGGCAAGGCTGTGTACTGGCCCCTTTGCTATTTTCCTTGTTTATTAACGGGGTGGACCAGACCTTACAAGCAGTGCATGCCGATGCCCCTCAAGTGGCTGTGCGCCCCACACCTGTACTTTTGTATGCAGACGATGCTGTCCTGCTGGCCAGGACTTCGGTGGGGCTGCAACGTTTAATGGACCCCTTTGGGGATTTTATTGCTGCAAGGAAATTGACTATTAATAAAAGTAAAGCCTATACGAACGGACAGCGGACAGCTACGCCGCCCACAAGAGCGCCACCCGCAGTCACCATCACCTCATCAGATCCGCCAAAAGGGCCTCACTCAAAGACCGCCTAGACAACAACGCACACAACAGCAAAGAGCTCTTCAACATCGTGAAGGAACTCTCCAACCCCAGCTCCAACACCAACAACATCCAGCCGTCGCGAGACCTGTGCGACTCACTGGCCACCTTCTTCCACCGCAAAATCGCCGACATCCACGACAGCTTCAACACCACGACCGCCCCGGCAACCACCGAGACCACTGCCCCCACAACCACCAACCGCCTGCTCTCCTGGACCAACATCAACGACGAGGACACCAGCGAGATCATGAACACCATCCACTCCGGTTCACCGCTAGACCCGTGCCCTCACCACATCTTCAACAAAGCCAGTACAGCCATCGCGCCCCATCTCCGGAAAATAATCAACATCTCCTTCGAGACAGCAACCTTCCCGGAAAGCTGCAAGCACGCCGAGATCAACGCCTTACTCAAGAAACCCAAGTCAGACCCCAAGGACCTCAAGAACTTCCGACCCATCTCTCTGCTCCCGTTCCCCGCGAAGGTCACCGAGAAAATCATCAACAAACAACTGACCCGCTACCTCGAGGAGAACAACATCCTGGACCCTTCCCAGTCCGGCTTCCGCAGCAACCACAGCACCGAAACCGCCCTCATCGCCGCCACCGATGACATCAGGACCCTGCTAGACAACGGAGAAACAGCAGCCCTCATCCTCCTGGACCTATCAGCCGCCTTCGACACGGTCTGCCACCACACACTACGAACACGCCTTCACGACGCCGGGATCCAAGAGAAGGCCCTGGACTGGACCACATCCTTCCTTTCCGGCAGAACACAAAGCGTCCGCCTCGCCCCCTTCCGATCCAAGGCCACCAAGATCATCTGCGGCGTACCCCAAGGCTCCTCCCTCAGCCCAACGCTGTTCAACATCTACATGGCACCCCTCGCCCACGTCGCCCGACAGCACAACCTCAACATCATCTCCTACGCCGACGACACCCAGCTGATCCTCTCCCTCACCAAAGACCCTCACACCGCCAAAGCCCACCTCCACGAAGGAATGAAGGCCGTCGCCGAATGGATGAGGACCAGCCGCCTGAAGCTGAACTCGGACAAGACGGAGGTCCTCATCCCTGGTTCCAACCCTTCAGCCTGGGACGACTCCTGGTGGCCAACATCACTGGGAACAGCCCCGCCACCCACTGACCACGTACGCAACCTAGGGGTCATCCTCGACCCCACCCTCTCCATGACTAAGCAGGTCAATGCCGTTTCCTCATCCTGCTTCAACATCCTCCGAATGCTCCGCAGGATCTTCAAGTGGATCCCCACCGAAACAAGAAAAACAGTCACCCAGGCCCTCGTCACCAGCAGGCTGGACTACGGAAACGCCCTCTACGCAGGAACGACGGCTAAGCTCCTGAGACGGCTGCAACGCATCCAGAACGCCTCTGCACGTCTTATCCTCGACATCCCCCGACGCAGCCACATCACACCCCACCTGAGAGACCTGCACTGGCTCCCTGTCAACAAGAGGATAACCTTCAAGCTCCTCACCCACGCACACAAAGCACTCCACAACTCCGGACCAGCCTACCTCAACAGAAGACTCAGCTTCTACACCCCCACCCGCCAGCTCCGCTTGACCAGCCTCGCCCTCGCCACAGTCCCCCGCATCCGGAAAACGACCGCCGGCGGCAGATCCTTCTCCCACCTCGCTGCCAAGACCTGGAACACCACAATAGTACAGCCCTGCAGACGGAGGAAAATGGTTTCCTCAAACGCTTTCTCAGCCTACCCACTTCAGCTTCTTCTGAGATTATACATAGAGAAGTAGGGCTTCAGTACCTCACAGATATAGTTGCATCCCGCCCTTTAGTGCTCTGGCATTCTATATGGTCCAAAGAAGAAACTAGTTTTACAAAATCAATTATTTTAGACTGTTTTACCCTGGACAATGTCATGAAGATCCCATGGTTAAGTTATATTAGTTTATTGTACAGTAAAAAAATTTAAGATGTCCGTCCGGATTAATCCCCAACAAGTAACATCACTTAGTAAGTTGTTGATTAGAGAAACCTTTATGAATCATAGGAGGGAAGCTCGGCTTGACTGTGTGAGCAGGAAAGCAACTGTAAAGTTTTATCTAACACTTAAATCACAAGTGGGCTGTCAAGATTATTTAATTTGTATTCCCAATCTCATGCATCGTTTTGTATTAGTCAGTCACTTAGTTGCCTTTCCCAACATGAAAACCTGTCCTTTGGACACGATTCCTTGCCCATGTGATGGACAGAGTAATCAGAGCACTGTGCACTTTATGCTGTTCTGTGGCTTTTATTCTGGTTTCAGAAATTACTATTTAAAACCACTTTTGCTCGCGAACGGCAGTGGTTCGCATCTTGCCGCAGTAAAATATTTGTCCAAGCTAAACGATGCCAGGGTTTGTCTTAATGTGGCACTTTATATTATTAACACATTTAATACACGCAAAAGTATTGTTGTACCGATATGGTGACGACCCAATAATGGTTTTAAGAAATTGTATTGTTTTTTTTTAAAAACATTTTTTAAGTGTTTATTAGATGTGATTAATTTTGGCCCCATGGTCTATGTTAAGAGTTATCAGCTTTGCTTTTGTTTAACCTTGATTTGATACCATTTACGAGTAATGTAATCAGTTTTTACGTGTGTACACTAATATGGTTGTTTTGTACATACCGAATAAAGCTTTTGAATTGAATCGGGTCAGTAGTTATGTTGCGCAGGATGATTTATTTCTAAATCTATTTCTTAATAAATAGGTAGACTTGACTTTTTGTGATATTATCACAAGGCGGGAGTCTATGTTTTTTTGTCAAATAAACGTAGCCTCACACTGCCGCATGACTGAGTTAAAATGATGACCGTCACCGCCCACCCCCTCCTCCTAATTGCAAAGGGAGTGATGTTGCAGGATTGGACTTTGAAGAGGCGGGCAGCCGGGAGCCGCGGTAAACAAACACCCATGACTCGCAGCCTCCCTAGTAAGTGAGGCTGTGCCCTGCAATGGCAGCGAGCGATCAGCTGCCTGCAGCCAGTGTCGGTCATGAAGTTCTGCCCTGGGCATTGCTGCAGGCTCGAGGCTGCCGGCGAGCTGTGACCAAGTGTGTGCTGCCTCAGCCTGAGCCGGCCTTGCCCAAAAGGCCGGGGGGGGCATGCTGCTGTCTGCCGCCATTCACCCTTGCAAACCAACAGCACCAGCTGTCCTTTACTTGGGCTAATGCAGCTCATCTCTGTGCAGCAGCGGGCAGCTGCTGACAGTGGCTGCGGGGCTGGGCGGGGTACCATTGGAGGAGGCCTTCCACCTGTTGTGACTCATCTTTGTCCCGTATACAGTGCTTAATTTATGCAGGTGGTTGGTAGTGGAGGGAATTCATTTTTGGAGGCCGAGTCATTTTTCTTCCACCACATTTTGGTCAAGAGCAAGAGAGAATTACAGAAAGGGAGCAAAAAGGCAGAGGAAAATAAGGGAGCAGTGACAACTGGAGATAGTCGTTGAAATTTAACTCATAAATACACTGCAATTATGAAAATGTCACACGGCAATCTGAAACCTTGGCAGCTATGAAGGCAAGAACACATTGGTATAAAATAGGCTTTCAAGGTTATGCAATTTAACAATCTCACCAGGTGATAAAGCATTTCAAAAAGCCTCTTGTCGTTCTAATAATTCAATGTTGACAAGGAACCTTCAGAAAGCTACACAAAATGAGACAAACCTGGCGTGGTTGTTCATTCACTCGCTGGGGATCGGATTTGACTTTGTTTAGCGGATGATTGGTAACTTTGGTTACAGGCTGTTTGAAGATAGATGCAGTTTGCCTTATTGGTAATGTCGTGTTTAAGTCCGGCTTACCCTATAAAAAGATAAATCTATGTTACCATAAATCACATTCCCGCATCTGGGATATGTATCTACTGTTGCTGATATAATTATCTGCAATCAATTATTTAGCGCAAATGAAGCCAAGTTTGATTCATAAAAAGAACCTTCAGAGTTTGAAAAGCATGCGTGTAAGAAATTAACCATACTGTACAGTTGCACCAGGATTCATGTCTACGATAGAAAAAATGTAAATCTTAAAAATGAGATCACACATTTTTTCCAAGAATGTGCAGGACGTCCCACAACTTACCTGCTACCCATAGCACTTACCTCTCCGAATTTCAATGACAAAAATCTCTGTGCCACTTTCTTTTTCTATACAATGAACTGAGTTTAATAGGCGGTTAGAACAAGACTGTACTAGACTAGAAGTTGGTATGCCATTTCTTTCACAGAAATCATCTTCACGTTGCCCACTGAGCATTTCCTCACAATTTTGTTTCTAAAATAATTTCCTATGGGAGCGGTTTCTGACACAGGGCAGTTCTCTGTAGTTGGATGTAACATGGTAAATCAATGCTCAGATATCAAATTCTAGATCTTTTATCTGATCTTCTCACCGCAAGAACTGAAATAAAGTTAAAAGACCATCTTAAGCTTATTGAAAAAAGTTAAAATCATTTGACATCATTGTAAATGCCCAGCGGTCCCATCATTCTCCAGTATGCTAAAATCAACATTTAATTCATACCAAAGATTAAACTTGGAAAATCTGTTTTCTAAAATCTCCTGGGGGACAAGATGGGATTAGGTCAACAGACGTGTCTCAGAGTACTGCAAGATCAAGCTTTCGATGTTGGGTACAAGCATCTTTAAAACCATTGCCTTCTGAAGATAAAAGGATACTTCTTTGTATGTCCAAAAATGGTGGGGGCTCTTCTCTAATACTGTGCATTTCCATTGATTGTGTGCAGCGAGGGTAGCTTGCAGGGCCTTTACCAGCCCTGATGGGTCACATGCCAATGCACATGGTTTTGGCCATTTGAAAGTTTTGAATTAACGAAATAAATACTAATTACGCGCATACACCACAGATGCCTCTTGGCACTAGGAAAGGACAGCAAGAAAATAAGTGAAATAATCACAGTGTCTTATATATGGCTAGTTTACAACCGTCTTTATATTTAGACCCAAAAATAGATTTCTTTTTTTTGCGAAAGTCCGTAATCCACAATTGCACTGAGGGCACTTGGTTGTTGGTTCCATGTCTTTGAGGCTTGAACTGATAAAGACTTTCCTCCTAGTCAGCCTTTTTTGTAACCGAGAACCACTGCCCGGACCGCCATGGCAGATCGCAGGACATGCCCAAGAATATATTTGGTAATGTAGGACACGAGAGTGGGGCACCAGAGCAGTTTATCACTTTATGGGTAAGAGATAAAGCTTTAAAAATTATCCAGGAATCCAGTGCAATTTATGCCCAACTTCAGTGAATGTGCCTGAGTTTATACATTTCTAGAGCTAGCCTTACGGCTGTATTAAGCATCAGCTAAAAGCAGAACAAAAATGTTTCATGCAAGCCCAAATAGCAGGCATTCACAGTCGATCTTGGAAAGGATGGATGATGCAACTACAATAGGCCAAAACTCAAACGGGATGACTGACTTTTCCTGAGTTTAATTTGGAAGGCCATGCAGACAATACACTGTTAACCTGTGTCACCATATTGACCGGATTAAGAGGAGAAGCAAAGTTTACAAGACAGAAACAGAGACAGGGCCATATATAAACGTTCTCATTTGTGCGCATTCAATTGTAAGAAGAATTTTTGCGATCAAACAAACACCACCAGTGGTTATCCTCAGGTGCTTCGCTCAGCCTCTGTATGGTCATATGCCACAGAGCAAGGCCTTTGACCTTGTGTAATGGGGGTTTCCACTATGTTGACTCAACATTTACTCTACTGGATTCTGAAATCCAAGATGATGCCATGTATTCAGGATTTCTTAGGGTCTAGGGACTGCACATGTATCTGGATCCATGATCCCAGATACATGTGCAGCCCCTAGACCCTGCATCCACACAGTGCTAGTGCATATAATACCCAGATCTGCTTTTTTTGTCTAACAAAATATATATAGCGCATTATGCATTCTTTTTGGACTTCTTCATATTGGTCAGGGTTGATTTCCCCCCCCCACCCCCCCCTCCTAGTAGTTGCCCTTTATTTTTGCTGCAGGATCTGTGCGTAATCATAGCTGCAACAAATATCTGAGTAAAGGCCAGCAAATCAGACTGCAAGGTGCCACAGATACATTGCGGGTCCACGGATCTCAAAATGGATGAATGAAAAGAAAAAAATAAATAAAAGGATTCCTCAATAAATCCATTAAAAAAAATTTTTATTTGCTACATGCCTATCTGGGTTGTTTTTAAGTATTTACTTTAAACCTAAAGAAATATATAAAATGAACCCTTTGAAAACTGCAAGCTGTCTGTTGGCGAAAAGATAGATTGTCTACTTACAGTGGGCTAAGCGCCAGCCCTTTGGTACCATTGGTTGGCTTTATGGCATCTCATTTGCTTGCTTTTTTATTTGAAAGCCTGTGTGGGTTTACTTCCTCATCTTGTATGGTCCCTCCTCTGGAGCAAGGACACCATACTTGTACCCTCTTAATGCCCTTTTGAAGAACTAAATTCTTTTGGGGTTAAGCACTCCACGATAGAGCATGTATTTTCCAGCTGCCTCCATCGTGTACTGTTAGTCTCCCCCACTGCGCTCCGTGCTGCTCTCTCTCGCCCACGTGCTTCTTCCACATCATCTGCGTTATGCTCACCCCTCGTGTGCTTCTTCCCACATTGCTTTCTCACTTGTGTGCTCCCCCAACAAATTCATGTTCCTCTCTTGAGCCAGTATTGCTTCCCCCCATACCTTCGTGTAGCTTCTGACCCATATTGTTTTGCCTCCATATTGCTTCTTTTTCCACCCGCTCCTTCTATGTTGCTTCCCTCCACCCACACCTTTAAAAAAAACATTAACGCAACTTTTAAATCATTTCAATAACTGATCCAACTCAGATAGGTATATAAAAAGAAAAGAGGCTCTCGTGTCAATTTGTAGGCACGTGCATGTCCCTACAAAATGAGGATGGCAGAATGCTTGTTTGTAACGCAAATATCTAAAAAATGACAACTGATTTACATTGAACCACAAAAAGATCTATTCAGAGTAAATTTCTCATGTCATGCAAAGCTTGGTTTAATTCGGTTTAGATATTTTTGTTGTAGCACATAAAAAATACTATGTAAACAAATTACTCATTATGTACATCAACACAGTTTATGACTTAAGTTACTGTTTAGGATATCTCTAGGGTCAAATTTCCTTTACAATGTGCGTATGTAGTGAACTCAAGTTTAAAAAAAACATGCATGTCCATGGATCAGCATTAGGATCCACTGAACCCAAAAAAGTCTGCACACATGCATGTGGGGAAACATTGTAGATGTGAGAAAATGAATTCAGCAATTAATGGGTAAGGCCCTTCATGAAATAGCATCTACATAGTTTACAAATGTAATCTCCAACCATATCCAGTATATGTGCACCACAAAGGTCCTGTCTCTGTGCATGTGTGGAATCTGCTGATCTGGGATAGGATTCATAATTTCAAATGTTAAAAATGACAAAACATTTTATTGGTTAAGAGGTTAAATATACTTCCACTTAAGTTATATATGAGAAAAAGATCTTGCAATTTTTTTACTGACACCATTTTGTATTTGAGAGCGGAGAGACTGATGTAGTCTACTTCACATCTAATAACCTATGACTGGCCTTGGTTCTGAAGAGCAATTTCTTTTCAATAGACTGCTGGGCCATAACAACCATCACTAGTGCAGTAAGGGAAGATTGTGCTAGTATAGTGGAGGAGGATAAATTTTATGGAGCAATGAAACATAAAATCCATGGGGGGGTGGGGAATAGAGGGCGTGCACGCAAGATGGCCGCACTAGCGAGAGGCTCATGCTGCCTGGGACATATAAATCATAAAAAACCTGTCCCAAATGGATGACCACAAAGCTAAAAATTGAGGACCAGGGTCACAAACCTAGCTGCGACCCCCTATTTCCTCCATATCCTCGAATTTACCTCACCAGAGCAAGAAATGAGAAAGAACCTTCCCATGCGGAGAGGACCTGCCTGCGGACTGAGATGGCGGCGCCCTGACCGGGACATTGGGCGCTCCGCATCGGCTTCAAGTGGAGGGGTGTGCCGACAAACTTGTTGACCGTTTGGAAGAAGTGAAGGAGAGTGCCCCGACTGTTGCCGCTGCCTGGCCTGATGGGTCTTCAGATCCCGGCACTGCGGGTGAAGATGAGACTTCGCTTGCTGCAGTTACAGAGGAGCGGAGTCTGGGCCCGTGACGATCCGACCTGCGGGATGCGTCTGAGCGCGTACCACGCCACGGTACAGAGGGGCTCTCTGGGCCCGAAAGAGCCCGGACCCGAGGGAGGAAGGAGTGGATCAGGGTCAAGCGGCTCCAGAAGTGATATCGCACAGGCGGCGGGGCAGCGACTTTCACCCCACAAAGGCTGTGCAAGTAATGAAAGATACTGCAGGTCTACCGGGCATAGTCTGGACCTCAGAGGGCCGTGAGATGGCCGGATAAGTGGGTGATGTGACGGCGGACACATCGAGGCCTGAAAATATTTGAGGACCAGGCGGAGGGGCCCCTATAACCTGTTATCCCCCCCACCTAGTTAACAGAAGGAGCGAATTACCCTGGACTGTAGAACATTATAGGTCTACGATATACACTTATTGTAGGGAACGGCTGTTTCCCTGTGGACTCCTGCCGACCATGCTTCTCTGGATTTGGGATAATACGGCATCAGCAGTCACAATATGGGCAGACCGGAGGGCAAGCAGCCCAAAATGCCCTTTGAGCCCCGCAAATCTACAGAATACATCAGAACATGGCTGAAGGGGCACACACTGATCACCAGGCCCCAAAGGACGACAAGAAATCATTACTAATGACGAAGCATAGCCTCATCTCAATATAAGCCAAAATGGACACAATCTGAACCTGCATGGACTTTATAGCCCAAAAACTTGAGAAGCATGATAGTTGCATCTAAGAAGCCGAACACAGAATCTTGGAACTGGAGGATACATCTGAGGGCAGGAAGGAACAATTACTCAAACACAGAGCGCCTCCTGAAAGTGATAGCTGCCAAAAATGAAGATTTGGAGGCGTGGTCGCTCAACAACAATATACGTATCCTGGGAATTCCAGAAACTACAAATATAGGACGGATGGAGGACTATGTTGAGCGCATGCTCACGCCCATCTTCGGATCGGAGGCTTTCTCTGAGCAGTTGGTGGTGGAGCAAGCTCATCACTAGCTTGTCTCGAGATCCCCCTCCAGGATCCACCCTGCGACCCATCATCGCCAGATTGTTAAATTATCGTGACCGCGACGCCACCCTCGGCCAGGGAACAATGTCAGCTCACCTTTGAATACTCTACCATCGCCATCTATCCTATGACCACCATGGCAGTGCAGGATGCCAGGAGGAAATTTCTGCCAGTGAAAAGGAAACTATAACAAGCCATCATCGCATATCCTTTGTTGTAATCGGTACGCATCCATGTTACTCACCAGGGAAAGCAGCATTTCTTTACTAATCTACAGCATGTAGCAGACTTTTTGAAACGCATCAGCCACGGATCGCCCCAGAGTGCAGCAGCACAGTTGGCCTTCCGTCCAACATCGCCTGACAAAGACTACATTTTGGGCCTCACCTGGAAGGATCTATAGACAAATTCACAACTGCTTTGGGTGCTTCAAGAGTGATGTAATCTCACCCCGGACATACACACGCAGATGCATCACCTTATGTACTTGATGCAATAGTCGGGGTGGTCCAGAAGATGTAGTGATGACCCCACCTCCTGATAGACACCGTCACGGACACATCAGGCATTTGAGACCATTATGAGAACATTCCCGGGCATCCCCATCATTTCGGGGGGAGGAGGGGTGAACCAGCTGCGCCCTTTGGCGACACCTCATAAGGATACCCCTAATGCAAAGTTTGCTCTTTCTTTTACCTAGTACCTACCCTCTCACATCACTTTGCTCCTCTACCTTACCCTCTCTTTTCTATTACTGTAGTTCTGCTTCGCTGTTATCGTTCCCTATTCTTTCGCCTGCTGTATGTCACAACGCTGGTTCCTTCAGAGAACCCTCATCACAATATGCTAATGTGTCCCACTTATGCAGGTATTGTTGCCAATTGCATGCATGTTATTTTTCTCTTTTTCGTTGGGAGGGGCGGGTGGATTGACTCCGGCAGGTTTGGGCTGTCGTGGGCAGGGGGTGGGATGTGGACGCACTTGAGGAATTTCATGTTACATAACACTACTCGTTGTGGCCTGGTCCAGCTTTCTGTTGGCTTATCACCACTCGGTCGGTCCCTACAGGGCTTGTTTCTTGCTGACGTGATCACATGACAGATAATCCCGTGGGTACTGGATATAACTTACTGACGTGGAACGTACGAGGCCTAAGCAATCCCCGCAAACGTAGACATATATTGGCCATTCTAGAATGGCGTAATATTCACATTGCCATGTTACAGGAGACACAACTGGGCCCCTTTTCTCCTACCACCTTTGCCTCCCGATGGGCAGCTCATAGAGGTTTCACTTCCAACTCCACCTATGCCAGGGGTAAAGCGATACTCCTAAAAAAAAAATACCCCATATGTAGTGATGGGATCACGTCAGGACACACACGACTGATTCAGCCTTATGTGGGGTAAATTGGCATTGTATTCAGTCACTTTGGTGTGCTGCTATGGTCCCAATAGTGATGAACCAGACTTTTTCACTACCTCCACCCATGTTGTCTTGGAGGGGGGCGGATTTTAACACTATGATTGAGCCACACCTGGACAGGTCACACCCCTAGGCACACCACTATACCGCCGCCCATCGCCAAGTTGGCAACATCATTGCTGAGCATCACCTTTTAGATGCTTGGAGAACTCTCCACCCCTTGCAGACGGAGGGCGCATTCTATTCTGCAGTACATTCCACATGGTCTCAACTCGATTATTGGATATTTCAGGAGGGCTTGGCCCTTTGCTGTGACAAGTATTGCACCTGGCGCAAACAGTCCGATCACTCCTCGGGTGTGATGTTGCTAGTCCCCCCCCCGAAGACCCGGCACCTTACTTGTCCTGGCCCACCTCTCTTCTAGATTCCCCATTCCGGATGGAGGTGGGACAGAAGATGCAAGACTGACTTTTTGCAGTGCAACATGGATGCTGTCCCTCTGTTGGATACGGTGTGGGTGGCTTTCAAAGTCCCTATACGTGGGGAGTGCATGGCGAAGGGAGGGGAGGGGATATTACAGGAAATTCGTACCACACTACGCAGACTAGAAACTGACATCAACCAGATGGAGACGAAACTAGGTGAATCTCCAAAAGGGGATGTGCAGATAATAAAACTCAGGATTGCAATGACTGAGTGTCATGATACTACAGAGCGATAGTGTTTATTTCGTGGTATATATTTTCAGGCCGGCAGGTATGGTGAAGGTGAGAGACCTGGGAAAACACTTGCGGAACTTACCTGAAAGCCTCGTTTCGCTAACTATGGTTTAGAGATAAGGGAAGTGGACAGCACGGTCCATAGAGATACGGTCGATATACTGCAGGCATTCTCCAAATTCTATTCCACTCTATACACCACGCAGTGGAAACAACCCCTAGAGCTAGAGCCCTATATAGAGGACATAGAATTGGGATGGCTGGGGGATGCACAGCGGGAGTTCCTCTCTGCCGAGATCGAGGAAGATGAGATTTGGTCAGCAGTAATGCAGCTGCACTCTGGCCGAGCACCCCGGGCGGACGACCTTCCAGCTGATTTTTATAAAACGTATATTGGCTACTTCATCCTATCCTTAAAGCTCTATATGGGGAGGCTCGAGAAACTGGCACTTTCCCACAATCCATGCTGGAAGCACTAATCATTTCTCCACTGAAACCTGGACAGCCAGGAGAGAAGTGTGAATCGTACAGGCCACCATCATTGATAAACTGCGACGTAAGATCACTGGCCAAAGTACTAGCAAATCATCTGAGTCTGCTCATGGACTCCCTAGTCCTGCAGGATCAGTCAGGCTTCATATCTGGACGTGCGACATCACACAATCTCTGCGCCCTTTTTTCTCTACAACAGGACGTTGATCCCGAAATGGCCATGGTGGCAGTGTCTTTCTTGACACCACCAAGGCATTTGACTCCCTGAAATGAGATTCTCTCATTGGGGTCCTACGCCAAATGGGGTCCCCCTCACCCTTTCATTCCTCTCCTGGATAGAGCTATTGTATTGCCAGCTGCAAGCGAACGTGCTGATTAACCGGGTATGCTCCCCCTATTTTCCAATTTCACGAGGCACAAGGGAAGTATGCCCCCTGGTCCTCTCTTTTGTTTGATCTGGCCATAGAACCGTTGGCAGCCAAACTCTGTCAGCACCACCAGGAGTATGCGCTTCGCTACCCTACTAGGCATCTGTTGATGTCCCTCTATGCGGACAACATTTCATTATATGTTAGAGACCCCCAGACCAGTCTCAACCCCACTCTGAGGGAATTCATCAACTTCGGAGGGCGCTCAAAGATCACCATCAACTGGGAGAAATCCCAGATATTCCCCCTCACAAATGCCATACAACCATACGCTCTGGACTACCCATTGACGGTGTGGTGACTAAATCAAATATTTGGCAATCAACATTACAAAAGATAAGGCGGAACTATTGAGCTCCAACTACGGCATAACATTAGATGCCCTGACTGATGTCTAGCGCTAGATTGCTATGCCCCTCTCGCTAGCAGGGCGGATCTCATTGATAAAGATGGTTGTACTGCCAAAGCTGCTCTCTATCAATATTCCCTACAATCCCAGTCAACACTTTTTTAAAGCTCTAAAAACTCAGCTAATATGTCTGACATGGGGCGGGAGACAGCCCATGTTGAAATGGGAAGGGTGGACACAGCATTTCCCGAAGGGAGGGTTTGAGGTTCCTCATGTAGAACTCTATTTTCTATGTGCCCAAGTGCGTTTTGCAGCATATTGGTTCCGATACCCCCCCTTACATGACACATCTTGCCAGCGAACAGGGGTATATGGCTTCAAGCCCTATCTCAGAATTCTTTGGGATGCATCCTCTAGCTAGGGATGCTGACCCCTCTATGATTGCATGTACCTCAGCAGCTTGGTGGGGACTAGCCAAATATCTGCACGCTCCCATGCTGTATTCACCATTACTGGGGCTCCCCAACCATCTGGACCTCCAGGAGATGCATGAAATGGCTTGCCGACAGCTATTGCAGAAAGCTGCAGTGGCTACTTGAGGTTACCTGTATAAAAATGGCACCTTTCGTGATCGCGACACTTTTTTTAGGGGAGCCAACCCCACACCTATGGAGAGGTTATAATCATCAGTATGTCAAAGCGGTCACCCCCAAATTTCCTCATGAACATCCAATAATGCCCCCTTTATACACGCTGCTACAAAGCACTAATCCTACACCTGTGGTCTCAATGCTCCATCATAACGTTCAAACAGAACAGATGGAAATATGGAGGGACTCACGTTCGAACTAGGACAATGAGTTGGGTACAACGCTCACCGAAAAAACAATGGAGATATTGCTGCCAACAAACAGGACTGATTTCTGCAAGTAGCCGATTGCGCATTATACACTTCAAATATATCCATCGACTGTCCTATACCGCAGCTTGACTACATAAGTTTCACCTACAACCGGATGACAGATGTGACCACTGCAGGAGGGAAGTGGGAGACTCTTTACATTTAGCATGGGACTGCGAGCCGATTAGAGATTATTGGCAACTGATCTTCAAGGCCATAGAGCAGATGATTGGTTCCCCATTGCCCACTACCACGCTCATTGCATTGCTGGGTGACACTGATAAGGTCGAGGTGTCCTTCAGGAAATAGGTCTCACTCTGGCACATTAGCTAAGCAAAGGGTGGCTTGTAGATGGGGAGGGGGTGCGCCCCTAAGTTTAAGGACTGGATGCAATCTCGCATTCTGGCGGGAACAATCACTCATTTACGCAGAACTACCACCACTGGCCTCCAGGCTGAGAGATATATGGGACACCTCACAGGCATTCTTATTGAATAACACACTCGAGCAAGTGAGCGATAAACCCACTACCCGTGCTGGGCATCATACAGAGGAGGAGGGGTTGGGACTGCCTGGATAAAAACCCTGGTAGGGGTGAAAATGCATGGGGTGCATCCTTGAAATTGCTGTTGAATGTCAGTCCCTGTTGGGTGGCCTGGTGAGAGGATGGGGGAGCAAGGCTGGGGCAGACCGACAGTGGTTTGGAAAGCAATCTATCTCTATCTTTTCTATTACTGCAATGTGAATGTCACATGTTGATATAAATTGAGAAAGACAGGACTAGGCTATGGGCAGACCTCTATATCCTAAACAGTAAGAATGCGCATGAATGCAATATCTGTTATTACTGTTAACACTGGTTTTCTATTAGGAAAAATCTAATAAAGAAATAAAAAAAATAAAAAAAGAATCCATTGTATGGAGACAAAAACTTAAACGTATGAAATGTTGTACTAGTTGAGAAACTCAGTCCTTAGTCTTGGACAGATGACTTAACTCGTTCAGAACATCAAGCATTCAAAATCTCATAAGTAAACAAGAATTCTGGAAAAAAGCAGAACAGATTAAGACACTAGAGTCCCTCACTGTCAAGACTCAGGGAAAAAAAAGCGGAAGATGTGCCTCCAAATATCGGAGGCATAAAAAGCAGCACTTATTTACAGAATGACATTGTACTGTACAGAGCACAAGATACATCAGTGTAGCAAACAAAAAACATACTATTAGAATCAGTGAATGTGCAAAGAAAGCGCTTCCATACAGAACGATTTTTCGATGGCCCATTGCGTTTGAAAATAATTTTATAGTGCATATTTGCCAATAATATTTTTGGTTGGAAAATAAATTAAAAACTCCTAGAAACATTATCATATTAAAACAAAAAAGATATACTTTTTTTTTATTTATGTACATATTTCTTCATACTTACTTCTAGTCCAGGAACATACTTTTATCCATGGTCTGTAGATCCACTGCTCTTGAAGCATGGCCCATTCTCCCCTACGGGTTGGGGATTCTAAAAGTACTCCGGGTTTTTGGATTCCACTGGAGGTAATTGAGAAAACAACCAAAATGTGGCAAAACTGTGGGGTTCCTTTAAAAATAAAAAGGGGGGAAAGTTCTGTGCAAAAAAAGTTTTATTCACAAAAGGGCACCAACAAATGGTTTGCTGTGCTAATATCACTCTACCCAGTTTGCAGGAACAGGCAGAGTTAAGAAAAAAAAACTACCACACTTTTTTTTTTGCAATTTTCTAAGTGGTAATTAAGATTTCCTATTTTTGCGATTTGTGGGGGAAAGATGTGAATGAATGGGACACTTGTAAAGCGCACTACCACTCCCACAGGAGAATCTTGGCACTATGAAGGGAAAAAATGACCCAGTCAAGCATAAGGGGAACCCCAGGAAGGGATCTAACTCCAAGAATCAGAGAGTTATGTTATGTTAAGCAGCACTTGTATCGCACACAGCTACTCCAAGGAGTGTCCTGGCGCTTGCCCTGCGCGGGGAGTAACGAGACACGTCAGAGGCTGAAGAGAGCCAAGTCTTTAACTTATTTTTGAACAATACTTCAGACTCAATGCGTCTTAAGTGGTGGGGAAGCTGCCTCCATGCCTTGGTGCCTAGAACTGAAAAAGATTTACCACCTTGAGTTTTGAGTCTAAACGGAGGGGGCTCGAGACTTGTCCGGAACTTATGATTGAATCTGAAAGGTGTATGTTTCTGAAAATAGACTAAATTGTGAAATCAACAAGAAGGCTATGTTGTAGATCACTCATGGTTCCCAAAATAAAACTAATCGGTTAAATCAAAAACTAATGAAAGTAGGTAGGTAAAAAAAGAAATAGGCTGCAATTTTCTCACTTGTAATATTTTGCCGAAATGGCTGAGCTACAAAAGAAAAATAATATCATTGCGTCTGCCAAACTCTTTCAGAAGCAGGGATATGCCGGAGGCCATGCACCTGTGGGAGAGAATCCGCACTTGGAGCAAAATCTCAGCAATGAGAATTCTCATTGCTGAGATACCACCCGAGTGCGGAGACTCCCCCACGACTGCGGGACTTCTGCCACAAGAGCTGAGGCCCTTTGTGAATCAGGCCCATGGTATTTTTAGGTGGTCAAAAACATGGGATACCTAGAGCCAAGTTGCAGCTCATAATTTGTCTTTGTGTAACGACCAAGTATCATTATATAAGGTAAAATCTACTGAATGAAAACATGGGTATGAAGGAAAGCTATGCATTTTTTAAATATGACTGAGTTTAGAATAAGTGGTTATTCGTACAACTCTGAATTTGTGGTAACCAATATCATGATGCGATACAGAAGGCATTTTTCGATAATTCTTTTTCCTTGCACTCCGACATACATTTGGAAGCCAAAAATGGGAAGAAATTAAATAGATAAAATGTTCTACTATTCTGTGGTCTCAATTCTCTCAATTAAAATGGTACCCCACTTACATGGGTGGGATGCTTGCCTGTCATGGAGCAAGGCAAACAAGAAAATTTTGAACCCCCTAATATTAACATTAATAAATAATACAATTGTTCGTTTCAATAAATAACCAACAACGTATGTTTTCCTTATAAGTGTTCTTGGTAACATGCAGTATCTGTGCAAACTAATCTACTTACGATTGTTAATGTAAATAACGATAACATAATGATATGCGTATTAATTAGAATAATATTGCATGATTTTTGCTACGTAGTAAATTGTATGGTGGCAAAAGAATGTGGTTGGTAAGTAAGAAATAGCTTTATATGTCGCTTTTGCTAGGTAACACCTAACTGGGTTACGTAGAATGACGGGAGGGAAACGAAAAGGCTTATTTTTTTTATTCTTATCTATTATCTGTTTGTTTCTATGATAGTTCGTTCAAGCCTGCTAGGCCGTGCTGTAAAAATGGCTGCCTAAGCAAACAAGCTTAAATGCGCAAGCGCAAGATGGCTTCCAAGTGGAAGATAAAATTGTGAACAAAAGCATCACGTGGGTGCTTCCAAAGCCTAGGATGGAAGAGGGATCAAGGTTATGATGACCTTTTTGCCCAAGCGTGTGCCAAGGGGGACTCAGCAAAAGAGTGTGAGAACCAGAAGTGTGTCCGTGAATTGACAATGAACTGTTTAAAATGAAGTATCGGAAAGAAGATACAAAGAAAGAATGTCAATTGGATTGGTAATGTCCTGAACCCGTGAGAAAGGACAAAACTATAAACATTTTCCAGAACTGGTTTGAGCAAGGAGGGTAATGAGGAGATGTTTGCCACCCCTCCAATGGACCAATTAGAGTGAATCTCTCCCCCAAAAATGAAACATTTCTGTTTAGTAAGCTAGTATTAGGGTATAGGAGGGGCGCTGCTGTTTTTTACATTATTTTTTATTGAGCACTGGACGCTGGAGAAGCCACTGCTATTTTTCTATAGGCCTTTATATTTTTAATACGATTAATCTTTTACTCTTAAATTTGATTGAGAAAGAACGAGATTGTGGCGGAAAACCTGTATAGGTGGTCCGTCGAGGAGGCCGGTTTAGCAGGACAGACAGTCAGTTTTGGGAGTTCTATGCTGGGATCTGAATTTAACAGCTGTGACAAACTTTATTTTTCCATCTAAAAGGGTATGCACTGCAATTTCAATTTATTCCTTATAATGATAATAAATGTATTGATCTGATTAATAAAACTGATTTTATTCATGCTTATAAAATTTAGATAAACTATATTATAATTAAAACTATGAGTCTGTGGTTCTTTAGCTCAATAATAAATGTAAATGTTTCAAATGAGTTTATAGTGATTGAGCTGGTCTTAATCACCATCAACTGATTCCTACTAGTTGGTCCATCGACCAATGAGCGGAATACCTTAGAAATTTGAGAATTATCATGTTGATTTAAAAAGGTATCCCGACTCCTTCCAGCAAGTCATTAACTTTTTCTCCTAAGTAAAGGCGGATGAGTTCCAGGGAATATATGAGAGAGTGAATGTTTATGCGGTGTTAATGGGCCCCACTGTCATATTGGTATAGTTGTGAAGAAGAATGTTTTTCAACCTGGATGTCAATGCCTAGAGGAGAAGAAATTTTATTGATAGCGCTGGATCACCTGTGATAGGAATGGCCCCAAAATTATACATGGAGATATCAAGATCTTTCTCTGGAATTTCAATCTTTTCAGGGGACGTGGATAGCCATAGAATCTGGGCCCTGGGTCTGCTAGCACACAAGGAAATCCATCAATCCCAGATATTTATGAAAACTAGGCACCCAATGGAATTCAGGGTAGTGTGGCTTACATGGATTCCCAAAATGCCATGCAAACATCAAACTTTAGCTAAAAGTACAGAGTTTCCTCGGATTTCTGAGAAAGGAGGATCTTGAAGCTGTGGAGTTTGACAAAATTACTAACCTCATCTTCTTACACTTCTCCTGACAAAAGTGGTACCCCAGTTGTGTGCGTTGGCCTATTACCCTCAACAGGAACTGGTCAAAACTAAGACCATGCAAAGTCAATGTAGTGTCAAATGGTTTTCACATGGTTACAGTTTTGGTCAGTTCCCCATGACGTGCGTTTGGTCCACCCACACAGGGTTTGAGGGGGTGAAAAGGGAAGGAGTATTGGTTTTATCTCAAGAAGTGAGGTAATGCAGGGAGGCTGGAAGTGCCCAAGATTTCTGTGACAAATTTGGGAAAAATAGTACTTTTGACCAATACTTTGATTCTTTCATGGCATTCTGGGTAAGAAAACGAGCTGGAATACACACAAGCCACCACCAGCATATATTTCCTTGGATTGTTCGTTTTCAGGAATGGCCAGGGTCTGTAGGGATCCCATGCTGAAATGATGCAGCTATCCCTGTGGAAAGAAAGGAAATCAGGTACTGTAGGCATATTTTTGACATTTGCAGGGCATTATGAGTAAGAAAACAGGTTGGACTGGCGAGCCACACCATCCTGGATTCCCTTGGGTCTCTAGATTTGAGAAATGCCCACCAGGGTTGGTAGAGTTTCCAGGAAAACTGTCTGGGGTATGAAAAATTGGGGCGGGATAACTCTATGCTAGGAGGGGGTTTGGCCTCCTAACCCTTACCTTTAAAAACAATTTCACTTGGTCTTGTGGAATTTCTATCTTGGTGGGGAGATTTAAGCATACACCCATTGTCTGTCCATCCAGGAGTGGGGGTGGGGGGTGGGGATGGGAGAAACCTACCAGACCGTTTGGGGAAAAAAGTGAGAAACACGAGGTGCGGGACTTGCTGATTCTGGCACTGGGCTTCAAGCCCCCACCCCCAGACCATCTTTATTCCCCTCCCCCTTAGGGGCAGATTAGTAAATTAATTTCCAATCCCCTACCCCAGGTGCAGAAAGCCCACTAGACACCAAGGATTGATGTCCAAAAAAGAAACAGTGTGGGGCATCAGCCTGTCTTGGCATCAGGTCCTACCCACCACATAGTTCAACATTAAAAAACTTGGCATATGCTTATGGGCCGGCTAAGTGAAATTAATGCTAACCATTTGGTTCAGCAATCAAGGAGTCCACATGCTTAGTAAATCCAGAAGTAAAACAAGGTGACGGATGCAATGCTACAGGGAGGAGACCCGATTAAATGCGGTTTGCTGAACCAGAGCGGGTACTCTGACCCACGACAGAGGTAAAGGGTTTTTTTTTATTTTAAAGTTAAAATCAACCCACATTACTTCACCTTTTTGTCCCTATCCTTCACACACGTTGATTTCAGATTTGTTCACAGTGGAAACTTAAAGCAAAATATTTGTGAAGGCTCACAAATGTACAGGTTTGTGGGTATGTGTCTGTGTTCACTATATTCAGGACCTCTGTCCCAGAATGCCCACATTCCTGTCCATTACAAATGCAGAAAATCTTGCAAAGCTACTAAATTTTTGACACTCATACTCCAATTTACAATAGTATATTTCGCAAATCCAGATAAGGAAGCAGAATTTCTAAATGCAATTGTGCAAACAAGTTGTGCTCATGTGGGCCAAGCTATTGTGAACAGGCTGTAGGGTGAAGGGTAAAGCAGCCAAAGGGTTACATAATTAGATGTTCTGAATATATTTTGGGTGGCGAATTAAGACGCATGCCGTAATATCGAAGAGGTCTTCAAACACTTTTTGGGCTGAGCCATCCCCCCTTAATTATTTTAGAGCCCACCCCTCTCCCCCCTCACAAAATATTCTGGAAGCTGGTACTCTGCATCATCGATAGTCATTCCCACCCGCAGTGTCCAGGTAATATATGGCAAATAATATTAAATAAAGTAAGAGTGTTTAGTAAACTGAAGTTTTGTAGTGCCTGTGGTTGGCTGACAGATGCTTATTACAAAGTTCAAAAAGTCTCCAAGAAAATATTTTCACAAAAGATTAAAATGGCGCTTTATTTTTCACATAAAACACAAAATTTAGCATAGATTAATAAAAACACTTTCTAAACTAATGTGACGGGTGGGTCTGTTTTTCTCCACAGAGACATTAAATCTGTGGATGGATTCTTGCTACTGCCATCCTGAGGTTGTGCTCCACTTCCAGTCTTGAGCGATACTTAGTCGTTAATGCCGCAATTAATAATTCACCCACATGGCTCGAATTTGCACATTAGGCAACTGAGCCACTAGACGACATAACCAGGGCCCTGATCCTGGTAGAAAGTGATTGGGTTTACACTTTGAAGCAAGAGATTTAAAAAAATAGGACGGTTTAGCTTTCGGGGCTCACCTGCAGTAGTCGGTTCCCTTCCTGCTCCATTGTTTCTAGAGGTGTATGCAGGTATCAAGGTGAGGAAAGCCCAGCATCCTTTGTGCCTTTGTTCTCATAAGCTCCTGTCAGGGAACGCTCTGGGCCACCCTCCTTTCTGCAAAATCAGCAGAACTATGATAATTGGCTTAGTAGCTAGTGTGAAGCGAAACACTCCCTTGAAGCCAGGCATATCCCACAATAGGCAGGGAATTTGGGATTCATATTTTAGCCTGCCTTCCCAGTATAAGTATAAAAGGAATAAATATCGAATGACATCCACAAAAAATGTGTTCTAGAAATTTCCAACAGACTGTGCTAAGCAGTCCACAGCAATGGACTGGGGAAGATTTCTAAGTTCCAGGGCAGCTATCCCCCTCCTTAGGTCATGAACAAATAGCTGCTATTGAATATGGTGATTTGTTTACCGTAAAGGGTCTGTGAAACAGAAATAAAAACAGTCACTTTTGCATAAATAATGGGTGCCATCGTTATTTGAGGGTGCGCATATTTGAGAATTTTGTATGTACTTGAGAAGAGGAAACGGAGCTGTGCAATGAGAATTGAACACCACCACCCAGGCATAGCCGAAATGTCATGCCCACAGTTGTATGGAGATGAATTCCTGTGCCTGTAATCCAGAGTACATCATCAAGGATAATCCCAAGGCAGTGCCAGTTATCAGACCAAAAAGGGATGCCAATCCATAAGTCATTCAAGCATTCTTCGAGAATGGAAAGACATGGAGAAGGGTACTGACCAGGCTTATGCCGAATTAATGATACCCCTGTGCAAGATGAGAGCACATACCTCCAGAGGATGCACATAATGACCGAGCAGAGAGATGACCCCTCCACCGCCCCATGCCCTCTCCCCCTCCACCCTCCAACTTCCCGGGTGCAGATCTTCAATCTGTAGGGACCCAGCGGGTGGGAGATTGGAATCAGCACTGCATAAGGCATATGCAGGGACTGCCCTCTCGCTTCAGGCCAGTACATAAGACTTAACTGGGCAATCAAACCTCACCGAATCATGCGTCTATGAATGAATGGATACATTTGTTTCAATTAATAAAAATTGTTACAAAAGGAAGGGCGTGCTGTGTCCATCCACACACCTTCTTTGATCATTGCTAAGACATATCATTTCACTTGACAAATCAAGCAATTACACAAAACGTAAAATTAAGAGGCCATAAAGTTTGATATATATTCACTAGTTTAAAACTGATCAGCTTTTAGTCCTTGGCTCGATCTTTACATACAAGTTCTTTAAGCTGGCTTGCAAATTTCGCTAGTCTGGCCAATTCCATTGGAATCTCCAAATTAAAAAGAAGTTTCATTGCGTCTGAACAAGTACGAGTACCATATTTTAAGAACAGAAGTTTTAATAAAGTGCAACGTGCGTGGTTCAATCGGGGGCAGATGCAAACCAGGTGAGCTATAGATTCCTCGTACTGATGACACAGTCTGCAAGTGGTGACCGCCTCTAGAGATTTCCAGCGAATATTTATATCTTTTATTGGCAGTACCAGGAGTCTGACTGACAGAATTTGTTTTAAAATTGATTTGTTCAGGGCTGAGTCAAGATATGGCTGTCTCAATTTATCATTATAGGAGCTAGCTAAGAGCCCGATATTGCTGCTGGGGGACTCTATTAGCCTCATATCATCTTGCTTGGATAATAGTCTTACGTGTTTCTTTAAAATGTTTTTTAAAATGCCTGGTTGGTGGATGAAATCCCGCCAGTTGGACAGGTCAAGGTGCAGGCAAGGAGTAGGCCGTCAGCCCAAGAATTTTTTATCTTTCGTGAAGATTTCCTTTAAAATTGCTTCCTTGTATTTCGGGGGCTGAACATGCCCCTCGATACTATCGAATAATTGATGCCCAATGTTCGTAAGATTGTTTATTTAACCCAAATTCCAGCCATACCAAGGCATTCCGGACATGGGCAGGTATCTGAAAAATCTGTTTAAATGCTCGGCAATTGGCAGACTCCATGGTGTTAATTAGTGCCACAGGAAAGACTAGTTGGCCATAGGAAATTGAGGGAAGTAACTTGGCTCTTATAACCTTTCGGATTGGCTCAGATGTCGGGCTCCGCAGTTTGGAGTTGAGTTTGCAGAGGGCGAACGTCACCACTTTAGCTTTTGATTCTATGGATGCAGTGTGTGCAGTGGGCTTGCCGTTGCTCATCATCCAAACCCCCAGATAGTTGTATTTAGATGCCGTTGTTATTTTCAAGTGGCCCAGTCTCCATTGATGTTTGAGTTTGTTAGCATATTTTCCAAAGATCACTACCTTTGTTTTACTTGCGTTTGCTGTTAAATCATTTTCGCTGTTATAAATGCTTAGTGTAGCCAGTGCTCTTTGCATACCTGTCTTAGTGTGGTCCATTAAGACCATGTCGTCAGCGTACTGCATTAAAAACAGTCTAGTCAACGAAATTTTAGGAGCTAACAGGTTGGCTTTTGATATTGATTTACCAAGGTCTGCAGTATATAAATTGAAGAGCAGGGGTGCCAGTACACAGCCTTGTTTCAGCCCTCGGTCCATGTACACTTTGTTTGTTGTTGTGTTCCAGGTTAATTTCACCCATACCCAGGTTCTGGTGTAAAGGGCAATGATGGCATTTAGCAGCATATTCGGAATCCCCCAGTTTTGTAGTTTTTGCCAGAGCAGATTCCTGTTGACACAGTCGAACGCCGCAGAGTAGTCTATGAAGCATGCAAAGAGAGGATGCTGTTTTTTCTGGGTGGACTGTTCTACCAGGTACGCTAGGGCTAGAATGTGATCAAGAGTTGATGCTCCTGCCCTGAAGCAAGATTGGTAAACTGGCAATATTCCGTCCTCGTTAGCCTAGTTTTGTAAATCTTGTAAGAGGAGGCTTGCGTATCCCTTTGCCTTGATATCCAAAAGGGCCATCAGCCTGTAGTTGGTTGGATCTCCAGTGTCACCTTTTTTGTGGACTGGTTGTAATACGGAGCCTTTCCAGGCTTCAGGAATTGTTGAGTTAATCATGCAGAACTGGTATAACGGGGTGAGTATAGTTGCCCAAAATTCAGGGTCACTTTAAAAAGGTGTCCAGGTAGGCCGTTGGGCCCCGGGGCCCCGTCCCTTCTGATGTGTCTATGGTCGAGGAAAGCTTGATATGTACAGACCTGGTGATAAGGATACAAAAACAAACTGAATACCTTACAGATGTGCCATTTAATGGGGTCTGAGCATCACATCTGGTGCCAATGGTTTATTTGGTGACCTGATATCTGCATAACTATATCTGGGAGGCAGACAGACCGGTCACAGATAGATGCAGATTCGTAAATTTTACTCGGGCAACTGGATCAGTAGGATTAATAAACAAAAGAAACATCGGAGGATGGTGAGCAGAGGGGCAAGACCCACAGCAGGCTTTTAATAAACCAGTTTGTAAGTTGCCGGTTTCACTGAGACAACAGAAAAGAAACTGGAGTCCTCACAAAGTTTTGCAGTTTTATATAGTGCGAACATGACCCAAAGACATTGGATCGCATTACAGGAGCATCTTTTACATTGCAAAATTACATTCATTTTTTGTACGCACAGGGAGATTAAGTGATTTGCCCAGAATCACAGGAAGCTGAACAGACACAGAGAATTGAACCTGGTTCCCCAGCTCCAAAGTCAGCAGCTCTGGCTGTTACACCACATCCTTGCCCCTAGACAAGATATCAGGAAAATGGGTCCCGCAAAACATGCTTTCCGACACTATTGAACAATCTGTGATTATGTGGAGTATAGCCAGATGTCGCCAGCAGGAGGCCATCCACAGTTTTCCAAGAAGGCCTAGGGAACATCTACATCAGACACATATGTGATATAGGTGTTTCAAAAGGATATATACACACCGTTCTTCTCTAGCAGCATCAAGTCATTCCATTGGTAACATAGTTGTCTTATAAAGAATATCGCCTTCCAAAGATTCAGAAACAGCTTCACAAGATTGCATTTATATTTGCCCTACAAAAGAAAGTAGGACAGATGGCATATTTCATAATATTTGATTTATCAGGCTTGTGGCTCTAGGGTATTGGAGCACTTTAAACAAGCACCAAAGACTTTAACCAAGGTCAAATTCATTTTCCTTAAATAATGGGTAAATCAAGTGTTTTTGCCCAGGATGACATGATATTGAGCCGATGCCGGGACTCGAACCCGGATCCCCAGAACCAAAGTCAGCAGCTCTGGCAATGCCACAACCTCTCGTCCTCAAAACATCCAACGTTTCCACTAATATTGGGACGAAAGGAGGGAGATTTTAAAAGGTTTTTATAAAAAAAAGCTCTTAACACTTGCCCATCAGTGAATGGACTCTTCAGGAAGGATGCACCCGTTGTAAACTCCATGGAGCAAAAGGCAGTAGCTGCGAGGCTACAAACCAGGATAACCTTGAGGGGGAAGGCTTAAACAGCGAGGTGAAAGGCAGCAAACAGATGTGAAATTAAGCAACCACAAGGGAAAAGGCAGCAGTGAAGAAGTGCTGCTTTATCAGGAAAGTCAATGTTTTTTGCTGCTTTATGTATTCAAAATTTGCGGCACTTAATGGCATCTGTGCTGCTGTCTCTTCCATTGATGGGCAGTCAGTGCAGACATCCGTGCTGCAGAAACTACATGCTGATTGGCTGTTCTGAATGACTGCTTCAATCGGAGAGCCCCAACTCGAGATAAGGGTCTGCAACACGGGCAGCAAACATACTTCTGATGTGGGAAGCAACAATGGAAGATTAAATTGTGGGGTGGAGTGCGCCCCCCCCCCCTTAAGGTGATGTTTTTTTGACTAGTATGACTGGGATCCAGTTAATCAGTACTCCAGTCACTGTGCTTCCTCCATAAATTGACTATGGTAAGTACTTCTGTATCTCCACAATTGGATACTGGTGCACCCTTATAATTCCCTAGTATATGGTACTAAGGTACCCAGGGCATAGGTACACCAGGGGCCTCCCATGGGCTGCGGCATGTATTGTGCCACCCATGAGAGACCACTCACACTATAACTATAGGCCTGCCATTGCAGCCTGTGTAAGTTGGTGCTAGCACCACTTACGACAGATAAAAGTCTTCTTATATCTGAGGTCACTACACTTAAAACCTATAAGTAACTCCTAAGGCAGGCCTTTCAGTTATGAAGGCAGGGTACTGGGTTATAAGTGTGAGGGTGCCGCCCTATTGATCAGGACACCCCTACAAACCCTGGAGTAGATTCTCCAGGCTTTGAAAGCGAGGACAGCCATTTTGATACATATAGTGGCCATCCGTCATTATACAATGGCTAACTATGTAGTGGCTGAGCTGAACCTAGGCATGTTTGGTATCAAACATGTTGGAATCATACCCCGACACTGTTACCGGTGTTGGAGGTATGATTCCATGCACTGGGGGGGGGCTCCTCCAGGAAGCCCCCAGTACTCCCGTTAACAGCTAACCAGGGTCTGCCAGCAAGATAGTGCTGCTGCCGACACCAGACACGATTCTGCCCTCCAGCTGCTGAGCTCAAGCAGGGGAAGGCAGATCAATAGGTTTCCTGACACAGGGAGGTGTGACCACCTCCACCAGAGGACTTAGTGTATTGGGGCGGGGTGAGGTGGGGGCGCTTGCCAGTGTCACCAGAATGCTTTGAAGGGCACATTTTGTGCCCTCCTTGCATACTCCGGATTGAGCCACCTCCCCTCTGTCCAGCCTCTCCTCTGGGAGGGACCCCCCCTCACCCCCCAAGTCGTTCTAACCCCCTTCCTAGGGTATTTAAGGGATTGCCTGTGGGTGGATCCTCAGATTCATCGTGGGACAAGACTCAAGCCTGAAAGCACGTCACTCTTAGACTGTCTGGACACTATGACTTCACTAGACTGTGCCTAGAACCAAGACTGCATCCAGGAAGACTCCTGCTGCTCCTGGTCTTGCTGTTTTGTAAGTATCTTGCCACGTCCGTGTCTGTGCTTCTTCCAGGATCGTCAACAGACCTATGGGCATCAAGGACACCCTAAGTAATCTCCCTTAAAGTGAAGGAGTCACTCTCCTGCTTCTGCAGGCACCGCAACAAAGCTTACAGGTGCGCTGCTCCTGAAGTACCATGGACTTCGAAAGGCTCAGCAAAACAGGTGGTGGTTCTGCAACTCCCTGGAGATCCGACCTGTCCTTGCTGCAATTTTGAGGCCAGTATCCCTCGTCGGAGCTGCTGGGACTGAACCCCTGTGCACCGCGTTGACTTGCCGTTGCCAAGGCTTGTTAGCTCTGCACTCCAGAGATCTTCAGGCTATAAGAAGCTCCAGCCTCCAGCACCTCTTCCTGCCAAGATCAGCGTCTTCACGGCATCCTTTGCACCGTGGGCCTTCATCTTTAATGAGCTGCTCTAGGTCCACTTGAGACTCCTGTGCCTTCAGCCTGTAGGTCCTCATGAGGGTTGTCTTCTGCTCCAGTGGGCTCCCCTGCCTGCTCAGGGCCCGCTCTGACTCTCCTGCTTGTGGAGAGTCCCTTGGAACTTGCTGGTCCCAACGTTGCTCCTTCTTCGCTATCCACACCTGTTGCAGCTGCCAAGGCTTGTTGGTTCTCCCTCTGGGCACAGACACCCTGGTTCTCGACTTCAGGCATGGGACAGCTCGTGCACGTCTTCCTCAGCATCGCCTGGTCCTCACAGCTGCAACGACAAGGTCACCGTCATCACTCTTGCACCGTCTTCTCCAGTGGCATCTTTCCGGAAGTACTCCACTGTGGTCTACAGCGGTTCCCGACGTCACTTCGCACCTATGCACCCATGTTCCCTGGGGTAGGTATCCTGGTTCCTGGGGTATCCACGGGTGGGGTGACTCTCCAACCTTCTGTCTTCCACGGGGTTTCTTCAGGGTCCACTGGGAAGGGTCCTCCTTCAAAACTGCAACAGCGACTTTCCCGTTGACTTCTATTGAGTATGCAGCTTTGTTTCCACTCTGCACTCAGACTCTGTGGTTCCTGGGTGCTTACCTTGGGTGGTTTCTAGCGTCCCCAGCTCCTCTGAGTCTCCTGGTCCAAGTCCCAACTTCGGTCGCAGTTCGCATTCCACTTTTTTGGTATATGGTTTGGTCTCCCCTAGAGGCCAATGTATTTTGTGCTTACTTACCTGTTTACAATTTAAGTATTATTGTGTATTTGTGTTTATCTCTCTGGGTAGGAGATATACCAATGTGTTCGGGAGTGTTGCGTAATAAAATAGGCATTTTTATATATACACTGCGTGGTTCTTTTTCGTTTAACCTACACTACATGATTAGATCTGGTAAAACAAGCTGCTTCTGGATAAGCCTGAAGGCTGCTCTCGACAGCTACCACTTAGAGAGCTTTCTATGGTTGTCTAAGACCACTAAAATCACAATCAGGGTTGCTTGGATTAGTACAAGGTGAATCACTTAAATAAGTGTGCACCGTGTACTAAGCCAGCCTCCTACACCTATGCAATATGACAATGGCTTTTGAACGAAAGATTTGTACTGGGTTGGGAGGAAGCATAACCTCTGTGTCTGTGTAACGGATTTGAAAGACGTCATTCACATGCACTACAAAAGAGAAGAAATATATATTGGAGGCAAGAGGGATGGTATCAACACAATACTTTTAGCTGGAGGGCAACGTGATAATATGAAGTAGAATAGAACACACATACTACACTGTACCTACGCAAATGTGATTATTAAAGGTGCCTTTAGACCGGAGTGACATTAATGCATTACATATGCTCTCCTTCAAAGGTTTTCACAGTACATTTCAGCCTCCTTATGAATTGTTGGAAATGGCACTTTCTGCAGGGTCATCCCCAAACCTTTTGCCTTCCTCCTCTGCTTATTTGCAGAATTCCTTTTTGTTGGCTTTAGAACTCAATGCACTTTACCACTACTTAACAGTGCTAAAGTGCTTGTGCTCTCTCACTAAGACATGGCAGGATTGGCTTATACCCAATTTCCATATTTAATTTACTTATAAATCCCTAGCAAAGTGCACTACATGTGCCCATGGCGTGTAAATTGAATATATACCTTTTTTTCGCATGAGTTTACAACGCATGCCATAACAACGCGGTCGTTACAACGTCTGCGTTGTTATTTCGCACACCGTTACAACGCAAGTCGGAACAACGACTTGCTGTAGGGGGCGCTGGATGTTGGAATAGTATAATTTTCTATTCCAACTCCAGTCTGTGCGGACACTAGGGAAGGTGTTGGATTTCAAATCCAACACCTTCTGCCCCCTAACGCAAGTCGTTTTTCTGACTTGCATTGTAACGGTATGCGAAATAACGCGGTCGTTGTAACGACCGCGTTATGGCATGCATTGTTCCGCATGTGAAATAAACGCTGTTCACCGTGTAAATTAAATGCTACTAGTGTTTAAACTAGTGCGCCTGAATCACCAGTTGTACCACCCACTTAAATAGGCCTTTAAACATGCATGTCTCAGGCCTGCCATTGCAGAGCCTCTGTGTGCCGTTCAAACTGCCATTTCAGCAGGGCAAAATAAACCTTTTGCCAGGCCCAAATCTTCCTTTTTAATACATTTAAGTCTCACCTGCGGTAGGCCCCGGACAGTTGGACATGCGTTTTTGAGATTTACATGTCATGGTATTGAAAAATCTTAAATGTGTTTTTAACCACTGCAAGGCCTCTCTCTTCCATAAGGTAACATTGGGATTATCATATTACAATTTATAAGCGTAATTCCCAAATGAGAAGAGATAACTGGTTCATATTTGGTGACTCTGGACTCCGAATTTAAAATCCTAACTTATGGTAAAGTTGGATTTTAAATTACAATTCTGAAACTGCCACTTTTAGAAATTTGGCATTTTCTTGCCTTTGCCATTTGGTGCCTGCAACCTGTCTCTGGTCATGTGGCTGGGTGTAGTTGGAAGTTGGGCTTTGTGTATTCCTCCTAGACAGCCACACACAATAGGAACTTAGGTGTGACTGAATGGGACATCACTGGCAGGATGGGGGGGTAAGCAGCCCAGCCTCACTTACACCTGAATACTCTGTCCCCCATCTACAAACAAAGGGCTACATAACCTGTGCAGTTAGTCTGGAGCAGGACAGGGAAGGCAAGGCAGGGCATCGGTGAACTTCAAAGGCATGCCACTAGAAGCTTCACCCCACTTCTAAGGCACAACTGTCAGACAGACCTCTGACACCACCACTTCAGTACACTTCTGGACCTGTGGATACTCTGCGAGGAAGGTGTGCTGTGATGCTGGACTGTCACTCTGCTGGACTGCACTCTGCTGAACTTCTGCTTTGCTGTGGTGACATGCTGCCCTCTTGCCAGAGTGAGAAGGACTGGACCTGCATCTCTTGAACCCAGATCAAAGAGTGACGACAAGGGCTAGTTGGCTGGCCTCTTGATCTGAAGCCTCAGGGACATAACAGGATTCCAACAACCTTGCACCTCGACTCTGCCATCTGTAAGTATACCCTGCCAAGTGGTGCCTCCCCAGTCCTGGACCCTTGGAAATGGGCCTACGGTGCTTGCCAGTGGAACCGTTGCATCTTCTCTGTTGAGTGGTGCCTCCCTGAGCAGAACTAATGCATCACCTTGGCTGCATCACCTTGGTTACACGGCACATTGTCGCTGCTGCGTGGATTGGACTTGTCGAAGGCCCGTGTCATCCCCGCAGTCTTTGGAACTGATGCATCACACAGCACATCTCCAGCCCAGGTCCTCGTATCTCTCGTCAATGGTAGCTGAGACGATGCTGGACTCCGCATTGCCAGCTGCGCGGCGCATCCCCAACACGAGGACTTTGCATCGCAAGCCCCATTAACGAGATCCTCGACGATGATGCAATAGGACCTCTCCTCGAAGCCTCGTCAAATTTCTGAACATATGCATCGCTTCGACTGTGCAGCGCATCTTTGAAGCAGATTTATGCAAAGCTCAGTAATCAGGATTTAAGGGTCTTTGTTCAGTGGGCCTAAATGGGTCCTTGTAGCTGACCCATGCTCCATCGCGGTTGGCCTGAACTTGTGACTTTGTCACGGTCCGGCACAACCAGATACTCCTAGTTAGCGCTTTGAGGCACTATTTTGACCTAACACTTTTAAATTGAATATCTCTGGTTTTACTGATAGCATTTTTGCCTAGATTTATTTATTAAAAAATAATCTTATTTTGTCTAAACCTGATGTGGGATCTTTGTGTGGTGTTTTCATTGTTTTACTGTTTGAAGTGTTGCACAAATACTTTGTACATTGCCTCCAAGTTAAGCCCGACTGCTCTGTGCAAAGCTACCAGAGGGTGAGCACAGGTTACTTTGGGGTTTGCTTGTGCCTTACCCTAACTAGGACTGTGGTTGCTGCTTGACCAGGGCTCACACCTCAGTAAACCAACAACCCAATTCCTAATAAGTAGGTACTCCTGATGGCAGACTTTGCGTTGCATAAATGCTATTGAGAGAAAGGTCACAGTGCTTGAAATGTATGGCTAAACCAAACAAACAAAATTAGACAAATGGCAAATGGGGACTTACTAGGTCCGAACAGGTCCATCCAATCCCCTGGTTCATGTCATTTTCTCACAATTGCAGTCAGGTGCAATACATCACCAGAGAATTCAGGTTGGTGTTAATACCTCCTGTTGGAGATCAATATACTTGCCATGCATTGATTTTCACGGAGCCTGCACAGGCAACATCAGTCATGGTCTCTACAAGCAATAATTTGTTCAAGTGCTACAACAAGAGGGTAACCAACCTTGTTTTGATTTAGTGGATCGTTTCTAAATCTTAGTTTGTTCTTTTGCAATTTACTGGGCATCATCTTCCCCGTTCTGAAGTCAAAACTACTGAGATCCACAGTGTTTCCCAGGTATCTCGACAACTGGGGCTTGCTTCGGAATTTCTTCCCACTAGGACTAAAAAGAAAAAAATACTTTAATACAGTAGTATTTACAAGACTCCACAACATTCTGTAAGTACTTGGCATCGAGTCAGTGTTTTGTATTCTCAACATAAAACAATTACAGAAAAAAATGTTCATTATCAATTTCTGACAAATCTGGAAAACAAGGTTTAGAAAGTGAACATGTATGACTAACCCTTGAAAATGGTTGTCAAGTAATTATTTGAATTTTAAATGAACATGTACATGCTTTGTTTTGGCTATTGTAGCCAGAAGGCATATTCTACACTCGAAAACCATGCCTCGACTCTCGAACAATGCAACTTGCTTGCCCTTGCCGTTCCAATTCAGCTGCTGCAGTAGCACTCCTTTTCAGCCGGTCCCAGAACCCCGCCCAAAACACAGAACGAATGACCAAGCACCAGTATCCTTGGAGCAGCTAGAGAGAGAAATGACCAGGGCCATCTGGTGAATGATGTCACAATAGATCTCAGAAGCGCAGCTGACAGATAAAGCAAGGAAATATTGGTGCCTATTCATGCACATGACTGTACATTGAACAGTAATCAGAGGACAAGCATTGCCTGTCATGCCCACAGTGTTGTAGAGGAGAACACCAGAGAAATGTGTGGTGTGAAGCAAGATAAGCCACGGCCCAGAATGGATAAACCTCTGCTCTTAAAGGGAGATGAGAAGACACCTGTTGACTGAGTATGCCGATACTTCACATTCCTGGTATTTAGAATTACTCCTAAATCCCTATTCCCAATTTATTCTTCTAGAAGCAGAGAATAAATTCATGAGTCATATGATGCAGTCACATCGTATTCGATACAAAAGTAAGCAGATATGTTTTTCTTGATGCGCAGCGAACACCACAGGTGGAGCCACGTTGTTTGAAGCAGAGCTAAATGTACAATGATCAGCTGCGACATCATCAGCACATCTGCATGGTCTTATTTTTATAATAATACAATGATGACAATTTTAATGTTTTAAATATTTGATCATAGTATTAGTCCATCATGAATACTACAGAGACACACAGACTAACAACTCAGATGTCAGATTAGTGAGTGGTGATCATAAGCACAGCTACCTACCAGTGGTCAGTGGGAGAGTTGGACTAACTTTGCTAAAGGTTCCCCCCCCGGTTATCCAATTCACCATTCAATATAATAACTAAAGACTATTGAGAGCCAGGCAAAAAAGCTTGAAATTCGAGTTAAAGTAAGAATTTAAGCACAATAGTCCAAGATGTTTTTTTATACCTTAGTCATTGTTATGCTTTGAATGACGTAGGTGCCTCTTGAGTTTTGGCATGATCAATCTGAGGCAGATTTCCATAGTGTTCTTCTATACATACCCTTGAACGCCAAGTAAACAATCGCTGTTGTTTAGTCATTTAAACTTCTCATCTATTTAGCAACCCATAAATTTCTCAATGGGGTGACTATACCTGCATGTTTTACGCACATTAAACTCCATTACGGATTATAATATTATTGTATTTCTCATTCTGTTCATTACATAAAATAACACATCAAAATGTGTAATCGAAGGTGCAGCTCTCCACCTTTGTGGTCCTAGTCGATCAATGTAGGTCTATTCACGGACTCATCATACACAACAATTTACCCTTAATCCTCTTAAGGCAATCTAATTTTGTACTTGTTGCCCGTCAGAGTTATTTGATTAGTATAATCAATGAAAAGTATTTAAGAAAAAATAGGCTAGAAAAATCTGTTAATCAAAAAAACATTGTGGTTATGGACGATCTCTTACGCTTTTCTCACCAAAGGCAGAGCTTCTACAAGTAGGTCCTCCAGTAGGCCTTGCTTCTAGGCCCCTACAGATGGAAAAATTATTCTCCTTTTTTGCTCAAATAAGGGCTTATACCACTTAGGAGCCCATGGGGTTTTCTAATGGAGCAAAGTCTACCATTTAAAACACTTAAGCTCTCATTCCATTCTCTCTCCCTTCTCTGAAACCTTTCCTTCATAGTTATAGACTCCAGATGAATCTGAAAATTCAAGACCTACTTTGAAGGGATGCCATGTTCATAACACCTTTATGGCCTCAGGTTTCATCAGCACTGTCTTTCTCTTCAAAAAGAAAATACCAGCATGCGTCCTGGAATTGATCTATTCAGACTTTAAAATGGCGGGCAGCAACCTTTGAGACACCTTGTTATTGGGAAACTGAATCATCAGGGTAGACTAAGACAGGTACCTCACAATCCCCATTTTGCCGCATCACCGGCCTCTTAGAACAGTTTCCCTGGCACAGTAGACAACGGCAATACACTAGCCTCAATGTTTCGTGAAGTTAAAGCACTGCTTTGTGACCGGTTTAATGTACTCGGTGAAGGGACATCTTATTGTCTATCTCAACTATATTATCATTGTGGCCCCATCCTATAAAAAGTCCTCCCTTCACAGCAATCCAGCCACCAACTTCTTTCAGCGAGTGAGCTTTGTGATTAACTACATACTTTTTACAACTGTTCAGTTACTTGGTCAATAGTGCCACAAGCCAGTCGAGTCTGTCTGCACTTAAAAGTTGCAAAATCAAGAAGACTTTCAGCAACCCTCATGACCTTCTCATTCTTTCTGTAAGAGAATTGGCTCAAATACCGAGTCTCCTTTGGTCATTGATCCACTTTGAGGTATCAAGCTCTTCTAAATGCTCAGGAAGAGATTTTCTGATGGTTGTCCTATATTCAGACAAGGAATGACAGTACAATTTTTATATCTCCAATTTTTTGTTTTTTGACCGTGGCAGAGGCCAGTAAGGATGTGTGGCGGGCATCTCTTCAGCAATGTATGGAAAGTGAACCTCTCAATAGAGTCTTATACATAAAAATGCACAGGATCTCTTTGCCAGAACTTATACCAAAGCTTGATTTTGGACAGTATAGGTTGTAGCATCCTTCTTCAAAGAGACAATGAGCTGTGGCTATGCTAATTGCCTAGACAGGCTCGGTTTCAAAATACTTGCCGATACGGAGAGAAAACATTGGTAGCAATACCTAGACAAACTTATCTTTCCAAGCAGAACATTAGGTTTTGATTTCAAGCACCTAGCCAGCTCACATACTTTCTTCAAGACAGCTGGACCAACAGATGCCTCAAGACCTGTCTCAAGTGAGTTCCTCGTAGTGTCAACGTGATAGTCTTGAGACTTAAGCTGGCACCTGGATACAGAGACTGCCATTTGAGGGAGGGAAAGAGGAAGGAACAGAAATACAGACACATACTTCCTTTCTTCTAGGAAAAGAGGATTCCTGAATCAGTCGTTCTTGTATTCCTTCTGGGCATCTAAGGAATGACTTTCCACTCTTTAAGATAGAGACATTCACCTACCTATCTGCCTACAATTCTAATGGGTCTGACAGAGGAAGCCTATGCTCACCTCTCAAAAGACGTATAATTGGTGGCCTGGAAGAATTCTGGTATTCATGGTTTAAGCAAGAAATGTTAACTCAGTCTGCTGATCTAAATTCACAAGGCCTACTTGGAAAACGTAGGTGCTGTCAATCAGCTTCTATATGCTGCTGTATGTCAATGAGTCTGGATTCCCATAGAGTACCTTACTGAAGATGCTGGTTTTGTTAACAAACATCTTCATGGACAGCAAGGTGTCGCTTTCCATCAACCTTTAGGTTTCCATTTGTCACCACTTATCTTCTGATCAGTGTCAGTCCAACATGGATAACAGCCATAATCCGCTACTTCATGAATCGCACACACTTGTTGCAACCACCTCCCCTCCATTACAACTCCATTTAGGGTGTTAATTTTGTACTATCGCTACTGACTAGCTGGCCTTCAAATAAAGCTTTGGATCTCGAAAGACTGCCTGGAAAACTGCCAGCTCTACTTTGTCCTACTACACAGTACCTGTTAAGGCTAGATCCTTCACTTGACTGTTTGTTTTTTCCTTGCCAGATGTTCAAAATGTTTTTTAACCCAGCCTTGTGTTTTCTTCAATGCCTCAAGATTCAGGAGTACAGGAAGTTTTCCCCCTTGCTGGTCTCCATCTGAAACACCTTCAAGAAGTTTTTGAAGCGACCGTAGCTCAGTAGTTGTATGCAATTCTTCAAATGACTGCAGTGGATTTAGGTCACCGCCGTGAACACTCTGGCCACAGCGCTATTGCTTTTAAAACTTATATCTTACGAGGTAGCTAAAAATTCATCCTTAGCAATGCAGATTGGTCCTGTACTTACACCTTTATTATTTATTTTAAACCTGTAAAGCACTTCTGCGAGTGTTGTTGCTAGGCTTTGAACTTGCACAATGTTAGCACGCATGACTCAAAGTACAATGCATATTTGCCCCTCCATGTGGGGGAAATCATATTTTTCATAAAGACATGGAAGCCAATATTACCTCCCTATTTTTTGTTACCCACCCCCAATATTCTGCATCTGGTCTCCTCATTCACAGTCAATTCAGCTTAACTCCACCTGGGCAGGAATTCCGTAGGCTGAGGTTCTCCTGATGTCCTGTTAGACTGGTTGGCCATCCTTCCGGCTTCCTCACAACAAGAAATAAATAAAGAGAAACCTAGTGTGGTAGAGTTCATATTGACCTGATGTGTTTATGATGTCATTATCTTTATGACATTTTTCATATTGGAATGTTGATGCTCACAGAGTTTTAATTAAAGACACAGGCATATTATTAACAAACATCTTTCTTAAAAGTATAATTTCTTATCCAAGGTGGCACAAATCTACATTTTTCACATCTTCATTTCTCATTCAGTACAAGATTAACATTTGAGTGAATTCCAGGCTGTACTCCAGGAAGATAAATGAACAGAAATAAACATGAGACTACAACACAGCAGTGCCCAACAACTGTACAGTTTTAGCTGTACATCAAATATCCATATATCAAATATTTATCAATCATTCATGTATAATTTTTCTAATAACTTACATGATTAACAAAACAGATTTAAAACATTTAAAAACAATATTATGGGAAGCTGCAGATAGAGATTATCAGTTATTTCAATCCTTCCAAGTATATCTTCTGAAAGTTTTGAAAAAAAGGGCAATTAAAAGGTAGCACGTATACGAGATTCGGACGCATTACCGGTCATGCAGAATTCTTGGTCTTGAAGAAGTTTTTTTTATATAAACTCATTGATACAAGGTGAGAAAACAACCTAACCGGAGTATTACGTACATTACTGTAGAGTAAATATTAAGAGATTTAAGGAAATAAGGCAGTATCCCAAGACCTCGTCACTCCCCTTTATCATTGCTGTACTTCTATAAGAGGGTATTCTGCCTCCCGTGGAGAAACTTCTTCCCCAACATAATATTTTTAGGTCGAGCCTGGGCAGCGCATGCGCTGCTGTGAGGCATGCAGTATTGGAGTATGGCTTTGAGGCCCCGCCCACTCTCCGCCCATATTGGTCATTGGCTTGTGTCCTTTTCCTTCGTAAACGCTGGCTTAGGAGTCGTTAATAGGCTTGTTAGTCCCTCCGTGGTACCGCCTTGTCTTCATTTGTAACCTCCCATGGCGACTGGCCATTTTACTTCTGTTGCTACACAGTATGTCTTATTTAGTCTGTAAGCACTCTTTTCTTTAATGGGTTTCTCCTACTGCAGGCACAACATGCTTTACTTGCCATGTGCGCTTTCCCTTTCAAGCGGCCCCGGATAAGGAGGCCGCTTCTTTAAAGTGAAATGGTCTCGCATTTACAAGAGTTTGAGCTATTCCATTGTAAATGGCAATAGCTTAAACTTTTGTAAATGCGAGACCTATTGCATTGCAAATGCTTGTTCTTTGAGAGTTGACGGGCAACAGAGCTTAGGGGAAGTGCCCCTAGGGCAGTGGTCTTCAAACTTTTTGATATGTTGCTCCCCCCCTGTATGAGTCTGTTGGGGGGGCGGGGGGGCGAGATTTGCCCCCCCTCAAAAAACGTCACAATTATTCTATTAAACTGCCAATGTTTAAATAGGTCTAGACTTATTTTAACATTGCAGTTGAGTTCTGTTACCGTTTTAAAAATGCAATCAAATACATGAGTGCCAAATATACTATTTTGGTCAGGCAGGCCTTACTAATGTGTAAAAGTATCCACACTGTGGATATTAAAAATGGGGGTGGGGTTGAAGAATATCTGGAGCCCCTTCCCTTTTGGCACCTTCTCCTAGTCAGGTTGTAAATGACAAAAGATGTTGGCGATGGCCCATTACAGAGCGACTTCGAGCCACTCACACAACTTACCCTCCCCCCCGTAAACAAAGTACTGTTATCAGCATAATGGTTCTTTTGGCCAGAGCCTGGCACCTCCCTGGGATCACTTGAGGCCCTCTAAGGGGGCCTCCTCCCAGTTTGAAGGCTCTGCCTTAGGATCTCAGTCTTGACTCTGAAGGGCTCACAGTCCAAGGGCCCCGCTATTGTGTGGAGTGCCACTCCACCAATGGCAATGGAGCATATCTCTGTCAGCCACATGGAATGTCTGTGCCTCCATCCAAGGTTCTTCAGAAGTTTGTTTGAATATTTTTGCATTAGGATGGCTTTTCCTTAGCCTTAGGAGAATCGACTTTGCTGACTCAGTAGTACATTAGTCAATTTCCCTCAAGTCACTATTGTCGTCAGGTAAGATCTAGTCATCCGACACAGCCCAGAAGAGGGAGTGGTGTGGAGCGCAGGTGGGGCACACTTTTAAGAGATCATAAGATTGAAAGATTCAGCTGGAGAATAAATGGCTTAGAAAAGCTCTGGTATGCAATTGGTTCAAGTCCAAAAGTTAAAGATAATTTTCAGTGTTGGAAAAGATCAAACTTAAATTTTACTGATGGCTGGGAACGGGCTTGCTCAACCGTGAAATAGTAACTGATTTGTGTAAAATTAAGTAGAAGTAAAAAAAACACAGAAAGGTCAAAAGTGGCCTTGAGGCAAAAAGTCAGAAAATACAATTCTAGAACTGGACATAGGAAGCATCATGGAGGTCAGTGGCTCACATGGACAAACCTCAGGCTTTTCTAGGCGAAAATCTGTTTTGCGCTAGGATATACACCAGTGTTGAAACTAGTTTAGTTTCAAATACTTAATTTCAGCAGCCAGTGCCATAAAAGTGTTTGCATTAAACTAGTTTCATATTCCTCATGTTCTGAGAATTTTTTCCATTTAATTCCAGACTCCGATGGTGTAAATGAAGCATAGTATGACCCACAAACGTTTCTTTCACATAGCTCTTGGAGCCTCTCCAGCAACCATGCACTTGACGCTTCCCAAACATCTCTCATCTGCGCCATTCGCTGAATTCTGTGCATAAGAGATGGACACTCTTGAGGTATTCACTAAAAGGCTGTAGTCCTTCCTTACTGCAGTGATAAATGGGGGTGAGAGCAGGGAATTCAACAGTGGAACCATGCCCCTCTGAACTTCATTCTGCCAAACAAACCTGTCTCTGGCACTGGTTCTGCCGATGAGACTGCACCTTGCCACCTCATTGCTTCAATGTGGTTATCCATTACAATTGATAAAATTACTTGGTTTTCCATCTACAAAGTTTCAACTTGCTTTCGTCTAAAATTATCCCTCTGTATCACCAGAGGGGAATTTGACTTTGTACAATGATTTTAATGTTACATGGGTAGTGGAGAGAAAGGAAATGGGGCATCTGTTGGGCTGGTATATTGCAACAAAGAGGTGAAATGCATGCACTGTGGGATCTGTATACCCTCAACATACCCATCATAATGATCTTCATTAGCATTCCTAAAATAAGGGAGCCACAGCTACCCTCGGACAAAAATCAGTGGTAAAAGGACTTCTCCCCACACAGAAATGCATTCTCCATGCCTCGAAACTGATTTGGAATTCTCCCCAAAAGGGACGGACCTGTCTTCCATGTGGCACTAATGCTTCAGGAATGCACGCAGGTAAGAGCTCAGATCACTGCTGGACCAGTAACATTCCAATAGCAAACACACTCCAGACCAGCTTTCACCTGGGACTCTGCAGCCATGGGACAGTGGCACCTTTTCACCATTGGGGAAGGGACTGGCAAAGTCAGACACCACAGGAGCGGCCACCTCTGCACCGGACCCCTTCCACGAGCGTTAATTAACAATAATAGATCTTGGCAGCATCATGAAATGCCAACAGCGGAGAATGTTTTTGAATACGTCTGCACTAATGAGTTTTGATAGAACAGATTGCACTTTGCTACCTCTTATGAATGCCTTTTAGGGAATATAGCTTGCACGGCCTTCCATTGGGACCAACTTGGGTGGTGGGGGGCTAAACTGCGATGTGACACAACCAGGGTGTGAAAGCGTCTGTACTGTAAAATCGGCTTGAGAGTCAAGACAGCTGTATGGAAGGCTCGAATTTCTTATCTTCTCAAGTAATATCAATTGTCATACTGAGACTCGCAGTATACCTTTCTACCTGCAAAAAATCTAAAAAAAAAAAAATGTAATTCCAGCAAATGTAAAATCCCATCAAACTGGCTAAGGCAATGAATTATGCAACAATTTGGAGACTAGATCCACAGTACATCTTCGGACCATTTGAGAGCTTAATGCTCCTGCAAGTTTTATGCGACTGTAGGGACCGTGGGAGGAACACGCTGCTGCTTAATGAGCTGTCTCAATGTCTGATATTTTCAACCACACCAACTGGCGCAAAAGACTTGGTGTGCCTGGACAAATATAAACACTCCAAGAGAAAACTGATTCTGTTTCCAGGCACGGGTAACTATAGAATTTTTTTCAATAAGTAAACATTAAAGAAATGTTCTTTCAGACTCTCAGTTCCATTCGTACAAACAGCTTTGATCATTTCATATTCCAAAGCCCCTCGTCCGAAGATGAACATGATTTGGACATTAAACTACCTGGGGGGGTCCTGAGTCGTTCCCACCTCATACTTTAATATGTATTCATCACTAGGTTTATACATACAGGTTTCTTTTCTGGACATATGAAACTTTTTGAAACCAACCTGTAAGAAGCTACAAGTAGTTTGATCAGCGCAACGTTATTTCGGTACTCTTGGGGGAAACAGACAAAAAAGTAAAAGCATCATGGATGTTCAATGCTAATCTACGTGGTGGTGAATAATAACAAATTGTAAAAATAGTCACATTCAGAATTCATCTAAATGGGAGTCACTCACAGTCAGTGGCTAGTCGAAAATTCTGGCATAACTCATCAGGTCATCACCGCTTTGGACACCACTGCATTATGTCAAGGCAACGATTTCCAGACATTATCCCTCTATGCAAAATGTGAATGTGGGAGCGAGTGTACAAGCGGTGTGGATATGAGCGAGTTCACAAGCAAGTGAGCCTGTGAGCAAGCGTCCCTCATTCGTAGAGGGGAACTGACAAAATCAGTCTGTTGCAGAGATGTTTGACCTGTGCCGGCTATGTATATGGCTTAGCAGGGGAAGGTGTAAGACTTCAGACAGTATATGCTAAAGGGTATACCAGCACTAGTGGGGTGAGAATACTAGCAGACCCAGGTCTCGCATTAATTCACATATGCAGGAATCTGGGATCAATGCAGTAGGTATGTTCTGCTTTCATTGCGGTTGCACTGATTCAGTAATGGAACGCTACATGCAACAGTCCTGTTTCTACCTCTGTTTCCCTTTGCCGCCAGTAAAGTAAATGGTGTGCCACTTTAAAATTTAAAAAAAATTAAACACAATATCTTGCAGATAATTCAACACACATGACTTCAGTCGCCTTAAGGTAGCTTGATTAGTTATTTAGGGTGGCCCAACACCGAAGAAGACACATTGCGACATAAAAGTCATAATACCTACTTCATTGCTTGTAAGATGTGTTTGGTTGTTCGGCCAAGTGTGTGAAAGAGTATGTATAAATGTTTGGAAGGGTGAGTGAACGAGGTGACAGATGCATGAATGTCTAAAAGCATGACTAATGGGTGCGAGCATGGATAAATGGCTAGAAGAATGCAAGACTGTGTGTATGGACAAAAGCAGACAGGATACAACTACCTTATAGGTTGATACTTCAACAGAAGGGACAATTACGGCACACCCAGAACTTACTAATATTATACTAATGCGAGCCTCACATAAGGTCTGAACACCACTGAACCTACAATACACAAACAATGACCGCCATTATGCCGGTGAAAGAATTATGCATGAGTGACCACCATCACGTCATTGGTGTCCAGAGTATGCCAAGAATTATCATATGGCAAGAATTATCATATGCCATGGCCAATATTGTGCCTGTGGTGAGTGCAAACATTCCACTGATGCGCACATTTTGACAATTCCCACCATTGTACAAAAATTTGCCATCATTAATGCTAGATCCAGCATCATGCCAAAAGTGAGAACCATCATGTCATCGGTGTCTACCATATGTAAAGTAATATCACCATTTTAGCACCTCCATTATGCTACAGGTGGACAACCTCAAGCCACAGATGCCCACACTATGTCAATGGGAATCTCTATCATCATCTACACATGTGCAAATAAGGATCGGAAGTCCATCAAATACAAACACGACCTCAAATAACATTCTATAACTAACGTTTCTTTCCAAAGGAGAAGTTTAAATTTCTTGGGGCCAGATGTACGACCATTGAATTTTGCAACTCGCAAATTGTGACAAATTTGCGAGTCGCAACATTCAATGTACAACAGTGTCTCAGACACTGTTTGCGATTCCCAATGGGATCGCAAATTGCATGCCTCATGAATATTAATGAGGCTGGTGCAATTTGCGACCCCATTGGGAATGGCTGGCACTCCCAGGGATGGTGGCCTGCTGGGGTCAGCAGACCACAATGTCTGGGACTGCATTGTCAATAAAGCAGTTTTTTCTTTTAATGCAGCCCCTTTTCCTTAAAGGAAAACGGGCTGCATTTAAAAAGAAAAATTTAGGGCAGGCAGTGGTCCCTGGGACCCCTGCCTGCTCTTAAAAAATATTTGTGCATCCATTCACAAAGGGGAAGGGGTCCCCTGGGGACCCCTTCCCTCTGCGAGTGCTTTACCCCCCTTCTGAGAAGGGTGGTAAACTGCAAGTGTTTTGCGACTGCAATTGCTGTCGCAAAACAATCATACATTGGATAAGGACTCGCTATTAGGAAGGGACGCCCTTGGCACGCCCCTTCCTAATAGCGAGTCGCTGACCCCATTTTGCGAGTCGCTAATATGTTAGCGGCTCGCAAAATAGGGTTAGTACATTTGGCTGACCTATTTTGCGGTCGCAAAGGGGCCGAAATCCCCTTTGCGACCGCAAATAAAGATCGTACATCTGGCCCTTAGTCTTTTAAAAATGCACAAGATATCCTAGTTCACGCCGCTACACATACAAGAATACACCGTACGTTGTTATGGTCTACTCTCTATGGAATACAAGTTTCATGGTTTGGAATCAGCAGGCCAAGGGTGAGCAGTTAAGTTCTCTTGCCTGGCTCCACCACTGCACCACACACAAAGCTCACTTGAGAGCAAAAGCCAAAGGGTTGTCATTTAAACAGTCAGTTGTAGCATCCCACAGGCAACCCTAAGCAACACACAGGGGACAGAGCGAGAAAACCGCACTGTTCAACTTGCAGCCCTAGTACAGCACGACCCACCAAAAGGATAACACATTGGGAATATAGACACATGACAACAGCAGCTTAAGAACACTAGCCACATGTAGGGGCAAAGTTTGTACAGAGCTCTCTCGGCCTACCTATTGGTGCAGCAAAGACAATAAGGCTGCTATCTCTAAGTCGGGCAAAGACTGTGTAAATGGTGTCCGTATATTGCTGTATGCTTGGCACATGAATAGGTATGCAGGTAAACAAACTGCACAACAAGTGACTTGGGAAGCGTTTTGGGTTAAAGCATAAACCTTGCATGTCACTGCATGAAACGCCATGGTGGATGAAATGTTGGGGACATCCCCTCATGTATGTTTGCCAAAAGCCCACATCATGACATGGCTACCATCTTAGATAGGGATTGCCCTCACAGTTCAATGGGTTTTACCAGTCAAGAGTGCACTGCACAGTTGAGCACCGGTTACACTGCTGGAATTCAGAGCTGGTAATGGTCCGCAGTGAGTAGCACAGATTAGAGGCAATTACCATGAAGAGGTTCGGTAATCTACAATTAGTGGGTTTGCCACAGGTGGGGAAAAGCCGAGCGCATTCTACGTCATTCAAAACTTTTTTCTTCTTTTTTTCTTTTTTTAAAGTAGCCTCAATTTTGCCAAGTGTTTGAACTCCAGTTTGTCTACTGTTTCGGCCAGCAGAGAGCCGCAGAAGGGCGAGAGTGAGCAGCAGTGAGCTCCGAACAGCAGCAGCAGCAGTGTGCTCCGAGCTTTTAGACACCGCCGGACCCCCGGCCCCCTCCCCGGACCCTCTGGACCCCGCGTCTAGCTTAAGCTACGGAGCTCACGCTGCGGCAACATGTACGAGACAGAGGGGATAGAGGAGACAGTGGAGATACCACAAGGGAGCCGGTTCCGGTCCTGGTTTTGGTTTGCCGCTTTGGTTTGCCGCATCTCCGGGAGGCCATCAACGGGAGGCCTCAGCGGGCACAGCTTGCAAGCCAGCCTGCCTGCACCCATCCGGCCACCTGCCTGCACCCATTCTGCATCCTGAATCTAGCAGGTTTTGTGGGGCCTCGGGGTGCGAAGTAAAACAGCGGAAAGGCGGCGAGAAGGAAAGCATCAACGGACGGCCAGCCCAAGGAGTCTCGAAGGACTAAGGAGGCGGCTTGCAGGCTCGCTGTATAACTCACTGCATAACCCACTGCTTGGTCTCCCTTGCCAGCCCCAGGTACAAGCGGAGAAGGGGCCTCAAGAACCACCGGCTCAGTGCAGTTGCAAGAGAAGCAAGAAGAGCAGGAAACGGCAGAGAAAGAGCAAGCAAACAGGCAAGTGGCAGCAGGAAGATTGCACAGGCGAATTACCGGGCCTCCTCAGCCCAGCCACCCCCCCACCCCCCAGGTGGCAGAAACAGCATAGCAAGAAGCGGGGGAGGGGGGGGGTTGGGGTCGGGGAGGCCTGGCTGGCAAACCTATCCAGCTCACCCATAGCGCCTAAAAAACACAGGCTCTCTTGCGCCCTGCACATTCGCGTACTGCACTGGAAGGAAGTGAATAGGTGCCAGAAACAATCCAGAAAGTCGGAGGGAATCTACCATAAATCCAACAGGAAAATTAGGAAAATCAGCTAAATACCTCGACAAATCAATTAACTAACTACTCGAGCAAGTTATTCGAGCAACTGTTCGGGGGTTCCACATAACATAACTACAACTCTCACAGGTGCGCCATGAGGTCGGGGAAAGTAAGGAAATTAACCAACAATACGCCGGCTAAAAGGCAAGGAAACAGGAAGAGCACCGCTTCAACCGAAACAAAGCACTGGTACAGGAGCAGTCTCCATCGGAAAATCTGATGCTGGTAGAGACAGACTCCGCTACCCTGCACAGAACAGCAATTAAGGGTTTTCAGCCAAAGATTTATTCAAAATTTTCATTTCTGAAAGACGCTGGTTCATTCTTAAGCTCTTCAATTAGCGACCTCAAGGGACTCCCCTCTCCTATGGAGCCCGAGGGGTGGGGTGGGGCGCAGAGGGAAGGAGGGGATGCAACAGGAACCGCACCTTCAGTGCATAACACTGCCGCTGATGGCGAAAATACCGATAATGTAATACAAGACAAGACGAGAGACGCAAGAGGTACTTTTATAAAAGCTGGACAAGGACAAGACCAAGGAAATGGCATCGAGGGCAAGGAACTGGCAGAGGGGGTATCGAACACACTTGTACCCACGACAAGCCCCACTCAAGCAGGAAAGACGAACACTGACCGCAGTGTGGAAAACTATAGTACTGGAAATATAGCCATTAACGATAGGGTGTATCCGCTCGAGCCAAAGATCGTATTCCTGCCAATCCCGTGGCCAATAACCACAGAAGCAGGGGCTGAGCACAACAACCATGAGCTCGCCAAACACAAAACACCTGACTTATCTAGCTCGCAGATCAATACTGAGCCACAAGCCTTAAGACAGCCACTAATCAAGGACCTCGCCGGTTCGGATCAAATAGAAGTCCTACGATCCAACGTCGACAGGCTGGTGGCAAGCACCATTACAGACCAGGCCCCAGATCAGATAATCCAGCCTGACCACGATCCAGAGGGGGCAGAGGGAGCAAGGAAAGAGCCAGAAAAAATGGCGACAACAGAATAGACAGAGTACGATCAAATGGAAACCTACAAACCAGGCAACACCTCACAGCTTACAACAGAGGAGTGGGAGAGACTAGTAGCCTCATATTCCCCAGTCATCCCTCAGGAGGAAGTTAGAAAACGAGAACATGACAAACTCAACCACAGAACAGTCTCCAAAGGGAGTGGAAAATGTATGGTCTTCCTTGCTAAACACGTTACAGCTATCATTAAATGCCATGCAGTATCACTCTGATAAAATGGATATTCAATTATCCCTCCTAAATTTCTTAGCAGTACATGTGTCCAACATTGATAACAAGTTAGCAGATATGAATAGCATGATCAAGAGGCTCCAAGCTGAAACAAAAATATTGCAGCCGAGTTGTACTTGTCACACTACCGTGGATAAACTTACAACAATTCCATCACTACTGGGTGGGATACTGTCTGACTTAAACAAGCATTGGCATAGCCAATAGGTCTCGCCTTTGGGACCTTATAAGTGTTTAGCCATGCAACACTTGATGTTGTTGCACCAAAGATATTGTACTGGATAACTAAACACTTATGAGGTCCCAAAGGGGAGACCTATTGGCTATGCCAATGCTTGTTTTTTTTTTTTAAAAGGACAAGCAGTGCTATCAGGCTCCAGCTGCCACTTAGTCCACCGCATCCCACATAGACGCTGCAGCCATCTTTGAGAGAGGTAGAGAGGTGTAGAGAGGTAGAGAGAGAGGTAAAGGTAGGTGTAGAGAGAGAGGTTGAGAGGTAGAGAGAGGTGTAGAGAGAGAGATAGAGAGAGGCAGAGAGAGAGAGGTAGAGAGAGCGAGGTAGAAAGGTAGAGAGAGAGAGAGAGAGGTAGAGAAAGGTAGAGGGAGGTAGAGAGAGAGGCGCCGTGAAGTTCGATTACAATTTTATTTTAAAAAAAGAATGCCGGCTTCGCAAGTGCGCATAGGGAATGAAACACTATGATAGTAGAATGTAAGTGCCAGGGAACGCGCTTTACTGAATAGTTTAGCGCGGTAACGTTTGGCTTAAAGTTAATTTTTTTTAAAGCAATATGTCATAGCCAACTTTGACCGCATTATAGTGTTTTTTATTTACTTGAAGCCATGTTCCACAGCAGCTCAACTGCTGTGCAACATGCAAAAAACAGTGTCGGAGCTAATAGATTTTGCATAGGCTAAACCTATTGGCTTTGCAAGTGCTTACCTTCACAGCTCTTAATTAACATTCTACGAAATGCATGTAAAATGAACACTGATTACCTTTAGCCACCTCGAGTAGAAAGCTTGACCAGTTGTAGGCCTGAAAGGGTGGGATGTGGTTTGTCACACCAGTCTGGGCCTCTGACAGTTTGACAGGCTGCTTGAAGTTCAGAAGCAGTGAAATGATTGGCACTCTGTCAATTCTGGTATCTTTCAACCATTCGCCATGGTAATGTCATCCAGGATGCTCACTGGCCAGTTGCTAGATTAAATCAAGTGTTGTGGATATGAAACCAACACATAAAACTACAGAACCTATTTAAATCCTGGTTAGCTCCCCCTAGATGGTAGCCTGGTGTATGGTCAGAGAACTCTAAAGAAAGCTGCTTCGGTAATTAAGGAACCATGCTTAAGATCCAATAGGAAATCAGACTTCTTTACTCAGAATAGAGGTGGTGAACATCAGTACCTGCCTCTACTCATAAATACAATTTTTGTGGTATCCTTGAAGGTTTGTGTGCCCTACTTCACACCCATACCCCATCCTCAAAAACCACATTGGAACTCACATAGCTTCTGCTACTGTGGAAGAGCCATCACGCTCGGAAATCACATCTGCTACACCATAAACCTGTCAAAATCTTTAATGTATTTTCCAAAAGTAATGGTACTAACTGTGTGATACTTAAGAATTTTGTTTACAAGCCATAGGAGCCTTTTGTACATGCATTCTCTGCTATATCTGCTGCTCTGAAAGCACACTGGTATAAAATTCTAAATAAGGTAAAATCGGCACATATAATGTGCATTTGTATAGCGCATTAGAGCTATTTCGGCATCTAGGCACTGAATAAATGATGTTTACGTTACCCAGCTAAATGGTAAACGTTACTAATCTAGGAAAGATGATGAGTGGGCCCGTCGGCATTTCAACATGCAACTCGCTAAGTATGATTAACATTTATTTGCAGCAAGTAATACTTTGGCTAAAAAAAAAAAGACAGAATTCTAAGGTGTGATAAACAACAAACAATATCAGCAATTTCAAACCCTGTTTACCTTGCTTTATAAAATATTGGGATGTGCAGTAATTTTCCACTAGGTGGCGCTTAGAATTCAAATATCCAAAACTTAAATCCCAAACATAAATTGCAGAAGTTTTATTAACTCATTTCATAATGTTGTCTCAAATTAAAAAATTGTCCGTGAAAAGAAAACTTAATCTACATTCAAACACAAGTAACATTGTTTTAGTAAGAAAGACATACCGGTGCTCACTCTCTCAGGCACTTATCATGCAGCATGCAGACTCCTCGTCAGGGCAGCTGCTGAGACGGCGCCGCGGCCCAGTGGGCTGGGGTCTGGTCCGGTCTCTCCCGCTCCAAAGCGCAGTTACACTGCCATGCGACCTATATTTGCTGCATTAACTCCACTCCCAGTGTGACAATGGCCTGCCTCATGCGGAGTCACTCTCAGCCGGCGTTGGTGAGCCTGGGGTCCAGTCGCTTGGGCTGGATCTCCTATTCCGGTATTAATTATTTTATTATCGGCCGTGGCGTCGGTGAGCAGCTGCTGGCTCTGCCTTGCCGTGCGCCCAGCACTGCAGGTCACCAGCACCAGGCAACGACATGGCTCCCCGCTGCGGTGCGAGCAGCATGGTCGGAGGAGCTGCTGCTGCCCTTTTCTTAATCCCCAAATTTCAAAGCCCAGCCGAAATTTACTTATGCCGCCCGCTTGCACCGCGGGCGGCAGGAGGACAAACCTGTGACTCTCCGCAGCCTGTGCAGTTCACTCAGCCGCCGGTGGCAGGCATCGGGTGACCCGGTCTCGGGATATTAATTGTTAGATAATTTCTCGTGGCACACACGGTGGGAGCAGCGCTGCCATTTCAATTTAGCCTCTAACTTTATTCTCCTGAGCTGGGCTGACGCGGCCTATCATCTTTCTGAAGGTCAGTAAATTAACTACTGTTGCCTTGTGGCAACTGTTAATTTGCAGAGGTGCGAAGCCATCTTTCTTTCTTCCAAGGTCGATAAAATAAATGCTGCTGCATGCTATTTAAAAACCACAAAATATCCTTTCGGTGTCACTAAAATTTACAGTGCCAACGCGACGAATCATCAAGCCGATAATCTTATTTTCTTGTTGACAAACTGAAAGGCGTAAACTGTGCTCAGGGAGGGTCCTCGAGACTGCCTGCTTTACGACATGCAGATACGTCACATGCTGGAAGCCACAGCTAATGATTTAATTCGCCTTTATAGCTCTATGTTTGAAACGCTGGGGATAGGTTCAACAGCAAGGGAACCAAGAAGGCCGAGGGTGAGCTCCTGCCGCATCGGTTCTGTGGCCCGTGTGCCGGAGGAGGAGGCGCCGCGGCCGCAAAGGGAAGGGTGCTGCGGGAGTGAAATAGACCGCACACATTGAAGGGGCCAGGAACCACTTTAACAACAGAGGAGCGGGGGCGAGCGAGCGCGGCAGCCTGCAGAGCTGACCAAGCGCTCGTGCGTCGTGGCTGGCCTTTTGAGATGGTGCAGCGCGGCAAACATGTGTTTCCAATTATCGCGCCCGCGTCTGGGCACGATAATTGGAAACACATGTTTGCCGCGCGTACCATCTCAAAAGGCCAGCCACGACGCACTAGCGTTTTGGGACTGCTTTCAAAACTCACTTACTAAAAGTCTTCGCCTCTAAGCAGCGCTTGCGCGCTACTCGAGGCTCGACCTAAAAAGGCAACTAACACTGCAAAAAACGAACCGCACCCCGGACCCGAGGAAGAATAGACAGATTCATACTCTAGCTATCCAAGAGGACATCCTGGGAGTCTAAATCAGCAGAGCCTTGAACGAGAACTCCCCAGTAGTCCTGGTTGCAACAAAACAGAAGAAAAACGCAAAACGCCATTGCAAGAACCAAGAGGCACTGGGTCGGCAAAAAAGGAGATGCTGACCCAACCTACGATACTTAAATCCAGAGCTAATAACGGGCCAACAGTACAAACTTTCATGGGGGGTGACGGGAACAGCTCAAATTTATCGGAGAACATTAAAGATGAAACCTATGCTGCAGTTGCAGGAAAAGTTCCAAAGCAGCCTAGACAAACACAGCAAGAGGAATGCCACGAACAATTAAACATACAGCACTGCCACACCCAAGGGCAACAGGAGAGTGCTCCTGAAGACACTGACCATCACAGCCCTCAAGGCCAAAGTACAAGGAAAGGAAACCCGGAAAATTCCAGGGAACAAAACAAAAGATGTCGAAAACAAAAGAGGAAAGGGAGAAAAAAAGACTAGCAATATCCGAGCATTCTTCAAAGCGGTAACTGCAACCCCAGAAGAAGAAGAAGAAGAAATAGACAGGCTAACTCCGGCCATAACAACTCCACTGATCAAGGAGACTGCACAATCTCAGAAGCCCAAAAACATAGATAAAGGCACAAATTCTAAGTCTCAAACTGGGAGCAATCACCGGCAAAACAAACCCGCTAATCCAACAAAGAGGGCTGAAATCACGTACTATACAAATGCCCAAAGGGCGGGAACACCGCAGGTTGGCAGAGAAGGAGCCCCCTTGAACCAGGACTCTCTGCCGGCAGCAGATAACGAGATAACAGCACTACCGGCTGAAGCACCATTATTCCAAAAAAGAGCGGCTAGGACACAGGAACAACCGTTCATAGAAGAACCTAAGCGAAGGGATCACATCCAGGAGGAGGCAGATAGCTGCACAATCCTACTCATTCCAGAGTACAAGTCAAGAGGTAGGGGGGATATCCTCAACCGAGGCAATATTTTACGCTTACTATCTTCCATCAGCAACCTGACAGATATAAACACAAATGACCTGGAATCTGTTGAGTTTGAATACTTCAACTATTTGTCAGATCAAGAGGTCACAAAGACTACATGGGCTACGCAGGAAATTGCTGAAAGAATCATGAAGGCGGAACGCCGTTTTCATGCATGGGGGATACGCTTAAAACTACAAATAAAAACTGGGTACCCAGATCCGCTGTGTCAGACACAGCATGAGAGGGATGACGGCAGATTGTCAAACGAGCAAAAAATAGACAAACCGGCATGTGTTCTGAAAGGGGCCCGAAGTTCTTCAATTTCACAGACGGAAATTAACCTACGGAGCCCAAAGCAAGTACAAGGATCACTTAGACCAAATGATTGGAAGTGGATAGCAAGGACCATTAATACAAGGGCCATGAAAACATGACAAAACACCACAAGAAAACATCAACTAAAAATATGTTCTTGGAACATAAATGGTCTGGGGAATAAAGTCGATGATATTCATCGATCATATCTCCAAAAATTTGACTTAATTGCCCTCCAAGAGACCTGGTCGGACCAACCATATCAAATACAGGGCTTCAAAGCATACCACTTACCGGCTATAGTAAATGCCAAATATGGCCACTTAAAAGGAGGTCAAACAATATACTCTTCAATAAAAAGCATTAATGAAATAAATAATATAGAAGTTAAACAGTCAGGAAATAACAGCATGAATGTTATAGAACTGGATTTAGGGGGAAATAACCATAATCAAAAACTACTACTGTTAAACATATACCTGCACATTAGAGAAAAAAAAGCTGGGATGAAACTATTAAATTGCAGAATTGTCAACAATACTGTCAGAGGAGTAAACATCTAACATCATCGTAACAGGGGACTTTAATATGCACCATGTAGGGCCCCTGACAAGGGATCCACTTCTGGAAGAGCAGTTTTCAGCATGGGGTATTCCACAACAGGAGGCGAGCAAATGGGGCAAACAAAATAGACTGGCGGGGGATAGCTTAAAGGATTTAGAACATCTTAATCTAGTAGCACTAAACGGCCGCTTCCCAAATGACAGTCCGCCGGCTGCCACCTTTCACAACTCGACAGCAAGCACAACCATAGATTTTACATTCACATCATTATCACTGTTTGGCAAAGTCTCTGATTTCCGAATAGGAACGATGGAAGCCAGCGATCATTTACCGCAAGAGATCACGCTAAATATTCAAGGGGCAGCGGTAACTTTGCCAGTAGCAAATTTGCGATCCTCGCTCTCAGTCATATAAAAAAGAAGAAAATGTAACAAGCACAACTTGGAAGGCTTTGAGAAGGAAGCAAAAATCCTATGGGAAAAAAGTACAGCAACTCAGATCGACAACTTAAGACGATGGGAGCTATTCACCAACAGTCTTGGGCAGCACATACAAGAAAAAAAAAAAAAGAACCAAACAACAACTGAAGCTCAACAGCAAAAATGCCCCTCACTGAACACGGCCATGGCCTGTCAACAAAGCAAACAAGCATTGGCATAGCCAATAGGTCTCGCTTTTGGGACCTTATAAGTATTTAGTTATGCAGCACAATATTCTTGGTGCAACAACATTAACTGTTGCATGGTTAAACACTTATAAGGTCCCAAAGGCGAGACCTATTGGCTATGCCAATGCTTTTTTTATGTGCATTTTTACTTGTATTAGTCGTTTTTGGCAACCATGTTCCCCTGTACCTGACCCACCACCTGCAGCATATTTCAGCCGATCCTAGCCCATGTTTGTAGCATGTGTCACTCACTCCTAGCTCACCAGAGGCATGTCACAAGGGGCTCTAAGATTCCAGCGACTTCTGGGCTTCGGGTTCTCCTGTGCCTTAGGGGGCCGCCTGCTTTTGCATATGTTATTTATTTTTACAGCGCTGTGCTTTTCACAAGCGCTACTGCCTACTTGTTAACAGTAGTCCACTTATAAGGTCCCAAAGGCGATTGGCTATGACAATGCTTGTTTTACAACAGCAAGGGCGCATCTGCAGGCAAGCTGTCATCTGTTGGCTCAGTGGAGACTCCATCGCCCTGTCGAGCCAGGGGGCCAAATATCTGTGCCTGGTGCAAAAAGTGACCCCTGTAATAAGGGCCACAACACGAAACCATCTTTAAAACTAAACGCTAAAGACTGCTAGAGATCTTTCGAGCACTCCTGCACTTTAATTAACTTTATCATGAACCGAGCTCTGCAGGATTTATTGCTTAATATAAGGCATACGCCGGGGCAATTTTAATATTGGACTCATAAATTGATATGTACAATGCATTTTCACTTTGGCTTTTCACACAATCTGATAACTGTTGTTTTTTTATTTTAGAAACGTCAAATCAACTTGCACAACTATTTTTAAATCATGTATTTTTGATGATCTTTTCAATTGATATGATTTTAATTAATCAATCAATCAATAAAGTATTTACAGTACATACACGCTAATCTAGCATTTGGAACGTACACGTTTTCTTTACTACCTCACGCAATTTCCTTAATTCACACGGAAACGGCAGTACTGTTTAACTTGCGTGCGCGTAACCTCCCGCCAGAGCTCACTGAACAAACATGAAAATGATTTCACACTACACACTGCCTGCTATTGATTGACAATTTGACAGGATCGGCACAAACGCATCTGGGACTGTAGGGCAGGATCACTGCCAGAAGAGCCGGGATGCTCTGTGCGGAGGGTGCTCGTGCCTGGCTCTCAGCTTCGCCTGCAGCTGGTGGGTCGCGTGCTGGAGGCGTGCTAGTCCACTGAGAGCAGCACGCGGGGTTTCTCCGGGTTTGTATGTGTGTAAGCTTGTCTAGAAGTGTGCATTCGTGTGTGGGGTGCTGTGAGTGTGTTTATCCCTGTGATTATGTTAACTTGTCAGTGTTTTATTATCGTGGGTGTAGCAAGCGTGTGTAGCTTCTTTTGTAAAGCGCTCCGACACCTTTGGGTAAAGTTTGCGCTATATAAAACTGCATTAAATAAATAAATGTACATTTGTGCATCTCTTGTCCCGTCGCTAGCCTTCTCCAATCACAACTTTCTTTCTATTCTAATCACCGCTGCCCATGCACCCTTCCTCACACGTCACACCCCTCCTCTGCGCCGTTCTGTTCCACCCCCCCCCACACCCCCACACCCCTCCCCCACCCCTCTCCCTGTGGGTTTCCTGTCTTGGACTGCAGACGCTGCCCACATCTGCCTGCCACATGGCTGTTCTCAGCAGGGCTCCTGTGAGCCACTTCCCTCTTCCTGTCGGGCCTGTGATGTGAGCAGCTGGGGGCGCAGCGGGGGGCACAGCAGGAGGGGTGCCGCACAGTGTCTGATGCGAGCCACACCACACACTGACTCTTAATGACTGGGTGCAACGCGAATGACCACAGGATGGAGACTGACACCGACAGACAGAGAAGGTGGTTCCAGGCACAGGCACTGTGCACAGACAGTGACCACAGGCTGGGGGTAGAACCGGTACAGAAAGGACCGAACAGGGTCAGTGGCTTCAGGAGAGAGTCTAAAACGGGGCACAGAGTTCATGACCACAGGCTGGACACTGAAACCGGAGCACGGTAATCCCAAACAGGTTTAAACAATGACCAGTTCCAGCGTTAGTGAACACAGCAAAGAGAGTGAAACCAAGAATGCAGCTTTCAAATAAAGGCTGGAGACAAAGGATAACAAAACAGAAGCATGTCACACAAAGCACCGCGCGCAATGCATGCCCCGGGTCAAAACTCTGAGCTAACTGATACAATCTGCTATAAAACCTAATTCTACAAACAGTAATTATGGGAAAAAACACAAGAAAACACTTACAGAACATCAGTCGAGGGACATTATGGTTGTGATCCAATGCCTAACAAACACGGCCAATGCTAATGTGTGACGTTTCTATAGTGCATGCACAGAGATAAACATCCATGCACACATTGACCATGCAGAACGTGCAACACACGTGCGGATATCCGCGCACACTTAGACCAACACCCTAACAAACAATGTCACTGTAAGAAAAACCTCAATGGAGGTATGGAGGGGCAGGTAAGCAGCGTCATTTGACAGTCCCTGTATCCTGTCACCCTTCTAAGTCCTTACTCTCCTGAGGGTCTCTCTCTCATCCCGGGGGAATCACTGAGTGATGGGTGGCACGCCTGAGCATACCCTGAGGATCATTAAGGGAAGAGCGACAGATCTGAGCTTGTCCTGAGGATCACTAAGGAAAGAGTGACAGATCTGACCAGGTCCTGAGGATCACTACATGATGAGTGACTGATCTGAGCATGCGCTGAGGTTCTGTAAAGGATGGGTGACGGATCTAAGCATGTGCTGCGTATCACTGCATGATGTGTGACATATCTGTACTTATTCTGAGGATCACTAAGGGATGAGTGTCAGATCAGAGCTTAACATGAGGCTCACTAAGGGATGAGTGATGGATCTGAGCTTGTCCTGAGGTTCACTAACGGATGAGTGATAGTTCAGAGCTTGTCCTGAGGCTCACTAAGGGATGAGTGATGGATCTGAGCAGGCCTTGGCGGATCTGAGCATGTCCCACGGATCACTACAGGATGGGTGATGGATCTGAGCATGTCCCAAGGATCACTACGGGATGTGTGCCAGACCTGAGCATGACCTGAGGATCACTAAGGGATTAGTGACAGATCTGAGCATGTCCCAAGGATTACTACTGGATGGGTGCCAGGTCTGAGGATCACTAAGGGATTAGTGACAGATCTGAGCATGTCCCAAGAATCACTATGGGATGGGTGCCAGATCTGAGCATGCCCCGAGGATCACTAAGGGATTAGTGATGGATCTGAGCATGCCCAGAGGATCACTAAGGGAGTAGTGATAGATCTGAGCATGTCCCGAGGATCACTACGTGATGGGTGCCGGATCTGAGCATGTCCTGAGGATCACTAAGGGAGTAGTGACAGATCTGAGCATGTCCCGAGGATCACTACAGGATGGGTGCCGGATCTGAGCATGCCCTGAGGATCACTAAGGGAGTAGTGACAGATCTGAGCATGTCCCGAGGGTCACTACAGGATGGGTGCCGGATCTGAGCATGCCCTGAGGATCACTAAGGGAGTAGTGACAGATCTGAGCATGCCCAGAGGTTCACTTCGGGATGGGTGATGGATCTCAGCATGCCCTCAGGATCACTAAGGGGTTAATGACAGATCTGAGCATGCCCTGAGGATGACTAAGGGATGAATGACGGATCTAAGCATGTCCAGCAGTTCACTAAGAGATGGGAGGCGTACTTCATCAGTTACCAAGGATTACTGAGCAAATGGGTAGTAAAGAAGACGGTACTGCAGAATAGGTAGAAACGTGAATTATTGTAAAAGGATTTCATGATGAAACCTGGGTACAGTAATATTGAAAAGGCAAGGGAAAATCTTGAGACTATGTAGGGCCCATGTGTCATGAACAATAAGGACATTAGCAGACTGGATTAAAGACGTTGTATTTACATTAAATAGTGCCTATATTATTTCACCTGGGCACATCAGTATTGAGTATACGAAGATCTTGACACCCAGTACGGTCCATGCCCTGTAAAGGGCGGGAACGAGCAGTCTAGGTATAGCTTGCAACCTTCATCTACCGTCACATGCTACGTGTCTAGGATCATATTAAGAAAAATTCAGTTTGCAATATATACAAGCTTATGACGTGGAGTCATTCGCAGCACTGCTGCTCGGTTTGTAAGCGAGTCATTTAAGCACGGTAGTGTGGTTCGTACTAAGCTTGCTTTTATTCCATCGGGTTCCAGGGACGGGTCACAAACACTGTCTGGACCGTATTATTACATGTCCTCCCTATAGATAATGGAGTGTTTAGTGCCAACACCTCGCTTCCCTGTGCCATGTAATGCGGGTTTCCACAGGTGTGTAGTGTGGCTAGAGACTTCGTACATTCTTACCACACAGAGTAGCAAAAATGTGAGTGGACAGCATTTCTACGTCACGTCCGGCTTCAGTCTGCAATGGATAAAGGTAAAGAGAGGTGACACGCAAGCTGCCCCGACAACCATAAGCGTTCCCAGACTGCCTCTTGGTAGCTTGTAGCAGAAAAATAAAAATGTAATAAATAACACGATTCCAAGAACCGGGGCACAGTCTGTTAGAGATTTTCCCTAGATTAAACCTGGTAACATGAAAAAGTATTGCCATATTACCAAACTTTCTTTTGGGCCACGAGTAAGGTCAGTTAGAACTGGCAATGAAACACCATAAAGGCAAACTGAAGGTTGCAACCTCTAAGATATAGGAGTGTTACATTAAGAACCCAAGTTAAAAACTACTAGGGCCTACTGAATCATTCTTACTTCCAGTGTCGACAAATTCAATACCACTTAAATCTTTCACTCTACAAACCTGACCGTATTATCATAACTTTAGTTTTATAAAGCGCCTACTCCCATACATTTAGCCTCGAGCCAACCTGGTCACTAATAGGCGTTTATGAGCGCATAAAACGACTACACTGTTAGACCTCTGACAGAGTAATCCTCTCAGGAATTTCAAGTGGTGACCTGCAAGTCACAGAAGACGTCAGCAGCGAGTGTTTAAGTCACATCTAGACTACTTTTTTCAAAATGTGTCATTATTGTAATGATTGTTCATTACTTACTAGCATTTTTTAAATGACAAACTTCTGCAGGCATAATACCAAGTATTATAGTTTATTAATCTTCTAATGGCAGCTTTTTTGTACCTCGGGCTCAAGAACGCTATCGCAGGTTTCAACTTGCTCAAATGATCTGATGCAGGTTGAACAAAAGACAAATATCTGTGCACACCTGTGACCTTTGTTTTACAAGTAATGGAACGTGTCCTTTTATTCTGTTCATGAATACAAATACTATATCAGGCACAAGTAACTTAAAACAAGCGCGCGCCTCGCGCGGCAGCTGGGGGAGGGGGGCCTGCGCGATTCCTTTGCGGGAGCGTGCAGCAAGGCGCGATGGTTGTGACCATATGGCGCCGCGCGCTCCCGCAAGGGAATCGCCAGACGTGCACGCGTTGCCATTGCAAGCAATGCAACGCGTGCACGTTTTTGCCCCCAAAGCTGTGCCGATAGCTAAAGGTCTCTCCTATGCAGCGCATGCGCGCTGCGTAGGCGAGACCTAAAAACCAACTTAATGCTCCTCAAGAGAAACATCAACAAACTACTGCGGCGCCTACGCCAAGCCGGGCCGGACAAGGCTGCTCAAAAGGAATTTCAAAATTTAAAAATCACCAAAAAGAAATTTATTTGGCAATTAAAAAGGGAAGCGGAGGAAGAGTTATGGGCCAAGCTGCTCCATGATGCGAAAGGAAACAACAGCGGAAGATTCTGGCGAACGGTGAACAGCCTTCAGAATCCAAGAAGACCTAGTATTAATTCTCATTTAACTGAAGAAGCTTGGGCTGATTACCTTTGGCATCACTTTAATATAGCACCAAGGGACATAACGGGGCCACCTGAACCCAATAGAAACGTATTAGATTGGGTCTTATCATCGGAGCCAACTAATATGGCCTTCACAGAAAAACAAATAAGAAGGATAGCGAAAGGCAAGAAAGAGGGGGCACCGGGTCCTAATGGTATCCCACCCATTCTGTATAAGCGAAACCCGGAATACTGGGCAGCGGCCTTATTACCGCTACATAAACAGATCCTAGAAACGGAGATAATCCCCGAATCATGGAAGGGTTCAATAATAGCCCCAATTCATAAGAAAGGCAGTATAAACAAAGCAAAAAACTACAGACTCGTGGCCTTAATAGATAATGACGCCAAATATTATGCCGGCCTTTTACTAGAAGAGCTTACAGAATGGGCGGATGAAAATGCAGTGATCCCCATCATCCAGACAGGTTTCCGCAAACATATGGGAACAACGACAAATATCTTGGCCCGAACACTCTTAATAGATGTGTTAAAAGCAAAATGACAATTATGAACATTACCTGCACCATCTTGTCTGGTGGAATTCTATGTGCACATAAGTTGCAGTCATTTTGATCTATCACAGCCATTTTGTACTCTGTTGGTCACCTTTGTTTCACCCTGCCCTTACTAGCATCCCTCTGACCGACCTGGTACCGTGCTGGGGGCTATAAACTCTATTGCCACAACAAACCTCAGCGCCACTTGCTGCCACAAACTCGTTTTTCCTCTCATCCCTGTTTTCAGACAAGCCTTTGGACGCTCTACCCTTCACTACACCTAGTTACACAAACAGGTTCCAAACACCAAAAGACTCTTGCAAAATGATTTATTGCACTGCAAACAGCAAGACTTGTTGTTACCAACAATGGGACCTGTTTTTATCAACAGAACGGACTCTTAGATCTGACCGGTCTCACATGTTTTAGACCCTGAAGCAAGGTCCAGCTGCAAGATAAGATTGTCTGTTTGACCTGGGTGGGAAGAGAATTACTGTTGGGCTTGTGTGACAACCTGCCCGGGGCGGGGACCCCAAGCTTTGTAACCATGTTGATCAAACAAATGCATTGTGTAAAACCTGTATAAAAGGAAGAGCCAAGGGAGTTGTCAGCAGAACACTTCCCTCAGACATCCCGGTGTCTCAGTTGACGTGATCTCCTCATGAGAAATAAACCATTTTCTTCTCTTCCAGTTTCCAGCGCTTGCCTCATTATTTTGATAGCGAACCCAAAGTGAATTAGAGGTGGAACCCTGCACCGGGCAGCATTGAGGGTCTTAGAAGACTCGCTGCCTTTCACAAATTGGCGCCCAGCGTAGGGGCCCATCAGCGACGCGTGGGTCCGGTAGAGAGGTCCTAACGACGGAGTGAACAACTAAACGATTTGGGTATACCTGCCTGAGAAGACCCTTGTCTGGCTGCCGATCGACTGAACTTCACCGGTTCCGAACGGACCTCTCTCGAGTGACCTGCGGTCCTGACTGGGACCTTAGAGGAACGCCGCATTGATTGTTGGAGTGAGAGGACAACCAGGCGCTGGAAGGGGAAGACGAAGAACTGTCCATACGGTCCGGGTAAGGTCGTGAAAAAAACGACTTAAATTGATTGAATAGTTTGATTGAAATACTAGTATTCCTTTTTTTTTTTTTTATATTGAGTTATTTGCGACATTTCCCTGCTTGCAAACAACAAAGAATAGGAATATTCTCTCTCTTTGCAGGCAGCGAAGGACAGGTAGTGCAGACTTTGTCTAAATTGATTGATTGAGATATTCATTTTGACCGATAAATACGTCATGCCTGTTTTCTCTAGATTGTTTGATTGTAATTGTTTTGGACCAGACCGTTTGTTAGAGGTCAGTCAGCCGGGGGGATGGGGAACATGGCGGCCGGAAGCTAAACGGTCGCGGCGGAGTTCCTAGGCGTGCACTGACCGGTCTCTCCGAGAAGCACGTACTTGCGCCCCTTTCTTCCTTTTTTTTTTTTGGCGACCTGCTGTGCTGGATGGTGCCTGGGGGTCGGAGCGAGGCGATCTTGGAGCCCTCGTCGTTTCGGCTCATTGGTGCAGTGTGTGACTCGAGGCGGCAGACCCCGGGCTTGCAGCTCCGGGTTTCATACGGCAGAGTCAGCACATTCGGGCATCTGTCCGGGAGCTTCGGAGAGCAGATGCGAGGAGGCGTTTCACGGAACGAGTGCGCAGTAAGAGTGGGTTTGCTTTTTCCCTTTCAGTCCTGCGCCAGTTTGGGAGAAGATGATGGGAAAGTTGAAGGTGGAGGTAAGCCTCTAAGATACTTTATTCAGGATTTAACAGATTTTCCAGGCGTCAAGTCTAATCTCAGGGGTAACGAGGTTATTGTGATCCAGGAGTCTTTAAAAATAAAGACAGTTAATGTTTGGGAATCCAAGGAAGAAGTTCCATTCCTAAATCCCCCCACGAAGGCTTTTCTGTTGGTTAAGGTGCCTTTAAATTCTTACAGCAAGGTACCTGTGATACAGAGGTCCGCTAACCAGGTGGTTCGGACTGCGGTACTACGAGGGGGTTCCTGGTATTGTATGGCGAACGGTGGGAGTAGGGTCCCCTGTAGCGCCTTCAGCACTCTACCCACTACTAATCAAACAGCCAAGACAGATATTTGTCGCTATACTTTGAGAAATAGGGCTCCTAACCTGGTTGAATCCAGCTCAGTTTCTCCACCAGTAACAGATGTTAGGGCCACCGTGAAACAGGGAAAAGTGAGAGTCATCGCGGAGAGCACCTCCCCCAGTCTGGTAGAGGGAGAGGAAAAGCTAAGAAAGTCTTGTCTTCCAAGCTCAGAATAACTCCGTCTTTGAAAACATACTACAAGGTATTATCTACTATACCGGAAAAGGGACAGAACAAAAAAATTACTATGGCTTTCACTGGTATCCATGCAGGTCCCCCTTCTCCACTTTCTAAGATTGATTCTCAGCCCTCTGTTATGTCTTCTTTAGGAGAGACGAGTGGTGCAGATGAATCGATGGGCCAGCAAGTGGTCATCCATTCGTCTGTTGAGATCTCGAATAGATTCTCAGCCCTTGATAACCAGGACATTCAGGATTCCGTCCTAGGCCCCCACCAACGGTCGAGAGAGAGGATATGCCTGAACCATCTTCGGTAGCTTCGTCAGTTAGATTGTCTGATTCAGCAACAAATCTATCATCTAATACATCTTTGTCTGGATCGTTGGCTGACATTTTATTAAGCTTAAAGGAAGATATAGGGAAAAGGTTTTCCATCTCTGAGTCTAATCAAGCTGCAATCCAAGCCTCATGTGAGGTGTTGGCACAAAAAATTGAAGAGGTCTCTCAGAGAACGGATGTTTTGGAGTCTGAAATTCCTAAAATTAAGGAAACTTTACTTTCTTCCTCAGTCGAGTTGGATAAACTAGTCCATCAAAATAGGGATCTGAAAGATGATATGGAGCGTCTTGAAAACCATGTGAGAAGAAACAATCTGAAAATATTGAATGTTCCGGAAGACTTGGAGGGGGGGGGACATTAACATTTTTTTGATCTCACTTCTAAAGGCGACAATCCTCAAAGATCTACCGGATTTGGACTTAGACATTCAGCGAGCGCACCGCGATCCTTACAGGAGGAACATGGAAAAACAAAAGCCTAGGAAAATTTTAGTTAATTTCCTCACATACTCTGTAAAGGAGAAAATTTTATCGCTGGCTCTGAAAGCAGGCCAGATAAAGATCGAGTCCTTTTCTAGCCCATTTTCCTTTTCTATCAGATCGGACGTCTCCCATACTACAGCGACAAAACAGTGGGAGTTAGGTAAAAGAATGACTATCTTAAATTCCCTGGGGGCCAAGGCACAACTGAGGTTCCCCGCATCCCTCCGGATCATGTGGAACAACCGCATGCATAATCTTCACCAAATTGAGGAGGTAGATGCTTTAATAGATAGAATAAGAAATGAGAGCGGGGTATAATTAGAAAGGGGTGAAATATATGCTTCCCTCATTGTGCTCTCTTGGAGAGATCGGTCTTCTATTAAATTTGAAGGGTTTCCTTTTTGAAATAATCACGTCTAGGGATCTTCGTCATAGGGCTTATGCCCAGAGGAGCAGGGTGGGTTCCCCAGGGTATTCAGGGGTTTAAGGGGGCACTGGGGGGCGGGGAGCACGGGTGGGGCTGCAGTGGAAAAAATATTAAAAATATCCTCAATCTCATCTATGCTTCAAGACTTGTGTCACTATTAGAATGGTTGAATAGAGCCATGTCAGTAGATAGATATTGTAAGCCCTAATGGGTTCAAATATTAAATTTATCTCGTGGAACATCAATGGGCTCAGATGTCCACGTCGGCAGAGATTAGTTATGAAGTTTCTGGAACAATCGTCTGCACAGGTCTGTCTCCTACAAGAGACACACCTGAGTTACTTGGAAAGCAGGGTTTTGTTCAGAAAATATCCGTGGGTAGAGATATTTTGTACATCTGATCAAATAGCCCATAATAGAGGGGTAGCGATATTAATTAGGTCAGGTGCTAGAGGCATCATTAAATCAGTTTTGTCGGATCGATCTGGGAGATGGCTACTCGCCCAGCTGGAGGTCGGGGGATCGAGTTGACTGTAGTTTCATTCTATGGCCCTAATGTTGATGACCCAGCATTTATTTATAAAATACAGGCTAAATTGATAGGAATCACAACTCCAATGATAATCGGAGGTGATTTCAATGTCCTTCTTAATCCCTTACAGGATAGATCTAATCATAGTAACTATGTAGGCGCCCCTCGTATTCGTCGGGCAATGATAGATATGATTCACGATCTTGGGCTTGCCGATGTATGGAGGGCAAAAATGGGTTCAGTTCCTGGCTTCACCTTCTATAGTAAGAAATGTGGTCATGCCTCTAGAATCGATTACATTCTTACTGACAGGCTTGGTTTAGAGAATCTGATTGATATCTCTATTTTACCAAGTATTCTTTCAGACCATGCTCCCATTTCTTTCCTATATGCAGGAAAACAGCAAAGTTTAAACTCTAGATGGACATTTAAAAGGGCAATGTTGTCTAACACCGAAATAATTAGGGCCCTTAAAGCTTCTATAATAGACTATTTTGCAATAAATATGGGTTCGACATCACTAGACTATGTCTGGGACGCATTTAAGGCGCATTTTCGTGGACAGTCGCATAGTTTGATTTGCTCTAAGAATAGGGAAGAGGCTTTAGAATTTCAGAATCTGGCAAGGGAAATCTCTAGGTTGGAAGGGGAAAGATTGAATTGTCCTCAAATAAAGTTGACGCAAGTTCTTAAAGATCTTGAATTTTTGCGTCAGGAATATAGGGGAGGTTGGACCAAAAGATTAAAGCACAATGGTCTGTCTGTAACATGCAAAATTATGAGTATGGGGAAAAGGCGGGTGCCCTTTTGGCTTGGAAGGTGAGGAGGGATCGTGTTAAGAATAATATAAGTGAACTAGTTATGGATGAGAGTGGGGTAACTTCTTGTAAACAAGAGGATATGCAAAAATGCCTTCTTGCTATGTTCTCTGATTTATATAGAGAAGAGATAACTCCTAGCTCTGGGAGCATTCAAAATTGGCTTTCAAGTAAGGCCTTATCAGTGTTGTCAGAGGATGGCCGAACTGCATTGGATGCTCCCATTACTGAGATCGAGATAAAACTCTATATAGGTAAGATCAAGAATAACAAGGCTGCGGGGACTGACGCTCTTCCAGGGGAGGTTTATAAAATCTTTCAGGACGAGTTGTTATCTAGACTTTGTGAGTTATTTAATTATGTTTACAGCTTAGAAGGTAAAGTCCCTAATTCTTGGAAGGGTGCTACGATCGTGCTTATTTTGAAGCCAGGGAAGGATCCCCTTAAATCAGACTCGTATAGACCAATCTCCCTGCTAAATGCTGATTATAAGCTTTTTATGAGTATTTTGGCGGGGAGATTGGTCAAATTAGTTCCGCAGCTGGTTAATATGGACCAAAAGGGCTTTATCCCTGGGAGGTTCATACAAGATCATACGCTGCAATTGATCGGTAGCATTGACCTCGCAGTAGTAAGATCAGAGCCTTTAGCGGTGGCAGCATATGATGCAGCTAAGGCATTTGACCGGGTCTGTTGGGTTTTTCTTTGGGAAACCCTTAAGATAATGGGATTTGGTTCCACTTTTATACAGACTTTGATCAGATGCTACGAGGGTGCCTCTGCAGCTATCTTGTTGAATGGCTATTTAACATCAAGCTTTAATATAACGAGGGGAACTAGGCAGGGCTGTCCTATCTCGCCCTTACTATTTGATATCTACATTGAACCCCTTGCTCAAGCTATTAGATTGGAAGACTCAATTACCCCATTTCAAGTCCTTAACTATAGTAGTAAATTAGCTCTATATGCGGATGACTTGTTGATATATACTAACAATCCAATAGAGGTACTTCCAAGGGTTGAATCTCTCTTGAAGGAATTCGGTCAGTATTCTGGGTATTTGGTTAATCCTTCTAAGACGGAGGTAATGTGCTGGGGCGTCAACAATTGGGCTGGGAGAATGAGTAAGGAACTTAGATATCTTGGGATCACTATAGTTAGGGATCTTGAAGCTATCCCTCAGATCAATTTGAAGAAGGTCTCTAAAGAAATTGACCACCTTTTATCGAGATGGCAGAATCTGCCTCTGACCATTTATGGCCGGGTCAACCTTATAAAGATGGTCATCTTGCCAAAGCTAACATATTTGTTTGGTACTATTCCCCTTGATTTTCCTAGTAAGATTATAAGTAAAATACAAGGCAAGATAGGAAGTTTTATATGGTCTAATAAAAATGCCAGGTTATCCTGGAAAAAGCTAAGACGTAAGCTTTTGAAAGGAGGTCTAGCCCTCCCGGATTTGCTCTGGTATTCTTATGCCTTCCAGTTTAAAAATATACGTTCATTGCTTATTATTACTTCTGACACTAACTGGGGGAAGATCTTGGGTGAGATGGTTACGCTCGAAGGGGGTGGTCTGGGCTTTCTATATAAGTTCGGGGCTCCAAGGTTTTTTAAAAAGGTCCGTCTAAAAGTCATAAAAACAGCTCTTAAGGTCTGGTACGAGATTAGAAGGAAACTTGGGATAGGTTATTATTCGGACTTCGCTCCTATCTGGGACTCCCCAGGGTTACCTACATGGTTGGAAGACAGTCTTGCGCTGCCTATCAAAAAAGCTGGTATAGCGATCTGGTCCGATCTTATTTCATCAGATGGAGTATACCCCTGGGAGGTTTTAAGATCTAAAATAGGAAGCTCTTTCTCTAAATTTAAATACCTACAATTGTCCTCCTGGTATATAGCTGAAAAAACAAATATAGGGGGAAACTGGGAAATTGAGCTTCGTCTTCAAAATCCAAAACCCTTCAAGAAGGAGGTTGGGTACTGGTATAGAAATCTTGTAGACACAGATGTTGCAGATCTTCCTCCACATTATCATGTCTGGAATAAGTCAGTCCTGGACGATATTGCTGTTGATCTGTTTGGTCTTTCATTACAGATACTATATAAGTACGTTAAGCCTGCATCTCTCAAAAAGAACCATTTCTTTGTTATAAACAGGCTTTATTATACTCCCATGAAAATAGCAAAATTTGCTCCTTCCTCCTCCCCGATGTGCCCAAGATGTGATCTCATCGCGGCGGACGATATCCACATATTTTTGGAATGTGCTATTTTAAATGGTTTTTGGAAGAATGTTGAACGTGCTTTACAAGCAATTTTCAAAGTTAAGTTGAATGTGAATCTTCCATTAGTTATATTTGGCCTGGATAATGACTCTACTAATAGGTTGCCGGGAACGCAAAAAGGCCTGTTACTCCTTCTGATTCTTATAGCTCGGAGGGAGATTTGTAAACTCTGGAAAGATTCTAGGCCTCCCCTCTATGAGAACTGGTTGAATGCTGTATTCGGCATGGCTCGCCTGGACCAAGATAGTAACTCTAATACCTGGGCTCTGTTACTATTATGGGCTAGCGAAATGCGATTAGTTTAACGCCCCCTGGTCCAATGATTACACCAAGCTTCATACAAAGAAGCTGGCCTGGCCAGGCCTGAAGCCTATGCAGTAGCAGAAGACCGGGGTGCCCAGGTCGGATGGTGGTCTCTTCTGCTTTACTCTGCAGATGTTTCGGTGAGATGAGGACAAAAAAAAAGGAGGTCAGTCAGCCGGCACAGCCGGAAGGCACCCCTAACAAGGACATGTACGTAAAGTATGGATTAGCCAGCGTAGCTTATAGCAAACTATGGCATAAATACACTAGGAAGGACCGGGTAAATCAGTGGCCACTGACGGGATCTTTCGATCCCGCTAAAATAGAAACGTTAGAATTAGCTCTCCACAAAAAGAAAACTAGACCAGCCATGTTTGACAGTTTTGGCTTATGGCGAAAAGAGGCAGCTCAAAGAAAGGAAAGGGACGAAGCTAGACAAGATAAAGAAACGCGAAAATCAGCTTACCAAGCCTGTAAAAGATTAGAAGAAAAACTAAAAGAAAAGGAAATCGATAAAAAGGAACAGGAATCAAAAATATCAGATCAATGCCCTGTTAGAACGCCCTCGACTCTTTACCCCAAGTTACCAGCAAAACAAAGAGTAGATGATGATTTATTGTTAGGTCCCCCAATCATATACATGCCACCCCCTTACGCCCCTACTCATCCCGTAGTACAACGACAGGACCACCAAAGTATAGCCGGAGATGGCACGATCGCCTCAGTCTCCACCGCCTCTGCTCCCACCGAGTCACCCACACCAAATGCCTCATCAAAGGATACAGTAGTAGAGGTAGGATCAAAAGAAACAGGAGCGCCCAGGGTGCCGCGATTAAGTAAAAATGAGCGAGCAGGCATTGATAAAGTAGTTAAATCCCTCATAGATAGGAAGGAGACAGAAGAGCATGTAACTGACATATGCAACTCCTATGTTGAAAACCGCAAACAATACTTTATTGTACGTCTCTGTTACCACACTCTTACTGCATATGAAGAGAAGTACCAAGATGTAGGGCCCGAGCGGCTAGTGGCTCTCTATAGGAAGGTAGACACCGGAGATGAAGGCGACAACGATGTTACAGAACTCTTTTCATCCACACTGGAGGTATTCCGTCACCTCGTGGAACAAGGACGGATAGATAAGGACAGGACATCTAAGATAGCAGGACCCCTGTGGAAAAACCAGATAGCATGATGCCGATAAAAGAAGCTGCCCCTTATTGGGTACCTCCTAGAGGACAAGGGACTCATGACGATATGAACCATCAAGACGCTAGAGGAAGGGTGGTCTACAATTGGGTGTATCAACCATGGGACAGACAGGACATTTTGACGTTCCGTAAATCTCTACCGGATTTACGAAAGAACCCCACCGCCTTTTTCACCGAGCTAGGTACCGCTCTGGGATCAACAATAATGACACTTGCCGACATAGACTTGTTCTTCGGGTTATGTTTGCCAGCAGATGTGTGGAAACAGATTAGGAAAATAGACCATACCGAACTGCTTGGTCATACCTGGGAACAACTCAACACACTAGATAAACAGCGGAACCCTGGTCAAAAACCGGTTAAAGCAATATTGGACCTCCCTGACAAAATAGTGCAGAAAGTGAAAACGCTGATCCCAGAGAAAAAGATAGACTGGTCCATAGTAACCGCGTGCCGCCAGAAACCACAAGAGGATGTCTCAGAGTATTTCTCCAGATTTGAAACGGTGTTCTCCGATTACAGTGGACAAGACATGTCCACCACAACCGGACACCACTTATTTGTGCAGAACTATGTCAAAGGACTACTGCCAGATGTATCCCAGAAATTACAAGCCAGCGAAAGTAGTTGGGCAGCATCTAAACCGGCGGCCATTCTCCAAATGGCCCAGTACTATGAGCATCAGAGAAACGAAAATGACAGGGCTACAGAAAGGAAAAAGAAGGACTTGAAGGAAAGGGTAATGGTAGCACAACTCCAGGGGGCGAATACAGGAAGGGAGCAATATAGGGAGGATACCAGCAGAATACCCCTAGAGTACAGCCACCTAGTAACAATTCATCGACATCATATGTAGGACGCCAAGACCTAGGACAGGATCAATGTGCATTTTGCAAAGAATATGGACACTGGAAAACCCAATGCCCGGCTTTTTTTTTTTTTTTTGGAGCTGGTAGGGGCAGAGGGGCGAGGGAAATAGCAAGTAGACAGAGAGGAAGAGGACGTGGGAGAGGGTACGCGAGTGAAGCAAGCGAGGAAAGGCCAGGAAGACTGAACACATTTGACCATCCCAAACAGAATCAGTACCAACAGACAGATTATGACAATACGTACGACTTTGCATAGGACAGCCAAGGGCAAGGGAGGGATCCAGTCGAGCTCTATGTTGATCAGCAAGGCCCTTATGTTACCGCTGAGGTCCTGGGCACAAAGTCGCCATTTCTGGTAGACACGGGAGCAACACGTAGTGCACTATCCAAACGACTGATTTCAAGGGCACCCTTGTCAGGCTCACATGTGACCTCAATAGGATTTGACGGTACGCCCTCCACCAACCCTTTGTCCCGACCGATCTTAGCGACTGACACGACAGTTAACATATACACCGACAGCCAATATGCCTTCGGGTGGTTCACCATTTTGGGATCTTATGGAAAGAAAGAGGGTTCCTGACTTCACACGGTACACCCATCCTGCATGGAGATTTAGTCTCCGCCTTGACGCAAGCAGTCCTCCTCCCCAAGAAGTTAGCAGTGATAAAATGCCAAGCACATAGGAAAGTGACTGATCTCATTGGACAGGGAAATGCACTAGCAGACGTTACTGCCCGAGCCACGGCAGGAGACAGAACTACGACACGAATGTATGTGACCAGGTCACAAGCTGAACGATGGACTGACGCTAGGACCACTGTAAGGGACATACGGACTACAGGCACACAAGACGAATTGACCTAGTGGGAAAAGGTGGGACTAAAAGACGAGGAAGATTGCTGGAGAACTAAAGACGGAAATAAATGGCTGTTACCCAATGCCTACCTCATCCCCATATTGACCATGGCACATTTACCAGCACACATAGGCTCCACCCCCATGATTGAACTAATCACCAGAGTATGGCATAACGTCAAGATAGCAGAATCTGCAAAACGCCTAGTACAACAATGTATAGTCTGCCTACAACACAACCCAGGGAAGGGGACAGTAGTACCACGGGGAGGGTTTGGAGTCCCTGACCACCCCTTTGAAATCCTTCAAATGGATTACATTCAACTAGAGAGATGCCTTGGTCTAAAATATGTCCTGGTGGTTGTGTGCGCTTTTAGCAAATGGGTGGAGGCCTATCCCACCCGCGACAATACCGCCTTAGCCACTGCAAAAGTATTGCTGAAAGAATTCTTCCCCAGATACGGCCTTTGCAGAATTTTATGGAGCAACGACGGCCCCCACTTCGTAGCCGAGGTGATACAGAACATACTGAGAGGGTTGGGGGTAAAACAAAATTTCCATGCCGTCTTCCACCCCCAATCAGCGGGCCTGGTAGAGAGACACAATGCCACGTTGAAACTAAAACTAGCCAAAATAGTTGCCACGACCGGGTTGAAATGGCCCGACGCCCTCCCATTGGCATTGTTATCGATGCGCTCCACCCCAACCAAACACCGACTGACCCCGTATGAGGTGGTCTTCGGCAGGCCTATGAGCATTTGGGCGGCACCAAGACCCACCTCCATTAACGATGTCCCGAACATATTAATGTCGGATTACTTGCATAAATTGACAAACGAGCTAACAATTATCCACCAACAGGTGCAGCAAGTCTTGCGTGACGTATCCAGGGGCCCGGGACATGAAATAAAGCCAGGCGACCATATATTAATTCGCAACTTCCAAAGAACGAAGAATCTGGAGCCTAGGTGGACGGGCCCCTGGCAAGTCCTGATCACCACCCGAACTGCCCTCCGAGTGCAAGGAAAACGAAACTGGCTGCATGCCCATCACTGCAAACGAGTCCCTCCAACCCTGGCAACCTGTGAAGGGGTGGAGGTGCAAGAGGAAGTACTCGCGAGAGACCGACCAGCTCTGAGTTGCTACCCACAAGAAGACACCTCGACCTATCAGAATTTCCCGACCCCACGGTGCCATCCAGGAAAGGGTACAACCTAAGATCGACAAAAGGAGGGAGCTCCAACGACCAGGCCACTAACTGAGTCAAGGTCTCAGATCGGTAGCACAGTCAAACAACGCTACCAGGAAAGCGCCAGACAAAAGTCTGTGGTCCTAACAGTTGTTGAGCTCCTCGAAGATGATGGAAAAAACTGAACACCTGCAAAACCACCGCAAAGACACCAAGACTGCTAACCTGCACAGCACAAAGACAATTGCACTTGTAGCCGCATTTCTCACCTGTCTCCTGCTAATGGTCGCACTCTGGATCATTGAAGAGAATGCACCTGCATACAGAACATTGTCACCCACCATGCAACCAACCACCAAGAAAGAACACTACCTGGTATCACTACCGCCACATCTCCGAGAACGACGCAAAGAATTCTGGAATAATTCTTTCGTGCAGATGTTGCACCAACACAATCTTGCCACCAATGCTACCAACTGTTGGGTCTGTGGGCTGTTACCACATGCCACTGAACATTCCATCCCTTTCATCCCTTCGCCCTTTTCTATTCACGGATCTTGCCTTGCCTGGATGATGCTCCTACAAGAAAGTTACAAAGACAATGCCACTTCCGACAGAACAATCGCCCAGTTCTACAACGAGTTCTGGCGAAACAAAACCGGAACGACAGCCGCCCCCTTCTGCCCTCACACCTTCAATGCGACATTCCAGATTGATGTCCCCGCCAAAGAACGAGTGGAAATGCAAGTGTTCAATAATCCTAACAGAGCCACATTTTCCTACCTGAAGAAAAGAACTGCTGCAACACTGACAGTGGCCCTATCTGTGGTGAACGTCTCTGGCCTTGTAAGCATTGAAGGCCGTGGGACTGAGAATGTGGGTCACAGCACCTGTAGCATTGTGGGGACTTTGAACACTGCCAACCCCCCAGCGCTTGTTGCATCACCCAATATGTACTTTGTTTGTGGAACCAAAGCCTACACCTGGCTCCCAGGAAACTGGGGGGGCACGTTCTACATCGCCTTTGTTCTACCACCAACCTACACAGCCCCTGCAGAGTATCATCGAGAAAAGCGTTCTAAAGACATTCATCAAACAGACTCTGCCTCATCACAGTTCCTCGACGCAGCCTGATAATTCACCTTCTGTCTATGAAGCAATCGAACATCTCCATAGACTATCTTCCGAAATTCATCAAGGATCAGAGACTTGGACAATTGGAAGTTGGCTTTGGGGCATCTTGAAGGAGTGGGGTTGGAAAATATCAATGATTCTCTTGGTCCCAGTATTGACAATATGTGGTTGTTGTTTGGGTATACACTGTATACCACCTTTGTGTTCTCTTTGCATAACTACCCTACATCCCAAGACTATGGACACTCAGCTAACAAAAATGAGAGTGATGTATGATCAAGAGATACAGGACATTATGGGGATCGAAATAGACTGACAAGCTGGCTAGTTATGTTCAAAGGGGCCACTGTTAAAAGCAAAATGACAATTATGAACATTACCTGCACCATCTTGTCTGGTGGAATTCTATGTGCACATAAGTTGCAGTCATTTTGATCTATCACAGCCATTTTGTACTCGGTTGGTCACCTTTGTTTCACCCTGCCCTTACTAGCATCCCTCTGACCGACCTGGTACTGTGCTGGGGGCTATAAACTCTATTGCCACAACAAACCTCAGCGCCACTTGCTGCCACAAACTCGTTTTTCCTCTCATCCCTGTTTTCAGACAAGCCTTTGGACGCTCTACCCTTCACTACACCTAGTTACACAAACAGGTTCCAAACACCAAAAGACTCTTGCAAAATGATTTATTGCACTGCAAACAGCAAGACTTGTTGTTACCAACAATGGGACCTGTTTTTATCAACAGAACAGACTCTTAGATCTGACCGGTCTCACATGTTTTAGACCCTGAAGCAAGGTCCAGCTGCAAGATAAGATTGTCTGTTTGACCTGGGTGGGAAGAGAATTACTGTTGGGCTTGTGTGACAACCTGCCCGGGGCGGGGACCCCAAGCTTTTGTAACCATGTTGATCAAACAAATGCATTGTGTCAAACCTGTATAAAAGGAAGAGCCAAGGGAGTTGTCAGCAGAACACTTCCCTCAGACATCCCGGTGTCTCAGTTGACGTGATCTCCTCATGAGAAATAAACCATTTTCTTCTCTTCCAGTGCTTGCCTCATTATTTTGATAGCGAACCCAAAGTGAATTAGAGGTGGAACCCTGCACCGGGCAGCATTGAGGGTCTTAGAAGACTTGCTGCCTTTCACAGATGCCGCTAAATTGGCCAAATACCCCCTCTATGTATGCTTCATTGATTTCACCTCCGCCTTTGACAACATCAACAGAAATACACTATGGGAGAAGCTGTCCAATAGAAAAATTCCACCAATTTTACTATCGCAGCTGATGCTACTACATACGGACACGTGGGTGCAAATCAAGTTGGGATCAGGCGATAGCTTGTCAAGGAAAGTACAGACGACCAAGGGTCTCAAACAAGGGTGCGTGCTAGCCCCGACCCTTTTTAACATCTTCATGTCGGACCTCTCACCCAAGTTAGATGACTGCAACTCTCATGCCCCTAACCTAGGTGGCCTAAATCTCTCGAACTTGATGTATGCGGATGACATTGTGCTAATCAGCCGTACGCCGATAGGGTTACAACATCTAATCGATACAACTTATAAGTATTCGGTAACGAATGGCCTAGGCATAAACCTCTCCAAAACAAAAGCAATGAGAATAAACGCTAAGAAGTCTACGCCCAGGTTCCTCTGGCAACTGGGTGGATCATCACTGGAAATTGTGCACGAATACAGATATTTGGGCGTAATAGTTGATAGCAAATGGTCATTCCAGCCACAGAAAGAATCGGCAGTAAGGAGAGGAATTACAACAGCGGTCGCACTGAGGAATCTTAAAATGAAAACAGCTAGTCGTAGCTTCACCCCTCTACTACAGGTGATCCAAGCTAAACTTATACCGGCCATCACCTACAGAAGTGAATGCTTACGAGGTAGTGATGCGCGGATACTGGACAACATAGTAGCAAGGGCAATGCGAATGATATTTAAACTTCCTAAGTACACATCCCAGGCACAAATAAAGCTTGAATTTGGCCTGAGGAACCAAAGAATAGCAAGAATGGGTGCATATGCCAAATGTTGGCATAAAATACAGGGAGCAGAAGTAACAACATTGGATCACCATCTCTGGAAGGAGCTAGAAAGGAAAAATGGGTGCGCAGTCGCAAGCTATCTAAAGCATTCAATAGACACCCTGGAACTACAAGATCTTTGGGAAAGCACTGGATCGCACAACAACTTCAAACAACTGGTAAATAAATCAGTACAGATCATCTCGCAAGTAGAGGACAAAGCAACACTAACCAACAGGGCCCATGGCTGGATTGTCATTCAAAGCTATACCAGCAGCTTCCATCAAAGTTACCCAAGCGTCGGCCTCACACGGATTATGAAGGAGAAGTTCCGACGACTAAGGCTGGGCATCCTTCCATCACAATACCATTTGCCCCCGTGGAAACGCCCTCAAACGATAACTAACTGTCGCCTATGTGGGGTCTCAAAAGAGGACATTCTTCATTTAATATGTATCTGCAAGGAACTTGACAAGGAGCGCAGATCCCACTTAAAACCTGCCTTAAAGGAAATGGGAATAAGAACATGCAGGCAGGCGGTTAAAGCATGCTTTGACGGCAAAAACATTCAACTAGCGTGTCACCTTGTTAAATTTCTGGATAAAGCGGAAAAAAAGCTGAATTCTAGTAGGGAGTGATTGGACGAAGACATCTCATGCCGTACTTAAGTCTCATTGCCTTTTGGCAACAAACAAGGAATAATTACCTCCAAGTTAAAACATATAAATGCAAAACTTTGGTCTCTTCCATCTTCTATTCTGCTTTGAAGGAGGCTCACGAAATGATACACGCTACTCCACAAACTAAGCAATGACCTCTGACAACCCGGCTGTGCCACATTCTTGTTTAGACATGTTCGTATATCTGAAACTGTCTTTCTCCTGTCGTTACATGTATTTTATGGAGGCAGTGTTCAACCCGGCAGTGTCCATTTTATTATAATACTCCATATCCTTTTTAAACATGTTTGCACATTCGAAACTGTTTTCTTCTGTTGTCACATGGACTTTACAGAGGCAACGTTTTTAAGTAATCATGCTACAAAAGCTATTATAATTTTTTTATCACAAACAGTGTGCTACTGTGGATTGGTTACTATGTCATAAAATTGATGTAGCTGATTGCAACTAGTTAACACATTCTTCCGGAGGACCACCTTCTGACTGCCACGCTAGCCTGGCCATGTTTCTCAAAGCCAACTTTACAGAATCATGCTCTGGCCTAGGAACTTGTAGGAGAATGGACTCCAAATTCAACATTGTGCACTTCATCACGACTCCTTTTGCACTTCACTGCACGCACTAAATGCCAATTTTTGTACTCCTCGTAGTTTTTTGGAATCATTGTAATTACTCAAACTTTCTCAACTGTCTCTATTTACAAAAAGGGCTGTTTTAGGCACTTTTTATATGTAACCTACCATGCAGCTGACTGTAATGGTTTTTATCAATTAAGCATTCTTATATGTGTCGCTCGATGTAGCCGATTGCAATGGTTTTTATTAACTAAGCAATAAAGATTATTATAAAAAAATGTATTTAAAAAAAAGAATTCGAGAAAAAGTGGAATGCTCTGCTCATTTCGAGCCCTATTTTCTCAGCTAACCGTAGCTATCAATGCCGCAAGAAGGAATAGCATAGCACATACCCTCAGGTGAGCTTGGTAACAGCTCAGGTTTTATGTAGATGCTCCTCAACAGCTGGTTCTTCTGCATGGGCCGCATGAGGTTTGTACAACAAGGCCAGGTGCGTGTCTTGTGCACCAGTACAATACAGTCGAGGCGTGTATATGTTCTTTTGTGATACATGCAGCTGATGAATCTCTAAAAGTCGTGCATCAGGATTTATTTTTCAAGTGCTTTGTAAACTTTCTGCACAGACCAGCTTTTGCATCCGCAGTATGGCCATTTGTGGCCTGCCAGCCCGAGGCAGTACTTGTTATTTCATAAGTGGCCTGTTTGAATGTGTTAGGAGCTTTAAAAAGTTTAATAGAGCACATAATTAGATGCTAGAAAAGTGAAGTAAATGTGAAACCCAAAATGCTCCTTTTTTTTAAAATGTGAATAAAATGTTAATGTGGGTTAAAGAGCGACTGTGCGAAGAAAGTTGACGAAAGCCTACAGTTTTGCAGTTCTTCACAAATACTGCCACGTAATGCAGTAGTGCACTACTTCACACCTCACCACTTGCTTCTGTTGTGCTATGGCTGCATTTCATGTATGCATGTGTTAAATAGTCGCAGATGTCAGCCAAGCTGCCATTATTGGAGTGAAATTTAAAAACACGCCAACAGTAAAAAACAAGCATTTACAATGCAATAGGTCTCGCATTTACGCGAGTTTGAGCTATTGGCATTGTAAATGACAATGCCTTTTATTTATGTTTTGGTTTTTAAAACATAAATAAAGGCATTGTCATTTACAATGCTAATAGCTTAAACTCTCACAAAAGCGAGACCTATTGCATTGCAAATGCTTGTTGTTTTGCTGAATCAGTAAGAGGAGTAGGAGACATGCCGTTGGGGCCCAAGGGGGAGAGCACAGACAGACGAGAGAAGTGGTAACGGGGCGAAGGAAAGTAATGGAAACGAGTGTAGTCTATATTGTATTGGTGACTCGGGAAAGGAGAACGTTCAAAATGAGGTAGAGGAAGTAAGAAAGTGGGAAAAGGACAGCGATATATAAGGCACTGGTTGGGGCGAAAAGGAGGGCACTTGGAATAGGGGTGGAGGGAACGTGAGAACAGGGAGAAAGAAGACTGGTGCTCGGAGACCGTGAGGCAGAAATAGGGACGAGTCGGATGCAGGGCACTTTGATGGGAGGGATAATAAAAGGAAAAGGCAAAGATGGGGTTTCGTAGGATGAGAAACTAGGTGGTAGAATGGAGACAGGAGGTAAATGCGAGAGAAAAGGGTTTGTTTGGGAGGAGAAAGGAGGGGAAGTGAGGAAAAGCGAGATGGTGAGGGAGGAACTGAAAGGGACGGGTGAGATCGAGGTATCGACGCGTGACGTAAAGTAGAGATCGGGATGATGACTCGCGGAAACATTATGGGAGTGCAGCAAAGGAGGGGTTTAGATCAAGAGAGCCCACAATAAACCTAGGTTCAAGTAACGAAACGCCTTACTATGGAGCTAATAATTCTCCCTCAGTGAGGGGCAAGTCGTGACAACAGCACTGCAATGCCTAAAGTCTGGCGCCAGAACCACGGCCCTGCAGACTACCTCACCTCTGCAATGAATAAACAAAGGGGATACGCCATAATATTGACCGCAAACTGGAAATTAAAAGAAGGACACAAATAACCTCCGAAATCAAGCTCTCATTCTAAAACTGCAGTTTTTAGCGAGAAATAATATTTTAACACGCTAATGGACCGAAGTTTTTTTTTCACGGAGGTGCGTTTGTTGCACTTGTTAAGCTCGGAATGGGGGGCAGCGCCCTTGTTTTGAGTCCCCTCCTCAATTCAGCACGAGTTCCCAGTGTAAATCTTCTAAAGTATTACCTTGCAAAATATGCGAGGGGGAGAGTCCACGTGAAATATGTTGGAAAACTCAGCGTACCGGGATCAGGTGCAAACAAACACATGCAAATCTGCACTGGGGCTACACCCTTAGAACACGAGCTGCACCGAACAGGTTTCAGACACAATGTAAAGTTTTGGACTGCCCTTTTATGGACAATGTAGAGGCTAAATGATTTGCATTTGGCTGGAGGAAGAGACGCGGCGAGACGACGTGCGCGTGCACATCGCCTGTCCAGGCGCGCACATGTTTTGTCTCCCTTCGCACACCAAACCGACAACAATAGTCTCGCCAAGGCGAAGCAGCGCAAAGCGCTGCGTTCGCTAGGCGAGACCTAAAAAGCCAAACACGGGTACCAAATGTAGAGAGGGCTTTTAGCCAGCGTCGTTATGTCCAGAACATCAGACTGTTACTATCACAAAAACGCATAGATGTAAAACACACATTTTGTGAAAGGAATAGTTAGATTTTTCGTACCACACCTCATGCCTCGAAAATGTACATCCAGGCTAAGCGCATCGACAAAAATCAACCAAGCTGCTAGAAACAACTTTTTTTTTTTTTCTTTTTAAACACAAATGCTGGAGCATCCAATGCCAGATATTCGGGATAAACAGCCACTGAGTAACCCAATTCCATTCAGAATCTCTGCCTGTAAATGTAATTTTAAGTGGTTATCATAGTGATCTGGCATTGTTCCGGCCCTCCTGGACATGTGTTGCAGTGCTACAGAAAGGTTTATCTAGGTCTACACTCCCCTCCTTAATAAATGGCGCATCAGGTATGTGGACCAACCAGAGATGCCAACTGACAGGAAGAATGAAAGAGGCTCCGCCTCAAAGCGTTCTCCATTTATGCACAAACACCTCCTAGAGGCAGCTCCCGGACACGTAGAATAGAAAAACACTAAATGCCAATGTAGCTTCCAAGTAAGTTGTGATAGGTTTATTTTTCATCTTAAACAGAATTACAATAAGTAACCTGCAACTTCTTTTAAAAATGACATTTTTGCAGTGCATGCCAATCACCTGATCCAGGCAAGCAACCAATAAGTGAGTCAGAGCTAACTTTGATGGACAGTGGTGCCGTTTACCCGCTCTCTCCTATTCGTCATGCAAAAGCACTTACAAAACAGTCATGCTCAGAATTAGACACAAGATGGGACAGACAGCTTTGTAGTTGTACACAAAAAAAAACATGGATTGATGACTTAAAAACTCTTATGTAAGAGCATTCCAGAGCCTCACCCCATAACTAAAAAACATGAACTGTTGACGTTTGTTTTCCTTAGTTTAGACTAAGGAAAGATCGAACCGGTTCATGATCTGACTGTTTGGAGTATCAGACCTGTCCATCAGGAGGAGTCCTTTCCAGAGGAGAGCTCTAAAGGAATGGAGTCTGGAGGCGGTGGGCTGCTGGTAACAACTGGTGCTGATGGTTTGAAGCCTGAGAATGCACTGGACTCCGAGAGTTTGTGTCTCTAATATATTAAATGGGAGCAAAAGGATAGTGTCACATATTTCTGTGTCTAGTACTCCTCTGTGTCAGAGCAACCACCTAAAACGACTTCACCGGTTGAACCAAAGGGGCACACAGCTACAATACAATATAGTATATCTTTCGATAATAATTCCCTTCTCAACAAACTGGGCCACTGAACAGAAGCAGGGGTCAATCGCAGGGGCCAGAATTAGACTTTGGAAGAGTCTCTTCAAGAAGGGAGATGCATCAGAGGGAGTCCCAAAAAAAAAAAAAAAAAAAAAAAAGAGCTAAACTCAAGTGCAGCTCTCCAAGACTAAGTGGAGCAAATGGAGGCTGCATCTGCCTGACCTATTCCCAGGAAGGATGCTTGATGCATCACATTATGAAATCTGTCTGCAACAAAGCACCCAGAAGGATAGATAGGTTTAAAGATAAGAATCATATGGTGCAACAGCAAGTGGTGAGTGGAGCTTGACTCAACAACGTAAGTGATCCTCTTGAGTAAGAGGTCCGCTCCCTGGATAGCAATCAGTTCTAGGGCATTTTGTTACCCGAACCTTGATTACCAGATTAACACCACTTGGCAGGAACCAGGGGCAAATGATTGCACAGCCAGGTACCTACACATTGCTTGGGTTTACATACAATTTGCATGGTGTCAGTGAGTGTGAACAAAGCTTGGAAGGAAAGGGATTCGCAGTATATAACTAGTCAAGATTTTTTTTTACAGTGCTTTAAATATCTATTTACACAAGTTCAATACCACGTGAGTGATCCCAAGACCCCCAAAAGTGGGTCTGTAAAGTCCAACTGCGAGACTCAAAACAGGAAAACAATTTATTTCCAAAATGAACTACTAATGTTACAATCCACCACAGTCAAGAAGTCTCGTTCAGAAAACAGTCTGGTGGTGAATTACAGAGGTGGAAATATGGTAGCCAGGTTGACAGGGTCATCAATGTAGGACAGGATGGCTGTGACGGCCGCGCACACCATAAATCTAAGAAAGGAGTTTTGATAGTGTTATCAGTTTGAGTGATATGTAAATAACCTCTTCATTTTTTAAATTCATTTTTGTTAAAAAAAAGTTGTGTGGCAAAAAATTCAATACAGGGGGAATTGCGAATCTATCTGAAACATGACCAGTGTCCATGGACAACTAGACAAAAGCCCGTCTGCTTGTGCCAAGCTACCAAGGGGGAGAGTATGGGTTATTTGAGAAGTGTATCCCCCTAACCCTGACTAGGAAGAAGGGTCCCTACTTGGACAAAGGTACCTACCTCTGCCAACTAGAGACCCCCATTTCTAACAGAAACATTTGGCTCCTTAGACTTCCAGAGAACCAGGACAAAACTGCCAAGTCAAGCCAACGAAGGGGGCGCTGCCACTGGGCCACAAATTCAGGTTGCTCCCACTCTGAGATATTCTGCAGCAGCAAGTCAGTTTCAGCCGGACGTCTCGGAGAAGGTATCTGACCTTGTGGAGCCCTTCTCAGCCACAGCCTGCTGCCTTGCCCTGCTGAGGATTTTTGACTTCCATTTCAGAGACTATGTGAGAAGGTAAAACTTATACCTGATTTCAGTATCCGACCTGCGCTCCATCGCTGTTGATCTTAAATTGCACGTAGGCACTGGCCATGCGCAACCAATTAACTGTGGTTGGGGCTTAATACGCTACTAAGGGAAGCCTAAAAAATCCAAAGAGTGCAAAATGCTGAGGCCCGCCTGGTCCTTAATCTCCCCAAAAGGGCTTCCACTACAGCGGCATTAGCCACCCTCCACTGGCTTTCGCTGGAAAAGAGAATCTGCTTCAAGGCTCTGTTTCTGCCGTAGGATTCTAGCTTTGAAAGGTCCCAAATACTTGCGCCCCTGATAAAGCCCTATTTCCCACAACGATGCCTAGGATCCTGAAAGGCAAAATTTGTGCAAATATCCAAGATCCGAAGGGCCAGATTGGGGGCACGTTCCTTTTCCTTCCTTGTGGCTAAGATTTGGAATTCCCTCCTGGCACCGATAAAAGTCGAACCTTCGGAGACTCCGTTTAGGAATTTGTTAAAAACCTGGCTCTTTAGTTCTGCATAATCACCCTGTGGCCACTGTCACTTCTGCTGGGCTACGGCGTCTTGGTGTTAGCACGGGGGACACACCAGTGTGGTGTAACCATGCACTCTATAAATCTACACATTATTATTATTATTATGTTTTGGCGCTATTTTTATTTAAAACTTTAAAACAGAATTTCTCCTGTTCGCATCATTGGATTTTTGTTATTTTCGTTAAACTTTGTTCATTCAATTATTGTCTATTTTTATATATTGGAGTGGGATTTTATTATGTTGTGTTTGGCTTTTTAATTGTTTTAGTACTTCTACATGATGTACACATTTTCTTAAGTTAAGCCTCTGTATTCTGCCATGGCTACCAGGGGTTGAGCTCAGATTCATATCACTGAAACCTTTTCTGGCCCTAACAAGAATAGTGACAATATTACTTGGGTGGACTAGCATCCACCTCAACTAATATCCACGTACTCACATTTTCTATCAAATTTTCCCCCAGTACAACTATTACTCCACAGCACAGTTGCATAAACATGCAACACAAAAATTGAACCAAATGCACAAGAAGCAAAAAGTGCTTTTAGCCAATATTATACTGCCAATATTATAATATACCTGGCTCTGTTTTATTGGAACAATCTGCCTTATCACATCCAGACTTGTCCTTATTATGTCTAATTCAGGAAACTACTTAAGAGAGTTATTTTTTAATCTTGCGCTCTGGTTTACCTGTGTTTATCCTTTAGCGCCGAGATGCCTCTTCAGTGGTGATTTGTGCAGTATAGCAAGATATATTAAGATATATTAAGATAACGGCAACATGAATCACGTGCAGAATGGAAAGAGAACTTCAAACAGAATGTGCGGATTGCTAACCAAAAAAATGTTTGATGTTCTTTTGCTAAATAAGAGCGCAACACGAGTGCAATTCAAAAAACCCTTTGTACAAGAAAGTCAGTAGAGAGCACTATTTTTTATAACTGTGCGACGACTAAGTGCGGGATGCCTTGCAAACACCACACCCAAGTAGATACTGAAGTTCAGATTTCACATCTAGTCAAACCTGAAGGTGCCAAGAACTTTTAAAATCATGGAAACTAGCTTCTCTTTATCACATAAGTCAGACACCCAGATCCGTCAGAAGAACCAAGTGTTGATTACAAGGGTAATAACAGGATACTCTTCAAGAATGAACACTATGGCCCTTATTGCAGTGGCATCTTGATTACAATTGGGCCGGTAAATTATGAGCTCTTCAAGAAACACCTTAGATCCTGTAGTTTCACCTGGATGTTTCAGCAGCTGAAAATTTTAAAAAGAGAAATTCTCAGAGGAATCAGACCCAGAATTAAGTATTACCTTGGTAATTCCTAACTTCTTAGAGGAACTTCTTCCTGCCAAATCCCGCACTCACAGCCTAGAGGTTTTGTTAACTCTATTTGAAAGTCTCCTCTCCTCGGACATCCAACTCCTCAAACACTCATTCAGCCGTGTACGTCCGTCCAGTGCCTGCCTGAAGCTCAACCCAACCAAAGAGAATTCCAGTTTGTCAAGAACAATAAACAAGATACAGTACAAACACACACACTCTACAAACTAGAGTAAGACTAGCGTTAATCTGAACTCCAGGCTCACTTGGAAGGCAGGTCCAATCAAGGTAAAGAGGATCTGGCTGCTTACAAAACAGCAGACGCCCTTAAATTGATTATCTGATCTACGCAAAGGCCTTCTATTGGAGTACATTTCTGGGCTTATTAAAACTTTCTGGGCTTATTAACTTTTTTCTCAAAGTGATCCTGTAGCACACATGTGTGGTCTGAGCTTCTTTTAGGGTCCTGTGGTGTTCATGGCCCGCAGTCAGAGGTAGGGTGATCAGAGCCCTGGATTTACCTGGACTGCCCCGGCATCCTGACAGTTTTAATTAAAACTGATAAATGTCCCAGGTTTCGGGAGAGGGTCCGTGAATGTGCACATTAGATTAAAAAATAAATAAAGCGTAGGTCATATTCCTTCCAGCCCATTCCTGTTAAATTACTCTGGGACAAAAAGACTACCCTACTATGCTGTATTATTTCAGTGCAACACCCCTACTGTGCTGTATGGTCTCCGTGAAGCAGCACAGCAGGGTGTAAAGAGGGGCTATTGAGCATCTGAAAAGACCCCGAGCTGATGCCCAAGCTCCTGAGCTTTCTCCTTGGCTTCATCACAACATGCAGCCAAGGAGAGGGGATAGTTAATAAACACACCAGTAGCATTATTTTCGTCTGAAGTGTGAGAAGTTGGCACAACTTTAATGGTATGTCACGTTTCAAAAAAAGAGGCTGTGTGCTTTATTTCTGGTTCCATACTTAAGTAAAGACATTTTTTATGGATCCTTGCGCATCTCTACATGTACTACCTCGTATGCACATACATATGTACTCTTGGAGAAGAGTACATATGTTTGTGCATACGACATCCCAATTTTCAAGTTTTTTTTTTTTTTTTTTTTTAATGTAGGAACCCATCCAGTGAGGAGGCACAGAAGTGGAAAGTGACACTGTGGAAGAGGCAGTGGTAAAATAACTTCTTAAAAAGCAGACTCTTGGATCTCCCAGTGTTGACGGAGCCTACATCTCACGGCTCTTTTTTCATCAGTGTGTCAGAATATTCTCTTACGAGTTAGAAGATGTCTGGGAATGGCTCTTTCAACAGGTCTTGCACTCACTTAGGGGGACAGACAGGCGTACATTAGGAGGGAATTTCGTATTTTAAGATTATTTCAGGAGAAACGTGCTTGATGGTATATGCTTTTTATGATTAGAATGTACTGTTTGAGAGAGGATTATTGTGGACGTAGGAAGGGGCGTGGTTTAAGGACCGCAGAGGATTTACCCCCCTCCCCAACCCAAGCAAGATATTGGAGTGTGGGGAATGAGAATGGCAAAAATCCCGCGCTTTCCCACCCACAATCTAGAGTGACGTCACTGTGCTGAGTTACCCCAGCCAAATGTTCTGACCTGGACTCAGATAAGCGCTTTTGATTTTACTAAATTACAGGTATGTAATATACTTCTGGGGGCTTTCAGTTTAATTCATACTACTACAATTACTGCTTGTAACAAACAAACGCATGCAGATTTGGAATGCTGGCCAGGCCTTTGTTGATAATTTCGTTTTTTTGCATTCCCCATTAGGCAATAGTTTCAGGACCCCAGTAAAAATCACGTTTTGTTCTTCAGGCGCTCCCATTCCCCTTGTAAAAAGTGTTTCTGGCACAAAGGCGAGACCTATTGGCTATGCCAATGCTTGTTGGTTACCCTATGTAGAGGGCTCCTCCGTTTGTTCTTAATTCTGCTTCTTTAGTGTCTAGTCACTGGTCGTGTTAGTAGGTACAAGGAAAATGAATAGGATGGGGCAGATTTATTTTATGCAGTTTTATATAGCGCGAACTTTACCCAAAGGTGTCAGAGCGCTTTACAAAAGAACCAGGTAAGTTACAAAAGGTACACAAGATAGAAATTCCCATAACTTCGTTTCAGACCTGGGCGGGATACAAATCTCTAATCTTTCAGAACAGGAACGGATGGTGTTTACAATAGCAGAGTACCTTGCATCCGTGCCCCCACTCTCCCAACCCCCCCCCGCCTCCGAGGTGGCTACGAGCATGGCGCCGTTGTGGTTAACCGTGATAAAACACTTCCTGAATACACGACCAACGCCCTGAGAGAGAACTATAATAAAGCTACGGGAGGTCTGCCACCAGGGTGGGCGTCTCTCGCGCAGCTGCAGCCTTTTCACAACTTTCAGTGCAGCCGCCAATTACAGGACAGCACTTGTTAAATGAAAGGGCGCGGAAACTAGAGTCCGTGATCGAGAAAACCAAATGCCCGGAAGTTGGTCTCATTGCTCATCAGGCTGATGGAACTCGAAAAAAAGTTGAATTAAAAAAAAGACGTTTTCAGCAGGAAGTATGATTGCATAATTGAAAAGGATTCAGACATTTGATAGGAAATTGAAGCAAGAGATTACTTTAGAAGTCATGAAGCCGGACAATATGGCGCTGGATTGCCGCCAAGTAAGATGCTTGTACTAAAAGGCCAAAGCATAGCCTAGCTGTTGACGTCTTAATATTTAAAATACCACAACTATCGGTTTCAAAATATATAACCAATAAAGAGCCTTGCATTAATCGTGGAGCGGCAAAGACCTTTTTGAAGAAAAGGTTGGCGGCATTCGGTCCATGTTCTGCACTTGGAATGACCAAGACTCGCACCCATTTAGAAAGCTTTACATGCGCTAAACTTTTCCATATTGTGTTCCCGAAATAAATGAAAGAACAGCAAATATGTAAGAAACACGATTAATGAGCATCATGAGCCCCCAACCCCCTGAGGTAAAATTCATATAGCTCTACCAATATTAGCACGCCACACCAACTAGACCAGCATGCATGGACAGAAATCCTTTCGTATCCAGCGAAGACATATGTTAGATATTCATCCTTGCAGAGACTGCCATCATTTTCCCTGAGGCAAAAAAAAAAATAGATCACATCACTTGTAAACAGTAAATCACGCCAACTCCACAATGGACCAAGGTCAGTGGACGACATAAAACCATCATTTGACCCACTGCTGATAAAGTAACAATCCACTGCTGGTGCTCTCGACTTGGACTGACGTCCCGCCTCAGTGTGTAAGAGAACATATCCCGGCAATCTGTCCACTCAAACCTATAGTTATAAAATGTGAATTGAACTTTGCTGTTGCATAAAAGGTGAGTTATGGGAGAAGACAAGGGACTGATCAACATGCCCAGAATTGGGGATAAATGGTCTGGGCAGAAAAGGACGTTTTCCATTCAGTTTTAGTTCTTAACTCGACACCGTTAGCATGACGACAACAGTTGTCGATAGAATTCCAAAAATAGTTACTAGACATTTTGTTTCAAGTGGTCGAACTATGGATTTCTTCAGCTTTCACAAGATCAATGAATATTGTTTTCGAGAACAGGAAAGTTTTGACACCATTGTCAAACTGTATTCCAAGACAAACGTATTTGTTTGCAATAGAACAACTCGTCTGCAGCAACCATCATGGATGGACAGGACCAATAAAATTACTGAATATGCATGGAAATACAGGTCGACTTGAAACCGGAGCAATTGTTTGCAAAAGGCCATGCAATTATCAGTAGAAGCCTATTTCAGGTGTAACTTGCTGACACCTAAGGTTGGAGGTTACGGCAGAGCTGTAACAGAATCACAGACTATCAGTGCTTTAAATGGGCCGGTACTCACCGGTACTGAGTACAGGCACTTCCAAATTGTTCCACCTTGAGTACTGGAACTTCTCCTTGGCCAGGGAGAGTACCGGTACTCTGGGGCAGTAGCCAGGCTTATATTACGAACGTGTAGCAACGTTGCTTAGACAGGCGTTGCTGTTTCTGATGAGACTGGCTACCAAAGGAGCCCTGAATGTGTGCACTGACAGACGATCCTGGATGGCGGCCAGTACCGATAAGGCCACAATTGAAACAAAACCTGCTGAGATTTTCTATTTACATAGCTTCTCTCACTCTTCTGCTTCGCAACCTAGAGATCGGGGCGATTACAGCACAGAACCTCGAGGTGAAACGGCCGTCCTTTAGTAGTTTTGCAATCATGGGAAAAGCAGTTTCCGAACATTTGCTAGTGAAACAAAATAATGTCTCAAGGAACTTTCTGGTCAGGACTCCTTTTACTTTTGGGCAGTCAGCAGGTAGCGCTACCCACAAAATCCCAATGTAGCGCTACGCACTAAATCCCAAATTGGTATGAATTTGAGAAAAGTTTGTGCGCCTTTCTCTTGCAGTCATAATGGGGCGGTATGAAACATGGGAAATGATGACATTGGCGTGATGAGTGCCTGTAGTCAGGCCGAGAGTGGAGGGGGATGCCACTAATCATCAGGGTAAACACATGCATTTAAAGTACAACTTGGATATTGCATTTGTAAAAATCAGTTTTAGCGAATGATGTGCATGTTTAAGTAAGTGTCTGTGTGCGTACCTACGTGTGTGTCACAGATGCGCACTATGAGCTGCTATGGAAAAAAGTTCTTGTATTTCAGCAGATTATGCTGATAACTTTTCAGTGCAATAGAGTTCTGTGCTGCATAAGCTGCTCATCAACACATAAGGAATAGGGCATGCCCAATGGAAATATGAATACTACTTCATATATTGGCACGGGGAAGTTATAGTGAGGCTATGCACAGCGCTACATAAAACTCCAACATAAATAAATCAATCCTTACCGTGAAAATGCAACCTTATATCTTATATCACCTGTGCATTTTATATAATAATTCTTACAACCCACAACCTAAATAGTCCTTTAATAAAACAATGTAACTACTTATGTTACCAAAGGTACCAGGCGTTAAGGGAGGGTGCTTGCATTAGTTGAGCTATGCATGTCAGCCCAGAAGGGATGGGTTGGATGGATAGGAGGTATTTCCTAAGAATGCTTCACTCGCATGCCAATAACCTGTTTATTGATCACTGAAGGCTGTTTCTTAGCGCTGGAGTACATTTACTTATAAGCTGCACCTTATTGCTCTTCCTGCTGGTCTGATTCCACTGATCTCATCCTTGAACACAAAGCCTGCAAGATCTGTTTCTTCTGCAGCAAATTTACATTTATAAGTCTGTTGCTTTTCAACTGCACCCCAGTGTGTCTGAAAAGGTGCTTATTTAATGTGCGTCTATCGAAGACTTTCATAATAAATGCACTGACTGCAATGATGGCAAATATGTATTTTAGGTCTGAGAAAGGAGTCTGTGTGAAAGAGCACCCTAATTAATTCAAGGGGTCAGTATTCCAAGTGGTCAGTGTAGTGGCCAGGGTTCAAAAGACATACTGTCCACCGAGCGTGTCCTTGGAAACACTGGGATGTAAGTCCATGCCTGATTCTGCAACCACGGCCTGTAATCTCCTTCCTGTGGTATTTCAGTGCCTGTGTCGGTGAAGTAATATACACACAATATATATTTCTCCATCAACATTCCCAGATTTACTACGAGAATATCTTGATCTCATTCGATGCTGGCACCTTGCCCCGCCCCTAACCCCACCCAAAGTCCCGCCCAGGTCCACAGCTCAATTTGATGACTACCTGCACTTATTTTTTCCCATTTAAAGCACTGCAGACTATGGTTCAGATAACATAAGATCTCGGCGCCACTTTAACTGAAGGCACATTTACAATCAATGATGATCCTGCCAGTTTTACCAATATTCTCCATTCTAGATGGGCCAATCTGGAATTCAAGCTGGTGAAACCTTTTCTAGGTTCAGCAATCAATACAACTCATGCTTAAACTACTGTAGACAAGCAGGAGTTTGTTTATAATCGTACAATGTGTTTCACCAAGACTAACCAACATTCATTAGGAAAAGGGTTCATCCATAAAGCTTATCCAGGCTGGCCGATACTATTAAATAACCATAGACACTATTAAATAACCATAGACAACTGTCTTCTGAGCATTCGGACTAGACTTGTATTGGTACAATTTTTACCTCATTGCAACTACTGCCTCACTCATCCTTTACCCGTGAGGGAGAGTAGAAACACTGCCCAATATCTTCCCAGCTGTGGAATTCTCTGAATATGACTGGGGGTATAAGTAATTTTTAGTCTCCTCTGCATCCATGATCAGTGCAGACATGAGTTATTACATTTAGGTTATTCTCAGCTGTTTTCACAACTTACATCCAGGTGTACACAAGTTGCAATTCACAGTGGTTTTGAGGTCAAGGTCTAAGCTATTCTCAGCCGCTACTGCAATGTGTCTTTGGATGAAACAGTCAGGTTTATTAGACCTATGTAACTCTTTGTTTCTTCTGCATCCTTCACTTGGATGGAGCCAACAGGGGAAGTAGGCCTGAGTAATTCTGTACCACGTCTGTATCCTACATCTAGTTAGAACAGCTGTTCTTAAACTTTTCTCTTATGTGTGCCCCCACTGAATTATTACTGGAATCCAGGGTCCCTCGCTGAGTATTTATTGGAAGCCGGGGGCCCTAGCCTAAGATATTTCTGTGATGTAACCTCAAAATGAAACCCAAAAATACAAAAACAAGTATACACAAAACAAATGCTCAAATATTTAGTTTAATTCACTATCAAATACATTAAAAAAATTCTAATTTTCAATGTTGCCTCTATTTGTATAAACTATTTTAGTTTATTAATTTTAATATTATTTAATTTTGTAAAACAGTTGTGGACCCCTTAATAGGTCTCGAGGACACCCTCTGGGTCCTCAGAGCACCGGTTAATTACCACTGATTTAGACCATTTGGTTAGCCCAGAATATTCATGGTGATGGACCCAACTAAGGGGCTGATTATGATGTTGGTGGGTCCAACACCGACGGCATGTCGGACCCACCAACATCTGAATTACGATGCAGCAGGCAGAGGAACCATCCACTGTTGTTCCAACGGGCTCTTTGAGCCCATCGGAGCATCGGAAATGCTCAATCCCCTAATGCCCAGCGGCTCTGCTGTAGGGATTATGATGTAATTTTCGAACAGCCTGTCCAAGTTGGCTTTTCCGACATGGAAAGACTGTTGGAAAATGACTTTGGGGCTCCTAGCAGGGCCCCCTACCCTCCAGGCCCTCCGCTATGGGGACTGGGGGGCACTTACGGTGCGCCCCTAAACATCACTGCACTGTATAGCCTACCACATGGTGCAGGGATGTTTACAAACATCCATTTCACTATGCCAGCTTGTGTGACAGGCCTTTTCCGTCCGTCACACAAGCTGCCATAATGAAATGGATGTTTCTGACCGCCCTATGGGCAGTCGCATCCAAATTGCGACATCGGAACCGCCGACCTATCGTCGGGCAGTTCCAGACCGATACAGTGTCTGTCCCACATCGTAATAAGCCCCTAAGGCACTTAGGCTGAGCAGTTTTCTTTACCCACTTCAGCATCATACATTTAAATGGAATTCACATGGGATTTAGACCCTAGTAATTCCCAATCACCACAGCATCTTATATCTTGGCAAGTCTGACAGAATCTACTCCTTGATGAACACGCCTGGCATCAAGGCTTCTCCAGAAGTCCATAGCATTGTTTTAAAACTATATTCATAAGAGACTGCACCGCTTACGCTATGCAGGCCTTGTATTATTATTCTTACATATAAGCTCCTCTTCTTTCACTTCTAAGTGACAAGTATATGACTATACCTGTCCCTATTTCCATGTATGGTATGCATTATACTTATGTAAAAGCTCATCTTTCTTTAGTTTTAAAGTGCTCTGACATCTTGGAACAAAGTCCACATTATAGAAAAAAACAGAATAAATCAAATAAAAGGGTCACCCCACACAGGGGAACAAATCAGTCTTGATCTAATAAGGTTTCCACGACAACAAGTTATGGATGACATTCTTGCGCTATATAACCATGTAATGCACAGCTCTTGGACGCCTGCACTCCTTCCTAGCTTCAGTGACAGGCCCAACATAGCACTAGTACTCCACCGTCAACTCGGCCCATAAAGGGTGGCCTATAGACATGCACTTCAAATATATATGCATGTTCAAGATTGTAAACACTCCAGACAAGGCAACAGTGCTATAACACTCAGCTGTTTGTATTGTTGTTCAACAGATTACTCATTTCAAAACAGTGCTCAACATTTATTTCAAACAATTTTCAGCCAAAATGTTTCACTCTGCCCTATAAGCATGCAACTCGTTTAGAGATCAAGATTAACTTGGGAGGAAAAAAAATATTTGCTGACCGGCATAACTACATGATGAACGCTTAGCATAACATGCCGCAAGACTTGAAAAGAGACTATTTTGGGGAAAAAAATATTCACGACTCTGTACGGAGCTTTGAGAAAGCTATTTGGTGTATTAGTCAGAGCAAGCTGGTGTCGTATGATCATTGTTAGATGAAATATAGGCTAATCATTGTTTGATGACTAAGTAATATATTGGATTACAATGCTAACAGCTTAAGATTGTTTGATTAATCAAATGTTCTGATGAACAGCAATATAAACAGAACATAAAATAAATTAGTTTATCAAAAATCTCATCGATCATGATTCTTTACAAAATGTGGGGTGTGCATGATCTAACCACTTCTCAATTGAAACCATTTGGAGGGTAGGGTCAGTACCCAGAACACCATGCCCCCTAAGAGTTACATTTATGACACCAACTTTGGTTTACAGTGGTGGATTAGACACTGCTCCAGAGATTTTCTTTTATGACTAAAGACTACATGTCCAAGGTGTGCAGTGTACAAACTAAACACTATATAATACTAAAAAAAAAAATCCAAAAGGACGGAAATGTAATATTCAATATCATATCGCATTTTGCGGATTGATCATTAGGAGAAACAGCAGCTTCCAGCTTGAAACATCTTTGACACTTGGGCATTACTTTGTTTTATCCTTGAGTTTTACAACAAAAGGCAGATACGTGTGTATGCAGCCACTTCAGGGTTGTAAAGAAGGCCTGCAAAAAGACACTCTTCTGTTGGCACAGGCATTGTGACGTATTTACAGGGGAGAGTCGACTTTAAACTAAGGATGCTTCTAGAGCGAGGGTGCAGCTCCAGAGTGGAAACTGGAATACATAGAGATAGGGGTAATGGGTGATTAATCCGGAACCAAATTAGGGTCGATACGTTTCTTAAACGGGTTGATAGGATCATCAACTATACTAGAAAAACAAAGTGAGTGTTCCAAGCAGAAACATAGGAAAACCAAGTAGGTGCAGAAGTGAAACAGTATAGAAACAAAAAAGCGAGACTAGGGGAATCTTTCTATCCAGTTCGGTGCAAAAAACAATAGAGGGAGTGAAGAGGTAGTGTCCTCAACGGGCACTGGAGGTGGATACGTCCTCCCCTGGAAATCTATACAAAACACAAGGATCCACCTGTAGATGGGTTTTTTTCAATGGAAATTCTCTCATTGACAAAGGTGTGTCTCCTACATTGGTTGGAAGCACACAGTGTTTGCTTAAATACCCCTCACACACCAAAAGGGCCCTTGGTGTCATGCTTCATCATGGGGGTCTTCCCGTCCGGCTGCGGGACGGGGCGTGCTACGACCTGCGACTACGCGGGAGCACTGATCTTCAGTACTATGTGTGGTGTAGGAGTTGTGAGAGGAAGGGTCAAGGGTGAGTGAGAAAAGTGAGATTAAAAAGAACCTGGCCCCTGTGGACTAAGAAACTTTAATATTCCCTGGAGCTGGTCCTGTTAAAAGCAGTGGGTCGGAGATGTCCTGCATGTAATGTGCGGATACTCCTGATCAAGTCGGTCTCGAGATGGTGTACATAGAGACCAGCCAAGCTGGGAGCGAAGGTGCTCCCCATGCTGGTCCCGTGCTTCTGTAGATAGTATGTCCCCTCATATAGAAAGACATTTTTCTTTAGGGCCAGAGATATACATTCCATGACTACGTTACGAGGTGTGTGATACTCCCATGGTGTGGTAAATAGTACTTCCTCTATAATGTTCAAAGTCTCGTCATGCGGTAAGCTTGTATACAAGCTTTCCACAAAAGAACAACTAGAGAGTAAGGAAATGGAACAGGCACTTGTCCCTTTCCCAGAGTAATATACAAAAACAACTTGGACAAGTCCTTAACAGGTTGAGGTCATAATTGTCGACCTTCACCTTGATAGAGGAACGCAGACAAACAGTGGTTGTCTTAGGAAACCCCTCACCCACCTACCTAGTAGGCGGCATGCTTCATCATCGGGGTCCAGCTGGATTGCAGAGTGCAATCCAGCTGTGCTTCAGCGGAGCAGGTTATTTTGTGAGAAAGAGAAGTGCTATGTGAATTGTGATTAAATGCTAAAAATGTCTCTAGGAAATGCCCTTATAAAAGTTTTAATAGAAGGGTCCTAGGACATGAGTAAAAACATGGTCGGGATATACATGAGGTAACAATGTGCCTCAATATCCCTAAAAAATGTGTAGGTCTACTAGTTTCAGCCTTCTACGATATTCATGAGGCTTTCTTCAGGACCAATGGAGTGAGTGTGGCCAAAAAGAATTGGTGGCCACTGTGGTGTATATATCCATATATCAGCGCACACCCTAAAGTGTGCTGTGAGTGTGGTGGGATCTTGTTACTTACAGATCCTGCGCGATGAGTATATTAACTCCGCGTGTGTATGGATTCATGGATCCTGTCACACAGTGGAACTTCCTGTTATGGGGACCATTTGTCTCAGGATAGAAACCGCTGCAACCTACGGTGTGGACCGGATCCCGCCGTAGGTTGCAGCGGTAGAACTACTAGCTTTCAAAAAAGCAGTGATGGAGGAACTGACTAGTATACCGACTGAAGTAAATACCACCTTCCAGAACACATCACGGCTGGAAAAAGCAGCATTACAACAACTGGCTGACAATACAGACATCGTTATAAAGCCTGCTGACAAGGGGGGAGCAATAGTAATTCAAACAACAAACAAATACGACACCGAAGGCAGAAAACTTTTGGAGGATCGTAGGAACTATGAAATCCTCAATGATGACCCAACAGAGGAGATACGGGTGCGGGTTTTGGGGATGGTAGAAGAAGCTACGGCACATGATTGGGTGTCTAGGCAGGAGGCTGAATTCCTGATTCAGAAATCGCCCAGAACACCATATTTCTACACCATCCCCAAAATCCATAAAAATCTGGAAAAACCCCCCCCGGTCGTCCCATTGTGTCAGGGATTGGTTCTATCTTGGAACCACTATCCAAATTTGCGGACGCATTCCTCCGCCCGTTGGTCCAACAAACAGGTACCTACCTCAAGGACACCAAGGCCGTCCTACAACTCCTCGATGGTCTCCCTTTTGACCCAGATCAACACCTCCTGCTGGGGCTTGATGTGGAAAGCTTGTATACAAGCTTACCGCATGACGAGACTTTGAACATTATAGAGGAAGTACTATTTACCACACCATGGGAGTATCGCACACCTCGTAACGTGGTCATGGAATGTGCATCTCTGGCCCTAAAGAAAAATTTCTTTCTATATGAGGGGACATACTGTCTACAGAAGCACGGGACCAGCATGGGGAGCACCTTCGCTCCCAGCTTGGCTGGTCTCTATGTACACCATCTCGAGACCGACTTGATCAGGAGTATCCGCACATTACATGCAGGACATCTCCGACCCACTGCTTTTAACAGGACCAGCTCCAGGGAATATTAAAGTTTTAGTCCACAGGGGCCAGGTTCTTTTTAATCTCACTTTTCTCACTCACCCTTGACCCTTCCTCTCAACTCCTACACCACACATAGTACTGAAGATCAGTGCTCCCGCGTAGTCGCAGGTCGTAGCATGCCCAGTCCCGCAGCGGGACGGGAAGACCCCCATGATGAAGCATGACACCAAGGGCCCTTTTGGTGTGTGAGGGGTATTTAAGCAAACACTGTGTGCTTCCAACCAATGTAGGAGACACACCTTTGTCAATGAGAGAATTTCCATTGAAAAAAACCCATCTACAGGTGGATCCTTGTATCCAGTTCGGTGACCACTTGAAAGTGAACCAGGCATAAATCATGCTAGTTTTTTAAAGTGTGGTTTTCCGTGTCTGCAGATGACCCAGCTCTGCCAAGTACCAAGCATAAGGCTTTAGTCTAACGCATTTCAGTGTGGTGGTGTGCATCACCGCACTGAAATGCATTGCCACACAATATAGCGCCTCCTCAGATGCCACATGGAGTGCCGCTATAATGCACATGTTAGACAAGCTGCAGTGGCTGTGAGCGCAGTGCGCACTGCTCCCAGCATGAGGATAAGAGGTTCTCGCAGCTCTGCGGGTACTGCTATAATGTAGCCAAGTGTTGTAGAAGCACGCCCCTGGGCGACACATGTGGCGCCTAACTTAAACTGACGTCACAGTCAGTGCCCAATGGTGAAGTAGACTGACAGTGAGGTAATTCGCATTGTGGCGGCGCGCGGCCAAAAGGCATTATGTAAATGCATGTGGTTTGGTTCCATAGCTGGAGATATGAGTTTTGAAAACTTTTGTATTTCAAAGTCTGTTAGAGTGAGGCTTATCACTCTGTGCAGCAATGGAAATTAATGTGTGCTTTCTTTGTCGAAAAACGGAAGGCTGTTGTCCTCCTGGTAAATCATGCCAACTGACTCGGTGACGTAGAGCCGCGTTTCCAAAGGTCGGTGTTAATTGTGGTGCGCTTTGAGGCTATTATGAAGCTGCATTTCGTTTCCCCGCATGATAGCATGTTTCACAATGTCATTTTTTGTCGTTTCCCTGCTTACAACGTTGCTGTTTTGCGAGCATGTGTTTAAAAAAAGCTTCATGTTTCTAAGCCATTCTGCTCATCGAGCCAAACACAGTGTTGTACAAATTAAGATAAATAAGTGGTAACAACTTTAAAATATGTAGGTTTGAGAATGAATATATTACTAACGTTGGTAGTACACACTGCTCAAAGATAAACAGGCATAATACTATGATGTTTAACTTGAAAGGCACTCTGGGCCTTCACGAAAGTGCATTCAGAGCTCCTCACCAGCGTTGTGACTGGGGACAGACTAACTTCGCTACCGAACAGCAGCAGTGTGTGTATGCGGCCGGCTGAGCCAGTGAGTGTAACAGACAGAGAGACACTTCAAGGACTTCACCAGCTGCATTATCTTTTACCTCCTAGGCGCAGTAGTGTAGTGTTGTGACTTTACTAGAGACAAGGTATTATTAAATTAACGCTACCACAGTAATTTTGCACTAAGGAGGGGTTAAATATCCCTGTTGCAAGCACTTGACTGTACCAATAATGCATTGCATATTCCCAAAACTACGATCAGTTTACAAGGGCACTAGGTTAGTGCACTTCCATTTCTGGTGATTTGCAGCAGATATTCTTAGGGTCTCATTTTTCTCATCTGGGCGTAATTTCTGACATTTTTATGTTTCCCTCGTCTTTACTGCTTGATTTTTCTTGCTCGAAAGTGTCACTCATAGTTGTTTAAATGTCACTCATAATTACACTGAAATTATGACAATGTCACATATCAATCTGAAACCTTGGCAGCTATGATGACCTCCATTTCCATCATCTCTTTCCTTCACGATCAGCACTTCCGCCCTCATTTCGATCCAGGATTCAACTTCAGCACACCGTCTTCTCGTGGGCCAGCTCTTGCTTAATCCTGTGTCGGCGCAATGCCCAGTGGTATCATTCCCTCATAACCCCAACCCCATGAATCACTGTTGGAACACTCGGCGCTTCCGGTTGGGGACACGCGCAGTTGAAATATTGCGTGCGGTCACGTGACTTCCCAGCGCTCAGAACGCGCCCACGCAAACACAAACAAAACAACGTTTTATGGCCTGCGGTGGAAGCAAAGGCGTGTTCCCGGAGCAGAGATAAGGTCATCAATGCCGAACAAGCGTCCGCATGTGCCTGTGGCATCCCATCAGGTCACTCACAGGAAGCGTTTCCTTTGGAGAAGAAAAGCGGCGATAAAAGTACCTAAGGTGTTAATTTACTGCACCCTCATAACACGAACCACCGATCTTCGTTAATCGAGCACTTTTCCTTATCAACACAGTATTTAGGTACAGTGTCCTCGCCCCGGGAAGAGGCAACGCCAGTGGGCCACCAATGAATCAAAAAACAAAAAAACGTTTATCATACGTTCCAAATTTGGAGGATAAAATGTATTTTTAAATTAAACGAGGGCCTCTGCAACAACCAACCACCAAGGCCGCTCTAGGGTCTTGAATAAAATAGGACAAAGGGGCATGGCGGCAAGATTCAGAATAAATTAAGAACACAGGTAGATAATCGTACTGTAACCAACTCGTGTGTCTTCCCATCACAGTCTTGATACATCAAAGGATGCCGAAAAGCTCAAGAATAACAAAGTCAGCTGAAAGCACTACAACACCCATGTGATTGCAATAGTGGATGAGACATCATTCAACAAGTCCGACAATTCAGGATACTGAAACCAAACACCGAACAGTGCGGAATTAGAGTATGACCACCAAAGGCACCCTGCTGTTAACGGACATGGTACGAGTCGCAAAGGAAAGATGCCATCAAATGCAGAGGACAAGGCTTTTGTGACATTCGAAGAAAGAAAGGAACAAAAATGCCTCTATAGTATTAGTGCCAGAGAATAAGGAAGCCAGCGGAATATCTTATGTCATACAAAATATAGAGGAACCCTTTGGCATCAGTAGTAACATCTCTTTGGCTAGTAAAGTCTTTAAGGATGGTTCAAAATGAAAATGATTCTCTTTCATCTCACATCAAGGCAGTGTGATCCTAATGGTAAAGTCCTTCTGTTGAAGGGTCTGGAATCTGATTGAATAGTCCTGCTTAACCTGGAGAACGCACTCATCTGAAATGGAGAAGGTCTGGTGGACCAGTCACACAAACCATTCCCCACTGGGCAATGCCGCTGTTGGAGAATGCCCCTAGCTTTGGGCTTCCAACAAAAACTTGCCTAATGCCATGACATTCAAATGGAGGACCAGATGATGTAAGAGCTGCAAATGACAGCCTGGATCATCACTGATGCAAATGAAAACGCATTCACACATCCTCTGCCCAGTTTTTGGTCGTGTCGTCCAACTTATTCACAAACCCAACAACAGCAAGCACAGCAACTGGTTGTTCTGAATGCTACCACGATATCACTAACTATGAAGATTACTGACTCACACTGCACTAGAGCCAAACTCCATCAAAAGTAAAGTCAAACCGATACGAGACCTGCTGCTCCACATCTTCCAGGTTAAAGGATTCATCCTTTGTGAAACAAGTTGTTTAAAGATCAAAAAGTTTGTACACATTTGATTGTAATTAAAATGGAAAGCAGACCACCAATTTTACTACTATCCCTACATGGGCACAACTAGACTTGAGCTTTGGAGGTGGGTGGGGGGGGGGGGGGCTAATACACCAAGGAATAGGGTGGGGCTAACACACCAAGGGTTGGGGTGGAGTTAACATACCAAGAAATGGGGACAGGGCTATCCACATAGCTAATCTGATAAGAACTGAGAACGTATCCATTAATTTACCACACAGTCAATCTTGCATTTACCCACTTACCCTTCTGCAGTCCTGTATTGTATTGTATTTGTATAGCGCTTACTACCCCTGACGAGGTGTCTAAGCGCTTTTTCGGCGAGTAGCACGCTACTCCGGGACCCATAGATTATTAGTGTTGAATTAGTATAGTGAAACATGCAAGTACATTTTTTAGTGGTGGATAGGTTAGTCAGTTATTTGGATTCGGAAGGATAGCAGAGGAAAAAAGGTTTGTATTTATATAGCGCTTGTTACCCCTGATGGGGTGTTGAAGCACGCTACTCCGGAAACCCATAAAGGATTAGTGGTGAATTAGTATGGTGAAATATGAAAGTAATTTGAGTGGTGGATATTAGTCAGTTATTTGGAGTGAGAAGGATAGCAGAGGGATAGAAGGGGAAGAAAGGTTTGCATTCATATAGCACCTGTTACTCCTGATGGGTGTTGAAGCGCTTTTCTGGCGAGCAGCCCGCTACTACGGAACCCATAAAGGATTAGTGTTGAAAATTAGTATAATGAAATATGAAGTAATTTGAGTGGTGGATATGTTATTCAGTTATTTGGATAGAGAAGGGTAGGTGGAGGGATAGAAGAGGGAAAGGTTTGTATTTATATAGCGCTTGCTACCCCTGATGGGGTTTTGAAGCGCTTTTTTGGCGAGTAGCACACTACTCTGGAACCCATAAGGATTAGTGTTGAATTAGTATGGTGAAACATGAAATTAATTTGAGTGGTGGATATGTTAGTCAGTTATTTGGATTGAGAAGGGTTGGGGAGGGGTAGAAAAGGGAAAAAGGTTTGCATTTATATAGCGCTTGTAACCCTGATGGGGTGTTGAAACGCTTTATTGGCGAGTAGCACACTACTCTGGAACCCATAAAGGATTAGTGGTGAATTAGTATAGTGGAATATGGAATTTGAGAAGTGAACATGTTAGTCTGTTATTTTGATTGAAAAGGATAGTGGAGGGATTTCTTTTTTTTTTTTTTTTTTAGGTCATAGCAGTAGGAGGAGGCTTTTGGAGGAGTAAAAAGGGTTTTTGGAGGGGAAGAGTCTAGAAAGGTTTGTTTTGGGGGATCGGTATAGTAAAAGAGGTGTCAGATGATGCAAGGAGGGGTAGAGTAGGAGAGAGTCTAGAAAGGGTTATTTTGGGGATCATAGTAGTGGTATGGGGTTTGGGATAAATGAGAGAGTGGATGTAGAGGCTATATTGATAGATGTATAGGGTGAGAGATAGGGTAGTGCATTGAAAAGAGTAGTAGAAAGAAGTTTGAGTTGAGTCAGAAAGTTGGGCTAGAAAATATATTGAGAGAAGTATAGGCTGAGAAATAGGGTAGTGCATTTGAAATGCTAAATTAGAAGTGATAAATATATAGATCCGTAAGTACATTGAAAGTATATAGATGCATAAAGGAGGTAAGTATATGTAGATTAAAGATATTGATAGAGGTACAGGATGAGAAATAGGGTAGTGCATTGGATATGCTTTTTCAGGAGAAAAGTAACAGACACCCAGATCCAAGTACATGGAGGTACATGGATGCACAATGGAAGCAAGTACATGTAGACCAAAGATGATTTTTTAAATTTTTATTTATGTTTGTTTTTTATTTATTTATTTATTTATGCAACATAATTATTCTACATGTTTATACAAAGCAATACACAAAGATAGGTACATATCTATAGTGAAAATAAATGCTTATATACAGAAGGATATGCTGTAAATTTATGATTGCGTATGGTGCTTATGTGGGGAAGAGCCAATTCTGGAGTAGTTTTCTGAAGATAAGGTGGTTGTCGGTGGATCTTATGTTGGGGGGTAAAGAGTTCCATAGTTTGGCTGCTTGAACAGAGAAGGATGTGCCACCCATGGCTTTTTTCTTGTATCTTGGGATTTTGAGGCGAGATGCCCCTTTAGAGCGGAGGTTCCTTTGTTGAATGTGTTTGGTGATTTTATTCCTGATGAAGAGCGGTCCCATTCCATGTATTGCTTTGTGGGTGATACAAAGTAGCTTGAACGTGGATCTTCTGGCAACCGGTAACCAATGCAGGGCTTTCAAGGCAGGTGAGATGTGGTCTCGCGGTTTGATATGCAAGAGTAGTCTGGCAGCCGAGTTTTGAATCCGTTGTAGTCTTTTTATGGCCGTTAAAGGTGATCCGTGGTAGAGGTTATTGGCGTAATCGAGTTTGGACAGAACAAGGGAGATGGTAGCTTGGACTGTGTGGAAATCCCAAATGAGGGAAAATTCGTCGCAGAGTTTTTATAGTGACAAAGCTTGATCTTGCTAGTTTGTCCACTTGGGCATTCATCGACAGCTTGGAGTCCATGGTCATTCCGAGGTTTCTTACTTCCTTCGATACTTTAGGCGGTGATCCCAGTTCATCAAGCCAGGCGGCAAGCGGGTCATAATGTTTCCAATCGCCACACGTGAGTATTTCCGTTTTGGAAGCATTTAATTTGAGATGGCTCCAAGTCATCCACTGATCCACGGCTCTGAGACAACTGAAAATTGGGGATTTTCCAATGTCTTTGGGGCATTCCAGTTGAAGGAGTATTTGCGTGTCATCTGCATAGTTATAGCACGTGAGGTGAAATTGATTGATCAGTTCCGGTAATGACTTCATGTAGATGTTGAAAAGCATGGGCGAGATGGTAGAGCCTTGAGGGACCCCTGCTTTTGTGGAGTATGGTTTGGACGAGAAAGGTGGGGTATGGATGACATTAGTTCTGTTTCGAAGGTAGGACGCGATCCAGTCTAGAGCAGTTCCCTCTATGCCGGCTTCATAGAGTCTTTGTTTCAGAGTGTCATGGTCAACCGTGTCAAAGGCAGCTGAGAGGTCCAAGAGGAGTAGCGCAGCAACCCCGTTGCGGTCTGCTGTATTCTTCAGGTCATCCCAGATGGCAAGGAGGGCAGATTCAGTGCCTCTTCCCGGACGGAATCCTGTTTGGAAGTCTGAAAGTATGTCATTCTCTTCAATGAATTGTGACATCTGGGCGAACGCTGCTCTTTCTATCAGTTTGCCCAGGAAAGGTCCATTTGTAATGGGTCTGTAGTTGTCAGGGTTCAGCGGGTCCAAGTTTGTTTTCTTCAGTAAAGGGCGTATGCGTGACTGAGTTTTTCTGGAAATATTCCGGTAGTTAAGGAATCGTTGATGATTCTTCTTACTGGAGTGGCAGCAGAGGTTGTTAAAAGAATTGTCTTGAAAGTTAGTGGTGGACAGGGGTCAGAAGGGCTGCCGGCAGGCCTGCTTGCTTTGACCAGGTCCATAAATTTATCGTGTGAGATGTGTTGGAAGGAACGGAGAGGCTGGGTTAGAGTATTCTTGGATTGTTGTTTTGTACAAGGGTTAGTGCTGGTGCTTTGTTTCTGTTTTAAGTAGGAGTCCAATGTGTCTGCTTTGTCCATGTAATGATTTGCCAGTTTGTCTGTGAAATCTTGAGTAACAGGATGAGTTCCTTCTAGGCAATTTGGTTTGCGAAATTCATTGAGTATTTTATAGAATTCTTTATTTGCACATTTAGCATTTTGAATTCTGCCTGAATAGTACCTTTTCTTAGCTTTTTTGATAGCGGACTTGTATAATCTGTTAATTTTCTGTAGGTGAAGTTTGTCTTGTTTGGCGTTTGTTTTGAGCCAGGTACGTTGCAGCTTTCCAATTTGTTATTTTTTGTCTTTTATTTCTATGTTTCTCCAAGGCGCTTTTTTTCTTTTGTTCTGTTGTGTGGTTTTGAGTGGTATCAGGATGTCAAAAGCTTCCTGTAGCCACTCATAGTTTTCGAACAGAATTTGTTTCCAGATTTGTACTGGATGTTAGTTGTGTTTCTAAGTGTTCCAAATTGAGTTTGTTCCACGGCCGATAGGTGGATGGATGCAAGGTAGTTTTAGGTGAGTCGCTTAGTGTTGTTTTATGTTGGAAAGCAAGCAAGTGGTGGTCTGACCATGTGACTGGAGTTATAGTTTGAAAGATAACTAGTTCAGTATTAGCAAAAATGACATCCAGGATATGTCCAGCGATGTGTGTGGGTTTGTGTACAATCTGATGCAGGTTCAGTGCGTCTAGGCCAGTGATTATTGTTTTTGGATGGGTCATATTGGGTTTGTCGAACCAAATGTTGAGGTCACCCAGAACGCAATAGTGTTGGACTTGGCCCTTTTTGGCAGGTTCACCCCTGAACTTTTTGCCTGGTCTGTAACCTAGTGTTGGTGGTTTTAGGCCTCTGGGCACTTTCGCACTGTGGTCCAGTGGAAAGTGCGTGCGCGCTCTGTGCACATTTAGTGAGATTGACCTGCCTCCCATAGGAATGCATTGGGGATATGTGTGTCCATGGTAATTCCTGGTGTGAGAGGAGTGCAGGGGCGAGTTTAGTATGTGCGAACTCGTGAGAATAAATGCTGCGCAATGGTGTGCGCAGATTTATTATAACTGGTGTAGAAATGCCACTTCTAGAAGTTGGCATTTATGTGTGCTCTGTGTCTGCCTGCCTGATGTGAATTGCATGTCTGGCTTGTGAGTGACAGGGGCTGGGAGGTGTGTGTGGCTCCAGGAGGGGCAGGGTGAGTCAGCGCAGGGCTGAATAGGGAGATCTGCATCTAGATGGGAGGGAGGAGTTGCACCTGGGACCTGAATAGGGCTGTGCCTTCCCTCCACAATGCTGGCTCCACCCCCTGTGGTGCGTCTGATGTCCCTAGCCTGTCCTGTGAAAGGAGAGGAGCTGAGCAAAACAAAGTGCTCCAAAGCTCCCCCCAAACCAGTTGCATCTGGTTTTCCCTAAACCCTACACCTTTAGACAAAGGAAAAGGGTGTATAAAAGAAGGGGCTGTGACCCCATGTAAATGGTCACTCTTGGTGTGCAGTTCCTGGTTGCTGTTCCTACGGGGCGTGCTGCTGTTGGGGCCCAGGGGGGGCTGCCAGGAGGGCTTGCCTCCCTGGGCCCTGCATTGCCCCCTTGATGCCTTAAGGACTCTCTGTTGGGGTCCCTTCGGCTGTTCTTGGCATCCCCAGGACCTCGCTGCATCTTTAGCGCCCTGTGGGCGCTTTACTTTATTTCCCCAGGAGTGCGTGGGCTTTGCAGCACTGGGCTGCGATCATTTCCGAGGGAATCCCGACGTGGGGATTCCCTCACAGTGCGTGGGAAGAGCGGGTGCCCACCCCGCGTTTTGCCTGCTCTTCGCGGGTGCCTACCCCGCGTTGTGATGCCTGTGGTGAGCGGGAGCCCACCCCGCTGATGGATTTTTACATTAAGAGGGAGCCTACCCCTCATTGCCGCCACGAAGAAAAGGAGAACCGAAGTCACCGCCGCGGCCCGTGCGGCCAAACCGGAAGTCAGGCACCTCCTGCCCGTGACGTGGGCGGGGCCTAAAATCCAGCCGGAAGAGTAGGAGGCAGCCTGGTGCCTTGCTGGCTCCATACTGAAGTCCCGGTCCCGAGATGGGGGACCGGGTGAAGTGTGGCGCCTAGTGACACAGGGCTCTCATGAATGGAGAGAGCCCCGTAAGCGCCGCAGCCTGTTTCCCGCGGAGGGGCGCGAGGCACATTGCCGGTGCCTGCCCCCGCCGCGTTCAACGAGAGGAGTCCCGGGTCCCAGGAGGGGCCCGGGTGAAGAGAGATGCAGCCGGATCCCCAGCGAGGCTCTCATGAGCGAGAGAGCCCCGCCTGCTGGCCGCGGTGTCCGGAATGAAGAGGAGCGCCTCCCCAGACCAGTCCGGTGAGTGGGGGCTCCAGGGGGCACAGTGTTGGTGCCGATCGCGGCACCACGACGGCAAAGTACCGAGTCAGAGCGGCCCCGGATGGCAGCGGACCGCTCCAACGTGAGGGCACGGAGGTGCCCAGGCCCCATAGCCGCATTTCTCCCAGCTGCCCCGTTCGCAGAGGGCAGCTGTACCAGAGGGCCCCAGAGTCTTGGGGCATATCGAGGCGCATTGTCGGCGCCTGGGCGGTCCCGCCAGAGAGCGGGGCCACCCCAACGATGGGGGAATGTGTTGATTGTCATGTGGGGGTCCAGAGGGCACAGAGGTGCCGGGCCCCCTTGATAAGAAGTGCCACAGCTGCACCGCACCAGCGCGGGCAGTTGCAACCCTTGGGCACAATTAATCCAAAGTCCCCAAGGGGGACAGGAGGCACAGAGGTGCCAGGCCTTCCCGTGATTCACAGCGGCCCAGCAAGTAGTGGGCAGCTGCAACGTTTAGGCAACAGGTCTGAGGGGGCATTCTTGCATAAGATAGGAGTGAGGTGCACTCCTCTGCCCCAGCGCAATGACGCGCTTTTGGATATTGCTGCATTGGCGGCTGAACTCTATAGGGCATGTGAGCCCTAGAGAAGGCCGTTGGCCAGGAGGGTCAGGGATTATGTGGTGCTAGGAAATGTGATGCATTTACCCTGATTTACGCACCCTGTGTTATACCTCTAGCTGTGTGTTCAGATTGAGGTTGGTTGGCATATTATGGTTTATGCTAGTGATTTTATTATTACCTAATGCGTTTAGGTTGTGAGTTATTCTCTACTGTGATTTACGCCCTAATGTGAGTTATACTTAGGAGGTTAGGGTCTAATGTGTTTAGACTGATGAGAGGATTGCATCATGTATTTATGCTGGTGAGGTTGGCGCAGAATGTAATTCGCGCCTAATGTGATACTGTGCATAATGTAGTTTCTGTTACAGGCGGATGCTAAGTACAGGGGTTACCAGTGATTACTGGTTGTACGTTTATGATGTGTTCTACATTTATTATAAGTGATACATATTCTAAGTTCGCTTTGTGCTGGTTCTGACAGTGGTCCAGTTGGCCCTGTCAGGTGTAAATAATCCCTTGTAAATATGACCTAGTGCCAGGTGGCACCATGTATATTATGTGAGTACTATTCTAATGTGTTATGATAATACAAAGGCTATTTTTGATATAACCTTGTGTGGAGTTCCTTCTTGTGGTGTGCCTGGTATGTTGTTGCTGTGTGCGTGCGCAAACGCTTTACACATTGCCTCCGGGATAAGCCTGACTGCTCGTGCTAAGCTACCAAGGGGGTGAGCAGGGGTTATCTGGGATGTGTAACTCCCTTGCCCTGACTAGAGTGGTGGTCTCTGCCTGGCTTTGGCGCAAGCCTTAGCCAACCAGAAATCCCATTTCTAACACATAGGTTGGAGTGTATTGTTATCAGGTTTGAAACTGTGTCTAGAAGTGCGTCTGGGAATGTCGCCTTGCTAGGTGGAGGTCTGTAAAGGAGCAGGAAGTTAAAGGAGGAAGACTGTGTAGGATTGCTTGCATCTTGTTAGAAGAGCCTCACACTTCTTTATGGAGATGTCGTCAACTTTAGTGATATGTAATGTTTGCCTGAACACAACAGCTAGACCACCTCCTTTTTTACCTATACGATTTTGGGTGATCGTTTGATAGCCTAGAGGAACGGCTTCATGCAGGACTGGAGCCATATTATCTCCCAACCATGATTCAGTTATGAATAGTATGTCTGGTTTTGCATCTGTGAGAAGGTCGTAGATGTGATGTTTGTTTTTAGAGAGGGATCGAGCATTTACTAGTAGACAGTTTAGAGAATGGCCTTTGGTGATAGTGAGACTGTTTTGTAGAAGAGTGATCAGTATTGTGTGGGTTTGGAGCAGGTGTGTTTTTAGTGCTGGCATTAGCTGTATTAGGATAGCAATCGTGTAGCTGTTCTGTATCATGTTCATCATCCAGAATGCTAAGAAGGCATTTTGATTGGTCTGTGTGTGTTTGTGGTGAAGATGGCGTTTGAGAGTGAGTTGGTGTGCTGTGTTGTTTTCGTGGTGTAACATTGTTGTGCAGTAGACATGGGGAAGCGAAGTTGTGAGGTGTGGCACGTTGCTTATATTGTTTGCGTGTGTTTAGGGCAGAAGGTGTATGAGTCAGGGGTGGTGGTGCAGAATGTGGGTCATGTAGTAAGGTTCTAAATTGTCCAATGGATGAGAGGCGGTTAGAAGAGAGTTGCTGTATCTGTGTTAGGTGTGGTGGAAGAGAGAAAGCTTGGCATTGGAGTTTGTTCCTTTGTGTGGTTTCAAAGGTGGGTGTATGTTTGTATTTTGTGATGGTAAGTATTATGAGGTGTTGCGCTTTGAAGATCTTGTTGTGCTGGTGTGTGTGATATGTTTTGTTTTTGAGGAGTAGTGAAAAGGGGTGCTGGTGTATTTGTTTCATGCAATGGATTTGGTTGTATAGTATTGTTTGTGAGAGGAGGTTGTAAGGTAGAGGGGGTGGTGATATGTTTATGAGTAGAGTGTATGTTGTGTGTAGGAGGGAATGAAGTAGAGGTAAGAGTGTGTCTTAGACTGGTTTGTTGCAAGAGTTAAAAAGTGTGGTGGTGTGCAGTGTATGTGTTGTGCGTTAGTGTTATTATGGTAGAGGGAAGAGGAGGGTGTTGGTTGGACAAATGATGGAAGGCTGATTATATGTTTGTTAGTGATAAAAGGTGGTCTGTTAGCAGTAATTAGAGCAGGGAGCGTGTGTCTGGATGGGATGTAGTTATGTATGGTGTTGAATGGCGTTGTGTTTGTGATGAGTGGATTGGTTAGTGGAATAGGATAGAGTTGTGTACTGTTTGTAGGTGATGGTGGGTATGTGTGGTAGTTGGGATAGAAGGGTGTATAGATGTGGTTTGGTTGGTTTTGTAGTATATGCTGGTACATTGGTTTGTGCATAGGGTTGTGTGTGGTGTACATTTGGTGTGAGTGTGTTACTATGTTTGTGGATGGTGTGGGGTGGGTATTACTGAATGGGAACATGGGCAGCATTTCTGGCCCTGGTCCCGACCAGGCTCAAACAGGCAACTGCCCTTGTCCTCTCCGCCCTACAGGTTTAAACAGGCAACTGCCCTTGTCCTCTCCGCCCTACAGGCTCAGGCTCAAACAAGCAACTGCCCTTGTCCTCTCTGGCCTGGTCCGAGACGCCCTAAGCCTTGGCCTTTTATAGCCCTAGTAATCAGGTGACCCCTTCACCCAATGGGAACCCTAGCCCTAACACTATCCAATCACAACATTAGCCCTAAAATCTAGAACCAATAGGAGACCAGGACCTTACAGCCAATCTTAGCCCTAGTAAAAGCACCCAATCAATTTCAAAAACCCTGATCTCTACGCCCAATAGAGGCCCTAGCCCTACCAGTAGTCCCAACCCAAGTCCAAGCAACCAATGGCACAGGAAGCCCTAGTCCCTACTTCCAATAGAAAGCCTAACCCTACTCTTAGTCCCACACCTAGTCCAGCAACCAATCACAACAGAAGCCCTAATCGCTACTTCCAATTAAAGGCCTAACCCTAGTCCCAACAACCAATAGCACAGGAAGCCCTAGTCCCTACTTCCAATAGAAATCCTAACCCTAGTCCTAGTCCCAACCCTACATTGATTGTGTCACAGACCCAGAAACCAATCAGAACCCTCAAATACCGAACCAATGAGGACACTAACCCTAATCCAATAGAAACTCCAGATACAACCACCAATCAGTGTACACATGTACCAAACAATAGCAGACTATATAAGGTCCCAGCTACCTCAGACAAGGTTTGCTGGCCAGGGAGTTGGAAGCTGCTCCTCTATTCAGAAATCTCCTAGGAGACAGACAGGCTCAATTCACACTTTGGACTTCTGCAGGTAAGGGCCTAACAAACTTGTCCTCTAACAATACTGTTTGTATAAAACTTTACTCCCTCTCCTGGCCAAAAAACGAAGTGCACAGTCCCTATTAAACACAGTTTAAACAGCTCACAGCAGATTACTGCTGTCTCAGAGCACCCTCTGATGTAGAATATCCCTGTTGCGGGGGGGGGGGCTGGTTTCACTGACTTGTTAACACAAAATGGTGGCTGGGGGTGCACTGCTTAACATACAGGTCTTAGCACAGAGCAAAGAAGAAATTTGGAGGGAAAAACTGATAGTCACGGGGAATGAGAGGGAAAAACTACAGAGTGGACTGCAAATCCCACAATTCAACAGGTTAAATGGAAGCAGTCACAGGCAGGAAAAACCACAAGTTTAAACACAAAAACAGGTGATACATTATGCAAACACAGGCAGGTTAAAACTACAATTTTAAACTGTAACAACCACAGGCAAAGACAGTTAAAGAAATAAAAAAGATGATGCAATCACAGGTAGGGAAAATCGTTTTTTAACTTTTTAGTAAAGAGACAGCACTTACCACTCCTTACCACTTCCTGGACTCTGCTTACTGCAATCTGGGGCAGAAGTAGGCTGCAACTCAAGATGGAGGAGAATGATTTGGGGTGCACCCAGCAAAGCCTTAAGGGGCCTGGGCAGGTGTGAGAGGAGGGCTCAGATTTACTTGGAGCTGGGGAAACCAATCAGCAGTCCTAGGTCTGCTGGCCTGGTGGTGGGGCTGGGACTGGGGAGCTGCTCCTCTATTCAGAAATCTCCTAGGAGACAGACCGGCTCAATCCACACTTTGGACTATAGCACAGAGGAGGCTCCCAGTCTACATTTTATCAGGCCTATAGCAGACAGAGATGGCTCCCAATCTACATTTTATCAGGCCCTATAGCACAGATGCCTGTTGGGTGACAGTGCGCTCTATAAGTGTCGAAATAATAATAAGAGGTGGCTCCCAGGCTACGTTTTATCAGGCCTATAGCACAGAGGAGGCTCCCAGTCTATATTTTATCAGGCCTATAGCACAGAGGTGGCTCCCAGGCTACATTTTATCAGGCCTTTAGCAGAGGAGGCTCCCAGGCTACATTTTATCAGGCCTATAGCACAGACCGAGATGGCTCCCAGTCTACATTTTATCAGGCCTATAGCACAGACCGAGATGGCTCCCAGTCTACATTTTATCAGGCCTATAGCACAGAGGAGGCTCCCAGTCTACATTTTATCAGGCCTATAGCACAGAGGTGGCTCCCAGTCTACATTTTATCAGGCCTATAGCACAGAAGTGGCTCCCAGTCTACATTTTATCAGGCCTATAGCACAGAGGTGGCTCCCAGTCTACATTTTATCAGGCCTATAGCACAGAGGTGGCTCCCAGTCTACACTTTATCAGGCCTAGAGCACAGAAGTGGCTCCCAGTCTACATTTTATCAGGCCTTTAGCAGAGGTGGCTCCCAGTCTACATTTTATCAGGCCTATAGCACAGAGGTGGCTCCCAGTCTACATTTTATCAGGCCTATAGCACAGAAGTGGCTCCTAGTCTACATGTTATCAGGCCTATAGCACAGAGCTGGCTCCCAGTCTACATTTTATCAGGCCTTTAGCAGAGGTGGCTCCCAAGCTACATTTTATCAGGCCTATAGCACAGACAGAGATGGCTCCCAGGCTACATTTTATCAGACATATAGCACAGAAGTGGCTCCCAGTCTACATTTTATCAGGCCTATAGCACAGAAGTGGCTCCCAGTCTACATTTTATCAGGCCTTTAGCAGAGGATGCTCCCAGGCTACATTTTATCAGGCCTATAGCACAGAGGAGGCTCCCAGTCTACATTTTATCAGGCCTATAGCACAGAGGTGGCTCCCAGTCTACATTTTATCAGGCCTATAGCACAGAAGTGGCTCCCAGTCTACATTTTATCAGGCCTATAGCACAGAGGTGGCTCCCAGTCTACATTTTATCAGGCCTATAGCACAGAGGTGGCTCCCAGTCTACATTTTATCAGGCCTAGAGCACAGAAGTGGCTCCCAGTCTACATTTTATCAGGCCTTTAGCAGAGGTGGCTCCCAGGCTACATTTTATCAGGCCTATAGCACAGAAGTGGCTCCTAGTCTACATGTTATCAGGCCTATAGCACAGAGCTGGCTCCCAGTCTACATTTTATCAGGCCTTTAGCAGAGGTGGCTCCCAAGCTACATTTTATCAGGCCTATAGCACAGACAGAGATGGCTCCCAGGCTACATTTTATCAGACATATAGCACAGAAGTGGCTCCCAGTCTACATTTTATCAGGCCTTTAGCAGAGGATGCTCCCAGGCTACATTTTATCAGGCCTATAGCACAGACAGAGATGGCTCCCAGGCTACATTTTATCAGGCCTATAGCACAGAAGAGGCTCCCAGCCTACATATGATCAGGCCTATAGCACGGAGGAGGCTCCCAGTCTACATTTTATCAAGCCTATAGCACAGAGGAGCCTCCCAGTCTACATTTTATCAGGCTTATAGCACAGAGGAGTCTCCCAGTCTACATATAATCAGGCTCACAATCCACAAACCCAACACTTTCACTCACAGTCCACCTATTCCGTCCATCCAACCAAGAAACAGCACACCACTTGGCTTTCTCAAATGTACATCACTGCTGGTTTAGGAGCTTTTTGTTTTTTTACATATTTTCAATATTTAAACTTCCTTTGAGGATCAGTTTCATGTTCAATTTCCCATGTGAATGGAATATGCATTAGATTTACTCCTGTAACACTGTGTTCTTTAGTCAAGGGCTCCCCAGAGAAAATGTGCCCCCTCACCAACAATATATTTTCTCTTTCACAGTAGCCATCACGTCTCTTCTGTCCCAGAAAACCTTTAGTCTAAAGCAAAAACAGTCATTTGGAAAGTCATCGTAATGGTGGTGTTCATGCAATTTCCACCCCAACAGGTGGTGAATGCCATTTATTATGAGCTCTCCACACATCAGTTGAGCCAAAGCATGCTCAGGAAATTTGGTGTGATTATATGGGTATGGAGTGAGGGTTGTATTCCTGATTTTGTTGGCAGTGTTTGATATGCTGTATACATTGATATTGATGGTGTTCACCCGTTTCAAATGCAGCAATCAAATGGCTATATAGCATTTGTACATTACATAAGACAGTAAATAGCTGCAGTTTCTCGGTCTGTACTGATCCCTTAAGATTATCTCTGTAACCCTTGTCTACCTTTGCTTTACTTATTTGATGTATTGGTGTGTCCTCATGATTACAAATTTGCTTGAAAATGCACCATTTGTCCACTCTTTTCTCAAAATTTTCTCGGGGCGACAACCCCCCCCTCCCTCCCCGAACCCCCGTAGGTTGTTCTGGCTCGCTCGCTACGCTCGCTCACCGCAGTGCAGTACAACAATTATTTTACACCCCACTACTTTCAAATGTCACCAGCCACCACTGGATACGAGGTGCTGACGCAGCCATTAGCGAGGGGTGGGTGGAGCGCCGGACCTGAAGGCGTATGCCCTCAGCACACAGGCGAGCTACCTGCCTCACTGGCTGTATCCTGCCCCCATCCAGCTCCACGTGGCGGTGGAAACGGATCGAGCGGCACCGCTGCCATTGAAGACGGCAATGTTTGGCAAATATAAGGCGCCACAGGGCGAAATAGACCCCGTGGAATGTGTAAAGTGGGCGTGGGAAGGACGACGCCGGGTGGGCCTCCCGGTCCTACACGCCCCATCAGCCCAGTTATCAGATAGATAATCCACTGTACCCCCCCTGTGGGATAAACGGGCAGCGGGCAGGGCCATGGAAATGGGACTTAACTATTGCAGACTTGTTCCCCCCCACCCCACACTGGAGGAGCTGGAGCACCTATATGCTACCGCGTCCCAGAGGAAACTAGTTACCAGACTCTACTCGATATCAATACGGACCCTCCCCCCCCCTCCCCCGACAGGATGTTTCCCAAGCGAGGGAGGCGTGGGAGCGGGAACTGGGTGACGAACTCCCGGAAGAGAGATGGGCGTACTGCTGCGGGCAGACAGAAAGGCTATCCCCCAAATATAGACTGCGGCTGATCCATTTCAAGTACCTCAACAAATTATATCGCACACCACTGCAGCTACACAAAATAGGGCTCCGCAAGACCTCAAACTGCACTCGCTGTGCTGTGGAGGACGCTTCGTTCCTCCATTTGGCCTGGGAGTGCCCAAAGGTGGCGGAATTCTGGGGGGAGGTGTGTGAGACAAACAGTGGCATTATGGGGGCTCCTCTGGTGCCGCACCCCGTAACTTGCCTGCTGGGGTATGTAGAGAAGGTACCTGTGGCGCGCCGCCGGCTGGTGGCAATACTACTGTTACTAGCAAAGCGCAGAGTAGCAATGCATTGGGGCCAGCGCCCGTCCTCGCTGCATGGATACAGGACGCCACGTTTTGTCAGAACAGCTTAATACATACTGGTAACAAATGCCTGAGCGCGCTAGACGAGCGGACATTTGGGAACCTTTCACCGCACGCCTTAGAACTGAAGCTGTGGGTGTGCAGGAAGCCCCGGAGTAAAGTATGTTGGAAAGTACGTTACTTGAGGGCCGGAGGCGGGGGAATTCACGTTAATTGATGCATCACAGTGACATTTGGACTCTCTTGACTATTGTGGTGTTTGCAAAGGGGGGCAGGGCAGAAGTAATATCGCTCTTTGATTCTGTATGAATGTCTCTGGTGATGTGTATCCAACGCTACAGGAACAATCCTATGCCTAACTGCAAGCCTAGTTGTAATATTGCAAAAAGGTTAATAAATAAAAAAGTTATTACCAAAGGAATGTGAACTTAAAAGGGCCAAGACCTGATGCCTGTTAAGTGAACTCCATTCACTAGATCAGGACTCCATCTAAAAAGTAGTAGAGTTACAAATTGTCAACATATCACCATGCTTGTTAACTGGAGGATCCAATGACCTCCTGACCACATTGTTATCCTGAGGAACTCAGTGAGGGAGCCTCCAGATAAAGATCTCTTCAAATGTGAGGGATGTAATGCAGAGAGAAGAATCATCAGAAATTGTTTTGTAGAAACTGATCTCAGCAAAGCTTTCTGCACTGGTTCTGCGGACAGGAGGAAAGGGGTCAGTGGTGGAAATCAGCGAAGCACAACAAGACTATTACCTGACGAGTATCCTTTTAAGTAACTGTTGGTCCCCTTCAGAGTATCCAGGCCAGTCCTTCTGCACATCTTTATAAAAGCAATCTTTCAAAGTATAGGTGCTGTCTTTGGCACTGAGGTTGGCCACCTGTTGCGGGAGTTGTAGGACGGCTTAGCAAATTACCAAACGCTGGCAAGGACCTGGCAGAAAACGAAACCTGCTATGTCCTCCTAAAATGGTCTTGCAAGGATTATCCCGGTGCAAATCTTCAAGGATTTGTTTAAGGAAGTAACCAAAATCTTGTCGGTTACAGTAATCCGGAGATTCCATGTAACAAAAAATGACTGGGTACGGGCTTTACCATAGTGTAATAAGAATTCTATCACAGGACCGGAGGCTTCAGATTATTGCTTCTCTTTCTTTACTGTCAAAACACAGCAGCCAATGAAAAAACGTTTTCACACAACATGAACTACATTTCCCATGATGCTCTTGCACCAATCATGTCCCATCAGACCCTATAAGAGCCATCATCTCCTTCCCATGAGCCTCTTTCTTTGCTGCTCACAGTGGAGTTAAGTGCTTTCCTCATACTTTATTATAATCATAAGTGTTTTGTGTACATTAAGCTACTTCCCACACGCGTTCGCGCTTGAGGGAATAAGCTGCTAGTAAGTATATAGTGTACTATGCGATCGCTGATTTATTCAATATATGCATGCATGCATTTGTTGCCAGAGTTACAATTTGCTTGTATTGGTGCCTGCGCTTCTAGCGCGATCGTTCTAAGCTTTGCGCTCGATAGCGCGCATTCCTGAGCTCCCGTAGTGTAAAAAAATCAAGGTTACTTATTGCTGTGCCGAACGCAGTCTCCCGCGTACTGTCAGAAGCCTTCCCCTCATCGGGCCCAACCTCTGAACAGAGCCTTAAGCTACCTGACGTGCGTAGCCCAATTGGGCTACTTTTTGGGCGGAATTGGGCTACGCACGTCAGGCGTGGTCCCAGAGAATACCGGTGCTCATAAAACACGGAGTTTTGAATAAGTGCTCGGACGCCTGACCGGCTGCAATAATAGTCGGCCCTGGGAGCGAGTGCACACTCCCTTAAAAGTTGATTTTGGCTCTCCTACGCCCTGGAATTCTTGGCAGCAATAAATGTGGACTACAGCACTGCTGAGGAGCTAAGTAATCCTTGAGTTTTGTGAGTGCTCGTGGGTTGCCCGCCCCCCCCCGACTCCTCCTATACTTGACTGGAATTTATCTGTATACAGACAGGAGCATAATAATTACTATTAAAATGGAAGAGTGGGTTAGATATGAGGAGGAGTATGAACCCTATTATGATAGGCAACAGGAGACTGTTTTAGAGGATAATATTGTTGACGCCCTGGACGCCTCGGTCAAGCAGTCGGTCAACAGGGCCATAGAGAGCACTGTGCCAAATACAGTACAACAAGCATTGGCAGCTGCACTGAAACCGATCACTAAACAGCTTGAAAGCTTCGCAAAGCGCCATGGCTTCCAGAATCCTCTCGAACCCCAAGACGATGCCCCCTCGGGCAAGAGTAAATATATGTCGAGGCAGTGGCCTCATGTAGGCGCACTAGCTAGCCTGCCACAAGCGTCCATGGACGAACATGGCTATTCCACCACGCCTACCACAGAAGGTGGAAAAGCGAAGCGCAGCAAAAGGTGTACATAGATACTGACACCATTGACACCGACTCTACGAAAACGGATAGCGAAGAGCCTCCCAAAAAGAAGACTAGGAAGGCGGTTATTCTCGTGCCCGATACGACACCCCAGACTCCTGCTACCCCGTTCACCTTTAACCCAGCAGACATCGTTCATCCCCGCTCCTCAGATTGGGCTCCTGCCCCGGAGGTAGCGGAGTACTTGCATGAAAATCTTAGGAAAGGCTTCGATAAGGAAGTGCTCAACAGATTGCGATCAGAGTGCCCCAGGCCAGATATACCGAACAAGGTGGCGGATACAGCAGATATTGACGCCAGCCTTTTAACCTTTTTTCAAAAAATTCACTAAGGACCCTAAAAAAGGTATTGACCGCACCTGGCGGCGCTGCCAGGTCAAACTACTCAACGTGGCAGATCCCCTTGCCAAGATTCTCGAAATGGCACTAGCGGCGAAGGAATCAACCGGTCCAGTGGATCCAGACATTTTGGCGGGCTGGACACAGCGAGCGATATGCCTCCTGGGAAACGCAAATTGCACCATCTCTACGGAGAGACGCAAATCGATACTTATGAGAATGGACTCTAATCTTACTGAATTAGCCTCGGCCGAACCAGGTCCACTTGCTGAGGGCAATCTCTTTGGGGAGAGATTTGTCAAGGAGGTCTCAAAATACGTGGGTACGTTCATGTCTTTGGACAAGGCCCAGTCAGGAATAAAGAGTGTGTTTCAGGCAGGCCTTTTTAACAGGGCCGAGGTAGAGGACGCTCGCCAGGCCGTCAGTACTACCAAGGTCTTCCCAGAGGAGACTACGGACGTGGCAGAGGTGACTGGGACTCCCAGAGAAGGCACCTTTTACCCCACGAGACAGAGGTTCAACAAGCGCCGATTCAATAGAAGCGGACACAGGGCGGGATTCCAAGCCCAAAATGCTACAGGTAAGAGTTACCGAGATACCTCAGTTACCATTGGGGGGTCGAACTCAGTTATTCATACACAATTGGAGAGTGTTGTCACAAGATGCATGGATTATACAGACCATTCAGGTTTTTCATCTAGAATTTTACCAAACTTCACACCAAGCCGTATACCCGAGACAGCTCAATTTTTCTCAACAAAAATGTGCTTTTATAGACGCAGAGATAGAGGAATTGCTGCAGAAGCGCGCTATTGCCTACTGCGACAGCGGGCCTCGCGGTTTTTGCAGTAATGTTTTCTTGGTGCAGAAGAAAGGTGGTGGTCACAGGTTGGTATTGAACCTAAGAGAATTCAACCACTTCATGGTTTACAAGCACTTCAAGATGGAGGGCATCCATCTCTTAGCAGACCTAAAAAAGGGAGATTGGATGGTCCGGCTGGACCTAAAGGATGCATACCTGACGATTCCTATTTTTCCTCCCCATCGACGTTTCCTACAGTTTCAATGGAGGAACCGGTGGTTGCAATATTTGGCCCTTCCTTTCGGGCTCTCCTCGGCTCCATGGTGATTCATCAAAGTAATGAAGCCGGTGATAGCTCACCTTCGAGAGCAGGGCATTCGCATGATAGTGTATCTAGACGACATACTGATCATGGCCCAGACTCAATCCCTAGCCAACCTTCATTTACAGATGACAATGTCCCTTCTGCAGAACTTGGGTTTTGTAATCAACGAACCCAAGTCGGCCTTATGTCCCTCAGACGATGGACTTTCTAGGTTTTGTCAGACTCACAGACAGCTCATCTGAGCCTCCCCAAGTCGAAACTACGAGATCTCAAGAAAGAACTCAAATCAGAGTTAGCCAGACAGACGGTCTCCCTCAGGACAATCGCCAGAGTAGTGGGGTTATTGGCATCCTCAATACAAGCCATCTTCCCGGGCCCTCTGCATTACCGGGCCCTTCAGAAACTAAAGATCCAACACCTGCGGAAGGGTTTGTCTTACACGGATCTGGTCCCTCTGACACAGGAAGTAAGGGAAGAGATGCAATGGTGGTTGGGCCACGTAGAGGCGTGGAACGGCAGAGCTATCTTCGGCTCTCAATCGGAGGTCATTATAGAATCAGACGCCAGCCGTTGGGGCTGGGGAGCACGCTGTGGAGATATCTCCACAGGAGGAAGATGGTCCCTTCAATAACTATCCCTCCATATCAAAACTCTATCCATGCGATCTCAGATTCAAAATCTTACTGGCGCATGTTTCGGAATATTACGAATGCTAAAAAAATTCCTGCCACTACTTCCGCTGGAAAGCAGAAAGATCGTAGTGCAGGCAATGGTGACTTCAAAGCTTGATTACGACAATTGCCTGTACCTGGGTTTTCCTAAATCTCTGATCCAGCGTTTGCAGGTGGTCCAAAACGCGGCGGCCAGAGCCATTCTTAAACCTAAACTTAGATCTAATATAACTCCGATTCTTACATCGTTACATTGGCTTCGCATAAAAGAACGGATAGACTTTAAAGCCCTGACCATCTTCTTTAAAGCATTCCACAACGTAGGAGCCGGCTACCTAATCAAACATGTTAACCACTACACTACCTCTAGACCGTTACGCTCTTCCAATGCCAACTTGGCCAGCGTGCCCAGGATACGCCCGACCTGTACGGGAGGCAGATCCTTTGCTTTCCTAGGCGCGAAATTGTGGAACAGCCTTCAGGTGGCCCTGAAGCTTAATACAGACCTACTTTCCTTTCGGAAAAATTTGAAAACTTGGCTTGGGTCCTTTTCACTCTCTTTCCCCAGCTGTCTAGGCGCCAGGACACTCTAGCTTGAGTAGCTGCGCACCCATACAAATACCCCATTTCATTTAATCAATTGTCTGAAGTTGTTAGCAGGGTCATTTGCGATACAGACGCTCTCCCCAAACAGGTCTCATGTTGCATCCTGCTCAGGATGGACAATATCTCAGCAGTGAGATATATCAACAAGTTGGGAGGTACGAGGTCGTCCCTGCTAGTAGAGATAGCGAAGGATTTTTGGCACTATTGCCCGAGTCACCAGATATCCGTGATAGCGGAATACATTCTGGGACAGTCGAACATTGTCGCGGACTGGAATTCCAGGTTTCTAAAGGATTACAGCGATTGGCAACTCCAACCTCAATGGTTACAGGCAGTGTGGGGTCCTTGCACAACAGACCTCTTTGCCTCCAGACTGAACCGACAACTACACACGTTCTTCAGCTGGAGGCCGGACCCATTAGCGAAAGAGACAGACGCCTTCTCCCAGAATTGGTCAATGAACCTGAATTATGCCTTTCCCCCCTTCATCCTAATTCCCAGAGCGACGACCCAGATAGCCCGTCAGTAGGCAGAAGTAATTTTGGTGACCCCCCTTTGGAAGTCGCAACCTTGGTTCCCGATTTTATTGGAGATGAGTTGCGACTTCCCCAGGAAGCTCCCTTGGTCTCAGCCGATGCTCCAGGGCCCTCACGGAGAACTGCATCCGATGGTGACATTGGGACAGTGGTCCCTGATGGCATGCAGGCTTTCTGGCAACAATGGGAAATGCCAGGCTTTTCGGACAAAGCTTCCGAATTCATTAAGCAAGCCTGGGCCCCTTCCACACGGAAAAGATAATCGTCAGCTTGGAAATGATGGGTACGTTGGTGCTTGGAACGGCACGTGGATCCCGTGGGGGCAGAATTATCCCATATTGTAAATTTCCTGTCCGATAAAGCTTCAGAAGGTTTGGCAGATCGATCAGTAAATTTCAGATCAGCCATATCTGCAGGGCATACACAAATCGACAGGAAACCGGTAGGTATGCATCCTGTGGTGTGTAAGTTACTTAAAGGAATTAGAGTGGCTAATCCCCCCAAACCGAAATATTCATGTTTATGGGATGTATCACTGGTAATAGCCCTATTTGACAAATGGCTGAATAATGAGTTGCTATCTAGGAAACAACTATCGGCTAAACTAGCTATGCTTTTGTGCTCATCTGCCTGCAGACGTTCTTCAGATGTGAGAGCTCTGGACATTACAGGTAGAGTAGTCACTCCGAAAGGGGTTTCTTTGAACATTACTGGAAGGACAAAGACATTGTCACGTAGTATTGAATATAATGCTTTCCCCAGTAATGCTAAGTTGTGTGGTGCAATGCCTAAAAGCCTATGAAGAATGTACACGATCCTTGCGACCAGAGGGTTCAACACAACTATTGATTGCTTTACAAAAACCGTTTAAGCCAGTATCTGCAGCTACGATAGCCAGATCGTTGAGATCAGTTATGAAAGAAGCTGGTATTGATACCCAGATATTTGGGGCACTTTCTGTACGTGGTGCCATGGCATCCAAAACTTTTATGTTGGGTTCAACTATTCAAGACATTATGAAGTCAGCTGATTGGTCATCAGAGTCTACATTTAAACAGTTTTATTATAAACCGGTGGGTGATATAACTACTATGATATTTGATAAGCGTTAAACGAGCAATAATCCGAAGCCTCCGGTCCTGTGATACAATAAAAAATTTGCTAGCATTCGCGCCAAGAATTTTCAATTCTATTAAGGACACGAAGGCGAGGATTATCCCACCCGGTTGTATTTCAGTACTTCTTGCAATAAAGTACCCACCCGAATGTAACATGGATTTTGCTCAGAGATTACGGGTTTTTCTGTTTCATTTATTCCAGGTTCTGAAAAGAAAGCAGAATAACAGTTCTTCTGGTTGAAGAGGTTGGATGACGTCCCAGTTCTTGGTTAAATTCTTCCACGTTGGAGGATAACATTGGTGGATTTCGAATTAATGTTCGCACTTGGACTAAAAGACTCGAGCAAAGAAAGAGGCTCATGGGAAGGAGATGATGGCTCTTATAGGGTCTGATGGGACATGATTGGTGCAAGAGCATCATGGGAAATGTAGTTCATGTTGTGTAAAAACGTTTTTTCGTTGGCTGCTGTGTTTTGATAGTAAAGAAAGAAGCAATAATCCTCGCCTCCGTGTCCTCAATAGAATTGAAAATTCTTGGTGCGAATGCTAGCAAATTTTTTATCCACTCTTAAAGGCCTATGATGATACAATAAGTCAGGCCTACTGCGCCTGTAGTAATTATTCATACCAAACTGATTGAACCTATGGCATTGGACATTGGCTCATTAAGAAAAACTAATCAGCCTTAAAACCTTATCATTAGCTCATCACCAAAACCAACTCAGACCTACCATAACAAGCATAAGCTTTCTCACAAAACAGGCATCAGACAAGGAGTCAGCAACATTAATACCTCAAACTACTTTTGGCAAAACAACTTAGGAAGGTCTAACAAGGACTATTACAGTGCAAATCTTTGACCCCCAGGGGCTTATTCAATGGGGAAACCAATACCAAAACCATTGCCTACTACAATATTTTGTAAGAATCAGTGTAACAGAGTACCTATCTGCAGGCATGTTTTACACAGTTATAACAATCCTCACTTAATGCAACCACCCTTAAAACTTTAGGCTTATGGCCTCCAACATCACTTAGCTAATGACCCATATCTATATTTTAAAGTATTGGTAACAATTTCTCATCAGGACGTTGTCCAACCCTTTGCTCACCAATATACCTCTCCTTTTGTACGCTGGGGCTATAATGCTTCCAAGGCATGCTGGTACCCTCCTCTCTCCTCTGTGTAGTGACCGGCTCTCCTCTCCGCACTATGCTACCCTCACTTTCTCTTAGGGTGTATCCCTCTCAATGTACAATTTTTTCCCTTCGATTTCCACTGTGGGGGGCTGCTCTCTTCTTTTAAGAATGTGCTTTCCTATCACACTCATGGTGCAGCGGTCTCTTAGGGCGTTGCCCTCTGAAAAGATATATTGCCCACGCTGCGGCAACTACACCCTGCTAATCAGGGTAGCATTCTTCCCTTTCAAGGTGCTGGCCTGACATTCTGAGCGTGCTACTATCTCTCTGGATGCTCCCTCCCCTCAGGCGGTGTTTTCATCTCTGGATTTCCCAGCGTCTCCAACTAAAACACTTACTCTTGGGGTGCTGCTGTTACTTTGAGCTCTGCCCGATGCCTCTTGGATACTGCTCCACCTAAGGAAATCCTCTCATGGTGCTGCCTTTCATGAGTGATGAGCACTCTTTTGGAAATCCTTTGAAGGGTGCTACTTTCTTTATATATTTATGGTGCTACTGTATCACAGGGTGTAGTCCCCTCAATGCAAAACCTCCCTTGGAGTGCAGATTTCTCTGTTATCTCTTCCTGGTGATGCTTCTCTCAGTGTATTTGTATTTCTAGTACTGCTTTCTAAGGATGATGCTGCCCTCTCACTTTGGTGTTATTTCTCAGGTACTGCCCTTCCATGTGAAATCCCTATCAGGGTATACAGTTCAGTCTACCTTCTCAGAGTGTTGATGTTTCTTTATGATATTGCCCTCTGTTAGGCACCACCCTGTCTCTACTGCCTTTTATGCTGCTCTCCCTCAAAATACTGTTCTGTTTTTCTATTCAATATGCTGCCCTCACTCGGTAAGCAGTCCCATCTTTCAAAATCATCTAAGTGCAGCTTTCTCCAAGTGTGCAGCTCAGTGACACTGATTATCCCCTCAATGCACTACTGTCTCTGTGAGATGTTGATGCAGACTTCCTGTGAAACCCTTCCCAGGATACTGCTCAGCCTTCCCTGCTTATGGTACTGCTCTGTGTGCCACTGCACTCTCCTGTAATATACCTTATGGTTCTATCCCTTCTCTCTGGACCCCCTGAGAGTACTGTTCTGGCTTCTCCTTTTCTGTGCTAACTTCTCAGCGTTCTGCCCCCTTTCTGAGGAATGCCTCTCTAAAAGCAGCTGTCTCTCACAGTATTTCTCCATCCCAGGGGCAGTTCTCAGTGCACTGTTACTGAAGGCGTTACTCTTGGGGTGCCGCTGCCGTCTTTCCTTTGTGCTGTTTGTCAGGTTGCTTCTACTTCCTTCTGAAACACCCCTCAGGTCACGGTTTCTTCTGGTCAGGGTGCTTCACTTGTTTAGAGCCCTAGGTCCTCTGCTACCTTGCAAATTGCTGTCCTTTCGATCTGCAACTTTTATGTTACTGTTCCCTTCATGCCACTGCTGGTCTCTGAAATGCACCCAGCTGCCTGTCCCATCCACTCAAGTTGCTCCGTCTTTCTGTGTATGTTAGAAATGGGGTCTCTAGTTGGCAGTAGTTTGCACCATGTCAAAGTAGGGACCCACACTAGTCAGGTTAAGTGTAGTACACACCAAGATTACCTATGCTCACCCTCTGGTAGCTTGGCTCAGAGCAGTCAGGCTAAACTAAAGAGGCAATATGTAAAGTATTTGTGCTCACACACACACACAGTAACAGTGAAAACACCACAAAAGTACTCCACACCAGTTGAGAAAAATTGCCAATATTTATCTGAGTAAAACAAGACCAAAACTACAAAGAATCCAACCTACACAAGTCGAGATATGAATCTTTCAATATTAAATGTGGTTATAGCGCTTAGAAAACAATAGCTCCAGCTGGGGCTATCTGATTGCACTCGAGCGAGACAAATCCACAAGTTCAGTCTGACCACAACGGAGCGCGGGCGACTACAGGAGTGGCACGGGCCCCAGTACAGTACCTTCGATGCGTCAAATAGTCAAAGAAGGTGCGATGCGCAGAGTAGGTGGGGCATCGCGACGGCAGGTGATGCGTCTGTTCCTTATTGCTATGCAGGTCATTGGCACGCTGGCGCTCAGGGACGAGGTGTTGCACAAAGGAGGTGTAGCAAAGTGATGCGCTGGTTCCTCGAGGCGGTGCAGGGTCATTGAGCTGCTAACGCCCAGGGAAGATGCAGGGGAGGTGATGCGTCTGTTGCAGGTGCGAGACCTCGGGTCCTGAATGCAACACGGTGTTGATGACATGTCGATGTAACAGCACGGTGCGTTGATTCCATAGCGTCTATGTTGAACCACCAGGCTGCAGGCCATGCGTTGGAGTCGGAGCGTCACAAACTTCAGGGAAGCGGTGCTCAAAACTCACGCAGCAGCAGTGCTTTGGAGGCACTGCGGCAAAGTTGGAGCCTGCGTTGTAAGTCGTAGTCGTTGCGTCGGGGAGCACATCTTTGGTGCAAGCCGCGGCGATTTATCAATTTTGCAGGGATGTGTCGGTTCCGAAATAACGCTTGGAGTTGATGCGTCAATTTCTTGGTTACAGCACCAGAATCACCTCCAACTGTCCCGGACAGGCACTACTTAGCAGGTCAGGACTCACAGCAGAGGAGCCCAGGTGCTGGTAGCAAAATGCAGGGGACGTCTTTGATGGCCCTGTGACTTCCAGAAGGAGGCAAGCTCAACTCAAGCCTTTGAAAAAACTTTAGAAAGCAGGAAACAGAGCAACGTCCAGCCCTCTCACTCCCAGGCAAGAAGCAGCAGACAGCAGGCCAAAACAGCAAAGCAAGCAGCAAAGTGGCAGTCCCTCCTGGCAGTCCAATAGCTCTTCTTCCTGGCTGAATGTCATCAGTCCAGAAGTGATCAGAGTATATGGTGTCAGGGGTCCAGTAATTCTACCCATTTTAGCCTTTGAAGTAGGGAGTTTTCAAAGAAAGGTCTTTGTAGTGCACAAGACCCTGCCCCTCCTGGCCCTGGCTCTAGACTCACTACAGGGGATATGCAGCACTTTGTGTGGGGACAGGTACAGCCATATTCAGGTGCAAGAGTCAACTTCTTCCACCACTCTAGCTAACCATCAGCCTGGCGATGGGTTATCAGGAAATGCAGGGCACACCTCAGCTCCCTTTGTTTGGGACTGTCTACAGTGAAATCAAAGGCAAACTGTCATCCAACCCAGATGTGTATTCTAGGGATAGGCAGAGGCACAGAACGGTTAAATTAAGAAAAAGCCAACTCTCTTAAAGTGCATTTTCAGACCTTCAATTTAAAAACCAACTTCACTAAAATGGGTTTTAAATAGTGAGTCCAGAGACACCAAACTCCAATTTTCTATCTGCTCCCAATTGGAAGATACACTTGTAAAGTGCTACAAGGCAGCTCCAATGCTAGTCTATAGGAGAGCTAGGCCTTGATGTAATGAAAAACTAATTTAGCAGTTTCTCAGTACCAGGACATGTGAAACTTAAAAGCACATGTCCTACCTCTTAAATGCACTGCACCCTGCCCCTGGGGATACTGTAGGCCTATCTTAAGGGCGCCTTACATGTATTAAAAGGGAAGGTTTGGTTGGGCCTGGCAAGTAGGTGTACTTGCCAGGTTGACATGGCAGTTATAAACTGCAACTACAGGCTCTGCAGTGGCAGGCATGAGACATGTTTGAAGGGCTGGCTACTTAAGTGGGTGGCACAATTCGTGCTGCAGGCCTACTAGTAGCATTTGAGTTACAGGCCTGAGCGCACACAGTGCCTTGTATTAGGGTCTTTTTTAGTAAATCAAATATGCCAATCATGGAGAAATCAAATGCCAATACATTTTAGACATGGAGCACATGCACGTTAGCACTGGTCAGGAGCAATGTTCCCTCTAATTTTTTTCCTCTGTGTGCGGCAATGTAAGGTCTATGTGCGCTGCAACCAAGGCTATGTGCGCCAGTAACCACACCGCGCGTGTGGGTGCAGCACCAAATATCACTCCAAACTTTTGCTTAAAAAGGTGAAAAGACGGTGCATTTCCACACATACAGCACCACATGAACAGTGTTAAGGCAGGTTAATAGAGTTGGGCTGTGCGGTGATTGCATTTGTTAAAGTTTTCATGTTAATTGCAGCTCATGACGGGCGCTGCGATTAACATGAAAACTTTAACAAATGCTCTCTTTGAGCAGGAAAAATAAAATTATATTAACTTAGTTATTATAATTTTATTTTTCGCAGGTTCAGGGCTGGATTAGGGTAAGGCCGCATCAGGCGTTAGACTAACGCATTTTAATGCTGATGTCCGCATCACTGCATTAAAATGCATTAGTCACGCATTCTAGCGCCCCTCTGACAATACTGCAATTGAGGCGCCCTGCCAATGAGGCAGCACCAGCACGCTAAAATTGTCTAACATATATGAGCATGCAACTGCGCCTTCAAATTTAAAATGCTATGTGTCACTCCACACATAAAAAAACAATGTTTTTTCCTCCTAACTCAGAATGTTATTTAAAGACTTCTGTTGTAGCATAAGCGCAACGCCATCCAACATGGGTCCCAGACCACAGACCTTCCTTCATGAACCCCAACACAAAACATTATGAGCTTATCAGAAGAACCTTTGTCATGATCCCCTATTTTAACATCGATGACACTAGACGCTTTATTACGAGCAATAGATGCATTAATTTCACACCTGCTGCTGCCAGAAAGTTAGAATTTGACACTCATCAGTAAAACATTTCCTATATCTTCTACTGCCCCACCAAACTTTTCATTATCCTCACTGCTTTTCAGTGTCTGCACGAGACCCTTGGAACACCTAATTGTGCAGTGCGTAGTGCAATTCAAATGTATGAGGACTAAACTACAAATCAGAAAATACAAATGATCAAAGCAAGATCAAGGGGTGTCTCAGAAACAACTTGTGGATAAGTGAGAGCTGCTTAGGCCTCAACAGATCCTAAGTCACTGATCAGGACAGCTTCAGCTTAACCCTAGCCTTTGATGGCCTTGAGCTTGGACACACTGCAGTTCCCATTCTAGAATAATGGAACACAGACACCTGATTTGACACAACTTTTCTTGCTACATTTCAATGATCATATAAATCAGCAAACTGCAACTCATGATGCTTATAAAGGTTCTCCTTTACTGCATGAAAACCAAGATAGGCTCTTAAAAAGAATTTTCATTCTATCAAAACTAGACTACTGCAATGTAGTCTATGCCGGAGCCCACAAAAATTAGACACAGAAACTCTAGAGAATCCAGAAGCGGGACAATCAGATTTGCCTCAATTGAATTAAATCTGCTCACATCACATAGACTTCTAAAGAGCACCACTGGCTCCCAGTAGAACAAAAAAAAATGAAGTAAAAAAATATATCTGCACTTCACTTCAACCATACTATCCCATTAGGAAGCTCAAATCTTATCGCACCCCTCATGCTTCAAAATGAAGAAAGATGGAGGGAAAACCGTTTGAGTGCAAAGATCCAACTGCTGGCCTATTCAAGGAAGCCTTGCTTTAGCTGTCTAGAAGCTCTGTAATGACCTTCGCCCGCCCAGGGTTAATAGAGGGTAGAGCCACGAAACATGGAGCATTAATATGCCACTGAATCTTTAAGTCCCGACCACCCCTCGAAGAAGGTGGTAGAACCTCACAAACGTACAATCTCAGTGTTGCCAAGTGGCTTGCGTGTGCTGCACAAAAACACATAGATGGCACAAGACTAGCCACCATGGCAATGATGCACAACACTCCTTTTAGCAAACCTGGCAGTTCAACTTTACTACAGCTGAAGTGCCAATTTATTCCGGCATCAGAGTGCTGGTTAAGAATGTTAAACATTAAGGAAAAAGTGTATATAAACGGTAGCAGCACAACACAACTGTATCTTGCAGGTTTTACGTGTCATACAGCGGAAATAAAAAAAAATGCGTAGGTTAGCTATAAAGCTCACACAGTTGAAAACAATTGTCATTGGCTCTTCACTCCGAGTCAAGGTGCATTGCCAGTAATGTGCTGAAATTGCCCCTTCAAAACTTGTGCAAATTAATAGGAAACAACTGCAAATCTCGGCCACTAGGCCCATCTAGTCATGTTGTTCCGGATCACGCCCAGAAGTATATGTACTCTGCTTGGTCTCCAGTCTTGCCTTGGTGTTTGATCTGCATTCGCCTCACCGGTTATGAACCGGACTTTACTCCAGCAATCCCCGCTGGAAGGAGGTGCTTCTTTCTTCACACGTGTTCTGTTGCAAACTTAGGTGACAGCGATGAGAACAAAAGAAGCCGTTTGAACGCAGAAATACCCTGGACACAAATGGAACACAGCAAACGTGACCGTGGCCTATATTCAGTGAGTGTTTCACCGTGAAGTGAATATCAATATGTGGACCCCGAGACAGAGTGAGAAAAGACATCACAAACGGGAAAAGACGAACATAAAACTCACTAACAACAAAAAAACACATACACAAATACTTCACTGGTGGCACTTTAAAACAGAAACTAAAACACATTGTAAAATCAAATTGCAAACGATGCGTCCATAGACAAATGTACATCACCTTGCAATGAAAAACGCGGTTCGCTTCGGAGCTGGCCTGCTGTAAGAACAGAACACTCCCAAACAAGTCCAACCACGGAGCCGGAAACAAACAATTCAGAGCATGAAAAAATGAACATTAAGTAAAAGGGCGACGCATTGTTTCCAGCCACGTGAGAAACTCCCACGAGCGCAGCACCTCATGGTCACCCTACATTTGGCACGTTAATTGATGTATTCTGAGCCTTGATAGTTGGTATTCGTTTATTAAGTAAGGATTTCCAACACAGCACAGGCCCGCATGACATCGCGTTTGGATACTACAGCGCTGAATAACTAACTGGTGGTCGACTTGTCCGCGAGGCATCTCTCGACGCATGCTGAGGCAATGAGATGTCTACATGATGTCCTGCACACCCCGGGTTTCCTCAAGTGCTAACCAGGACACCGTCTCACGAGAGCTGGAATGAACGCACGCAGGAGCAAGGTAGTAAGCAGGAAATCAACAGGAAGAAGGCTACATCAAATGACCGGGAGCCACAAGCACAGTACTGAAATAGTACTGTATCCCAATTCTTTACCTGGGAGCAATGTTTATGTATACGAGTGCCCCCTATAGCGCTAGCACGCTACTTCAGAGCACTTCGAAACACTAAGCTGAAACTAGTTCCACAAACAAGTTACGCTTCGTGAAGTATTGACCTGTGCACAGCAGGCAGCAGACTTTAGCCGTGTTTGTATACTTGCTGCATTTCGTTTGCTTTGTAGAATGAGGCTGCGGGGGAGATGGTGTGCTTTTGTTTAAGTATTCATGTTAATTGCAGCGCCGTCACGAGCTGCGATTAACATGAATACTTAAATAAAAGCACACAATCTCCCCCGCAGCCTCACTCTACAAAACAAAAGAAATGCAGCAAGTGCTCCCTCCTTGATCCCACAAGCTGACTCTCCGCAACCAGGATATGCCAGTTTTTCCCGCCGCTCGACTTTTAAAGGCTGCGGAGCGAATGCTCTCTGGAGATGTGTGTGCGCGCCACACACACAGCACTGCGCGCTCGGGGGCACAGAGGTGCGCGCGGGCGCGCGCGCGCAGCTTAAAGGGAACACTGGTCAGGAGTGGTAAAGTGCCCAGAGTCATAAAACCAGTAAAACAAAGTTCAGCACACAGTCAAAAACAGGAGGCAAGAAGACAGGGGAAACCATGCCAAAAGATGCCAGGTCTAACAGTATATCTTTGCCATGTTATCTATTTGATCCTTATTAGTCCACCGATCGCTCCGTTTCACACAGTTTTGCTTTCATGCAGTGAGCTTTGTGTCGCAAAAAACTGTCACTGTTATGATTATGTCTTACAACAAGGATCCATTTGTTGTTACTCTGACCCATTCCTATACTCAATTTGCCTTTTATTTATGCAAAACAAGTATGTGATTTACAAAAATCTAATACTTCACATTCTGTGTGTGAATCTGTTTATTTGTGGTTTTTGACCTTGTAATTCTCCATCTCTTAGCCCTGCCCTCCTCTTTCCATCTATTGGCTAGGTCTGGCTACCCATCTCTGGAACGTGTTTTTTCTCCCCTCCACTGCTCCACTTGCTATCCTTCCCATGGCATTGTCTCGGTGCCTATCCCTTGCCTCTCCACCTAACACTCGCATATCCACCCATCCACTCTGTCTACCATTCATCCCAACGTTCTGCCTTTCCGCCTCGGCCCTCACTTTTCCTCTGTGGCCCATCTCTCCACCCATTCCTTGATCTTGTCTTGAAAGTATGCCTTTGTCTTGGTCTCCACACCAGTGTATTTCCGATCCGCTGTTTCACCACTAATCTGTGTCTCCTCACATCCCAGGCCGTGACTCACACCCCTCCCACTTTCCTTCCACACATACTTTGGCTTTTTGTTTCCCATCTTTAGCATTTCTGTCCACCTATTCTTTCACCCTGGTTGCTAGTATCTCCATGCACCTGCAGTCTTTGTTCATCCCCGGCTTCCTCAGCTATCCAGTCCCTCCAAACTTCTTTTGCTCTTACTCTCCCTTGTCTCCACCCATTCCTTGCCCCTCCACCATTCCATCATATCACTCTGCCTTTGTATATAGCCATTCTATGCCTACCTGTGCCACATCAGTGTCGCCTATCCTCTGTCTGCTGCCTGTCCTTTTTCCTGCCACTTGGCTTTGAAGCTTCAGACAATTCACATTTTAAAAAGAGGACAGAGATGATTTTGTTGCCAAATTAAGACCTGCACACTAAATTCTGATATCCAATAACCAGATTACACGGATTTCAAGCCCTTTCATGAAAGCACGTTTATCTCTTGAGGTAGCACAGCTGGTTAATGTGCTAGCTGCAGTAATCTCAGTGTAGCTTGTGGGTTATGCTTACATGCTGGCAATGCTGGCCTGCCTCAGCATTTCATACTTCCGAGGTCGTCAAAAGGAGCATAAATTATGGAGGGTAACAAATCCACCTGCTAAACCAAAAAACAAAAATAGGGTGCTGCTCTCGCTCAGGACCTCCGGTTCCCTCTCTGCTGCCTCTCATTGCACCGCCATCAGCATCTAACCCTCTAAGGACCTCTGATGTTGCTGGTCTCCTAAATGCACTCCCCTCCCTTCCTCGTTCAGTTTCTCTGCCCCAACAGAGCAACTTTTAGGCTTGTGCTGCCCCTTAGATAATTATGTTCTCTGGGGTGGGCCGAGCCAGCTCCTTAACAGAATTAGCGCTGCAGGTCAGGCTTCCAGCCCCTCCCGTCAGGTCACCAACTTCGGCTGTTGATTAGGCGTCTCCTGGCTATTCAGCTAAAAAAGGTATGCCACTCAAATAGTGCCCAGAACGATGGATGTATATTGAAGCCCCTGAATGCTGAGCTAAGGCAACAGCAGGAATTCTGGTTAAAGAAGCTGGTTACCAGCATCCTCCACTTTCACCATCCCTTGTTGTTTACAGCAGGTAAACGACAACTTCCACTTGATGCGCAGTCGCCAAACTGAGTTCAAATCCATGCCCTGAAGGAGAAGTTGCTGCCGCTCTGCAGCCCAGGCTGAAGAAGGCGACGGGGGAGGGATGGGACTGAAGCCCTTTTAGCCCAATGGGTGTTGTCCGCCTAATCCCTACCAACACACTAGATCCAAACAGGTGGCATACTCCGTTGCTACTCATAATAGTACCAATTTTGTAAAGGACAAGGACTGATAGAGAGTGATTTAAAGTCAGACAGGAGGGATAGAGAGTCCCACAGAAAAGGCAGAGGATCGAACGTCGCAAACAAAAGGGACAATGGCTTCTTAAAAATCATCAAGACTCAAAACTTTGATAGTTCCAGCCTTATTATTGGAAGTGATGGCATACATAGTGCAATATGGAGTGCTTCAAGTTGAATCAAACATAAAATGAAAAGAAAGAGAATTGTGGAAGTCCAGATATATACATTCAAAAGTAACAAGAGTTTATTAAGCTAATTCACCAGAATACGAAAATATACCAAAAAGGGAATGGAGTAACCTAACGACTCTTATAAATAAATAAAAAAAAGTAAAATTGCAGGACTCGTTCCAGTTGAAGGTAGAGAGGAGCCTCTATTTAGAACAAAAATTGGGTCCGTTTATTCGACCCAATTCTTGTAGATCTGTCCCATGGCTAAAGAGTTACCATGTGTTCGTCACTATCTGCCCCATCCCCTCCCCCCTTTTTAAGGTTTCCAAAGTAGAAAATGGAGTCAACTACTGCATTATCTCAGTACTAAATATATACTTATCACTTCCGGTGGCCTATCACTCTGACAATCATTCTTCCAAACACTACCAATGATCCACAGTACTGCGGTCGAGTGGATTCTATACAGGAAGTAAAATCAGGTCAAAAGTGAAGGTTAGTCCTCGGGTTTGGAGAAACAGGAAGGTGGTAACACAACGTCAAAGTCAATGTCAAAAGGTCTTGCATTTTCTCGTAGAGCTGCTGCACAGTGCTTAGAAGGCTCCTGCAGACCTTAAAAGGACTGCTAAATTATTGTGCAGAGGTCACTTTCCAGACCCAGCATTTTATAGGAAAAAGAAGTCTGAGTTTAGTGCAAAAATGTAAATTAACAACCAATCAGTTGTGTTTATGCACTGGGCAAGAAAATACGGGACAAAGAGAAAAGACCGGGATCTTAAGCAAGCTTTGGCAAAGCTCAAAGGTCTCGCCTATGGGTGAGCTATTGGTTTTGGGAATCGGGTGGGGGTGGATAACGGGACAGTTAAAAAACAGGGTTAAGAAGCAGCCAGCACTGGCTGCTTCATAGCGGTTTTTTTTCTCCCCTTCTGTCAGTTGGGTGGGGGAGAATAAACAGACGGGTAGAAGAAGAAACAGTTACGGGAGGAGAAGAAATCTGTGCGGAGGGGAAGAAGCAAAAAATAATAATAATAATCATTCGATATGAAGTGGCCAGTGTTGGCCATGTCATAGCGCTTTTTTTTTTTTTAAAGAAGAAGTAGTACCTGAATCACGCCTGAGCAGCGAATGGTCAGTGGAGGGACACAAATCAAACTTAATCTGTGCTAGGTCCATTGGCCACAGAAAGAAAAGGAAGTGATGCAGGGCAAGTGCTGACCAATCAGAAGGCAGCAAAGAGTGCCATTGATGCCAATGAATGGTAAGCAATGGGTGGGTTCCTAGTCCATTATTGAACACAAAAGTCTTGCAAGCAATATCCTATGTGCTAGCACATGCAGGCTCGACCTAAAAATATGACAACTAGGAATTAAATGGTACACCTCACTGACCACCATACCCTGAACTTAAAGAACTTTGAAAGAAGAAATGGATATAAATGACAGAGAATCAGCTGTGGATATAGCTACAATCAGCCCCCTGGTTCCAGTAAATTTTGACCAAAAAGGGGGCGAAAGGAAGGAGGGGGGACACTTTCATAAAAACTGACAACACTCACACCATAGTCAACAAGCATTTGCAATGCAATAGGTCTCGCATTTACGCGAGTTTAACCCGTTGCGTGCGTCTGTCGGCCAACGGCCGCCGCGAGCACTACCTCTGTAGTGCTGCGAACGTCCGTTGGCCGACGTGGCCCCGCCCACTCCGCTAAACCGCCGCAACGCGGCGGAATTGCCGCTGCGGTTAAGCTATTGGCATTGTAAATAACAATGCCTTTTATTTATGTTTTAAAAACAAACAAAAATAAAAGGCATTGTCATTTGCAATGTCAATAGCTCAAACTCACGTAAATGCGAGACCTACTGCATTGCAAATGCTTGTTCTGCTGCTTGTGGCTGCTCTGTACGCTCACCAACCCGTCACAAATAAATATGCTCTATTCCGGAAAATGCTATTATCTTAGTGACGCACGCTGTTACACTGCTCCATGTTTATAACTTCACCCCTTAATAACTTTAACAAGAACGAGACCCATTTCTTTAGCCAACTAGCCGAGATTGTCGATTTTACATTCTACAAAGCCACCAAATTCGTTGGGCTCCTTTTCTCGACACAACCTCGCGTCTAATATTCATAAAAATAATTAGCAATCTGCAAATAATAATAATGGAACGTTGCCGACTTAGTGACTCTTCATGAAAAAGAAAAACGTGGAAATAAAAAAGCTGAGCCAATTCCCCAACGTTGGGCCTCTGGCTGGTTCAGCTATCACAACACCATATAATTCCAACCAGGTGCCGAATAGCAAGGAAGGCGGGTTGCAGGGGGGCCTGGGGGAGGGGATCAAAAAGTTAAAGGCAGACAAAGAAACACTAGTCAGTCACCTCTTGTCTGACTTTTAGAGCTGTGCATCCATTTCATCAACATTTCGCGAGTTCTTCGATGAAAAGAAGTGCTCCTTTTTAATAGCAACAACCGTACCCCAAAAATTATGTAGAAGGAGCAGAAACCCCTTAAATTTTGATAATGGGAATAGAACATTAATTTGTGTCGTGAGTTATTTTGCCAAGGGGAGCGGGGTCACCCACAATTAGTTGCTACGGACCAGCTAACCCTACAAAGCTATCTCTTTTTTGGGAGAGTTTTATGTAGCGCGAACTCGACCCGAAGGTATTGGAGCGCTTTATATGAGCACCAGTTACGTTACACAAGGACAGATTCATTTTTGGGAGGGTAGGCACGGGGAGATTAAGTGATTTGCCCAAAAATCCCAGGAGGTTTTCGCTGACATCGAGACACGAACCCGGATCCACAGCTCCGAAATCGACAGACCTGTGTAAGTAATCCAAATAATCGACAGAGGACGAACTAATTATCATATGAGAGATCTATCTAAACTGAACTATAACTTACCTCCAGCTTACACAGATTAGTGCGTAATGCACGTTCACCACCTGAGCTACTTTACCACGACTGGAAGTTGTAGCCTCCTGGTAAAATATTGTTCGCACCAACAGAGGCATAACTCCTCTGAGCCAATCTGTTTGCACCGGAATACAAGGCGGGTGCTAAACAGATATCTATAGTAGGCACATTAACCCGCAAAGTAATTTACAGAGATGGAACCTCATGCGGGCGCATTCACCCCGAGAGCTCCACAGTTCAGAGAGTAGAAGAAATAAATAACGGTAGGAGATATCGCCGCGTAAAACCCGGGAACCCTATAGTGAACTATTTACGGGAGTGACAAAAGAATGAGGGGCTCAGGGCGAACAACGTCACGGGGGCCTCTGTTTTGGAACTCCCGGACCTCGCGAGCTCGTACCTCTCCGGCTGCCACTCGAGGCACTCGGGCTGCGGTCTCCGAGTCTTGCTTCAGATCGCGGGCCGAGAACTGCCACTTCTTTTTTCCTCCAAAAACAAGAAACAGCGCGGGCCTGTGTCATGTGGTTTCCGGGAATATGTAAGGGTGCGGGAGAGTCAGAGGTTAGGAAAACATTAAAAAACAAGCTGTCGCCATTAGGCGAACAGCCGCTTGTTTATAGTTGCATCGCGATTTCACTTTAATCGCAAACGCGATGCAAATATAAACAAGCGGCCGCCCTTGACAAAGGCGACTGAAACAAGCTGTCGCCATTACGCAAATGAAAACAAATAGTGCTTACCCCTTAGTTAAAGGAGAATGTATAACGCCGCAAGTAAAAAATCCAGTCCAGATGGGCCGTCCAAGAAGGAGACAGGGCGGTAACAAAAAAGCCTCATTCTTAATCACGACCCAGCGTTTAGCATAAACGGTGACGCCAGCCAATCAAAATGATGGGCGGGGCTTCAACTCCACTTACGAAATCTTATCGATTACAAGACGCCTCGCAGAGCGAGGAGCGCATGTGCGCTCTAACGCTAGGCGAGACCTAAAAAGGCCCTAGGCATCAATTCAAAGAAGCAGTATTTTCACCACATGTCTTTTCTCTACATATAGGCTTGTAAAAGATACTTTACAAAAGTATACTCAGGGAGTCATAGGTTTGTAACCTGCTTTGAAATGTAAGCTGGACTTGGGATAGCAGCTTATTGCAACAGTCTGCTTAGCAAGTCTGAAACTCTACTGGGTACATTTACAGGCCAGACATTTATATCCTCAAAAGTACAAGCATGGAGTGGAACAAGCCCAATTATATTGATAAAAGGCTGTTCATTTACCTCAAGGGAGCATGGGAAAGAGGACAGATGAACAGACATGCTTCCGATGGACATAATAGCACATGCCTGGATTCAACAATATGATTTACAAAGAGTCATCAACTACTCACAGTTTCTGTAGCAAATATAAAGCTAGAGATTGCTTTATAACTTTAACACGAAGTCAAACAGGGTAATATTGTTTTTGCGGGTTAGCGTAGGGTGACCAGGTGTCCCGGATTTGCCCGGACAGTCCCGGTTTTTCACCAGCTGTCCCGGCAGATTTCAGGAAATGAAGCTCATGTCCCGGTTTTTAGAGAGGGTCGGCTGAAAACGGGAAGAGGTATCTTTTTATGTTTTGTAATGCAGGAATAGTTAGCAGCTGTTCTAAGAAAGCAATTTAATTAACAGGCATGCTACTGGCTTTAAAAATGGCATTTTATTTCTGTTCTTACTGCCTCTTCTATAATTTTCTGCTGAGGAGCGCTATCATTCTGTGCGCTGGGTTGAAGTAAATTGTAGTCCTATTTTTGGGAAATGTCCTTGTTTTTGGCTTTAAAATTCTGGTCACCCTAGGTTAGTGACCACTCAAATAAAAGGAAACCAGCCCAGGTGGCCATAAAGAATGAACCAATTAAGGACAATTGATTTTTCAGAAAAGGTGTTGCTGATGATGTTCTAATATTTCTGAGAAATCTTTAGAATGAGGTGCTGTCTTAATGTGCATAAGACCACTATGGTAGTTTCTATTTCAAGTTATTTTATGGGAAAAACACAAGCAATGTTCACTTGATGATGCTTACTAATCACAACTTGCAGCAGGCCATTCTTGAAAACGTTTAGCTGTAGTCAAAATTCCACATTCCATTCTCTCAATGACAAAATATGGTATGAATGAAGCAGACGCAACATTAAAGCCAAACCTAACAAAGGAAAGAAGTATTTTCGTTAAAAAAAAAAAAATCTCCATTTAGCTGAATAGACGGTTGCGATATATACAATGATAGTGTTGGGTGCACTTATGTGTTATAACATGCGATGTATATAATTTTACTTCTAATTGCCACCCATACAACTGCCCATTGCTTCATTTGCCTCGGAAAGATGAAAGAAATACCAGATAAATTGCAGATATCTGAAACTCCGGTTACACAAAAGTAATAGTTCCAGAAGGCAGTGCGGGTTGGGGGCAGGATGAAAACTTGGAGGTGCGTTTTCTTTAGCTAAGTGCACAGATAAGTTTGGAGGTTGCACTGACATGAAATGGAAAAGCAGGCTTCATACAATTATTAAAAACAGAGTAGTACAATTAATTCAAGCACACCATGCAGCTAAACTCTTTAAAGCACAGGTGCCTCACGAGGCTTGGTCTAAGTTTAGTCAGTGTAATATTAACTACATTTTAAAGGGTGAAACTATCATACAACAAAGGTGACTTTTGCTGCATAATCATTTTAGAACAGCTCATGATGTACACACACCGGTGCGATTGCAAGAGAAGGGACACCACCACAGTGGTGTTATATGCACTTCCCACGCAAAATTTCATCAATGCGTATTACGCAATGTGAAAAAGTTGATATAAAATTGACCTTCAACAAACATTCTTGACATGACTAGTGGTAAAAGGGAAATAACCAAAAAACATGTTTTAATGAACGAAAGGAACAACCCTATTCACAAAGATTTTTGCTCACCTCATAAAATAAGCGTGTAAAAACAGCATTTACGATCCAGGTTGGAAATCCACATTCACAGAATAGAATACGCCATCGTAGTGGCAGAAACGTAGAGAGTTAGAGAAGTGGACATAAAATATGCACGGCCCCATAGGCCCACATTTGAGGGGGCTCCCATTCACCCTTAAGCCCAGGGCCTGACTGAGGAGCCAAAAATGGTCAACCAGCCCCGCTTCTTCTGTCTCCTTGCACACAAGCTCTCTTTCATCCATCCGCCCTCTTTACCTCTCGGATTGTTTTTTGTTTTTTTAACAGAGCGCATAGCTACTCCTGTGAGGAGTGTCCCAGAGCTGAACAGTAAACAAGCTCAGGAGATAAACGGGGGCGAGGGGGGCCTAAAAAATGCACGCCTTAAGGTTCTCTCTACCTTCCGCCAGCCTCCCTCCCTCTTTCTCTCTCTTGAAGCCTCCCCGTGCTTGCTGCAATTAACCTCGGGGATCTGAGGAGAAGCCCTGGGCTTTCAAAACTGATCCGCAGGGGCTCCAGCCCACCGGGGAAATAAATGCCCTGTGGAATAAAAGCCTGTCCGGCCCTCCAATGAACGTGTGGGTTATGGGAGACTAGGAGACCCCTCAACGCATTTAGTAAGAGGAGGGCGCATCATTTTGCTTTATCCCACTGCATGGAACACCCACATATCTGGGGCGTGGCTACCATTGGTGCAGGCAGTGAGTGGGGACCCTGTGAACCCTGATAATGGTTATATTTTACTACCCGAGCAGCAGTAAAATGGGTGTTTTCCTGCCTGCACCATGCCCCGGGGCATCCTTGCTATGCTACTGCCACATGTATGTGTGTTTTGCTGTGTGTAAGAAGAGTGAGGGACATCACATATTTTCCATGGTCATTCTCATTCTTTAAACACTCCAAGTTACTTCCAAAATATTTGGAGTAACTGTCTGTAGAGTGCGAATGGGTAGTGAACAATGCTACATGACATGGGGTGTTAAGCTGCAGGAACCTAACCTTCCCTACCTTTCTTCGTAGGGAAGATTACCTGCGGCGTGGACAGTTTACTTAACTAATAGACATGACATTTTTAGATCTCTACGACTGGTATATTTCCAGAAGTACTCTAAGATTTTTGTGAATCCCATTATAGCAGAGGAGAAAACATACAGTTAAAAAAAAAAAACAGTTTTGTAAATATGGCCCAGAACCACCGAGGAAGTACTTGATGAGTCTTCTGCCAAGGAGACCACCATAAGTTACTGTAATAAAATGAATAACAAGCTAGCGAACTGTACAACGAATGAGGTTTTGATGTAGAGATTCTAAAAACAAAAGGTAACAGTTGCCTATGATTTCCCCAGGGTTGAATAGGAGGGCAGAGGAAGTCAGCACTAGCCTTCAGAGTAAAAGGGAGGAAACACTACAAAGTCGGATACGTTGTCAAAACGGCAATATGTTGCGACTGTGTTAAACTGCACTTAACAACTATAAAGTCTACACCCTTTTCAAAGGAAAAAAAAAAAACATAGTTGCCAAGTATAGGCATAAAAAATAGAACATTTAATGAAATTACTAACTGGAGGAGAATAGTTTACATTTCAGAAACAAAACGTGCTCAGCTAAGTGTACACAACATCAGCTAAGTGGCTAGCAAAAACATTTACACAGCACTGCACATAATAGTGCAACGCTGTAGTAAAGTGTGTGTAGAATAGGAGAAACATGTGACATCATGAAGTCACTCACTGAGAGAATCATGATGCAAGCGTTGTATGTAGTGTTGCTAACGTCAGTACAGTGCTGGCACTGCAGCGCATTGGTTTAACAACGGGGTAGCTCAGTGTAATACAGTGCGGGTATCCAAGGGGCTGTTGAAGCCGCACTTGGGGTGCTATTCTGCTACTGCTGTTCATGCAGATTTTATATGTTGGGTTCATCTAAATGTTTAGTTGTTGTGACGAGCCTTTGACAATGTAGGAGTGGTCGTGATGTGGGAGAGTAATAGTGCTGAAACTGTAGGGCTATGTTTTAAGCTGTCATGCAGGAGTGTGCCTTGGCCAGTAATATTGGGGGTATTGGGGGGAGTGAGAGTGAAACCTTCAGATTTCCCAACAATCACACTGGCATAACATGTTAATCATTATATGAGAAGCAGCGCAGGAGGGGATCTTAAGAGGCACTGGAAAGAGACACGAGGGCAGATTGTTAGGGGTACTTAAAACACAATCGTTTTAAAAGTAACCACGTTTTAAGGCAGAGACGAGAGAGAGAGTGTATGTATGTGTTTTTGTCAGTGTGGGCATGTAAAAATCCAGGCTGAGATTTGACAGTTACCTCACCATACCCAAATGAAAGCACCTGTATCCAAATATTTAATACAGAATACATTTTTTTGGGGGGTGTAACATCCCAAACACTCCCCCTGAACCTACACTCCTGCTGTTGCGTTTTATATTTTGCTGCCGTATTGTGGTAATATTCTATTAGAGAGTCACTAAGATTTTGCATTAATGGAAGACCAAATCATGTGACAGGATTGACTACATTAATGGACAAGAAAAGTCAAATTATGCAGAATATTCTGTCGCAGTTATTATTTTGGCATTTTACCACACAGTAATACTGACCAGGCAAATGTTTCACCTCATTAGCACAGCAACTTCACAAAAGAGCTGCCTCTTTGTGGCACTTCGCAAGGCACTTTTTTGTTCATAAACTTCTGGTCCGTTTGCACTAGAAAAAGCCTGCTGATATCTGCAAATAATGTAGCAGATGGTGGATTATATGGCAGGTGGGATAAAACTATTATTTTGAGGAAAACGCTGAAGCATAACATAATTCCCCAGAGCCTGCAGCCAAAATAGTTGTTTTGTATTGTGATTGTGGTTCCTGCACTTGCCAAAAGCAGAAGTGTAAATTGGACATCAGGGACTAAAACGGCAAAAAATGCCTCTAACAGAGGAATGAGGCACTTCAGTGTTAACGCAAATGTTCAGTGTCGCACAGAGAGGGCATATAGCAATAGTAATTAGTCCTTCCTCAGCAGTGGCTTTAAACAGTTAATGGATAACGCTACCTTGGGAACACGAACCAAGATACGACACAATTTGAACCGACACTGCTACCAGCTGAGAAGGTGACATTGAACTGTTCAAGTGGCTGATGGCAAAATTATGGAACGAGCTTGGGTGCAACAAATAGTGAACAGTTATGAGATGGAGTAACTTGTGCACCTTTGGGGATCTCTGGCAGAAACTAGACACCTCAGGAGGAAACGTTTTTTGTCTTATGGACATCTTACAAAGACAACCGCTTTGAAATTGGCCAGTGACACACTGAACCAGAGACACACAAGGCAAAGGAACCATGGGTTGGAATTCTACCCCAAGCGATTGCCAGCGTTTAGACAAACTGCAAGCATTCCTCCCATCTGCTTTTGTGTGTTTGATGTGCAGCCCTAAGTGGCAAAGGTATGCCCAGAAGCAGGTCCACTGCTCACTGTGCCACTGGAACCATGCTAAACCAGACTGACGAACCCCAATCATGGACAAACCAGTATTGGGTGGCTTATGTTCCAGGTCATGGAGGACTTGGCCTGGCAGCTCAGGCTGGATTGTTTCTATTGGAGCAAGGTCAAGACTGGTCTGTACATGGTTGGGTCCAAACTGAGGGTTCTGTATGTTTTACACACAAGGTTCCAAAAAAATGTTCTACTTTTGGGATGAAACTGAAGGGCGTAATCCAATTAAATCATGCTTTGCTGAGATTTTGTGCTGTAAATATACAGAAGGAGTAAGATAGGAAAGTACACAAAAAACGGATAATAGATCCCTACTGAACGGAGTGTAAAGTAAAAAAATTAAACTTAAAGCTAAAGCTTTGTTCTGAGAAAATGTTTTCTTAAAATATCTATAACCTAAGGGAACAACTGCTGGCAGATCATAAACAACTGGAAATTAATTCTTTGGATGTCACTATTTCTTTGAAGGTTTTTTTTTCCCTAGGACACCGTTCACTGGAAAGTGAGGAATGCCAACAAGGAGTACAAGTGAAAACATTGCCACTGCCAAAATGTAATCAAGTGAAGGCCTGTCCATTTTTGCTTGGGAGGACCACAGCCATGGATTAGTGTGTATCGAAAGCAGATGAACAAGACTCGAAACCCTAATTCGAAGTAGCAAACAACCTGCATCTTCAGAACTAATTTTCCCCAGTCACTATACTGTTGCTAGTTCTAGAACTTGCAGAGGGGGCCTATATTAGCAATTTAGAAAGGAAATCTCCTTTAAGGTATGGGGTCAAGACTGATTTATGAATGCTTAATTCTCTTCTGCAAAGGGAAAACAAGGTAAAATCAGGCCTTAAACAAAAAATCATAAAAACTTTACTTTACTGCAGGTCTAGTGATAAATCTACTCGACTTAATTTTAATCCTCTTGACCCATAAACTGGTTCAAATTATGTGATCCTGGGCAAATATTTTAATTCACTGAGCCGCCATTTTCTTCATTATCACATATGTGAACACCTTCAAATACGCGAGTTCAGCATGTCTGCTATACAAAAAGACTCGTTTGATTTAACAGACTAAACTTAAGCTCCATATAGAATACAAATCCAGACACACATAGAATACACATGACCCCTGACATGCCTCCTAGGTCATTAACAGCATTGTCATCAGGGCAGGGGTGGGGGGGGGGGGGGGGAGGATTATTTCTCATATGTTTAAAAACTCATTTTTAAAAAACTACATAACTAAAGCATAAAGTGGTAGTACACTGTAATTTGCAATCAGCAGATTTTTCATTGAATTGGCTACAACATTTCCCACTCATACAAGTTTACTGATAAAACTATAGTGTACAAACAATAATGTTTGGAAATCGAGTTTCTGCAAATATTTGTCATTTGCACATCACCAAGTAAAGTATTCTGGTTTGTTTTGCTCCTATTTAAATCTTTGTTTGCATCACACTTCTGAATTACAAAGAAAAAATGTGCTTTGGCAATTTGATATATTTTGAAATATTTGAACTATTATTTACAAGCTATTTAAATGTTGTGAATTAGAAAAAAGCACTGACATCTTACAGCCTTTTGTTTCACAATGATTATCAGACAGCTCACTTTACAAAATCCTTTAACTGTGGTAAGAGAAAAACAAGCATCTGCAATGCAATAGGTCTCGCATTTTCGCAAGTTTGAGCTATTGGCATTGTAAATGACAATGTTTTTTATTTATGTTTTGGTTTTGAAAACAAATAAAAGGCATTGTCATTTACAAAGCCAATAGCTTAAACTTTCGCAAATGCGAGACCTATTGCATTCCAAATGCTCGACCCTCCTGCCCTCCTGCAGTAAGAGAAACTCATTAAAGAAAATAGTGCTTACAGAGTAAAGATGACGTACGTGTACCAACCGAAGTAAAAGGGCCACTCCTCATGGGAGGTTACAAATGAAGACAAGGCGGTACTAAGGAGGGACTAACAAGCCTAATAACGAATCAGAAGCAAGCATTTATGAAGGACAATGACAAGCCAATGACAAATATGGGCGGAGAGTAGGCAGGGCTTCAAATACATACTCCAATACAGCATGACTCGCAGAGCATCGCATGCGCTGCCCTGGCTCGACCTAAAAAGAGTTGCCAGGCAACAGAAAACAATAAAAAAGCAATATCATTCAGCACACCCTTCCATACACATAGCATGCTACGAGGACTTTGACAGGATGAAATTCACTTTATTTCCACATTAGCTAACTGAAATAATTTACTAGATGGTTCTGTTTCAGAATATCCTTGGCAGCCATGTAGTCTAACATAAATATTGTGTCCTAAATCCATTTCCAATCTTATCATTTCATCATAATTTTCTGTAGATGTTCTATTACTAACACCATTGGGGCGACATTTTTGTAAACTATATTTGGGACACAATATCTACCTGGCACAATAATGTATGATATTTTGGTACCATACTTTATTCACACGTAACAATCCCAAGCATACACAACCAAACAGCCATATACAGCCAATGGATGGAAATGCCAGAACCGCAGAGTAAGGGTGCCCATATTAAGATGGTAACTCCTCGGATCATGGTAATAGTAAATTATGCTACACAAATGTTGATTTCATAACGCACTCTTAGCAATTTATAAGCATATGGAGTGTGAAACAAAGGCCTAGAATAAATACAGAAATGCCCACTATCAATGAAATGCCCTGTATCATCCTCTGTGAAGCCATACTACTTTTTTCAACCAATGGATGGAGTGCGCCTATGAGCACTTACATTGAGGCCTACTATTTAGTAGCACATTTCCAAATGGCCAGAGGCATGGCTGAGCCGGACACCAGAGGAGGGAAACATACAAGCAGCATTAGGGGGTAAACCGATACCCATTTAGTACAAGCCTCGGCAATAAGCCAAACTCAGTACTGCTGAAAACATCTAAATACAGCTAAAACACATATACGTGACAAATAACAGTTAAGCGCAATGCATACTCCCTGAGGAACCTTCGGGCCCTACTCAGGCTTAAGGTGCGACAGTTGTACTACTCTGGGTTTCTCATGGCAATTGCAGAGCTCAGCAAGGATTATGGGTTGCCACCGGAGCACTTTCTACCACATGCAGTCCTATGCATAGCAACGAGACTGACATGGGTGAGTTCCAACGACGAGCCCGAAAAAGATGGATTACTACACAAACCTTTAGTCTGGGGTAGGCAGCACTGCATGTTGATGACCTTACAAACAAGCATTGGCATAGCCAATAGGTCTCGCCTTTGGGACCTTATAAGTATTTAGTTATGCAGCACAATATCCTTGGTGCAACAACATCAACTGTTGCATGGCTAAACACTTATAAGGTCCCAAAGGCGAGACCTATTGGCTATACAAATGCTTGTTTTATGTACGTTGAGGCTGAAAGCAGACATTCTTCCGTAATCCCAAGCAGCGCTTGGAAAATGCCGTTCTCTTCTCCTTAGATTTGAACCAATGACCTTGCTTGCGACCGTTTAAATAGCTGGTTAAACTCTGCGTGTATTTTCTTTCTTAAAAATCCCTAGGTACAGAAGGTTGACGAGAGGACAAAAGCTTGCACACGTGGAAGCTTTTTAAGGAAGAAAAACAATTATTTTTCCGACCGCTTTACTCCTTGAAATCTTTCGCTGTAATGGAGATTTAGAATCTATCACTGTTTGCCGATTATTTCTGTGTAAACAGAGTCATGGCCTATTGCGCTGAGCAAGGAGTCAATTTTTTTATATTACACACGACTTCAAATAGCCAGAGTGCGAGGCTCGCTGCAGGCAAGAGTCTTGGGGAATCTTTCAGCCAGTCCAATTTTTGAACGCCAGCCGGGAGGGAATTAAAACTGGTTCAGAAGTCGGGAAGAGTGGCGTGTAGTCAGACATTATTGGCTCCTCATGACTTCAAGCTACCAAGGCACAATTCCTAAACAAGCAGCGCTGAATACCGCTGTAATATCACTATATCTAATGCTGTATGGTGCTCTGTAAAACACGTTAGCGCCACCTGGTGTATTTCATGCAGTACGGCCCCAAAAATGTTCTGCCAAATGCAATGTATCTCCGTCACATAAACAAAGGCAATAAAAACACGCATTTAAGGGTGCCCGCGATGCGCTTGAGCGATGCGGTAAGTGAGGAAGAGATAGGAAGCCAGATGGCGGCTGCGCGCGTGCACGCGCTCGTGAACGCACGCTTGAGGCCAGGAAAAGATTGTGGTAGCACTTTGAAAAGTCACTAACTAAATGTCTCGCAGAGCAGCGCATGCGCTGGCTCAGCGAGACCTAAAAACACTCATGGGTTAACAGGGGAAGAACTTGGCACAGATTAGGTACAAGTGAAAAAGAGACCTAAGCTACGAACAGACGGAGAATAGTCCAATGACTTCCAGTACGTGTCCAGGGTCTCTAGAAATGCCAGATTTAAACTGATCCAATTTAACTTAACACACAACACATCTTTGACCACAGCACAATTGCAGGCTATGTACCCCAGCATCCCTCAGGAATGCCCTAGGTGCAAGGCGGAGTATGGCACCTTCTTCCACATGATCTGGGCAAGCCCCAAGAGCAAAGAAAAACCACCCAACAGGTTACTAACCCGAAAGGGAGGGGAAACCTCCAGAAGCCCAGGTTGTGTGTTCACTGGGACGTATGCCAAAGTCAGAAAAATACAACTTAAATTCACAGACTTGGCTATGATCCTGGCAGAAAGTGCAGCTGCCCGCAGCATGGAAATCTGAGCTCTACAAATGAGGATGGATGCAGACGCCAAAGTCAGAGGCTAGGTAATGGGGTTAAAAAGGTAGACTAGGACCCCCACTAATGGCACTAGCGACGAAATCTGAGGACAAATCCCCATAGAGGCGACCACCAATGACTGCCAATAACATGGAACAACTACATAGCATGGCTGCAGGCTCCCAGTAGAAGAACCCAAGTTAAGTGGGAATAGCTCACCGTGAATGTAAAAGGCAAAAGCATGTAGTTTAGATTCAATATGCCAGAAGTTTGGTTCTACCCGTTTGTATGCTTCACACGTATTATGTATTTTACTGCGAATGTAAATGAACACAAAGAAAGATGTACCATTTCACAAGATGAGTAAACACGTGCAAGAGCACTGAAGAATAAAGAAAATTTTAAAAACAACATGGCAGGCAGTGGCAGACGAAAATATTGCAAGAGTTAATCAGGTAATAGCAAACGTGCGTGTACATACGATTATATTGACATTGTGCCAGGGACGAAAAGGCCTCCCCAGGATTAGCATGGTGTGTTTGTTACCTTACAACAGATGAGCATTAGGAGCCATGAAGGATACCAAAGGAGAGTAGGTGACGCGGCGCTGTCATCGCAGTGACTGAGTGCACAGGTTTGCCCAAGATGGGCCCCAGAACGAGGGACGGCGGGCAGCCCTGCATCGCTGTCATACGTGGATCGGCTGGGGGCCTTATGTCAAACACAAGAGAAACAAAGGAAGGACTTGTGTACCACCGAAAGTCACACCCTCATCAAGAAACTGGGTCCGGAGCTCGGAGCAGCGCTCTGCGCTACACCCATTTGAATCACACCACCGTCTCCTCCCTCTTTTTTTTTTTTTTTTTTAAGATTTTTTTTTTTTTTTAACCCCGGAGGTACAGTACAAAAAAGAAAAAAAACATTCAATGCAGTTAATACTAGAGGATCACATTTTCAATCACCATACAGTACAAATTCATATTATCCAATACATATTAAAAGAACCAATTGATCTTTAAATCAGCTTTAAAATTAGTATCAAAAAAGGCCTATTTAATTATTTACACATCATAAAGTTAATTCTGATCAGCATTAGCTATCATTCCCAGCTTCCTTCCACCTATAAATAGGTCCCCATATCCGCCTACCAAGATTTTTCCCTCTCTTGCCCTTTCTTTCAAATATCCCTTTCTCCATATTATATATAGCTAGCAGTTTAGCTAACCATTGCTGAAAGGATGGGGCTACTTGGTCCAGCCAGGCAGAGGCGATAATAATACGTAGTGCGGCCGTAGCAAGAAACAAAAAATAATCATGTGAGTTTGGCCTACCACTCGATTGCGTCCCCAAAAGTATTAGAGCTGGATCTAATATTACTTGTATATTCAAAATTTGATCCATAAATTTTTCTATTGCTTTTATTAGATTTACCAAAGAGGAACAAGTCGCAAACATATGGATTAAGTCTGCGTCGGGGCTATCGCACCGAGGGCACCTAATTCCCTCCTGTCCTCCCCATTGCGCTATCCTTGCCGGGGTATAGTACAGCCAGAAAATTGTTTTAAAATGCTGAGCCTGCAATCCCGCTGAGCATAAAATACTTTGACCCATTTCTAATGACTCAGAAAAGCAATTTTGACCTATACCGAGTTTATCTGACCACTTTTTCTCGTATTTATCGAGGTCATCCGGTTTGAATGTTTGCAGTTCGGCATAAATCCGCCTAATAGTACAGTTCTCCCCCGCTCTTATGGCGTCTATAATTACCGAGCTCTGAAAGCCGCATGGCCCCCCCAATTTCCCTTTAAGAAAACTCCGTAACTGCAGATATTTAAAAAACTGTCTTGTATTAATCCCATACTCCTGCTGGATATCACTAAACAACCTTATACCATCAGGGCCCATCAAATCCCCCATCACCCGCAGCCCCTTACCCTCCCACTCCAACATAATTGTATCAGAAAAAATATCCGGGAAAGTTGGATTTCTATAAAGCTGTGTATAATGATTAAACCTGCCTAAGCCTATTTTCTTCTTAAATGCAGCCCAGATCCTATATGCAGCCAACAGGGTCTTGAATTTCGTTTTTTATAATAACTTGGTTCGATAAATTTCATAAAGCAATTATTCGCATCCTCGCCCAATAAGAGATCGTATACGTCTGGGGTGTCTATAATATCCCTGAGGTCGCCCGCAGTCCTCCCAACCAGAGCCGACATATATTGAAGCGCCGCTGCCCAATAATACATCTTAAAATCAGGAACTGCCCACCCACCTCTCTCCCTTGATAGTGACATATCTCATAGCCCGCCTGGTTTTCCCATGGGCCCATATAAACCTGTTCACAATGTGCTCGAGCGTGCAGAACCAATGTTTCTCAAACTCTAGCGGTATTGCCCGAAAAAGATAAAGTATTTTGGGAAGAAAAACCATTTTTACCACATTACTGCGGCCGACCAGAGTCATATGAAGATTATTCAATCGATCAAAATCTTTTTAGCTTTCCTTATAATTGGTTCTATATTCTTTTTCACTAACTTTCCCAGATCTGGAGTAATATCAATACCTAGGTAAACGGCAGAGTCAACCACCCTAGAATCTTCTAATTTAGCCCATTTATTTTGGACTATCAATGTCTTCTGCCGATTTAGTGCATACCCAGAAATTGTTCCAAAATCTTGAGCCACTTCCTCTATTACAACCAATGCATCTTGGGGATTAGAAGTAGCCACTGCGACATCATCAGCGTAGGCCAAAATCTTGGTCTCCCGCCCATGAAACCGCATTGGGCTAACACCAATAGAAGCATCCAATTTCCTTAACAGGGGGTCAATGTAGAGCGCAAAGAGCAGGGGCGAGCAGGGACAGCCCTGCCTTGTGCCGCGGGTAATCACCGGTGTCGTATACCCACCATTTACTCTAATCCTAGCCTTTGGAGCTTTATATAGAGCCTGTATGGCCTTAATGTAATTAGTCCCAATCCCGAACCATTTCATCACCTCCCAAAGGTAGTCCCAGGAGACTCTATCGAACGCTTTTTCAGCATCCATGAGTATTAAAGCCATAGGGTCCCCTGAGACCTCCGCTGCATCAAATAGAGTTATAGCTCTTCGAGTATGTTCTGTAGTCCCCCTTCCAGGAATAAAGCCATGTTGGCATGGGTGGACCATTCTCCCTATTATCTGATTCAAGCGGGTTGCCAATGCCTTTGAATACATTTTAGAGTCACTATTCATCAGTGTTATTGGCCTATACGAGCCTGGCTCTCTAGATGGTTTGCCCTTTTTTAAAAACACGATCATATCTGCCCCAGCCCATGAGTCAGGGATAGAGTCTCCATGCTGGGCTTGACCGATTATAGCAACCAGTTCCGGTCCAATAGCCTCAAGAAATGTTTTATAGAACTCCAAGTTACGGCCTCTTGGGGTCTCTACTGTTCCACAATGCACTGATGGGATTTGGGGTGGGGGTGGTGTAGGGAGATGATTCTCTACTCTTATTATTTTACTTTATTTTTCCATTATTCTTTTTTCTTTATATATAACTCTTAAGCGAATGAGAAACCTTCGCCAACAAAATAACCTAAATGATAATTGGCGGCTACGCAGCCCGACGGGAAGCAAATTCACCTTCTACTTACACCCCCACAACACGTTCTCCATAAAGGATTGTGCACTAACCAGCAACTCTTACTGCAAAATCAATAAATCCCAATATTGCACCAACACTAGTTTCAGGCCTTGGACTTATTTCAATTTAACTAGAAACCAGTCAAAAAAACGAACAAAAAAACAAAAAAAACACTAGAGACAGGATTTGTAGATTAGACAGGGATGTCTAAATGACAACACCTGAAGACCAAATTAAAATAGCCATCAAAAAGTTCTTTACAGAAAATAGCAATGCACATAAGAACTCATATGGGATACCACGAAAGCAACAACAAGGGGAGATTATTATTAAAGTTATGTCCAATAAGAAAATTTACATATCCCTAAAACTGGACACAGGAGCAAATGAAATTACAAACCTAGAATATGCACCAAAACCAATAAAGTATTACACAAAGTAAAAACCTTTGAAATAGGAGTACAATAAAATAATTAGTAACTAAGCTCCCATGTAGGTGAACAATATCAAAGCAAGAAAGCTGACAGAACAAAACAAAGCTGGTTGGACCCTGGCGAACATACATAAGTACAAATAAAATAGACAAATTACTGCAATTAAAAATTCCAAAAGGAGTCACACAAGCAGATCCCACAAATATTCTTGAATGTTTTCAAGACTTCTACTCAAGCTTACACAAAACAATAAATGTATCATCCCTAGAAGACTGACATACTTATCTAAAAGAACTTGCACTGCCAACACTAAACAAAACCAATCAACAACTTGACAAACAAATCAAAGCGATTAGACTGCTGAAAGATGGGAAAGCACCAGGTCCAGATGCTTTCCTGAAAGCTGTTACAAAAAATTTCAGGATTTACTAGAACATATGAGGAAGTTTTGACAAACATTTGAAGAAACAGGTAAGATAAAGGGAATGGTCTCACAAGCAACTATATTAGCCATACATAAAGAAGACATGGATCCATATAAAGAAAAACAAGCATTTGCAATGCAATATGTCTCGCATGTAGGAGAATTTGAGGTATTGGCATTGTAAATGACAATGCCAATAGCTTAAACTCTCACAAATACGAGACCTATTGCATTGGAAATCCAATATTCGCAAAAGCGTCCCCTGGTGCCCTTTCAGGTTAATGGCAGACGCTTGTCTAAAGAAAGGGGCACAGCCGCCATTAAGGTGAAAGAGATGTATCGGGCACTTTTACAAGTTGACAAACAAATGCTTTTTTTTTTTTGTAAAAGTGCCCCATGCCACGTAGTTGCACACCACTTTTAAAGGCAGCTCATCTTAAGGGAGGGAAAAGTTACATTAAACATCCTCCCACCTGTAGAGCATTAGCTCCAACAACGGAGGAGTGGATTTAAAATTCATCGGACAGTGGAAAAGGTGATTATTTTGGGGTCCCCCCAACTTAAGGTGAGAACCCAGATGATAACATAGAAAGGAAAAGCATGCCGTGCGGAATGGTTTTGTGGTGGTCCCATCGTACTAAGACCACCACAGGTTGAGTTATGGGCAAAAATGCGTTTTGAATAAAGGGCCCCGCAAAGCATTATGGGATAAGTTTAAGTAGTGCAGTGAATATTATAGTATCAGCTCCCCTGCTGAGTCGGGGAAGAGCTGCAGTAAAGTTTCCTTTTTTATTTTCCTTTCTGCAGCTCCCAGCGCGTTTCCTTTTTCGAATGGGCACACAAAAAAAGCATTTGTCTGTCAAGTTGACAAAGAAATGGTTTTTTTTGTTCAAGCGCACCATGCCAGCAGTGTCTAAAGAAAGGGGCGGGCCACCAGTTAAAAAAAAAGTGTTGCGAGAGAGCTTGTCTGCCTGCAACATCTGGGAAGAAAAACATTTAGCAAAATAGTGCTCGGAGGCTGTAATTAAAGCCTACTGAGTAACGACACATGTAACACGGGGTATCGCCATGGGAGGTTACAAGGAGGGACTACTAAGCCTCTTGACCAATGAAAAGCCACAGTTTCCAAAGGACAATCACACAAGCAAATGAAAAATATTGGCAGAGAGTGGGAGGAGCTTCAAGTCCGTACCACAATACAGCATGCCTTGCAGATCTATTTCACAACCTAGTGGCTGATTACGATGATGGTGGGTTCAACACAGACAACACGTCTGTGTCAGACCCACCAACATCTTCACCTGCAGTCCACCCGCTGCATTACGATGCGGCGGTCAGAGGCACCGGGCAGAGTGACCGTCCGCCGCGCTTCCGACAGGCTCCTTGAGCCCGTCTGTGCAGCAGAAAGACACCATAATCCCCTAATGACGGGGGCTCAGCCGTCGGGATTATGATGTCATTTTTCGGCAGTCTTTCCATGACAGCCTTTCCAACATGGAAAGGCTGTCGGAAAATGACTTAGGGGGCCCCTAGCAGGGCCCCTTTCCCCCCTGGCCCTCTGCTATGGGGCCTAGAGGAAACTTCTCTGCATCGTGAGGTGCTTGCCACACGGTGCAGGGATGTTTTCAAACATACATTTCACAATGGCAGTTTGTGCTGCGGGCCTTTTCCGCCCACCGCACAAGCTGCCATAATGAAATGGATGTTTCCGACCACCCTATGGGCGGTCGCATCCAAATTGAGAGATCGGAACTGCCGACCTAAGATTGGGCGGTTCCAGACCGATATGGTGTCCGCCCGACATCGTAAATCAGCCCCTTAATGTAGACTATAAAATGAATGCAAAAATCTTAGCATTAAGTTAACAAAAATATCTACTGAAGCTAATACACAATTCCCAGACAGGATTTATAAAAAGCAGATTTGCTGCGGACAATATCAGAAAAACATTTCAATACTGTAGAAAGCTAGGAAAATACCATCCCCAACATTTGCCATGGCACTAGACACACAGAAGGCCTTTGATAAAGTGTTGTGGACCTTCCTGCGTTCAGTGCTTCAGAAATGTAACCTGGGTCAAATATTCGAGCACATAATCTTTGCGTTGCATCATCGACTACCAGCTTGAGTCCGAGACAATGGACAACTTTCTGGGAAAATATTACTCTTGTAGGGGACTCAATAAGGTTGTCCGTTTTCACTCTTCGGGCTTAATTAAGAGTCTGGTGGTCCATATACCGCCAGACTCGTTCCCTGTCGGTGTTGCGGCGGTCAAGAGGTAGTAATATACGTGGCGGGACCGCTGCAGTCCTGCCAAGCATAAAGTTTCCTCTCCGCTATGGCGGTTCTACCAACATGAAAACCGTGGCGGAGAGGACACAAAGGGGGCACTGTGACTCTGCGCAATTTGGATGCACACAGGGGGGCTTAATATGCCCCCCCACATCCCCCATGTGTATGCACACCACCAGTTCCTGTACGGCATTGACTTTATAGTCCATGCCGTGCAGGAACTGTTTTTGGCATTCCCATTACAGTGCTCATTTTCAGGGCACCGCCGTGGGTATGTCAAAAACAAAGTCTGTCAGACAGAAGGAAACTCTTAATCTGGCGGACAGCCGGACCACAGCTTTGGCGGTGCGGCAGTGGGGTGGACTCGGCACCGAACCGCCAAATTCATAATCAGGCCCTTACGCTTTGTACTCACAATCAAACTGCTACTTAATGTTGCCTTTATATCTAGCCCAAACATCAAAGAGGTAACATTCCCATCAAAAGCATGCAATGTAGCTGCCAACGCAGATGACATTGATATTTTCCTAACGAGCTGAAACCACTTTCCCAGAAATCCTAAATTTTATTATCCAATACACCTTAGTCTCAAGATTTTTGCTAGAGCGAGACAAAATAGACAGTTTTTCCTTGAATAACTTATGCCATCCATCAACAGAGAAAAATACCGAAGTCAAATGGCAACCAAAACAAATATCAAGTATCTACGCATCTGGACCCAAAGGAACACGGATGACAGGACAATACATTGAAGAAACCAAAAGCCTACTTGATACATGGTCTCTCAAGTTTATCATCTGGTGGGGCAGAATAGAGTTTTTCAAAATGATGATAACACCCCAAGTAAATTTCATAAACAGTATGTTTCCCATCTTACTATCACCACTGTCACTGTCCTTTCAGTTGATTTCCTTGGTCTTTATTTCTTGCTCATTACTCCATGTCTGATCTGCTTGTCTCAGTCTTCTCCCTTGTGTTTCATGCCCTGTGCCCTCTACCCATGGTTTATTCCATCATTACCAAGTCTGTCTCTGTGAGACGTAACTAATGACAACATAACCATTTCCGCCCACTTGAATGCCATCTGAAATATCTCTACTGAATGCTGGTGACATAATCTCATCCTACCTGTAAGGGCGCACCCTGACTGTGGATGAGTCAACTCTCAATGACATTGAATCTACATCTCGCACATTAAGACAAGCATTATCCTGACCTACACACAAGTGTTGTACCACTAAAGCAAGTAGCAATTGTAGGATGAGTTACAGAAATGTGGTTAAAGTTTAAATTTAGGAAAACGTATTCTAACAAACAAGACCTTCACAGTAAACCATGGACTTATGTTTATTAAGACATGGATTGTTGAGATGCCACCTCTACCTGCTCAGCCTATAGAGTCCATCGCATGTCACAGGATCCCTCATATGATCTTTATTTTTGAATTAAAAACGTTAAAGATTTTGTTAGTTCCAAAATCCAATACAAAAGTTTCTTGCACTTGAATTTCATGCTGTATGCCATTATAGGTTTTTGTCCTGCTACTTTATGCAATTCTGCTATAGCCTACAGCACACAGGAACAGCCAGTGCTAAAACTGCGATTTGTAATGAGGATCGATTGAAAGAAAATACTCAGTGCAGTCTGTATGTGTGTTGTACAGTCAAAGGCATACAATTTCTCTTTCTTAATTATATCGGTTGCAATATTTGCAATTCAGGACAACTGATTTTGCATTTATTTGTATAGTTAATGGGATTCGTCGCCATGCATTTTGGAATGTTACAGTGCATTATTTTGGTTTAATATTTTCAGAATACTTCACATTTTCTTGTGTATTGGTTCCTTTTTGTTCTTAACATATCTGTTCAAACAAGTGAATCAACAGGGCCACTTTTCAGTCACAGAACTGCAAACTCGTCTTTATTTTAAGTCATCTGCTCCTATCTGGGACCTCAGATTACTAATGCCCAATTTGGTGCTGCGGATCTGCATCATTACTGCAAGATTTTGGAAACATATTTCAAACATTGGGCTAAAATTAGCATTAATGGATACGGGACTCCCGTCTATCAATATGATGTTGGTATAGATGATATAGGAATGCTCTGAAGCTCTACATCATCAACAGCCTTTAAATTTCTTTGGAATGTCTACAGACTACTCAATGTCCTTGTCTGAAGTTCAAAAACAAGCTTAGTAGCATTTGCCCACTCCTCCCCACCTGATTTTGGATGAAAGTCCGTCCTTTTCTAGTATGCCGACCAACATGGTACCTAACAGAATTACCATGTGGCACTAATGAAGCTAAAGAACATTTTCGCTAGTTTCCGATAAAGATGACAGACCTCTGTCTTGATGAGCTAAGAAACTGAGTTCTGAAGACTAGCTCCCTAAACACAGAAGTCTGCTTTCTAGTAATCTGTGTTCAGTTTCTTAGCCAAAACGACAATCCAAGTACTTTAGAGGTTTGATAAGGATTAGTCTAACTATTGCTATTAAGGCATTAATAGCTCAAATTGCAAGATAATTTTTAACTCTTGTTCAAATGAAAGTGTGTGTGTAATTATCAATATTTCTTTATTAGATCCTTAAAACTCTGAAGGAGTATGAGTATACAACCTAGAGGAACGATGTAACGGAGTCTTGAATTAACTAACTCTGCAAAGAGAAATTCAGAGTTGACGAAACAAAGGAACACTCACAGAAGAATGGCCTTAATGGCAGCACACTTTGGGCCAGATGTATCATCATTGTATTTTGCGAGTCCTTAATAGCGAATTTTACCGATTCACTATTAAGGACTCGCAAAATGCAATGTATGTAGGTTTCGCAATAATAATTGCGATTCCTACATATTCCTTAATTGCGAATCGCAAATTGCGATTCGCAATTAAGGAATACCTTCCCGTTCATTCCTATGGGCCTATAGGCCCATAGGAATGAATGGGAAGACATTCGCAATTTGCGAGTACCCAATAGGTACTCGCAAATTGCGAATGCAATTTCAAGGGTGCAAGGGTGCCATAAGGACAACCTGTTGCACCCCTGAAATATGCATGTGTGCACATGTGGCGCACATACATGCCCTAAGGGCATGAATGCCTAACGGCATGTATGGCATGAATGCCTAAGGGCATGCATGTGCGCCTTAGGTCAACTTGAAGTTGGTGGTAATTTGCGATTCCTTAAGGCCAAATCGCAACTTTTGGGTGCTTTCAGAATTGCATTTAAGGAATCGCAATTTGCGATTCCTTAAATGCATTCGCAAAATAGGGAATCGCAAATTTTGCAATTCCCTATTTTGCGATGGCCTTTTGGGATGATACATCCCAAAAGGCTTTTTCCCGTTCGCAAACGGGCCGATTCTGAGAATCGGCCCGTTTGCGAACGGGAAAAAGGCTTGATACATCTGGCCTTTTATATTCTATACTATGCCCTGACGAGCTCACACCGTCCCACTCCACACACTCACCTGTGACACTACCAATTCCCTTGCTTCTTCTCCCACCGTGTCTGCAAGACTCATCGCAGGACCACTACTTCTCCATTGTAAACTCATGACAGTGATGCTGTATGGTAGCCCTCCTCCCCATCGACTGTAAAACCCTATTTTGTACTACACACCAATGTCTGGTTGGTAGGTTTGCGCTATGTTAAGTTGCACTCCAACTCGGGAGGTACAAAATGGCAGGTCTGCACAACGAGTGGCCTTGAAGGCCACTTGTCTAGTATAGATACATTAAACTGGAGTGACAAAAGAGACAGGATTTCACATAACGAAAGTGTTTGAGAGGCTTAGGCGACAAAGCTTATGTACACTGGAACAGCCTCAATAGAGCAGATCTGGTTGATGAAACCCAGTACAATTAACTTGGTATACTCAAGTTGAGATAAACGTTCCTAGCGGTTTGACAAGACAAATCTTTAGATTTTGGTATTTGTCCGTTGCTCCTGTTAAGTTGAGTTAGGTTTTACGGCCTAGGCGTAATAAGAAACTTTTCTTAATCGATTTATCTTCAAATGTATCATTTGTATTTTATAAACGATTATATTTATATGCTGAACATATCCTGTTTTGAAATGCCAATCAAAAAAGGGAGGGAAAAAAAAAAAGTGAGAAATGATGGGTCTGATAGAAAGAGCATATATTTAATACAGAAATACATTTGAAAAAATTGTGCGCGAGATAGACAAGTGTTTGACCACTCATAGATAAGTGATAGATAAGTGGTGTGCCAAGAAAGAAAACTTCATCTAGCAATACCCACAATTCTTACCTCTTTCCCCTTCCTACAACAAAAAAATATTAGAGACCCTTAAGAAGGCACAAGTGGAGGTTAGAGTTCACCACTGCCGACTAATTTAACCAAGGACGACCCCTTAATAGAAACATGATTAATATCACAAATCTGCTGCTGGCTTCAGGCCTCCTGAATTGTACTACAACACTCGCCATGGAGAGTCAGTGTGGCTGTTCAACCAAACTGCAGGAATGTCTGTCGCCTCCCAGTCTGGAGCTATGAGGAGGGGGAATCAATGACCTGGAACTGACCTCCTTCCTTGTGCGAATTTGTATACTGCAAAGGACCCGATATTCTAATAACAAAAAAAGCCACTAGCCCACTAAAGGCAAGAAAGACAATTGTACAAAAAAGTTACATACATATGTATCGCGTTATGCACTTCTCAAGTTTAGTTTCACAACACTTGTCCTCCTTGTCACGTCTATGAAGAATGTTACACTGTATTGCTTATTGGAATGAAATCTGAGACGCCGGTAAGGTTGGCTCAAAGACATTCACACAATCAGACTTGACACTGGAAGTCAGGCAGGGGACATGTCTGGCTACCCGTCGAAAGGCTGGCATGGATCGAATCAGGCACGCGTCAGGACAGTGCCTGACAACTTGACTATCAGTCCACGTATCCGGCCTCTCACCGGAAGCGCTGGGCAGCCACTCGGAGTCAGGCAATACACCTTGCCTGCCGAGTATTGGGTACGCAATAATTGTGATAACTTGAAATATCCCTGTTTTAAAAAGGGAAGACCAGACGAGTCTGGTAACTTTATTTTGCTACACTACCTGAAATATGGCTAGCACTTATCCATAGGCTGCTAAAGCTGTGCGTCTATTTGGGTATCAATTTTCATAGAAGCTACTTCGTATATTATTTTTCAGGCGAACAACCGTGCAGAAGTTAATTTACTGTATTTCTTTAGTGTGAGCATCTTTCTCCCGCCAAACTGCAGCCTCCTGTCTCTGGGCTGCCTGTTTAAACTGGCACCAGGGGACCCCTCTGTGATCAACTTCAGCCTGACTCAATGATTTTAAAGACAAAGTTCTGGTACCAGCGTTTATAAGGCCTGCAAACTTGTCGCGACTAGCTGAATGGCAATCACTCGCCCTGCGGATGGGTAAACCTGCTGTTTCTTTAAAAAGGGATGACTCCAAGAAACATTTGACGCCAGCCACAAATGGGCCGTGGAGACGCCGCCCCTTGAGCTGTTTAAAGCAATTTGTGAGATTTTTCTCCTCCAAAGTCAATACACTGACTGCGCGAAGGGGGCGACCCACGCAAGAACGACAAAATAATTGTAAAACGAAGTTTTTATCAAGTCTACATGCTTTTAAAAGGGGTTGGATGGGTGATGTTAAAAGATGGGGAAGGAATAATAAAGTTTGCACATTGTTTATATATAACTTCCCCATCACACGTCCGATTTTGGTCTCAAAGACACCAAGTTTATCATCATCCAATCTGCAAGAATCCGGAGGTGTTTTTCTACCTGTGTGGGGGTTACAGTGCACGTGTACAGCCCATGTCTATGGTACAAAGGTGTGCCAAACATTAAGCAACCCTCTCTCCTCCCTCTGGTGTTACTGCTCACACCTCTCTCATGTTAACCTTCCTTCTGTCCATGTCTCTCTCATGCCACCTTTCAACTACCCCCATGGCCGTTCACCTCTTGCCCCTCCCTCCACGTAGTCCTTTCTTTCTAGTAGTTACTTCCCCCTGCACGTATTCACCCCTCCTTCTGACTTCATCCAATGTTTCTGCTGTCAATTTTTTAATTACCATCCTGCACCACCTCCTCTCTCCGGTTATCTTCCGCCACTCCTCCGTACCCTTCACCGCATCCCATGTCCCTCAAAGCAGGTTATTCCTTCACACCTTTTTCATTTCGCGGTCCCTAAAACCTTATCTCCCCCTACTTCCTTTCGCTCTTTAGTTTCTTAATTTCCTGTCCCTCTTACTCTCCTCCCTAACTAGTATCCCGGTTTATAACTCCTCGCCAAGCCTTAAATTACGCCATCTTCTGACCCCGCCACACTTTTCCTCCTTTCCTTCTTCTGTCGCTCCTCTACCCCACTTTTCCTCGCCTCACTGTCCCACTCTTCCCGTTCCTGATGTCCTCTCCCACTTCACGCACAGCCCACCCCTCATGTCCAAGTCCTCACTCCAATGTCGCTCTCTTTCCCCCATCTATCCATGCCTTCTCTACCTGAAGTAGTAGACATCGCTCTTGCCGGCGCTGATCCCGGACTTGCGGATCACCTCCTCCTTCTTCCACCCGGGGGGCAGCGCAGGGCAGTCCATGTTGGCGCTCCCAGGACCCCCTTGCCTCCTGCCCCGTGCGCTGGGGCTTTGCCGGGCTCAGAGCTGTCACAGCCGTACCTCCAACAAAGGCCTGGCCCCGCCCACCCCAGTCCGGCGCGTGACGCCGACGGCGCCGCGCGCAAACAGTTCATAATCCCTCCGCTGACTGGGACGCACCACGCAAAGTAGTACCGGGAACTTCTCAGCCACGTTAGAGGGAGACATTTTTTTTATTTATTTTATGTATCTTGTTTTCAAGGCGGTAGTCAACAAAGTAAAATGTAAGACACGGCCGTTCTCGTTGTGGCACATTCAGGGCGTGGTTGTTCGGTGGGACATCCATGTTCTTTTCCTACTTACTAGTTCTGTATTTTTGGGTTAGTAAAGGGCTGGGTGGTCGAGTGGCAACGATTGGGTGTTTGGATTTATCAGTCGGAGCTGGTATTAAGCTAGTGTTTCCCAAACTGTGATTGGGTTGCGAGCCGATTTTTGGTAAGTCGCGAAAGTCCAACCAATAAAGTTGCCTTTACATTCTGTATTTTTCTTGTCACGTTTATTGCGATTCAAAGACAAAGGTCAAATGTCAGGCTGTCTCATATGACAAATTGCTGCTTATGTTTTTTTTTTTTTAACTCGGGGTTTGGTGTTAGCAAATAGCTGTAAATGAACTGTAGACATTCAGCAGTTAGAAAACCTAAAATGTAGCACTTTTTTAGGTCTCGCCTAGCGTTGCAGCACGCATGCGCTGCTCGCTTTGCAAGGTATACAGCAGTGGTTCCCAAACTTTTTTGACCCGTGGCTCCCTTGACCTAATTGGCAGTTGGCTGTGGCTCCCCACCATTTTTACCGCGCACCGGGGTGCCGCAGCGCACACTTTGGGAACCACTGGTCTACATGAAGAATCAAGCCTAGACGTGATGAAGGATTCAGAAAGTAGCCATCACCATCATAAAACTTTATTTGCAATCACAAAGATCTTATAAAGTACATCTCAATGCTAGAGAAAGGCTCAAGGAGCTCTGTGGCGTTACAAGAAGTTTACATGGGGTGGGCTCTGATGAACCCAAGATGGCTCACCAGATCCCATCTACACAGTGTTTTAAGTGGGCTGGGTCCTGCCAGTGCAGTTCTAAAAAGCAGGTGTCAAGATGGGTCCCTATCGAGCTCTCCATTTTTGCCTTCAGCCTCAGGATGGAAAAAAAAAATCTTAACTCTGTAGCAGTCACTTCACTGCCTTTGAGGTCACTTCAAAGAGACTTGTTATAGTTCTTTCACAGTCTCATCATTTCAGAACTGAAGCATTTTCAATATTATATACAACAAAGCCATAGTTGTTGCTTATTTGTGTTATGCCACTAAGAATCATTGGCACAGCCAATAGTCCTGGCTTGTTGTAGGTGTAATGTTGCTTGTTGTATTATATATCTGGATGCAATGACAGAAGCAGCAAATTACCAGTCAGGCAGCACACTGCTGAGCACAGTAGGAGTACTTTACCCGTCATACTAGATGCATGAGTGTTGGCTCATCCGCTTCAAAGTCGTATTATTCCTCCCACCCCCACCCCCTTTTCGCCCTCAAATTCTTGGTGTAATGATTATTCACTAACAATTTGGCAAAATAACTTCCAAGTGTAATTGTGCTGAACTGTAATGCGAAACCAGAGCTACAGGGTCCCTTTGAAACAGCAGCACGGCCTCAAACAGATTGATGCGGTGCAACGCGCACAACAGTCAGAATTAATTTAAAGCCCCTCCAGCTGTTCTCCAAACATTGCAGCCTTTTATTGCATTTCCAGCACGCTCGCTGTCCAAGTTAATGCTTCAGGACGCACCGCTCTTTCTCCCAGCCAAATTCACTGTGATGCGATGGATTACAAGATTGAGAGCAGGAAGTGGACAGAAAACACTCTGCGCCAATGTCTTAAAGCACGTACGACGCGTGTTGTGCTGCGGCTGCAATGTCCACGACCCACATCCTGTGCGGCGGCGCGGCGCCCCTGGCTTCTCATCACGGCGCACCGGGGTGCCGCGGCGCACACTTTGGGAACCACTGGTATACAGTATAGCGAGGGAAGCTCCGCCCACTTTCCGGTCATTTTTTCCATTGGCTTAAATTCTAAATGCTGTATTGTGATTGGTTTTCAGCTTGATAGTCCCGCCTCCTGACGGCCATGTCGTCATTTTTATCCTTCCATGGCTATCGGCCCTTTATTTTAAAAACAATTTTGTTCCCCTGCCTCCCCCCGTTCCCTCCCGCAGTCTGTGACTTCTCGTCCCACCACCACCCCCCCCCTCCACTCCCGTTTAAAATGCAATAGGTCTCGTGTAAATACGAGTCCTATTGCATTTGTAAATGCTTGTTTTGTCATGGGATTGGCTGGGTGAATTCGCACTTTATTTTGCCTGACCTGTCCATAACACATGCGCAACAGCGACAACTCGCCGCCGTCATTTAGCAGAGCATCACTTCCGGTACTTGTCAGCTGGTGGGGGCACGGAGCACAGACAAACAAGGACGCGCGGGGTCGGCCAGCCTTTAGCCAGCTGAGAGTTGCCTGCAGACCCCATAGGAGTCCCGCCGGGGGACGCTTGTTTTGTTAGTTTACGCCGCCGCTCGTCTGTGCATGTTTCCATTCCTGCTTCCTTTTGTGCTTTTTAAAAGCCAACGTGATGTTAACTGTAAACATCTTAAAATGCTATCGTGCATTTACTGACGGGCTAAAGCATGTGCGTGCGGCTTCCCCGGGGGCGTTTCACGCTTTAATGATGTACTGGAAACTGATCCTCCTCGCCTCTGCTTGCAGTGCTGCGCTCCCCGAGACACATCTCTTCTACTGGGGTTGTAATAACACTGCCGCCCTGCAGACTTTACAAACCTCTGACTTTTGGTTGCTGCAGGTGAGCTGCGTTTGACTGTGTGGTCTCTTCTTTACTGAGGTGTCCTAACTGGGAGGAGAACACATTGCATCAAACTATCCCTTACCCTCGAACCCTCCACCCCCGAAAGAGAAACAATGGCAACGGCGAGGAGTGTAACCTAACTTGCAGCAACCTGTGTGCACAAGTAGGTGCTGTTAGGAGAAAATTCAATGAAGAACTCCTTGTTTTAAATAAGTTACCAGCTGACGTTTAACGTAGATTCCGGTTTAAATCCTTCCCATAATTCAACTATTCGTGCCGGGGAGCCTTATGCATTTGTGGCCTCGTCCCTTCCGTGCTCAATTTGTTTTTGTTCCGCTCGCCGTGCCAGAACTCTCCATGTATCGCAATTTGTCTAACTGTTCGCCCTCCCTAACCCTCCCCATACACTTAGGCTTAGTGGTCATGTCATGCCGCCATGTGACTGCTGTAGCAACACATACCTTGTTGCCGTACCCGCTGAAGTGGGTGTGAGGTTCTTTTAGCTTGGCCTGTTACCCTCCACAACCCTGGCATTTTCTCTTGAGCATGTGCTGTTCTCTGGCATCAGCTTCTGGTGGCATAGAGGCATGTTACTCATCACCACGTGCCGCACAGATGTATATGTGTATCGGGTCCGTGACCAGGGCTGTGAGCGAGGCTTTACTCAAGGGAGTGTAACAAGAACTCAGTGAGTACAGCCCTCTGCAAAAGTACAGAGTGAATAGCCTGGGCAGCTGTAGGAGCACAACCTGCTCTGAAATGCCCCTGAAAGAGTTTGCTCTCATGTGCACCCTTCTTTGCCCTCAGCTGGGCGCCATCAGTACTGGGTGGCATGCATGAAAGCAAGTCTGTACATGCTGGCACCGCCTGTCAATTGGCACTGCTACTCACACCAAGTACTTTTTTTAATATAGCCCAAACTCGAACTGAAAGAATTAGAGCGCTTTACATGTGCACCAGTTACATTACACAAGGACACACTCGTTTTTGGTAGGTACGGGAGCTTAAGGAATTTGCCCAGAATCACAGCATGCTGAGCTCACACCGAGGCTCGAACCTAGTTCCCCAGGTCCAATCAGGCAGCTCTCCTCTTACGCCACATCCACTCTCAACTGGCCGTGTTGCCTGCTTGCTCGGACTGTCCTTATCATAGATACAGAAGCATAGCATTAGATTGCAGCTAGCAAGTGAATTAATGTTTCTGTGTCAGGGGCGTCCACGTTGATTATGCCAACTCTAAGCCCTTATAGGACATAGTCTCCTATATTCTCTTTGCAGACATGGCTTTATAGACAAGCATATTGCTGACTGTATGGTGATATCTGATAACAGAAGTGAAAGGACGGGTGATTCCCAGAAAAAGGTGTCATAAAGAGAAACTTCTGTAATTAAAGTACGTTGCAATAATATGCGATAATATGCAGCATAGCCAAATACTTATAAGGTCCCAAAGGCGAGACCGAATGCATTGCAAATGCTTGTTTGTAATTCTGAAGTGTGATTGAGACAGATTTCAATAGGATCAAAACGAATGAAGACATAACTTGGTGAGGCTCAAGCGATACTCACTTAAACCCAATTCCACACATTGGGCCATATGTATCTTGCATTTTTGCGGTCGCAAACGGCCCGATCGGGCTGTTTGCGACCTCAAAAATGCATTTTGGTATGTATTTATTCCAATTTGGTAACATGTTACCGAATCGCAATTTGGAATTGGAATACATACCGATTCGGTATTAGGAAGGGGCGTGTTCAGGGTGTCCCTTTCTAATACCGAATCGCAGCATTATATAGGAATGTTTTGTGTCCGATATGCGGTCGCAAAACATTTGCATTTTACCACCTACTTCAAGTAGATGGTAACCCATTCGCAAATGGGAACGGGTCCCCAGGGGACCCCTTTCTAAATGATAGCAAAAACATTTTTTTCAAAGCAGGCCAGTGGTTCCACGGACCACTGCCTACTCCTAAAAAGTGAAAAGAATACTTTTCATCTTTTTTTAAACGCGTCCCATTTTCCTTTAAGGAAAACGGGCTGAACTTAAAAAAAAAAAGAGTGCTTTATTTAAATGCAATCACAGACATGTTGGTCTGCTGACCTCAGCAGGCCACCATCCCTGTGATGTTTCAATTTCCTAATTGGTCGTAAATTGTGACCTACCTCATGAATATTAATGAGGTAGGTCGATTTGCGACCCATTAGGAAATGCTAAATGAAACTCATGGAGTTTCATACATTCAAATAACAATGACCTAATTTTGATTCGCAGAGAATCGCAATTAGGTAATCGCTATGTCTAATAATGATACATATGGCCCATTATCATTTGTGTGCAATATAGTTTGATCAATAAAACTGTCTGTGCAAATTTAATGTCCATTTCAATGAAAAATATGCTGTCTGTAAATAGGAGGGTGCTACCACACGATGCACCACATACATAAAAAAATTGCCCTCTTCATGTTCATTAAAGCTAAGGGCGAGGGAGGACACAAAAGCTTGTCGTTCTGAAAATTAGGTCGTGGTTCTGAAAAGTTTGCGAAACTCTGTTAAGTGATTAGGTGCTTCCACTGTTGTTTGTGCCCGTGTTTTCCAAGGGCTCCCTGCTACTGCAGGTTGCTTCCATTGAGTCATCAGGACAAACGGATATCAATTTCTTAACTCCTTTTAAGTTTGCTAGCCCTGAGCTGATACTAGTAATTATCAGTTGTACAGCAGTTGCAGCTTAGTACAGCAGGTGAAGTCGCACCAGGGACCAGGAGCTTGAGAGGCACACTGCACCCGAAATGTAGTTATTTTTTTAATTTTTGAAACAGAACAAACCAACCAGAGTGAAACAGTTGCAAGAAGATTCATTTTGAAAGTCTCATACTTTTACAACATGGAGCTTTTCACTATCACCACCTGTACTAGAATATATATTCCTACATTATGTGTAATTCTGCTAAGACAACTAAGTGAAACATTGAACATGTACAATTCTGCTGAAACAGCATTTTAATATTCTTGTGAAGGTCGTCTTGCCTGTGAAAATGCATTTAAACATTATTTACTGAGGACGGGCTTACTGCTTCATTCTATAAAGAATATGCACCGCTTCTGGTCCCCCACCTCCTAAACATGTATGAGGAATCCTTGGAATGCGGTACACCTCCCCCCTCCCTGCGGGAGGCACTAATTGTAACTATTCTTAAATCTGATAAGGAACCGCAGATATGTGACTCCTACAGACCGCTATCAATGATAAATCTGGACAATAGATACTGGCCAAACTACTGGCGTCGCGCCTACTCCCCTTGCTGCCAGCGGTGCTGCGGCCCGACCAGTGCGGTTTTGTGCCCGGGCGGAGCACGTCTCACAATCTGCGCACTTTTTTCGTGACCATGCAGGAGGTTGATCGCTCTCTTCCCGCCGCGGCTGTCTTCTTAGATGCGACTAAAGCATTCGATACCCTGGAGTTGCCTTATCTGTTTACACTCCTTTCTCGCATCGGCATCAGTCCCCACTTTCTCAAAAAAATTGCTTTATTGTACTCGGTCCCAACTTCGAGACTGAGAGTCAATGGACAGGTACCCCCCCGCTATCCCGGTGGCTCGAGGCACGCAACAGGGGTGACCCCTTTCTCCCCTCCTGTTCGCGGTGGCAACGGAGCCGCTCGCGGCCAGGCTCCGGCAGCATCACGCTAGGCGAGGATTGGACTTCACTCCCAGAGTGATTTTAATTTCCATGTACGCCGACGATGTGACTCTGTATGTCCAGCATCCAGCCGAAAATTTGGACCCACGCATCTGGGAGGTCGTCCGCTTTGGAGGAGCGTCGGGCGTCACCATAAACTGGGGAAAGTCAATCATTTTTCCGCTCACCACAGCCACTGACCCATTCCAGTCGGAATTCCTGCTTCAGTGGGCGAGCTCCCCAGTGAAGTACTTGGGGATCTGGCTCAGCCGGAACTTAGACGAACTCTGGAGCCACAACTATGGCAGGCTCATGAAGTGGCTGGAAAGCAGACTGAGCAGGTGGAGGTCACTCCTCCTATCCCTTGTGGGCCGCTTGGCCATAGCCAAGATGGTGGTCCTCTCCAAGTTTCTCTACATCTTTACTAATTTGCTGCTTCCCCTCACTGCGGCACTGTTTCGGCGACGACTACGCTCGAATCTGATAGCGTTGGCATGGGCGGGCAGGCAGACAGCCCCGAATGGGAGACCCTGATGCTGCCGTTTGCCCAGGGTGGGATGGCAGCTCCGGACATGGAGCTGTATTATAACTGTGCTCAGGCACAATTTGCTTATCATTGGGTATTCCCGACCTTCTTCATGGCGCACACTGCCCCGGAAAGTGACAGGGCGGACCCGGTGCCCCTACATATGGCACTATTCGGACCACAAGGGAGACCCCGAGCCAGGGTTGATACTGTGGGTTGCACGGTGTGGGCATGGCGGGAGCTCTGACGCAGAGCGCGATTAGAGACCACATTTGCCCCATCGATCCCACTCATTAGACTCCCGGGGCTGCCCTTCACTGCTGAGGCGGGGTAGGTCAAAGACTGCGAGGGCTTCAGTTAAGCACAATGGGACAGGCGTTCCGCAATGGGGTGTTTGCTACCATCGACGAGGCGTTAGGCGAAGAGCACACAGGGATGCTGGATAGGTTCACTTACTATCAGTTAAGAGCAGCGTTGCGCACATTATATGAATCCTTCCCTGTAGCAGCGCCAACATTCCAGGTGCTGGAGAACTTCCTAGCGAATCCCTCGCCGCAAAAACTCATTACCCGACTCTATACGGGCATGCAGCGCACCTCCCCGATATGTGTTACCCCTGCACAGCGTGAGTGGGAGAAGATCCTGGGGGGCCCGCTGGAGGACGGTACATAGGCATACTGTTGCGCGCAGCTGAAGGAAATGTCACCTAATTATAGACTGCGGCTTATTCATTTTAAATTTATTCACAGGCTGTACAGGACCCCTGTCTGGCTGCACAGAGCTGGTTTGAGTGAGGATGCGAGGTGTGTGCGTTGCCGAGCCCCGGAGGCCTCCTTTATTCATCTGGCCTGGGAGTGGCCGGCGGTAGCGAGGTACTGGGAATGTATTTTTGAGGTGCTAGCCCTGCTGACAGATGCTGTAATCGAACGCCCCCCCCGGTGGCCCTGCTAGGGTATGTGCGTAGCGTAGCTGCTGAACACAGGAAACTGGTGGCCATGTTGTTACTCTTGGCTAAGAGAAGGGTGGCTATCTGCTGTGGCCGTAGGTGCAGTCCGAAGGCAGCGGAGTGGCTCAAGGATGCAGCATTTTGCCACAATCAGTTGTCTGACTATTGGGAACTGATGCCTGCACAGTCTCGACCCAAAGACATATGGGCGCCACTGCAGAGTTACCTAGACTCCTTATCCCCGGACAGCGGAGACGGTGCAGTGGCAGTAGCATAGACGCAGCGCTCTGGCCAGGCGTCCCAACCATGGCCAGTTGGCAGTACAGTTGCAGCTGGAAAGTATCATCTTCATTTGGGCCAGAGAGGAGTTTCCCCCCCCCTCCTCTGAATCCCCCCTAAGCTTTCTGTTCTTTCCTTTCTAACTCTATCCTTTACTTACTATGGTTGGCGCGGAGCCCTGAACTATCTCTAAGGGAGGACTGTTGCTATAGAGTGCAGAAGGACATGTAAGAAAATTGACACTCAGCTCCGACATAATACCCAAGACCATGTAACATCACTCCCCAAGATCACTCTGTTAGTTCTAAGCTCGCCAGAAAGCATGTAAGGAGCAATGTTGCAGCTCCGTTTCTTCATCTCTGTATCCGTTCATTCTCTCGTAAAACTCAATAAAAAGAACTTTTAAATAAAAAAAACCAAAAAACATTATTTACTGAGACTTGAAAAGGCAAATTTATCAGTGTGATACAGAACATTGACAGCAAATGTTTAAAACAAAATGGAGTATGAGGCCTACAATTGCTATGTTAGCAAGAGTTCAATTTTTATTAGTGCAATACATTTATTTTCTAAAACACAAAGCTAACAGGTGGAAAGAACACTTCACACTCCTTTTATATATACTGAAGAAAATACAATAAACGCAATTATGCTATGACTTATTCTAAACATAATGCTCCACCACTATATATATAAGGAAAACAAATACGTGATAAACAGTAACTTAAGCAGGAGTTATTATTCATATACATATTCATGTGACTTCAACAGTGACTTTACAACTCTCCTTTGCGGTTCTTCTGGAATATACCTTTCTCCGCTTATTTGCTTCCCAATCCAAGTCTTAAGCTGGGCAGCTTGATTAATGACTCCAGACTGCTCGGACTGTTAAATGATTCCATCACTGTAACATTTCTACTAGAGTCCATATTTTGCTCTTCTACACTCTTATCTTTACCAGAGACTGAGGTCCAGCTGGTTTCTTTTGACCTTCCTGGCCACCATGGCCAGTCTTTAGTATCATGAATACATCCTCTCATAATATTGGATGCTGTGTGTTCAGCTGGCTCATGTGGTGTAGTGCAGTATGTCCATAACATTCACTCCAATTCTTTCCATTCTTGATTACTAACTGGAGAATACCCTTAATGACTCTGTTGAATCTCTCTACGGTGTGTTATACCCCTGAGTGGTATAATAACATTGTTCTATGTTTTACCCAATTATGTTTAAAAACAAAACTCCATGTTTCTGTTAGAAACGGGGGCTTTCTAGTTGGCTGAGGTATGTACCTTAGTCCAAATAGGGACCCTTGCTTCTACGTCAGGGTAAGGAGGGACACACCTTTAGATAACCCCTGCTCACCCCCTGGTAGCTTGGCACGAGCAGCCAGGCTTATCTCAAAGGCAAATGTGTAAAGTATTTGCAATCACGCTCTCAGTGACACAATGATAACACCACAGATGGACTCCACACGAGTTTCATAAAAACAATTATAAGTTTATAAAAAAGATATACGATGAGATCACATGATAAAAATCCAACATATGCATATTTGTAATATTTCACCTTGCCGGTTATTAGTCCAGCACGCACTGGTAGGTTCTTGCAGTATTAATGAGCAATTCTCAATGATCCAATGCAGTCCTAATGCAATGCTATGCAGTTCGTAATGCAAGAATCAGGCACTTCGTAATGTAAAAATAATGCAATTTGTAATGCAACAATCAGGCAGTTCGTAATGCAAAAATAATGCAATTCATAATGCAACAATCAGGTAGTTCGTAATGCAAAAATAATGCAATTCGTAATGCAACAGTCAGGCAGTTCGTAATGCAAAAATAATGTACTTCGGCACCGATCACGGTGCTCTGGATGGTCTCTATGCCACTCTTACTGACTCGCGGTCAGCTCCTGCCAAAATATGTCCCCAACACTGTTATGATGGAAAACAAAGTGCAGCTCCACACTCCGGCCCCGGTATTGCCACTCCTCGGCAAGTACGGGCCGCGATACAGACTTGAGCGGGGGCTCGCGCTGCAAAGATGGGAAAGGCCGAGAGCGTTTCTCTTGTAGCTCGCACCCCGCCCCAGGCGGCGACACACGCACGCTCGCTGAGCGTTACCTGAGGGGTGCGATCTCACTCTCCTCTCTTCTCCTTGCGGCTTGGGCCTCCGGTGCGACTTCGTTGATCTTGGGCAGTGGAACTCGGACCCCGACGGTGAGGGTTCGAGGTCTCTCCTTGGCAAAGGCAGGCTCGGGCCGGCGGCAGTGAATTCCCTCAGCTCCTCTGGGGATGCCGGTCCGGGCCGATGGCAATGACGATCGCTGCAGTTCTGGCCACACTGCCGATCGAAGCAGAGAACAAGACTGCTCCGGGACACACAGTCACGGGGCAATTTCTCACGAAGGTCTCAGGCTGCAACAGGGCACACGCACACAGCGTCGCTGAGACTCACTTGAACTCCGGGTGCACACGATCACAGGGCAATCCTCACGAAGGTATCAGGCTGCACGAAGCACACGCACACAGCGTCCCTGAGACTCACTTGGACTCCGGGTGCACACGATCACAGGGCAATTCCTCACGAAGGTCTCAGGCTGCACGAAGCACACGCACACAGCGTCGCTGAGACTCACTTGGAAACTTTTATGTTCCTGAGTTTCCACAACAGGGAGCCAGCTCTCCTCGGGCCCTTGGAGACACGCTACTTCAGGACACAGCACACAGCAAAGTCCTCACAAGCAGGGAGACAAAGCACACAGCAAAGTCCCTTGTCCTCTCCTTAGTCAAACCAGCAAACTGCAGGCCAGCCCCAGAACACACAGCAAGGGTCAGTCCTTCTCTTCAGTCTCTTCAGCTGTTCTTCTTTGGCAGAGGTTCCTCTTGAGCACCAAGTAGGTTCAATCCTTTTTCAATAGGGATTTCAGTCCAAAGTCCAGGGGTTTCAGCTCTCATAGTTATACCCCTAAATGTCTTTGGAGGTTTTGTGTTCAGGGGGCACTGACCCCTGTCCACCCCAGTTCTGGGTGTCTCCCTGCCAGTGACACCTTCTTCCTTTGATAGTGGGGGTCTGGATCTTCAATCACTCAGCAGGAGATGGAGCCTTTGTTTTATGGCAGCAGCCCAGGCCTCTTCACCTCCAGGGCTACTCCTCCCCCCTACACTCCAGATGCAGGTCAGCCTGTTGCTGTCTCACCTCCCCTCCCTGGGTCAAGACATTTCCCAGATCCTATCACATTCAAATCCAGACAGTCAATCCACAACCAGGCAGAGACACACAGAATTGTTAGAACAAAAAAACCAGCCACTTCTAAAAGCGTGGTTTCTAAACGCACAATTCAAAAACCACCTTCACAAAAAGATGTTATTAAATTGTGAGCTCAGGCACACTAAACTTCACCTCTCCATCTTAAACCTATGGGAAGATAGGCTGGAAACATATTACACAGCCTTCCCCATTCTGTCCTATGGGCAAGATGGCCTTGCAACAGTGAAAAACGAAATGGAGAGTATTTCACTGTTAGGACATGGTACACACCTCAGTACATGTCCTACCTTTCACAGACACTGCACCCTGCCCAGGGGGGTACCTTGGGCCTACTATAGGGGTGTCTGATGTGCATGGAAAGGGAAGGGTAAGTCCTGGCAAGTGGGTGCACTTGTCAGGACAACATGGCAGTTAGCAAACTGCGCACGGGCACTGCAGTGGCAGGCCTGAGTTCTCTCTTTAGGGGCTACTTGTGTGGGTGGCACAATTAGTGCTGCAGGCCCACCAGTAGCATTTGCATTACCAGCCCTGGCACACATAGCGCACTTTACTAGGGACTTTACTAGTAAGGCAAACATACCAATTATGGACAACCAATTACCATTACACTTTACACAGGGAGCACTTGCACTTTGATACTGATCAGCAGTGGCAAAGTGCCCAAAGCATCTAAGGCAGTAAAACGAAATCCATCACAGCATCAAAAATAGAGGAGGGAGAGGCAAAAAGTCAGGGGTAATCACGCCAAGAAATGCCAGGTCTAACGCGTGTCCCCTCCAGCTGAAAAGTGGGGCGAACTACCCACCCTCATGGGAGTTCTCATCACTAAGGCGGAAAAATCTGGACAGACCATCAGTATTGGCGTGTTCTGTGCCAGGTCGGTGTTCCACCGTGAAGTCCATTCCCTGTAGGGAGATGGACCACCTCAACAGTTTTGGGTTCTCACCCCTCATCTGCATCAACCATCTGACGGGCCTGTGGTCGGTCTGAACCAGGAAGTGAGTCCCAAACAGGTAGGGCCCCAGCTTCTTCAGCGCCCAGACCACAGCAAAAGCTTCCCTTTCAATTGCACTCCACCTCTGTTCCCTGGGAAGTAGCCTCCTGCTAATGAAAGCTACGGGTTGGTCCAAGCCCTCGTCATTCAATTGTGAGAGTACTGCTCCCACACCACGCTCTGAAGCATCTGTCTGCACCACAAACTCTTTGGAGAAATCAGGCGCCTTGAGCACGGGCGCCGTGCACATGGCAGTTTTCAGGGCATCAAAAGCGGTTTGGCAGGCATCAGTCCAGATCACCTTCTTGGGCTGTCTCTTCGAGTCAGTTCTGTCAAGGGGGCAACAATGGTGCCATACCCCTTCACAAACCGTCTGTAATACCCAGTGAGTCCTAAAAAGGCCCTCACTCCTGTCTGGGTTTTGGGGGGTTCCCAAGCCAGGATGGTATCAATTTTTGCCTGTAGGGGCGCCACCTGGCCGCTCCCTACCTGGTGTCCTAAGTACACCACAGAACCCTGCCCTATCTGGCACTTACTTGCCTTGATAGTTAGGCTTGCCCTCTGCAGGGCCTTCAACACTTCGCAGAGGTGTTGCAAATGTTCCTCCCAACTGGAGCTGAACACCGCAATGTCATCCAGGTAGGCGGCGCTGAATTCCTTCAGCCCACACAGCACCTGGTTAACCAGTCTCTGGAAGGTGGCAGGGGCGTTCTTCAACCCAAAGGGCATAACTCTGAACTGGTAGTGCCCCTCTGGTGTTGAGAACGCTGACCTCTCCTTGGCTCCCTCGGTCAAGGCAATCTGCCAGTACCCAGACGTCAAGTCAAATGTGCTGAGGTACCGGGCAGCTCCCAGCTGATCCACGAGCTCATCAGCTCTGGGGATGGGGTGAGCGTCAGTCTTGGTGACCGCATTGAGCCCACGGTAATCCACACAGAACCGAAGTTCTGGGGTGGCACCGGGCGCAGCAGCTTTTGGCACAAGGACCACTGGGCTAGCCCAGGGGCTGCTGGATGGCTCAATCACCCCTAGCGCCAGCATCTTGGTAACCTCCTCCTTGATGCTGGCCCTGACCTTATCAGCTACTCTGTAAAATTTTTGTTTTACAGGCAGGCTGTCTCCAGTGTCCACATCATGGACGCACCAATGGGTGACTCCTGGGGTCAGGGAGAACAGGGAGGCGAACTGACCCAATACTTGGCGGCAGTCCCTCTGCTGTTCCGGGGTCAGGGTAGGCAAGAGGTTCACCCCATCCACTGACCCGTCCTTCTCCTTAGCTGACAGGAGGTCAGGAAGAGGGTCACTCTCCTCCTCCGCCCCGTCATCGGTAGCCAAGAGCATGGTCACATCAGACCTCTCAAAGTGGGGTTTGAGGCGGTTCACGTGGAGAACCCTCAGAGGGTTCCTAGGAGACTTTAAGTCAACCAGGTAGGTCACTTCGCTCCTGCACTCCACCACCTCATACGGCCCAGTCCACTTATCCTGGAGCGCGCAGGGCTCCACTGAGGCCATCACCCACACTTTTTGCCCAGGTTGAACCTCGACCAGAGTGGCATTCTGGTCGTACCACCGTTTAATTTCTTCCTGGCTGGCTTCCAGATTCGCCTGAGCGAGTTGCCGGAAACGCCTAGTTTGGTTCCTGAAGGCCAGCATGTAGCTATATACATCCTGGGGGGGTTTACTAGGAGCCTTCTCCCAGCCCTCCTTCACCAAACTCAAGGGTCCTCTTACGGGGTGCCCATACAGCAGCTCAAAGGGACTGAACCCTAAGGACTTCTGTGGCACTTCTCTATAAGCAAACAGCAGGCATGGTAAGAGGACGTCCCACTTACGCCTCATGGGTTCCTCAAGACCCATAATCATGCCCTTCAAGGTCCGGTTAAATCTCTCAACCAGACCGTTACCCTGAGGGTGGTAAGGCGTGGTGAACTTATAGGTTACACCGCACTCCTTCCACAGAGATTTCATATACCTAGATATGAAATTAGTACCCCGGTCGGACACCACCTCTCTGGGGAATCCCACGCGGGAGAAAATCCCCATCAGTGCACGGCCCACCACGGGGGCTGTCACCGTCCGGAGAGGGATGGCTTTCGGGTACCGGGTGGCATGGTCCACCAAGACCAGGATGAACCTGTTGCCCATGGCGGTCTTGGGATCCACAGGCCCCACGATGTCAATGCCCACCCTTTCAAAGAGGGTGCTGACTACAGAGAAAGGTTGGAGAGGAGCCTTGCGCTTCCTCCCACTCTTACCACTTGCCTGGCAAGTCTGACAGGTCCTGCAATGAGTATCAGAACTCTTGCGCATTTGAGGCCAGTAGAAGTGGGTGACAAGCCTTTGAAAGGTCTTGTCCTGCCCCAAATGTCCTGCTAAAGGCACATCATGAGCCAGCCCCAGTAGGAAGGCTCTGAAGCGCTGGGGTACCACCAGCACACGGGCTGACCCAGCCTCAGCAACCTTAGGCTCGCTATATCGGAGATCATTCTCCCAGTAAATCAAATGTGACCCGGACTGATCACCTGCTGCCTGGTTTGCTGCCTGTTGCCGCAAACCTACAAGAGAAGGGCACTTCTTCTGCTCCTCACAGAATTCCTCCCTGGAGGGCCCTCCCTCCTGCTGCCATTCGGTCAGCTCAGGTAGGTCCCCCAATTCAGCTACTTGCTCCCCCGTAGTCTCCAGGGCATCCCCCTCAAGGTTTGCCTCCTCCTGGACCATGGGAACCTTGGGGGCCAGTTTCCCGCGCCCCCTGCCTCTTCTCCTTAAGGCAGGCACCTGGGCCACTGTTTCAGGCTCCAGGTCCTCTTGAACCCTTTTACTGGCTGCCATAGACCGAGTGGTCACACAAGCCCACTCAGGCAGACCCAACATCTCCAAATGCGCCTGGCGCTCCACCTCCTTCCAGGGGGAACTTCCCAGGTCATTCCCCAGCAGACAGTCTACAGGCATGGACGGACTTACAACGACCTTCAAGGAACCTGAGACCCCCCCCCCCACTCAAAGGGAACTAGCGCCACTTTGCAGAGGCGCACGGAGTTGTCTGCTGCAACTACAGGGTGAAGTACATTGGGAATTACCTGCTCTTCAGACACCCACTGACACCTGACAGATGTCAAACTGGCTCCGGTGTCTCTCAGAGCCTCCACCCTCCTTCCATTGATGGTCACCCACTGCCTGTACTTCTTAGTATTCTCAGGCAGAGAGGCTTCCTGGACCATCTCTCGATCTCCTAATGAGACCAGGGTCATAACCGCTTGCTCCTCCCCATTCCAAGGACTCAATTCCTCCCCCAACGCTACACTCACTAAACCCGGTGTTGGGGCACCAATGGGTGCAGGTGGTTTCTTGGGGCATTTAGGGGCAATGTGACCCACCTCTTTACAGAAGTAACAAGTAGGAGGACCTCTGTGGTCCCGCTTGCCCTTAGGGGACCAGGGCCTCTTAGCCTTGGGGGACTGAGACCCTTTCACCTGGGAACTACTTTGGGGCCCTTTAGAGAACTCCTTGTGGTTACCCTTGTTCTCCCCCACCTTCTGCGGGGGACCCTGTACACCTTTGGTAGTGGTACCTCCAATCCCCTTGTGGACCCTGTTGCTGGTCCAGCGGTCCGCCTCTTCAGCAAGCTTACCGGGATCAGTCAGCTTACTGTCCAAAAGATGCTGGCGCAGCTCTGGAACACACAGACTACTCAAGTGCTCCCAACTAATTAAATCGCATAAGCCCTTAAAATCAGTTACCTTGCTGCCCTTCATCCAACCATCCAGTGCACGCGTGTACGCATTCACACACTCCACCCAAGTACTGGATTCCAGTTTCTTGAAGTTCCTGAATTTCTGCCGGTACTGTTCAGGAGTGAGCCCATACCTGAGGCATAAAGCCTCCTTCATATTGGCGTAGGTCAGGGTTCCCGCCCTCTCTAAAGGTGGTAAAACATCCCTCCCAGAAGCCTCAAAGTGTTTCCATAGGCCCGCCCCCATATGCTTCTCAGGCACCTCATTCATCCTCAGTGTGATCTCATATGCCGTGAACCACGCATAAATATCATCACCCCTTTGGTAATCTCGCACTAAGTCTTTGGGAATGTACACCTTACCCGCTGGCACTGGTTGTGTGCTGCCACCATTCGAACTGGACTCCGCCTGTTTAGCCTTAAGGTCCAGTTCCCTCATGCTTAACTCATGAGCCAAGAGAATCCTCTTCTCTTCCAAGGCGAGAGCGTTCTTGCTCTCCTCTGCTCGCTTTTCACTTTCAATGAGCAGCTTTTTCTCTTCTGCTTGAGCCTTAAGTTTTAAAACCTCCAACTCATGCTCTGTGACCCTTTGGTTTTCCTCCAGCTCCTCTGGGGAAAAACTCCTCCCTGAATGGTTACTACCAGCCCCTGAGGCTGGTCCTTCCACCGGCAAAACCTGTGGACCAAATCCATTCCCTGGGTCATCCTCATCCACCTCAGCATCACCTGTCTCTGAGCCCCTTTGGCTTCCCACCAGGCCCTCAAGGCCGTTTGCAGCTCCTCCTTCTTGGCGCTACTTCTCATGGGACATCCTAAAGCTCTGCAGAATTGCCTCAATTGATCAACTTTGTAGGTAAGCAATGCCTCAATGTCGAACTCCAATTCTGCAACCTCACTGGCTACTTGACTCCTCTGAGATATGATGTGTGGCTTAAAGGTCGCTCAAAAATAGAACCAAAAATCAAAACACAATATGTGGTTGCGTCGTGGTCTGCGCTAAACTAGTGATGTACACCAATCACTGTGAGTGAATTTGCAAATACACGTTCCAATCCCACACTGCTAACCACCAATGTTAGAAATGGGGGGTCTCTAGTTGGCTGAGGTATGTACCTTAGTCCAAATAGGGACCCTTGCTTTTACGTCAGGGTAAGGAGGGACGCACCTTTAGATAACCCCTGCTCACCCCCTGGTAGCTTGGCACGAGCAGCCAGGCTTATCTCCAAGGCAAATGTGTAAAGTATTTGCAATCACGCTCTCAGTGGCACAATGATAACACCACAGATGGACTCCACGCGAGTTTCATAAAAACAATTATATGTTTATAAAAAAGATATACGATGAGACCACACGATAAAAATCCAACTATGCGTATTTGTAATATTTCACCTTGCCGGTTATTATGCCAGCACGCACTGGTCGGTTCTTGCAGTATTAATGAGCAATTCTCAATGATCCAATGAAGTCCTAATGCAATGCTATGCAGTTCGTAATGCAAGAATCAGGCACTTCGTAATGTAAAAATAATGCAATTCGTAATGCAACAATCAGGCAGTTCCTAATGCAAAAATAATGCAATTCGTAATGCAACAATCAGGCAGTTCGTAATGCAAAAATAATGCAATTCGTAATGCAACAGTCAGGCAGTTCGTAATGCAAAAATAATGTACTTCGGCACCGATCACGGTGCTCTGGACGGTCTCTATGCCACTCTTACTGACTCGCGGTCAGCTACTGCCAAAATATGCCCCCAACACTGTTATGATGGAAAACAAAGTGCAGCTCCATACTCCGGCCCCGGTACTGCCACTCCTCGGCAAGTACGGGCCGCGATACGGACTTGAGCGAGGGCTCGCGCTGCAAAGATGGGAAAGGCCGAGAGCGTTTCTCTCGTAGCTCGCACCCCGCCCCAGGCGGCGACACACGCACGCTCGCTGAGCGTTACCTGGGGGGTGCGATCTCACTCTCCTCTCTTCTCCTTGCGGCTTGGGCCTCCGGTGCGACTTCGTTGATCTTGGGCAGTGGAACTCGGACCCCCGACGGTGATGGTTCGAGGTCTCTCCTTGGCAAAGGCAGGCTCGGGCCGGCGGCAGTGAATTCCCACAGCTCCTCTGGGGATGCCGGTCCGGGCCGATGGCCGATGGCAATGACGATCGCAGCAGTTCTGGCCACGCTGCCGATCGAAGCAGAGAACAAGATTGCTCCGGAACACACAGTCACGGGGCAATTTCTCACGAAGGTCTCAGGCTGCCACAGGGCACACGCACACAGCGTCGCTGAGACTCACTTGAACTCCGGGTCGCTGAGACTCACTTGAACTCCGGGTGCACACGATCACAGGGCAATCCTCACGAAGGTCTCAGGCTGCACGAAGCACACGCACACAGCGTCGCTGAGACTCACTTGGAAACGTTTATGTTCCTGAGTTTCCACAACAGGGAGCCAGCTCTCCTCGGGCCCTTGGAGACACGCTACTTCAGGACACAGCACACAGCAAAGTCCTCACAAGCAGGGGGACACAGCACACAGCAAAGTCCCTTGTCCTCTCCTTAGTCAAACCAGAAAACTGCAGGCCAGCCCCAGAGCACACAGCAAGGGTCAGTCCTTCTCTTCAGTCTCTTCAGCTGTTCTTCTTTGGCAGAGGTTCCTCTTGAGCACCAAGTAGGTTCAATCCTTTTTCAATAGGGATTTCAGTCCAAAGTCCAGGGGTTTCAGCTCTCATAGTTATACCCCAAAATGTCTTTGAAGTTTTTGTATTCAGGGGGCACTGACCCCTGTCCACCCCAGTTCTGGGTGTCTCCCTGCCAGTGACACCTTCTTCCTTTGATAGTGGGGGTCTGGATCTTCAATCACTCAGCAGGAGATGGAGCCTTTGTTTTATGGCAGCAGCCCAGGCTACTCCTCCCCCCTACACTTCAGATGCAGGTCAGCCTGTTGCTGTCTCACCTCCCCTCCCTGGGTCAAGACATTTCCCAGATCCTATCACATTCAAATCCAGACAGTCAATCCACAACCAGGCAGAGACACACAGAATTGTTAGAACAAAAAACCAGCCACTTCTAAAAGCGTGGTTTCTAAACGCACAATTCAAAAACCACCTTCACAAAAAGATGTGTTATTAAATTGTGAGCTCAGGCACACTAAACTTCACCTCTCCATCTTAAACCTATGGGAAGATAGGCTGGAAACATATTACACAGCCTTCCCCATTCTGTCCTATGGGCAAGATGACCTTGCAACAGTGAAAAACGAAATGGAGAGTATTTCACTGTTAGGACATTGTACACACCTCAGTACATGTCCTACCTTTCACAGACACTGCACCCTGCCCAGAGGGGTACCTTGGGCCTACTATAGGGGTGTCTGATGTGCATGGAAAGGGAAGGGTAAGGCCTGGCAAGTGGGTGCAGTTGTCAGGACAACATGGCAGTTAGCAAACTGCGCGCAGGCACTGCAGTGGCAGGCCTGAGTTCTCTCTTTAGGGGCTACTTGTGTGGGTGGCACAATTAGTGCTGCAGGCCCACCAGTAGCATTTGCATTACCAGCCCTGGCACACATAGTGCACTTTACTAGGGACTTTACTAGTAAGGCAAACATACCAATTATGGACAACCAATTACCATTACACTTTACACAGGGGAGCACTTGCACTTTGACACTGATCAGCAGTGGCAAAGTGCCCAAAGCATCTAAGCCAGTAAAACGAAATACATCACAGCATCAAAAATAGAGGAGGGAGAGGCAAAAAGTCAGGGGTAATCATGCCAAGAAATGCCAGGTCTAACAGTTTCCTAATGTAAGATCAGTCATGTTATCTTGCAAAATTCTAGAAGAAAAACCTCTTAAGAAAATGTTACTAAGGAAATGCATTACTATTGCCATATTTCCCTTTTCTAATATCTCAACTTCTAGCCACTGCTAAAATATATCAAGTTGCTATTGGAGTAGTGTAGTTTTAGCTCTACCCACACACCACATAGATACACAATATATATGTGCACTTAGAACAACATACTTGTTGTTCTAACATTATTCATGTAAAGTGTTGCACTTGAATCCAGTACTGAAGTGTATTCACTGTAGAACTAGAAATTCATATACACTGTGGGGCACATGCATCAAGGTATTTTGCAATCGCAAACAGTGCGATTCACAAAAATCGTCCGTTTGCGATCGCAAAACGGCCTTCCCTAATGCATGAAAGTTATTTGGATTCGCAATTCAGGTAATCACAATTTCTTGCTATTACCTAAATTGCGAATGCAAATAGGGGATCGCAATTTGCGATTCCCTAAAGCATATGCAAGAAGCCTTTCCTAATGTGAACTGTGCATTTAGGAAAGGCTAATTAGCATCAACTTCAAGTTGATGCTAATGTGTGCATACTTTGAAAAATGCACAAGAGTGCATTTTTCAAAGTGCCATGTGGCGCACACATGCCCCTAGGGCATGTGTGTGCCTTACATGTGCACCTGTTTTTTGTTAGGGCCGCCTCAGGGGGGCCTTAGGCCCCGGGCACCCTTGCCTTTGCATTACCAAATTTGCGATTACCAATTAGGTAATCGCAATTTAGGCAATGCAAGACCATTCCCACCTATGGGCCTGGAGGCCCATAGGAAAGAATGGAGTCTCAAAAGCATATAGCGATTCCCTAATTGCGATGGCGATTCTTAAGGAATCGCAATTTGAGAATCTCTATTTGCATCCTTTTTTGATGCATTGCACTTTGCGATTACCAAATAGCGATTTCTTAAAAATCGCTATTTGGTAATCGCAAAAACAAACTTTTATGCATGTGCCCCTGTGTGCCTTAACCATACTAAAATGAGGGAGCGCTAGCGAGCCCGCGGCAAGATGGCTGCGCCCTAGTGCAGCTCTGCCGGCCTAGTGCAGTGATCCGTCTAATATCCTGTGACCGGTAGGCCATCCGAGTCTGCGAGCAGTGGATTCCCATAACACAAAATGGTGTGAACGCTTTTAGCCTGTTGGGCGCCTTACAGACGGGCGCTGTGGGGTGCTTTTCTGTCCTGCAGTGAACGCCCTGATGTGACACGCGGCGGTAAAATGGCAGCCGCCCGACGCTGCTGACTGAGTGGGGAAATCATGCTGCATTGGAGCTGCCACGGCTTGGTGCAAGACCCTCAAGGTGAGAAGTGCGGCTACAGTGGAATGTTGAGTCGGCCCGAGTGGGTGCTGCAGACCAGTGACACTGTCACGTCAAAATATAGAGAAGGTGTTGGCAGTGATTCAAGCAAAAAATGAGGATTTGGAGGCGAGGTCCCGGCGCAATAATCTCCGGACACTGGGCTGCCGGATTCTACAAACACAGGCAGACTGGAGCTGTATATCGAAACAATGCTCAAGGAGGTGTTTGTGCCGGTTAAATATGTCTGAGGTCCTGTTGGTGGAAAGGGCCCATAGGTCGTTGGCAGCACGCCCCGTTCCAGGTGCCCCGCCACGATCGATAATTGCAAGAATACTAAATTATCAGGACAGGGATGCGGTTCTGCGCCTTGCAAGGTAGAAACAAACCATCAACTACAAAGGGAATGACCGCGTTCTAACCGAACTTCACTGCTACAGTTCAGGCGGCGCGGCAAGAATGCCTCCCAGTAAAAAAGAAGTTACAGGCCGAACACATCCAATATGCAATGCTCTACCCAGCCCCCCTGCATATAGAGGTAGAGGGTAAGAATACGATTTTTACTTCACCATAAACCACAATGGATTTATTTATTTGAAAAGTTTTATAAAGCGCGAACAAGACCCAGACGGGTATCAGAGCGCTGTACAAAGAGGAAGACTAACGTTGAAGTGAAGAAACAGTATAAGTACAATACAATAAGGCAACATAAGAGGAACCTGAAACATAAAAATAAATGTGGGTGCTAGGGGAAGACTAGGTAGCAAGTGAACAAACAGGTAAAAGCCCTACTAGACGGGCCGTGCAGTTTTAGCATCGCACTACGTCCAAAGAACGACAAAATATATTTCAAACCCCCAGTAAAAATTATTGTCAAGCACAAATTTCAAAACACAAAGTGAAAATGATTGTCAAGCATACATTTCAACACACAAAGTAAAAATAATTGTCAAGCACGAGAGGGAAGTGTCTAGCAAATGACATAGATTACATGGATTACATCAAAACACTAAAGAGGAGCCGGAAAGACCAAGCAGAACAGCTGAACAATGTTGGGTCGGATAGAGACTAAGATGGCAGCAGGATGATCGGAGCTCTGCAGCAGTCGGTGGTTGGTGAGATCAAGACCTGCTGTTTGCTTCTCCATATAAGATATAGGTTAGCTGGCCGCTTGATAGGAGGGGCACATTGGCAGGGATGTGCTGACGATTCTGGTTCGACAATGGGGGAATTGATGGAGAGACACCCCAAGTGAACTATACTGGGACATCAATGCGAGGCCCTAGAAGCTATGGGATTAGGCCAACTCCCATGTTAACAGGAGGGATTTCAGGCACTAGCGACCCCCTGATGGGTATACCCCTATAAAAAATGTTCGTACCTGCTTTACTTATGCATAAGTTTCTGTTCATATGGGATGGCTTTAGCAAGTTGGGTGTGCTGAAGTGGGGGGGTGGTCACTGTTTGTGTCCTGTTGCAGATGTAGTACATGATGTGTACAAGTGCTCTTCTGTTGCTGCTCATTAGGGGGTTGCGGACACCTCGCGTGATCGATAATATCATACACCGAAAATGGCAGGACAGGGAGGTCTAATCAAGATGTTAACGTGGAATGTGCGGGGTCGTAATAACCCCAAAAAAATAAGACAGGTGCTGGCGTATTTTGACAGGCATGAAATCCAGGTGGCACTGTTGCAAGAAACGCACCTCACGAAAAACAGAACAGAATGTGGGGAAGAGATGGGCGGTGGTCAGGGTGTCCTTGTCATACTCCGCTTACTCTAAGGGTGTTTTGTTATTAGTAAAAAAGGGAACTCCATTTACGCTAACCCACACAGAAATGGATGAACAGGGCAGATTCCTGCTGGTACAAGGATGCTTAGAGGGTTCAACTGTGGTGTTTATAAATACATATGGGCCTAAAATAGATGACCCAGCATTTTATAGTAGGATCTGGAGGCGGTTGGGTTTATTGCCCACTTCCATGGTGATATGGGGCGGGGACCTAAATGTATATCTGGATCCTGCATTGGACAGATCTGCCACTACAGAATGGCATGAGAAACAGGCAGCAAGGACAGTTAGGGATATTATGGAGGCTGAAGGGTTGATAGACATATGGAGAGTCAGGAACCCAGACTCTAGGGAAGGTACTTATGTCTCATCAGTGCATAGCTCATGGTCCCGGCTGGACTTCTGGCTAGCCTCCAGGGAGGTGCACCTGGACGGTGAGGGTGTCACACCTGGCTAGAACGCTGTCTGTCTCTCAAATAGTAGGAACCAGGAGCTTTTTAAACAGGTCCTGCACATATACTCCTAAGACGTAATATGAAAAATAAGCCAATGTTCAGTTCCTAGGTGTGTGGGAGTGTTCAGGTCTGTTATGAGGTGCCCTCACACACCCCGGAGGATGTCATGCTTCATCATTGGGCCTGCTCCTCGTCGAGCCGGCGCTGCAATGCCCGACGGGCACCCGTAAAGGGGCTCTTTAGCGGAGATCTTTTCTTGATGAAGCCGTTGGGTGTGTGAGGGTATGTGGACAGGGTAGTGTCGTGAGTGTGCAGTGTAGTTTAAAATAGGTCTAGGGCTGCCCTTTTCAATCATTTTATTCTCAGGTTGCACTAACCTAACTGAAAACTGAAAGCCCTGCCTGGAGTTAATGGTCCTACAGGGTCTGTGTGCTGCATGGGGTCGACATGTTTCTTGCCTAAATAAGCCCCTAACGGGTCTGGTGGCAATTCATCAGGACCCTGATATATAGGAGAAGATAATCTCAACTCTTACACTACCGCAATGCTGGTTCTTGACGTCGTGATGTAACCAGCGTTGCTGTTGGGCACCAGGTCGATAGGCCTGGTGTTTTGAGACCCCTGTTTTCTGAGGTCGGAATGACGGGGGGGTGTCAGCAGAGCACTTTGTTGCTCGTACCATAGGGTGGCGCGGCAACTAGCTGTGATCCTACCCTTGCTCCGGTCCCCGTGTGTCAACACTGTCTGGTCATGCTCCTGTATTGCTGGAGTTGGCGATTCCCACTTATGTTAGGCCTCCTTTTCAATGGAGACTGCAGCCCTCATCATTACTGGATCCAGTGTTCCGAACCACCATAGGTACAGCCATTACACACTTTTTTCATGACAATGAGGGATCGGTAGAGGGGGCTGGAACGTTGCTGAAACGTTGTGGGAGGCCTTTAATGTCACCATCAGGGGGAGTGCATGGGGGTACAAGCTGGAATCTTGAAATCGCTTTGAAATAAATTACGTGATATTGATAGCAGATTACATACCCGTGAGCGACACTATGAACAGAAACCCACGCATGACATACTAGCTCAGATAAGGGAATTGATTTCCACGCACACTGACATATCAGAGCAAGAGGTGTGACACAGGTCTAGAAGATGGAATGCACGAGCATGTGGGGAGGGAGGCAGACCTGGGCGTTCACTTGCCTCCAAATTGGCAGAGCAAAAAGAACAGGGCCACATTGTTGAGATACTTGATCGAAACTCTTTTCCCCATTACACAACATCAGAGATAATAACGGTCGTCTCAGACCTCTATGCTGATTTATATGCGCCCAGGCCTGCTGCGTCTGATGGTGAGGTGGCTAGTTATCTGGACGATGTTGCATTGGGCTGGTTGTCTTCGGGTCAGAGGGAGTATCTAATGCAACCATTGACAGCAGAAGATGTCAAGAAGGCCATACTTAAACTACAGAGTGGGAAAGCAGCTGGGGTGGACGGGCTACCCTGCGAGTTCTACCAAACCTATGCAGATAGTTTGGCACCGCGGCTATTAGATGTGTATGCAGAAGCGTACGAAAGTGGAGTGCTCCCCCCCACTCTTCGCAGGGCCCTCATAGTTACCTTACTGAAGGCAGATAAGGACCCTACGCGGTGCGAGTCCTACAGGCCATTATCTTTAATAAATATTGACGTCAAAATTCTAGCAAAAATATTTGCGACTAGATTGCATCCTCTAGTGCCAAATCTGGTTCTTCCAGATCAGTCTGGGTTTGTGCATGAAAGATCTATGGCGCATAATTTGAGAACAATGTTCGCAGTGTTGCATCAATTGAACCCTGAGCTGAGGGCAATGGCGGTCTTGTTAGACGCCGCCAAGGCGTTCGATTCCATACAGTGGGGTTATATGTTCACGGTTCTGCGCCGCATGGGGTTGCCGCTTACATTTCTGAAATGGGTGTGCCTACTTTACTCCAACCCAACAGCGAGGGCTCGAATGAACAAGTTCATCTCAGACCCAATCAAGATATGTAGGGGTGCTAGGCAGGGATGCCCGCTGTCCCCGATGTTGTTCTCCCTGGTGCTGGAGCCTCTAGCGTGTAAAATCAGGCAGGGACATGCGCGGGCCGCACTAAGGTTCCGGCAGAGTCCACTCGCCATATCCCTGTATGCTGATGGTATGATGTATGTGCGAGAGCCCGAGTTGAATCTAGCGCCCTTGTTACAGGAGTATGTGAGGTTCGAGGAGTACTCTGGCCTCAGTATTAATTGGGACAAGTCCACAATGTTCCCCCTCACACAATGCACCACCTCATACGAGTTGAAGCTTCGATTGGCCTGGGCATCAAAACCTGGTAGGTATTTAGGCATGTGGGTGCATAGAGACCCGGAGGTCGTGGTCCGCATAAATTATGAGTGGGTGGTTACGCAGCTAACAGACAAGGTTGCAAGGTGGATTTGTCTTCCATTGTCCTTATCGGACCGTATTGCAGTAATGAAGATGATGGTACTGCCCTAATTTCTCTATTTATTTGTAAATATACCCATAGTGTTAAACAAAGCAATCTTTAAGTCCATTAACACATGCTTGTTAACGCTAGCATGGGCAGGCAAGCAGCCACGATGCATCTGGAATATTCTAACACAGCCATATGAGCGGGGCGGCTTTGTGCACCAGACCTGTGGCTATATTGTTTATGTGCATAAGCACAATTTGCGCACTATTGGCACTTCCTACAGCGTTATTTACCGCACCTGGCTGTGGAGGCAGATGATGCTTACCCAACTCCGCTCTCGGCCATGGTGCTACATAACAGGCCTGTGCATTCTGGACTGCAAATAAATACAGTAACTAGTTCTTCAAGAGCTTGGAGAGCGTTGAGTTTTAGGGCGGGAAGGAAATATATATATGCACCGGCTATGCCGCTGGCGGCACACCCTTGTATATCAGTCACACATAAACACATGGCATAAGGAATTCTGAGAAAGGCCGGAGTAACTACACTAGGCAACCTATACACTGACGGGCAGTTTCTGTCACTGGAAGCACTCACTGTTAAACAGCCATACACAGCGATGCTAGGCTTTGTGTATTCTAGGCTCCGCGCGGCTGTTAAGGCGCTGTACCCTGAGTTCCAGAGAGAACCGATGGTGCTGAAAGCGCTGCAGTTGCTTCTGTCCACCGGAGATCGGAAGGGGTTAATCACTATATTATACAATGCATCACTTAGGGAAAACCTAGTGGCTAGTTCGGTAGCCTTAGATAGGTGGAATGGAGAGCTTGACGCCCCGTTGGTTTGTGAGGATTGGGTGGCATGTTGCGTACTTACTGGGCGCCTCACTGCAAACTGCAATCTCAGCATAATCCACTTCAAGTTTCTTCAACAAACGTACTATACGCCGGCATTGCTCCATAGATATACGGGCTGCGGATGGACTCCCGGTGTATGAGATGTGGTGATGCTACGGCCGATTTTATGCCTGGAGCTGAAGGCTTATTTCCCTGTATTGGGTCCGGGTGACAAAGATCCTGTCGCAAATGATAATGAAAGAAGTTGGGGGCACTCAACAGGTATGCTTGCTTGGACTTCTAAAATTAATCAAGCCATGCAACCGCAAACTAGTAGCTATTACTACGTTGTTGGCTAAGAGACTGGTGGCCAAAAATTGGGGTGGAAAAACAGTACCTACAGTTGCACGCTGGCTTAAGGACGTTGTATGTTGTAGAGAACAGCTGGACATTTATGCTGAAGAATTGCCGGTTTCCTCTAGACCCAAAGACATTTGGGTCCCTGTGACAACATTCTTCTTAGAACATTTGTGACATGATGTGAATGATTAAACAGGGACAGTGGACTAATATAGGTCGGTGGGGTGCTAGATAACTTTATCAGTAGATGCTGGGATGGGCAGCGCGCTCGAAGAAGTGGATGTTAATTACTAAAGTGTTGCAAGATGTGCTGTACTGCACGGGCTCTAGTTTACTTTATGTTGTTGTTTTCCTTTTGTATCTTACTGCTCTTTGCTGTCAAATGCATGTAAACTATGCAATAAACGGTATTAAAAAAACCCTTACTAAAAAAACATATAGTCTTTGAGATTGGATAAATCATCTTTGTTCTATTAAAATGTATTTACATTAGAAACAAGAGAGCTTTCTGTAAACGTGTGCACTAATGTTTTCACATTGGTATTCATAATGTAGTTCTTAGTCACACTTTTATTTGTGAATTCAAAGTTACTTTATATTTACTTTTTACTTAAGGTGCAACGTGAATCTAATGCTGAATTTATGTACTTACATGTGTCATTCGTTTGTAGTTGTATGTGCACAAACAACACATATTAATATGCACCATTGAATAAAATGCTTAAATTGACTTAAGTAGGCCTGTATTTCTTTCTACATAAAATATCATCTTTTCATTTCTGCTTGCATGTCTTTTTCTTGCAGGTACGTGCACATGGTTTGTTAGTTTGAGAATAGATGTAGCTAGCGACAGAGAGCCTGCAAAGAAAACATTGACAAAGAACACGGAGAGCCAGAGCCTTAATTGCAGTAATATATCGAAGTGTTACAAGTGACCAAGGACAATGTCATTCTCACGATTGGCCTGGGAGAGTCTGCTAATGTTGCAGCTCACAACGTGAGAATGGAAAGGGCAACGCAACACCTGATGGTGTGATCTAGGGGTGTTACCCAGAAGATTCTTGCGGTATTAACTAGTGTTCTCACAGGCTGATGTTGGCCACTTTTCCCTTAGGATTACCCCTTAGATTCTTTGCTGAGTGTGGCTTAGGCTAACACTTATTTCCTTATCCCTAGAAGACTCTTGACCGAACTTCTGAAATGCTGACACCTTCCCGCAATTTTCTTTTTTTATGAATTTCCCAGACTTTTGAGACACCTTTAGATTAATGACCTTTAAAAATGTTAGATTTTAAACTTGATGACTTTAGATATTACTCATGTTTAAGAGAGAATATCGAAGACTCTTCTCTGAGCACCAGATTCTACTGTTAATTATTTGCATTGCTGTGACTGAACTTGTTGTTTGACTTATACTGATGTGCCTGAAATTCTTTAGGAGGTTTGGCTATCCAGCTGTTATTTTGTACCTTTACAGCAGGGTATTGTGATTTATTTACAATAATCTAACTGCTAACTTGTAGTAAAACCTCTTCACTTTATTTACTGATTCTTGGTCCTTATTGTGTAACCAAATGGGTTACACTGTTAATTATATGTGTTTGACTAAGTGCTAACTCCCTTCACCTCTCACTCTCAAAAAAAGACCCATTGGATAAACCAATGGTAAGAGGTTGACCCAGAGCTGTATCAACTGGTAGCATTGTCGGATGGTTTTGCACTGAAGTGAGGGAGTTTTGGTGTTCCATTTAGAAACTGCCCAAACTCAGTCCAAATCCCTAAAGCCCGAAGTTCGTTCGGAGGATTGATGGAGTTCCAGCGGTTTTGGAGCGAGTTGTAACAGCGGATGTGTGAGTATTAATAGGGTTGCGCGTTGCAATTGCTTATGCTTATCTTGCTGTGTTTTGCTGTGATTGTGTGGTGTTCTGTCGAGATATTTTAAGTTGTTGTGTGAATGTGGCGCTTAACTCGGAGAAGTTGAAGTGGTTATTGGGTCTGACATGGCCTAAGATCCCGGGATTGTATTAAAAAGTGTAGAATACGCTGTATTGTAGTTGCCTGCTGTGCTGAGGTGCTAGTCGTGAGGCTTCATCAACACAATTGATATAGGGACTGTTAGAAATTGGAGTCTCTAGTTGGCAATGGTTTGCACCGTTGTCCAAGTAGGGACCCTTCTTCCTTATCAGGGTAAGGTACACAATCTCCACAATCTCCGTGTTCTTTGTCAATGTTTTCTTTGCAGGCTCTCTGTCGCTAGCTACATCTATTCTCAAACTAACAAACCATGTGCACGTACCTGCAAGGAAAAGACATGCAAGCAGAAATGGAAAGATGATATTTTATGTAGAAAGAAATACAGGCCTACTTAAGTCAATTTAAGCATTTTATTCAATGGTGCATATTAATATGTGTTGTTTGTGCACATACAACTACAAACGAATGACACATGTAAGTACATAAATTCAGCATTAGATTCACGTTGCACCTTAAGTAAAAAGTAAATATAAAGTAACTTTGAATTCACAAATAAAAGTGTGACTAAGAACTACATTATGAATACCAATGTGAAAACATTAGTGCACACGTTTACAGAAAGCTCTCTCGTTTCTAATGTAAATACATTTTAATAGAACAAAGATGATTTATCCAATCTCAAATACTATATTTCTTTTTAGTAAGGGTTTTTTTTATACCATTTATTGCATAGTTTACATGCATTTGACAGCAAATAGCAGTAAGATACAAAAGGAAAACAACAACATAAAGTAAACTAGAGACCGTGCAGTACAGCACATCTTGCAACACATTAGTAATTAACATCCACTTCTTCGAGCGCGCTGCCCATCCCAGCATCTACTGATAAAGTTATCTAGCACCCCACCGACCTATATTAGTCCACTGTCCCTGTTTAATCATTCACATCATGTCACAAATGTTCTAAGAAGAATGTTGTCACAGGGACCCAAATGTCTTTGGGTCTAGAGGAAACCGGCAATTCTTCAGCATAAATGTCCAGCTATTCTCTCCAAGGGTTCCATGGCCAACAGGAATAAGAGGGGGGAGAGTGGGCAACCCTGACATGTACCTCTCCGGATTTTGAAGGTGTCCGACAGAAACCTTCAAAACAGAACCTTTGCTAAGGAGCAGAGCTGGAGAAACTGAGGAGAAGTACTGCCCCTTTGCTGTGTGCTAACTGGGGTTGGCCTGCAGTGGCTGTTTCTGCCAAGGAAAGGACAAGGACTTTGTTGTGTGCTGTGTCCCCTGCTTGAGGAAGATCTCCAAGGGCTTGAACTAGAGCTCGCCTCCTGTTTTGAAGTCTCAGGGATACAAAGACTTCACCCCCAACTCCTCTGAACTCCCTTGCTGAGAGTTCTGACCTGCCAAGAGGTGCCTGCTGCTGTTCTGGGCCTCTGGAGGTTGTTCCTGCTGTTGGGAGCTGGAAAAGTAACGCAATGAGGAGAAGCGTGACGCATCTGCACCTGTTTCCGAAGCAGCGTTGAAGAAACCGACGCAGCACCTGCCCGCGGCTCGGGAAATCATCACACGCTACATCGAGTGCACCGATGTATGATGGCCGAGATCATCACACCGATTCCGACGCAGGCCCTACTGTGCGGCTGCAAGAACCAATACATCATGGGACCGCTGCTGAAGAAATCAACGCTGCCGCATCGAGAACCGACGCATCCCCGATCATCACGCATTGCACTGGGGCGCCAATTCGACATCAATGCTGGGGCCGAAAGTAAGAAACCAATGCATCACCTCCCCGCTCAGTGAGAAACTGACGCATCACCTCCCCTTCAGTAAGGAACCAACGCATCACCTACCCTGCGGCTGTTTTTGTCTATGATTTTGACACATCCAAGGTACTTTGTGTTGAAAGTGTCGCATCTGTAGTTTGCTATGGACAGAACTGTTTCTACCTTTTAAAAGTCATATTTTTATTACTGTATTGTGGATTTTTGTTGGTTTGGTCTTGTTTGGTTTAGAGAAAGATTACTTATTTTTTTAAAACTGGTGTGGTGTCCATTTGTAGTGTTTTCACTGGATTACTGTATGTGTGCCCCGGCACTGGGAATGCCTGATCACAATAAAAAACATTTTTAAAAAGTGTTTTACTTTGTTTTGCTGTGAGAGAGAGGGCTGCGATCTCTCAGTGCTTACTCAGATGCACAGGAATGCTCGCAGACCCGTTGCTTATTTTTCAGCTCCACTTGACCCAGTAGTCGCTACTTTGCCAGCTGTCTCAAAGCCATGGCCTCCACAGGTGTCAGCATTGGGTAGTGTGAGAGCATTGTTATGGGCCATCCTCTAACAGTTTTAGTCCCCCACTCTGTGGAAATATTGTTAAACCACACCAGAACCCAGTATCTAACCAACAGCCGTTAGACCAAGAAAGAACAGACCATACTTGCGGCAGATAATATAACCCTCCAGAGATATACCACGTTAAATCCTGCCAATCTACTGCCTGCTCCTGTAAATGATGCTATCAATAGTGAAGTTGAGCGTGACTGTCTCGATGTTACTGAACTGTGCACCAAACCAAGCCCTGACATACAAGATATGCCACTACCTGAATCAGATTATGTAAAGTTTGTTGATGGTTCCTGTTCACAAGACCATGAAGGAAGCCTGAGAGCTGCCTACGCAGTTTGTACTGTCTTAGGTGTGATCGAAGCCTCCTGGCTTCAAGGAGTGTTTTCTGCACAAGTGGCTGAATTGATCGCGCTAACCAGAGCATGCTGTGTTTTAGTTCAGCTTAAAGTGACCATTTTCACTAATAGTCAGTATGGCGTTGGTATCGCCCATCACTTTGGACAGTTATGGTCACAACGGGGATTTATGACTTTTCCAGGGTCGCCGATTAGTAATGGAGAAAGTATGCATAACTTGTTGAAGGCACTACAGCTACCTGCCCAGATCGCGGTTGTGAAATGTTCTGGACAACGCAGAGGAGATGTTTTTTTAAATTTCAAAATAGTCTTTATTAGGTTTTATGCATACAGGAAATACAGGACAGAAGATACATGTAGAGCAATCCACCCAAGGGGTGATACCAATAATCTGAGTGAAAGGCAACAGTATAGTTCATACACAATAAGATTTACTTATCAGAGGGTAGAAGGTATGGGTGTATTGGCAAGAGGTTCTGTTGATTAGTGTTGATTTGGTGAATGAGTTGGGTTGGTTGCTGAGAGAGGTATGTACATTGTCTTATTTTGTGTGGCGATGGGTATAGATTGAAGGAAAATAGAGAGGCAGAAGAAGAATTGTCAGAAGTTGTCAGGGATAAGGGGTAAGGCACTGGGGGTAGGAAGGGAGGAGTATAGGAGATAAGAGGACGGGTAAGGGTGGGGTGTCCCCTAATTCAGGTGTTAGGGACAGTTTGATTTATAATTGTCCAGTTTGGTCCAGATTTTCCCCATAATCTGTGGTGAGGACTTAATGTATTCAGTGAGTTAATTGCGCCTCTTGTAAAGTGGCTCCATTCCCACCAGGTGTGGGAGGACAATTTGGATGAGTCTTTCCACTCTGAGAGGATGACCTTGAAACCGCTTGTAACTAGTATATCTCATAAGATTTGTTTGTCGTTGTTTAGTGTTTGTTATACATCTGGTGGAAAAATACCTTAGGTGTAATGGCCGCTAAGCCCAGAGTCAAATTTATGTGAAGAAGTTGTGAGTTTTCACTGATATCCTTCCAGAACGTTTTAGTGAAGGAACATTCCCAAAGCATGTGTCTCAAGTCACCTGTTTCCTTCTCACAACTCCAGCAGGTGTCCGAGGAGCGAAGGCTTAGTTTATAAATTTTGGCTTGGGTCCAGTGGGACATATTGGCAATCCAGTAGCGACATTGTGCCAGTGAGGGGGTTAGTTTGTTGGTGGTAAGGTTTTCCCATATGGACAACCAGTCTGGTATTGTCACTTGGGAGTCACTAGGGTCGGCCAGTAGGGTTTCCCATTTAGCCTGGATGGATTTGGTTAGCGCGGACTTAGTGGGGGAAAGGAGAGCGTTAATTTGGATGCCAGCTGACCCCCTTTGTTGTGGGTAATTAGGGTCTTGGGTAGGTCTGGATAAGTTGGTGGTTTACGTCTGGAGATGAGTGATTAGATTTTTAAGAAGTGAAAGAAGTCCATATCATCGAGGTCAAACTCTGTTTTGAGCTTGGCGAAGGGTATGGGTTCTGAGGGGGTGCCATTGTCACTTACCGATAGTATGCCCTTTTGCACCCATTTCTTAACGAATAGCGTTCCACCTTCTACTTTCAAGTTTTCATTGTGCCATAAGGAGGCTAAGTGCGAGTGGTGCATTTTGTTGGGTAATAACGCAAAGGAGATGATTATGTAAGTGTGGGCAACAGGTACGCTGAAGAGATCGCCAGATATTGTGCCTCAAATGCTTGTACTTTCAATAGTGAATATCAAAATGATGGAACAGATGAGACCAATTACAACCTCTTGCTAACCACAACTGATACATGGGAGAAAGTTAAGAAACGTCAGCAGGAAGTGTCAGAAGCAGAACAACAAGGCTGGGTTAGAGCAGGTTGCATCAAGAGAGATGAAGATGACATTTGGGTTTCAGGAGATGGAAGACTTGTGTTGCCAGACAGCTTTTTATCCCCAATGGCGAGACACTATCATGGACCTGCTCCTGTGGGTAGAGATGCTATGGTGCCTTTGTTTCGGCAGACAGTGGCACTGAGTCACATGGGGAGATCAGGAGGTCCCTTCAATACTATGCAATTGGACTTTATCGAGATGTCTGTGTTCAATGGTAATTGTGTGCATATTCTCTATTCTCTTGTTGGATTAAAGCTTACCCGACCAGTAGAAATGACAGTCTCACAGTAGCTAAGTTGTTGAGGGAGTTAATTCAGAGAATCGGGTTCCTGACTTCTCTGGAATCAGACTGAGGAACTCATTTTAATAATGAAATCCTGAAGATGTGTGCCGCATTGCAAGTAGAGCAGAGGCTATATTGCAGTTACTGACCTGAGGCTTCAGACATCGTGGAGCAAGTCAATGGGACGCTGAAATCCAGACTTGCTGAGGTGTGTGCTTCGACATCTCTGAAGTGGCCTGATGAGTTGCCCCTTTGTGTTGATGAGTCTTCACAGTACTCCCGATAGGAGGGCCGGATTATCTTCCCATGAGATAATCATGGGCAGAGCCATGAGATTGCCAGTTGTGCCTGCAAATGCGCTTGTGAACATTACAGATGACATGGTTCTTGATTACTGCAAAGGACTGGCTGAAGATGTGCATTCTGTGTTTCTCAAAATCAAAGGGGGGTAGGAAGAGCAAAATGTTTTAACGAGGTCCTAAACCCAAGCTCCTCTCTGGGGAATATACAACGGATCTCAAGATAGGGTTAGTTCCTCCTTAGCCAAAGGTGGTCACTGAAGGTTGACCCTTGTGGCTGATAGCCCTGTCGTAGGAAGACCTGAAGGTCAGATCTTGGAGCCCTCACACACCTAGTAGGGTGTCATGCTTCATCATTGAAATGTCCCTCATAATGACTGGGACCCTCCGCCTTTCCTAAGGAGCATTATCCTGCCTCTTTCGAGGTGGAACAATAAGCCAGCATTCCTGAAGGGACAAGCCGGTCAACTTCGTTGGGTCATCCCCTATTAGAGGGAGACCGAAAGCCCCAGACAGGGGCATACCTCACTTACCTCTGGTCCTGACGAAGTGCCGCCCGAACCTAGGGCCTTTAAGGCACAAAACATGTTGACCATTTCACATTAGAAGCTATCCTGGTATTTGAAGACCACATGATAGCACCACTGTTTTTAGTTAGACCTGGTATCTACTCTCTATAAAACTTCTCTCTATGGATACCAGAGCCTATTTTAGCCACCACTCACATATTCCACTAGTTACACTGTTAGGTAGCCCCCTCACATGCACTCATCTTTATGGCCACCTCAGATCAAAAAGATCTCCGACAAAGAGCCCCCAGGCCCATCAGGCATTGTAGTGCCGGCCTGACGAGGAGCGCCCAATGATGAAGCATGACACCCTAACGGGTGTGTGAGGGCTCAAAGATCTGACCTTCGGGCATTCTGTGCTTCACCAGGTTGGAGAGGCTACAGCCCCACCTCATCAAGAGCAGTCCCGGCGACTGGGTTATGGTGAAGAAACATGTGCGCAAAACGTGTTTGGAGCGTCAGTAGCGAGGACCATACCAAGTTATCTTGGTCACTGCAACAGCTGTGAAGTGCGGAGGTCTCCCCAACTGGGTGCACGCTGCGCATACTCGCTGAGTGCCAGTGGTTACAGTGAGACAAAGGGAGCAGATTAATCAAGCTGTTCGGGACCAGCAAGAGTCTGGGAGGGCACATGTTTGGGGTCTGAATGTGTCAACAGAGAACAGTGGCCAAGAGGACGAGAGGGAAGAAGACAAAGTTTGCCTTAAGTACATGTGCCACACACTATCCCAGAAGATACTGAGGAATCTGGCCTAAGTGGCAGTGATGATGAAGGGCCAGTAGTAAGGATCCAAGAGAGCAAGGGTACACTGTTGGAGCTATTTTTCACCTGACTGGACATACCTTGCAATGAATGCCCAAGAGAAAGAGTTTTGGTACTTGGAGAGTCAAAGTGCAAATCCAGCTGAACCTTTGTGAATACATAATTGTGGCTGAACTGTGTTTTGACTTTACTTTGCCATAGAACGGACTGACTCAAATTGTCCTTAATTTGATTTTTTAGATTTAACTTTGAAATGTGATTGACTTTGCTAAAGAATTAAGAAGAGTATCTAGGCCAGAGTCTGCTGAAGGAGCGTAAGGTTGTCATTTAGAAGAACACAGAGTAGGGCTAAGGAAGGCAAACGAAGACCTTGTGAGTACTATAATTGCATTTTGATTGCCTGGATATTGTTTGCTATTTGCACAGTTGGAAACTAACGGAAAGGACTTTTGCTGCTGCTACTTTTCACATACACGGTCTGAGTTCAGAAAAGTTATGAGACCTAATAATAATAATAACATAAATAGACATAGGTACATAATAGCAGGTGTGTTGATAACTGTAACTGCAGTACTAATTTTGTATCACATACCATCACATTCCTCTGCCTTATGTTACTTGTAGTTTGTTAATGGTCATTTTCAGTATGATTTTACAAATTATGATTTGATATTTTCAGAAGTTCCCATACTTAAGCATTTAAATTGTCACCCTGAAACTAAAAATATAGAGAGAGCTGAAGGATTATTCAACTCTACTATGACAGCAGACACTGTTTACTCTCACCAAAACAATTTGACCTGTATCTCAAATAATGTAGAGAAGAGCTTTATAAATTCAGTTAACAGCAGAAGGAGAGGAATGGAATCTAAATCAAAGAAAGTTAAAATTGGATATCAGTGGGATAAAGAAGAGATTGAACATCAAGTAGCAGGGAATCAAACTGAATTACATTTAGATTCGAGACACAAAGGGAAATTATACATATCTAGAGGAAAGTCCACAACTGACACATACTTTGTGGGAAAGAGCAAGTGTGAACACACATTTGAAACTAAAAGACATTGGGAATCATTATTAGAAGGGAAAGATCCTACGATTCCAGGAGTTTATTATGTTTATGGAGCATATGCATATTTTAAATTGCCAAAAGAATGGAATGGTATATGTTGTTTAGGAGTAGTTTTTCCAAAGATTTATCATTTGGGCCATTTTGATAATCCTGTGTGGGAACAGAAGTCTAGACCCAAAAGAGGAACTAGTGCTGGAAAAGTAATAGGAGATATTTTTGGTGCAATTATTCCATCTATAGGTGCGATTTTGAATGACATAAAAATTAGAGAATTGTCCACAATTGTAGATAAGTTGTCTACCAATACAGCAAGTGCTTTATTAGTTGTAGATAATGAAATGGTAGCTGTGAGATCCATGGTTTTGCAAACCGTCTTGCGTTAGACATCCTTCTCGGAAAGGAGGGCGGAGTCTGTCAAATGTCAAAGGTTCAACAATGTTTTACTTACATCCCTGACAAAAGTAAGGACTTGAAGAAGTTTATCAAAAACATCACTGACTTGAAGAGAGATTTGTAAGAGTTAGCAGCAACAGGTGCTTGGGAAGCAGTTGGAAATTGATTTTCTGCTATAGGTAGATGGTTTGGAAACCTAGGGAGTGGAATTGTTGGAAGTATCTTAAAGCCCCTTGTGATAATTGCTCTTTGTGGATTATTCCTGTTTGCAGACTATAAGGGATATAAACGGACACAAGCAAAGAAGGGAACAAAGAGAAAACGAGCAGACATAGAACTAGAAGACAGACATAGGAGATACTATGATGACATGAAACGTGAAAGAGTCCAGATGAAAATTAATGAAACCCATGAGGTTTTAAGTGGTCCATCTGATAAGAGATTGATATCTTTTTGTGATGGCTTGATTCGCCATCAGAGGGAGAAGTGGAGTAGCGTAATTTTGGCTCCACCATCACGTCATAAATACACAATATATATGTGTACATAGCACTAAATACTTGTGTGTACTAACGTTATTGATATAAAGTGTTGCACTTGAATCCAGTACTGAAGGGCATTCACTTTAAAACTGGAAAATCATATACACCGTGTGCCTTAACCTTATTAAAATGAAATATAGTCTTTAGAGAATGGATAAATCATCCTTGTTCTATTAAAATGTATTCACATTAGAAATGAGAGAGCTTTATGTAAACGTGTGCACTAATGTTTTCGCATTGGTATTCATAATGTAGTTCTTAGTCACACTTTTATTCTTTCATTCAAAGTTACTTTATATTTACTTAAGGTGCAACGTGAATCTAATGCTGAATTTATGTACTTGCATGTGCACAATTGAATAAAATGCTTAAATTTACTTAAGTAGGTTGGTATTTCTTTCTACATAAAATATAGTTATTCCATTTCTGCTTGCGCGTTTTTTCCTTGCAGGTACGTTCACATGGTTTGTTAGTTTGAGAATAGATGTAACTCTGTACTAGCGATAGAGAGCCTGAGAAGAAGACCAGGACGAAGAACATGGAGAGCCAGAGCGTTAATTGCAGTAATATATCGAAGTTTCGCAGGTGACCAAGGATGATGTCGTTCTCAGATTGGCCTTGGAGAGTCTGCTAATGTTGCAGCTCACAACGTGAGAATGGAAAGGACAATGGCACCCCTGATGGTGTGATCTAGGGGTGTTACCCAGAAGATTCTTGTGATATTAACAAGGGTTCTCACTGGTTCATGTTCGCCACTTTTAACTTGGACTATGAGAGTTACAGACCTCTAAGCTTACCCCTTTGATTCTTTGCTGACTATGGCTTAGGCTAACACTTAAATCCTTATCCCTATAAGACTCTTGACTGAGCTTCTGAAATATTTACACCTTCCCGCATGCTCCCACAATTTTCTCTTTTTCTGAATTTCCCCGACTTTTAAGACTCCTTTAGATTAATAACCTTTAAAAATGTTCGATTCTAAACTAGATAACTTTAGATATTACTCATGTTTAAAAGAAAAGACCAAAGACTCTTCTCTGAGCTGTGACTGAACTTCTTGTTTGTCTTATACTGATGTGCCTGAACTTCTTTAGGAGGTTTGGCTATCCAGCTGTTATTCTGTACCTTTACAGCATGGTATTTCATTTTATCACAATAACCTAAATTGTAATAAAACGTCGACTTTATTCACTGATTCCTGGTCCTTATTGCGTAGCCAGATGGGTTACACTGTTATTTGTATGTGTTTGACCAAGTGCTAACTCCCTTTACCTCTCATTCGCAAAAAAAAAAACATTGGATAACCAATGGTAAGAGGTTGGCCCAGAGTTGGATCACTATCTGGGACAACTAATAAATGTTACAAAATCTCCTCTTTGTTATTACAATCCCTATATGACCCTCATGACATGTGTGAATGATTTTATTCCACAGACCCAATGGAGGAATAACATTTCTAATATGCATCAAAAATTGGCCTTCTTTCCCCAGTTCATCACATACCTCCAAAACACCCACTCGGTAATACTCAACAACTCCTTCTTTGATCGACCATCTTCAACAAACCATTTACCTTCTACAAAATTATACAATTGTTGTATTTCTCCAACCATTCATCTTTCGGCACAGTCAACCCTGAATGCTCAGTCACATTAAGTACTCTTGCCATTCTAAATTCATTCCATTCAACAGAGTCACATGATTTCAGTGCCACAGGCAATGTTTTCTCTAATTTATTTCCTCTGTGTGCAGCAGTGAAGGGCCTCTGTGCACTGCAGTCAGTGCTGTGTGCTCTGAAGACTTGTGAAACTTCACTAGGTAAGTAAGCATGGTGCACAATCTTCTAAAATTAGTCATGTTCACTCCGATGAAGGTTTCTATGAAAATCAGTGCAAAATGGTTCACTTTGATTCAGTTTATCAACATGTAAAAGTAACTTTTGGGGCAAATTATTTAATGTTATTGCATAGCAAACCAAAATGGTCATATTAACACCTTGTACTTTGTGCTCACTCTGGGAACATTGAAAACGTACACTCTGAGGCTACCACAAATCTGTTCTTTTGTCTGGCTTCATCCTGTTTTTTTTCCTTCAGAAAAAAATCCGAAAAGCAAACAATGATAGTACATAGCTGACTGCTTGATTTATTAGGGCATAGAAAAGTTCTATGTGCCCTAGCCATGGTAAGGCCTGGTAACCATGGTAACATTCTTTATTCAGATATCCTATCCAACTGATCGGCGTCTCTTCCTGTCCTTGCTCTCCATTCCTTCGGGATACCTACAATTTTGGGGGTAGCGATTCCTTAGGACGTCACACAGAGGCTCTAAGGCCCTACATCTTTCATCATGTTTCTGCATGCTAGTTTGAAGCACACTTTAGTGCCTTTCAAAGCTCTTTCTGACAGAAGCAAACTTTCCTCTATTTCTGCATGTGCAGCTAGTGACGATTTGTGCATGCACTTTCCTCCATCATGTGCAAAACTGAGTCACATCTTATGTCACTATGTCAGTGAGCTATCCCTTTCTGAATAGGCTATGTATGGTCTTGGGGAAATATAATAGGCATTCTCAGCCATTTTGCTTCTACTTTGTGCAAAATAAGAACATTTTAAAGCATTTTTTATCTAACCGCTAAATCAAAACACATTTTGTAGACAAGTAGCTTGGCACACTGTATAACAGCACACCGTTCTAACAGGTGTGCCTTTCTGATTCTCAAACATTTTTTAGGTCTCCATCCCAACAATAAAATTATTTTTTTGCAAAAACGATCACGTTCCACTATGGCGTGCAGCACACCTGAAAAGCAGAAAAAAATGCACAACACAAAACTAAGTAGGAAAGTATATTGTTTTAGAGTGCACACTATGAACTGAATCATCACCTGTAGGCACTTGAGTATCATGTCCTCCGTGGAAGTACTAGAGACAAATTTGATTAAAGGAGACTAGTAGAGCAAATTCACATAATGGACTTGGCTAACTCTTATGTATTGCATGGGGATGTGTATTGCCTTCTGGAAGAGGGATTTAGGAAAAGAACCATAACTTGGTGCAGAACTATCGTGTCTGTCTGAACTTAACAGTTTTCTTGGTTAAAAATAATTTACTTATGAGTGCAAATTGTGTTGCTGAGTGTCTCGTACATGAATATAACTGAAACAGCCACAGAAAATATGAACATTAAAGTACCGGTAAACTTTATAGGAAGCGAGAACAGCAAAACAGGACTGGCCTTTTAGGATCTGTGAACTGTGGAAGGAGAGAAGAGTAAAGAATAACTGTCTTGGGCAGGACTGGTAAAGACTGGAAGAGGAGAAGAGTGAAGCAGAATTGAACGGGACAAGACTACAAAACTCAGTGGAAGGAGAGAAGAGTGAAGCAGAATTGAATGGGACAACACTAGAAAACTCAGTGGAAGGGGAGAAGAGTGAAGCAGAATTGAACGGGACAAGACTACAAAACTCAGTGGAAGGAGAAAAGAGTGAAGCAGAATTGAATGGGACAACACTAGAAAACTTAGTGGAAGGGGAGAAGAGTGAAGCAGAACTGGCCTGGTTTGGACGTATTCATTCAATGGCTGAAAATAGATAAGAGAAGCAGGACTGCCTCCTCCTCGCTTTTACCCTTCCCACCATTTGTTCCCCCCCCCCCATGCCTTCTCCGTTTATCATTCAAATTTTATATAGTGCTACATACCACAGTTCTAAGCACTGAAAATAAGAGATATTATTTCCTAGTTTATGGTACGCCTATTGCCTTTATGTGGCGGCTCTCTTATAGAAGCCACTGCTCCCAACTTCATCGCCTGCACTGAAGCCAAAACAGTCTTGCGTGAATGTCTCTTCCCCTGCATTGCAGCTTTTGGCTCGCATGTGGACCAACACAGGTGTTAGAGGGCTGCAAGCGATGTGAGAGGGGGCATTTTTGGATAGGCTGAGCAGTCTGGCTAACTCCAAGAAGCAGTCAAAATATGAATTGTCCCTCATTCTCTTGATAGAGCGCTGATAGCACTCTATTTGTATGAGTGCACTATACTCATGGTTTAAACGCACTCACATGTATTCGTATTGGTTGCAATGTTTTACGACTATTAAGAAACATTATTTGAAGCATCTAATGTTGAAAAGTAGTAAACGCATTTAAGTAGAACTTTGTATGTATTATGATTCCTTCATGCATAATGTGTAGGACGATATTATATTATGTACCGTAATTGTGGTTAGTTTAAGTTTCTGAAATACAGGCCCAAAGTAAATGTTTCAGTTCTCCTTGCTCTCGAGAAATAAAGAATTAAATGATTGTTGTGTTCAAGGTTAGAATGTTCTCATCCTACTGCAGGTGAAAGAAACACATCGTTATTTTCAGAGTTAAGGAGAAACCCGGAATGTCTTTGAAGATGGCTGGGAAGCGAGAAGTGAGGATCTTGCGTATCTGGCCTGACTGGGAGCCAAGGCCACTGGAAGAAGATACTATTAATTAAAATTTGTTTCATGAAAGAAAAGCTACTGCTTAGAGGTGCGATGGAAACTTTTAAGACGAATGACGTAGGTGGGAAAAATCCCATCTTTTGTGTGATGCGCAGGGACAGAGAGTCCAGACTCGGAGAAGAAGGAGCATCTTAGACCGAGCTCCATAGCCTTAAGCTAAACGACCCATTTGACGTGAGTACTTCTTAGGAAGTCACACGTGCTGACCCCATTGGGGAACGATAGAAGAGAGACAGGAAGGGCCCACATACAGAGTAGTGTAGGGAAAGATTTTGATTTCTTTCAATGAGTCGAGAGCTGAATATTGCATCTATTTTGTGTTGCATTGTGATTTTGGAATTTATCATCATTTGTCTTTTGGGCCGCATTACTTATATCAGAAAAATCGGCTCTGTATTAATTTTCCTGTACCTTTATACTTTGCTATTGAGATGTATTTACATCCAATTGTTTTTGGCCTTATAATAAATATTCAAACTGCACTTCGGAGTCAGTGATCTTTTCAGGCATGTCGATTTTGTTAATATCTGTTTGAGTTGTTTTCCTCCCCTCGACCACTTTAGGTAAATAAAAGATCGATCGCTTACGCTATACTTAGTAGGAAACTTAGGGGTGCAAGTTAGCGTAATCAAATGGTAGCAGAGGATGGTTTACCTGTAAAATGGTTTAACTCTAAGGTGAGGGGAGTACTTAGGAGTAGGGTCGAAAGGTCGGAAGGTCGGAGAGCCCTGAAGTGGAGCGGAGGAGACCGGAGACTGGCGGACGTTTACGGTGCGGCGGAAACAGTGGTGGCGTGAGTATGAAAGGCATTGTGGTGTTAGATTGCGGTAATGAGTAAGTGGGTGATGTCTTGCGGAGTTGGGGTGTATGTTGAGTGAATGTGGTTTTTGGTTTAAGTTTTGGTAAGCGGACTCAAGAGAAGTCCAAGATCCCGGGATAGTTTTGTATTGTAATTGTCTGTTCAAATGTGGGTGTTGTGAAGCGCTATCAACGATCCACTTGTGTTAGGGACCTTTGTGTGAATGAAGAATAGGTCGGGGTAGAAAGCCTCAGGTACCGGGGGTGGACTATGGCGATTGAGTGACCAACGCAGGCCGGGGGTCACTACGGTTGAATGTTCTTGTGAGAGTGTTCTATCGATCTTTAGTGACAGACAATTATTTGTTTATGTAACTGTAAGTTATTGTAATTGTGTAGGAACAGTTACTTGGTTGAATAACTGTTGGTTATACAGTTACTTGTGGTACGAATGTGTATATGAGAGTTTGCGGTGAAATTGTAAAGGCGGGTGAGCCGCTGCAAGGAGTGAGAAGTGACGTCAGGGTGCGCCGCGCTGTGATAGGTTGGTTGGTGTAACGCCGCGCTGGGATTGGTGGAAGTGCATTAGCAGTGGAACAGCGTAACTTTGGAGCTTGCAATTGATCGATTTCAAAATGAGATGTTTTAGGGTATTGCGAGATTTGTGTAGAGGTGACACAGGGGTAGTGACTCGGGTAGGGGACCAAGCCCCGCCAGAGGACACACCGGCACATTACATGGCAACGAATGTAGGACTTCATACTATCGTGTGGCTTCAGAATTGGCATAAAATTACAGAGAAAGAGGGTGAATTGGCTTTCCCTCGTTATGGGTTTTTCGTATGGGGGTGCTGACCCAGCTGAGGGGCGTGAGGAATGCGTTGAAACCGCCGCCTAGACCCACACAATTTGAGGCATTAGATGCATGGATGAGAGCAGCTCTAGTAAAAAAGAGAGAGGCTTCACATGGAAGAATGAGAAAAGCAATGAAGGCATATCATGATGCTAGATGGGATGCTCAGTTGAAGAGATGGAGAGTAGATACCATAGAGGGAGAACGCTTATACCCACTTCTTACAGTAGGAGAGGGGGCTGAAGGAAAAACGAAGACAGAGGAGGACAGTGATACAGATGACAGCTTTCTCGACAGATTGCTAGCGGACCGTCCTCCACCTTGCGAGTCTAGATTAGAGACAGAGAGGGTGCGCCCATCAGAAGAGCAGTTAGGTGCAGAACAACTGAATTCAGGGAAACCAATGGCAGGAGTAAGAGGCAAGATTACCATGGTACGCATTCCGGGAGGGTCTGGAGGATGAAGGTATTCAAACACTGATCCGGAACCACCTGTAGGAAATATGCAGTTGCCAGATGCTTTGTCTGTACCAGTCACAATAGGGCCAGTGGTTCCGATATATACTCCTAGAGAAAGAACCGATGACAGTCATCAGCATATAAGTGAAGGGGAAGAGAAAATTTCTGGAGGGAGCCTCGCAATGAGTGGGACAGGTTTCTGTCGACTACCAGTAGAGTCTAGTACTCCACTGCCAGCTACAGCTGATCCATCACGAATGGATAGTGGGGCAGAACGAGGACGGACGGGTGCTCTAGCGAATTCTAGGTCTGACCTTCGAATGTGGTTTCAACCAGTGAGAGAGTCAATGATGCCGAGGGAAGAGATAGGCAGGAGACAAGAAGCGCCTAAAGTACTGTTTGGGCCACAGGTGATTTGTGCAGGTGACCACTGGAGAAGTCGAAGTTGTGAAAGAGAGAGACACCCTGATGCAAAGACAGAAGAGGGTGCAGTTCCTAGGAGAACCCAAAGTTGTGACAGGGAAGATACACAAAACGAGGAAATTCAAAAAGTGTTAAAAAGCGCAATAAAGGTGCCAATGTTAGATGTGGTACGATTAAAGGCAGAGCTAGATGAGGTGATTGAAGGTAATCTACCCCTGATCAAAATTGATACGTATGGCTCAAGTGAACTACTGTTCGTAGCAAAGGACATGACAAGAAAGGCCAAACGAGCTTATGATGCATTGTTGCTGTTGGCACAAAGGTATGAGGTTGATTTGTCAAAGACCAAGCTGACACAGGGTTCGTGCAGATTAAATTACACAGATAAGGATTTGGAAGAGAAGCGAACGAGCGGATTGAAAGCACAAATTAGAGAACTAGTGATGGGAATGCGGACATAGAAAGATTTAGATAAATGGAAAGATAAATGGGCCAAAAAGAAAAGCTTCCAGACTGGAATAGGGAACACTCCGCCTCCGGGTGGAGGGATGGGAGCTGCAGGAAATTTCCCCCTTAGGGAGGTACAGAATGGAGGGTATGTACATGTGCCATGGAGCAGGGGTGATTTAGCCGCATTTACGAATGATTTTCCTCGGCTAAGGGAAAAACCTGCGGAGTGGTACAAGCAAATAGACAGGTTTGTTAAGATTTCGAAGGTATTGTGGATTTATTTGAACACCTTGTTTGATATAGTAGTGCCAGCGGATTTGTGGGCAGCGTGTAAGATTGCCATTGAGTGGCCTACTGTAGAGCCAGCTAGAGATTCATTGACTCATGGTCCTTCACCTGATGTAATGAGAAAATACGAGCAAGTGATTACATGGTTGCAATCGAAGGTAGCTCCTCAAACTGTTGATTGGTTGAAGATTGATCGCACCACTCAAGACTCCAAAGAATCAGTACATGATTATTACGAACGATTGTTGTTGGCTCTTAAGCAGCATAGTGGATTAGATACAATTGAACAGAAAGATATGGGACAGTTTGTCTCGAAGTTTGTTTTGGGACTGAAATCCGACATTAGCCTGATGATACAGCAGCACTTGATATGTTGGCAGAATAAGTCGGTGGACGAGATTCTGCGCTATGCTAAGTATTGTAGTGATCAAGTGGAATCGACAGAAGAAATTAAAGGATAAGTTGATGTTGGTGCAGTTGAGAAACGCTGATACGACGCAGGGGTTTGGAGGAGGTCAAGGTAGAGGCAGAGGAGGTGGAAGAGGAATGGGACAACAGATGGTGACCCAACCTGGTCAGGGTAGAGGAAGAGGAATGGATTCAGGTGCAAGTGACTGGGTGGCTCAACAGAAAAGAGTCACTGCCTGCCATTATTGTCACAAAATCGGGCATTGGAAGCGCGAGTGTAGATCAAATCCAGCAAATCAGATACAGATGGAAGGAGAGGGATAGCTGACCGAGGCTGTCAATACTGTGACAAGACCCAGGTCTATGTATGGAGGAGGATATGAGCCGCAAGTGCAAATACCTCAACCTCCTAGGATACCCATGCATAATCAGTTATACCATCAGATGCCTTACTTTGAAATTCAAGATCGATTTGATAAAAATCAAGACTCACAGGAGTGCCAGAGGGGGGTGCAGGAGGAATGCACCTTAGATGCAATCTTAGAAGTAGATCAGAGTGGACCATTTGTGGATGCAGATGTGAATGGATATCCTGTTACTTTCTTATTAGACACTGGAGCTGCTCGCTCCACAGTGAGAACTGAAGTAGTCCCAAATTTAACTCTTTCGGGACGATCGATTCAAGTAGTGGGGGTTAGTAATCAGAAAATGACTAATCCATTTACAGACGAATTACCCGTGAGAATAGGACCATTCCGGGATAGACATCAATTTGTAGTGTGCAATTCAAGTCCGGTCTGTCTTTTGGGACGAGACCTTCTGTGCAAGCTCAATTGTACTATATCATGCACTCCAAGAGGTGTAGAATTGCAAACATATGATGATGATGCTGATTTCAAAATGGCTAACATGAGTCTGTGTGCAGAAATGTTTGTGGTGCTCACAAAAGCAGAATTGCCACATGACTTGAGAGACTCAGTTGATCCGAAAGTGTGGGATTTTACGGGTGAAGATGTAGGTCTGATGAGAGGGGTTGAGCCAGTTAAGATACAGGTCAAACCTAATGCTGAATTCCCACGAGCGCCACAATATAAGTTGACTCCAGAAACTGTGGCTGGCATAAGACCTGTGATTGAGACTATGATTGCCCAAGGCATTCTGAAGGCGATACGAGGTAGTCCCTGTAATTCACCTATCATGGGACTGCAAAAGCCAAGTGGCAAGTACAGAATAGTGCAAGATCTGCGTCGGGTTAATGAAATTGTGATCCCATGTTGTCCTGTGGTACCGAATCCAGCTGTTATTCTATTCCAGATACCATGCAAAGCAGAATGGTTTACAGTGATAGATTTGTGTCATGCATTCTTCTCTATACCATTGCATGAAGAAAGTCAGTTTTTATTTGCATTTAGGATGGATGATCGTGTATTAACATGGAAAAGAATCCCTCAGGGGTATACAGAAAGCCCCTCCATTTTTAGTCAATGTCGGAAAAGGAATCTTGAAGGACTGGTGATGGCCCACAACTCAGTCTTAGTGCAATATATAGACAACCTTTTGGTCGCCTCAGAGACTGAGGATGCTTGCAGGATTGACACTGTGGCGTTACTGAATCATTTGGCAGAGAATGGACACAAGGTGTCTCCAAACAAATTGCAGTATTGTTTGTCTGAAGTTCAGTACCTAGGTCACCGGATTGAGAAAGGAAAACGAAGGGTGTCACCAGATCGCATAGAGGCGATTCTGCAAATGGGGACTCCGAAAACACAAAAAGAAGTCTGCATGTTTTTGGGAATGGTCGGCTATTGTCGACAATGGATCCCAAATTTTTCCTTGCAAGCAAAGCCTCTGTTGAAACTGACTCGAAAGGATGTTAGTGATCCGGTACCATGGGATGACGAGTGCTTGAAAGCCTTCCGTGAGCTGAAGGAAAGTATCTGTCGTGCTCCAGCTCTCGGAATGCCGGATTATGACAAGGCGTTTTCGCTCTTTTGCTGTGAAAAGGAGGGATGTGCGTTAGCAGTCCTAGTGCAGACACATGGGGGTGCCCGTAGACCAGTGGCCCACTTCTCAGCTACATTAGATCCTGTAGCTTCTGCGTTGCCCGGATGTCTGAAATCCGTTGCTGCAACTGGTGTCAGCATTGAAAGATGCGAAAGCATAGTGATGGGTTATCCGCTCATTGTTTATGTGCCCCATTCAGTAGAACTATTGATGACGCGGACGAAAACACAGTATTTAACCAACAACAGACTTACCAAGTATGAGCAGGTTATCTTGGCTGCTGATAATGTTACCCTGAGACGTTGTACCACTCTGAACCCTGCTACATTGTTACCTATTCCGCAAGAGGAAGGAAGTGAGGATTGTGAAGAACATGACTGCCTAGATGTTACTGACCTATCCACCAAACCCAGACCTGACATTGTCGATGAACCTTTGCCCCAATCTGATTTGATCCTTTTTGTTGATGGTTCATGCATAAGAGACAATGAAGGGTATTTGAGAGCAGCGTTTGCTGTGTGCACCATCATGGGAGTAGTAGAAGCTGCCTGTTTAAATAGAGTATTCTCTGCTCAGGTGGCCGAAATTGTCGCTTTGACACGTGCCTGTATCATTGCAGCTGATATGCGAGTGACTGTGTATACTGACAGTCAATATGGATTTGGTGTGGTTCATGATTTTGGGCAGTTGTGGTCACAGAGGGGGTTTCTAACGTCCTCAGGGTCACCTATACGTAATGGCGAGTATGTGCGCCAACTATTGGAAGCTCTGCAAAAGCCTAAAGAGATAGCAGTTGTTAAATGTGCAGCTCATGGAAAGGGAGAAGACTTGGTCACTAAGGGCAACAATTACGCAGATGAAGTAGCACGATTCTGCGCTGAACATGTTTGTATTTTCAATGGAGAATATATAGGCGAGAGCACAGAAGAGACCGAGCTCAGCATGATGTTAGCTATAGCCGATACTTGGGATGAGGTGAAGCGATTGCAGCATGAAGTCCCAGAAGAGGAAGCCGCTTCATGGATCAGAGCAGGTTGCACAAAAAGAGATGATGGCATTTGGGTGTCCACAGATGAGAGAGCAGTATTACCCAATTGTCTACTGAGCCCAATGGCAAGGCAAATTCATGGAGCAGTTCACTTGGGAAGAGATGCTATGGTACGAGTGTTCAGGCAAACTTGGTTTAATCCACGCTTTCGTGTGTGGGCTGAAACGGTATGTCACAGGTGTGTTACTTGTCAACAGATGAATGTTGGAAAGAGAACTGTGGTTAGAATGAGTCACATTGGAAGGTCTGGGGGTCCCTTCAATAGGATACAGTTAGATTTCATAGAGATGCCAAGGTGCAATAGGTTGAGATATGTTTTGGTTGTGGTGTGTATCTTTTCACGGTGGGTGGACGCATATCCAACTAGACGATGTGACAGTCTCACAGTAGCCAAATTGTTATTAAGAGAACTGATTCCGCGGTACGGTTTCCCAACATCAGTGGAGACAGATAGAGGAACTCATTTCCACAGTGAAATCATGAAGCTGTTGTGCTCTGCTTTAAATATTGATCAAAGACTGCATTGTAGCTACAGGCCCGAGGCTTCAGGCCTAGTAGAGCAGGTTAATGGCACCATCAAGTCAAGAGTGGCAAAGGTGTGTTCGTCCACTTCATTGAAGTGGCCGGATGCGTTACCCCTGGTGCTGATGAGTCTGCGTAGCACTCCTGATAGGAGAACAGGGCTTTCTCCACATGAAATCTTGACTGGAAGAGCTATGCGTTTGCCTATGGTGCCAGCTACAGCATTGATAAACATCACTGATGATTTAGTGTTGGATTATTGTAAAGGACTGGCTGATGTGGTTACTTCTGTATCCCACCAGGTCGAGGCTGCGACTGCATCCACCTCGAGAGACCTGCTGCATGATCTTAATCCTGGTGACTGGGTGCTCGTTCGTAAGCACGTAAGGAAGAGTTGTCTTGATGTTCGCTGGCGAGGACCCTATCAAGTGATATTGGTCACAAGTACCGCTGTGAAGTGTGGAGGATTGCGGAATTGGATCCACGCTTCCCACACTCGCCGAGTTCAAGCGCCTGCAGAAGAAGAGAGGTCCCTAGGTCCAAGGAGCGTGTGTGGACCTGATACAGACAACAACGACGGCACAGACTCAGCTGTAAGAGTTTCGGATGAAACGGAACAGCCAAGTGAGCAAGAAAGAGAAGAGCTGAATGCTCCTGAACTGAGTCCAGATCCTGAAATAGAGGATATTGCAGAAGTGAGCGGTGCCCAGATCAAAGTGAGCCGTCTATTGCAGAAAGATCAGACGAAGAGAGGAGAACAGATGCCGGAGCAGAAAAGTGGCCAGCAAGAAAAGAAAGGCTGAATATACGGCTTGCATCTGAGAAAGATCTCGCTCCGATTCCTGAAACATCTGAATCAGATCAAAGCGACGCTGAAGAAAGACCGGATGGTCTGAGGCGTTCCAGAAGAGAAAGAATAGCATCTCGAAGATACGCATCTCCTGAGTGGATGTACCTGGCTGCAAATGCAGAGCCCAGCGAAGTCCGGGAGGTTGGGAGCTGGTACAGTGAGCTATGAAGGGGACACCCTCTCGATTGAAATACAGTTACTGGTCCCAGGCGTAGAAGCATTTGGAAAGCTGACCCTGCAAGTTCCAAATCCTCCAAAGCTGAGTGGATTGCGTTTCCTGATCCTCAATCAGGTTATTTTCCCTTCATTTGGCCGACAGCTCACCGCGCAAGAATTAGGAGAAATTCGTGCAGAGATTTTGCAATTTGTCCTCGAAATACTTGGGTCAAATATCATTAACGATGAAGCCTGAACTGTAGCCAAAGAAGACATTAGGCCTTAGAAAGAAGATAACCTATACCCCAGTTGAAGAAGATTTAAAATTAGGGACTTTCTAGTAGATGATGGAGTGAGGAGTAGGGCTGTCTACATCTCTTCAATAGGTTTAGTATCAAGCGAAAGAACTCCGACATTAATTGCATGTAAGAAAGAAGCAAGAAAGACATTGTTAAAAAAAAAACCAAAGAAACAGAAAGAGACTGTGTTTCCCTTTTGTGCTTCGGAACAGATCAACAGAAACCATGGTGTCCGAAAACTCAACACGCAAACAGAAATGCATCATTGGCACCCTCATTTTGGTGGTGCTTATTGTTATAACTGTGGTGATTGTTACATCTCTAGTTGGATCCCAGGATGACGGACAGGATAGGATACAGGCAACACTCACTACACCACTCTCTGAGATAGATGAGGATGCATCCGCAAAGGATCTAGAAATGATTAAGGAAACTAGTCAGAGATTACATGTTGATTTGTCCAAGGGTAATTTTACCTTGAATGCGTATGCTCCATTATTGTATGAGTATGTGGATACCATGGAAGCAAAGGATTGCTATGTGTGTATGCAATTACCAGCCTCAATAGAAGAAGGCATTCGATATCATCATTTGCCTGTGACCTATGGCATTACATGTAGTGTGTTATTGAGCATGTTTTATAGTAAAGCACACTTTGAGTACTATTTTTCAAATTATGATGTGGTACTCTCAGAAGTTCCCATTCTTAAATACATGAATAAATATGATTATTATAAGGAAGTAGAGCGAATGTCAAAGTATTTCGTGCCTACCATCACATTAGATACGTCCTATGCCCATAGACACAATTTAACCTGTATGTTGACAGACATCGAAAAGAAGTTCATAGATCAGATAGAGGATCGACATAGACAGACATTATTTAGACCAGATCCAAAGCATAAGGTTACCCCATGGACCAAAGAAGAAATAGATCATAAAGCAAAGGGTAGTTTTGGACCCATAGCATTAGATTTCCAGCAGAAAGGGAAGTTGTGCATTAGATACCCGACCACATACTACGACAAGATATTTGTGGGTGAGAGTGATTGCGAGCACGTCTTTTTGGTCGAAGAATCAATTAGGAAAGCATTATTGGACAAAATAACAGTAGTGCCCAATGTGTATTTTGTGTGTGGAAAGAATGCCTATGTGAAGTTGCCCAAAAACTGGTATGGCACGTGTTATTTGGCTGTGGTATTTCCCAAGATTTTCCATGTGAATGATTTATGGCCCCTAGAGAGAAGAAGACCTCAAAGAGGAAAACGTGGTGCGAGTGCAGGAGAAGTGATTGGAGACATAATTGGAGCTATGATACTGAGTATGGGTGTGATTCTGAATGATTTGAAAATCAGAAAGTTGGCAACATTAGTGGATAAGCTCTCAATAAATACTGCTCAGATTTTATTGCTTGTAGATGGGGAAATGGTTTTGATAAGGGCTATGGTTTTGCAGAACCGTCTTGCCCTAGATGTTCTGCTAGCAAAAGCCGGAGGAGTCTGCAAATTGTTGAAAGTTCAACAGTGCTGCACTTATATTCCTGACAACAGTCGGGATATAAGGAAATACATTAACAATATTTCAGATATACACCAAGAGTTACGTGAGATGGCTGCTGAAGGACTCTGGGAGCAAGTGGGGAAAGGATTTGGCAAGATAGGCAGTTGGTTTGGAAGTTTGGGACAAGGAATAATGGGATATATCTTGAAGCCTATTATAATAGCTGTCATTTGTATAATCGTCCTATTGGGAGCCATCAAGGCTTACAAATGGCAAAGGGCAAGACATCAGGAGACTGTATTGAAAAAGAGAGAGCAACAACTTGAGCGACTGCAGGACAGCCATTACCAGCACCTTAAAGGGTTAGAACGATTCAGACAGGGACGGCAAGCTACAGCTCCTGTTTAGGTTGGTCTCTTCTACTAGGAGAAACTACAAAGGAAAAGAGAATTGGTGTTATGACACTAGTCATAAGAGGGGGGAACTGATAGAGCGCTGATAGCACTCTATTTGTATGAGTGCACTATACTCATGGTTTAAACGCACTCACATTTATTCGTATTGGTTGCAATGTTTTACGACTATTAAGAAACATTATTTGAAGCATCTAATGTTGAAAAGTAGTAAACGCATTTAAGTAGAACTTTGTATGTATTATGATTCCTTCATGCATAATGTGTAGGACGATATTATTTTATATACCGTAATTGTGGTTAGTTTAAGTTGCCTGAAATACAGGCCCAAAGCAAATGTTTCAGTTCTCCTTGCTCTTGAGAAATAAAGAATTAAATGATTGTTGTGTTCAAGGTTAGAATGTTCTCATCCTACTGCAGGTGAAAGAAACACATCGTTATTTTCAGAGTTAAGGAGAAACCCGGAATATCTTTGAAGATGGCTGGGAAGCGAGAAGGGAGGATCTTGCGTATCTGGCCTGACTGGGAGCCAAGGCCACTGGAAGAAGATACTATTAATTAAAATTTGTTTCATGAAAGAAAAGCTACTGCTTAGAGGTGTGATGGAAACTTTTAAGACGAATGATGTAGGTGGGAAAAATCCCATCTTTTGTATGATGCGCAGGGACAGGGAGTCCAGACTTCTGCTAGCTTTCGGAGAAGAAGGAGCATCTTAGAGCGAGCTCCATAGCCTTAAGCTAAACGACCCATTTGACGTGAGTACTTCTTAGGAAGTCACACGTGCTGACACCATTGGGGAACGATAGAAGAGAGACAGGAAGGGCCCACATACGGAGTAGTGTAGGGAAAGATTTTGATTTCTTTCAATGAGTCGAGAGCTGAATATTGCATCTATTTTGTGTTGCATTGTGATTTTGGAATTTATCATCATTTGTCTTTTGGGCCGCATTACTTATATCAGAAAATTCGGCTCTGTATTAATTTTCCTGTACCTTTATACTTTGCTATTGAGATGTATTTACATCCAATTGTTTTTGGCCTTATAATAAATATTCAAACTGTACTTCGGAGTCAGTGATCTTTTCAGGCATGCCGATTTTGTTAATATCGGTTTGAGTTGTTTTCCTCTCCTCGACCACTTTAGGTAAATAAAAGATCGATCGCTTACGCTATACTTAGTAGGAAACTTAGGGGTGCAAGTTAGCGTAATCACTCTGTTGACCCCTTCTGAATAAATAAACCTGATGAGACCTAGGAAAGCAAGATGAAAGCCCACAATAGACAAGCACAGACTCATTTCCTTTTCTTTCCTTATTTCCCTCACTTTCTACCCCTCACACCCTACCCTCTCTACCCCAACCCTTCTTTCCGATTCCTTTCCCTTTGAGTATGCGCTTTACTGTCTTTTAGCTTACTGGCACAGCTTTGCTGAACTCCAGGGGTTGTGTCGTCTGCCAAGGCTGCAGCAGAGAACCCAAAGGCGTGCAAGCTCAGTGGACAATCGTACTGCGGCTACATTGGAAAGCTCACGTGCTGAGTGATGCTGAGGGCTCTCAGACACAAGAATGTCCTTTCGTACTGCTATAATAGTCCACCTCTACGGCTCTCTCCCAAAAATAAGAAGAGCTGCTAAACAGGAGAACACAGATATTTCCACTGCTCCACACCGCCACATAACAGCAAAAGTAGTTTTATATTGTGAGTCCCTCGGGCCCCAAGTTAGCAGTTGATTTGTTGAGCAGAAAGGTGGAAAGCACCATTTTAAACGCAAAGAGTTTCTCTGCAGAGGATGAACAAAAAATCATGAATGTGAATGCCTCTTAAAGGTGTTTTGTTTTCCTCTACCCTGGTGTCTGGAAGGAGGAAGAGAGGTTGGTCTAGCCCACATTTTAAAGAGAAAACCTGGCACAAACTCCGCCATGGTGTTATATACATTCTTAATTGATTTAGAAGTGTGCGTGCTCTGACAATTGAAATGTGCAGTGTAAGAGCTGCACGGCCACTCAGGCATGCACCTTAGAGGGACAAACAGGCATATGCATCAACGTTTTTTGCGAGCGCAAACGGTGCGATTCGCAAAAATTGGCCGTTTGCGCCCGCAAAAAGGGCTATTGTGATGCATTAAGGTTCAAGGCACCCGCAATTTAAGAAATCGCAATTTATTGCGATTTCTTAAATTGCGATTGCATTTAAGGAATCGCAATTTGCGATTCCTTAAATGCAATGCAATAACCACTTATAAATAGCGATTTCGCTATTTGGGACGCAAATTACCGAGCAATTGAACTGGTCGGTAATTTGCTAAAACTTTGAAAAATGCACTAAAGTGCATTTTTCAAAGTTTCATGTTGCACACACACATGCCCTTGGGGCATGTGTGTGCGCAACATGGGTGCACATCACAATTCCAGGGGTGCAACAGGGTGTCCTTTTCAAACCCTTGCACCCTTGAAATTGCAAGTGCAATTTGCGAGTACCTATTGGTACTCGCAAATTGCGCATGCAATTTCCCATTCATTCCTATGGGCCTGTAGGCCCATAGGAATGAATGGGGAGCCATTCCTTAATTGTGACTCGCAATTTGCGAGTCGCAATTAAGGAATGTTTAGGAATCGCTATTTTTATAGCGATTCCTACATGCATAGGCTTTTGCGAATCCTTAATTGCGATTCCTTAATAATCGCAATTAAGGACTCGCAAAATAATACCTTGATGCATGTGCCCCATAGGCTGTAGGTATTCTGCTTAAACAGTCTGCAACCACATTTTTGTTCCGAATGACATTTTCAGTTTTGCAGTTATTGTCTTTCATCAGCATCACTTGCCTGGCAATTTTGACAGAAGGTTTTAAAAGACGTTCAGTTGCTAATAGATTTGTAAGTTGTTCCTGGTTGCTCCTTAAAATGATATTGCTACCCCAAACAAATTTCCTGAAGTGTTCCATTTGCCAGGTGCACGCTGCAGTCTCCTTCTCAATGACAGAGTACTTTATGGACCAATCATACTTGGATTTGATCTTAAAAAATTGGATGAAGGGGATTTGTCAAATTATAAAAATTCTGTACAAACTTCAAATAAAATTCAGTGCAACATGAAAATTATCTCAAATCCTTCTAATCTTGGGGAGCAGGTGCATTTCTCATAGCTTTCATCGATTTCTGGTTAAGGTTTATGCCTTCCATGCACAATACCTCTTTCAAATATGCCACTTTGCATTTCCCAAAATTGCATTTTAGTAGAATAGCAGTTAAACCTGTTATCCTTAAGATACCTAAAAGCTTGTGCAACAAAGAATCATGTTCTTGTCTACTTTTTTCCATAATGAGTATTTCATCTTGGAAATACACCATCCCTGGCCTAGCATTATATATTTGTGGCATGAGCCTCTGAAACATAGTCACAGCTAATGCTAGTTCAAAAGGCATCCTGAAAAAATAATAGCATCCAGACTGGTTGACAAAGGCAAATAAACTTTTACTTTCTGGGCACAACTTGATTTGGTGATATGCTGTAGATAAGTCCAGTGTGGAGACCCACTTTATACCGTTGGTGTCAGATCCCATCAACGAGCGACGCACACACGCTAGAACACTGCGATCAGGAGTGTTCCAAACTACACTTCCCATGAGGCAATGCGGTCGGAGACGCGTATGCGTCATCACGCGGACCGCCATACTTCTGTAATTATACTTCCGGTGCAGTGCAGCGCTGGCGATTATTCTGATTGTCTTCCACGGCTGTATCCTGGCGAGCTGGTCCGGTAAGGGTGTCTGTGACACCACTTTTTCCAATTGTTCCATTTACCGGTGGGCTCGAGTGTGAATCCTGCGGTTCACGAGGTCGTTACACGGACCTCGTTTTAGACTGAAGACGTACTCTCCCTTCTGTCGGCGGGTCTTTGGAGTGGCCCTTGCAGAAGGGGAGAGTTGTTCCTTAATCCTGGGGGGATATTTATACATTCCGATCTCCCTTCTGTTGGCGGGTCTTTTGTGAGGCCCTTGAAGAGGGGGACAGACAGATTCTTCCTTCTTTGGGGATTTTTGACATCCCGTGCTCTTCTCTGTTGGCGGGTCTCGACGGAGGCTTTGCAGAGGAGGGGAGGAATTTTCCTTGCGTTGTTTCTCTCAGTTGGCGAGTCGGATTTCTAGACTTTTCGGAGGGGAATATACAGGGGCCAATCTTAAATATTATTTGTGGAAGCTTTACAAAAGACTATGGGCCAGATGTATCAAAGAATAGTTTTGCGATTCTCAAATAGCGATTTTTAGAGAATTACAATTTGAGAATTCCAAAACTATTCTTTCCTTAGGTTGGAGCGCCATCTAGAGCAAGTCCAGTAGGGAAGGTGATGGGATATTCCTTAGGTTGGAGCGCCATCTAGAGCAAGTCCAGTAGGGAAGGTGATGGGATATTCCTTAGGTTGGAGCGCCATCTAGAGCAAGTCCAGTAGGGAAGGTGTTCGAATATTCCTTAGGTTGGAGCACCATCTAGAGCAAGTCCAGTAGGGAAGGTGATGGAATATTCCTTAGGTTGGTGCGCCATCTAGAGCAAGTCCAGTAGGGAAGGTGATGGGATATTCCTTAGGTTGGAGCGCCATCTAGAGCAAGTCCAGTAGGGAAGGTGTTCGAATATTCCTTAGGTTGGAGCGCCATCTAGAGCAAGTCCAGTAGGGAAGGTGATGGGATATTCCTTAGGTTGGAGCGCCATCTAGAGCAAGTCCAGTAGGGAAGGTGTTCGAATATTCCTTAGGTTGGAGCGCCATCTAGAGCAAGTCCAGTAGGGAAGGTGTTGGAATAGTAGCGCGCAATGCTTTCCAATGGGGCGACCAGATGGCCGGGCTGCCCTGGAAGTCCCGATGAGGGCTCATTTGCCTCCCTGATCCCAGCCAGGGCTCCATGAGGTCGGGCGCGTCCGCGCCTAGGGTCCCCTAAGTTTTGCAGTGTGCACGGGTTACCAGAAAGAGGGGTAGCTTTCCTCCGGAATACTAGGGGCAGGGTATGCCGGAACCCCTATCGGGCTGGCGGTTCTCAGACGGGGACCAGATGGTCCAGGCCCGTACAACACCTCCCCATGTCCGGGGCTCCCTCCTCCGGCCCGGGGGTGGCGATGGAGCCCGGGACAGGCTCCATCGGTCCTGGGCAGTCCTCCCCCGGGCGTCCGGGCCCTGAGAGCTCCTGTGGGCCTCCCGTGCCCGAGGCCCAGCCGGGGTCTCCGAGCCCCCGGGATGCAGAGCCCCCGAGCCCTGTTAGGAGAGGCGGGAGCCCTCCGGCGAAGGCTCGGGCGGGCAGATTGGCCTCCTAGGTGCCCGGCCATCAGGTAGCGCTTTTCCTCTCAGCCATCTGGTCGCGCGCAATGCTTTCCAATGGGGCGACCAGATGGCCGGGCCGCCCTGGAATTCCCGATGAGGGCTCATTTGCCTTCCTGATCCCAGCGAGGGCTCCAGGAGGTCGGGCGCGTCCGCGCATAGGGTCCCCTCAGTCTTGCGGTGCGCACAGGTTACCAGAAAGGGGGGTAGCCTTCCTCCGGATTACTAGGGACAAGGTACTCTGGGACCCCTCTTGGCCTAGCGGTCCTCAGCCGGCAGTTGGACGGGCCAGGATGCCGCCCCAGCCCTGGGTCCGTCCCTGGGCCTGCCGCGTGGCAGGCTGCCCTGGATGGGGTCCGGCGGGGCCGGGGAGCCTCTCCTTGCTGGGCTGGCTCCAGGGGCTCGGGTGTTCCAGCCCTGGGCCCCGTCCCCCAGCCTGCTGCCCTGCCAAAGGCCCGGGACGGTGTTCCATCGTGCCCGGGGTGCCTCCCCTTGCTCGGCTGGGTTCAGGGGCTCCCTGCGGCCCCGGGGAGGGTGGCCTCCCCACCCCGGGCTCTGTCCTCGGTCCTGCTGCGTGGCAGCATGCCCGGGACGGGGTCCCGCGGGCCCGGGGAGGCTTCCCCTTCGCCTCCGGGCCTGGGAGCCCCGGCTGGGTCCAGGGGCCCCTCCGGGCCCCGGGTCGGGTGCTCCAGCCCTGGGCCCCGTCCCCCGGCCTGCCGCTTTGGCAAAGGTCCGAGACGGGGTTCCGTTGTGCCCGGGGAGCCCCCCTCGCTTGGCTGGGTTCAGGAGCTCCGTCCGGGGCCCCTGAGGGCCCTGGGGAGGGCGGCCTCCCCACCCCGGGCTCCATCCTCGGTCCTGCCGCCTTGCAGGGTGCCCGAGACGGGGTCCTGCGTGCCCGGGGATGATTCCCCTGCGCCTCTGGGCCCGGTAGCCCCGGCTGGGTCCAGGGGCCCCTCTGGGCCCCGGGTCGGGTGCTCCAGCCCTGGGCCCTGTCCCCCGGCCTGCCTCTATGCCAAGGGCCCGGGACGGGGGTCCGTCGGTCCCGTGCAGACCTCCCCCGCTTCGCCTGCTTGTCGAGGTGTCTGCGGGTCCCAGGTCGGAGGGCCCGTTGGCTCCCCCCTCGCAGCCTCCATGGCTGGGGCCCAGCTGGGGCCCTGGGCCTCCGGTCCCCCGTGCCCCGGTGCCCGCTCACTCTTTCATTGGGGCACAGAGCGACCAGATGGCTCCCCTTTCGTGCCCGGCCATCTGGTCGCCCCTTTCCCCTCGGCCATCTGGTCTCCCGCAATGCTTTCCTATGGGGCGACCAGATGGCCGGGCTTCCCTGGAAGTCCCGATGAGGGCTCATTTGCCTCCCCGATCCCAGCGAGGGCTCCGGGAGGTCGGGTACTTTTGCGCCTTGGGTCCCCTCTGTCACCTCATGTGCACGGATTACAAGAAAGGGGGGTAATTTTCCTCCGGATTACTAGGGAGAGGGTCAATCAGACCTCTGTGAGGTCCGGCGATTCTGAAACAGGGGAAGGCAGCACCCGGGCCCGCCCGCCGGTGCCCCCAGGGGCCCGGGTACGCACCTGCCTCTCAGCCCCTTCCCGATGGTCCTTTTTCTCCGAGTTTGCTCAGTCAGACCTCTGTGAGGTCCAGCGATGCTGAGGCAGGGGAAGGCAGCACCCGGGCCTGCCCGCCGGGGCCCCCAGGGGCCCGGGTACGCACCTGCCTCTCAGCCCCTTCCCGATGGTCCTTTTTCTCCGAGTTTGCTCAGTCAGACCTCTGTGAGGTCCGGGGATGCTGAGACGGGGGAAGGCAGCACCCGGGCCCGCCCGCCGGGGCCCCGAGGGGCCCGGGTACGTACCTGCCTCTCAGCCCCTTCCCGATGGTCCTTTTTCTCCGAGTTTGTTCAGGCAGAACTCCGTGAGGTCCGGGGATGCTGAGACGGGGGAAGGCAGCACCCGGGCCCGCCCGCCGGGGCCCCCAGGGGCCCGGGTACGCACCTGCCTCTCAGCCCCTTCCCGATGGTCCTTTTTCTCCGAGTTTGCTCAGTCAGACCCCCGTGAGGTCCGGGGATGCTGAGACGGGGGAAGGCAGCACCCGGGCCCGCCCGCCGGGGCCCCCAGGGGCCCGGGTATGCACCTGCCTCTCAGCCCCTTCCCGATGGTCCTTTTTCTCCGAGTTTGCTCAGTCAGATGTCCGTGAGGTCCGGGGATGCTGAGACGGGGGAAGGCAGCACCCGGGTCTGCCCGCCGGGGCCCCCAGGGGCCCGGGTACGCACCTGCCTCTCAGCCCCTTCCCGATGGTCCTTTTTCTCTGAGTTTGCTCAGTCAGACCCCCGTGAGGTCCGGGGATGCTGAGATGGGGGAAGGCAGCACCCGGGCCCACCCGTTGGGGCCCCCAGGGGCCCGGTTCGCACCTGCCTCTCAGCCCCTTCCCGATGGTCCTTTTTCTCCGAGTTTGTTCAGGCAGACCTCCGTGAGGTCCGGGGATGCTGAGACGGGGGAAGGTAGCACCCGGGCCCACCCGCCGGGGCCCCCAGGGGCCCGGTTCGCACCTGCCTCTCAGCCCCTTCCCGATGGTCCTTTTTCTCCGAGTTTGCTCAGTCAGACCCTTGTGAGGTCCGGGGATGCTGAGGCGGGGGAAGGCAGCACCTGGGCCCGCCCGCCGGGGCCCCCAGGGGACCGTCCTCATTCCTGCCGCGTGGCAGGGTGCCCGGGACGTGGTCCGGAGGGCCCGGGGTGGCGTCCCCTGCGCCTCTGGGCCCGGTAGCCCCGGCTGGGTCCAGGGGCCCCGGCTGGGCCCCGGGTCGGGTGCTCCGGCCCGGGACCTGTCCCTTGGCCTGCTGCTCCACCAAGGGCCCAGGACAGGGGTCCGTCGGTCCCGTGCAGGCCTCCCCTGCTTGTCAAGGTGTCCACGGGCCCAGGGTCGGAGGGCCCGTCGGGTCCCCCTCGCAGCCTCCATGGCTGGGGCCCAGCTGGGGCCCTGGGCCTCCGGTCCCCAGTGCCCCGGCGCCCGCTCACTCTTTCGTTGGGGCACAGAGCGACCAGATGCCTCAAACCATCTATCTATATCATCTCCTTCCACAAAGTCTGTCACCACACCCATAGGAATGTGGACCCTCTTTTCTCCAGAGGGCACTGAAGAGTTCCTGCCACCACTGGACTCCACTTGCTTAGCTCTGATGTCCATTCCATTAAAAATTAACTCAACGGCCACCCTTCTTTCCGCAATGGCTAATTTATTTTCCTTTAAGGCTCTCTCAGCCTTCTCCAACTTTAATTTGACCAACTCCAATTTGAGCTTTCTTTCCTCCCTCCTGCCCTCCAGCTCCTCTGGGGACAGGCCTTTGGAAGAAATGCTGCTCCCTGCACAGGGAGGGATCTCTAATCCTGGGTGGATGTTACCCCCTTCCTCAACAGGTCAACAGGTTACAATCCAAGACCCTCCTTGGGTCCTGGGCCAACTCCTCCTCACCATCCAGTTCTTCCTCATCATCCAAGTCCTCCTTCTCATCTGCAGGAGTCTGGTGGGCACCTGCCCATGCACTCAAGGCCTTTTGGAGCTCTGCTTTTTTAGTGCTCCTCTTAGCAGGCAACCCCCTGTCCTGACAAAACTCCTTGAGCTGTACCACACTGTAGCTCTCCAAGTTGGCCAGCTCAAACTCTATCTTCGCAGGTAGGGGTCACAGACACGGCAGGTAGAGTAAAAATGAATTTGGCAAAAGCAGAAGGCGAGAATTGACTCGAATTGGTCTTAGATGTGGAACGGTAGTGTACACCGAGTCACAGTATGGCACTGCAAAAACACAAGTCCTATCCTCACCGCTGATCACCAGTATTAGAAATTGGGTGTCTGGTTGGCAGAGGTATGCACCCTGTACAAGCAGGAACCACAATCCTAGTCAGGGTAGGTCACAAACACACCGGAAATTAACCTTTGCTCATCCCCCGGCAGCATGGCACAGAGCAGTCAGGCTTAACTTAAAAGGCAATGTATAAAGTATTTGTGCAACACTTCAAGGAGTAAAACAGGGACAACACCACACAAAGACATATCACTCCTGGTTAGCGAAATAGAGCTTAATTTAATTAACAAAACGAGACCAAAACGACAAAAATCCAATAAGTAGAACCAGATTTATGAATAAATAAAGGATATACTGAAATGTAGTGCTTAAAAGCATAAAGCGCCAACCGGGGTTATGTGGTCCGTCTAGACCAGGTCAAATCCCAAATTTCAGGCTGACCGCAATGGGGTGCGGGTCGGATACAGGCACCAGCCTTGGCCTGCTGCAAAGTAACTTGTTTGCATCCACGCCGTCGTCAAAGACGAGGTGCAGAGGAGGCGATGCATCGTCAATGATCCACAGGATACAGGCGATGTGTTGGCTCCTATCCGCGCATATTCAGAGATGTGTTGGAGATGGGGGTGATGACTGTTCCGTCAGCAATGCACTTGATTCTCGCAGCAGCGACTAGGCATCACCGTCGATGGAGATGACTGGTTCTGAACGGTACAACGGCGTCGACGTTCGGATAGTACTGAAGCAGCACTTTATACCAACTTCCAATTGCCCAGGACTGGGTTGGCACCACTTGGCTGGGCAAGACTCACAGATGGCAGAGTCTAGGTGCTGTAGCGTGGTAGTTGAAAGTCTTTGATATCCCTGAGACTTTAGAACAGGAGGCAAGCCAGCAAGCCCTTGGAGTCAAACTCTGGGTTCTGGGTTCAAGTGATGTGGGTCCAGTCCTTCTCACCCAGGCAAGGAGGGTAGCAGGTCAGCACAGCAGAGCAGGAGGCCAGCAGAGTAGCAGTCCAGCTGAGTGGAAGTCCTTTCAGCAGCACAGCAGTCCTTCTCCCTGGCAGAATATCCATAGGTCCAGAAGTGTACTGAAGTGGTGCTGTCTGAGGTCTGGTATTTATACCCAGTTGTGCCTTTGAAGTGAGGGAGACTTCATAGAGAGGCCTTTGACATGCACAGAGTCCCTGCCCTTCCTGCTCTTCCTGCCCTGGCTCCAGACTCACTACAGGGGGTTATGTAGCCCTTTGTGTGGTGACAAGACATAGCCTATTCAGGTGTAAGTGTGAGGCTTTGTCCAGCTGCTCCCTACAATCCTGCTAAGGATGGCCCATCAAGTGTGGATTGCCCATCAAGTCACACCTACCCTCCCTTTGTGGGTGACTGTATAGAGGGAATACACAGAGGCCAGTTATCACCCAACCCAGAAATGCAATCAGAGACAGGCAGAAGGCCCCAAACGATTCGATTCGTTTGGCTGTCCGACTTCGAATCGTGTGGCTGTGATGAAAGGAAGGATTAGGTTCTTTAACCCAATTCAAGAATGCAAAGCAATTAGAACAAGACAGAAATAATATCTACTCGGGAGGCAAGCACCCGTTCTGATAAATTGACAATCCCTTGAAGATTCGGCTTGCACGGCCTGTGTTAACAACATTTCACTTGTGCAGGGTAGGAAATTCACCTCAAGATCCCCTGTGAGCGGTTAGACTTGTGAGACCAGCTCCCACCAGATTATACCAACATTTGACAAACATGAAGCCCTGATGAGAGCCCCAGTACTTCTTGCCTGGGATTCGAAACGCGTTGGCATTTAGCAACACCGAGGAGCTGTGAATTAACATTAATTTAATTAGAGGGAAATGAAATGAAAAGTATTTCCCCCTGTTTGTAGTAATTGTTCCCAGTGTTTAGCATTCCTTTGAGGCAGACTGAGTGGTAGCCTCAAGGTTTTGCTTTGTTTAGAAATATGATATGGTGCATTGTAATGTTAGCCATTTGTTTTATGTAGTGATGTCACATGTTTTAATGTCAAAAAAATGCGCTGGGGGGCAATATGACATTGTAGGGGGTTGAAATTTGCATGAGCTCGCTAGTGAAGTGTTTTTTGGGCAAAAGTTGGGCACATGTGCATGATGCCCTTTGAGACACAATGGGGAACGCAAAATGAAAAACCTGTAAGAAATACGTAGTGTTTTATGTTTGGCAATTTGGTGAGGAGTGGGGTGATGATACTGATTGTCCTTTTTGACTTACTTGTATTTTAGATGTCCCTGACGAAGGGAAAAATTCCCGAAATGCATTGGATTTTAAATAAATCATCTTGACTTGTGGAAACGCTGTACTCTTCTGTGCTTTATAAAATACCTTTTCAAGGGAAGATGCATGTATAAAATGAATTGAATACACTGAGTAAATGGTTGAAAAAGTAATGGATTAATAATTAAAAAAGACAAAACAGAGGATTGAAAATGGAGACTTTGATTCATTTGATGCATCCATGGCTGTGCATCTTGTATGGGATCTACTCCGGTTCCTTTTGTTTGATGCATTGTAATGTTAATTTTTAAAAATTTTATAAAGGAGGAGCACCAATATCAATACAATCAATTATTGTAGTCCTTCTAATGATTAGTCCTTAGGCAGTGGATTCAATTGAAAATTCTTCTTCTTTATTGAAAATTTCACAAAAGTTCATTTCAAACACGCTTAATTTTCATTTCCAATTTCTGTTTTAAACTCCATCATTTACATTTCCTATTTAGGACATCATCAGGGCACAATTAAAAATTCATATCAATTTATTCGATGTTCAGTTCACTAATTTAATTATCTTCAAGAAAAATATTCAATCTCGGGATTTATCGGGCCACGCTGAGTAGCAACACACGGAATAGACTCGATGTAGTTTAGAATTGAAACGGAGGACTTGATGATGCAGAGTTTGAAGTTGGAGATTGAATATTTTTCTTGAAGATAATTAAATTAGTGAACTGAACATCGAATAAATTGATATGAATTTTTAATTGTGCCCTGATGATGTCCTAAATAGGACGAAACGCGTTGGCTGATTCAGAAAGTGAAGTTTTGATGTAAATGATGGAGTTTAAAACAGAAATTGGAAATGAAAATTAAGCGTGTTTGAAATGAACTTTGTGAAATTTTCAATAAAGAAGAAGAATTTTCAATTGAATCCACTGCCTAAGGACTAATCATTAGAAGGACTACAATAATTGATTGTATTGATATTGGTGCTCCTCCTTTATAAAATTTATTTTCTCTGCAAGGATGGTTTTGATGCGGTGGACTATGAGGAGTGAGCACTAACAGTCTTTAAAAAGCAAATTTATAATTATTTTTTAATCAACTAGTGCGCTGTGGTACTAAGCCCTCACCGCTGTAGCTACACAAGGAGTATTTTGCATTGTAATGTTAGCCATTTGTTTTATGTAGTGATGTCACATGTTTTAATGTTTGTTGTTTATGAATATTGTTGAATCTTTTAATGTTTTTGTAAATTGTTCATGTCTTTGGAATAAACAAGTGTTATTCTTTTCATATATTTGAATTACTGTGAAAAAAAGCATAAAATATTAATGAATGATAAGGGTAAATAAATAACCAGATCAAACTAAAATAGTTGTTGTTTGACCGTTGCTATAAAGAGACAGCACAGAAGTTAAGCAGGTGTCAGGTTCCCCCCCCCCTTTTTTATGAGTTATATGGCCCTACCTGACCCTGGTTCTTTGGGCCTAACCCCACTTGTTGGTTGAACTTTCTAAAAGTGGCATTTTCAGAATTACAGTTGACTTAAAATCTGACTTCACCATGAGTTGTGATTTTAACTTGTATTTCCAGAGACACCAAACCTGGGGGTCCAATGTCTTCCCACACAGTTTGGACCCAGGGTGTGCAAATCAGTCTTGACCCTGCTCCCCATGTGAACAGTTCAGTCCGATCTGCCAGGCCAAGTCCTCCTTGGACCGGAAAACAAGCATCCTGGGACCTGTGAGAAGCTGGCCTGGTATATGCTGTCCACTAAGTAAAGTGGGCACCTTGCACCAGTCCAAACGACCCTTATGATGTATGAGGTCAAAGATAACCTTTAGAAAGCTATCCTAGTGGTAGCTGTGGAGAGCAGCCTTCAGGCTTAATCTTGAAGGAATGTAAAGCAGCTTGTTTTACCAGAATATCACCTCCTGAATGACTAAATGAAGGAGAGCCACACAGTAGTTGTATAAAAATATGTATTTATTAATATAACACTCTCTACTATCCTCTACACGAGGATAGAACACAAAGCACACAATACGAGATCAATAGAACAGTTGTAAGTAGCACAATACACAGTGGGCTCCAGGGGGAGACCAAACCATATACTAAAATAGTGATATAACAGTCACGACTGAGATCCAGACAAGGTCTGAAGCACGTAGAATCGCTGGGACCCCAAGGAACCACCCAAGGTGAGTAGACAGGGACCCCACGGAGGCCGGGTGCAGTGTGGGAACACGACCGCGGGCTCCATACAATTCTATGGGGAAGTCGCTGTTACACTTTTAAAGTTTAAGGGCCCTTCTAGGAGGACTTCGAGCAAACCTGTTGGAACTTAAGAGTTTGAAGAGCCACCCCACCCGTGGATACCGTAGTACCCGAGTTACCTATCCCAGAGGAGCCGGGTGCATAGGTCTGAAGTGGCGTCGGAAACTGCCGTCGTTCTCAATGGAGAGCGGCAAAGAAGTACTGCTGCTGTGAAGGTGAAAAGGGTCCGGTGGAATCCAAACCTGGATTCGAGGAAGATGGAACCTGAAAGCAGAGGGGACAGAGTCTGGGTCACTTCAGAGTGACCAGGGGCTCGGTAGACGAATGCCCACCGATGTCGGGTGCTTCAGGTGCGAAGAAGGGGTGCTTGACTCTGCAGCCACGAGGACCAGGAGATGTCGAGGACAACCAGGAGCTGGAGGTGAGCTGTCCCACAAAGGATGTCGAGTGCTGAGGGGTCAGTGTCCGGGTGGAGCACCAACAAGCCTTGGCAAAAGCAACCCACGTAGGAAGGTCAAGCAGGTTACAGTGTGGACCAGCAAGGTCCAGGGGACTCACCAAGCAATGGGGAGTCAGGGCACATCTGGAGCAACCAGGAAAGCCCAACAGAAATCAAGATGACCCTCAGGAGGACCCACAGGCCAAATGACCAGGAGTCGCAAGGGGACCTCGAGCAAGATTACAAAGTACCAGCCCACGGAGCACTCGGTGTGAGGAGGCTGGAGTTCTTTGGTGCAAATACTGCTCAGGGTCCGGACTACACGGAGTCCAATGCACAAGCTCGGGAATCGCCAACAAGCATATGCACTTGCAAATGGACATGGTGCACAGGGGTTCGGGTCACGCAGTCCCCACAAGGGATACTGGCCTCACACTCGGTGAGAGGGCAGCTCAACCTCAGGGACCTTCGGAAACCCACCTCCTGTGTTGCTGAAATCTTCGGAGTCCGCAGGAGCTCAGGAGCAGCAGACCAGTCAGTTGCGCTTAGGTGCCTGCGAAGCAGGGGAGTGACTCCTTTACTCCATGGGAGATTCTTCAGTTGTCTTTAGTGCACCACAGGTCCTGCACGGAGCCTGTATGGAGCACGGGCACGAACCAAGCTTCGGACAGAAAGGGGGACGAAGTCGAGCCCAGTTGAGGTCCAGCGAAGTCCAGAGTGTCCAGACGGTCGAAGGTCAGTGGTTTCTTCTTGTAGAATCTTGTCCACGTAAAATCCAAAGTCTTACAGCCAGGTAAGCCCTTTTGTACCCACGGGAGAGGGTTGGACAGATTCAGGGGACCCTCCTAGGGGAGGGTCAGGACAGAGGGGTGGTTACACCCATGTCCTTTGTCCAGTTTTGCTCCAGAACAGGAGCCAACGGCTCCAAGAACTGGTTTGAACTGGACTATGCACAGGGACACCAAATGGGCCCAGATGCAGACTTTCAGGCACTCTCAGAGTGCACCCACCCAGCCCCAATACACTAAACCCTGTCTGGGAGGTGGTCACACCTCCCTGTGACAGGATGCCTATTGTGCTGCCTTCCTCTGCTCGAGCTTGGCTCAGCAGCAGGAGGGCAGAAATGTGTCTCTGGTCGGCAGCATCCATTTTGTGCTGTCCGGGTCGAGAAGGCTGGCACTGGTTAGACCAGTGACCCCACGAAGCTCGCTTCTGAAGGGTGGAAGCAGACCTCCCACACTGGTGTGGAGGTATGATTCCAAGGTGTTTGATACCAAACACAATATGTTTCTATGCAGCCGTTTTCGAGATAGCATTTACCGCGAGGTTATAATGCACCTCTACCTATATTACCGGCTGAGTCACAGACAACCCGGGAGAATGGTCTCCGAAAGCTGCAGAGGGGCTCTGCTCATGCAGGGGCACCCTCTCACTAAAAATCCAGCACCCTGCCTTCAGGATTGATAAGGCCTGCTATAGGGGTGACTTATAAATTTTAAGTGTAGTGACCTATAGATATAGTGAACCTATATCTAAAGTAAGTGGTGCCAGCACCATCTTACACAGGCTGCTGTAGCAGACCTGGAGTTCCATTTTGCATGGCCTCTCATGGGTGGCATAATACATGCTTCAGCCCATGGGAGGCCTCTGGGGTACCTATGCCCTGGGTACATGGGTACCATATACTAGGGACTTATAAGGGTACCCCAGTATCCAATCTGGAGTGTACCAAAGTACTGGTATGTCAATTTAAGGGAGAAAGCAGATAGACTGGGGTCCTGATTAGCAGGATCCCAGTCAGACTAGTCAAAAACAGTGAGACATCAAGCAAAAAGTGGGGGTAACCATAAGAAGCAGATCCTACTTTCCTACAGGACCAGTTTTCGGATATCACCCCTCATCAGCCAAGCTAGCATGAATCCAGTGTCATAGCGAGCACGGGATCCACGTCTGGGCATACCCTTTCCACTAAGCTTGACTATAGCAACACAAAAAGATGCTGGATGGAATGCTGAACATTGTCAAACATTCACTCCCAGTCACAGATCTGGGTTCAATCCATTGTCTTTTTGCTTACCATGCCACCCCAGTTTGTACCCAGCCATATGCAAATCAGTCTTGAACCTGCTCCCCATGGAAACAGTCCAGCCCGAACTGCCAGGCCAAGTCCTCCCTGGACAGGAAATCAAGCATCCTGAGACTGGTTTCAGGGTGTCACTCCTCATCAGCCCGGCTAGCTTTAATCCAGTGGCATAGCGAGCACGGGACCCACGTCTGGGCATACCCATCCTACTAAGGGTGAACAAAGCAAACACAAAAAGATGATGGACCGAATGATGAACATTGTCAAACATTCACCCCCAGTTACAGATCTGGGTTAAATCCATTGTTTTTTTGCTCACCATACCACCCCAGTTTGGACCCAGCCATATGCAAATCAGTCTTGACTCTGCCCCCCATGGGAACAGGACAGCCTGAACTGCCAGGCCTAGTCCTCCCTGGACCAGAAAACTAGCATTCTGGGACCAGTTTCGGGGTATTACCCCTCATCAGCAAGACTAGCTTGAATCCAGTGGCATAGCTTAAAACTGCACACACAGGCTCTGCAATGGCAGGCCTGAGACATATTGAAGGGCTACTCAAGTGGGTAGTACAATCAGTGCTGCAGGCCCACTAGTAGCATTTAATTTACAGGCCCTGGGCACATTTAGTGCACTTTACTAGGAACATATAGGTAAATTAAATATGACAATTGTGGATAAGCCAATGTTACAATGTTTTAAGCAGAGTGCACCAGCACTTTTGTTTTTCAAAACACATTTTTATTAAGTCTGCAGATAAAATAGCCACCGTTCTGACAGGAGAAATACAATAAAAACTGATCGGTATTGTAGCATCCAAGCTGGTGACTTCTATGACAATAGTGACATTTACAATATAATAAAATGAACATTTCGGGCCTGTAAACATCAGCCCGTAACATTACAACCAAGTGTGCCATGTACTTTGTAGTAGTCCATGTATTGTACCCATCAAGCCAGTTCGCAAGTGACGTAGTCCTTTGTATCATTACCCTCCCCCATGGTTTGTTCTCACAAGGCTTCCACATCAGTAGGTTGCGGTGGAGGGGGTTCCAAAACAAGAGACCTCTAAAGTCTGCCCATCGTTTCCAGATTTTGGGATGCTTCTGTGGGCAACCCCGCGCTTTATATATAGGTTGCTCCTGATCCATGCACCAATCAAGACCTGTCTTCCACGCTCCCAATTTAGGTGGGGCTCGGTCCTTCCATACTCTAGCTATATCTCTTTTAGCCAAGGTGAGGCCCAAGAACAGCAAATGCCTTTTATAGATATTGCCCCCTATTTCGTCTGTGATATGTAGCAGGGCAAGCTTTGGAGATAAGGGTATTTCCCATCCCAATACTTCTGACAAGCAGGCCGTGACTCCCCTCCAAAATCTATTAAGCGCAGTGCATTCCCAAATGGTGTGCATGAAAGTGCCATCCGCGCCGCCACATCGTAAACACGTAGGGGAAGCTATCAGTCCCGCCCTCCACAGCCTATGTCTGGTAAATAAGCACGGTGTATGTATTTGAACTGTATAATTCTTAGGCGAGAAGCTATTGCAGCTCCCTGCGGGGATTCTAGCGCCTCCGACCAATCGTCATTATCAAGGGGACAAAGGTCTGTCTGCCATCTCTCTCGGAGTGAGTCTAGCGTAGTAGAGAGATTCGTCACCAAGGTTTGGTATATCTTTGCGATCTTGTGGTCCCCTAAGTCGCCCATGAACACCTTAGCTTCTATCGGGTGGAACTCCGGGAGAGATTCCAGGCACACGATGTACGGGGTTAGAGCATGCCGCAATTACAGGTACTTATGGAATTGTGAATGCGGCATAACAAATTCCTTCCTGAGCTCCTGGAAGGACTTCAAAGTGGTGCCTCGCATTACGTCCCTCAAAGTAGAGTTACCTATGGCATCCCAGTCCCGAAATCTCGACAGGGTAGATACCTGTGGTAGAAGGCCGCTCTGCCAGAGGGGCAGCTCTCCCGTCAGTCGTCCCCACCATCCCGTTCTGCGCAATTAATCTTTCCATACCCCGAAAACCACACGCATGGCAGGCAGGAGTCGTCGAAGCTCTTTTGAGGTATGTAGGAGTACGTGGGGTAGTGTGTCGCCCATGAGCCACCGTTCTACCTGATACGCCGGGTCATTTCAATTTCCGTACCACCAATCGTTCAGCACCAGGAGATAGGATGCTGCGTGATATGCTTGGATGTCAGGGGTCGCTATCCCCCCACAGTACGTGGATTGAAAATACGTTTTTAGCGCAACTGTAGCTGCTTGATCATTCCAGAGGAAACGACTTAGCCTCGAATTAAGCTGACGAAACCAGACGGGCGGTATCTGAAAGGGATGGTTCTGCAGCTGATAAAGAAGGCGAGGAAGCGACACCATCTAAAAAATTGCCGACCGTCCCAAAATGGATAAGGGCATACGTGTCCACGACCTCATCTCAGCCTGAGTGCGTGCCCATATGGGGGCAATATTTTTGTCCCACGATATCGATTGGGAGGACGAGAGGTGGACCCCGAGATATTTAAACCCGGTTGCGGCTAGCGTTACCTCCTCAACCCAGGCGCCCATCTCTGAGCCTCCTCGCAGAGGCCACAGTATAGACTTACGGGCATTCATATACAGTCCTGAGTTCTCTCCAAATATTTGCATTATGCGGAATAATCAAGGTCCCGTCCGAGGCGGCTCTAAAAGAAAGAAAAGGACGTCGTCTGCATAAAGGGCGATCCGGTCTGATATCCCGCCCGGCCATTTAAATCCCTTGACCTGTGTGTCAATTCTGACCCACGAGGCCAGCGGTTCCATTGCCAATGCAAATAAATAGGGGGATAGAGGGCATCCCTGGCGAGTGCCACGCCCTATAGAGAAGGGGTCAGAGACTGCACTTGCCACTCTAACCGAGGCCGTGAGGTCGGTATATAGCAGTCGAATATATGACATAAGATGCGGTCCCACGTTTAAGCGGTGCAGGAGGGCAAACAGGTACTTCCACCCCAGCAAATCGAATGCCCTGTCTATGTCGGCCAGCAGCAATGATGCCGGACCTTCAAGATGTTCAATCGCTGCTACTGCATTGTGAGCCCGCCGGATATTGTGGCGAGTGGCCCGATGAGGCATAAATCCCGCCTGGTCAGGATGAACCACATCCGCCATATAGGGAAGGATACGGTTAGCAAGGGCTCCACATTCAGCAACGATATGGGACGATATGATGAATGCTGATCTGGGGGTCGGCCGGGCTTGGGGAATACCACGATTTCGGCATGACGCCAGTTTGGCGGGAGTCTTCCTTCCTCAAGGGCCGCACTCAGTGCCGCAAGATAATGGGGAACGAACTGAGACTGAAAAAGCTTGTAAAATTTGCACGGGAAGCCATTAGGACCGGAGCTTTGCCTGTGCGCAAGTCTGTAAGGGCTGCACCCAGCTCCTCGGCTGTCAGGGGGGCATCCAATTCTGTTTGCGCCTTATCCGATAAGGCCTTTGGGGGTAGGTCATCGAGAAAGCGGTGTATCATGGCTTCTGGCAGAACGTCTTTGGGAGTATATAGATCAGCATAGTAGGTCGCAAAGCTGGATGCAATTTGGACTGGGTCTGTAAGTGTTTGGCTGTCTTCGCCCAGAATACCAGGTGTAGTTGACGGGTGGAATGCTTGTTGGCTTAGACGATGTAGGAGAGAACTCGACTTGTCCCCCATTGGTATATTCTGCTGCGGGAGGCCAGCCAAGCTTGTCTGGCCTCGTCGCGCAGTGTGTTGGCATGTGTTTGTTGCACAAGAAGGAGTTGGCAGCGCATAAGCCTCCCGTCCTCACCTCTACTCAGCTGCTCCAAGTCCAGCAACTGAGCCTCGGTCTGGAGTAATGTTTCCCGGTGCTTCTTTCGTTGGGCAGTACAAAAAGATATATCAGCACCTCTGAGGGTTGGCTTCATGGCCTCCCAGATGGTCTCCTCCGAGGTCACCATTCCCAAATTGTCGGTGAAGTAATCTATAATGGCCCGATACATGTATGTTTTATATTGTGGATCATGGAGGTGCCATGCCGACAAGCGCAATCGGAAGGGAGGGCGAGCTACACCCAAACGCATTGTCAGCACCACTGGGGAGTGATCCGACAGGCCCCTGGGTAGTATATCCGTGGCCGCGATAAGATAATAATAACTGGCCGGTACAAAAATATAGTCCAAGCGTGAGAATGAATCATGGACTGTAGAGTAGTATGTATAGCTTTGCGCGGTCGGGTGTAGATGTCTCCATGTGTCTATCCAGCCCATGTCCTGCACCAATGTCTGTAGTCGCGTTTTTCTAAGTGCCCCCAACCCTCCATGTGGTGTCCATCTGTCCTGGGTCTGAATCAAGACATCATTCCAATCTCCACCTATTATGCAGAGGCCTTTGGGTACTTCTAACATTATCTTCGTCAAGCGCTCTACAAATGACTCGGACAATGGGGGGGGGCGCATAAATACTGCCAAGTATAACGAGCTCCCCATATAACGTGCCGGTCACCATAACATACCTACCCTGGGGATCGGCCCATGTTTTTGTGTGTGTAAAGGGGACTCTCCGATGAATTAAGACCGGGACCCCACGTGTCCCCCGGGTAAACCCCGCATGGAAGACCTGTATGTAGCCAAAACGGGAGGGGCATGGCGCCTTGGTACCCATAAGGTGGGTTTCTTGTAACAACAGGACATCTGCTGAGGCACGTTTGGCCTGTCGAAGGACGGCCCCTCTCTTAATCTTGTCGAGTGCCCCCTGTACATTCCAGCTGACTATCTAAAGTCTGCTAACTGATTCTGACATAGGGCAGAGTGTAGAGCGTTAATGTAGGACTCGGCTTGATGTGAGGCATGAAAACCATATGCACAGTAAAATATGACACAGCACCTTTAACAAAACTGAACAATCCCAATCACTCCCCCTCCCACCCCACCCAATACCTCAAAGCAGCTGAAGCATCTGTCGCGGTTGGGGTCTTACTTCTGCTCCAACGGGGGCAGGGTGCAACCCCATACCAATGGATCCCCATTGAACCATCCCCAGTCATAAGTAGAGTTCTCAGATACTGAGAAGAGAGTTATGGGGGGAAAAGTCTCTCGAAGGCCCCAGGACTGTATCATCAGCCGAATGGAAGTCGTCTTTAAGGCCCTCAGTCTCCATGTTGTGACGGTGATGAATCATGGCGATCTTCATTCAGTCAGGAGCTAGATGCGCCTCGTGACTTTGAGCGGCGCCTCGAACGTGATCTGCGGTTTTGTTTCCCTTTAGGTTTGACAAGTTTCTGTGCGGCTTCTCCAGAGGACGACTCTGAGTCAAGGCGTGGCGGGGTGTGCGGCTTGAGCTTCTGCCTCTCATCTGTCCAGGCGAAAACTTCTTCGGGAGTATCAAAGAAGAGTGTACGCGATTTGTATACAACCCTCAGCCGGGCCGGGAACAGCAGAACATATTGGATGTTTAAGTCTCGCAGCCGAGCTTTAGCGGCCGTAAATGATTGTCGGCGCTGCTTCACTAGTCTCGTGTAGTCTGGAAAGATTAAAATGTGATGGGAGTCATATTGGGGTTTGCCCGCCAATCTGGCCTGAGTGAGGACAACATCGCGGTCATGGAAATTTAGGAGTCTGGCAATAATTGATTGTGGTCTGGACCCCGGCGGAGGCTTTTGCATCAAGGCACGGTGTGCGCGTTCAATAATGAAGCATTGCGACAGAGAAGTCTGAGGGATCCATCCTGCCATCCACGTGGTAAAAAACTGTTCCATATTATTGCCTTTCCAGCCTTTCTGCCTTCAGAGTCCTCCACTCTGAGCGCCAGACCTTTTGTAATGGATTCCAGAGAGGACACCCTCTTTTGGAGGGATGTAACCGTGATCTCCATAGTTGATATCCGGGTTTCGGCCTCCGTTATTCTGTCTACCGTTTTGCGGAGATCCTGACGAATCAGCATAGCATCTGACCCTACCGCCCCGATCTTGGCCTCCAGCGCATCTCAACACTGTGTTATTGCCGCCATCAATGCAGCATTGTCCGGGCCAGTAGAGGCACCTGCATATCGATCCAGCGTACTTTGTTTGGTGCCCTGCATCTTGTCCCGAGTCATTTTCAGTGGTAGCAGTTGGGCCCCTACCACGTTAGCGCAGTTCTGTAAGGGCCGATAAGCGGTGTGCTCTCACCCTAGTCTGTAGTCACGGTAATATTATCACTTGGAGGGCGGCAGTCAGTCCGGACAACGTTCGCCCTTAAGGCATGCAGGAAGGCAGGCATGAAGGCGACCCACACACAAGCCGCACCGGGACCTAGCCCGGCCGCTTCCGCGCGTAGGGACCTCTCCACCCCCTCAATGGGTGCCCGTATCCAGCAACACTCCGCTGCACCGTGAAGTTTTAATGTAGGGGCACCTTTCGTTGGTCGAAGTATAAGGTCAACGCTGCGCCGGGTAGGTCCACCCCAGGTCTCCGGCTCTCTCTTGCAGCCCAGCCCTTCCAAGCCGCATCTAAGAGGCGGGGAGGCAGCCCTCGTGCAGAGTCTTTAATGTAGGGAGGCAGGGCGCGCCCAGGGCACAGCACAGGCCGCGGATATCAACTCTACTAACTCTTCTGTGTCTCAAAGGCATGGAGAGCAAGGCCTCATAGAGCGCAGGCCGAATCCAGGCCACAACATATATCAGGGGGCTGCAGTGTTTGTTCGGGTCGTACGAAAAGCACCGTCCAGGCCCAGCGCGGACACCGCTGCTCTGCACCACACCCACATCCACGTCAGGGGTGGGAGGGGAAGTTCCACAGGGAGCCCAGGTGAGCCCCGCCACAGAACACGAGCCTCAGGCAGGGGCACGGCAGCCCAGGGAAGCAGCCAGGGTTCCGGGACCGCAGCCTATGTCAGGGGGAGGCCCCAATCACTGACCTGATGACAGCCGCTCGTTCCTCCAGCAGCCTCGAGGCACCCTCAGGGCGTCGCGCGCCCTCTCCAGCGGCACAGGGAAAGTCACGTCATTTTGGCGCGGCTGGGCACAGCGCCTCTGGCCTCCAAGCCTGTCGGCCGTGGCATCTCCCAGAGGAACTCTGGCTCGGCTGCGCAGCCGCCGCCTATCTCTATTCCGTCTCCGACGCCTCCGGGGTCTGCCGCTGCCGTCGATGGATCTACCAGGCAGGTATGTTTCCCACGTTGCCAGCGGTGTGTATCATCAGGTCTCGGGCCCACCGCACTTCGTTTCTGTATTGCACGGGGCCGGCAGCGACCCTCCACGGCCCACGGTGCCCCCCCTCAGCAGACCCTGACTCCCACACGGCCTGGTCTCTGCTGCGACCCTCGCCGCTCACTCCCTTTTCATTTGACAGGCTGCTCCTGGGTGTAGTCTGGCATTAATACATCGAGGGAGCCGGGATAGTCTGCTGCGCAACATGGGCCCGATTCACCGGCTCATATACAACATCGCCATCCAACCGTCTCGGCATTCAATTGCGCAGTTGTTCGTCTTCACTGTATGGCGTGAGCATGTGACCGGGGGAAGAATGTGGGCCGATGTGTCAGGATATTGGTAGGATTTTAAGCGAGCCTCCGGAGCTCGTCTAAAGCGCGTCCGCCATGTTGGACCGCTTGGCCACGCCCCCCGAGTGCACCTGCACTTTAGCACTGGTTAGTGCCTAGAATCCTAAAACCAGCAAAAACGAAGTCAGCAAAACAGGAGGCCTGAAGGCATAAAAGTCAGGGGAAGCCACGCCAAGGAGGCCAGGTCTAACAAGTTCAATAGCTAATACTGAGATATTATTATTAGAATGACAGACACTGGTTATAGTTTGAAATTTTATATATGGAGTATTTAGGCAAGAAACATGAAATGTGCTATGATTACCTTTAGCAGCAAATCGTACAAATCATAAGTACAAAAAACTCAGTAAAGTTCTTTATGAAATCCGGCATAGATTCGCCTTCTGAAGATGGGGAATTGGGGGTTCCAGGGTACAGAGAAATCCACATCTTCTTATAGAACTTTAGACAAAGACATTCACACATTTCTATACAAGTACATGGTTCTCAAGATATGCACCAATAAGGAACAAGCAAGAGGAAACATTTTACTACAAAATACATTTGAGGACTCTCTCATAGTAGCATTACATGGGATTTGGTTGTTCTCACAGTTTATTCAAGCATACTAGTTGATACATTGTATACCAATAACCTGGAACAGTTAGAATGTCCTTAATTTAGCACAGTGCTTGGAAAAGTCTCTGAGAAAGGTCTTTGGTTGTTAGAGTAACTTGCACTTCTTTATTTAGAATAAGAAAGAGCAATGCTAGTCATCACGTGGTATACTACGATAATGATTCAAATTGGAGGACAGTGTAAACACAGGTTATGTTAGAATAAGCCCAGTTTCTACTGCATTAAAGTGAGAAAAAGTGAGAAAAAGGAAAACAGTTCTTACAACCACCCACCTGATGATTAATTTCTGATTCTTCTCCTTGAATGCTCCCAAATCCTTCATGGTGTTGTAGAGATCACTTTTCATTTCTTCAACCTTCATGTCAAGTCTCTTTCTCTGACTTCCTCTCGTTGCTGACAGCTTCTTATACCCACAATCCGTACCATTCAGTGATGAAATTCTCTTGCACAAGTTCAGGAAAGTAAGCACACATGCAATGCCGATTACATAACCAAGAGAGGGGTTAAAAGCAATTTTAGAATTCTTCCACCTACACTACCAAGTCGCTCCCCTTCTTAGCAAAACCTTTCCTGATCAATCCAAATATAGAAACGAATACTTCCCAGGCACCTGACTCTTCCGGCTCAGTTAGTTCATGCGTTATGTTTGTGATGTTAGTAATGTAGCTGTCAAGCTGCTTATTTATGCGCAGTGTGTAAGCGCAGCATTCCCAAACGTGAATGACTTTGCAAACTCCGCCCTCCTTTATGAGGAGCAAATCAAACTCAAGGCGATTATGCAAAATCATAGCTCTCATGGCAAGCAAAACTTTATTGATTACAGTTAGCACTTCTGCCATATTAGTAGCAAGTCGATCTACCAATGTTGACAGCTTTCTAGGCTTTACATCATTTAGTGCCACTTCTATAGAAGGTGCTCCAAAGATATCACTAAGGATCTGTTTAAAGCTGTGCTTGCTTTGCCTTATGAGTTGCTCAGGAGGATAATCTAACCTGTTAGTGTGGTAGATCCTAGGTAATACTAGAGCTGCAACCTACCCAATTATGCGGCATTTGGAAATAGGCTTACTTACCACACACATAATAGATGCCTTTTATACTTACCTTGAATTTTGAAAACGTTTTTCACTTGAAGTAATTATGCTGACATTCGCTCCATACCAATTTCTCAACAGTCTCATTTCCCTCTGGTTGCCGCATTATGCATAAAGTTTCCTTATTGGGGACGCCAATGACCAACCTTGGGGGTGGTTCTTTTAAGGTCTCCTTACCCTTTCCAATAATATGTTCTGCACTTGTCTTCCTTTCCCCTTTCTCTTCATCTATTCTTATCCTCTCATTCAGTTCATCTACAAGTATCCTTTCATCTTTACAAATTTTACAGCTTACATCATGCATGCTCTGGTTAGTAGCCCTCATGTTAGTTACGAGTATAAAGAATTTCATCATATACTCATGCTGATCCCTTGACTTTAACCCCTTGTAAGAACAAGAAACATATTTAGTAGCTCACAAATACAGATTTGCATGGGTCACGATTGCCACCAACAGATTATCAAAATCAGAATAGAACAATTTAAAGAAATCCTGTTGGTAAAAATGTGGTTCAGAAAACAGAGCTAGAAAGGGAGTAGGACAAAGGTAAGTGATAATATGCCACTCTCTCAGCCGCGAAGGATGGAAGGTAAGAGCACATATAGTTGTTTTCTACTTCCATAACTTTCACGTATTCAGCTGGTATTTGATAATACACATTATAGCTGGACACAATCTCAGGCTGTGGGACATGTGAGACCTTACTCTCGTGTGCTGGTGCATTGACTACAGACTTAAGAATGGAGTTTGTCAGAGTGTGAGGGATATCCCATCCCAACAAATCAACATCCAACAGCCATCCAAATATAGAAACAGAAATGGCAACTGCCGAATCTAGAAGCAAAATTTTGCAGCATTGCTGCGCCATGTTAGCTTAAACCATGTCAAGGAAATCTCAGAATCTCAGATGGTGGTAGTTAGTCCTCTAGGTTCTACCCTATCGTCACTACTCTATCTCAAAAGATACAAGGATGTTTGTATTCTGCGTAAGCTGGAGGCCTATAGGAGCTACTGTCCTCTGACCGTTACCCTAACTCTCTGACTGTCCTTTCAACGTTTGTCAGTGATCAGCATGAATGTGCTCTTGGTGGGTTTGTCTTGGTCTCAGGGAGGTTCGTCAAAGTCAGTCAGGCAATCATCAGATTCAAAGTAGATTTTTGCAAGGTATGTCCAATCTGGGCCTGAATACTTTTGGTTGATCTTACTTTCCCTTTAGCTCGTTTGGCAACAGTTAAGTCTAAGCTTTCATCTATGATATCAGGTTGGTCAGTCATCTCTGACTCTTCTAAATATCTTCCCTTATCGTCTCTGGTCTTTCCTTAGCTGTCAGTATCTCTTGGCCAGCATTCCTCAGTTGGGCCTCGATCTTTTGAGGTGCTTGAGATTTCCGGTTCTGATAAAGCTGATTCGCTCTCAAAGTGTCGGGCGAAGACTGATTTCCCAAGCAGAAGTACCAGTTCCCCAGAAGCGAAGAGCGAGCCCCTCCTCTCCCCAGAGATACGGCCACCCCAGTGCAAGGCAAAACACACCAGGGGATCGCAGATATCCCAAGGGAGCGAAGAGACCAAGGAGGACAACCAGAAAATCTTCAATCGCGACCAGCAGGGAAAATGTCCAGCACTAATAGACCCTGGAGTTCTACAGAAGAAAGGACAAGAAGAGAGAAAAGACACAAATAATAAAAGGAACTAATGTCATGAGAATGTACAACACACACAAGAGCAGAACAAGAAATATAGATTGTGTACTCTCCCACACTTACTTGGTTCAATGCTTGTTGTCGTCCCAGAAAACAGTCTCTTGGTTAAAGTAAAAAGAGGAACAATAAAGGTTGGAGGGTAGTCTTCCAGCAGACCAGCTCTGTGAGATAACAAACAATAATACTAGGGCATACGTCTGCCCAAGACTTGAGTAATAGTTCTCAATTAGAGAAAATAAACACCAGTGGATCCTGGGAGCAGTGCAAACTGAAATAGTCCTTAGTACATGACGAGACTCTGAAGGATAGTCAACAGTGTAGCAGCAAAAAAATGTATAGCACTATATCGCGCTATTTAGTAAGAGGACTTCAAGCGCTCCTGCGCTAAAACATTAAGTCATGGGTTTCCAAAAAGGAACAAAACAGAGAGGCAGACTTAGCGCTTACTAACGCGCTGGGAAGGCGAGAAGGTGGAGAAAAGGTAGCGCGTCCTGCGCTGGAGAAGGCAACGTGAAGGACAATCAACGCATCCTCGCGCTGAAATGAGTGAGAAACTGGTTGCGCGTTCAGCGCGGAAAAGAGAACCGCTAAGAAAAGGTGTCAGCGCGTCCTCGCGCTGTTGAGATGGATGATTGGCAGCGCGTTCAGCGCGGAGGAAAAAACAGCTGTGTAGAACTTTCAGCGCGTCCTCGCGCTACGGGTGAAATGAAGGGAACAAACTTCCTTGTTGCACCAGCAGAACCGCTAGTGATTTCGGGGATCAAGATTCAGGAAAGATAATCCAGACCAGGAGCAGGGCGAGGTTCAACCAAAGGAAAGCCAAGCAGCGAGATACAGAAACTGCAGGCTTAAGAACCTCCCAGTCACCTGACCAAGCCCAAAGCAGCATGGGACAGCACACAACCAACACCTCTCTCTGTGCATTCTGGGGGATGTAGTTTAATCACGGTACATGAAGCCTGACGCCTAACACAAAGGTGGAACTTCCTTGTACCACACTGCCCTCTGTCTATTGCAACCTTGGTTGCAGCAAGTTTGTTTCAGCTTTCCATGAGTTTTCACTGTCCCAGTGAATGTGTATCCTCAATTCGGTGATTTGTACCATAGTGGTTGCTGTAATAACAGAGCCCTCGTCTGGCTCTCGGCTCTGCTGATGCTCGCCTGATGGAGACTGTAGATCCTCGGACTGGTATTCCTCTTCCTACAAAGCCTCAAATGCTTAAAACCTGGGGTGCCTCAAGGAGTTAGTGGATGTTAGCTCCACTTCTTCCCCTTCTTGTCTCACCCTCTTGGTGTGGGAGGCTGGTATCCAGTTCAGCCGACCAGCACACTTAACTGTGGTGTTGGTGACCAGGCTCACCTGATAAGGGCCTCTCCAGCGCTCCTCCAAGCAAGATTTGTGAACGTGTTTCTTGACGTGAACTTAATTGCCGGGCTTCAAATCTTGTCCTAGAAATTCTCATCCAGCTGGAGTAGTACCATCAACCTGATATGAGATAGAATGCCTTGCAGTACTTGAGAACCAGGTCACCTGTGATATTCACAAGAGCAGCTGCAGGATCAGAAGGAATTTTCATGGCTCTACCCATCAGCACCTTCTGAGGAGACAATCCTGTTCGCTTACAGGGGTTCCTTTGGATGCTCATTAGTACCAAAGCAAGAGCATCAGGCCATTTAAGTGATGTAGAGGCACAGGCTTTAGCCAGTTTAGCTTTGATTGTTCTGTTTAATATCTCTACAGTGCCCGACGCCTCAGGCCTGTAGTTACAGTGGGATTTCGGTCAATCCTTAAGGCTGTACACAGCAACTGCATTACCTCACTCATAAAGTGAGTTCCTTGATCCGATTCGAGAGATGAACTGGCATCCCGAGTCGCGGTATTAACTTCTGCAGCAATAATTTAGCAACTATTCGACTATCACATCTCCTGGTGGGATATGCCTCAACCCATCGTAAGAACAAACACACAATGATGAGGATATACCTCAGGTGGTTACATTGAGGCATCTCCACAAAGTAAATCTGGAGACGTTTTAATGGACCCTCAGATTTTCCAATGTGACTCATGGTCAACATAACTCTTTTGCCACGTTCTGTTTCTGGCAGGTAGCACAATGATGACACAAGCTTTCTGCCATCGATTGTAAATGGCAACTGAACCAATGAAACCTGAATGTAGACACCATTCCATCTCTACCCAGATATGTTAGATCATGCATGTGCCGCACCATCACAGGCAAGAGGGAATCGGGTAGAACTGGCTTCCCATCACCGGACACCCAAATGTCACTGGCATCCTTCACACACCCAAACATTTACCATTTAGACTTCTTCAGCTCTAGGGCCATATGCTGCAGATCCCTCAGCTCACTGAAGGTATGTACAGTGTTCAGTAACATATTGGAATAGTCTCTTCCTCTACATTGCATGGTTCATCCAAGTGGAAGGCGCTAGACTCAAGCGCAATATCGGGCAATTTCATCTGCATAACGGTTGCCCATGGTGGCAAAATCACTACCACTCTTGTGTGAAGCACACTGCACTACAGCAATTTCCATTGGCAATTTTAACACATCCAATGGATTTGAAACATACAATCTGTTCCGAAGGGGAGAACTAGCAGAGGTCATGAAGCCTCGCTGCAACCACAGCTGCCGTGATCACAGCTGCCCAAAGTCCTGCACAACTCCGAACCCATACTGGCTGTCGGTGTAAATAGTGACTCATAAGCCTTCTGAAGTGCAGCAGACTCAGGTAAGGGCAATCAGTTTGGCTACTTGTGCAAACCTTACGTGGCACGGGTAGGATGCTTCCAAAACTCCACTCAGCATACACACACAGCATAAGCGGTCTCTCAAGCAGGACACATCAACAAAAAGAGTGTGTCCAGATTTGGGAAGGGATACTTCCAGTATGTCAGGTCTCGGTTTTGTGCACAACTCGGTAACGCTAACACAGTCATGGTCCCATTTGCACTCATCATTTCCCTCGGAGGTCGGCAACAGAGAATTCGTGTTTAGTCTGTTATATCTCCTGATGGAAACATTTTCTCTTGCTAAAACGATTCTCTCATAGGGGGTTAAGCGGCTGTTGGTCAAATGTTGCATGTGTAGATCTGTCATAAAAAACTCAATGGAGTGAGGAACCATCACAATGAGGGGGTAACCCATCACTAGCACCTAGGTTTTCATAATGTTTACGCTCACTGCTGCAACCACTTTGAGACAATCAGGCAACACCGCTGTCACTGGATCATGGGTAGCTGAGAAGTAACCAATGGAGCACTTAGTCTCCCCTTAGTTACTGTTTTGCTATCAGAGATATATGCTTTGATCTCATTGTACTGGCTGCACTTCTTTTTTTTTTTTTAAAACAAACTTTATTGCCTTTTACATGTTAGACATTTTTCCGCTGACTGCGGTATCATTATATGCATAACCTTGTCAGGATCAATGTATTACATTGCGTACTTCCTACATCGTTGTCTTAATAAGTCCAATTTCCATTTGGCTTTCCTTCCATTCGGTGAGTAGTCTTCTACGTAGGCCATAAGGTCCCCCCCGCCCCCATCCCTTTTCCCCAACAAGATAACTGACCCCCCCCTCCCGCCCCGCACTGCTGTCTCCCGATTACATCTACTGAGCGCAGAAAGTCGCCTCCCCCATACCTTGTGGTGCATGGTGGCCCCTCCCCACTGCCTCCCTCTAGATGTTGTCGCTTCAGGCGGTACTATGTTATATGTCCCCCATCTCCCGGGATCTGCAGTCCAGCCTTATCTCGGCCTGGCCCCTGGGGGTGCTCCTGTTGTGGTGGTCTCTCAGGGGTGGAGGCCTCAGATGTCCGACCCTCTCCCTTCAGGTTTTCCATCAACACCTCCCATCGCTCTAGCCCTTTCCAGCTTACCTATCCCCCGTCTTGCATTCCTAAGTAGGACCCTTCCCTCACATCCGGCCCATTTCAGCAGCTCCCTCTTCCATCTGTGGACGCTGGGGCCGTCCGGATTCTTCCAACAGCTAGTGATTTCCCGCTTCGCGAGGATGTATGCTAGGTCCTGAAATCTATCCGTGGTCCTAGTTTTGGCAGTGTGCGGGAACAGGCTAAGCAGGACGAGTTCCGGTGTGCATGGGATTACCCTGTCCGTTATACGAGCTGTCTCCCGAGTGATTTCCTGCCAGTAAAGCGTTAAGGATGTACAGCTCCATATCATGTGAATAAAGGTCGCCCCTTGTGTGTTGCATCTCGGTCATCTGGCATCCTCCCTAGCAAAGTATCGATTGATACGTTCTGGGGTTATGTATGCACGGTGGAGCATGTAAAAGCCTATCAGGCTGAAGCGGGCGTTTCGGGATACTTTGGTTGTCCGTACCAGTATGTTCTCCCAGTCCTTGTCGTCCAGTGGCCTGTCGATGTCTTCTCCCCATTGGTTACGTAGCCGGTCCAGCGGTTGGATGGTGTCCCGTCCTATGGCCCTGTAGTGGCATGCAACCGCTTTTATAGTCCCCCCAGCACGACTTATGTATTCACAGGTGGTGTGTCGCGGCGGTTCCGTCGTGCCCGTCCCCCAGTGACATCTAATAGCCCCTGTGACTGCTTCGTAGAGTAGGAAGTGCCCTTGTGGTACGGCCCAGTCGGCGCTAAATTCCTCAAAGGAGAGTAGCTCCCCGTCCCGGTAGAGATCACCCACCTTTGTGGCCCCGGCCTGTACCCAATCCTCTATCCCCCTCCATTGCCCTCCGTGAGGGAGGGCCTCCAGCAGCGTCAGTGCCATATCTGGTGAGTATGGGCGTTTTGTCCTAGTTTTCTGCAGGCACCGACCCCAGCACCGTCGTATCACTCTATGCTCATTATTGCGGACCTGCTGAGGTTTGGCCGTCCCTAAGAGGGTGCGGAACATATTCATTTTGTCCGGAGTGAAGGGTGACACCCCCCTGTCTGCGTTTATGCTTCCCGCCACCCACTGCGTGAATCTCTGCAGCTGTCCTGCCAGATAATATGCCTCCATATCAGGCACAGCGAGTCCTCCTTCCGACCGAAGCCTCTTTAGTGTGTTAAGGGCTACTCGCCTTCGGCCCGCCCCCCATATGAACGCAGACAGGCACGAGTCCAGCTCCCGAAACCAGGCCGCTGATATCCATACCGGGAGCGTGGTGAAGAAGTACAGTAACCTGGGGAGAACCACCATCTTGAGCAGAGAGATACGACCCATCGCTGATAGGGGAAGCTTTCCCCAGAATGCCATGTTGTCTTTGAGCGAGCGCAAGGCCCTCCCTATGTTCCCTTCCCTCACATCCTCTATGGCATGAAAGATGCGCACTCCCAGATAGCGGAAGCATCGAGACTCCCATCGCAAATCGCCTAGGTTCTCAGGTGGCCGCATATCCTCTACCAGGGGGAATAAACTGGACTTCTGCCAGTTTACCCGAAGGCCCGACAACGAGCCGAACTCTTCCATCATACTCTTTGCCCCCGTCAGGTCTTCACCCGCATGCTGTAGGAATAATTAGAGGTCGTCCACGTATAACGCTATGTGGTGCCTCTGAAGCCCCAGCTGGAGCCCGCGGTAAGCCCTGTCCAATCTTGCCATGCAGGCTAGTGGTTCCACAGCCAGAGCGAACAGCAGTGGGGAGAGGGGGCACCCCTGGCGCGTGCCCCTCTCCACTCGGTACTGCTCCGAGATCGTGCACCCCGTGCGCACTCTTGCCACCGGATCGGCATACAGCAGCTGCACCCATCTCAAGAACCCCGGTCCAAGGCCCATTTTGGTTAAGACTGCATAGAGGAATCCCCTTTCAAGGCTATCAAATGCCTTTTCCATGTCGATGGCGAACACCGCCCCTGCCTGGTCTTCCGTCGCCCCAAGCTCAATAATGGACAGCAGGCGACGTATATTCAGTGTCGTGTTCCTACGGGGAATAAAGCCTGCCTGATCCCGGTGTACCAAGGAGGCCATATATGGGAGCAGCCGTGTTGCTAGTATTTTACTTAAAATTTTAAAGTCGAGATTCAGCATCGATAGGGGTCTATACGCCGTGCATTCCAAGGGGGACTTGTCAGGCTTCAACAGCGGAATTACCACCGCTTCTCTGGTGGTGCCCGGCAAGTGGCCCCCCTCCCCTGCCTCCGCATACATCTCCGCCAGCCTGGGGGCTAACTCTTCTACGAATGCGGCATAGAATTCCTTGGGGAGCCTGTCCGTGCCCGGGGTTTTCCCTCTCGCTAGTGCCTTAATGGCCACCCTGATTTCCCGCTCGGAGATTTCAGCTCCTAATTGGTCCGCATCTTCCTCTGTCAGGGTGTGTAGTGGAAGGTCCGCCAAGTATTCCTCTATTTCCCCCTCCCTCCGGGGCCCAGAGCTCTTATAGAGCTGTTCGTAGTAGCCACGGAACCTATTGTTGATGGCATCTTGTCTGTATAGAGAGTGCCCCTCTGAGTCCGCTAGCTCTATGATTGTGTTCCCTCTGGATTAACCAGCCATGCCAGCAATCTTCCCGCCCTGTCCCGCTCAGCGTACGTCCTGTCTGCATAAGCCTGAAAGTCGAAGCACCTCAATCTTTCCTCCTGCACCGCCACCTCTTCCTTCGCCTCTAACAACTCCTGGCGGAGTTCAGGGTGGTTCGGGCGCCGGATTTCCATCTCTCTCAGTGCCCGATCAGCCCGTTCCACATCTGTTAGTAGTGTTCACCGTACCCCTATTGAGAGTGCCATGCATCGCCCCCTAATGACAGCCTTAAAGGCTTCCCATTCTGTCACCCTGGAATCTGTGGACTGTGCGTTTTCAGTGAAGTATGTATTGATATGGCCCCTGATCTCATGTAAAAACACCTGGTCCTCTAGTACCTCGGGTTGAAGGCACCACGTGGGAATGGGTTGCTGTTGAGCCCCCCAATGTAGTCGTGTCAGTATCTGGTTGTGGTCCGACACTATTCGAGTGAGGTATTCCGTGCCGTGTAGCCGTGCGTGTATGTCCGGGGAGCACAAGGTGTTGAGGCGAACATGCAAGTCATGTACGTGAGAGAGGTGGGAATATTCCCTGTCTAATGGGTCGTGTGTCTCCACGTGTCCACCTGCCCCCAATGAGATTGCCAGTCCCTGAATATCCTCGCTGTCCTGTGTACCGGGGCATTGCAGAGTGGCGGGTGGGACCGGTCAAGGGCCGGATCCGCAATGCAATTAAAATCTCCCCCCATGATTATCGACCCCATCATGTATGGCGCCAAGGTCCCAGACAGTTGCTCTAAGAATGGTCCTTGGTCCGTATTCGGGCCATAGATGTTTATCAACGTGACGTCCTGCCCATCTAGGCACCCTGTGACCACCATGTAAAGGCCCTCTGGGTCTACTTTATGTCCGGTGTGCTGGAAGGGGACGCCTGCCCTGATCCATACTAGGACTCCCCTGGCAAAGGCCGAGAAGGAAGTATAGTATGCCTGACCCCTCCATCTGCGGAGTAATGCCACCCCCTCGGAAGCCAGTGTATGCCTTTCCTGCAGCATTGCTATATGGATGCCTTGCCTGATCAGGTGGGAGTGAATTTTGTAGCGTTTGTGCATGGAGTGCATCCCCCGGATGTTCCAAGATAGGAGATTATATACCTTCTGAGTAGGCATTACAGGTTAATCTCTCCTCCTCCAACTGGCCCCCCCACCCCCATCCGGCTTCCGGCGGCCTATGCTGGGTAAAAGGAACCTGCTCGCTGCAGTTCATGCCCCAGTGTGTAAATAGACAGCAGTGCCCCCAACTTAAAACAATGAAACTTCCCCAACTCCCCCTCCCCAGGGCAAGTGAGTAACTCTCCCCCATCCAAACTCCCCTAACTCAAGTGTCCAGCGGGTACTTGCATGTCTTGCATCCGTTAGATCAAGTCATCCGCCGTTCTAGGGGTCACCTCTGGCAGAGTCTGGCTGGCATCCCCCACTGTGCTGGAGCTGGCGTCAGAGTCCGACTCTCTCTGTTCCTCTCCCGAGAGGGAGGAAGCACCCCGTGAGCCTGTTGCGCTCAGGGATGCGATTGCCGCTACCGCACTCTCTCTGTCCCGGCGAGCTTCCTCCAGCATTGGGTGGCACATGGGCTTCCCCCCTTTTCCAGGGGATCTCGTGGGGTCCTTCTCCGGCTGGTCTCTGCGTTCATGCCTCCGGTCTCTAGGTCCCTGTTCCTCGATCCAGTCCCACACTTCCTGAGGTGTGGTAAAGAACTTGGTCTCCTCAGCGTGCACAACCCGGAGTTTAGCTAGAAACACCATCGAGTAGGACACCCCCATTCGCCGCAGCTTCCGTTTAGCCGTGACGAAGGAAGCTCGCTGACTCTGCACATCCCGGGAAAAGTCCGGGAAGATCCGAACTGTGCTGTTGTCGATTTTTAGTTGGCCTTTAAGTCTCGCTTGGCTCAGGATGTGGTCCCTGTCTTTGTAGAAGAGGAGACGAGCCACCACCGGCCTCGGTGGTCTCCCAGGCGGAAGTGCCCGGGCAGGAACTCTGTGCGCCCGCTCCAAAGCGAAGTACGGCGATAGGCCCTCCTCTGCCACCTCAGTACGGATCCAGTTCTCAAGGTAGGCCACCATATTGTTCCCCTCGACTTTTTCTGGGAGCCCCGTAACTCTGATGTTGTTACGCCTTGCCCTGTTTTCGGCGTCCTCGGCTCGTTGTTCCAGTACGTGGACCCTCAAGTCCGTGAGTTTGCGGGTGGCCGTGGATGCTTGTGGCTTCAGGTCACTGACCTCGCCTTCCACTGTCGTGACGCGGTCCGCCAGTTTCCTGTGGTCTGCCCTTAGTAGGCCCAGGTCTTCTCGGAGTGTGTCGATTTTGGATTCTACGGCCGTCCGTGATGTTTCTATGGCCTGTAGAATGTCAAAGAGCGATAGGTCATCTTGGGGCGCATTCTTTTCGTTTCGAGCCCCCGTGCGTGCTCGCGACTCCCCGGTATCTTTGCCTGCGGTCTCCTGCTGCTCCACGTCGCTTCTTTTGCGAACCCTCCCCATGAGGAGTTCGATCTGGGAGCGGACTGTTTGGTGATGGTGCCTATTGGCCCTGATGCCGGTGATGTAGAGGGCCCTCCTGAGAGTAAAGTCTACTGGGGTTGAGCGTGTGGTGTGCGGGCTCCTGCTACACGCCGCACCCGCAGCGAATCGGAGTCGCAACTGGTGATGGTGGCGGTGCCGTCATCCAATGCGGTGGCGGTGATGGTGGGTACTCGTGCTCCTCCCCACGGTCAGGAATAATCTCGGCCGGGCCGAAGCTGCACAGCCGTGCAGCCCTTCACTGCTGGGTAAGTGGGTAGCTCTGCCCTGCGTTGTTCACCATGCTCCCCGTGGCTCCCGGATTGGGGCGCCGCGAGTGACAGCCAAGCCTAGGCCGCAGCAGGCCCTGTCCCCTCGGCGTCAGCAGGAAGGGGCCCGGCGGTCAGCGTGAGGCCCCCGGGTCTGGCGCTGCTGAATAGCTCGCAGAATAAAGCAGGGCTGCAGGCAGGTTCCCGGGGCCAAAGCAGAATGAGGCCACTATTTAATTGTCCATGTCCCTGGCTGCAGAGCAATCTCTGCTTTGTGTTACAATGCGGCTCAGGTAGAGCGTCAGTTCGTAGTGCGCTCAGCGCAATGGCTCTCGTGCATTCAGCAGGGGGGAGAGCGGAGCGGTATGGTGGCAGAAGCGGCCCGGACCCCGGGGAGGCAGCTTCCCCAGACCCGGGCAGGCCCCACCCACCGATCGGTTGCACTGCTCCTACAGCGGGAGGTGGACCCTCTCACCGGCAGCGGCACCGTCCGCTCTCGCTGACACCTCTTAGCAACGTCGCCCGCCCCACCAACCATGCCGGGTGGGTAGGGCGCAACGCATCCGGGGCCTGGGTTTCCGCGTCCAGCCGGGAGGGCCCGCCAATTGCTGTTCCGACGTCTCCCGCTACTGCGCCAGAGTGCTCTTCCGCCCGGCCCACTCAGCGGCCTCAATGCCGTCTGGACCCCCCTCCGCCACTTCTCCTTACTTTTGCTGTGTGCGGGGTCCAGCTCTCCCTCACCGCTCCGTCGCACTCCGCGGTGTCTCATGGCTCGTTAGCCGGCCATCACTGGGCGCCCCGTAGGGAACAGTCCGCAGGCGCCATTTTGACAGACCGCTCCGCCTCCGCAACAGAGCCCGCTCGCCGGCAGGTCCTGCCCCTACTCCTTCCTCCAGGTATCGGTTGTCGTACAATCAGCGCTCCGCTGCTCCAGCCCCGCAACTGGCACCGCCACTGGCCGTCAACAGCCTCCGGCCGTCCTCCAGGAACCAACACTCAGTTCTCGGGCGCCATCTTGGTTCATCCCTTAGGTCTGCAGATCGGTCCGAATTAGCTGGTTTATCGTGCTTTCCCGCTGCAATCGTCGTCTCCTTTCGGTGCCCCTACCTTTCAGAGGTCGGAGGGTGGGTATTTTTCATAGGGGCTCCCCTATATCTGACAGGATGGGCTGATATGGGGGATCACCCGCAGGAGCTCCGGTTCAGGCTCCCTGCTCCATCGGCGTCCGGCCACACCCCCCGTACTGGCTGCACTTCATGTTGGTATATTGCAAAAATTTCAATAAGTAACGTTTTTTTAAAAAAAACAACAGCATTTCAATCAAATTACTGCCCCTGTTTCAGTAAAAATAGGAGACATCAGAGAGCAACATCAGTTTGTGGTCTGTGATTCTAGTCCTGTAAACTTGCTTGCAAACTCAGCTGCGTCATCTATTGCACTCAGGAAAGAGTCAGATTTGAAACCCAAGCCGCCGATGACGATTTCAAATTTCACTCACTGGAACCTGTTGTCAGGTTATGCCTGGCTATTACAACTGAAGACCTACCAGTTGACCTGAGAGAGACAGTTAGAGAGAGAATGTCTGGGATTTCATAAGGAGAGAAACTGGATTGATCAAAGGTGCCAAACCTGTCATTGAGAGCATGTTAGGACAAGGTATTTTAAAGAAAGTTATCGGTAGTCCATGTAACTCACTGATCATGGCTTTACAAAAAGCAAGCAAAGAATAGAGGATAGTTCAGGACCTTAGGAAAATTAACCAAATTGTCGTTCCATGCTATCCTGTGGTACCGAGCCCTGCTGTCATTTTGTTCCAAATTCCCCCTGAAGCTGAGTACTTCACGGTCATTGACCTCTGCGAAGTTCACTTAAACAAAGAGAGACAGTTTCTCTTCGCATTCCAGTTCCAGGAGAAAACCGTCGTGTGGTATCGCGCCACACAAGAGTATACTGAAAGCCCATCCTATTTCAATCAGATACTTAAAAAGAACCTAGAGTCTCTGCTGCTACTATGTAGTTTGACCTTAATACAATACATCCATGATCTTTTAATTGCATCAATGACCAAGGAAGCTTGCAAACAAGACACGATTGCGCTGCTGCTCAACCATTTGGCTGAGAACGGGCATAAGGTTTCTCCTGAGAAACTGCAATATTATCAAAAGGAAGTCATGTACTTGGGACACCAGACAGCAAAGGGAGTGAGGCGAATGTCACATGAACGCATAGAAGCAGTTCTTAAGATGAAGTTTTCAACCACACAGAGAGACGTGTGGTCCCGTTAAGCAGAGAGATCAGAATGATCCCCAAGGGGGCTGGGAGCATAGAGGCATGCATAGTATGATTGGAACTCTTGAAGAATGGAGGGGGTTAGAAGTGACGACTCCCCGGTGATGGTGGTGACTACTGCGGTCCAAAGGTCAAATGCGGCAATCCAAGTGAGGGTTCTGCCAGAACTGCCTTCTTCACCAAATGCCCTTATCTGGCCGCAGCACATCAGCAAGAGGACCTCACGATCTGCCTCCTCCCTGTACTTCTGCAAGGTAGAGTGCAGTTGGGCTAAGAGAGCCCTATCCTTCATAGTAGAGTAATTGGTTTCCAGGTGTTCAAGTTGGGACTCGAGTCTAGAGAAGCACGATCGGACGGATTGAAGTACCCCAGAGCTTTTGAAAATACAAATACCACAAATGTAGGCTTTGAAAGCCTCCCATAGCGTAGCATTGTCACCTACAGGGTTCCCATTGAGCTTAAAATACTCATGAATGCAACCTTAACATCACTAACTGAAGAGTCACGGTCGGCTGTTGTAAAGATAACTTTACCGCGGAGTGGGCAGACAAACTGCGAGGCAGGATGTCTATGCTACACAACCTTCGCAGCAGAGACCTCGAGATTAGCCGCATATCAATCCGCGAGAAAGTGCAATGCAAAAGGGTGTGGAACGTATTGCCCGTTTGATGGGGATTCAACGCCCACCAAGCGTCCACCAGGTCAAGTAGCTGCATATCGTAAGTCAGTGCTACACTGCCGCATGAGGTTGAGTTGGGGGACTCAGAGGATCTGTCATGCACATCAGAGAGAGTGAGAATAAAATCTCCCCCCCAGAGTGTGGGGTAGTCAAGCTTTTTGGAGCATGTTTGCATAATAGATTCAAAGAAGGCAGGGCTACCAATGTTGGGGCCATACACATTTACCAAGAGCAGTTGATCTCCATTTAACATGCACGCCAGGGCCACCAGCCAGCCCCCAACATCAGCGATGCGCTATACCAGTGGGTAATTTAGCTATCTCTGTATGAGAGTGACCACCCCCTTGGAGTAGGTAGAGAATGACTAGAAGTAAAATTGCATACCCCATGAAGTGGCAAAGTTAAGCGTACCCAAAGGCGAACAGTGAGTCTCCTGGAGTATAGCAATGTTAATATAATGGCAGTCAAGATAGGCCTGACTGTCCATTCCAATTGTACATAACTGCAAAAACCATAAATAAGTAGACCAATACCAGCCACCCCAAACCCCCCCCCCCCTTGCTGACCCCAATCGCCAGCGAAAGACCCCGCCATGACTGGAAAAAACCTAAAAGAGAGTAAGAGGACCAAAAGCCTAATCTTAGGGAACTAACAAACCTCAAAGGCAATGGATGCTCTTCAGTAGGAGGGGTCCTGGAGAGCACTGCAATGTCCAGAGAAAAACATCAGGATAATTGTAAACGCAGTATGCAGTTTAGCCCAACACTGTAGAGACAGTTTATGAAGGGATATCTGCCCAGCTAGTAGCAATGAGGAAATATCGATGCCGCGAGGAGCCGGAACAGGAGAGCAGTGGCATAGGTGGGCACTGGAGAGTAGCAGGTGGTATATCATGCAGAGGGCTCATGATGAGCCAGCCATTGGATAGACAGCAGCCAGCATTTGTTAAAGCACAGTTAGTCGTTATCACTGACTCACTGCCACCATGGGAAGATCCTGGGCTAGAGTGGGGAGAGGGGTGTGTTCCACCCACGGAGATGTGTTGTTCAATGAACTTGAGAGCGGTGGCAGGTTGTAGAAAAAAGTGGGTTTTGCCCTTGTGTTCTAAGCGCTGTTTGGTAGGGTAGAGCATGGAATATTTCACCGCCTGTGAACGAAGGATTCTCTTCACCTCCTGAGAAGAGTGGCGGGCCTCCTGCACCATGGGGGGGAAATCATGGTAGAAGAATATCTTGGATCCCTAGTATTGAAGATCCGGATTGTCTCGGTTTAAGCGTAGTATGAGGTCTCGGTCCCTGTAATTCAGCAAGCGAGCTATAATTAGGCATGGTGGCTGACCTAGTTTGAGTGCAAGCGATCGGTGGGCACGTTCAACTATCAGGACCTCAGAGAACTTATTGTGACCGAAGAGGGTATCATGAAGACGCTCCACTAAACACTTACAGTTGGAGAGTGTAGCAGATTCAGGCATACCCATGATCCATGCATTGTTCCCGATAGACCTACCCTCCAGGTCTGCGTTCTTGGACATGACCGCCTTGAGTTCCCGTCAGGACATTGCGAGTCCACACTTGAGCTCCCGCTGAGACTCCTCCAGTGCAGAAATCCGGGTCTTGTCCTGCGTCAGCCTGGAGTCGTGACGTTCCGCATGTTCCTTTATATGATCTACTTGAGCAGTAAAAGAGTACATCTTACCATCAATGGAGCACATGCCGTACATAAGCTCCCTGAAAATGACTGTACCATCGAATTCTTCTCCGTCACAGAGGTCTACCAATGATGGATTGTTGGGAGCTTTGCAGTGACGCTTGTCAAAATGTAGCTTAAACTGTCTTTGATCCGTTTTGCCCATGTTGAAGAGAGGCCGATGAGGGTGAGGCAGGTAAAACGAGAAAACACCGACCACTATGTCCAATACCGGGGATGGGGGGACCTCGTCAATGTAAGATCCCAAGTGTCAGATGGACAACCTGTAGAAGGATCGTCGACAGGGCAACACAGGCTAAAAAATAAATGGTGCTAGGGAAGTCCAAAGAGTGATGTAAAGGACGATGGTGAGTGTAAATAGCCAATGAGGCAGCATGGAAACCCGCACAGTATCAACCGGCAGGAAAACAGCTGGTGCAGGCAATGTGGGGGTACCCCAAGGGTTCAGGGAGGACCCAGCCACTACCCTCAAACAGGCCTCAGGTATGTCCAATGTGTTCAATAGGTAGGAGACCCACCAAGTATTTTGGGCTGAGTGCAAGGGAGGTGAGGCCCCTGTTGGAGCTATGAACTAGTTAAGACCTGGAAGGGCGGGTGTCACCCAAAGTCAGGTGGGCCGGCAGTGCAGTGACTGAGGGTGGATTTCGTAGGTTAAGACCCGAGGGGCCGGGATGGGCAGCGCCGGGGCAGTAGCCCAAAGAGGACAGAGCAGAGGCCCTGAACCAACAGGAGCCAAAGTCAACCAGTGGCGTCAGTCCTCTTCTGCCAAGTCAACCAGTGGCGTCAGTCCTCTTCTGCCAAGTCGACCGGCTGCTTGACCGGCCCCAGCATCCCACCAGGTCACACGTAAGTTAAAGGCACCACTGACAGGAGTGGCCGAATATTACGGAGGAAGAGGTGAAGCAGCCAGGAGACCGGCCACCCGGCAGTGAAGTATGGCCCTGACTGGCCCCGGTCTCCTCCAGAGAGGGTATATGGTGTGGAGTGCCTGGCCGCTGTGCAGGCCCAACAAGCAACCGGATAGCACCCGATGCAAAGGCTGACCAAGAGGTCTGCAGCAGCCGCAAGCAGGTCTGCACCAACCGTCCCAAGGACAGTCTGCTCAACTGCGACAATTGGCCCAGACAGGCCCAGTCCCCAGAAGCGCCGCCTCAGGGGGCCAGGCAGGAGAGGAGGGCACCCAAGTGGACCCCGTAGCTAGCTGAGGGGCCTGGATGAAGAGCTGCCTCTTAGGCAGCAACATGAGAAAAGAAGCGGCGCAGGCTGCAGTGCATGGAGAAGCCCCAGCTGTGAGAAGGCTCACACAAAGTGCTTCATCTGCGCTGGTCAAGGTGTCCCTGCAGTGCGCCCGCATTCTCCAGCACCATCCCGGTATCCGGCAGTCATAGCAGAGTACAGTGAATGGTGCAGGTGCAACTTTTCTACTCGTGGCCGTAGGAGCTCTCAGCTTAGGCAGCTACTTTAGTCGCTGGGTGTCTGGCTCCCCCCTGATTGGTACACTGTTGATTGGTGATGCTTACAACTCGGACTTCTTTTCCTGAGAGGGGTAGGTTAGGGATCTCAACTGTCCTTACCATCGAGCGAGTGGCTCCTGTGTCTATTAGGAGAGATACGAGATGCCCGTTAACCTCTCCGTCCACATACGGTCCACTCTGGTCCACTTCCAGGACTGCGCCAAGTATACACTTCTTCTCCCCTCTCAGGCACCATCATTGATCCTGCTAGAAATCTGTGGCTGTTTCTAAAATCATGGGAACTGGGCCATTTTGAGATACCATTGGGTTTGGGGTACCCTATTGCTCAACTGGGAATGTAGAATCCTTCCCTGCATCTACATTGGGTTAAAGGAATTCTGCAGCATTCCAGACTTAGGGACCTTCTGGCTGACACAGGGGGTCTAGGTATTGAGGTAAACTCTCCCTGCCCCATAGGACTCATGGCTTGGAGTTCGGTCATGATTCGGTCTGGGTTATAGCAACACTCCCGCTTTCAATGCCCCACCTTGTTGCACTTGTGACAAGGAGTAACTTTCTTTAGGGTACTTATGCTGCTGCTTGGCATGTTACTTCGACCTCTTCCCATTCCAGGGATCTTCCGGCCGTAGGTCATGGAAACTCCTTGCATTGCCATCCTGTAACTGTGCTCTACTTTGGGTTCTTGGAGCAGAACTTTAAGACCCTTTGTCCCTCCCACTCTGTGCCAACTGTGTTTCGACTATCATATACTTCTCTGTAAGCCCTTTTCGCTTTGCCTCCAGCATGTCACTACAATATTTTGCATACTGCAAGACCTCATCAACAGCTTTGCTCTGCCAGCAGAGGACACCTTGGATGATACGGTTACTGATCTTGGGTCTTAGTCGCTGCATAACAGAGGCAAGAAACCCAGCCATGTTATCCTCAGCAGGTCATTCATTACTCTGTGCTTCCTGTACACCTGAATCAACATCTCAAAATAGACATGCACCAACTCTTTCGGTTCTTGAGAGGTTCGGAAAATCTTAGGCCAATTCATCTCCTTTTGGAGGACCTTTGTCATCAGATGTTTTATGACTTCGTCATATTTAGTTTTGACTATTCGTGAAGGGTTATTCATCCCTACCACTCTAGGGGGTTCTTCTGTTGGCCAATCAACTGCCCTCTTACATTCTGCCCACTGGTCCTTTGAGACCCCCACCTCAAGCAATACATCCAGATCTGCCCACAGGATTTTGGAAATGGTCACAATCTGTTCCATCTGTGTATACCACATATCGGGATTCTCTCTGAGCTTCAGAAGGGAGTTTGTAAAGTGGAAAAGGTCTGACTGTGACCATGGAACATGTACATATGTTCCTCCCTGTACTTCTCTCAAGGGATACTCATTTACCGTTCCCCCTGGGGCTCCCTCCCCATCTTCCTTCGTACTGCACCGTCACCTTCTCCTTCCTGGACCACAGCTCCCTAAACTTTTCAGTCTCGCTCCATTCCCTAATGTTCTCGGTCAATTCCCTTACATGTCCTTAACCATCTCAACTTCAACAGTATTAACTCCTTCTCGCAACATTTTCCGTCCTCCCACGTGCCTCTCTTGCCACTCTCACTGCTTCATTGCTCATGTAGAGAAACTCACTCTCACTGTAATGCCCTAGGTAGTCAATTCTCACATTTCCCTTAACGATTTCTTCCAGTTTCGTTTTCAGCGGAGCGAAATTAAGTAATTTCGGGGTTTGCCCTGCGCCTAGCAAGTTAACTGGTAAGGCTACTAGTTGTCTGACCTCCCAATCCTCTGCTGTCCAAACTCTCTCCTTGCGGGGACCCTAATGCCATTACTCCAAGAGTTAGTGCAGAGTCCTGAGGTAAACTTGGGATAGGTTGACTCGGTAAAGCACTGACAAGTGCCTCAACTGGGGAAGCAATTGCGGTGCTTAACAAAGGCAGTGTGCTTACTTCTACGGGCATGTAGACCTGAGCATGTACTCCTTATTTACATCTGTCTCCTTTTTTAACAAGGAATTTCCCATTATGACAAAGCTCTCAGTCACTCTCCGTTCCAATCACTCACTCTCTCCATGCTTACAATCTGTCTGCAAATACCAGCGTGTCTCTATCAAAAGTCACTCTATCACAGCGCGGCTACGGTGGCATTCAGCCACCCCTGCGTGGTACCTTGATGACGCAATGCCCCAATACTGCTAGACCTTTTCTGACTTTTCACAGAATTTTCACCATTTGCCCGCTCCAACTAAGCAGAAATCTCTACAATAGAAAGAACACTACCTACTTTCATCCAACAGTGTATCCTCGACCTGCGAAAGTCACCATACTTGGAGCATTTACTCCCATGAACCAAGGAACAAGCCGTCACTGAGTTCAATTAGTACAATTGTGCAAGAAAAAATGACGTCCCTATCTTGGTGTAACTGACAACGCTTAACAGTACACCTCACCTTAGCAGGAAAGTTCAACAGTTCAATACTCTAACTTGAGGTACCTCTCCTCGGCTCTATACCATAAGTATAACAACTTGTAAATTTGTCAATTTAAAAAAATCAAAAAACATCAACAAGAATGCAATAACTATCACTCCCATGAATCCAAAGATCAATGCCACATAATAATTACTCTCAAAATCTGTCCATAGCAATCCACCACAGTGCACCTACTACAGCTTCAACATGCACTGCCCCACAACTAATTAATTTTTCACATGCATACAAATCCCTTTTGATACTCATGTCGTTCTTCTTCCGCTACCTCATTTCCCTGAAACAAGATCGGTTTGGGACTGGGTCAATTTAAATCTCAGGGGAAACTGTCTGCACCATGAAGGTGCAGTAGTCAGTCCTATAGCTAATTAATTTCTCAATTACTGGTTGGATCCAGTCGGAACTATCCTCTGCTACCAGATCTGTCTGCGCGCAATCTTGCCCTAAATGATCATACAAAAAGCACGCCAAGAGCGGTATAGACCCGATGAGGACAGTGCTCCACAATTGGAGCTGTCAATAATACATTTGTGATCAAGTTCAATAGTCAATACTGAGACATTCTTATAAGAATGGCAGGCACCGGTTATAGTTTGAAATTTTATATATGGAGTTAATAGGCAAGATGCATGAAACATGCCATCAATAAGTTAAGCAGCAAAGCGTACAAATCATAAGTACCAAAAACTCAGTAAAGTTGTAAATGAAATTCAGCATTCTGAAGGTGGGGAATTTGGGGTTCCAGGGTACAGAGAGATGCACATCCTTTTATAGGACTTCAGACAAAGACTTTCATACCTTTCTACATGAGGACATGGTTCTCCATTTATGCAGCAATAAGGATCACGCAAGAGGAAACACTTTACTACAGAATATATTTGAGTATTCTCTCATAGTAGTACTACATGGGATTTAGTTGTTCTCACAGTATAATCCTATCAAAAGAAAGTGCTCACCTGTGTTTTCTTCGCCCCCAAAGGATTCAGGCGGTGGGGGACGGGGCCCTGGAATCTCTTAGATTATTTAGAAGGATCCTCACCCACTAGTGAGATGCTTCATCATCACATCCTCACCTACTACACCCAATGTGAGTGGGTGGGCTCGATGCGATTTGTAAGCAGAGCTCTTATTATTGAGGGTTCTAAATTAAAATTGTCTGCAGGTTTCTTCAATTCCAGTTAGGATAATAGTTTATTATAGATGCCTTTGGAAAGGTTAAAAACACTTATGAGAGGATGTTATTAGGGTATATTATGACCCAAACGCCAAGCTCCCAAACAAAAACCCCATGAGAAACCCCACAAGACTCAGGTATAAGGAGAGGGCTCTGTAACAGTACGTTGCCCCCCAATTGGGAACACCCAATGCCGTCAGAGACAAAAGCGGAGAATACAGCGGCTGGCCCTCGGCATACAGGGTGGCCCACAGCACCGAGAGACTCTGAGGAGTACTGCAGCTCCTGGGACCGGCACGGACAGCACTCGGGGGACAGGGGCGCCCCCTTGACCGCTACCCACCACACATTATGCTGTATGTGGCACGCCACTCACCTGCAGAGCTTGTCGTCGGAGACGATGCTGGACACATGCTTGTATAGAAAAGGAGCCGGCTCTGGGGGACGCATACAAAACAGTGTCACGGCTCACTACTGAAAGGCATCCCATCGCCAGCCCAACCAGGCTCCAGTGTGCAGCAATGTAGGCCCATGCAGTATACCCCAAGGCACACACCACACAAGGGGAAAAATCCATAACAGTATGGAGGTGCCTGCGCCTGGGCCTGAATTCGAGACAGGTGGCCCCACGTCACGGCCAACTGGGCCTACACTGAGTGCCACCTGGATGGGAGACAGCAAAGATGGTGAGGCCTGCCCAATACCCCCAACCCCAGCACGACTGAGAATCCCAACTGCTCAAAAAGACAGGAGATTGGTGTGGTTGACCCCCGGGCTAGCGATCAAGCTCTGCAGAGCTGAATCCAGGCGGATGGTCTAGCATGTACTGCAAATACGAAGGCTGTGGGGTGCATGGGGCAACTCTAGATAGTTGTGCCCTCCTGGGGAGAACGAACACTGCAGTGGGCATCATCCTTCATTCTGTTCTGCCTGCCTGATCTCTGAGTTGCCGCCACAGGATGTCTACAGCCCCAAGGATCCGTCGGTGCCAGGAGGAGGGGCTTGCTTAGAGGAGTGTTTATAAGCGCAGTAAGGAGCCTTGGTGCAGGACACTTGTACCTGGGCCACAACCGGGCCGGTCTTTGTCCGCCATCAGCCTCAAGAGGCCGGGCTGGGCCACCCTTCTTGGCCCCTGGTTTAGGACATTTTAGCGGTCAGTGAACTTTTCGTTTTCCTGTACAGACATTTGTGTGCCTGCCCCTGGGCTTACACCTTTTGATACTTCCTATTCTCTTCCTCCTGTGCCGCTGTATTGTTCTGTCATCCTTTATTATACAACAAATAATATTTTATTTTACCTTGGAGCTTTGTGTGGAGGTCTTTGGGGAAGAGAAAGTTGCTTCTGGTGAGAGTGAGAATGGGGCCCCTGATAAACGAAAGCAACAGTCTAAAAGGCCCTGTATTATAAGCCCCGCACACAGAGGAACAATTAAGAATTCTTTGGGCGTTGCGCATCAATCTGGTTCCCCTCAACTCCCTGTTGCTGGCGACTCTAATTTTAACTGAGAGGAGGTGTAAAATAAATCCAAAGCCATTATTGTTGATTGTTTACTCCGTTTAAGGAAAGGATGAAGAACTTGGATAGCTGTGTTTCGGCCCTAACTAGACAATATGATAGGGCAAGGCTTACATTGGTTGCGGGCTCAGCTGGTTCTTCTGGCTCTGCTGGAATTAGGGTCTGAGCTTGCTATGGGCCAAGCTGGGCCTGTGTCTGTTATTGCTTGTGTGCTCAGTGCAGCAGTGTGCCCACCCCCTGCTGGCAAAGGTCTTGCTGACAATAATCCACCAGTTCATCATGCCCACCCAGCTAAGGGAGTCTTGTGGGCATTGAGTGGGTTAAATGTTTAACTGCGGGGGGCTGAGGACAAGGGTACCCCCATTGCTCGAGGAGCTGTAGGCTCTGCCCGGTTGGACAAGGTCAAATTGCGATGCTTGAACCTTCCTCCTGATTGTTGCCCATATGTTGCAGTAATGACAGACCCTGACTTTGGATACTGAGGAATTAATTACCCAACTTAAGAACAAGGTGTGTCATTGGCTAGGCAAAAACTCGAACTTTAATATTTAAGAGTACAACAACATTATCTTTGTAAGGAGGGTAGGGTGGATCAGCCCTACACCAAAGAACCTGGAAGGAGACTGCATACTTATTAACTGTAAGCATCTGGATCTAGCTCACCATTTAATCTCAAGTAAATTAAGCAATAATTTGTGGGCTGGTCGTATTAATGTTCTCCCTTTAGGGTTCTTTTATAGCTTCTTGCATCCTCGTAGCTCAGGGGCTTGCAAGATCTCCGATTCCCACCTCTAATCAATTATTTCTTTTGATGGATTTGGAAGCCAACAACTGACTTGATTTAGATCTTATTCCTCCCAAGAAGCCAACTAAGCTATTAAGGGCCTGTCCTATCCTCGTTGACCCTTCCTCTGAAGATCGGTCTCGATTAAAGGGGCCAGCCACAAAGGTAATTAGTTGGAATATTGCAGGTGTTCGAGCCAAACAGGAGAACTCATATTGGTTGGAATTTGTCACCAAATTTGACATCATTATGCTACAAGACACTTGGTCCGTAGAGGAAACTGTGTATGTTGGATCTGAGAGCTTTTTATTCCCTGCTGTTGCTTCTTTAGGCCACAGAGCGAGGGGGGTCTAAGCACTCTAATTAGAATCTCAATGCTCTACAGAGTTGTCCCAATTGTATACAAGCATGGGGGGGATACAGATTCTGAGGATTGTCTTAACCAACAAATGGAATTATTTCCTTGTTAATTATTACAACGCAGTCTTTGATTTGGGTTGTCAGATCGATGTTTTGTTTAAGGTACTCTCAGTTTTAAAATTGAGGTCTTTAAGATTTTTAAACTATTTTTATGTGATTATAGAGGGTGATTTTAATGCCAAGCTGGGCTGGAATTTCACAATCTTTTGTGACAGCTGATAATTTACCATATACTCAGGCTTATCCTAAGGGTTTGAAGCTGCTTAATAATTTACATAATTTTGGGTTACTTAACATAGTGGAAATCCTGGGAGATCTTCATAAACAGCCCCCAACGTTCGTTGGATTGAGAAAAAGGTTCAACATTGACTATATCTTCATTTCCAAGAACACAGAACCTTTTGCCATCTCAGGAAAGGTGACTGAAAGTACCTTTAGTGACCATAGTCCATTTTGTTTATTCTTAACCTATCTGATTGCATCCAACCATCAGTTCCTTCAGGTGTAGTTGGTCTGTCCCAGAACAATAGTGGTCTAAATTTAAGCTGGAGAGCCATCCCCATTCCCACTTGCTGAGTTCTCTTGCTGGGCCCAATCTTGATTTATTTGACTGTTTGTAAACTTTTAACCCTCCACCAGTTCACCTTTTAGACATATTTAGATCCCTGAGCCGGGTTATAAGAAATATTATCCAGGACCACTTAAGGTGCAAACGGGCCCCTAAACAAGGGTGGTCTGAACTGTAGCTTGCATGAAGCCCTACTGCCAAGCCCAGGAATCAACAACGCATTGTAGGGACTAGGGCAATCTATACACATGCAATTAAAAAAGGAAATCAGTACTTAAGAGGCAGCTTGAGAACGTTTAGTACCCACATGCAAAGCCAGGGGCTCTAAGGAATTCTAGGAAATTCTTAATGGTTCAAAATACTCACCCGCCTTGTCAGAGGGATTAGGATCTAATATCAATCCTGATAAATGGTTAGAGCATTTCAAACTGATCTATTCATATGGGGAGTGTCCCATGCAGAGGACGTAGTTAGCGTTCCACAGTTCCCACTGGCAATTAGTATCGAATTGGATGAGGCCTCTGCTGCTATATCATCCAATCCATCGAACAATCCCCGGGTCCAGATGGGGTGCCAATGGACCTTTATAAGGACAACAACAAGCTGTGGGCACCTGTAACTACCAATGTCTTAAATGCTGCTGCTTCTTCTGGTATTCCCTCTTCTTGGCAGATTGCTACCATTGTGCCTGTTTTTAAGAAAGGTAACCGACAGGACCCCCGCTGTTACAGGCCTATTTCGCTCCTGGACTCTGTGGTCAAGATTGTGGGCCATGTTATTTTGTACAGAATTGGTGACTGGGTGGAGCAAAATGGCTCCCTATGCGCCGCCCAATATGGCTTTAGGAAAGGTTTGGGGATTGTAGAACAGTGTTTATATATCTGCATCTTGTCATTGGGAAATATGTGATTGCTAAAAAAGGCCCGTTTTAATTGGCTTTTATGGACCTTAGTAGCACCTTTGACTGTGTCAATTGGTCTAAGCTATGGAACATTTTAATCAATATTAGTATACCTTTACCCTTGGTGAATTTCCTTTGTGCCTTGCGTAATGGGGTCAGTGCCTCTGTAATATATGGAACCGAGGGTGGAATACACAGACTCCTTTGGCTTGTCTCGTGGAGTATGCCAGGGTTGTGTCTTGGACCCTATTTTATTTCTTTTATATATTAATGGATTAAGCTTGTTCTTAGTATCACAGGGGCAGGCATGCCCAAGGTAAACAGGACCATTGTCCCAGCTTTACTTTACGCCGATGACGCGGTCTTGCTATCTTGCACACCATATGGTCTTAGGGGTCTTATCAATGCTTTTGTCGTTTTTATGGACATTCTCGATCTAGAAACCCCTTATATGGTCCTAGGAAAGAAAAACAGCAAAATGAGACCAATTTCTATTAAGGGCAAGATAGTCATAAGGGTTAGTGAGTTTCCCAACCTATGTATAACCTTTGATTCTAAGGATTGTTGGCTGTTATGCCTTACAAATCGCTGTTTGCATTTTAATCAATCAGTAGGGCTCCTATTTGGGCTGGCAGCAAAGGTGGGGAAAAGACCTATACTACCCCTGTTGGAGGTTTACAGGCTTAAGTGTTTGCCAGTTTTGACCTACGGTGCTGCCATATGGGGATATCAGGACAGCTCAAAGCTTTAACAGTAGAAGAACCGTTTCTGTAGAAGACTGTTGGGTCTTAGCTCAAACAGCTCACAATTCTTTCTACATGAAGAATTGGGTTTATCATTTGTAGAAGATCACATCAAAGTTGCTCTGCTCCTCTTGTGGTTGGCGGTGTGGAGCAATCCACACACATCCCTTAATCAAGAAGTGATCTTAGATTGCTTAAGCTGTGATAATGGGATGAAGATCCCATGGTCGGGTTGTATAAAGAGAACAGCTCAGGCTTTAGGTAGGCCTGATCTGTTTTCTTCCCCCCACAGGTTGGGCCAGGATGAGAGGGCAAGATGTAGGCGTTATTTATGGGATCTGCCTCTGATACTAGGGAGCTAAGTGCTTTGGTCAGACAGACGATGAGAAAATATTTAGCCATCAAAGTTTGTAATGGTCCTGAGCTGTACCTTTCTTTGGCAAGAAATGTCTGGGAACACTCATTGCTAACCAAGTTTTAGGACAGCTCAATTCAAAGCTACCTCTTCCTCCCAACGGGCTAGTATGATTTAAAAAGCATACTAGTATGTCCCTGTGACAACTCTTATCTGCAGACACTAGAGCACTTTTCCTTTTTTTGCTGCTACTACGAGCCTTTTAGGCATACTTATTTATGACCTATTCTTAAAGCTCATGGGTTTCAGCAATATAGACTGGCTTTTTACTTTCTTGGTATGTTGTCTGAGCCGGCAGTTTGTTATGCAGTGGGAGGATTTTTAAAATGTACCCTGTATTGGCGTTATTCCATGGACATTTAGGTACTTTTATGTCTGTATTTTATTGTCTGTTATTTATCGTCTCCATGGTATTTTAAGAAAAGGTGTTTTACTATTGAATTTTATATGGATGTCATTATGTATTTATGTATGTTTGTGTCTTTCATGGCCAAATTTTGGCTGAATAAAGATTTCTTCTGATTCTGAAGGTTGACATGTTTTCAACTGCCCGGAAGGGTCAATAGGCTTTCTTCAGGGCCGAGTTCTGTCTAGATCTCTAGATTCTGAGTGATGACTTATCACTACTAGAATATGTTATTAGCTTGGGACATTCTCACACGTAGAAAAGCATGCATACAAGTACAAACCATTAAACAGGAATTACCCTATTTTTATACTGCCCATACGTAGTTCATGGCTCCATAGGGCCTTGGAGGTAGAGAACTCTGTAGTAAAAAGTTCGTCAAGAGTTCTCGTCCATTTGAATACCCTATCATGTCTTCCGAGCCCTGCATATAATATGTTATTAAACTGCCAAAAATGAAATGCCAATAGACCCAATTCAGGCAAATGGCCTCCTATTTCAGCATGTCAATTGGGAAAAAACATTCTCCCAACTATTTTTTTTAAATCTCTCATTTGCTGCTCTAAAATATTGGGACTGTATATATTTGATACATTGTATAACAAAAGCCTGCAACTGTTAGAGTGGGGTTCTCCACATTTTCTGTAATAAGAGCTACTTATGTTCCATGAAAATTATCCTGAGCTACTATAATTATTAGTGTTTACCACATCAGACAAGATCACATTATTTATCACTTAAAAATCAGCTTTAAACTGTATTTTACAAATCTCCAATGCATACTATATTAATTCAAACAAGCAAAAGCATCTTAATTAGCAGGCTGGGCTGCATACTGGAGAGCTACTTATAGTTAGCTGGAGAGCTTCCATGAGCTCATGAGCTACTCATTGGAGAAGCTTGAGCTAGAGTGTCCTTGATTTAGCATAGTGCAGGGAAAAGTCTCTGAGAAAGTTCTTTGCATGTTAGAGTAACTAGCAGTTCTTTATTTAGGTTTAACTTTGTTTTTATTGGCATTCAGCAATAAGATAACAAACATTTCCATAAGCCTGTACTATGCTGTTCGCTATACGAAGCCTTTTACAATGCATATTCATTCTTGACATGTAATAAATGGGCGCCCCCAATATGGCCTCGGGTGAGTCTACTAAAATGTCCAGAATGTCACTATACTTTCTGGCAACTCGCGCCAACTCTTAGACAGCAATGCCATTAAGGAAAAGAAGTAAAAGAAATACCAAAAAAAAGGAAGAACAGAACCCCTACCCCCCCTCACCCTCCCTCGAACTGGTGTGCTTGGGAACGGCTGATCTAACCACTGTTAGCAGCGCAAGCATACATGTACTGCAGCTTTGCTGGGTCGGTAATGCAGAGCACGTCAGGCGGAGAAGGCGCAGGTATCTAGGGCATGGGATTTCATTCATTTCAGTTGACAAAAGTGAGAGTAGCGTTTGCCAGGTGTCATTGAAGTTTGTCATGGAATTGGTGAGTGTGGCCTGTATGCGTTCCATACCTAAGATGTACCATAGCCTGTGTAGCCACCCTAAATATGTCGGCTTCACCCGTGTTCCCCAGTGCGATAAGATGTTTTGGAGAGCCGGCCCCCAATGCCAGCCCCATTTGTTTCCCTTTTCGGGACCTTAGTGGATACGTCAGCGGGTTAGGTAGGCCCAAAACCACATAAGCTGGGAATCTCGGGATCTGCGTGTCAAATTGGCGATCCACATCGTCCAGGATTGCTGTCCAATAGCTCGTCAATTCTGTGCATTCCCATAATAAGTGTACTAACGTGCCATCTGCCCCGCACCCACGCCAACAAGTTGGGCTGCGATCAGGGTTCCCCCTATGAAGACGGACCGGAGTCAAGTACCAGTACATAGCTACCTTAACTGCCATCTCCCTGCTAGCTGTATTGCGTGCTGTGTGGGTAGCACGGTAGTAGATATCAGTCCACTCCTTTGCTGTGAGGTCTCTCCCCAATTCTCCCGCCCATCTCCTCTGTTCGGCCGTGTAGTCTTTTGGGGCTTGAGGGCGTAGCACCTCATATAGCTCAGAGATCGTTTTCTTATCCGTGCTCTTCGTATAAAGCCATTTTTCAAATTTCGTCAGCTTCCGAGAGACCTTCGGTAGCACCTCTGTATTGAGTAGCCAATGTCTTAGTTGCAGGTAGTGAAACCGTTCGGTCTCTGGGATGCCATATTCTGCGCGTATGTCATGGAAAGAAAGGAGCCCCTCCAGATTGAAGAAGTGCCCTGCTGCCTTGCATTCTGCCTCCCTCCATCTCGGAAACGCCCTTTCGTCAGCTCCCGGGGTAAAGTTCTTGTTGTCGAAAATGGGAGTCATGGGCGAAGGGAAAGAGGACAGCCCCTTAATGGCGACCCCGTCCCAGACCCTAAGCAACGTGTGTGTGATGTGGGAACCCCTGAGATTGGGAGGTCGATCCTCACGTTTAAGGAATGGGACCTTCCAAAGCGATAGTTTGGCCAACGCCCTGTCTTGGAACAGCCATCTCTTTTCGGATTCAGATCTGCTCCACTCCACTAGATATCGGAGCTGTGCCGCCCTGAAATATTCTAGGACATTCGGTATCCCCAATCCCCCCTCATCCGGCCGTAAGTAGCCCAGTTCTTTCCGCAGCCGAGGCCTAGCTCCCCCCCATACAAAGTGCTGGATTACTGTTGCAGTTTCTGAATAGTGCCGGGTGGTGGCCAAATCGGAATTGTCTGGAAGAGGTATAGTGCTTTGGGCAGGATGGACATCTTGATTGCTGCCACCCTTCCCAAGAGGGATAACTGGTGCTGTTTCCACTGATGGAGGTCCTGGGCAATTTGAGAGGCTAGTCTGGTATAGTTGAGCATGACCGTTTGGGACACCGACGAGGCCAGTTCAATGCCCAAGTAGGGAATAGATGTCTTTCCCTGTATCCCCGCATACGTGTTCCCGCCCGAGGCGAGTGATTGTCCTGTTTGGTTCAACCATAGGATCATTGATTTCCAGACGTTAACCCGGAAATCCGAGACCCGACCAAAGGCCTCAAGCTCCCGCAAAAACGCCGGGACCGATCGCGTTGGTGCTTCCAGGGAGGCGATAATGTCATCCGCATTGAGACTTATTGTGTGCCTTTCCCTGATCTTCTGAGCGAGCGGCTCAACATAGAGGGCAAAAAGAAGAGGCGACAGCGGGCACCCCTGACGGGTTCCTCGTTGTATCTCGAATGGACTGGACGTTACCCCATTAGCCCTTATAGTCGCCTTAGGCTTGCTGTAACAACTCGCCACCCAGGCTCGAAACCTCTCCCCGAGCCCAAAATGGATCAAGGTTTTGTCTAAAAAGTCCCAGTCTACCCGTTCGAATGCCTTCTCGGCATCCACCGATAATAGGAGGGCATCCATATCCGTGCGGTGAGCCTTGTCGATGAGGTGGAATAGGCGTTTGGTATTATCGCTGCTTTGCCGGTTGTGAATAAAACCGGATTGGTCGGGTTCTATGATGCCCGGCATAAGGGGCCCCAGTCTAGCTGCCAATATGCCCGTAAACAACTTTAGAGCCACATTAAGCAGCGACACCGGTCAGTAGGAGCCGCACAGGGATTTAGCTTTTCCCGGTTTCGGCAGTACTACTATGGAAGCCGATAGCATGTCCGAGGGAATCGTCCCCGGTCCCGTGAAGGAGTTAAAAAGTTTCGTCAATACCGGGGCCAGCACTGCACAGAATGTTTTATAAAACCCGGCCGAGAAACCATCCGGTCCCGGCAACTTCAGAGGCTTGAGACGCGAGATTGCCCCTATGACCTCCTCTATACGTATGGGCGCATCCAACGAATCGGAGTGGTTTGAACCTAGGGCGGTTATGTGGGTCTCTGCGAGATAGGCGTCTACGCAGGCGGGTGAAGGGGTCTCACTACGATACAGCTCGGCATAGAATGTTTGAAAGACCCGAGCTATCTCCGCATCGCTGTCGGCCACTGTCCCCGAGGTCGTTTTGAGAGAGTGTACTTTGGAGTGTAAGGTGCGGGCTCGCAGTTTGCTCGCGAGCATGCGTCCTGTCCTGTCTCCTCCTATGTAGTAGGAGTGCTTGAGCCTAAGCGCTGCATATTCGTCCCTGTCGAGGTCGAGTCCCGCCAACTGGGCCCGCGCCGCCTTGAGTTGACGCCAAACCCTGGGCGCCCCAGTCCTGCTGTGCACCCTCTCTAGTTCCAAAACTTGGGCTGTGAGCTGGTCGCGTTTAGCCCTTCGCTCCCTATTCTCGGCTGAGGAGATCGCTATCAGTTCTCCCCGTACCACCGCTTTAAGAGCCCCCCACAAGGTGGACCTGCAAGTGGGTCTCCCACGTGGGGCTGAACACCACTATGTCATCCAGATAGGCCGATGCAAACGAATGGTGTTCGTTTAGGACCATGTTCATTAGGCGCTGAAAGGTGGCCGGGGCGCCATGGAGGCCGAACGGGAGCACCGTAAACTCAAAAAGCCCATCAGGAGTCACAAAAGCTGTTTTCTTTCTGTCTGATACCCGTAGGGGGACCTGCCAATACCCTTTTGTTAAATCGATGGTGGTGATGTATGTTGCCTCCCCCAGTTTTTCTATCAGTTCATCGATTCTAGGTATCGGGTAGGCGTCAAAGGTAGAGATGGAATTCAGGGCCCGAAAGTCCATACAAAACCGTGTTGACCCATCAGGTTTCGGGACCATGATGATGGGGGAAGACCATTCGCTCTTTGATGGGCGAACGACCCCCATGCCCAACATGTCCTCTACCTCTTTCCTTACTGCCTCTCTTTTTGCTGCCGGTATCCTGTATGCTTTTTGTTTCACTACTCTTCCGGGTATGGTCTCTATAGCATGTTCTCTGAGGGGGGTTTTTCCTGGTTTATCCAAAAAGATCGGGGCGTAACACTCTAAGACCTGGTTTAGAGACCGTCTTTGCTCCTCCGATATGTCAGTGTTTATTACCAACTGTTCCAATGTTTCTGAAGCATGCGGGAAGGAAGGTAGGGTGAAATGCGTGTTTTTGGGGAGGGGACCTATCCACTTCTTTAATAGGTTGATGTGGAACGTCTGGGTGCGAGAGGGTTTTACCTGTACCCTATAAGTTGTTTTTCCGATGGTGCCTACGATTTTATGGGGATCAAGCCATTCCGACCGGAATTTACATGATGATGAGGGTATCAGGACTAAGACCCAGTCGCCGATATTTAGGCGCCTCCACTTCTTCCCTTTATCGTACAGGGTTTTCTGTCTCACCTGTTTCTTCTCTAAGTGGGAGTAGGCCAGGTCCCTCAACTTCCCTATTTTATTCTTTAGTTTCTGTGTGTATTCGAGGAACCCTCGAGTTTCCTCTGTTTCCTCCTTTTCCCAGGCCTCCTTAGTTATTTCTAGAAGGGACCTGGGCTGCCTTCCGTACAATAGTTCAAAAGAAGAACACCCTAGGGAACTTTGCTTTTGACATCGGATCACATACAGGGCCAGAGGGAGCAGTTGGTCCCATTCCTTGCCGTCGTTCTGAAGCATCTTTTTCAAAACTGTTTTCAGGGTGCCGTTGTACCGCTCCACCAACCCATCGGTTTGGGGGTGGTACACGGACGTTTTTATATGACGGAGGTCGAGAGTTTTGCAGACCTCTTTCATGAGGCGAGAGACGAAAGGGGTCCCTTGATCCGTGAGGATCTCCCTAGGGAATCCCACTCTCGAGAACAACTCAACGAGGCGTTCCGAAATGTTGGCAGAGGTTGCTGCTCTCAAGAGGAAGGCCTCGGGAAACCTGGTTGAGTAGTCCACTACAACTAACGCATACAGGTTTCCTCTCTTCGTTTTTGGTAGGGGCCCAATGAGGTCCATACCGACTCTCTCAAATGGGGTACCAATGATGGGGAGTGGTTGTAGGGGTACTGGAGGAGGATGGTATGAGTTTCTCTTCTGGCAGATATCGCATTCTTGACAGTGCCGTTTAACATCACCGTATACCCCCGGCCAATAAAAATGTCTCAGGACGTTTTGGGTTGTTTTCTCGGCCCCTATGTGGCCTGCCATGAGGTGGGAATGTGAGAAAAACAAGATCTGTTCTCTGAAGGACATGGGTACGAGTAGTTGAGGAACGTCCTCCTGTGCAGCTGCTCGGTAAAGTAAGTCCTTACTAATGGTGAAGTGAGGGTACGTTGTGGGAGATGGGTTTGTCTTAGCTGAGTGCCATGCGTTTTGTAAGGTGGAGTCATTGAGTTGGGCAAATCTGAAACTCCTGTCCATAACCCAAGGCTCAGGGGAGACGAAGGCAGGAACCGTCTTCCCTGGACTCTCCTTCTCTGGGGTGGTGTGTACTGTGGCCAGGAACATCTCTAAAAAGCCTGGGTTATCTGTCCCTATAATGAGGTCTTCTGGTAAGTCTTCCAACACACCTACCCTCACTGTGTGTGGTTCCCCTCTCTTGTGGATAAGGCTAATCCTGGCCACTGGGTACTGTTTCACGTCCCCGTGCACACACCGGATGTGGACTGTTGCGTCGGGAAGGATTTGGGAGGGAAATATAAGGTAACCCTGTAACACTGACTGTCTACAGCCTGAGTCCAGTAGGGCTTTTACGAGTCTCCCATTCACCTCCATGCTTACGTAAAAGGCGGCCCCCATCTCGGCCGTATACAGGATGGACCGAGGGATGTATCCTACGTCCATCGGTTCCTCCTGTGGTCTTTTCCTGGGACAGACTCTGGCGAGGTGGCCCCACTCCCCGCATTCAAAGCACTGCGGACCTCTAAATGGGGGGACGTCCGGCTTTGTAAATTTGGGAGGGGATCCCTCCTGGTAGGAACGGTAGGTTTTCTTCTCCGTTTTCACCATCGTTGGTTTATGTGGTTTTTCGGTTTCCCACATAGCCGGTCGAGGTTGGGCCCTGGCGAATGTGGTGGCCATGTCTACTGCCTGTTCTGTAGACAGATTCGTGTGCTGGCGTAGCCATTTCTGCGTATTATAAGGCAACGCCTCCAAATATTGCTCAAGATATATTTTGTCCATTATATCTTCCTTTGTGCATTCATTTGGTCGCAGCCACTTGTCTGCTGCAGCCTTCAGCCGGAAGAAGAGGGTTTTAGGGTTTTCGCCGGGTGCTCCCCTCTCCCTCCGGAAGCGTAGTCTAAATGCCTCTTCGTCGAGGCCTAGGTGGTCCAGAATGATGGCCTTGATGGCGGGGTAGGACGTGGTCCCGGTCGCGTTTGCCACCTGGTAGGCGGCTTGGGCCTCTCCGGTTAACAGTGGTGCCAGAAAGAAGGGCCACTTCTCCGCCGGCCATCCACAAGCCCTGGCGGCCCTCTCAAAGTTCAACATAAACGTATCCGGGTCCTCCCCAGCTATGTACTTCTGTAGGGACACCCCGGAGGGACCATGGTGTGGCCCGGTCGGGGTTGACGTCGCTGGACGGTCTGCCATCAGTTTCTGTAGGTTCTCCATTTGGGATGCCATGGAGTCTTTGAAGACTTCGCGGTCGGCCTGCGCCGACGACATTTGCCGCTCGACGGCCCATCCCAACTTGTCCTGGCCACGGACGAGGTGTTGTATTAGGGAGTCCATTATTACAGGTTCAATGGACATGCTGCCCGAAATTCTCCACCACTTGTGGGCGTGGGAGACTGCGTGGGGTTAAGGTAGGTTTTATTATTAGGGTACGTTTCCTTCGTACTGATGCCAGAGTTAAGCCACAGAATAATGTCTCTTATCCCGGGACCGTCTTCACTCCTGTCTGTCTATTCTCTTGTCAGGTCTCCTTCTGTCTTCCTCTCGCGTCGCTCCGGTACATAGGAGGAAGAAGGGAACAGGGATCAGTATAACGTACCAACGTACGATGGGGAAGGGAGTGAGGGACCACCCGGATTTGTGCTCCGTACTATATACAGGGTGAAGGTGCTCGAAGGGTAGGGAAACCAAGGAGCGGGAGGATAGAGAACCGCCTCTACTCGCCGGTCTTACCCCATGTCCCGACCCACCCGCAACCCTTTTCCGTACCTTCGAAAGCCACGCTTCTCCTGAAGCGTGGCTGGGCGCAGCGTGGGGACGTTGGCCTCCTGGCTGCTTCGGGTCGTCCACACCCTCTTCGTTCCTTTGTAGGGATGATGGGATCTTCGTATCTCGGGTCCCGGCGTCCGTCTCTCCTGCTTCTCCCTACTCGAGTCCGGATATGTTCCTCCTTGCTTCCTGTATCCTCCCGGCACTTATTGGAGCTGGGGACCCCACGTGTAGAACGGAGGCGGGACTTAGCTGGATATCGTCCCAGTTAAAGGGACAGGTCTCTGGTTCGGGTTCGTCCGCTTCCGTTTCCTTAAAGGAGCCCTGGTCCCATTTATCCTGTAGGGAAAGAAGAGGGGGAGTGATAACCGGGGGCGCCGACCACCAGTCAGCCGTTAACTCGGTTGTCCCCGATTCGGGGGTCACCCCGTGACAATGGGGTTTGCCCAATATGTTAAAATGCCCACTTTATCACCCGAAGGATAGCTCTGTTCCATTGTTTGACGTGTTTAGCAACGCCTTTGTCACATGGAGACTTTGGGAGCCAAGCGGAGATAAGTACAGCGTTTATTTCGTAAAGCACAAGGTAATAAATAAGGAGCCCTCATTCAGCCTCTCCGTGCATCAGGCATCAGACGCCCAACAATGACTGAGCAACCGATGTGGGACAGCAGCGCGGGCTATAAAGCAGTAACTGAAAAGGAAACATAGCAATCGGAATGCATTTACTTTTTTTGACAAGCGAGTTCGCACCGCAAAGCAGGAGCTCGCTCGCTCATAACAAGTTTTTAAAGGTACCGCACACTCCATACATTACTGCAATGTCTTATAGTTCAACACCTTTCCCATTTTGAAAAAACTAAGCTACATAATTTGTTTGAAAAAATATAGCATAAAAATACCTTAAAAAAGCATAACAACACAATATATACATCTCCTCATCTATTTGTTTTGTAAGACATATAGTAATCCTTAAATTTAGAAGACATACTAGTATTGCGTACAGCTCTGGTGTTATGGAACATAATGCAATCATTAGATTGTTCAGGAACAATGTCTGTACCAGGCTGCCTTTGTGTAAAAAACAAGTCCTTTGCGCTATGAATCTGAGATTATCCTTGACTGTCAGTTGAGTTGTTTGCCTCCAAGTGCTATCAAGACAGGAATTGTTGCCATCATAGCGTCGCACAGCTTGAATTTTGGCTGCCTGCGCCTGGGTAATCTTGACCAGATCTCGCTTACTCCACCAACCTTTGTACTTTATAACTTTAGACACTCTTTCAACACAACTGGATTTGAAAATTTCAAAAAACCCTTCTCGACCTTAGAGTGATTTCTGACCAAAACCCAATCTCCTGCTTTCTATGTTAATTTTTTGACACAGTGTGTATTGACAAAACATTCTTTAACCTGACTTTGCATTGCTTCAACTCTGGATGCAATGGTCTGCAAGTTAGGTGTGCTCTTTTTGCTTACCTCTCTCACCCAGTCAGGACAAACTGAAGCCCTTGGAAATCTTTTGCGTAACATCATAAATGGGGACATACCTGTTGTACAGTGTGGAGTTACTAGATATGACCAACCTTTCTCCCTGAGAAAAGTTTCAACCTCAAGACCCATGGTCAAGGCTGTTTGCACACCCTCTTATAAGTTTATTCATGCACTAAATCAAACCATTGGCAGAAGGTGAGTAAAGCGCAACTCCGAGCGAGATGAGTAATGTGAAAACCCTCAGTGAGGTCCTTCATGCATGCTGATGTGAAGTGGGTGCCGTTGTCTATAACAATTTCTTTGGGTGCTCCTTCTAAAGCATAAATTATTTTTAAAAATATGATCATAGCGTCAGTGTTAGGAACAGAGATAAAACCGAAATATACCCATTTTGAGAAATAATCAAACCATCATGTATCTTTTGTTAACAGGCAATAACTCAAATGGACCTGAAAAATCAAGTGCCACTTTTTGCCAAGCTTCCTCCGGTAGAGGGACCATATGAAAAGGTGACTCATGTACCTTCCAGTGCTTATCAAATACCAAGTAGGTAGTGCAATTATCATTATATGGCTGGTGGATCAACATCAGGCACAAGCATTAGACCACGTTTTGCAAGGTCCTGCCAGCCAACTATGTTTCTACCCTTGACTGCAATGTAGATTTTAGTTGACATTGATCTGCCAAGACAAGACACAGTGTCAATGAACAACCCAACCATATTGATATCCTGATCACCATAAGCTGTAGGATGTGCTCAGGATAACATTAGCTCCCCACTGTTGGTAAAATAAAGTATCCGACATGATAGTAATAGGTGCATCTGAGTCACACATCATGTTAAGAGTTATTTTGAAACCTAGAGTTACCTGGTGTAGGAGAGTAGGATCTGCCTCTTATGTTGCCCCCACTTTTTTTCTGATGTTAGCACTGGTTTCTGGCTATAGTCTGGCTGGGTCCCTGCCAATCAGGGCCCCAGCCTCTCTGTTCTCTCTAAACGACATGGAGTGCACTCTAGGTGCACTAGTGATTGGATACTGTGGTGCCTTATGAGTCCCTAGTATATGGTACCTTAGGTGCCAAGGGCATAGGTACTTCACAGGCCTACCAGGGGCTGCAGCATGTGTTATGCCACCCCTGGGAAGCAGTCTAAATCTGACACCACAGGCCTGCTACTGCAGCCTGGGTGAGGTGGTGCTAGCTCCCCTCACTGAGATATAGGTTTCCTATATCTCTCCTGCACACACATATAAACCTATCAGTCACCCCTAAGGCAGGCCCTATCAATCCTGAGGGCAGGGTGCTTGGCTTCTATGTGAGGGGGTGCCTCTGCCTGAGCAGGGCCCCTCTGCAGCTCTCAGAGTCTATTCTCTGGTGCTGTTTGTGGATGCGGTTAAATCATATACTATTAAGTGCATTATATCCTCGCGGTAAATGCTAACTTTGGAATGGCTGCATCAAAACATGTCGTGTTTGGTGTCAAACATCTTGGAATACTACCCCCCGCCAATCTTGGCGGCGGGGGTAGCATTCCACCCTTCTAGAGGGATCAGACATGTACCTGCTGTGGAAACGCGGTAGAATCCTAAAGAGCCCTGGCATCACAAAATGGATGCCACCAGTCACAGACACTGGGCTGCCCTCCTGCTGATGACCGAAACTCGCAGTGGAGGAAGCCCAACAATAGGCATCCTGTCACAGGGAGGTGTAACCACCTTCCAGACAGGGTTTAGTGTATTGGGGCTGGGTGGGTGCACTCTTAGAGTGCTTTGAAGTCCTGCACTGGGGGAGCAGAAGGCTCCTCTGTGCATATGCCAGTTCAAACCAGCTCAGGGGCTACCTGCCCCTGCTCTGGCGCGAAACTGGACAAAGGGAAGTGGGTGTAGCCACCCCTCCCTTGACCCTCCCATAGGTGGGGTCATAGAGCTAGTCCATCCCCTCTTTTTAGTATAAGAGGGGGAACCTTGCCATTGCAAAGCAGATAACCCCTGGACGACGCTCTACAGAAGAATCCTGGCCCTTCGACGTTCCACTACCTTTGGAAGACAGAAGAATCTCCCTTGGAGTCAAGGAGTGACTCCCCTGCTTGGCAGGCACCAAAAACGACAACGACGGTCGCAAACTACGCCGCTCCCGCCGGAGTCCGAAGTCCCTGCAGCCCAAGAAGTGGATTTCCTGACCTCTCCCAGGCCATCGTGAGTCCCCAGCGAAGCTGAGGCAAGTGGACCCCACGAGTAACGAGGAACCGCGACCCCTGGGTACCGTGCACTATTGTCGAGTGCAACCCCTTCACAACGTTCTACGAACTTGTACTTTGGACCACGTGTGGTCCCGACCTCCAGCAGGAATCCCTCCGAAGATCAGAGGCCTACACCGTCCCGAGTGACCGTGGGCCCCTGTTGAGTGATTCCGCCCGAGGTGTCTTCGCGATCCCTTGCCCGCCGGCTTGTGGGTCCCCAGAAGACTTCTTAAAGAAACCAAAGGGCTCCCCTGGTTGCTCCAGGCCTGCCCTGACTTACCCTCGCTGGGTGAGTCCCTCAGACCTTGCTGGTCTGCGCCATCGACTTTTCTTCATCTCCCCGAGACTTGCTGCTGCCAAGGCTTGTTGGCTCCAATCGAGTTGCCGACACCGCAGTCAGCTGCAGACGTCGAGGGACCCACCGAATCCAGCTCCTGGTCGTCGTCGACACCTCCTGGACCACGTGGCTGAAGAGTCAAGGCACCCGCAACCGACCTGAATCAACCGACGACGGTGGGCATCCATCTTCCTTGCCCCAGGTCACTGCCAAGTGACTTTGAACACTGTCCCCTCTGCTTTCAGGTCATCCTTCTTCAGAATCCAGGCTTGGATTCCACCGGACACTTCTTCAGCTCCCGCAAGCAGCAAGTCTTCTTTGTTCGCCATTGAAAACGACGCCGCGACCCGACACCAAAGGACACCTATGCACCCGGCTTCCCTGGGTGAGGTAACTCCAGCACTACGGTGCTCCTGTGGGTGTGGGCCCTAGAACTACTTACCCTGTAAGTGACTTGCTTGTAGGTTCTCCCGAAGTATCCTAAAACTCTTTATTTCCAACCGCGACTTGCCCCATTGAAGTTAACGGCGATCCGCGCCTGTGTATCCACACTGCACGCGTCCCCCGTGGGTCCTTTACTTACCTGCCTTGGGTGGTTTCGTGAGGCCCCTGCACTTCTGAAGGCCCTAGGCCTTGTCTCCCTGCAAGTCGTTGTCCCTAAGTCTCTTACTTAGTATATGGTCTGGTACGCCCCTAGGGCCCCAGCCATATTTTGTGCTTAACTTATTGTGAAACGTTGATTTGTGCATATGTTTGTCTTCTAATCTCATAAAGAGATTAGTAGAGAGTTATTTAGAAATAAATACATATATATTTGATATATATACCTGTGTGGTGTCTTTTCATTTGGTGATTCAAGAGATTATATGGTAAAACAAGCTGCTTTACATTCCTTCAAGACTTAGCCTGAAGGCTGCTCTCCACAGCTACCACTAGGATAGCTTTCTTTAAAAGGTTGTCTTAAACCTATCTACCATAAGAGTCGATTTGCCCTGGTGCAAGGTGTCCACTTTAATTAGTGAACAGCATATACCAGGCCAACTTCTCACATTGGTGGGCAGCGTGTGGGATTCCAGCTTGCCATTGTTTTACCAGAAAATCTCTATTTGAATTACTAACTGAAAACCATTATAGGTACTCAAGGTACATATAAAGTCAAGCTTAGTATCAATAAGTTCTACTGAACTTAGAGCTGTGTGCCAAGGGATAGCACACCCTTTCCACAGCTCAAGCTAGGATCAGTAGGCCACAAACTAGTGTAGGTAGTACAACACTGCACAACACTAGAATGTCCTTAAGGGGTGGACCCAGTGGATCCACTCAGCCTCAGTATAAGGACATGGCTTTCTCTGACTTGAGAGCCATGTGTGTTGACAGACACCTGAGACTAGGACAGAGTCCCTCAACACTACACCTGATAGATCTGCTGACAGCAGATGACCTTAGATTGGCTCTAGGAGCTAAAGGGTTTGAATCAGTGGGTGGGTCAGTCATAGTATCTGGGTCAGATGATGAAAATCAGAATGACCAAGACTCTGTGATTGAAGGGCCAGGCTCCAAGGGGCCTGAAAAGGACAGAGGAATTCTCCCTAAGAGAACTGACAGAGAGGAGGAGAGGCACAGATCCCCTTCCAGGGAATCTGACCACTCTTATCACTCTGGCAGAGAATTTGTCCAGCAGAGGAGCTCATACTTTTCCTTAAGAGAGACCTCCTCTGAGAGAAGGTGCAAACTGCTCCAGTATGAGGAAGCCAGAGTGGCCCTCAGAACCAAGCAGTTGGCACTGGATAGGGAAGCCCTGGAGATCCAGAGAGCTTCTAGAAAAGAGGGGTTAGAACCCCCTGGTGGCAGCAACAGTGTCCCTAGAGGCAGAGAATATATTCCTGACCATAGGAACCTGAGCAAGGTTGTTCCTCCCTACCAGAGTGGGGATGATATCCACAAGTGGATAACTGCTATGGAGAGGGCCTGTAGAGTACAGCAGGTCCCCCAAAAGCAGTGGGCAGCAATCTTGTGGCTCTCCTTTTCAGATAAAGGAAGAGACAAGCTCCTCACTGTTAGAGAGGAGGATGCTGATGATTATGAGGTCCTGAAGAGTGCACTGATAGATGGGTTTGGCTTAACCACTGAGCAGTACAGGTTGAAGTTCAGAGATACCCAGAAGGCACAGACTCAGGACTGGACTGACTTTGTTGATTGTGCAACCAAGGCTCTAGAGGGTTGGCTGGTTGGCAGTAGGGTTACTGATTTCAAGGGATTGTATAATCTGATGATGAGAGAACAGATCCTAAATAATTGCCAGAACCAGTTGTTGCATCAGTACCTGGTGGACTCTGATCTGACCTCTCCCCAAGAATTGGGAAAGAAGGCAGACAAATGGGTCAGAACCAGGGTGAGGCAGAAAACCCAGAACCAAGGTGGTGACACTAAGAAGCAAGATCCTAAAGGCTCTGAGAAAGGTGGGGATAAGTCAAAAGACCAGAAGTCTTAACAAGGGCCCCAAAAATCTGCATCTGGTGGGGAGTCACAGTCCAACAAGGAAAAGGCCAAAAGAAGCCCTGGTGCAAATTCTGTAAACAGAAAGGGCACTGGACTTCTGATTGTACCAAGTCCAAAGACCAAACCACCACCACTCCTGCCCCTAAGGCAACTGTGCCCCCTAGCTCAGCTACTGGTGGAGGTGGTACGCAGAATAAGGGTGTAGTAGGGTTGACCCTGGGTTCTGAAGTGGATTCTGACCTAGTCAGAGTGACCACTCAGGCAATGCTGATTTGTGAGGGAAACATTGATATGTCCTTCCTAGTAAGCCCCAGGATTCTGGGCAAGTACAAACAGCAGCCTTTGATAAATGGCAAACAGGCTTTGGCATTTAGGGACACAGGTGCTAGTGTCACCATGGTGGCAGAGGACCTAGTGGACCCTGGACAGATCATCCTGGGTGAAATGTACCAGGTGACCAATGCAAGCAATGTCCAGACCAACCATAGTCTGGCAGTTGTGAATTTCTCCTGGGGAGGGGTAACTGGCCTCAAGAAGGTTGTAGTCAGTGCAGACCTCCCTGTAGAATGTCTATTGGGCAATGATCTAGAGACTTCAGCCTGGTCTGAAGTAGAGTTATGGACTCATGCTGAGATGTTGGGCATCCCTGCAGAGGTATTTGCTGTGACCAGGTCACAAGCAAGAATGCATGACACTGAACCAGCTCTGGATCCTGGAACAATGGACCAGATGCTTCCCAAGAGGAGGAGCAGTAGGGTTAAGGCAGTGCCTTCCCCTCTGTCTCAGATCAAAGATTCACTTCCAGAGGGAAGTGAAGCAGAACCTGAAGAAGGAACTGCCCCAGAGGGACTTGAACCTGACCAGGTTGAGTTCTTGGGGGCAGGGGCCCTTCCAGGGAAGATCTGAGTAAGGAGCAACAGTGCTGCCCCTCCCTTGAACCCCTCAGACAGCAGGCTGCTGCTGAGGCTGCTGGGAGTGCTAGTGGGTCCCATAAAGTTTATTGGGATGAGGGACTCCTATATTCTGAGGGTAGAGACCCAGCCCCTGGAGCCACCAGGAGGTTGGTAATACCTCAGAAGTTTAGGGGTTCCTCTTGACCTTAGCACATGATATCCCTTTAGCAGGTCACTTGGGCCAAAACAAGACCTGGGACAGGCTTGTTCCACATTTTCATTGGCCACATATGTCAGAGGACACAAAGGAGTTTTGTCGCTCCTGTGTCACTTGCCAAGCCAGTGGTAAGGCAGGTGGCACAACAAAGGCCCCCTGATACCACTACCTGTGGTGGGGGTACCCTTTGAGAGGGTAGGGATTGACATTGTTGGTCCCCTTGACCCTCAGACAGCATCTGGGCACAGATTTATCCTGGTGGTAGTGGATCATGCCACCAGGTACCCAGAGGCAATTCCCTGAGGACCACCACAGCCCCTGTGGTGGCAAGAGCCCTCATTGGAGTTTTCTCCAGAGTGGGTTTCCCAAAGGAGGTCATTTCTGACAGAGGTACCAACTTCATGTCAGGATATCTGAAAGCAATGTGGAAGGAGTGTGGTGTAACTTATAAGTTCACCACCCCTATCACCCACAATGCAATGGTTTAGTTGAACGCTTCAACAAAACCTTGAAAGGAATGATTAAAGGACTCCCAGAGAAGCTTAGGCGGAAATGGGACCTTCTTCTTCCTTGCCTGTTGTTTGCATACAGAGAGGTTCCACAGAAGGGGGTTGGTTACAGCCCATTTGAGCTTCTGTTTGGGCATCCTGTGAGAGGTCCACTATGTTTGGTAAAGAGGGCTGGGAGTTACCTCTCAAGCCCCCAAACAAGATGTGATGGACTATGTACTTGGTCTCCGCTCCCGGATGGCAGAGTACATGAAAAAGGCAACCAAAAACCTGGAGGCCAGCCAAGAATTGCAAAAAGCTTGGCATGACCAAAGGCTGTGCTGACTGTATACCAGCCAGGACAGAAAGTGTGGGTGTTGGAGCCTGTGGCCCCAGCAGCCCTCCAGGACAAGTGGAGTGGCCCCCATACAATAGTTGAACAGAAGGGAGAAGTCACCTATCTGGTGAATCTTGGAACTCCCAGGAGCCCCCTAAGGGTGCTTCATGTCAACAGATTAAAGCCATATGTTGACAGGGCTGACATGGGCTTGCTCATGGCAACTGATGAGGACCAGGAGGAGGAGAGTGACCCTCTCCCTGACCTGCTCTCTCAGAACCCTCATGATGGGTCAGTAGATGGTGTTGCTTTGGCAAGCAGCCTCACTGACCATCAGCAAACTGAGTGCAGACAAGTTCTGCAACAGTTTAGACATATGTTTAGCCTGACCCCTAGTCAGACTACCTGGTGCACCCATGAGGTGGACACTGGGGACAGTCTGCCTGTCAAGAATAAAATCTACAGGCAACCTGACCATGTCAGGGACTGTATCAGGACTGAAGTCCAGAAAATGTTGGAGTTAGGCGTGATTGAGCCTTCAGATAGCCCTTGGGCTAGCCCAGTAGTCCTGGTACCCAAGCCTCATACCCAGGGTGGTAAGAAAGAAATGAGGTTTTGTGTAGACTACAGAGGCCTCAATGCAGTCACTAGGACTGATGCCTATCCCATACCAAGGGCAGATGAGCTGATTAATACTTTGGCCTCAGCCAAGTATCTAAGCACATTTGACCTAACAGCTGGCTACTGGCAAATCAGATTAGCTGATGATGCAAAAGCCAAAACAGCATTTTCGACCCCTGGTGGGCACTACCACTTTGTGGTGATGCCCTTTGGATTGAAAAATGCACCTGCCACTTTTCAGAGGTTGGTGAATAAAGTTCTGACAGGGATGGAAACTTATTGCTCAGCTTATCTAGATGATATTGCTGTCTTTAGTTCCTCCTGGCAGGATCACCTGGTCCACCTCAGAAATGTTTTGGAGGCCCTGCAGAAAGCAGGCCTCACTATCAAGGCCACCAAGTGCCAGATAGGGCAGAGTCAGGTTGTGTACCTGGGCCACCTTGTAGGTGGAGGCCAGGTTCAGCCTTTACAGAGCAAAATCCAAACCATAATGGAATGGGTTGCTCCAACCACCCAGACACAGGTGAGAGCCTTCTTAGGCCTGACTGGGTACTATAGGAGGTTTGTCAAGGGATATGGATCTATAGTGACCCCCTTGAATGATCTGACCTCAAAGAGAATGCCAAAAAGGTTCAGTGGACAGCTAGCTGTCAAAAGGCATTTGAAGACCTAAAGCAGGCCATGTGCACTGCCCCCATCTTACAGAGTCCAGACTACACCAAAAAGTTCATTGTCCAAACAGATGCTTCTGAGCTGGGTGTGGGAGCTGTACTGTCTCAACTGAATGATGAAGGTCAAGACCAGCCAGTAGCTTTTATTAGCAGAAGGCTGACCCCTAGAGAGAAACGTTGGTCAGCTATAGAGAGGGAGGCCTTTGCTGTGGTATGGGCCCTGAAGAAGCTGAGGCCATACTTGTTTGGTACTCACTTCATAGTTCAGACTGACCACAAGCCCCTCCTATGGCTAAAGCAGATGAAAGGTGAAAACCCAAAACTTTTGAGGTGGTCCATTTCCCTACAGGGGATGGACTATACAGTGGAACATAGGCCTGGGACCCAACATGCCAATGCAGATGGACTCTCAAGGTATTTCCACTTTGAACACGAAGACTCAACTGGTCAAGGTTAGTTTAGTGTCCCTACGTTTGCGGGGGGTTGTGTAGGAGAGTAGGATCTGCCTCTTATGTTGCCCCCACTTTTTTTCTGATGTTAGCACTGGTTTCTGGCTATAGTCTGGCTGGGTCCCTGCCAATCAGGGCCCCAGCCTCTCTGTTCTCTCTAAACGACATGGAGTGCACTCTAGGTGCACTAGTGATTGGATACTGTGGTGCCTTATGAGTCCCTAGTATATGGTACCTTAGGTGCCAAGGGCATAGGTACTTCACAGGCCTACCAGGGGCTGCAGCATGTGTTATGCCACCCCTGGGAAGCAGTCTAAATCTGACACCACAGGCCTGCTACTGCAGCCTGGGTGAGGTGGTGCTAGCTCCCCTCACTGAGATATAGGTTTCCTATATCTCTCCTGCACACACATATAAACCTATCAGTCACCCCTAAGGCAGGCCCTATCAATCCTGAGGGCAGGGTGCTTGGCTTCTATGTGAGGGGGTGCCTCTGCCTGAGCAGGGCCCCTCTGCAGCTCTCAGAGTCTATTCTCTGGTGCTGTTTGTGGATGCGGTTAAACCATATACTATTAAGTGCATTATATCCTCGCGGTAAATGCTAACTTTGGAATGGCTGCATCAAAACATGTCGTGTTTGGTGTCAAACATCTTGGAATACTACCCCCCGCCAATATTGGCGGCGGGGGTAGCATTCCACCCTTCTAGAGGGATCAGACATGTACCTGCTGTGGAAACGCGGTAGAATCCTAAAGAGCCCTGGCATCACAAAATGGATGCCACCAGTCACAGACACTGGGCTGCCCTCCTGCTGATGACCGAAACTCGCAGTGGAGGAAGCCCAACAATAGGCATCCTGTCACAGGGAGGTGTAACCACCTTCCAGACAGGGTTTAGTGTATTGGGGCTGGGTGGGTGCACTCTTAGAGTGCTTTGAAGTCCTGCACTGGGGGAGCAGAAGGCTCCTCTGTGCATATGCCAGTTCAAACCAGCTCAGGGGCTACCTGCCCCTGCTCTGGCGTGAAACTGGACAAAGGGAAGTGGGTGTAGCCACCCCTCCCTTGACCCTCCCATAGGTGGGGTCATAGAGCTAGTCCATCCCCTCTTTTTAGTATAAGAGGGGGAACCTTGCCATTGCAAAGCAGATAACCCCTGGACGACGCTCTACAGAAGAATCCTGGCCCTTCGACGTTCCACTACCTTTGGAAGACAGAAGAATCTCCTTGGAGTCAAGGAGTGACTCCCCTGCTTGGCAGGCACCAAAAACGACAACGACGGTCGCAAACTACGCCGCTCCCGCCGGAGTCCGAAGTCCCTGCAGCCCAAGAAGTGGATTTCCTGACCTCTCCCAGGCCATCGTGAGTCCCCAGCGAAGCTGAGGCAAGTGGACCCCACGAGTAACGAGGAACCGCGACCCCTGGGTACCGTGCACTATTGTCGAGTGCAACCCCTTCACAACGTTCTACGAACTTGTGCTTTGGACCATGTGTGGTCCCGACCTCCAGCAGGAATCCCTCCGAAGATCAGAGGCCTACACCGTCCCGAGTGACCGTGGGCCCCTGTTGAGTGATTCCGCCCGAGGTGTCTTCGCAATCCCTTGCCCGCCGGCTTGTGGGTCCCCAGAAGACTTCTTAAAGAAACCAAAGGGCTCCCCTGGTTGCTCCAGGCCTGCCCTGACTTACCCTCGCTGGGTGAGTCCCTCAGACCTTGCTGGTCTGCGCCATCGACTTTTCTTCATCTCCCCGAGACTTGCTGCTGCCAAGGCTTGTTGGCTCCAATCGAGTTGCCGACACCTCAGTCAGCTGCAGACGTCGAGGGACCCACCGAATCCAGCTCCTGGTCGTCGTCGACACCTCCTGGACCACGTGGCTGAAGAGTCAAGGCACCCGCAACCGACTTGAATCAACCGACGACGGTGGGCATCCATCTTCCTTGCCCCAGGTCACTGCCAAGTGACTTTGAACACTGTCCCCTCTGCTTTCAGGTCATCCTTCTTCAGAATCCAGGCTTGGATTCCACCGGACACTTCTTCAGCTCCCGCAAGCAGCAAGTCTTCTTTGTTCGCCATTGAAAACGACGCCGCGACCCGACACCAAAGGACACCTATGCACCCAGCTTCCCTGGGTGAGGTAACTCCAGCACTACGGTGCTCCTGTGGGTGTGGGCCCTAGAACTACTTACCCTGTAAGTGACTTGCTTGTAGGTTCTCCCGAAGTATCCTAAAACTCTTTATTTCCAACCGCGACTTGCCCCATTGAAGTTAACGGCGATCCGCGCCTGTGTATCCACACTGCACGCGTCCCCCGTGGGTCCTTTACTTACCTGCCTTGGGTGGTTTCGTGAGGCCCCTGCACTTCTGAAGGCCCTAGGCCTTGTCTCCCTGCAAGTCGTTGTCCCTAAAACTGTTACTTAGTATATGGTCTGGTACGCCCCTAGGGCCCCAGCCATATTTTGTGCTTAACTTATTGTGAAACGTTGATTTGTGCATATGTTTGTCTTCTAATCTCATAAAGAGATTAGTAGAGAGTTATTTAGAAATAAATACATATATATTTGATATATATACCTGTGTGGTGTCTTTTCATTTGGTGATTCAAGAGATTATATGGTAAAACAAGCTGCTTTACATTCCTTCAAGACTTAGCCTGAAGGCTGCTCTCCACAGCTACCACTAGGATAGCTTTCTTTAAAAGGTTGTCTTAAACCTATCTACCATAAGAGTCGATTTGCCCTGGTGCAAGGTGTCCACTTTAATTAGTGAACAGCATATACCAGGCCAACTTCTCACACCTGGCATCAAGGTTCCTCAATTTTGTTAGAAAACAAGGAGTCAATCTCCAGATTCAGGACCATATTTGATAGATCCACAGGACATCCCCTTCATTTACGTCAACACTGTGTACTTTAACTTGGTGTTTACCAAATCTGCAAGCACCATGAAAGTGACCTAATTTCTTGCACTTATTGCATCGTTTACCTACTGCTAGACATTCCAAATAATTGCTTAAATGGGATTTAAATCTGTACCTGAAACAAAAAGTGTTAGTATTATGTTGAACATTCTAAATGACTTTGCCTTAATTTGTACAGCATCAACATGTTTGGAATACCCCACAGCATTAACAATTGGAGATGTCTGAGTGGATTCCTGAGCCATGATGCGACTGGAGATTATTGAACGTTCAATGCTTTTGGCCAGATTAGCAACCTCAGAAAATGGAGGGTCTCTGCAACTGAGTAGCCTTTCTTGTATCTTTTTTGAAAAGCAGCTATACACAAACTGATCTCGAATGTATATGTCAATGGATGCTCCAAAATTGCATGAATCACCAAATGCCCTTAATGCTGATATGAATTCTTCAACAGTTTCATAAATTGTTTGTTTCTTGAAAAAATTAAATCTATTCAACAGAATACAATACAATAACATAAAGCGCATAGCTGCCTCCGAAGAGGAGTCCCGGTACTAGCTGTACTGAGATGTGTTGAGGGATTAGTCCACCCATAACAGGGAGCCTACTTATCAAACAGGTATGTTTACAGCAGTTTACAGAAGGTAAATTCAGAGGTTAGGAAGTGAAGGGTAGGCGGTAAGAAATTCCAGAGTTTGGCAGTCAGGTAAGAAAAGGAGCGTCCACCTTTCCTTGTCTTGTTGATCCTCGGGACACATAAATGTTTTTCCTCGTTGGACCAGAGTGCTCTGTCCTGATGATAGGGAATTAATCTCTTCCTCAGATAGCCAGGACCTTTATGCTCATATGCTCTATAGGCGAGTGTTAGGGCTTTAAATTTAATGTGGCTAGCAATGGGCAGCCAATGAAGGTTGCGCTGGAAGGCCATGACAGAGGCACGGGCAGGTAACTTCAGGATCAATCGGGTGCCGCATTCTGGATGATCTGTAAGCAGTGGAGCAGGTAAGCTGGAAAACCTAGATACAGGTTGTTTGTATAGTCAAGTTTTGATGTCACCAGCGCGTGGATAACAGATTTGCCTCTCTCCTGGGGGATCAAATGAATAATTTTCTCACTGATTTTAACATCAGAAACAGCTGGCAGACACAGATCTGACCTGATGTTCAAACGAAAAGTTGGAATCAAAATTGACTCCGGGGGCCACCAGTTGAGGTTATCAGGCTGACGGTTAGTGCCAATCTCTGGTTATCCAACCTATTTGGTTTTGGGAGTATGCCCCTGTTAAAGTAGGTAATCCTCAGGGTCGGTTTGTTGCTCATAATGGTCCACCTCTTGATACTCCTAAGCCAGAAATGCCATGATAGCACAGGTCAGGGGGATGATCAAGTGAGGGAAGGATAGGAAGGGAACAGCAGGGAGGGAGACCTAAAAAAGACACCAGTGAATCATAAATAACTCGAATCCTGTTTATTACAGAGCATGTCATCCCACAATACATAAACTAATCAAATGCAGCAAACATCATCTACCTGTAAAGAAAAATAAATATGTAGCCTGAAGTATTCTACATAGCCTGTGGCTCCTGCATACATACACCAGTCACTCCATTAAGTTTGAGGTGATAGAATAGATAAATGAACATACATATAAAATCTAGATACCATGCATAATTATTGTCAGTAACCGTTACCAAACAAAACCAGACTGTAAATCCCTCTGGAAACCTACCATTACTAGACTCCACTAGACATCACAGGGGTTGAGCATAGTCCTTTACCGCTCTCACAACCACCCCTGTTAATAGAGCCAAAGAAAATAGGATACAATGAAAATATTCTCCAGGTTGTGGAAAGTAAGTATTCCAGTCAAAAATTAGTAAATATGAAGCCTTTGTACTTCAGTCGTGAATCCCAATAAATGCCACAAGGATCAATGGTTAGCACATCACCACCAATATAACGATCTTTGAGGAAGGTAATATAAGTCTTAGTATCCACGTGAGTTACAAAATAAAACGATAATATTCCCACCACAAGATCCACAGGACTGTAGCTCGCCAACGGTGGGAATCCCAGTGCTTGACAATGCAGTGTGTTTGAGGAAGCAAGGAACGCCTTTCCTTCCGCATGAGCAGAGAGCCGCTCGCTAATGGAAGAAAGACCGGCTTCCCCGTACCCCAAGACAGAACGAGCCTCCGTGAAACAAGCGGTGCAGAGCACCCTTACCAGACCGGTGAGAACACAGCCATCCGCCCGCCAGAACTCCGAGATACTGAATTTCCGACACTGCAGCGGGATCCGTCTTCCTGGTCATAGACAGTTCCGCCCTCACTCTGTGAGTCTGCTCGCGAAGGATCATGGGCACAGTAGTTCCATGTTGTGTGCCATCTTCCGGTTCGCGTCCTTCACCGCAGCATTTAGAGTTCACTTCTATGCGGTAAGGACATTCCTGATTGTCCACTTTAGCACGCTCAATTCAGTGCACTCATGACAGCCCCATGGGTCAAGATGAAAGAGTGCACACCGTCACGTAGGTTTTGCCTGTTGCTCTGTGTGGCCGCACCTACCCTTCCTTCCGTCTGGCCCCTAACCAGAGATAGGATCCAATAGTTGGTACCACCCTACAGGAGTGCGACCACTCTCCACTCAACCATACTGGGGGTGGGACACTCAGCTTTCACTATACGCAATTTTTCTGGTCCTGAAGAAGCGCCAGGGATCTCTATCCGAGACCAATAAGGGCGCGAAACATGTTGACCCATTTAATTTTTTCACTTACATTCACATCTGACTACTAAGGGACATTACAACCCACTAAGTAGCACAACCCACCTGTGTTTTTTAATCTGACAGGGGAATCCACCCATTAAAAAACATAGTACCGATATTCCCTAGTCAGTTTTATACTCACTCACTTCCTTATGAGCACTCTCTCAGACGCATCATACGGCGAGAAAACAAAAGATCTCAGCTAAAGTGACCCTTCGGGGGACCAATAGGGTATTGCAGCACCGGCCCGACGAGGAGCATCCGCCCTATGATGAAGCATGACATCCCTTGGGATGTGTGAGGGCAACAAGTAACAGTATAGCACAATCTTATCTACAACCTAGACCCTTCTCTTTCTTTCAATCCTTAGCAGGAAAAGTGACCCCCTTATTTGGAGAATCCCTTAAACGTCGCCAATACCCCCACCTCCTTCTCCTGGAATGAAAGCAGCAGCTGTGTATCATCTACATAAGAGATTATTCTTATGCCGCAGGCCTCCACTAACTTAGCCAAAGGGGCTAGGTAGAAGTTAAAAAGCTTTGGGCTCAGGGCTGAACCCTGAGCTACCCCGCAATCGAGTGGTTTAGCCGTGGATGTAAAAGGAGGCAAAAAAAACCCTTTGTGAATGGTCTTCTAGATAAGATTTCAGCCAGGGCCAAGCTGAACCTTGAATACCCATATCCCATAATCTTTCCAGGAGCATAGAGTCTGAAACCGTATCGAAGGCTACTGACAAATCAAGAAGGACAACCATGGCTGCCAAGATTGACCTTAAAGAATTCAGCGACCTCCAGAAGAGCAGATTCCATGCTGTAGCCCGCACGGAATCCTGATTGAATATTATGGAGCAAGTTGTTGCCTTCCAAAAAACGGGGGATTTGACGGTTAACCCACTTCTCTAACATTTTGACAGCCACTTGAAGCAAGGAAATAGGCCTAAAATTGTATGCACCTTGGGGTCCGCATTCGCTTTCTTCAATAAAGGTAGGAGCATAGCCTGCTTCCAAGCCTGAGGCACTATCACTGCCTCTAGTGAAATATTAAGCAGCTTTTGAAAAATGAGACTAATTATAGGGGCGTCCATTTTTAGGATGTCTGGTAGACTTGGGTCCAAAGGAAATCCAGACTTACAGCCTGCCAGTAGAGTGGAAGTGTCCAAAAGCGAAATGGGAGCTAGATCATCTAGTGAGGGCCCCGTATGGGTGATCCTGTCGACAATGGGAATTGGGGTCTCTTGCGAAGTGAACTTTTTGTAAATCATTTAGATTTTATGATGGAAGAAGTCTGCAAGTTCTTCACACATTGTGGCTGAGGGAGTCAGTAAGTTTGCGGGGTTTATTCGTGGCTGCGTTAGAAGAAGAAATAAACTCTTTACGTGCCTTACGCACTGTGCTTCGTAAGTATTTAGCGCTTTCCTGTAAGTCACTTTCGCAACTGAATCGTAAGATGTCCTCCACCTGCGTTCTAGGAGTTTACAGTGTGATCTCTCCTTTTTTAATGCATCAGTAAACCAGGGGGACGACGGAGTTGACCTTCATCGGAATACCGCTTTTAAAGGGGCAACGCTAGCCAAGGCTAGAGTTAACCAATTATTGACGTTGGTCAAATCTGAGCATACTGCTCCTGACAATTCAAGTGGGATAGCCTGTAGCGCTTTTGAGAATAAAGATTCAGAAACTTGCTTCCATGACCTAGAAACTTTCTGCACGAGGAGTTGCTGTTTCTTAGGGCAGATCCTAATCAATTCAAAAGGTATTAGAAAATTATCGGACCATATTAGTTGAGGATTTGGGCCCATCTGCATAGTCAAAAAGAGTGAGAAACCAAGGTCGAGTGTGTGACCCACCTTATGTGTTGGCCCTGTGATGTGTTGAGTAAGGTTAAAACCCTCCAGCCACTCGAGAAATTGTTTCGAAACCAAACAATTCGGATCATCAATATGTAAATTAAAGTCATCCAACAGCAAAAAATTGGTACGAGTGATGGAGAGTTGACCAATTAGGTCTGTAAGCAAATTCAGCGATTCCAACGCCGCATTAGGTGGTCGATAGACTAGGAGCCCTGCCACCCTGAAGGATGGGATAGGGGTGATTACAAAAGACAAAGCCTCGATATTCCTATGGTAGAAGGTTGTGATATAGAGCATTGATAGGACTCTCTATACACTATCGCCACTCCTCCACCGTGTTTTCCCCTCCTGTCTATATGCTGAATTCGAAAACCAGCCGGGATAGATAAAGCTATGTGTGGTGCGGAAGAGTCAGAAAGCCATGTTTCTGTCAGGAAAAGAAGATTATGACTATTTCTTGTGAGTAGCTCACTAATTTCAAACGAATGTTTACGGAGGGAACAGAAATTATTTAGAGCTGCTGACAGTGAGAGTCCCTCCATGGAGCTGCTGGATTCAAGGTTCTCTGCCTGGGGAGTATTAAAAACAGGCACCAGTGACACTGTTGCAGGATTCAAAAAGAAACCACAAGAGGGTCAAACTTTATTAGGAACCACTCTCATCAGAACTTCTAAATCAAACTTGGTGATACAACAAGGTGACTCACACTGCTTGCTAATATTTAAAAAAATCATTTTTAGAGTAAACACCCGGCAGAACTAAATTGCTAAGCTCACCGGCAGCATGGCTGGCGCTGGACGCGATCCGGACGGGCACTAGGTTGTTCTGAGAATTTGACTCAAAGCCTTGTAATCACTTCTGAGTGCTCATTAGAATCTCTGGATTGTCCAGCTGTAGCAGCAGCTGGAGGCAAATGATCAAAAACTTGTTGCCCTACATTTCCCAAATGACTAACCAAAATAGCAGCCTTTCTTTTAGGTCATAGCCATCTGCTCCAACTGCGAATACATTGCTCTCAAAAGATATTAACCAAGCAATCCACTTAATCAAAGCCTTGCCAGGAAGTTGAAGAAATGGTGAGATCCTAGCTAAATTGTTAGAAGTCATGGAAAACAATTGTTTAATATACTACCATCCATTGAAGAGTTGATCCAGGTAATGACACAGTTCTGAGAAGTCAATATGTATTTCCGAGTACACTTGAGCCAATTCAAACCAAAAAGCTCTCAGGTTTTAAAGAAACGTTGCTGTATACTTTAAATATGCAAAGTAATCGACCACTGGCATTAAAATATAAAGCAGAAACAAATCAGAAATGTAAAGTTAGTGTGCATAGGCAGCTAAGTATTTACTTGTAGGACATGTAAACTGAAGAAATGATACCAAGCGCATATACAAGCGTGCTGGCTTGGTGGCTCACCTGTGTTGAGGAAGAAGCAGAGCACACGGAACTGAAATGAGGAAGTGTGCGGAGCTGCACTCGAAATAGCCCAAAAGTAGCCTTGGGCTGTGTGCATCTCCAGGAGGTACAGGAGAAGCATTTACCAGGTAACAGCTTTGATGAGTGAAATGATACCGATGATAGCGTGGGTTATCCGGAGTACGCTGTAGGCTCCAAATTCTCAAAAGTCTCAAATTTCTTGATACATCATCACCAAATGTTACATAAAGACTTCGGGAGCCAAGCGGAGATTAGGTGTTTATTTAGTCAAATACAAGGTAATAAATAAGGAGCCCACACGCAGCCTGTCCCCATGAATCAGTTGCCGAACGAAGACTGAACAACTGATGCAGGACAGCAGCACGGGCCATAAAGCAGTAATTGAAAAGAAAACATAGCAACTGGGATGATAACAGAATGGATTTACTTTTGACCAGTGAGCTTGTTCCATTAAGCAGGAGCTTGCTCATAATAAGTTCTTAAAGGTACCGCTCACTCCATACTTTACTGCAATGTCTTATGGTACAAAAGCCTCCTTTGATTAACCTGTTCAGTCCTCCCCTGAAGTTCTGATCAAATTGCGCCCCTGACACTTTTAAGTCTGGAGTACCAGTCTTAACTGGGACAAAGCTACAGGGTCAGATTGGTAAAGCGAGCATTCGGGCAGCGGGTGATGGGCCAGTGCCTGAGGTCCAGCTGTGGGCTTATTTTTTGTGGTACATGTTTTGAGCAGTTTCGGGGTGAACTATGTTGTACGGCATAGCCAGTGACTCTGTAGAGCCTAAACCCCCTCTGATCTTTCACCCTCTTATCTCCCTGTAGGAGGCCGGAAGAGTCCTTCTGTCGTGTAGTCCCTATAAAACCTATACAGGATATGCACATTTGGACAACATACACTGCAGGCTTGATGTCCAGACTGATTCCAGACACCCCCACCGGGTTTGTTGGCCTGTATACCAGCTAGCTCACAGTGGCACTAGAAACTCCTCTTACCAAGGAGAGAACAGTTCTTGGCAACTATCGAACATGACAACCCTGATCCCTCAGAACCATGGAAACAGTGCAATACTTTTCGCTCAGTCACTCGTGCTCACTTAGTCTCAGAGAGATACACAGAATAAACGATATGGACATTTTTCAATAAGCATTATTGAACACTCGTCATTCTAGTGTAAAATAGGTGTGCTGAAATAACCACTAGACAGAAAGAGATATAAATGATTAGAAGCACTAGGAAGGTAAAAGGATGGTAGGTTTCTACCATCTTGCTATAACCATGAATACAGACAAGTATATAAAATACATGACAATAAAATGCATACTCCTACGATGCTACCCTAACTAGATGTACCTAAGTGTACCTAGCATGTGTGTAGGTGTTACGCCAAGAATCCCTGTAGGATAAAGGCAACCCCATTACCTGAAGTGAGAGACTGTGAGACCCCGTCTTGGTCTCGAGCTGGACACCCTGCAAGGGATGTTAGACCACTGCGAGCTGGAGTATCTGCATGAAGGAACCTCAGTGTCTCGCGTCAGTGTGTCGGCATGGAAGTTGTGATCTCCTCTCACTATCTCAGCAAGATGTGATGTTTATATACCCGAAGGTATCCCCAGGGGTTCTACCTTGCTGTGCCACCGTCGGACTTAGGATGACGTCGGGAATGAACCTCGTACATAGTTATTATGCAGGACACACCTTCCCTGCCAGACCTGCACATGATGGGTGTTGGTGGGCATGTTGTCCTGAGCAGTCTCGCTGGAGCCCAGGTGAAATGGACCATTTAACACCCTCCTCTCCCCGTAGAGGACTGGCTTTGTTCTACCCTGATCTCTGCCCTGCCCAGTTCTTTGCACTTGCGCAGGGCCCTGCAGAGCTGTCCCTGCGAGCCTATGGACTGTGGGACTATGTGCAAAGGAGAGAATGAGGGCGAACCAAGATAGAAAAAATAGCAAGGTAGGGGGCCGAAAAAGGGGAGAGGCAGAGACAATGCTACTGAAAGAGTAAGAAAGGCACAGAGAAGCACTAAGAGTGAGGATTAGAAAGAGAATTTGCTGAATGGACAGTGATAGTGTACAATTGTGGTGAAGGCTGCACTTTAAATATGCAGGTACTGTCTGGTAGTGAATACCTGCACTTCTTCAATTTGAAAGGGACTTTGCGCTTCTCAGCACTGCTGCAATTCATTTAATGCAAGATTACCAGCACTTTTCAGGAGCAAACCGGTACCCTAGCTAGTGAGTACCAACACTTCCATATTTCCATTTAAAGCACTGGGTGAAAGAGGGGGGAGAGCGAAAGTTACAGAAGAGAGGAGAGAGGAACAGGAGTGATTGGAAGAGCACTCGAGAGGTTAGAAAGTTTGGAAAGGGATTAAGAAGGATATGAAGTAGAGAGTTAAAGGGACTGTGGGAAGTAGAGAATTCTATGTGTGCACATGCTTGAAAGAGGGAGAACGAGAGATAAGAGAAAGAGGAGAGAGGCCATGTGCCTCTCTGGATGCGCTTCCTCTGGTTATGCAAGTGGTGAGCATTAACTTTCTGTGATGCAAGCGCTGCATCTGGGTCTAGACATGATACACATACCTGTTTATCTGTAGTGTGTATTTGTAGAGGCTGGCCGAGTGCTTCCATATAGTGCTTCACTATGATTTTTCTAAGTGCTGTCCATACAAATGCCACTTTTACCCAATTTAAAAGTACTCAGTATTTCTGCCTCAGAAGCATGATTTAGTTTTGTCTTTATGAGAACACTTGACTTACAGGTCATTGCAGAAGTCACAACTCATTGAGCCCTCTAGCTGGAGCCCATTACTCGTAAGACGGCCAAAATACAGAAGAATCTTTGTGGAGCTATTTACAATGCCTCTACACTCGCAGCTGCTGATGTCCTAGAGCTCAGCAGTGAGCCAAGTTAAGCATACCCCTTCCCCAGCCTTTGGGGAGCATTGGGGAATTTATAATACATTGCGTATGTTCACTGACTACTCTCACTTCTAAGCAGGTGCCACTGGCTGCCACTTTAAAGGGACCTATAGTAGGACATCAGTGGCACTTCTAAAAACATTGTTAATACTTTAATGGGTTAATACCTGAATTTCTAATAATGTTCTTACTAATGTTGAGTGATATTTGTGGTTATCATCCCATCCCCAGCACTAAGGGACATTCAGTCTTCCCGCCGCACCTCCCTTAGACTGGGCCCCCTTCCTCACTCTGCAGCCTGCCGGAGCAGGAAAACAGCAGAGACATTTTAAAGAATGGGCAATGGAAACAATTACAAAGGCCCTCACTTTCCAGGGCCCCTCCTGATAAAATGATCTCTCGCTCTCTTTTTTCACACTTCTTACTCGTAATAACTTCTCTCTCTTCCCCTCTCTCTAGCTCTGACTCTGCCCCCTTCCTTTCCTTGTCTCGCCACTTCTACCTTTCTGTCTACCTCTTTTTCTCTGCTCACCTATCACTTGCTCCAGCATTACTCACTATCTGCCCATACCATTCTTCATCGATCTCTCTAATTTTTTGTCTACCTCTCTCAATTACTCTTCTCCTCATCTCCCACTGTTTACCTTGCATCTCTCTACCCCTTCCTTCTCTTTGTACCTCACCTTCTGCTACATCCTCTCTCTTTCAACCTATCTTTTTGTGCCTCATTTCTCGCTACCTCACAAGTCACTAAATCCCTAGCCATATCTATCTACCCCCTATCTGACTATCTTTGTCACCTCTTATTTACTGTCTACCTCTCTTTCTCTGCCTCACCTATCTTTGTGCCTCAGATATTTCACTTTACGCCAGCTCTTTTACCTCACCTTTTTTCTTTTAAATATTTTTATTGACATTTTTCCAAAACGTAACATCAGCCATTGCGGTGGGATACATAAGTTACAGTTCTGCAGCACAGTGGTGATAAGTACAAGTGACCAATCTTTCAAATGTTCATGAGATCTGCCTGAGTGATTTCAAGTACATATGCCACATCGCCATATACAGCACACATCAACATTCAGTTGTCAGGTCTTTTCAAGTTTGTTATTAGGTTTTGAGAGTGAAAAACCAGGAGTCACCTCCCGTTAGCCCCGCCTCTTTCCTACGATTAGGTAGGAGTTAAGGGATCGTTGGCATCCTCCCCTGTCTCAAGTCCGTAGTATGTCAACCATGGGGACCAGATTTTCTTGAACTTATTCGGGCATCCCCATGCCTTATAGATTACTCTTTCTGCCACCATGTATAGGTCCATGCACGCTCTCCATTCCATGAGTGTGGCAAGGTCAGGGGCCCTCCAGCGCCGGGCAATATCTCTCTTTGCAACCACCAATCCTAGATTGCACAATAGGAGTTTACTTTGAGGGAGATCTATTTCCGAGGGAATACCTAGTAGAATGTATTTAACATCCCTAGTGAGTTGCGCCCCCAATATTTCATTTAGCTCCTGTATTATCTGGGTCCAATAATTTATTATATGTTGGCATTCCCAGAGCGTATGCATGTATGTACCGCATTCTGTCCTACAATGCAAGCAAGTGTCTCAGCCCTCCTCATGGCGTGCAGGCACGCCCTATCAAAGTATGTCCTATGTAGGATCTTGTATTGTATCAGTCTGAGTCTTGATTTGATTGCCACTTCCTGTGGGTGCATCAAGGCAGCTTGCCAATCAATATCTTCTAGCGTCCCCGTGGTCGCTTCCATTTAGATCAGAGGATTCAACAGTTATCAGGCATATTGTTAATTACAGTTTTAAATGTCCATGAGACAGCTTTACTTGTTAGTTCTTCCTGTAGCAGTCTACCCTCCAGCGGGGCATATTCGGGTATGTCAGTGATGTCCAGCCCTTCCGCCCTCCACGCATGTCGTAGTTGCATGTACTTGAATCTCTGGGTGTTGCTTAGTTGATATTTTGACTGTAGCCTCGCAAATGTAATGAGGGTACCGTCCCGTATAACATCTCCGAGTTTAGAGATCCCAATCATGTCCCATTGCTGAAACCCTTGGAGCTTGTTTAGCTCCGGTAACCAGGTGCCCTCCCAGAGTAGGGTCTCCCTCGTTCTCACCTCACCTCTTTTCTATCCCTCTATCTCCACTGATTTCTAGATCTCTACATACTTACTCCTCGATCTCCATTTAAGCCCTTTGTACAACATTTCTATCTACCTCACCTCTCTCTTACAAATACACCTCTCGGTATCCCACCTGTCTCAAACTTTCTCACTCCTACTGTGTCTACCTCCACTTCTCTTCTTTCCTACCCCATGTCTACCTCACCCCGTTCTCAGAACCTCCTTGTCCATTCCATCTTACTGCCAATTCTAATTCCTTCGTCTACTTTACCTCTCTCTCAACCACATCTATTTCTTTATTTCATAACTCTGTCTATGCCTTACCTCCCTCTACCTTTGTCACCACTCTCTTCATCACCTCTCTCTACTTCACATCTCATACGTTACCTCATCTTTTTCCCCTAGATTCCACTCTCTCACTGCACTACCTCTCAATTTCCCTCATATTTGATCACTGTCTCACCTCACCTCTCCACTTCTTTCTACGGCTGTTCCCTTTATGCCACCTCTCTCACAACCTTACTCCTTTATCTTTAACACTCTCTCTACCTCTGGGCCTTTTTTTAAAAATTCAATTGCCTCTTTTCTCCCTTTCATCCCCCTCTCTGGACTACCTTTTAACACACCTTCCCTGCCACTTTATTTTTACACTCCCACTCTTCCTGTCTTAATCTCCCCTCTATTTCTCAACTTGACCTCTCTCTCTACTTCATCTCTTTTTCTCTACAAATCTTTTTTCTAATGTTCACCCCCTCAATCTACCTTTCTCTCTACCTCACTGCCCACTGTAGCAAACCTATCTTTCTGTGCCATACTTCTCATTCTGCCCCTCTTTCTACCTCAATGCTGTCTCTATCATTTCTCTATACTCCTTCCTTGTCTTGTTGCCTGTGTGTAGAGGTCTACAGCTCTCTGTCTACAGCTCTCTTTAGTGAAACCTTCTTCCTACATTACCTTTCCCTCTAACTCACTCTTCTGTAACCCCACTTCTGTTTACATTTCATGATCTCAATCTCTAGCTCTCCACATATCTACCTCTCTACCTCCCTCCAAAATCTAATCTATTACTATTCCTCCCATTTTCTATCTACCTTTTCTTCTTTCTTTTGTGACATTTTCATTACCCCATTGTCCTTTCTATTTTGCGCACTCAGTAGAACTGTAGATCACTATCTAGCCATAGAAATAGAGGGAAGAACAGGCAGGGAAAGATAATTAAGTAGAAAATTATTATATTTCACCTGATAGAATAGTGAAAATGTTCAGAGAAGTGCTTTGATTTTCACTATTGCAGCATGAGGGCCATTGGCCAAGAGGGATTCATTTGTGATTACAAATATTAAGCAATGAAAGCTACAATCTCAAGCACTCTGTGCTTATGTTTCAATATTATGCACTGGTCCACTAAGCAATCCAGCAAGTCACCCTTAGTGTGTCTTTTCTACAATTATAGGAACCAGCATTCAAGCTTTTAATTTGGTACTATTTGGATGGCAGAAGTCAGACAGCTGCAGCTTTCAGTGTTTTTTGCATGCTCCCATTTATGAAAGGTTAACATGTAATTCAGTATTCTTTGAGATCATGAAGGCTACCATTAGCTGTAAATGCGCAGAAAATTTGCAGCTGTTTTGCACAAGGGCCCACAAAATAGGTCTTGTATGCCCCCAAAAATCCTTAAGTTGGCACTGAAAACAAACAGCAGGCCTGGGTGTTTGTGCCTCAAGACTCTGACCACACTCCCTACTCACCCATCCACCGAGTTGGGGTTTCTGGTGGAAGGATAGTGATAATGAAAGATTTCCTTCCTGTCTTCCGAATTCAATGCCTACTTTTGCCAGGTGAGAAACAAGCATGCAACTGAAAGTTACTGTCCCCACTATCAGCAGGGTCTAATCAAAAAGTTGAGCAGGAGGACAAAGCAAAGAGCTAAGCATCCCGCAGGTGGACAGGAGACTGATTCAACAGGCTGCTGCTTCAGACCGCTGCTTAATCTCCTTATGCCCCAGCCATCTCCTGTCCTGCCTTGGAGGAAAGAATCATGGCCTAGACCAAGACCTTCAGTGGCTCAGTCCAACTCCTGAGGCCCATGAAGAAGGCAGGTTACAACCCACTCATCCAAAACGACCCAGTCACCCAGCCCTTTGTTTTCTGTAACTCCGCCAAACCGGGAGGATCACAGGGCCAGATAGCACCAACTCGAGAGGTCCATCTGATTTACCTTTCAACTCCACTCGCCTCTACCGAGGACTGACCAACGCAGCAGGACCTACTCTTCCATCTTGGCTTCGGATTCGGTTTCTGTGATAATCAGAGTCCAGGACATAGTTGGTTGGGAAAGGATATCTCACTTCGTTGTGCAATGCATCGACACTGCAAAGGAAGCAGTTTTCAAGGCTGCAGTGTTTCTAGCCTTAACCAATATGACATCCCTTATAAGCTTAAAATAATTAGTTTACCACACATACTTGCAAAAATAGGTCCCTTGATATTGTTCTAGCAGTGTTTCATGAAAGACTGGGATTCACGAATGACTGGGCTACTATTTGTGTGGTGCTGGGGCCTATTTTTGATCCCAACCCCACCCTGCAAAGCTGAATAAACGATTTCCCATTGTTAGTTATTCAATGTCACTCATCTAATCCACTGGCCCATTTATACAATAATGAAGCTACGGAAGCCGTTAGAGTTCTCCAACCCAGGGAGGAAAACATAGTTTGGAAATACGACTGACAGTTGTTAAAGCGTGACTGAAACTGCCTCTTCCAGAGTTGGGGCGGTTAAAACACCGTGCACTGGGCTAATGGGTCGACTCGAGACACGCTACAAGCATAACTTGGGGCTCACCGGCGATTGCCATTTCAAAATGGAAACATTGTTAAATTTATTTTTAGAACATTTATCTAAATTCTATCATACTTCAAAATCTTATAAAATGGTGTCTATATTTTTATGAATGGAACGGGATGTATTAATCAAAAATAAAACAATCAACCTGTTCTAATGTTTTACAAAAGAAATCTAAATACATTTTGCTAATTTTTGAGTCAACATATTTATTCTAGTTTATGACGAAAAACAACTTTTTTCTCTCCTTTCACATCAGAATGATATTTCTAAGAGGGAATTTTTACACTTCAAGATGGCCGCCCAGTTAGTGAGTAGATAGACTTCATATTTCCAGCGCCAGTACCGGTCGTGTTTTGGACTGACAGATCATGCTGCTGCTGTGGTGGTGGCGCGGGCTTTGGAGAATTGCTTCCCGCGCTCAGAGCTAAAGAGCGGGCATGGACTTTTCCGAGATTACCCCGGAGGAAGAAGAAGTCGAAAACTGGTTGTGCAGGGAGCCCGCGGCGAACGATGCCACGCCCAGTAGAATTCTGCCCCGCACACAACGTAAATAACAACCTCAGGCCTAATAGTGGCTTGGTTTAAAATGTATCCTAGCAAAACCAGCAGTTGAGGGCGTTTACTGCGCAAGGAAACTAATATCTCTGGGTCTTGTTGTGCGCTGTGCCGATGAGTACATGTGCGTGTTGTGCGTCAAGTGACCGGCTTTTCCTCCCGTGTCCTTTTTTTGTAACGTAAGATCGATCAGTGCTGGAATTGGAAAACATACTAGGGACCATAAATTGGGGGTCAAGATGTGGCAGAGGAAAGGGGGTGGTCAGGTGTCAGGAGGGGCAGAGCTTGAAAAGCAGAGTTTGACAGTCACCTTATACATTTATTTAAAAAATAATCATCTGCTGAGAAATTGGCGACAAGAACAAATGTGACAGTAAATCTGCTCTAGCTTATTTAACTGGCTGCATCGAGACTGCATTTTAAAATATCTTACAGAGTTTAGACACCTGCTGTTGAGATCCTTCTGTGACTAGCAATTTTGAGAGGATTATATCAGTGATAAGATAACTTTAGTGATTAAGGCAGTTTTGGGAGAGTTCTGTGTTTTTTCAGTAACAATTTTGACTCATAAAGTTGCATAGAGGGTTAATATATTTGCTGCCAAGCACATAGTGTAACATAAAGATCACAGATTTGTATTTTATGTAGCTAGGTCGCTTTTGACCTTGAGATTTTGTTACTTCCAGTTCATAATGGGTTTAGATCCTTATTGTTTTTTCCTCAGTATGTTGTTATTCTAAGACTGCAAAATAAAGTTCCTTTGGTAAGTATTAAAGCCTTATTAGTACAGACCGCCACAATCACTGCATTATGTTTTATATTCTGACTGTGTTTCGCCCAATCATTCACTCTTAACATATGATGTCTACAAGTATGAGCAATATGTGATTCCTATCACTTCTAACCCCCATTGACTTATGTAACATTTTCTGTACATTTATCTACACACTTGTATGGTTTATTGTGCCACTGTGTGTGATGTAAAGTGTTCTGACAACCTACACTGGGATGTGTAGCACTGTAAATAAAATTAAATAAAAAAAGTAGTTGCCATTTAAATTCAATTCACAACTTTATTCGATCTTTTATAAAAAAGACCATAAAAGTACAAATTCATCCTAAAATTTCAACACTGATATGTAGCCATATATACAACAAGCATTTGCAATGCAATAGGTCTCGCAATTGCGAGATTTTGACCAATTGGCATTGTAAATGACAATGCCATTTATTTGTGTTTAAAAAACACCTGCAATAATAAAAGGCATTGTCATTTACGATACCAATGGGTCAAAGTTTCTAAAATGCGAGACCTATTGCATTGAAAATGCTTGTTATAGAATAGTGTGATTTAATTATACAGTCCAGTGGCCTGTTTGTGCCAGTGACAGAACTTTAAGCAACAGAATCAAATGGGAAAGTACACACACACACACACACACAACAAACACACACACATACATGCACACACAACACACACACATGCACACGCATGCACAAACAACACACACCTTACAGTAAAGTCTCAGTCATCTTTTCACAGAAGTAGTCTTAAACGTGGGAATCATCTAATGATATTAAAACACAAACTTTTAGTGCAAACCCTGCCAGTCTTCCTCTTGGGCCTTTATTGCGATTATTACCTCCTGTTTTCCATCCAAACATTGGGCGCTCTCTTGTGTGTGAGGGTGAGTTGTTCGTCTCTCGGGTTGGCACTTTGAGAGGAGTGTGAGGCCCTGCAGTGCATTTACATCCTCCAGCGAGAGATGAATTCTATAAGTCTCAAGTGTTTCGAATCTATGTTGTACCTTTAGGAATGAACGTGTGCATTGAGTGGCTTCTGACACACCATTGTGATAAATGTTGTGCTTCCAGGGGTGGACAGATGACAGGTGAAATTAGTGCCTTTGTGTAAGTAATTAATGTCATATTCTCTGCTGAGATGGGTAGGCAACGCTAGGCAGGAACAGTGCGAGGCTTCCAGCACTCCCACCACCAAAAAACGAATTTGTTTACTCTGGCATGAGCCCTATGCTGCGAAACAACAGACCTTTTGTGCTGTGCGGCCTTTTGCTGTAATTCGATGCCACCGACAGAAGGAGCCCTAAGGCTGCTGCCTTTATGTTTCATAACATGACAAAATCATAACATTCTTCTTAATAATGGCAGGTGTAATAAGTGCCCCCTGAGATGGACATGCAGACTCATGCCCGGGTGATGCGGCAGGGGCGGTCCTTTCTGGGGCCACTAATGGTTGTCAGTTACAAGCAGCCATTCAAAGCCTAGCGCTAAACACGGGGGGTGTTGTGAGTCGATAAGGTGCAGATCCCTAAATCTGCCCCAATGTGTGTTCAGAACCGCAGGTGAAACACGTGCAAGACATTTTTACGAGGCGCGTGTCATGTTTTGTATGTTCAGAATGTGGTTGTATGTTGTGGCCTCAGCCAGGCTGCTCCACTCCACTGAATGGAGTGATCCTCGGCAATTCGTGAACAAGCTAGCGCCAAGTTTTAGGAGCTATGATAAAGCTGGAGAGTTCCAAGGGGTGTGATTAGGAGTTAAACTATGCAGGGCTGGGAAAAATGCATCATTTTAGGAGACGCTTTAAATAGGACATTGACAGGAGACGGCAATGTATTTACTCGTCCGATATTAGACGAACAATTTGATCAGTGTATGTATTTTATAAAGTTTTATAATTTAAGGGGCTGCCATAAGTTTTGCCTTTGTCTATTCCACTAATAAATAAAACATAGCAATAAAGATATTCCATTTCGAAGATTGGTGAAGGCCCCTGAGATTATGGTCACCACTTTTGTAATATCAAGCAGGGAGATCCTTATGCCTGGCGCCCCCAGTTCCTTCCAGGCCCCCCAGGTGTCAGCTGCACACCTCAGGATATCCATAACTACGAAAAGTAATTAATAATAAAGCTATAAATGTAATACCAATCAAAGCGGAGGCCTTTTGGTTCGCGGTTGGAAGGCAACAAACGTGCAGTCACAGTCCAGAACTTTCAAGTGCAAAGCGCTTCAACGCCTCGTCAGGAGTAGTAGGCGCTATATAAATGCAAAAATAAAACAAATGCTATATGCGAAGGAATCTGACCTGCGGGAGGGTCGATGGTCAATTATAAAAATGCATAATTAACGCGGCCCGTAGTCTAGATAGAATGCTTCCTTCCGTATATCAATGCGGCACTTCAGAGTATGCAATCAAAAAATATACACATTGTGGATTATTGCAAAACATAAAATATGTGTCATTTAGATAGGAATGGCAAAGTGAAACCAAACGAGTCCGCGACTGTGCTCAAGATTTAAAACAAGCGCGGTCCCGAAAGTGAAAGAGGACCGCGCTGCAGCCGGAGCATGGGGATCTCTTGTCTTTATGGGGCCATGTGTTTCTAATTAGAAACACATGGCCCCATAAAGATAAGAAAGTGCTTTGCGACAGCAGCAAAGCAGGCGACCCAGTCCGGATCGGAGGCCAAAGGGCGTCAACCAAAAACCCTCATTTCCAATGGCAGGCCACCGTTTAGCATAAACGGTGACGCCAGCCAATGGAAATGAGGGGCGGTGCTTAAAGCCCTTTTCTGAAACTCCTCAGTCACAATAAATCTCGCCGAGGCGAGCAGCGCTTTGCGCTGCAACGCCACGCGAGACCTAAAAACTAAGAGAGAAAAGACCAATATGACCAATTTACCTATTACATAGTGAACAAGTTAAAAACAATTAAATGAAAAATTCATATTGGTTATTGCAGCCTAAATATCATCCCCTGTTTCCTCTTTTTAAAACAAGCCCACAAGAATGAAGCTACGGAAAAACATACAAATAAATCCGGTAAGGATTTTAAAAAGTAAACTGCCACCTGACACTGCCTGAATCTATGGTACCTCAGAATTGGAAGGATAAATGTTTTCCTTTCTTCAGTATACTTCTTACAGAAAAGTATTATATGGAGGTCTGACTGCGGTGAGTGGTTGTTACAAGGGCAGGGTGACAGATCTGCCAATTTGTAACATTTTCTAGGATACCCTAGTAGTAACGGAATCATATTCAGACCGAAGCGGATTAGAATAAATCTATGTTGCGCATTATTAATGCGAGAAAGATAGAAAAAGCCTTCCCCTGGTCTTGGTGGGACCAGGTCATAGGCAATGGTTGAGTTTTGGAAATGATTCATTGCCCGTCGTGCATAGTTTGCTCTCTGCATAAATAGTTCCGTTATCCTATTCTTTTTCACCTTCTTACAGGATTCGGGATCCTGAAATAATTCGCCTAGCTCATTCAGTTGGGCCTCAACATATTTTAACCATCCAATCCTCTTGTAGTGGTCCAGCTTACAGCAATCCTTGATAATACTTTGGGTCAGGTCAACTGTGGTCCTCCGCCATCAGATATCCACAGTAAAATTGGTGCCAATCTAATACAGTCGGTCAGGTGAGGAAGCCCCAATTCAAGATGTAAAATATGATTAGGGGCAGATTGAGGTAAGGATACTCTGTTTTTTAAAAATCTATCTTCCGCTTGCTGGAGGGGCTTGGCGTCAACCATCCCCCAGACTCCTGCCCCATATATTGCCGCAGACTTAGTTTTAGCAGAATAGATGTTTTTAATTATTTCTGGGGGGCTGCCTCCTAACTTTTTTGCAAACCTTTTAATAGCTTGGAGACTCCTTTCCATACCCTGGGCCCTTCCCAACACCAATTTAGACCATGAATAATCTTTGTCAAAAAGAACCCCAAGGTATGAAAAGGAGTCAACCACCTCATTTTCTTTCCTGCCAACTGAAAATGGGGATGTTTCTCACCTCTAACAGCTCCTACCACAATAAAGGATTTAGATTCATTTACTTTTAGGTCAAGGGAAGTCATAAAAGTGGAGTAAGCTGTAATTAGGGATTGTAAGGCTAGCCCTGATCTGGCCATTAATACTGCATCGTCAGCGTACGCCAAAAGTGGAAGGGGGTTATGATCAAATTTAGGCACGTCCAGAGGTGGAGCGGACAGGGCGGCCTCAACCCGTTTGTATAGAGTGAAAAAAGAAACTGGGCGAGAACACACCCCTGTCTGAATCCCTTTTCGATTTTAAAAGGACGTGTGCACTCCCCCTTCCTGCCATACCGTACACAGGCAGTGGCATTGGCGTACAGCTGGCGGATAAAGCCAATTATCGGCAGATCAATGCCCATCCCCTCCAACATAGACCACAGCCTCTGATGAGAGACACAGTCAAAGACTGCGGTCAAGTCAATAAAGGCCATATAAAGCTTTCCATTTTTAGCCTTGGTGTATTTCCCAATGGATAAAGAGAGGTTTAGGCATTGATCCACCGTCCCCATTCCTCTTCTAAAGCCATATTGTGCTTTCATAAAAATACCATGGGTTTCAGCCCACTCCTCCAATCTAGCTAAGAGAACCCGTCCCATGAGTTTGGCTGTTGTGTCAAGGAGAGAAATAGGGCGATAATTACTTGGGGACCCCCTATCCCCTTTTTTATAAATAGGCACAATTATGCTCTGACTCCAAGATGAAGGGGGGCCCACTAACTGAATATTATTGAAAACGTTTGTTAAAAGGGGAACCCACATGTCATAATTGTGCTGAAAGAGATCTATTGGAACGCCATCCGGCCCTGGCGCCTTACCAGGGACACAGGCTTCCAACGCCTTTCTGACCTCACAGACCGAGATCCTTAACCCACCCTGAGATGTAGATTCTGAGCCAATTAGTGGAAGATTTGTGGAGGGTATTAGACCAAAGACTTTCTCAAAGAAGTCCACCCATACCTCTTCATCTATATGTGTATCAAGCAATGAATCGGTGGGCTCTTTAAAGTGAGAGGCATTCACGATTTTCCAGAAATCCCTGCTATTTCCTGAAATAGCTGCTTTTTCCAGGTCTTCCCAGGCCTGCGTCCCGAGGTTCTTTTCTCTAACCCTCCTCGCTATTTTATAGTCCTTTGTAAAGCCCGAATCTTGTTAGGGTCTCTAGGATATGTTTTTAATGCACTTACAAGGGCTTTCTTTGCTGAAGAACAGGCAGTATCAAACCATCCACAAATTGCAGTGGCATTTGATGACTTTGGACGAGTGAGTGCTGTTTTTATTTTTGCCAAAAGGGCACAGAATTGGGTAACGAGGAATAAAGGCGATGAATGCTCTCCCAGGCATAATATTATTTCTTCCTTGACCTGAGCTATAATATCAGGAACTAAGTTTAACTTGTGGGCCTGTGACCATTTCAATTGATAGCCATTTCTCCTGGTCAGGTTCAGGCCCTCAACTGTCTGCTTGTGGTCTTTAGCCTTATGCAGGCTGCTAAGATGGATAAATATAATGGCATGATCGCTATGAATCGAGAAGCGAGTGCCCCTATGGACCACTTTCCCATGTAAATGTGCTGACACTAAAATAAAATCAATGGTAGACTCTTGGTTTCCCCTTCTAAAAGTACTCCCTTTCTCTCCCTCTTTCACTTCATTTATTATCCCCAAGTTCAACTTGTATAATGAGCTATTTAGGGTTTCACCATACTCATTATGTGCGAAATGTTGAAGGGGATTGTCATAAGGGTCAACCACTCCACAAACCCCAGTCCCGTTAAACTTGCAAAGATGGATATTAAAGTCCCCGACCCAAATAAGATTTATAGAGTCCCTGTTTCCAGCCTTATTGAGTTTCTCGATCTCATTCACTAAAACGTCTACCACAGCCTTCATGTTTCCCCCAAACTCATTATAATAATTAACCAGTGTCCACATTTCTTGCTTCCTGTGGCCTAGCTGAATAATCTGGAAATTACTATTTATGGGGCCCACCTGCCTAACTTCAGAAGGTATAGTGTTAGAAATTAGGGTTAGTAGGCCCCCTTTCGCCCTTCCAGAAGGTGATGGAGTTGCAGGACAAAAGAAAGTTCAAAACCCAGAGAAAAAGACTGGGTCTTTAGCCCAGGTCTCCTGAAAAAATTTCCATAGATTGCCACTTATTTAGCCAATGGATATTTCCCTTTTTAGAAGATATACCTGCCACATTCCATGATATCATATTGGGCCTAATTCTCTCTATGTCAGGCAAAGGAGGTTGAATACTCGACCCATTCTCCTGCAAGATCATGATAGGAGGTACTACTATAGGGGGGCTATTGGGAGATGTTATAGTGGCTGATGACTCTGGTGGGCTGAACTCTGTAGGGGCCGCAATGGTTGCCTTCACTAATTGTTGGAAAATGAGGCAGTATCTGTGAGGCCTGCACAAATAACATGTCACATTTGTCCTTCACTGGGAACCAAACACCCTATTGTAGCGCTTGACTCTGAGGGTAGCGTTGCAGAGCAGTCTAAGGCTTACTCAAGGGAGGTGGTGTGGGCTAGTAATCGCCATTACAGGTGCGCAGAAATAACACTCAATAATTGATTGTCCAGTCTGTACTTTGCTTTATAAAAGTAAGAGTACATTTATTAAACACACACACTTCTTAATACTATGCACCAATTTACAAATATACATAAGCTGTTGGAATTACTTTGTGACATTGCATAACATCTCCACCCCTCCGGCGGGGGGGTGGGGTCTAGTACCACCACTCCCATGTATGCACATCATCTTGCCCCCTAATGCAGTGGGTTGACACAACCTGGAGCGAGGGCCTTGCCAACTGGCACCATCCCAGTGGCGCCCCCACCCCATCATCTCAACAAGCATTAAAAATAGGTACACCTGCCCTGGTGACACACAACCCTGGCTGAGCATCTCATACTGACCATGCAGTATACACCTCTACATCTTAGGGGCTAACAGTCTGGGTTGTTCTTCACCTAACTAGTAGCAAGAATACATGTTTGGGCATCACTTTAAATGAGGTACTTATCATAGCTGATAACAATTATCATGCATTGCAATTAAAGCCCCTAAAAGGCATCACAGTTGAAATCACAGGATTAAGCATATACAGCCAGACACCCTAGCAGGAATGACCAGCAACTTAACCCCACTTGGCTTATGACTTCACCTTACACAGGTACTTCACCTTACACAGGTACTTCACATTACACATGTACTTCACATTACACATGTGACTTTCAGTCCCTCTAAAAAGGAATAACATGGGTAAATGCATTTCTGGTGCACTTACACCTCTTCACCTCCAAGGGATGCCCTCTTCCAGACATCACCAAGCTCATCCCTTCACAATTCACTCCTTGGTGCCATCCTTAACGCACCACCAGCTGAAGAACAAAAGTTCCAGCCACAGGGTGCTGTTGATACCTAGGCTGAGCCCTTGAGGGGTTATCCTTTGCAAGTCCCCAGGGACTTAGGGAGGGACTTTCTGGCTTCGTGCAGCTCCCCCTGCACCTTGGCACACACCTCGTGGGGACCCCGTCCTCCTGGGGCCACCAGACGCAGAAAAACAGCGGTTTTCCCTTGCAGGCCGGTCCGGGCCTGCAAGGCATTATGGGGCGAGGCTCTCCTGTCTCGTGAATATCCTAGCAGAGGCTCCCCCGCTGCTCCGGGAGAGCCGTGCTGTTGCCTCCGGCCGCGTCTTGGCTTTGTTGGAGGGTCCGGTCCCACCCGGACCCCCAGGTGACTGAGACCGCTCGGGGAGCCCACCCCCGGCTGCTCTGGCCGTTTTTAAGGGAGGGGGCCCGGTCTCACCCGGACCCCCCACGTGGGTTATTCCGCGGCTCGGGGAGCCCAACCCTGGCCGCTCTTCCCTTCTTTCTGGGGGCCCGTTCCCACCCGGGCCCCCACCGTGTCCTCGTTTGGGGAGCCACTCGGGGACCCCACCCCCGGCGGCTCCCACCGGCTCCCCGACTGGCCAGCACCCTTGTGTGCTGCCGCGGGAGTCGGCACTCCATTTCAGGTCTGCCCGCTCCTGCGGGCAGACACAAGGCTGTTTCTGGCTTGGCGGGTCTTCGGGAGAGTGCGACGGCACTCCCCCCCCGCCTTCCCGCTGCCGCGGGGGAGTGCGACAGCACTCCTCCGCCTTCACTTCGGGGCCCGGAGATGGGGTCCCGGGCCCCAGGACAGCTTCACGGGGAGCTCGACGGCGCTCCCCGGCTTTTCTTCCACGTGTCGGGGCCTGGAGATGGGGTCTCGGGCCCCTCCCTCTTGGGGCAGTCTTCACGGGGAGCGCGACGGCGCTCCCCGGCTTTTCTTCCACGCGTCGGGGCCCGGAGATGGGGTCCCGGGCCTCTCCCTCTTGGGGCAGTCTTCACGGGGAGCGCGACGGCGCTCCCCGACTTTTCTTCCTCTCGTCGGGGCCCGGAGTTGGGATCCCGTGCCCCACAGACATCTTCGCGGGGGCGCGACGGTGTTCCCCGCTCTGTCATCGCTCACCGGTAAAATACACATGCAGTCCCTTTCATCATGAGTTCACTCTGGGTGAGTCCCAACTTAAAAAATGTAAGTAAGTCCGTTTTTATATAGCGCAGCTACTCACCCTTACGGGTCTCAAGGCGCTGGGGGCCGGAGTGGAAATTAAGTGAGCTATTGCCCAGAGTCACATGGTGCTGAGCTGAGCCGGGGGATCGAACCGTGAACCCTGTGCTCCCGAGTCAGCTGCCCTGGCCGCTGCACCACACCTCTCCACTTATGAGGCTCTCCCACAGTAAAAGCTCAACAAATAGGTGTTCAAAAAGCGAAAATTCCGGGCGGCTCAGATGGTCAGAACCACCTTCTAACACACGCCGCGCCCAGCTGATTCCTACAGGGAAGAAATAGCCACTCTACATGGGTATTCTTCCCGTAGTCAGCGATAACTAGTTATAAGGGGTTCTGACCAGACCCCCCTTACTCACCAGTTATCCGCTCAGACCACCTACTCCTCCCATCCATGAGACCTCCACCCATGACGGGGATCCCAGAATACCCTAAGAGCCCTCCGGGCTCTAGGTTAGATACCTCCAGGTCACTCACGGTCTACATGGACTCAGCCTAACTAGGCCCACCTTTGCCCTTGGTCACGCAACACTATGCCTACCACTTCTCTGAACAAGGGTACAGTGCCTCAGCACCGATGCGGTATTCTGGGATAGGTCTACATCCCATCCCCTGGGTCACTCGCTGGTCTCCCTTCCGGAGTTTGTTCCAACCAGTACCCTCCCTCCTTTTGGTCCTTGCACCCCAAAGATGCAACCTCTCTGGACCCTCACCCTCAGCCTGCCGCTGGGGTCATTCAGCTGCCACCACCCTTTCGGGATGACTGTCGGCGCTCCCCGGCTTTTCTTCCACGCGTCGGGGCCCGGAGATGGGGTCCCGGGCCCCTCCCTCTTGGGGCAGTCTTCACGGGGAGCGCAACGGTGCTCCCCGACTTTACTTCTTCCTCTGGGGGCAGCCCCCGGGACCTGACCCACCCGGGGGCATATTGGACACCGGCGGCGGAGCCCCACACGCTTCGTCGTCGGTCCTTGCAGAGGTCAAAGGTCGCCTACCTTCTGGGGGGCGTATCTCGGCCCCCAGGTGGCCGATCTTCATCATCTTGGCCTCTTCTTGCTCCTGGTGGCGCTCCCCAGCCACTGGGAGCACTTTCCTTCGCCCTCCTGGTCTCAAGGAGGGTGAACTCAGCAGGGAGCTGTCTTCACTGGCTCCCTGCGCCAGCCTTTCTCCTGGCTCTCCTCCTGGGCCTTTCTTCTCCTTGCGCAGAGGCCCAGGCATCTGCTCACTGGTCCTGGACTCCCCCACAGGCGCAGTCCAGGGTCCTGGGACAGTCAGGGGGTTCTTCCTTCCAACTGCCCATGGCGCCAGGCTCCAGCACCAGTCTTCCACAGCAGACCACGCCCCAGAGAGAGCTCCTCTTCCTGTGCAGACTCTTTTTAAAGAATGGGGAGGGGGCTGGCAGGAAGTCTCTGTTTGCCCTATCACACAGCAACACATCACCTCTCTGCCCCTGCTCCCTCCTTCCTGCCCAGGCCTCTGGGTTTGTTCAAAATGGCGTCGTCCAGGGTCTCATGCCACATGGTCTCTGAGAGCCCCTTCCCCCTCGCTGCCTTCCCTCCAGAGCAGCTTGGTGCCTGGCACCAGGTGTCAGCTGCTGATGGATGAACCTGTAGCTCCACCCATCTTCTCTTCTTGGAGTGGAGGCCTTCGCCCTTGGAATGCTTGTTGTACAGGGCTGGGCCTCTGATGCTACAGCTTGGGGAGGAAGGTCATTAATTCAGCCTGGCAGGGTCAGCCCCAGCCAGGCCCTGGTTATGAGCTGACTCACAGAAATATGACATTCCTGGATGACCCAAAAGCAGTACAAATATGACTTGGGACTCTGCAGAATCCTTCTTCTCACATAAGTTACAGTGGACTTTAGTGCGTGTCTGGAATTTGTAGGCCTTAGGAAAGTGAAACTAGCCCATGTGCTCCCCATCCTCATAGGAGAGTAATGGAGTGAAAACAGTAAAGCACACTGACTTTCCCTCAAATGTTTCTTCCCATTTTATAAAGCCTATTCCATGTCACCACCCAGTTCTGCATAAGTCCTGCCACACCATTCACCTTGTAGCTGCTCCTGGGCTGCGCACGCCAGGAATCTCCCCAGCGCAGCCCTTACACTTGTGCACACGCATGTACACACGTGTCTGCATGTAACCAGCCCAGTGCCCCTTACTCTGGCGGCAGCGCAGCGGCCTACTCGCGCCAGGGGGACACCGGTAAAATACACATGCAGTCCTTTTCATCATGAGTTCACTGTGGGTGAGTCCCAATTTATGAGGCTCTCCCACAGTAAAAGCTCAACAAATAGGTGTTCAAAAAGCGAAAATCCGGGCGGCTCAGATGGTCAGAACCACCTTCTAACACTAATGGTAAAAGTACTGGAGGAGTTAGTCAGTCACACCCATCCAAATTCGAAAGGACTGTGAATCTATTTTGCAGTCTAATCCCAAAAGGAGTATTAGGGCCCTCATTTCCTCTCAGGCCTGAAAAAACTGGAGTTTTGTTGACCCTATAAACACTTCCCCGAATTGCACCCTGAACATTATAAAAGTGCTCCAATGGTAGGGGTGTAATCTGTGATTTCCTTTGAGAATATCTATAGAGGTTATTCAAAAGGGAAAGACCCGTGTGGGCATTGTTAAAATTAATAACTACACAGTCACCAGGATAGGATTTTCTTGTTTCACCCACCCACCCTACTCTCCTGGCCATAATAATTTTGTTGGCCAGTTGAACCCTCCCAATTTCTGAAACCTTAACATTATTTAATAACCAATGGAGACTTTTATCCATTAACTGTCTCGTAGATTCACTCTGGTCAGCTTGGAGGGGGGGAACATTTGCCAAAACCAGTACCAGTGGGGGCAGCGGCAGGTGGGAGATGGAGGGATTGATACAGTTCACTTTCAGATACTCCCATGCGGGTTCCAATTGCCCCTGCTGAGAGATGAGCCCCCCCTTATTTCCTCTTGTGGTAATGGTGGTTGCCCCAGTGGGTCCCTTGTACTCCTTGTACTCCTCTCTTGATGAATCCAGTCATCCAGTGGATTTGAATTAGATGTAGCATTTGGAGGCTGTGTTGGAGCACTGGAGGAGGTATATGTTTGGGTCGTCATTGACGTTGTCAATGTCAAAGGAACGGATGGCGCCCGTGGTTCCCTTGATTGCACAGGCACTCTAGTTGTAGGTGCTTCCAAAAGAAAATCATTTTGGGGGACCATCTAGTGCTAGTAATAGCTGGTTCTGTGTCTCTAAGTCCGTCAGGCGAGATTCGATTTGAGTTAGCTTGGCTAAGATAGGGGCCATTATGTTGTTTATCCTAACTGTCATTTCTGGCCAGATAGTCTTCTTGTTGCCCCAAGTGGCCCCAGATATTTGGAGACCCCGAGGGTGCTAATATTTCAGAATTCATTGGGAGCAGCCTTGTCTTTGGACCCTTAGGTTTAGGGTAGCGAGATGTCTTGGGATGTTTTAGCTTCAAGTTAGTAGCGGCCCCTGCTCTGGTATGCCTAGCCGGTGGATTCGGCGAGGGTCCTTTGGGGAAACATGCTGGGGGGAAAAATCTATCCCCCTTCTTAGAGGAGGCACAGTTGCGTTAGAGGGTGAAAATCCATCTTGGCCGTGCGCAGAATCGGATGAATTTAACGGTAGTGATTGCTGCTTATGAGGGGGGTTCCCTGTGGTCAGACCCGGTGGAGGAATATTCGGTTCCAGGGATAGTCGCCTTTCGCTCAGCTCTATCTCATGTGACAAAACACTAGCCGCACTCACCAGAAATGAGTCCAGGGTAGCTACTGCCCCACCTCCGGTCTTTTCCATTAGACCCTTTCTTTTAGCCATAAGTATAACTGACAAGACAACAGTACCTTACTTCCAGTTGCAGATGTAAGTGAGGGGGCCCAGCCTCCCCTGGGCTCCGACGGGCGTGGACGGGCCCGCCCTTGGCCCGGGCACGTCCCCGCGCGTGTCCCGCACCGCGGGCCGGCGTCTTCCTTTTAGCGCTCCCTCTGCGCTAGGGGCTCTGGGTAGTGTAGTCCCGCTGGTGCTTCCGGGTTCCAATCCCGGCTCCTGGCATTCTTCCGAACCCGATGCAGGCGAGCAAAAGTGCGGAAGGGAGAAGCTCCTCACAGCTCCAGGCAGAGTGACCCCACGAGTAGCAGTAGGTGAGTAATGGCTACAGGGCGCCGCGGGCCGGCGTCTTCCTTTTAGCGCTCCCTCTGCGCTAGGGGCTGTGGGAAGTGTAGTCCCGCTGGTGCTTCCGGGTTCCAATCCCGGCTCCTGGCATTCTTCCGAACCCGAGGCAGGCGAGCAAAAGTGCGGAAGGGAGAAGCTCCACGCAGCTCCAGGCAGAGTGACCCCACGAGTAGCAGTAGGTGAGTAATGACTACATGGCGCCGCGGGCCTGCGTCTTCCTTTTAGCGCTCCCTCTGCGCTAGGGGCTCTGGGAAGTGTAGTCCCGCTGGTGCTTCCGGGTTCCAATCCCGGCTCCTGGCGTTCTTCCGAACCCGAGGCAGGCGAGCAAAAGTGCGGAAGGGAGAAGCTCCACGCAGCTCCAGGCAGAGTGACCCCACGAGTAGCAGTAGGTGAGTAACACCTTAACATATGATGTCTACAAGTATGAGCAATATGTGATTCCTATCACTTATAACCCCCATTGACTTATGTAACATTTTCTGTACATTTATCTACAACTTGTATGGTTTATTGTGCCACTGTGTGTGATGTAAAGTGTTCTGACAACCTACACTGGGATGTGTAGCACTGTAAATAAAATTAAATAAAAAAAGTAGTTGCCATTTAAATCATTATTTGTGTGATCACTCTTACACACAGATAAATCTTGCATTCTTACAATGCAGACACATCTCTTACGTAGGGCGTTGAACAAAGTCAAAAACCTTCCTCCAAGTCATAATTTCTCTAAAGTGCTTGTGAAATAATAACAATCTGTGTGCCTTTGTTTACTTCCACTTCATTGGCATCTAGGTAATATGCTCCAGATAGCTCCCAGCCAGGGTGATGCTTGAACAAAGAAGGGATGATGTCCCTTTAAATCAGGCCTTTGTTTTAGGCCCGACTGGAAGTGAAATTAAGAAGGCCACCTGCAGTTGCTGCTCCTAACGGGATGCAAACAGCGCTGCTGAATTGTCCTGGGAAAAAAACACCAGGACAAACTTAGCATATTTCACTGGGTCAGCCGGATCCCAGACATTGACGAGAAACATTTGTTGGAACCGGGATCCAGCGGGACCCTTCTACTTTCCAGCACTGCGCAAAATGTTTTGAGTTCAGCTCTTATAACAATGTTATTCTTCCTATGCAAGTCGGTGGGTGGTCAAGACTGGCTTCTTCAAATCTTAATAAAGTTTGCTGCTGTGACTGACCATAAACACACTAAAGGTGATGGGAGGAATGCTTGCAATAAGTCTAAATCGCTTGAGGGTAGCATTCCAACACATCATTCCTGTGCTCACCATACCACCTCTGATTAAACCCAGCTATATGCAAATCATTCTTGGTCCTGCTCCAGTAGGAGCAGTCCAGCCTGGACTGCCAAGTCTCGTCCTCTCTGAACCGAAACACAAACAACCCAAGACCTTTTTCTCCCAGATTAGGGCTTGTCATATGGGTGCATCTTGTTTTCAGTTGAACAGTGTGCACGGGACCCGCGTCTGGGCATACCTTTGGCACTTACAGCGTTACATCAAACGCACAAAAAGTAATGAAAGGAATGCTTTCAGTTATTTTAACCACTGGCAATCGTCTGGGTAGCATTCCAGTTTATCATTCTTTTGCCCATGATGCCAACTCAGGTTAGACCCAGCTTGTACTTGCACTACCCTGAAGTGTTGCTGCGAACAGCAAAACTGCGACTAACAGAATTCAAAGTGCTGTAATCTGAAAGAAAAATGTACACCTGACTCACTTCCTTCTAATCCCTGATATTTCTAGTATACTTGGAGGAAAATGCCCTTCCCACCCACAAGGCTAAACAAAGGGTCAGATGAACAAAGCCATTTTGTGGTTGCAGAACCTGCGATTCTCAAAATCAGATTGTTTGAAACAGCAGAATGGCTTTTTGCTATGTACTAAACCCATTGTGTGTGTCGAGAAAGGCCTTTCCGATTTCGAAAATGGATTTCCTGAATGATTCCAAATCACAATTAGAAAGCGGCTTCCCCTCCTAATTGCGATTTGGAATGGTACGTATCAATGTTTTGCAATTGCATTCATTAAGTGTTATAACTCCTCAAGGAGGTGGTAACCGATTTACAAGGGGGTAACTGTCCCTGTTAGAAATCTTCCCCTTTGGGAATCATGTCAGGTGACCTCAGGGGAAGAAGGCAGTGGTCCAGGGGGGAAGTGGGGGACCTGCAAGCAGAGGGGACAGAGTCTATGCCACCCAGGAGGAGACTAGGAGGCACTGAAGTGCAATGTCCACCGATGTTGTACGGTTCAAAAGAGTTGACAGTGACCTTGTCACTGCTGCTGTGAGGACCGGGCGACACTGAGGAAGACCAGGAGCCGTGCACGAGCTGTCCCACGTTGGATGTCAGTGACTAGGGGGTCGGTGTCCGTCGGTAGCACCAGCAAGCCTTGGTAGCTGCAATTGACGTGGAGAACAAAGAAAGAGCAGGAAGAGATGCAGGAGGCTGGAGCTTCTTGTAGCCCGAAAATCTCTGGAGTGCAGAGCCAACAAGCATTGGCAACGGCACGTCGACCCGGTGCACAGGGGTTCGGTCCTAGCGGGTCAGACGAGGGATACTGGCCTCAAAATTGCAGGGAGGGCTGGTCAGGCCTCAAGGGAGTTGCAGAACCACCACCTGTGTTGCTGAACCTCTGGAAGTCCGTGGGACATCAGGAGCAGCAGACCGGTCAGCTTCGTTGCGGTGCCTGCAGATGCAGGGAGTGACTCCTTCACTCCAAGGGAGATTACTTCGGGTGTCCTTGATGCCCACAGGTCTAACGAAGATTCTTGAAGAAGCACAGACACTGATGACGAAGAAGACTTGCAGAACAGCAAGACCAGGAGCAGCAGGAGTCTTCCATAGTGCAGTCTCGGCTCCAGGCGAAGTCCAGCGAAGTTCAAGTGTCCAGACGGTCGAAGAGTGGTATGGTTTCAGGCTTGAGTCTTGTCCCATGACGAATCTAAGGAGCCACCCACAGGTAAGCCCTTAAGTACCCTAAGGAAAGGGTTTGAACGACTTAGGGGTCCCTCCCAGAGGAGGGGCTGGGCAGAGGGGAGGATACTCCCATGTCCTTTGTTCAGTTTTGCACCAGAGTGGGAGCCAAGGTCTCCCTGGACTGGCTCAAACTGGAGTATGCAGGGAGGGCACCAAATGTGCCCTTCAAAGCAGTCTGGTGGCGCTGGCAAGTGCCCCCACCCCAGCCCAATACACTAAATCCTGTCTAGGAGGTGGTCACATTTCCCTGCGACAGGAAACCTATTGTTCTACCTTCCCTGCTTGAGCTTGGCTCAGCAGCAGGAGGGCAGAACCGTGTCTGTGGTCGGCAGGACACTAGCTTGCTGTCAGACCCTAAAAGGCTGTTACCGGTAGTACAAGGGGGTACCCGAAGGAAGCCCCCCAGTACATGGGATCATACTTCCAACACTGGAATTATGACTGGGTTCGGTGCAGCCGCTATATAGTTAGACATCTCGTAATGACTGATGTCCACTATTGTATTAAAATGGCTGACTGCACTTACAAAGCCTGGAAAATCGACTCCAGGGTTTGTAGGGGTGTCCTGCTCATGGAAGGGCACCCTCACACTCATAACCAAGCACCCTGCCCTCAGGACAGAAGAGCCTGCCATAGGGGTGACTCGGTTTTAAGTGTAGTGACCCCAGATATAAGGAAACTTATATCTGTTGGGAGAGGTGCAAGCACCAACTCACACAGGCTGCAATGGCAGGCCTGTAGTCACAGTTTAAGTGGACTTCCATGAGTGGCACAATACATGCTGCAGCCCATGGGAGACCTCTGGTGTACCTATGCCCTGGGTCCCTTAGTACCATTTACAAGGGAACACCAGTAGCCAATTGTGGATGTACAAAAGTACCTACCTCGGTCAATTTTGGGAGAAAGCACAGTGACTGGGGTCCTGATTAGCAGGATCCCAGTCCGTCTAGGTCAGAAACACTGACACCAAGCAAAATGTGGGGGTAACCATATAAGCAGATCCTACTTTCCTACAAACTGCATGATGGCAAGGTCTGTTAAGTTTACTTTGTGATTGCCAGAGGAAAAGATTACTCAACCCAGTAGCCGCATTGCCACTTTTCACAGAATAGTTAATGAGAATGTGTCAAAGGGTCCCTATTAGAGATTGCAGTTAAGAAGGATAAGCCACTAAGCACAATAAACCTCCTCGGCAATCTTGTAGTTCTTGATTGAAGCTTAAGAATAATACACAAATAGTAGCAAGGCACCAGTGTCTCCTTACATAAGGGAAGATGGAAAAAACAAGCAAAGAATTTCAGGAGGAGATCCAAAGGAAGATTCCAACAGTAAGTAGCAAAAAAAAAAAGAACGAATAGCGAAAGGGGAACAAACGCGCTCTGAAGCGTCCAACTCTTCCCTCCTTCCATATGATTCAAATGGAAACTGACATCACAGGAAACTACTCAATTTCATTTTAGATTGGAAACATGAGACCGACTTCTCTGAACAGACCACCATTGTGGAAAGGGCAGTTTGTAAGGCTTGTCCTTGCTTCTTTCATGTAATTCGTGACGTTGGCCCAACAGATGAAGAAGCCCAAGTTTGACTTCCTGTGCCCAGCACAGAACTCTGCAATCCTATCACTGCTCTACCTGTTTGATGCTCACTGACTGCAGAATACCCATCCAGGTGAATGCAACTACAGGAAGACCAGGGTAGTCCTGATGACGAGGACACCCAGCTATGCGCCCAGCGCTCTATTTTACAGCGCGCTGCCTCCCTGTGTGGTATGCACGCGGTCTTCACAATATTCTAGTTCTGTTTAAGCTCTTGGCACAGATGTAACACATATGTCGATCTAGTACCGTCAGTGTCTGGTACAAACTGACTGTATTGTTTAGTTGTTACTTTATTCAATGTATATGGTATTTGCAATAGCTAATAGGTACTGAATGTGAATTTGAGCTTGTCTCTTTCTTTAGTTAAAATACTTTATAGATTTCAACTAGCTTTGAGTACAGTAGGAGACTGTAAAAAAGCAAAATAAAGAGTTTTTACAATTTTTATAAAGACGGGACTAATAACGGATCAAAAACCGAAAGAGATAAAACAATCCACATCGATAATATTAAGGAAGAAAAAGCATGGATTTAAATTTTTTTTTTTTTTTTAGTAAATTGTAAAAGGCTGAGGTCTAAATGGATATTAAATGAAATAAGTTTAAAATATGGCACCACTGTCAGAGGCAGCCTGGATTAGAGTTGGACCTTCCTTACTAGTGCCATATCTGTTTGACTCTGTTGGCTTGCTCCCTTGATTGTGGCTGCTTAAACCCAGTGCTAGCCTGCCTATTGCCCTCTAATGCTCCTGGATAGATTCTAAAGAGGATTCACTATGGCTGGGTTATTATGTTCCTGCCAGGCAAATATGCTATGTCGCTGCTGGGTAGACAGCTAACATCATTTAGAATGCTGCCTGCACCGAGTACATGCTCATGGACCACACTCCTGATAACCACATAAAGTTTGCTCCATTAATACCCACTGCCAAAGTACAGTCGCCTAGAACCGCCTCCTCTTCAGACAAAATACAAGTGTTTTGTATGGGAGAGATACATTTATTCACAAGGTACATCCCTTTGGAATGCCTTATCCCTCCCTTTCCCCCTTGAGGAAGACTTCAAAAAGTTCCACATGCAACTGAAGACAGCTTTTCATTGAAACACATGGACTTGACCCAACATAAACCTTCTGTCTCTCAACCTGCTCTGAATCACCCACATGGCTGTACATGGGCTGCAAAAAAAAAAAAAAATAGAAATATAATGCTATACAGTTATACAAAGTGTGGGGCTAATGTTCAAAAATATCTATTCATCAATGTATTAATTCACTGTTGCAGTGCCATAGATTCAGCGGAAAAGAGCATGCCAGTAGTTGAAGCTGTGAAACCTTTTTAGCAGTCATTTAAATGTTATCACAGCAGTACTCATCCTTAGAATTCATAAAGCAATTTATGCGATGGCAACATTGCATTATGTTCTCAGGTTATTTTAGTATAAAGTTGGAGTTCTATGATCCATAATTATATATGTTATTTTTTTTTCTTTGCAGTGTTTCCAAAGAAGGCAATCTCAACTGCAAGTGCTGCGCTCCGAGTTGTTGCCCATATTGACATGGACTGTTTTTATGCGCAAGTAGAAATGATTCGAGACCCTGAGCTGAAAGATAAACCATTAGGTAAGAATCCGTATTTAATTGCTTTGAAGTTGGATAAGATTTGTACCAGAAGCAAGTGGGTAAAAATCATGTTGCTTTTAGGAACACATACATGAGATGACGTGGAAGTCCTACCTTGGCCAGCCTAGTGAATCATTTTGATTTGTATTGAACCTTATAGTTCTAAACTCCTAGATTTTTTGGGGGACATATTATAGGTAAGTTTTAGACTGATACTACATGTGATTCTCAGAATAAACTATTTCTTTTTAGAACTTGCGGCACAAACAAAATGAGTCTGAGCAGGTACAAATTGAGTGTGATTGAATACTATTGGAAGAGTTGAATTCCAACTGAGCGATTCTGAGGGTCAACTGTTGGTTCCTTGGTATTGTTTGATGGCCATCTGAATGCGTCTCAGGACAGGTAGATGGTCTCGGAGGATGGCTGAGGAATAGCTTCTGCCTGGCTGAGGTCTAGCTTTGGATTGGTAGGGCTAGTTGAACGTCTCTGAGAGCCAAATGAGGCTCTTTGAGGTCGTGGTAATGTAATGTAAGGCTAAGGTAATGTATAGACCAGCTAAGGGCCTGCGCAGAAGATGCACAATGGCAACCTCCAGGCTATCCTAACTGCTGCCTGAATGTGACTGAGTGCAGACTGAAGAATTTTCCAGTCTCAGCTGGGGGTCTCTAAGGGCTTCATGAAGTGATCCAAGGGGCTAGTTGGCCTGCATTTGTACTCTGAGGAATATCATTGGAGTTCTAGGACCCATTAGCAGGCCTCTGATCCAAAACCCACTTCAGTCCCAATCCTCATCCTCCTTCCCAGGTAAACCTTTGGAAAGGGGGTTAAGGCGTGCTCCTATCCTCCATGGTACACACAATTGGGGTAATAAAGGCCCTGGAGCAAACTCCTGCCCACACAACTGCCAACATATGGTGCTGGGGTTTACATGGTTAACAGAACATTTTGCCCCCAGGCTAAATGCTGTGCTTCTTGTACAATACTGTTCTGTCTGCGAGAAAGTTTTGTCCTGCTGTACCTACCTATACACTGACAGCGGGAAAGCTTGTTGTGCTGTTGCCTTGACATACCTGTTCACTGTGTCTGAGTGAACCATGCAGTAGTGGTGGGGGCGAGGACCACTGAATATGTTACATCTTTACGTTTTACCCCAAACAAACTCCCCATAACTTATAATCAACAGTATTCAATGTTAACTGTTGAATAATGTAGGGTATGTTATTTGCGTGGATGGAGGAGTCAAACAAATATATTTTTTAGTCGGGTGAGGGGGTGGTGCGCTCTGCATAAACAACTTTGAAGACCACAGGCATATCTGTTGGTCATGCCTTAGCAAATTAAGATCTTGTTTTAATGCTTGATGGCTCCAACTATTCCTGCTAAATCTGAAATCTGTGTGCAGTATGACAATCTTGTTTATCCTGCTAAATATGTACTCCTGTGAACTTTAATAGTCATACCGCTGACCAGAGTTTGCAGCCTCTTATGTGACGTTGCTGTGGCTTATTGTAGTTCATATTTGTATTTTTGCTAATTTTGCAAATGTATGAAACAATAAAAGTAGTGCACCTTTCAATTCTGGTTTTGATGCTGAAACTTCAATGCAGTTATGTTTGCTCAGTGGTCTGCTTATTCCTTTTTTAAGGGTTGTATACCTTTGACCTAGGGCTGGAGCAGAGTGTTGATGTTCATGATATGTTGTGTTCAGGCAATTGGCTCTCTTTCCTACCATCGTTTGCTTCCCTTAATTTTGAAATTGTTTGTTATTCCAGTACACTATGAGACATTTTAGAAAGCAAGCACACTCAGGATGTATGTTGAAAGGCTTATTATCAGCAGCACAGCAAGTCCATCTTCACAGGAAGACAGCCAAAGTCCAACTGGCTTTCAACAATCGCATGCACATGCCGATAAATTGAACCACAATGCAACAGTCATTTTGAAGAGCTCCACTTCAAAATGTTGAAATAAGAAAGTGATTGATTTGTTACCTGGCACATTATGGTCGTTTATGCATAATATCATTACTTGGAATGTGAGGGGCATGCACACACCCTCACGCTGATATACAGTGTACTGTTACCTTAAACGTAGATCTGCCCACATAGCACTATTACAAGAGACGTACTTGACACTTGCCGAAGCCAAACGCCTTAATCGATGTTGAGATGGCCAAGTGTTCGCCACTGACTACTCCTCCTATGCTAGGGGAGTCCTAATATGGGTGAAGCATAGGACCCCGTTTGTGGCGGACGAAGTAGTGGTGGATACATACCGTTGATACGTAATCATACAAGGTCGCCTAAATGGTTGACAGCTCCTCCTAAGGGCAATGTATGCCTCCAACACATATCAGACCTCGTACCTCCACAAACTATCTGGCATCGTACCTCCACAAACTCTCTGGCCTACTATCTAGTTGGAACGTGATCCCATAGGAGGAGACTTAAACTCTGTCCTCAGCACTACATTGGATAGTTCCTTCCCTCCCCTACCGCGCACAGTTGAGACATCCAACGCCCAAACACTGACCGACTGGCTACAACACTGTAGTCTTGTGGACATATGGCGAGTCTGCAACCCTGAAACGTGGGTGTACTCATTTTACTTTTCACCACACCATCTGCATGTCAGAATTGACCACATCATTGGATCAGCTACACTCCTTCCTAAATACGATCGTCGGCTAGCTGAAGCACGTAGTGAGCACAACTTGCTATTGGAGCCTCAGATGTTTAAATTACATGATGCACTCCTCTCGCACTCACACGATGTCAGATCATGCTCGACGACTGTGATCCAGCGCTAACAATAAAAATTATTCTCCTATATACTTCGGTCAACCATGTGCAATTACTCCTTCAACACACACACTATATCCATATGACGGTGGGGCCCATAACACCCCATATACATTCACTTACTCATTTATTCCCTGGATTTCCTCCGTCAATAACCTAGGAGAAAAACGATCCGCTGGAAGGAGACGGGATACCTCTTTTAACATGACATAATGTTTCTCATTTGCTTTAAGGTATTCCGCTCATTGGTCGATGGACCAACTAGTAGGAATCAGTTGATGGTGATTAAGACCAGCTCAATCACAATAAACTCTTTAACATTTCATTTTAATCATTGAGCTAAAGAATCACCGAGTCATTTGTTTAAAGATTAATAAAGTTTATATAAAGTTTTGATGCAATAAATGAGGTTAAGCTTATTATTCAGATCATTACATTTATCATCAATATAAGAATACATTGAAATTGCAATGCATATCTATTAGACGGAAAAATAAGGTTATCATAGTAAGAACTCTAAGAGATCAATCTATCTGTCTTGGAAAAATCTAATAGTTCTAAATGAAAAATCTATCAGGAAAATTCCTCCTAAAGCAGCATCTTATACTCAACTGGAAAATAAAAATAGCAGCAGCAGCATCAGCTCGTCAGCATCAGCAACCGCAACTTCACCCATCTACAGCATCTAACTTCTCCAGCATCTGCTCTCCAGCAACTAACTCTCCAGCAACTCTCCAGCATTTAACCCCTCCCACCAAGAGTAGGTCTTCTTATACCCTAATTCTAGCTTACAGAATAAAAATGTTGCATCTTCATGGCGTGATTCTTTCTCTTTGGTCAAAACTCAGGCCCATATACATTTTAATCAAACTTCCTGGTCTTAACCAGTTCCTTGTGGAATGTCCATGCTTGCATCGTTTCCCACAGTTTGTCATTGCTCATCCGTTTCGATCAGTCCAATTTGTATCTTTTTCTGCTACATTTTAGATTCAACAGTTCCGTCCATTGATTCAGTTGGACTTCTCACGCTTCTTGCTGATCATCTTGGCACACATCTGCTCAGAAAGGTCACAATAGCCTTGACCATACTTCCATCTTAGCCTCTCAGCACCAGCACGTGATCATCCCTTTCCACAGCCTCTCTCCTCTATCACATGGTTTCCTGCTCATGCGTACTCCTGCATCTGGCGGCCATTTTATATTTCTGCTCGACAGGCCTAAGCGCACTATTTTTAAAGATAAACAAAATATTGTTAAAACAAAGAAATATAAACCCTTTCGTTTCCCTCCCGTCTTTCTACGTACCCCAATTAGGTATTACCTAGCAAAAAGCAACATATAAAGCTGTCCTTTACTTACCATCGCTTTATTTTGCAACTACACGTTTTATTTAAAAGCACGGATCATGCATTTATTATTTAATTAGTACACAAATATTATCTTATGTTAGACACGTAAACAATTATAAGTTGATTATTTTGCACACGGAATAGCGTGTTACCTTTAACCCTTAACATGTAACATACATTGTTGGTTATTTACTTAAACGAACATGGTTATTAATTATTTTACGAAAATATTAGGAGGTTAAAAAATTTCATTTACCCTGCTCCATCAACTCCCCCTTTGGTGATTTTTAATATCACCACAAAACCCAAGTTATACAATTTTCTCAGACAGCATATATCTTTTATCCGTTTGCTTTTGTTAATTTACACAACTGTATCCCTTTCAACTTGTCTCTTCGTTTTCTTGTACATGTTCTCTTTTATTTCTTCTAACTCTATTTCACCCATTTCTCTCTCTCTCTCTCCTTGTTTATCATGTTTTCTTTTTCTATTTTATTCTGTCTTCTTCTTCTCTTTATACATGTTATTGCAAGCTTCAGTACTAATATTATTATTATCACGGTTGCTATTATTATAACTTTCCCTATTATTAATCCACTCATTCTCGTCAACCAATTTATTACTGAAGAAAACCCTTTACCAAGTTTTCCAAAAGCACTTTCAACCTCCAGTGGAACAAGTTCTTTGTGCAAACTTGTAATATTTGTTATATACTTCTGTATATTTTCGCTTTTATCTGGAATGTAAGTGCAACAATGTTGGACTTTCAGCATTCCACAGACTCCGCCCTCTTTTGCCAAAAGAATGTCAAGGGCAAGTCTATTTTGCATCACCATAGCTCTCATGGCAACCATCTCGGTATTTACCATCAAGAACCCTCCAGCAGTATCTGTAGATAAACGATTTACCACTGTGGATAATTTCCGAATTCTAAATGCATTCAAAGATATTCCCACTGCTGGTAGCAATGCACCAAAAATATCACCTACTATTTCTGAAAAACTTTCCCTTTTTCTACGTGTTAAGGTATTTATCATTTTGTGTGTTCCTTTTTCTTTTCTATCCATATGAAAAATCTTTGGAAAGACCAGGCCTAAGTAACATGACCCATACCAATGGTCCGGCAACCTATAATAAGCCCTATTTCCGCAAACATAATAGATCCCTGGAAATATTGGATCTTTTCCCCCTTTGAATCCCCATCCGCCTAAAATTTGATAATTGTCATGGCAAATACTGGAACCCAGAAAATAATTGTCATATCTTGTCTTATTTCTTCTAATGCACAACCTTCCCTGTTGGGGCCAATCCAGAGTCATAGCTGCATTTGTCTTTTTCTTGTCATGATTGTCTTCCTCAAACGCCCAAAGAGGTGTTTTTGTCTCTTCTATCACTTTTCTTTGAAATTTCACTCTTCTCTCTTCAACCATCTCTAAAAATACCTTTTCTTCCTTCTTTAACTCACAGGTTAGGTTGTACCTAATTATATTATCTAATGTTAAAATCTTATCCTCTAGAAAATATTCACCAAACGTTTTTCCCTCTTTTATTTTGTTTAGCTCGGGAACTACAGAAACTTTCGCAAAAATCTTATTTATGTCAGTGTAATAATATTCTAATCTACCTGTTTTATAAAATAAACTTGCTAAGACACTACATGTTATTCCATACGTCAAAGGGAGGTGATGATAAGTCACACCCTCTGCTACAGATGCAGGCAACTGCATACAAACATAGCAATCTCTTACATCCATTGTTTCTACATACTCATACAGTAATTTAGTAAAAACATTTTTAGAAAAATCTGTTATTGATTTGTCCTTGTGTAATTCTGCACTACTCTTTAATATAACTGGTTCTTGAGTGTTAGCTCCTTTTTCTTTCTCAGTGTGATTAGACGTTTCTACTACAGCTAAACTAATTGGAATAGTGATTGCTAGAACCACCCATACTGTTATTAATAATCCTGTACAAAAGCAGCACATCTTGCACCATCTACTTAAAAACTCACATTTACATTTTCTATCTCTAGTATTCTCCATTTTGTTTTATAACCTTATTTATTTGTTTTCCAGAAAATTGTGTCACTACACCTCAGAAATGACTTATTTGCCACTCTGTACTCCAATGTTTTGTCTTTGCTTGGTACTTTCTTTTAATTCTTTCTCAGAATTCTTTCTTTGTCATATCCAGTAAAATTCGTCAGATCCAGTGTTTTGTCAAATCCGGTAGAAACTATTTAAACTTCTTTAGTTTTGTTGCACTTCACTTTCTCCCATCAGGTTTCTTTGTTCTGGGTTCTCGTGAGTGTTCTTTTCTTCTTTGTTACTAGTCAAAGCAAGATACAACCATTCAGGCGATCTATACTTCGGATTTACCTTCTTTACTCTTTTTGTTTTCTGCAAGTATTTTCCACCTTGTTTTTCTTGCTCTCTCTGACTTGTTATTTCATTCACTTGTTCAGCACTTTTCCCATCTAACCTTATGATTCTGTATCTTAATTTTCTTACTTCGTTGGGCCAATTGTCTCCTTTTCTTGGCTTTTTTGCCTCACTTCCTTTTTCCTCTCTTTCTGTTTTCCAATTTCTTTTTCTTGACTCTAGTTTTTGGTTTCTTTCTTCTCCACTTTCTTCAGATTCTGTTTCAGTTCTTTCGTTATTGCCTCTTATTTTGAAACTTTTAATGTCATTTTCTTCCTCTACTTGTGGTTCTTTTCTTATCTTCCTTCGTTCACCTATTTCTGTCCCTCCTCGAGGTTCTTCCGAATTTGTGTCAGTTTTCCTTTCTGCTTCTAAATTTCCCTGTTCTCGTGTTTGACTATTTGTCCCTATTGCTCCTCGGGGATCTTCCGATTTTTCTAGCTTTTTGTTTGAAACTCTCCCTTCTTCATCTATTAATATTATCTCCGAAGGATTTTCACCACAACTTGTACTTGGTTGCTCACTGTTACTATCTTCTGGCTCAGTTTCTTCTCTTATGCTTTCAAAATTCCAATTTCTTTTTAGAATTTCTTCACAATCCGAATGATCTGTATCAGATTCTGAACTGGTATCTGATATTTCCAGATGTCGACTTACAGGTCGATCTTCAAGTTCTGGAACTTCAGCTATTTCCTCTACTTCTTCTGTCGTTGCACTTGTAGTTGGGTCTTCCAGATGTCGACTTACAGGTCGATCTTCAAGTTCTGGCACCCTGTTTGTTTCTTCTTCTGCTTCTGATGCTGAACTGTTATCCAATATTTCCAGATGTCGACTCACTTGTCGATCTTCAGGTGCTGGAACTCTGATGGTGTGACTGGCATGCAACCAGTGTTACACTCCTGCACACTTGACTGCAGTGGTTGTCACCAGGATCACTTGTCGTGGTTCATCCCAGCGAGGAACCAAACAGTTTCTTCTCCTGTGGACTTTTATGCGGACCCAATCTCCTGGATTCAAGTCGTGAGCTGGTTTTCTTTCAAGAGTGGTCGCATCCGGTCCAACCTGATGAAACACAGAACGCACCACATCAGCCAATCCTTTGCAATAATCCAGCACTAGATCATCAGTTATAGTCAGTAGTTTGTTGACAGGTACTTGTGCTTGTCTCATTGCTCGTCCCATAATTATTTCATGGGGACTGAGTCCAGTTTTCCTTTCCGGAATACTTCTGATTGTCATTAAAACTAATGGCAAGGCATCTGGCCATTTGAGTCCTGTAGCTTGACACATTTTTCCTAACCTGTTCTTGATTGTTCCATTCACTTGCTCTACGATTCCAGAAGCCTCTGGTCTGTATGCACAATGCAGTTTCTGTTTAATACTAAGTGCTTCACAAATTAGTTTAACTAATTCATTTTGGAAATGTGTTCCTCTATCTGTTTCAATCGTGACTGGAAAACCATACCTCGGAATGAATTCTCGCAGCATAAGTTTCGCTACCGTTATTCCATCATTCCTTCTTGTTGGGTATGCTTCCACCCAACGGGAAAACAAACAGACGACCACTAGGACATACCTTAGTCTGTTGCAAGGTGGCATTTCAATAAAATCCATTTGCATTCTAGTGAAAGGACCTCCTTCTCGTCCTATTGTTCCTAGACTCACTACTGTCTTCCTTCCTGGATTTAACTGTTGGCAAATAAGACATCTCTGACAAAGACTCTCAGCTATGGCTCTGAATTTTGGATTATACCATGTTTGTCTAAAAAGTCTGATCATTGAATCTCTCCCAATATGGGCTTGTCCATGGTACATCCGTGCCATGTCAGAAATCATGCTATCAGGCATAACTGGTCTTTCATCTCTGTAAACCCAAACATCATTTTCTTCATGTTTTCTACATCCTGCTTTTATCCATGTATCTTTTTCCTCATCATCTGCAGCTTCTTGTAACTGTCTCACCTCATCCCATGTCTCAATAGAGTTAGTAAAAAGCAAAGGACAAGAAATATGCTCTCTTTCCCGACTTTTATTTAATGAAACCACATTCTTTGCACAGTACTGTGCCATCTCGTCAGCATATTTATTACCAACAGTTATGTAGTCTTCCCCATTTTTATGTGCATTGCACTTCACAACAGCAATCTGTTTAGGCAGCTGTATTGCCTCAAGCAGCTTTTTCACAAAATCTCCATTTCTAATTGGCGTTCCTGCAGAAGTCAAGAAACCCCTTTGTGACCAAATCTGACCAAAGTCGTGCACCACCCCAAAGCCGTACTGGCTATCTGTCACAATCGTAACCCGTACATTTCTTCCCAACTTGCATGCTTGAATCAGAGCTACTAATTCTGCGACTTGGGCAGACCGTACCCCTTTCAGACAAGATGCTTCCATTACAGTTGCTACTGTGCAAACTGCATATGCTGCACTTAGAACTCCATCACTCGTTCTCAAACATGAGCCATCCACAAACAGAATATAATCTGATTCTTTCAAAGGCTCATCTCGTATGTCAGACCTTGGTTTTGTACAGTATTCAAGCACATTCAGACAATCGTGATCTACTTCATCCATTTCAATCACACTTTCTTCATCTGGCAATGATGTCGAAGGATTCACATTCATACATCTGTCAATGGTCACATTATCTGCACTCAAAATTACTTTTTCATACCTAGTCAGCCGACTATGTGTCATGTATTGGGTTTTCGTTCTTGTCAAGAGAATTTCCACAGAATGGGGAACATACACTCTCAGTGGATATCCCATCACTATGCCTTCACTCTGTTCCAGACTCACACAAGTAGCAGCAACTACTTTCAAACATCCAGGCAACGCTTTCGCTACAGGGTCTAAAACAGCTGAAAAATATGCAATGGGTCTTTTCATAGTTCCATGTCTCTGTACCATAACTGAAAATGCACATCCATCTCTCACTGCAATACAGCTCAAAATCTTTCTCATAGTCAGGCATTCCTAATGCTGGAGCCTCACACAATTTCTTTTTCAGCTCTCTGAATGCTTTCATTTTTTCATCATTCATTTCAAAAGGATCTTTAACATCCTTCTTTGTCAGTTTTTGCAATGGTTTAGCAATCAGTGAAAAACCGCTTATCCATTGTCGACAATATCCAACCATTCCCAAAAACATTCTTACCTCTCTTTGTGTCATTGGAGCTCTCATTCCTTGAATAATTTTTATTCTTTCAGTCGTTACCTTTCGCACTCCTTTCTCAATTTTATGCCCTAAATACTGGACTTCTTGTTGACAAAACTGCAATTTTGAAGGGGACACTTTATGTCCTCTTTTTGCTAAATGATTCAGCAAAGCAATTGTATCATTGACACATGCTTCTTTCGTTTTTGATGCCACCAGTAGGTCATCAATATACTGAACCATCACTGACTTTTCTGGCATTTTTAAATCTTCCAACGATTTCTTTAGAATCTGATTAAAGATTGAGGGACTTTCTGTGTACCCTCGAGGAATTCGGCACCATGCCAAAATACGCTCTCCAAACCTAAACACAAATAATGGCTGGCTTTCTGGATGCAATGGAATAGAGAAAAATGCATGACATAAATCAATTACTGTGTACCATTCTGCTTCACGTGGAATCTGGTATAGAATCACAGCAGGGTTCGGTACTATTGGGCAACAAGGCACAACAATTTTGTTTACCTTCCTCAAATCGTGTACAATTCTATATGTTCCGTTTGGCTTTTTCAGTCCCATTATTGGCGAATTACATGGACTGCTCATGATTTCTTTTAGAATCCCTTGTTCAATCATTTTATTTATTACTGGCGTTATTCCTTCAATTATTTCTGGTGTCAATTTATACTGGGGCGTATTTGGGTAACTCGTTCCCTCTTTCACTGTTATTTTATCAGGATCTACTCCTTTCATTAATCCTACATCCTCTCCTGTAAAGTCCCACACTTCTTCTTTCACTGTCTTTTTCAATTCAATTGGGATTTTCTCTGCATCAAATACAGGAAACAAACCATTTACTTCTGGTTCTAAATTCACCATTGTCATTTTATACAGCACATCCTCATCTGGAGTCTGAAATGCAATTACGTCTGGGGTACAATAGATAGTGCAATTCATCTTGCACAATAAATCGCATCCTAATAGGTTCACGGGACTACAATCGCATACCACAAATCGGTGCATTTCGCTAAATGGACCAATTCTTACCTCCACTAATTTAGTAAGAGGCGTCTTAGTTTGCTGATTTGAAACTCCAACTACTTGGATATGTTCACCTGAGAGAGGAAGGTTTGGAATTTCCACTGACCTAACAGTAGAACGGGTAGCTCCAGTGTCAACAAGGAATGTTACATTTGCACCATTCACTTCTCCATCCACAAATGGACCAGACTGACCTACCTCTAGAGTTGCGCCAAGCACGCACTCTTCCCCCTCTCCTAGGCACCGTCAGAAACTTTCATCCGTGTCATCCTCATCCTGTCGTAACCAATATTGAGAAATTGCAGCTGCACGCGGCAACTGTGTTACCTGTTCTCCTCCATAGAATCCTGTTTCTGCACTGTATTTCTGTTGGTTAACACTCTTGGGAAGTGGTGGTTGTGGCACCTGACCTTGTTGAGTAACTACCTCACTCTGCACCTGTGAATTTAATGATTGATTTTCCACATTAGGTTTTGGAGGAAATTTACACTCGTTTCTCCAATGTCCTAGCTTTCCACAGTTGTGGCATGGCCACTTTTTCTTTGCCTCCTCTATGCTCATTTGTCCTTTTCCTTTACCTATATTAGGTCGGGATCTAACCTGTCCTGTTTCATTACCAGTATTACTCAATTGAGCTTCTTGCTTCTCTGCAACTTTCACCTGCGCCCACATGGCCTTTTCTTTCAATTTACGCTGTCTACTCTCAATATCATCACTGCAATACTTAGCATATCTCAAAACCTCATCCACTGTGCTATTCTGCCAACAAATCATATGCTGCTTAATCATTTCACTTATTTCTGGTTTCAATCCATACACAAACCTATATACAAAATGACTCATATCCTTCTCATTCAGTGTCTCATAACCACTGTACTGTTTGAAAACCAACAACAATCTCTCGTAGTAAGCGTGCACTGATTCTTTACTTTCCTGCGTTGTTCTGTCTATTTTTACCCAATCTGTTTCTTTAGGTGGAATCTTATTCTTCAAAAAAGTAATTACTTGGTCGTACTTCCTCATCACTTCTGGTCCTGGCGCTCCTGTTTTAGCGTCCCTTGGATATTCTACAGTTGGCCAATCAATAGTAATCTTACATTCTGTCCACAAATCAGCTGGCACTACTATATCAAACAATCCATCCAGATCTATCCACAACACCTTTGAAACCTTCACAAATCTTTCCACTTGTCTGTACCATTCTACTGGCTTCTCTCTCAACTTTGGGAAGTCATTTGTAAATGACAGTATATCCTGTCTGGTCCATGGAACATGCACATAACTACCACCTGGAGTTTCTCTCATTGGGTACTCCCTTACAACTGGTTCCTTATCTGTCACTGCAAAAGCCAGAGATGCTTTATCTGTTGTTTTCTCATTCTTTTTCAACCATCTATTTCTCCATCTATCCACATCACCCCATTTTCTCAATAAAACAATTAACTCTTTTATTTGGGTCAGTCTTCCTGATGTGTTAAAATTCTCTATATCTTTCTCACAAAAATCTACTCTGTATGGTTTCTGCCACGTTCTCACTTTTACAAACTCTACTCCCAGTTCACTCACTGTCTCTTCCAATTTGTCATGTAAATTTCTAGCTCTCCATGTAAGACTTTTGCACAAAAACATAATCTCATCATCCTGATAATTTTTTTATTTTTCTGTACCAATTGTTCCTAAAATCAATTCTTCCATGTCTATTTTCAACCTAATTACATCTAATGGTTTCACTTCCGTTTCTTTTGTTTTTAGCTCTTTCATCCATTCATTTAATTCATCCGGAGTCGGACCTACAGGCGTACTATTTAATTCTATCCAATTGCTACTTCTTTCTGGTGTCCCTGATGCAGACTCCGTCACCATAGGCATTCTCCTAATCTCATTCTCATTTATCGTCAAATTAGTAGGTGAGCTTGGTCTATAGGTACTAGCCAAATTGTGTGCACCTTCATTATTCAGCTCCATCCCTTCTCTTTTTCTTTGCAAATGTGAATTCATGGGAATCACTAAAGAACGTTCATCAATTTTCTGATTCTCAAAAATTGGCATTACTGGACCTATCGTTACTGGTACAGTTACAGCTTCCATATTCTTTGTCAATTCTCTTATTTTCTCAGTCAATTCTCTTGTCGTTTTTGCTAATTCAGTTGCATTGTCACTTTCTATCTCTTCATTTTGTGAAGTTTTTAATTGATCTTGTGACCTATTTGTCTCATCTCTTCGTTCGGGATTTTTATTCCTCTCAGTTTCCATTGGCGGTGCATTAGGTGTCACCACCGCAGAAGTCTGTTGGTACGGAGGTGGGTTTCTGTTTAAAATATCTTCCAGCAATTCGTCATCTGTTTCACTACCACCATACACATACTTTTCTACCACTAAATGTTTCTTTTTCTCTGTACACTTTCTCTTTGCTTCTTCCTCAACTGTAAAAGCTGGAAACAAACCTCCTGTCATGTTAGCATATCTCCAACGCTTTATTCTGTCCTCATGATTTACTCCCCATAACCTTCCAGGCACAAACTCATGATTCTTTAATCCTCTGAATCTCTCTCGCTCATACATCTCATCTTCCCATTCCGTTAAAGCTTCAAACTGTGTCGGTCTAGGTTCTAACATTGCCATCTTTTCTCTCAAGTTCCGTAGTACAGCTACATTAAATGAACCATTCTCAGGGAAAGCCAATGCTCCATCATTCTTGGTATATTTTGTCCAATTTTCTAACCATATGCATGTATGATATCCATATTTCAGCACCATATGCGAAGCTGGTGATTTCGGCGGAGGAATTATTTGTCCCTCTCTAGTCACTACCTTTTTGTCTTTCTTAAAGAAATTCTTAACTTTCGTCATCCATGACGTTTTCTCTCTACCATACTCATAGTACGACATGATTCACAACCTCTTTTCTCCTTAAATGATCCGCAATTCAACACTGTTCTCTAATGCGTTATTCCAACCAATACTAGCGCGACTCACACCAAAGCTCCAGTCAGAGCGATTTCTGCCTACGGCGCACTGTCCAATCCCAGCGCGGCTTTTGTCTACGTCAGTTCTGCTCCTGTTTCCATGTGACTAACGCATTGTCCAATCCCAGCGCGACTCTTGCCTACGTCACTTCTGCTCTTGACCCCTCCTTTACAAAATTTATCGGCAATTTCTTTTTCAACAATTCTTCGTTAGTTACAACATTTAAAACACATTTCCATTGTCTGAATCGCTAAACCAAAGAGATAGCTTTGACCATTTACACAAGAACTCTGTATTTTCCAGTAGGCAGCGCTTACCTCTACCCTACCACAGAATTTTCTTCTTCGCCGATAAAGTAGCACTTCCCTCTACCTCACCCTTCTTTCAAGCAAGCGGTAAACCCGTTTCTCTGGGGATAAAACACATGTGGAGACTATACTGCTCCTGAGAATTAAGGCCAAAGTTTCACAAGAAAACCGATCACTATTTCATTTACCCACCTTTTATACGGAAAATGTCTCTATCATAACACAACCTGCGTTATCACCAATATGAATTCAGACAATGCACCATTCCATGTGACTTCTTTTGCCACACGTGTTCCACTTCCTACTTCCCGGAAGCGTGAAAACTTACATATAACATAACGCGACTCAACAAAAAGTGTTAGACATGAACTTATCAGTAATCAATAATCACCAAACTAATCTATAGTAACCATAACTCTGCTACCAAGAAATCTGATCCAGCGCTAACAATAAAAATTATTCTCCTATATACTTCGGTCATCCAGGTGCAATTACTCCTTCAACACTATATCCATATGACGGTGGGGCCCATAACACCCCATATACATTCACTTACTCATTTATTCCCTGGATTTCCTCCGTCAATAACCTAGGAGAAAAACGATCCGCTGGAAGGAGACGGGATACCTCTTTTAACATGACATAATGTTTCTCATTTGCTTTAAGGTATTCCGCTCATTGGTCGATGGACCAACTAGTAGGAATCAGTTGATGGTGATTAAGACCAGCTCAATCACAATAAACTCTTTAACATTTCATTTTAATCATTGAGCTAAAGAATCACTGAGTCATTTGTTTAAAGATTAATAAAGTTTATATAAAGTTTTGATGCAATAAATGAGGTTAAGCTTATTATTCAGATCATTACATTTATCATCAATATAAGAATAAATTGAAATTGCAATGCATATCTATTAGACGGAAAAATAAGGTTATCATAGTAAGAACTCTAAGAGATCTATCTGTCTTGGAAAAATCTAATAGTTCTAAATGAAAAATCTATCAGGAAAATTCCTCCTAAAGCAGCATCTTATACTCAACTGGAAAATAAAAATAGCAGCAGCAGCATCAGCTCGTCAGCATCAGCAACCGCACCTTCACCCATCTACAGCATCTAACTTCTCCAGCATCTGCTCTCCAGCAACTAACTCTCCAGCAACTCTCCAGCATTTAACCCCTCCCACCAAGAGTAGGTCTTCTTATACCCTAATTCTAGCTTACAGAATAAAAATGTTGCATCTTCATGGCGTGATTCTTTCTCATTGGTCAAAACTCAGGCCCATATACATTTTAATCAAACTTCCTGGTCTTAACCAGTTCCTTGTGGAATGTCCATGCTTGCATCGTTTCCCACAGTTTGTCATTGCTCATCCTTTTCGATCAGTCCAATTTGTATCTTTTTCTGCTACATTTTAGATTCAACAGTTCCGTCCATTGATTCAGTTGGACTTCTCACGCTTCTTGCTGATCCTCTTGGCACACATCTGCTCAGAAAGGTCACAATAGCCTTGACCATACTTCCATCTTAGCCTCTCAGCACCAGCACGTGATCATCCCTTTCCACAGCCTCTCTCCTCTATCACATGGTTTCCTGCTCATGCGTACTCTAGCATCTGGCGGCCATTTTATATCGCTGCTCGACAGGCCTAAGCGCACTATTTTTAAAGATAAACAAAATATTGTTAAAACAAAGAAATATAAACCCTTTCGTTTCCCTCCCGTCTTTCTACGTACCCCAATTAGGTATTACCTAGCAAAAAGCAACATATAAAGCTGTCCTTTACTTACCATCGCTTAATTTTGCAACTACACGTTTTATTTAAAAGCACGGATCATGCATTTATTATTTAATTAGTACACAAATATTATGTTATGTTAGACACGTAAACAATTATAAGTTGATTATTTTGCACACGGAATAGCGTGTTACCTTTAACCCTTAACATGTAACATACATTGTTGGTTATTTACTTAAACGAACATGGTTATTAATTATTTTACAAAAATATTAGGAGGTTAAAATTTTTTCATTTACCCTGCTCCATCAACTGCTAGCGTGGCTGATATGCCAGGAGCAGTCCCGGCATCCAATTCTCTCATTACACGCCCACACCGGACACCTCTGCACACAGCATGAAATACATGCTGACCTGACACATCATTATACATCACTCTACAAATCGACAATGAGACTCGGTCAAGATTGCCTCCAAACATTCTTCTCCTCAATACAATTACCCACCATTCTCCCTACATAGCGAGAGGAACTCAATCAGCCAATCACGCTCTATGAGATTCACGAGGCCATTAGGGCCCTGGCAACCGGCAGGGCTCCAGGACCAGATGGCCTACCTGCTGAATACTACAAGGCCTATGCCCCAGTACTGGCTCCTCACCTGCATGCCTTATACGCCGACGCCATTGCTGCTTCCATTCTCCCTGCGTCAATGCACAAGGCTTTGCTCATCTCCCTACCTAAGCATGACAGAGACCCTACCGCTCTGAGTTCCTACCAGCCTTTGGCCTTGCCAAACAGTGATTATAAAATAAAGGCCAAGGTCCTGGCCGACCGCCTGGCGCCCTTAGTCCTGTCCCTGGTCCACCCAGACCAGAATGGGTTTGTCCCAGCCAGTAACACCTCACTAAATCTGCGACGTTTCTTCTGGGTCTCCACCTATTCCGCAATTCGCTGGCCACAGTCTGGGTGCCTGGCCTTGGACCTGGAGAAAGCCTTTGACTCCCTGGAATGGGAATTTCTATTTGCTACCCTACCTCGCTACAGTATCGAGTGCTGATTGCTTTACCTGGTCCTACTGTTCTATACAGCACCGACCACCAGAGTAAAGACGGGCTCTTGTATATCAGACCCCATCCCAGTATGTCGTGGTGCTCACCAAGGATTGGGGCATCCCACTGGGAGATGAAACACATGCAGTCTCTTTATATGCAGACTATCTCCTTTTGTATATCTACGACGTGCGGTCAGACCCTGTTACATTGGCTCGGATACTCAACAACTTTGCTGCCCTCTCAGGCCTGCGGGTCAACTGGGCCAAGTCATGTCTATTCCCCTTCACTCCAGCATGCCCTAATCCTACTTTTATACTCAATCATGTCCCCATGATGTGCAAACCAGCCCGTTCCGATACTTAGCGGTTAGAATCTATCACTAGCCAGCCGATTTGTTAGAGGGTAACCTTGGGAGAGCGATAATGGCTGACGGGTCCCAGATGACTTTCTGGCGCACGCTTCCCTTATATGTCATGGGTCGGGTGGCTCTTCTTAAAATGGTGGCCTTACCGCGACTCCTCTATTACTTCACTATCCTGCCCATCTACATTGCACTCCCCTTCTTCTGCGCATTTAACAGTATCATGAGAGAATTAATTTGGAACAACTCCCGTTGTCGTGTGGCACTCTCCAAACTATATTTGCCCGCAGGCCAAGGCGGACTAGCAGTTCCAAATATGGAGCAATATTATCTCGCCCCCCCAGGTTCAGTGGGTGGCTAAATGGATTGTGGTACTCCAGCTCATGACACGGCCACGATCTCACCGGCCTGGACGCTCTCGGCACTGCTCCGGCTATTTCAGCCTTGCACTTGGGGTAGGCCACAGGAATGATTACTCCTTGGAGTTGCGTACTGGTGCTACAGCAGAAGCCTGCACATAACGCGAATCCGTATGCACCAGTGCTACCCCTACTGGGCACACCCCAGGGCCACACAACTACCACATCCGCAGAACTTTCCACTTGGCAGGAAGCTGGTCTACATACCTTAGGTGAACTACACCGAGACGGTGCTTTGCAGCCTTACGACATGCTCATGGAGAATGACGGCCTCCTCCGGGTCAATTTCTACTACACACTTCACTAATTGCTGCATTAGGCGACAAATGCGGGGACGTGTCCTGGAAACTCCAGACACACCTTGCTATTCTGTACTTGCATGTTATGGTAGGCATCTCATAAGATGGTTCGCCGCCTTGCTGCGTCAGCACACAGTGGTGTCACTCTTACCCCTGAGACAGCATTGGGAAATGGATCTGAATCGTTCCTGTACCGACAAAGAATGGACCGCGATACTGGAGAGCCAAAACAGAGTCCCTCGTAACGCCTGCTTCCACTTAATCCAATATTACATCATACAGAGGGCATACCTCACCCCGGCTAAAATGAATTGATATTTCCACTGCACTGATGCGGCTTGCCCCAGATGTTGCATCCCAGATGCTGATCTCCTCCATATGATATGGGCCTGCCCGACTCTTGACAGTTATTGGCAGGCAGTCACAACTACATTATCCCGCTGTACTGGACGCACTGTGTCACACACATATGGGAAGTATGCATTTTGAGCTTTTTTTCACAGGAGCAAACGGCCGAGGGTTACTTCCCTCTTTCTAGATCTGGGCATGATAGTGGCCAAGCGCTTAATCATGAGATGCTGGAAGTCGCCTGAACCTTCTCCTCTGGTGGCCTGGAGGCAGTCATTGGTGGTATGGGCCAAGGCTGAGAACGCTGCACTACACAAGGAAGACACCCTGGACCTTCGTAAAATCCCTATAGCTACTGACTGGGACACTATACTACACTACTTCCAAAGTGAGCCGCCGTTCGAGTCAGACCACCCAGACACTATAACAACAGGGACGGGTGGGGCCGCAGATACCTGACAGCTCATCACATAACTGACACAAGAGATGTTAGGTTGGACTAGCATGTTCACCTCACATTTTCTTTATGACTTGAGGGGCCAGTTACCACAAGCATGCATAATACACATATCCTCGACGAGCGGCAGGAGGGAGGGAGGGCTGTGGTTACCTAAGTTGGGCCAGGTTATCCCTGTTATTTATGTTTTGTCCCTCTCCTTTCCCTTCTGCCTCTTGTTACTGATGGGTTTCAACGGGTACGGCACTCCCCTAACGCCATGAAGGGACGGCCCTTATCGCGACGTTCACGTATGCTTATCACCCATTTTCATGTAGTGATGCAACTAACCTACCAGCATTTATACATTGCCACATACCTATCTACAATTACCTACAAAGTCAAAATGTATTCCTCTTTTTGTATAATGCTAATGTTTTCATAATGATACAGGAAGTGTGGGAACACGTTGAGCACTTGGCAATGTAACTAATACTGAAATGTTGATTCCAGTGCTTAATTTGTAAAAAAATAAATGCCAGGGCCCTCGTCGGGAGGCCACCCCAGCTTGTACCACCCTTTGCCACTGCCGTCGCTGCCAGTGAAAGTATTTACAAAACTTCTAGCCATCACACTGCTACAAGCAGGGCACAAGTCCTATAAAAAGAAGTGGGGGGACTGACCAGGTTAGACACTATGCAAGTGACATCATGACACATGCCATCACAGCACATGACCTCACGACGTAGCGGTATACAAGAAATAAAATAGTGCTATTTAAATTATTTGTGTAAATACTGGGACAGACCACCCCATCTGACAGTCTTATAGTGTCTGCACTTGTATACAGGGACAGAACAAAGGCAAATGCCTCTCTCAATTACCTGTGAAGAGATAGCAAGCTGTGTGCCTTTGTTTCCCTCTGTGACATTTACCTTTGTGTGAGGTTCCAGGCCGCCTCCAGTCAAGATATTCAAACAAAAGGAGGCCTGAATGCCCCTTTAACTTCGGCCTAGCTGGAGGTGAAAAAAAAGCCCTTTCGCTGCCTGCACGTTGCTGCTGGAAATGGAAAGCAGACAACGTGCAGGCGCTGCTGAACGTGTCCCGGTGTCTTACACCAGGACAAGTTCAGCATATTTCTGTGGGGCCCAACTGCTTGGCAGGGGGGACGGCGTCCACCCTGTGAAAATAGTAGGTGGACGCCGTGTACCCCCGACTCGTGCCCTGGCTACAAGTGTGACAATTCAGACTGTTGGAGGCCCCCCAAAGCTATCAGAATGGCTTGGGAGGCAGGTATTAGTTGTTTTAATGTATATGTGCTTAATAAACAACTGTTGTTGTGGTCATCTCTAAGTTACACAAACAGTGCCACCATGTGGTAGCTGTCATAGTCCCAGTGCTGTCAATTAAGTGCCGGTGCCGAGCACCGGATACCACCGGCTCAAATTAAGTACAATTTGGAAAAAATAAAAAGATTTAAATAAAATATGGTCGTTTATGTAAGATATCTTGTTTACTAACAGACAAGACAGCTAAATATCTTGTTGCCAAGAGATATTTGATAATGTGGAGCTCTCATTTTTTTCATGCATTTTTAATTACAGATTTTAGTATTGTGGATTTGTTATTGCGTCAAATTTTCTAACCAAAAGTAAAGCTTCTTTAGATCAAATATGATTTCAAGCTTTTAGTATTGATCACCGATTAGCTATCAAATTGCCCAGCGCATTAATATACGTTTCTTTTCAGGTGTTCATTTAGTATTGATCACCCATTAGCTATCAAATTGCCGAGTGCATTAATATATGTTTCTTTTCAGGTGTTCAACAGAAGTCTTTGCTTGTCACCTGTAATTATAAAGCCAGAAACCTTGGTGTGAATAAATGCATGTCTCTGAAGGAGGCTAAAGATGTTTGTCCGCAGTTGGTTCTGATTAACGGGGAAGACCTCACACCCTATAGAGAAATGTCTTACAGAGTCACAGGTACAGCATATTTCTCTACTCCCTGTTACTTTTAATCGCAACAAGGTACACATAGATGAAATGTTTCTGTCAGAATGTCATTATCATAGCCGGGCTGGTGTGAAACGTTTGTAGAATACATTATCTTAAAAATAGGATTTTTTAAAAACAAAATTATGTTGCGTGTAGTGGTTTTGTAAAATGCTTGTTTTGTATTTGAAAATTATTTCTAAATGTTGTGGGGGTGCTGTAGAATTTAACAATGTTGATAAATACATGTTTGTAATTCAAAATGCATATTTTGTATTTTTATATTGTTAGCATTTCGATTAAATCTTTATTGAGAGCATATAGTTACAGTACACAAGATGATTTATGGAAAATGGTGGCTAGGCAAGGAAAATCCAGGGCGTTCCAGAGTACTGGCCTTAGTAACTGGAAAATGCTGAATCTTTGGAACTGAAAGGAGGCTGGGTTTAGTTTGTACTGGACTCAGGATTCAATGAGAAAGCTATCCAACGTAGTGCCTAGTTTGTCTTCAGGGACACTGTTGGGAGGAGAGGAGCCCAACTAGCAATCCTGAAGTAGTTCACTTTGTTTTTTACTAGGGTTGATAGAGTTTTAAATAAGGATTTAATGGTCTATACTGAAGTCTTGCAGTACTTTATAATGTTATGTAACCATTCCAGGTTTATGGTTACATGGTTGAGTTGAACACCACACTGCGGTTCCTTGTTGAGGAAGACAGATTAGTTGTGTCAGACGATGGTAAAGGGGCCAAGATGGGATGGGAGAGAGAGTTGGTAGCAGAGTTAACAGGAAAGTAGATGACTTCAGTTTTCAACAAACTACTCATGACTGAGTGGAGTGCCATCCATCGTTAAACTGCGGTGGGGCAATAACTTATTTATATTTTAATGTGAGGTGTTAAGAAGGGGTAGGAGAAGAACATCTGTGTGTTTTCGAGATATGATGGTAACAAAAGCAAAAGATCGGCTCATTGAAGGATGTGATCTAGAGAGAGGATAGTAGTAGACCCTAGACACAGCTAAGTAAAATATTAATGGGAAGAGTGAAGGTGAAGCCAAGGAGCAGCACCAGCAAGCAGAAAAAGTGTGGGAGTGATAAGATTCAAACTGTTCAAAGTTATGCTTGCACACCCAGGGAGCAGAGTGTGTGAGTAAACATTTACTCGCAGAAGAGTGCAGAGAGGTCCACAATCATGAGAGTAGAGGAGTGTTCTTGTGATGTGCGAGTGTAATGAAGTTAGACAAGTAAGAGAGGCCAATCTCTGGAGCAAGGTTGACAGAAGCCTGCTTGTAAATGATTGAAAACATTGTGGGTGGATAGAAAGTTTTATGAGTTGGTTAAATATTAATCTTTCAATAATTTTCAAAATATAGCAGAGTTGACAAGTAGGGCTGTAACTGGCAGTAGTGGAAGGGTCACCAGCTATGTTTGTTCAAAAGACGTATGGCAGCGACAGATGTAAAGCAGCCTGGATGAATGCCAGAAATGAAAGACCGATTGAAAGTGAGGAGCGACAGATCAGAATTATTGAGTGAAGCGTGAGTGGTTTGATTATTGATGGGAATGTATAATGGATTAGTGGAACAAAGTGCCAGAGCCAACTCAGCAGGGAGATGTTGAAGAGATGCAGTTAAGAGTAAGGGATGGTGTGGTACCAGAATACCTAGATATATACTCCTAAATACCTCGTACATGGTACAGGATAGTCACTTTGGGAAAGTGGAGGGTGTAACCCATGCTGTACTAGGAGTGGGGGACAGCTAGAATTGCACTGACCACCCTCTGTAGAGAGATCTGTGATGGTATAATCATACTTCCTGATCTTCAAAAATAGTATTGATCATCACAATTAATTGTCCTAATGATTGGCCGTTCAGCAAGATGGCATATATGCGGGTGACTGTAAGAAATCTGCCTTTTCTGCGTGGTCACCCAGATTTTTTGCCTTTTTTCGGAACCTGTTTTTGCTGGACTTAGAACTCTATGAGCTGTTACTCCTGCCTCCGGCTAAATAGGTTTAAAGTGCATGTGCTCCCACTTTAAACGTTGTTAAATAGGCTTACCTCTAATTGACGTATTTAACTTAAATGTCACCTGTGGACTGTAGCAACTATAGTGGCTTCCATGGAGTTAACCTCCCAAACATGACTTCAGGCCTACCATGTGTAGCCTGACTGCAGCGGCCTAAAAACATGCTGTCACACCTGTCAAAATAACCTTTTTTTGACAGGCGGGAAACTCTGCTTTTAAATATTAATACATGACTCATAAGTACATCTTTTTGCCCACAAGGTAGGGTGCTTCATATTTAAAAGAGAAACATGTACGAAATTAAAATTAGCACGTTCCTCCAGTGACTAGGCCCCCAAAACTGTTTTCAATTTCAGGGCTGTATCTGAATCCTAGAAAATGTTTAAGTACAGATTATAAACCTTAATCTGTAACTTTTTGCAGTAAGCAACTAAAATGGTAATTCAAAGACTAATTTCCATATTTATTAAACATCCAATCATTGGTGGTTTGATTTTTAATGCGTACTTAGCAAAAGTAACTTTTAGAAAGTTACCTTTTCCTTGCATTAACATTCTAGCAGCTGTCCAGTAAGACTTGACAATAATGAAGTGTGAAAAAGTCAGAGCAGAACAATGGCTTAGGCCTGGGGATAGGACGGACTGGGTGTGGGGCATTTGATACCTATAATGATGGACATTTGGGGTGGACCTAGGTGTAGGAGAGTAGGATCTGCTTCTTATAGTTACCCCCACTTTTTGCTGATGTTTCACTGTTTTCGACTTAGTCTGACTGGGACCCTGCTATTCAGGACCCCAGTCTAGCTGCTTTCTCCTCTAAATTGATTGCATGTACTTTAGGTACACTCCAGATTGGATTCTGGGGTACCCTTATAAGTCCCTAGTATATGGTATACTATGTACCCAGGACCTGGGTACCCCAGAGGCCTCCCAGGGGCTGCAGCATGTATTATGCCACCCCTGAGAGACCATTTAAAATGACACAACAGGTCTGCTACAGCAGCCTGTGTAAGGTGGTGCATGCACCCCTTACTTAGATATAGGTTCACTATATCTATCCTAATCACTGCACATATAAACCTATCAGTCACCCCTATGGCAGGCCTTAACAATCCTGAAGGCAGGGTGCTGGGTTTCATGTGAGAGGGTGCCCATGCATGAGCAGAGCCCCTCTGCAGCCTTCGGAACCGATATTCCGGGGTTGTTTGTGATGCAGCCAACCATATATACTTAAGTGCATTATAACCTCGCGGTAAATGCTAACTTTAAAACGGCTGCATGGAAACATGTCGTGTTTGGTGTCAAACACCTTGGAATCATACCTCCACACCAGTAAATGGTGTGGGAGGTATGATTCCACCCTCCTAGAGGGAGAAATATGACAACACCGGTACACCCGGTACCAGCTTTCTTGACCCTGGCATCACAAAATGGATGCTGCCAGCCACAGACACGAGTCTGCCCTCCTGCTGCTGGACGAAACTCCGGCAGGGGAAGGTTTGACAATAGGTTTCCTGTCACAGGGAGGAGTGACCACCTCCCAGACAGGCTTTAGTGTATTGGGGCTGGGTGGGTGCACTCTCAGAGTGCTTTGATGTCTGCACTGGGGCACATTTGGTGTCCCTGTGCATAGTCCAGCTCAAACCGGTTCAGGAGCCATTTGCTCCTGCTCTGGCGCGAAACTAGACAAAGGACATGGGTGTAGCCACCCCTCTGTCCTGACCCTCCCATAGGTGGGTCCCCAGAGTTTGTCCCACCCCTTCCTTGGGTATAAAATAGGAACCCCTGACTACAGGATTTTGGATATTACCTGGATTAAACTCTGCTACAGAAACCAAGTACTTTGACGATCTGCGCAACGCTAGATGACTGAAGAATCTCCCTTGGAGTAAAGGAGTTACTCCCCTGCTGAGCAGGCACCTAAAACGCATCTGACCGGTTTGCATCTACGAAGCTCCTGAAGGACTCCGAAGATTTCTGCAATACAGGAGGTGGGTTCCCGTGGTCTTTGAGGTTGATCTGCGCTCTCAGCAATTCTGAGGCCCGTATCCCTCGTGGGGACCGTGCAACCCGAACCCCTGGGCACCGTGGACATTTGCAGCAGCATATGCTTTTTGACGACCCCTGAGGCTGTGCTTTGGGCTACTTGTAGTCCTGACCCCGAGCAGTAATTCCATCGAAGATTTCCGGCCTACACTCCACGAGTGTTCCGTGGGCTGGTATTTCGTGATTCAGCTCGAGGTCCCTTCGCGATCCCTGGTCCGTTGGCCTGTGGGTCCCTGTGAAGGCAACTTTAACTTTCAGTGGGCTTCCCTGGTTGCTCCAGACGTGCCCTGACTCTCCATCGCTTGGAGAGTCCCCAGGACCTTGCTGGTCCTCACAGAAGCATCTTTCCTCTGACCGCGTGGGTTGCCGTTGCCAAGGCTTGTTGGTGTTCAATCCGGACACTGACCCCCCAGCACAACTCGAATCCGGACTTTGGTCGTCGTAGACGTCTCCTGGTCCCCGTGGCTGCAGAGTCAAGCTTCACCTCTTCTCCCCTGAAGCACCCGACATCGGTGGGCATTCGATTGCTCCGCTCCTGGTCACGTGAAGTGACCCAGACTTTGTCCCCTCTGCTTTCAGGTTCTTCTCATCTCCGATCGAGGCTTGGATCACCCCGGACACTTTTCTTCTCCACGGCAGCAGTACTTCTTCGCATCACGCCATTGAAAACGACGAGGGTTTCCGACACTACTTGACCCCTATGCACCCGGCTCCTCTGGGATAGGTAACTAGGGTGCCTCGGTACTCACAAGGGTGCTGGCCTTAGAACCTTCTATGTTTAGCTGGGTTTGCTTAAAGTCCTCTCCGAAGTGTCCTTAATCTTTAAATTTCCAACCGCGACTTTCCCATAGAGTTGTACGGAGCTCGCGCCTGTGTTCACACACTGCACCCGTCCTCCGTGGGTCCCCTGTGTCACTACCTTGGGTGGTTCCTTGGGGCCCTAGCGATTCTACGTGCTCTAGGCACTGGGTCTAGTCAAGTCGTGGTTGTTATACCACTTTTAGTATATGGTTTGGTCTCCCCCTGGAGCCCACTGTGTATTGTGCTATTTACTGTCGTTCTAGTGATTTAATATTGTGTGCCTTGTTCTCTAATCTCATAAAGAGGTTAGTAGAGAGTGTTTAGTAATAAATACATATATTTTGTATATACCTTGTGTGGTTCTCCTTTCATTTGGTCATTCAGGAGGTTATATACTGGTAAAACAAGCTGCTTTACATTCCTTCGAGACTTAGCCTGAAGGCTGCTCTCCATAGGTACCACTAGGATAGCTTTCAATAAAGGTTGTCTTTTACCTAATCATCAATAAAGGTCGTTTGGACTGGTGCAAGGTGCCCACTTTAATTAGTGGACAGCATATACCAGGCCAACTTCTCACACTAGGGACTTCATTAACTTGAAAGGTACAGCGGAGAGGTCTGTCCATTCATACATTAGCGTAAAGAGGACCTGAGGAAGGAAAAGCCTTTATTCCAAGCTCACAATAGCCAATCTAGCTTCCAGCTCAGTGGGAAGTAAGCTACCCCCAAAACTGGTTTTGAGTGCACACAGGGGAGGGCACTGCCAATTTTCCTGGCCACACTCTGGATGGGCACAGCAGCTCTGCACAAAGCCAATGCATTCCCCCATCTTGGATTTTAGGACTGAGGTGCACTGTGGGTTTGTTTACAACAGAGCAAACATCAGCTGCTGCTGAAAAAGTGTTTAGGGTTGCCCCTGGGAACTTTTCCCCCATTGGTTAGGGAGTTTCCAGGCGAGACCCCCACCCACTGGCTACTGCAAGCCATAAAACTGGCAACTCAAGGAACCTTCCTCAGAACTGTTTCTGGACCTGTGGAAAGTTGACAGCGATGGTCCAAGCAGGACATTAATTTCAAATGTGACAATCTGGTGTTTTAGCTACTGACTGGTCATGCCCATAGTTGCCCATATTTGTTGAGCCAGAGACTGTTATGCCATAAGGTGCAAAAATTTGGGCAGATGGATATAAGGGAGAAAAGAGTGGTAATAGTGGAGATTTGAGTGACCAAATAAGAGAGGTGACTCAGGAAGGAGATGCACATACAATTTATTTTAGAAATCTGTGTAGTTTATGAGATCAACAAAGAGGCAGAATTTATGTTTTACTGAGGTGATGTTTATCTTCATAAAACCAATAAAATGTTTTTTTTTTTTTTTTAAATGCACAATTCGTGTGAAGTAAATGCATGTTGATTGGAGACGAGATGCTCTCTAAGTTTCCTAAGGTTCCATTGGGGCTCCTGATATTAGGTTGATGTGTTTCGGCAATAAACGTATAGATGTTGTAGGTTCTTTTCATTCTGTGCTAGTAGTCAAAGGAACGATGATCAAATCCAAGTCGTATGTTGCCAGAGAAGGTTCATGCCTATTGGGTTGGCCACAGCAACCGGAACTCATGGATTCCAATCGCAATATCAGGTATTTGAATATTGCGATCTGATTTCAGATGTATATGATGTCTGAAGAGAAGAGCAGTGGAACAAGTTATTTTCAAAGGAATTTTCATCAACTTTGGATTTATTAAAAGATTTTGTGCATAAAATACTCAACGACGATATTACGCCTACAGTGCCGTGAAACCGACTGCATGTATGATGAAAGGTGGAATTGGTAAAGAAGTGATAGCCATGAAGAAGGGTGGGGGGGGAGTAGTGGCGTCAACAGTAATGTTTTTAATGGAAGACACACTTGTGCTCACATATTGTCAGTACAGCAGTGAGATTATAAAAAGCAATTTGTCACAAAGTTTTGAGATGTGTTTTGCATGTAACTGATTGCTAATCTTAGGTTACAGTCTTTGCTATGCATTTAGTGACCTAGTTTCTTGCATAGGTATCATTCGTCAGGTGTGAATCTTTAATCTTTCCCAATCTTTCTCATTTAGAAAATATTAAAGCAATATTTTATTGTTGTGTTTTATGTTATATTGTCTGTGCGCTATTTTGAACGCAGATGAAAATTGCGAATGTGCTAGAACATAACTTATCATTGTGCTATTTACGGAGGGGAAGGTGTGGCATCCTGAGTGGAATTACGGCTTAGAATATTTCTGTTCAAGCTCAGCATTACACGGGAAGTCAGTTACTTTGGGTCCCCTCAGTATGTAAGCTTGGTCTCTGCGCTGCAATAACGAACCAGTTTAATTTACCATGCATGTGAGACTTTGTGGCTGTCTTAGTACGGTCCAGTGTATTTACTGTTTGTATACAGTTCTGAAGTGCAGGCTATGGGACTCATCTGCACCCATAAGCGAGGCAGCTGTGGATTGTTGCAATGTGCCTAAAAAAAGCACCTTACTCTCAACCGCCACCCCCTCTTCCTGGCACCCACCATTCAGGGTCCATCATTGGAGACACTGCACCATCTGAAAAGTAGAAGAATTTAAGGTTAAGCTGCAGTGAGACATTGCAAGGGGAATATGGACTGTCTGCAGGTGAAGGTATGAGGGAGGCATTGAGAGAAGCAGGGCCATGAATAGTATGGAGCATTAGAAACAGCAGAAAGCGAGTTTAGTTGGTGAATGAAAACCGGAGGAGGTGGGCAGAAAATGGAGCTTCTGATGCAGAGGATAGGTGGAAGGGGAAACTGCAGGGGGCTGGTGAGAGGAAAGGTGCTATAGGAGAAGAGCTTAGAAATAGGAGGGAGAAGCATTGAACAGGGAGCAGCAGCTGGAAAGGGGAGAGGGAGTTAGCAGGAGGGGCCGCACGAGTTGGAAGAAATGCCTGCTTGAGCAAATGAAGGGGTTGCATATGTAGAGTTGAGAGACAGAAAAGAGGCTGCTGCGGTCAGACGTCAGAACTGCAGTAAAAGAAGTGACAGGGATAACCGAAAGATGGCAGAACATTTAGCTTCAGGAAGAGAAATAACAGAGATAAGGTATATTTACAATGGTAAAGGGAGAGAGAGCTGCAGCAAGAGATGGGAGAAAAAGAGGCTTCAGGATGAGAGGCCACTGACAAATCTGCAGGAGGAAACAAGAACATTGTTGAGCTAGAAATGGAGAGATGACAAGGGAGGTTCTTTAGGCAAAGAGATATGAGGGAGCAGGAACAATGGTGAGCGGGGGAGTGAGAGTAGGAGGAGAGACAAACTCTAATGAGATTGAAAGGGGAAGCTTCAGGTTGTCTAGTGAGTTGGATAACGGTGAAAGCTACAAATGTGGCGAGGAAGTAAGCTGGAGGAGCGGCGACAGAGAATATAAAACTGAAGAGGTGATGGCAGACATAAAGCTGCAGAAGGAGAGACGAGAAGATATAGGAAGGTGCAGATGAGATGACGGAAATAATTTCGGGTGGTGGGAGATGGGCACTGAGGCTTCATGAAGTGTCTCAGTTCCTGAATGAAGTCTGAGGTGACTATGACAGGTAGGTAGATGCGGATATGGAGTAGCATGGCTTGTATAACCGGAAAATGGTGGTAGGTAATATAAAAAGGTATTGGAAGGCGTTACTCTGGTAGGAATTGGGTAAGGTGTTATTAAGTGAAGAAAGTTGTTCTGAAAAGTATTAGGAGAGGTGTTAACTTAAGACTAGTTGGGAGGTGCGGAGATAGTTTGTATGGTAAAACATATTTACCACACAAATCAAGCCACCAGGGTGCGTCTCTAAGTAGCAGTAGTTAATATCCCACCCACATCTGTTGGGACAGATACAGGTAGGCAGTGCTTTAAATGGAAAAAAATAAGTGCAGGTACTCACCAAATTGAGATGTGGACTAGGGGGCGGGGCTTGGGGTGCGGCTAGGGGGCGGAGCTATGGGCAGCGCAAAGGGATCCGGCCAGGGGCACCCATTTAAGCTTTCATGCACGCAGACAGGGCATTCAGTACATTTATTTTAGAAACGCTTACATTCGCTGCTGCCCACATTACTAAACATTGATTCCCACCTGCTGTGCTACAGCATCACTATTGCCACCTTTCTCCTCAGTCTGGTTGCAAACAAGTGCTGCTGTACCCTGCTATGCCAGCAGGAAGCTTTCTCTTCGATTTCTCGAGAGTAATGAAATATGCCTGTTAGCAGGCCCTGCTCACACACGTACAGTTCTATGGACTCCACACAGCCTAAGTGGACCCTGTGTCAGTAATCACAGAGTGAGTCGGGCCCCTCCCAAACTTCCTGCCAGCTCTGAATGAATGCCTTCTGAAGGCCGCTCAATTAGCACATTGTAAGGCGAGATTAGCACTCGATCAGAGTGTTTCACATAAACGGACCCACTCTTTGTCAGCTGCGGTGCTCTTCTTTTTGAAAATGCCAATTTCACTGAGCTTGGCTCACATCCTCATGAGTACCGGTACTCTCTTTGGACAAAGAGAAGTTCCGGTACTCAAGCGCCGAAAATGTAGAAGTGCCGGTACTCAGTACCGGTGAGTACCGGCCCATTTAAAGCACTGCAGGTAGGATATAGATTGTCACTTTGTCTAAGCTGCCAGCTTGCACCAGCCATTTATATATGTGAAGAGGGAGATCCTGGAATGTCTTTGTGTGAATGGAAGGACATGTGCCAAGATATGTTTAACTGTATTGTATTATATTATATGGGCCTTTGTGTGAGACCCAAAGTGGTTAGGCTCAGAAACAACCAGGCGGTGCTGAATCAATAATTAATTTGTGTAACAACATGGTTACATGACAGACGGTACATAGGAAGTAAAGCAAATTATATTGCCAGTAAAGGTGAGGAGTTCAGCAGTTTTTAGATCTCGCCTAGACATCGCTTGCGCTGTCTCTTCGAGACATGCTGTCTTCAGGTATGGACTGTAAGCTCTGCCCACTCTCCGCCCATCTTTTTAACTGGCTCCTGTCACTGTCCTTTGTAAAGGTTGGCCTTTGATTTGTTATTAGGCTTATTAGTTTTTTCCTTCGTACCTCCCTATCTTCTGTTGTTACCTCCCATCAGGACACCCCCTGTTGCATGTGTTGTTACTCAGTAGCTTTCAATTACAGCCTTCGAGCACTCTTTTGTTAATGGTCTTTTTCCTGCCTTTTTAAAAAAAAATTAACTAGCGCGGCCAGCACTAATAATGGAGGCTGGCGCGGCTGCATGCCTTTTTAAAAATGTATTTACTTTTTTCTACCGTGCAATCACCCACGCTTTAGCTTTAAACAGCTTAAGCTAAAAACACGGGTGCCGTGATTACTTCAAAAGCAAAGAAATAGAAAAAAAAAGAGATTTTTTTTTTCTCTTTATTTCTTTACTTTTGAAACAATCGCGGCACCCACGCTTTAAGTTGTTCAAAACCTAAGAACGAGTGCTGCCATTGTAGCAAAAGTAAACCGATAGAAGAAAAAAAAAGCATGCAGCCGCCAATTTTTTTTCTATTTGCATACTTTCGTTACAACCGCAACACTTGCACTTTAGCTGTAAACATTGTAAGCTAAAGCACGGGTGCCGCGATTGCTTAAAAAGTAAAGAAATCCGAAAATAAATTCAATTTCTTTACTTTTTAAGCAGTCGCGGCAACCGCTCTTTAGCTTACAATGTTTACAGCTAAAGCGCGAGTGCCACAAAGGTCTCGCTTTTCCGAGAGTTTGAAGTATTGGCATTATTAAATGACAACTTTTATTTATATGTTTTGGAAACCTGCAAGCGTTACACACCGCTTGTGGATTTTCAAAACACATAAATGAAAGGCATTGTCATTTACAATGCAAATACCACAAAGTCTCGCAAATGCGAGACCTATTGCATTGCAAATGCTTGTTTACATTAATATTAGAAAGTTCTGGCATGACGCAGGAGCAGTGCACATGGCTGCCAAGTTTTCAGTTTGCTTTTGTGTGCCATTTCCGTATTTGCAGAGTATGTATGTGTGACAACCCTGGGCGAAGTACTACGCTATGCTCGCGTAGTTTGCGCTACTTCGCACTACGCGAATTGCACGTAGCACAGTGCAAACACACGTAGAGTAGCGGTCATTTTTTGCTTGCTCGCGGTCCTCAACGTCAAGTTGGCGATTGCGTGCAAGCAAAATGACATCCCGGCGAGACTTTTTCCTCGTTCGCGATCAGCAACATCAAGTTGCCGATCGCGAGCGTGGAAAATAAACCTCCCGGCGAGATTCTCAACGCGGGGAGGTCAGGTTTCTCATTGCGAGTGGTCGCGTATGTTCGCGACCGCTCGCGATGAGAAACTACCAGTCCGCGTTGAGAAAGCTGCCGCTCGAGTAGAAATCTACTCGAGCGGCAGAAAACGACCGCTTGCACTGTGCAAGATGCGGTTTGCACTTATTGCACAGTGCGGACAAGCATCCGGCACTGTGCAATCAGTGCGAACAGCATTTTGCACAGTGCACTATGCAATTCGCGTAGCTCGCGTGGTGCGAGTGCACTTCGCGTAGCTACACGTAGCGCTACTACGCGGACTACGCCCAGGGTTAGTGACAATACGATGCCTTACTAGTTGACACTTTAAGTGACACTTTATTTTAAGCCTAATGAGGCCATTGGTCATTGTAAAAAGATTAGTATCAGAAATGAAAATATTTTTGGAAATGTAATGATCTAAAAGAGTCTTTAAATGGGTTGCAACAGCTTGAAGCTGGAGTTAGACAAAAGTGAAGAGATTGGCATTTCGATCTGATCCTATGGACCACAGAGGATGCACAAGGTGAAAATGGGAGACTTTCCTGCAGCATCTCAGCCTTTCAAGAATCGGCACAGGTGTAGAGCTAAGAGGCAGCTCATATTAGCAGGGCTCCACAGCTTTACTCCTTGCACCAATGAATAAACAAGCATCCTAACAGAGTACCCAGGTGGGATTTCCTCCATCATATTATCTCTGTGGTAAAGGAATTTTAACCAATGGATTCTCCATTAGATGCAACTCTTCCAAGAATTGGAGGATTCTCCATTACATCTAAATCAAGCTTCTAGACAACAATGGAGCTAAGTTAGTGCATGTGAGGCACTATCCTTCCTTCCCTTGTTACAGACCAGAAAAACCTACCCCCTCTTTTTCCATTTATCTTCTACTTTCTCATTCTCCTCTTTTCCATTCACCTCGTCCTCTTTTCCTTTTTGTTTTCCTCCTCTGTATTCACTTCTCACCCCCATGCTCTGTGCCTCAACTATACTCCCTTCACTGATTCTGTCACATTCACTTGTTCTCTTCCTTCTCTTGACCATTTTTTATTCTTTCTCTCGCCATCCTTTTCTCTTCCTCCCTTGCTCTCTCTCCTTGCTCCGTTTCTTTCCGTCGCTCTCCTCAAATCTCACTCCTCTCCTTGTATCTCTCCATCCTACTAACTTTGTCTCTGTCTGTCCTCTCCCGCTCCTGTATTTCTCTTCCTGTCTCTCCTCCCCTCTAAATCTTCCTCCTCTTTTCTTCATCCTCAAAGCCAAATTTTGCATCCCTTTTTTCCTCCCCCTCTAATTGTCTTACTTTCTCTTTTCACTCGCTCCCTCCTCCTTGTATCCCCTTCTCCTTTCCTTGCACCCTCGCTGTCACTTCCACTTTCCGTACTTCTGGTGAACCCAGTTCATATTTGCTGCTTCTGCCTCTTGTGAAGCTCCCTCTTATATAATATTTAGTTGTTAGTAGGCCCCTTAAGTGGAACACCTTATGCTATGTCTATCTTTTTAAGCTACATCACCGTTGCATTCAGGGACTCGTAGTTCCCCTTCACTTCCCCGACAAGGCAAGGTGGATTGTGGAAGATAAAAGTGACCTCAGACACATCCATTCTGCTGGACATGGTGTCTGTTCTGTGGGAGTGTTCTTCAGGTGGATGCAGGGGGCAGCACCTTCCGAACCAGGCATTGAATGGGTCACAAACTAACACTGAATATACTAATGATTGCTGCAATGTGTCTATCAATTACTTGTTATATTTTTAAGTTGCTGGGTGTTCACATAACATATGCTTTATATTATATGTATAGTTTATGTATGGTGCATATGATTTGCATAAACTGAAACAGTACTTTATAGTATTGAATATACTGCTGCAGTAGGTATATAGAGGGGTATCGCTGGGTTGTTCTCAAATTGTAATTACGGTCAATAGGATATGCTCATTTGTCGCGCTGCTTGAAGTAAAGGGGTCTTAACAAGCGCTGTGCTTTCTTTTTCACTATGGGAGGTTTCTGTGTCACCTCTTAAGTGCCCCTAGAAAGATTGTGTAAGCTACATTACTAAGGAGCAGAATGTGAAACTGTTTCTTTTAACAGCTTTACATCCACAAATTGCGTGCAGAAATTCTCAACCTGCTATATTGCTTAAAATCCTGCATGGAAAATTGACCTTCCGACCCTTATTTTTTTAAATACATCTCTGCTTCCTTTTACCTTCTGTCTGCCTCGTATGTATTACAAGTTACTCTAAATCTCATGCCTATCCGTCTTTTTGGAAACCATAACAATATCTATTAACCAGCAAGCAATTGCTTCTTATAGCTAACTCTAATGATCATATCTATATCAACAATGTACCACAAATAGACTGGATTGAATGTATGGAATGGGCATGCAAAACTAACCACATTAACGAATGGACTGTCCACTAACTTTGGGCTCCCGGGTAGCGTGCTACTGTCCGTAAAACCATTCAACGCCTCATCAGGGGCAGTAAGCACCATATAAATGTAATTTAAACAACTTTAACTTTTCCAGTTAGGACTTAAGAGTTAAAATGTTCAGCGTGGAATGCAATCCTGATCAGAAAGTAGTGATGAGGACTGTCTAAAGATGTCAAACATGACAAAGCCACTTGCCAGCTATTAGTCATTCAAAGTAGTAAACCTGCAGTTGTGAGAATAGTAATCTGAGCCGCTTACCCTATACTGAAGTCAGGGTGCTTCTACAGCCGCCGAGGATCACCTTCTTTAAAGCGGACAGTGACAGATCAACTGACATACTGCCCACTTAGAGGTAATGATGAGGCCTGCTGCTGGGCTTTCAGAAGGAGTTGACTGATTATGTCGAGCAGGAAAGCAGCATTAAACAGCAGAAGTTTTCCAGTGCGATTGTGTCTGAGCACTGCCAGACATGAGGGCAAGTCAATAGCCCAAGAGGGAGAGCAAAACTAGAAAGTCTGATTGTGTTGAGGGCCCTCTGAGCCAGTGTCGGCCTAAGCTTGCTGCAACCCATCCAGACGGAGAGAGGAAAATACATTTTGGGGTGTGGGAGAGGCCCTGGATCCATGTGACATCTGATAGCATTATGGCATTAACAAAACAAGCATTGGCATAGCCAATAGGTCTCGCCTTTGGGACCTTATAAGTGTTTAGCTGTGCAACATTTGATGTTGTTGACGAAAGGATATTGTGCTGCAGAAGTAAATACTTATAAGGTCATAAAGGGGAGATATATTGGATATGGTAATGATTGTTTTTTTTTTAGGACAAGAAGTGATTTTAGGCTGCGGCTGCCACTTAGTGTACCGTATTATACGTAGACGTTGTAGCTATATTTGAGAGAGGTAGCGAGAGGTAGAGAGGTGTATAGAGGTAGAGAGAGAGCTAGACAGAGGTAGAGAGAGGTAGAGAGGTGGACAGAGGTGGACAGAGGTAGAGAGAGGTAGACAGAGGTGGACAGAGGTGGACAGAGGTAGAGAGGTGGACAGAGGTAGAGAGGTGGACAGAGGTAGAGAGGTGGACAGAGGTAGAGAGGTGGACAGAGGTAGAGAGGTGGACAGAGGTAGAGAGGTGGACAGAGGTAGAGAGGTAGAGGTAGAGAGAGAGGTAGAGAGGTAGAGAGAGAGAAAGAGATGTAGAGAGGTAGAGGTAGAGAGTGGTAGAGAGAGTGGTAGAGAGAGTGGTAGAGAGAGTGGTAGAGAGAGTGGTAGAGAGAGAGAGGTAGAGAGAGAGAGGTAGAGAGAGAGAGGTAGAGAGAGAGAGGTAGAGAGAGAGAGAGGTAGAGAGAGAGAGAGGTAAAGAGAGAGAGAGGTAGAGAGAGAGAGGTAGAGAGAGAGAGGTAGGAGATGGTAGAGAGGTAGAGAGAGAGGGAGAGAGAGAGGTAGAGAGAGAGAGGGAGAGAGAGAGGTAGAGAGAGAGAGGGAGAGAGAGAGGGAGAGAGAGGTAGCGAGAGAGAGGGAGAGAGAGAGAGAGGGAGAGAGAGAGGTAGAGAGGTAGAGAGGGAGAGGTAGAGAGGGAGAGAGAGAGAGAGGGAGAGAGGGAGAGGTTGAGAGGGAGGTAGATAGTTAGAGGGAGAGGTAGAGTGGCAGTGAGGTAGAGAGAGAGAGGTAGAGAGAGGGAGAGAGAGGGGTAGAGGGAGGTAGAGAGAGATAGAGAGAGGGGTAGAGAGAGATAGAGAGAGGGGTAGAGAGAGAGGGAGAGAGGTAGAGAGGGAGAGAGGTAGAGGGAGGTAGAGAGGGAGAGAGAGAGGTAGAGAGAGAGAGGGAGAGAGGTAGAGAGAGAGGGAGAGGTAGAGAGAGAGGTAGAGAGAGAGGTAGAGAGACAGGTAGAGAGACAGGTAGAGAGACAGGTAGAGAGTTAGAGAGGTAGAAGGAGATGGTAGAGTGGTAGTGAGGTAGAGAGGTAGAGAGGTAGAGAGAGGGGTAGAGGGAGAGGTAGAGTGGCAGTGAGGTAGAGAGAGAGAGGTAGAGAGAGAGGTAGAGTGGCAGTGAGGTAGAGAGAGAGAGGTAGAGAGAGAGGTAGAGAGAGAGGGAGAGGTAGAGGGAGAGAGGTAGAGAGAGAGGTAGAGAGAGGTAGAGAGAGAGTTAGAGAGGTGGAGAGAGGGAGAGAGAGAGGTAGAGAGAGAGAAAGAGATGTAGAGAGGTAGAGGTAGAGAGTGGTAGAGAGAGAGGTAGAGAGAGAGAGAGAGACAGGTAGAGAGTTAGAGAGGTGGAGAGAGGGAGAGGTAGAGAGGGAGGTAGATAGTTAGAGGGGTAGAGGGAGAGGTAGAGTGGCAGTGAGGTAGAGAGAGAGGTAGAGAGAGAGAGAGAGAGGGGTAGAGAGAGGGGTAGAGAGAGGGGTAGAGAGAGGGGTAGAGAGAGGGGTAGAGAGAGAGAGAGAGGGAGAGAGGTAGAGAGAGAGAGGTAGAGAGGGAGAGGTAGAGAGAGAGGTAGAGAGAGGTAGAGAGAGGGAGAGAGGTAGAGGGAGAGGTAGAGAGAGGTAGAGAGAGAGGTAGAGAGGTAGAAGGAGATGGTAGAGTGGTAGTGAGGTAGAGAGAGAGAGGTAGAGAGGTAGAGAGAGGGAGAGAGAGGGGTAGAGGGAGAGGTAGAGTGGCAGTGAGGTAGAGAGAGGTAGAGAGAGAGAGAGGTAGAGAGAGAGAGGTAGAGAGAGAGAGAGGTAGAGAGAGAGAGAGGTAGAGAGAGAGAGGTAGAGAGAGAGAGGTAGAGAGAGGGAGGGAGAGAGGGAGGGAGGGAGAGGTAGAGAGAGAGGTAGAGAGAGAGGTAGAGAGAGGTAGAGAGAGAGAAAGAGATGTAGAGAGGTAGAGAGTGGTAGAGAGAGTGGTAGAGAGAGTGGTAGAGAGAGTGGTAGAGAGAGTGGTAGAGAGAGTGGTAGAGAGAGAGAAAGAGGTAGAGAGAGAGGTAGAGAGAGGTAGAGAGAGAGAGGTAGGTAGAGAGGGAGAGAGAGAGAGAGAGAGGTAGAAGGAGATGGTAGAGAGAGAGAGGTAGAGAGGTAGAGAAAGAGAGGTAGAGAGAGAGGTAGAGAGAGAGAGGCAGAGAGAGAGGGAGAGGTAGAGAGGGAGAGGGAGAGAGGGAGAGAGAGATAGAGAGGGAGAGAGGTAGAGATGGAGAGGTAGAAAGAGAGAGGTAGAGAGAGGTAGAGAGAGGTAGAGAGAGACAGGTAGAAGGAGATGGTAGAGTGGTAGTGAGGTAGAGAGAGAGGTAGAGAGGTAGAGAGAGAGAGTTAGAGAGGTGGAGAGAGGGAGAGGTAGAGAGGGAGGTAGAGAGTTAGAGGGGTAGAGGGAGAGGTAGAGTGGCAGTGAGGTAGAGAGAGAGGTAGAGAGAGAGGTAGAGAGAGAGGTAGAGAGAGAGGTAGAGAGAGATAGAGAGAGGGGTAGAGAGAGATAGAGAGAGGGGTAGAGAGAGATAGAGAGAGGGGTAGAGAGAGAGAGGTAGAGAGAGAGAGAGGGAGAGAGGTAGAGGGAGAGAGGTAGAGGGAGAGAGGTAGAGGGAGAGAGAGAGGTAGAGAGAGAGGTAGAGAGAGAGGTAGAGAGAGAGGTAGAGAGAGGTAGAGAGAGAGAGGGAGAGAGGGAGAGGTAGAGAGAGACAGGTAGAGAGTTAGAGAGGTAGAAGGAGATGGTAGAGTGGTAGTGAGGTAGAGAGAGAGAGGTAGAGAGAGAGTTAGAGAGGTAGAGAGAGGTAGAGGGGGAGAGAGGTAGAGAGATAGAGGGGTAGAGGGAGAGGTAGAGTGGCAGTGAGGTAGAGAGGTAGAGAGAGGTAGAGAGAGAGGGAGAGGTAGAGAGAGAGAGGTAGAGAGAGAGAGGTAGAGGGAGAGGTAGAGAGAGAGAGGGAGAGAGAGAGAGGGAGAGAGAGAGAGAGGTAGAGGGAGAGGTAGAGAGAGAGGTTGAGAGAGGTAGAGAGGTGGAGAGAGGGAGAGGTAGAGAGAGAGGTAGAGAGATAGAGGGGTAGAGGGAGAGGTAGAGTGGCAGTGAGGTAGAGAGAGAGAGAGGTAGAGAGAGAGAGGTAGAGAGTTAGAGAGGTGGAGAGAGGGAGAGGTAGAGAGAGAGGTAGAGTGGCAGTGAGGTAGAGAGGTAGAGGGAGAGAGAGGTAGAGAGAGAGGTAGAGAGAGAGAGAGGTAGAGGTAGAGAGAGGTAGAGGGAGAGAGAGAGGTAGAGGTAGAGAGAGGTAGAGGTAGAGAGAGGTAGAGGGAGAGAGAGGTAGAGAGAGAGGTAGAGGGAGCGAGAGAGGGAAAGAGAGGGGGAGAGGTTGAGAGAGAGGTAGAGAGAGGTAGAGAGAGGTAGAGAGAGAGGTAGAGAGGTAGAGAGAGAGGTAGAGAGATAGAGGGGTAGAGGGAGAGGTAGAGAGGGAGAGGGGTAGAGGGAGAGGTAGAGAGGGAGAGAGAGGTAGAGGGAGAGAGAGGTAGAGGGAGAGAGGTAGAGAGAGGTAGAGGGAGAGGTAGAGAGAGAGGTAGAGAGAGAGGTAGAGAGTTAGAGGGGTAGAGGGAGAGGTAGAGTGGCAGTGAGGTAGAGAGAGAGATAGAGAGGTAGAGAGAGAGAGGTAGAGAGAGAGAGGGGTAGAGAGGTAGAGAGAGAGAGGGGTAGAGAGGGAGAGGGAGAGGTAGAGAGAGAGGTAGAGAGAGGTAGAGAGAGACGGGTAGAGAGTTAGAGAGGTAGAAGGAGATGGTAGAGAGATAGGTAGAGAGTTAGAAGGAGATGGTAGAGTGGTAGTGAAGTAGAGAGAGAGGTAGAGAGAGAGAGGTAGAGAGTTAGAGGGGTAGAGGGAGAGGTAGAGTGGCAGTGAGGTAGAGAGGTAGAGAGAGGTAGAGAGAGAGGTAGAGAGAGAGGTAGAGAGAGAGGTAGAGAGAGAGGTAGAGAGAGAGGGGTAGAGAGAGAGGGGTAGAGAGAGAGAGGGGTAGAGAGAGAGGGAGAGAGAGAGGTAGAGGTAGAGGGAGAGGTAGAGAGAGAGGTAGAGAGAGACAGGTAGAGAGTTAGAGAGGTAGAAGGAGATGGTAGAGAGATAGGTAGAGAGTTAGAGAGGTAGAAGGAGATGGTAGAGTGGCAGTGAGGTAGAGAGAGAGGTAGAGAGAGAGAGGTAGAGAGAGAGAGGTAGAGAGAGAGAGGTAGAGAGAGAGAGGTAGAGAGGTAGAGAGAGAGAGGTAGAGAGAGAGAGGTAGAGAGAGAGAGGTAGAGAGAGAGAGGTAGAGAGGTAGAGAGATAGGTAGAGAGTTAGAGAGGTAGAGAGATAGGTAGAGAGTTAGAGAGGTAGAAGGAGATGGTAGTGAGGTAGAGAGAGAGAGAGAGGTAGAGAGAGAGAGGTAGAGAGAGGTGGAGAGAGAGAGGTGGAGAGAGAGAGGTGGAGAGAGAGGTGGAGAGAGAGGTGGAGGTAGAGAGAGAGAGGTAGAGAGAGGTAGAGAGAGGTAGAGAGAGAGGGAGAGGTAGAGAGAGGGAGAGGTAGAGAGAGGGAGAGAGAGGTAGAGAGAGAGGGAGAGGTAGAGAGAGGGAGAGGTAGAGAGAGAGGTAGAGGGAGAGAGAGAGAGGTAGAGAGAGAGAGTTAGAGAGGTAGAAGGAGATGGTAGAGTGGTAGTGAGGTAGAGAGAGAGAGGTAGAGGGTGGTGGGCACGGAACTCGTTTTGGGCGACCAGTGCTTGTTTTCCATAATCAGATTTCGACCCAATGCAGGCGAGAGAGAGAGAAAGTTAGACAAGAAGGGCTGAGCGAGAAGGGAGGGGGAATGCCAGCAGCAGAGGCAGGCGAGAGAGAGAGAAAGTTAGACAAGAAGGGCTGGGCGAGAAGGGAGGGAGGAATGCCAGCAGCAGAGGAGCTTGATCAAAGCTCACGAAAAGGGAGGGGGAGAAGGGAGGAGGGAGTGCGAGCAGCAGCTGTGCACGTGCAAGCAGGCTGGCAAATGGTGTGCGATGTGCGCGCACCATGACGAGAGAGGAAAGCCATATGGCGCCTCTGCTCGTCATTGTGCGCGTACTCGCACGCTCTAGGCAAGCCCAAAAAAAAGTGGTCGCATTTCTAAATGCCCACTTACAAAATGTCTCGCCCAGACCAGCGCAAGCGCTGGCTTCAGGGCAAGACCTAAAAAGTGAGAAGGAAGTGAGCTTGCAGACTAGGGATGAGAGGCTGCTATGGCCTATATATAGCAAGGTCGATCTGTGTGATTCCAGAAATGCACAGATATGCATGCTTTGAATCATGCAAAGATTGATGTGCCTCCAGGCTTTCATAGAGTTAAAAAACTAATTTCCATGTTTTCTCTTTTTTGAGCCCTAGGCTTCTCTCTTGATAATATTTAAAGAGGCCCTGGTTTGACTCTGTACAGTTGAGAGTGTGGTGCAGGGAGTTTGCAACCAATTTCCACAAAGTCTGGGCTTATTTAAGAACAGGATATCTTGAAATGTAATGTAAAAGTCTTGTAGGATGCTAAATACCAATTCTCACCTTTTTGTAACATACCTACAAATAGTATAAGTACAAAATATATTTGCGCAGGTGGCCCTGAGTTGGGGGCCAGTTTACCTTTGGGTAGTTAATCAGGGAAACGATCAGTACTGAGTCACAATTACACTGTATTCCACTGGTGGAAGCATGCATTGAAGCTAGCCGGGCTTAATCCCTAGAGTAGGCGTAGGTAACTGTAATGGGTGGAGAAATCTGGGTTTATGTGCTACAATTGTCAGGGCCCAGTCTTAGTGATGGCACATTCCTCACAAATGGCTACACCCAAAAGCCATTGTAGGGTAAGTTTAGAGAAGGATGGAGGATTGTGCCTTTTCAAATTCTGATGTATTTTTGATAAATGATTTCCAAGCGTTCTTTGGTGATTTTCAAATGCATAATATTTATTTGTATTCTCATGCATAGGGCACAAACAAAGTAAAGAAACAGCCGACACGTGTTTCGCCCATATGGCCCATCGGCCGAGGGCTTTTTCAAGGCAGGGTTCGTGGCAGACGGTCGTGTGTCTAGAAGTAAGGTGAACAGGTCTCTGCGGTCCCAGGAAAATCACCAAAGAACGCTTGGAAATCATTTATCAAAAATACATCAGAATTTGAAAAGGCACAATCCTCCATCCTTCTCTAAACTTACCCTAGAGTAGGCGTGTTTGCAGACAACGGGTTAGAGAGGATGCCCCCCAGAGCAAGAGCGCTAACAACTTTACAGCCAGTGAGCGCATGTCCAACCATGCTTCAACACACAGACGGCCTGAGCCTCTCATTGAGCATCCACTGTGGCTGCATAAACAGAGGGAGAGCAGACCCGGGCTCAGTGAGATGGTGCGGGATACTCCTGTTATGTTATGTTAAAAACTTTTATAGAGCGCACGTACACCGATTGGTTTCTTGGCGCTATTTTTAGGAGTGGCCTGAGCCCTGGTAATTTATTCAACAGCCATGTCTTGAGAAGTCTCCTAAATCTCGCGAGATCGGTGCAGGATCTGATGTCAAGTGGAAGGGTATTAAAAAATCTAGGCACTAGCACTGCGAACCTGCATCCGCCTAGTCGCTTCAGTTTGTAGGGGGATATGACCAGAAGGTGCATATGGGCTGACCGCAGATTGCGGGTGGGTATATGTCTTTGAGTAAGGCTAGAGATACATTTTGGGCTGGTGCCATGCAAGGATTTAAAAATGAGGCAGCCGATCTTGAAGGCACAGCGTTGTTGTATGGGAAGCCAATGCAGCTTCCTCATAAGAGGGGAAACGTGTTGCCATCTTGGCTGCTGGAAGATCAGCCTAGCAGCCGGATTCTGCACAAGTTGAAGTCTTTTGATTAGGTATAATGGAAGGCCAAAGTATAGAGAGTTGGCATAGTCTATGTGCGACATGACAATGGCTAGAATAACCTGCACCAGCGCTTCCCTAGTGAGGAGTCTACTGATTTTCCTTATCTTTCTTAGCTGAAAGAAACAGGTAGAGATTACCGATTCGATCTGAGATTTCATAGTGAGGTCACCATTGATTGTGACCCCGCGACTCTTAGCTGAGGGGGATGGAGTTGGGGGAGAACCCAACTCCGCTGGCCAGAAGTGTGAGTTCCACGGATTCCGAATGCCCCCTGTGAGAATCAGTTCGGTCTTGTCCGGATTTAGTTTTAAATGGTTGCTGTTCATCCAATTACGGATGTGCAGCATGGTGGCTTGGAATTCGGACATGGAGTCAGGTGTGTTATCGATGGTGAACACTAATTGCAGATCGTCTGCATAGTTAAATGTGCACACCTTCCTTTCTTTCAAAGACCGGATCAGTGGGAGTAAGTACAAGTTGAACAGATGCGGGGATAGTGAGGATCTCTGAGGTACTCCACATGTTGTTTTCATATTAGGAACAGTAAAATGGGATAAGCGAACCGACTGAGAGCTCCTTTCTTGCGTAGCTGCGCAAGTACTGCCAAATGCCACATAATGCGTGACACACTGTAAGTATGGCGGTGCACGGAAATTGTCTAAAATGTTTTAGCCCAAGACAAGTTGCATTGCTCCTGCAAGGGGCGAGTGTAGCACTTGTTCGGCAAACCCTGGTTGTTTTATGAAAATTAGGGAAATATCTGTCTTTGTAATCGAGTTTATGCCATACAGTAGTAGCAAGTCGGAGTCGCAATGAACAGTTGTAATGGGTGGTATTGCGTCCGGTTAATCTCCATTGTCGATATGAGAATAATTCTTTCTTGTGGGTGTCATTGAGGAAATAACTGAGGAGTTCAGATTTTCCCTAAGACTCAAAGGAACAGTAAATTTTTGTGTTTTTTTTTGTGCTCTCACTACAGGCAACTTGGACTTTGTGATTGCCCCTTATTCATGATTGGATGGCTTCCTTGACTATTTCAATTCCTTGCTCATCGTTGGATGTTTGGTTGATTTTGATTGATTTTTGGTTAGTTCTTTACATTATTGCAAATAACTTATCAATAAAATATGAAAATGTGCTATGTTAAAGAATTCCAAATCCCTTTAGACCTTGAATCATTCCTTAGATTGCTCAACAGTGTTTGTGGAATAAGTTGTGAATTCTTAGAGTTTCTGGATATAATACCTCTCGGGCCTGAAACTGTGCAGTTATCTCATATGTTTGCACATCCTGCCGTCCGTTCATCCTGCTACTTTAACAACACTGAGGCAAGCGGGTAATACCAACACTACTATTTATCCATTTACAAACCTAAAATGAGTGCATCAGTGGAAAATTGTCTGGAGTGCCTAAAGATGCCACTGATTTGTTCACTGCACTTCTGGTTTACAACACCTGTCAACCGTGGTTGCTCTGGGAGCATTTTCCAGAACTATAAGTACGAAAGAAGTTGAATCGACTGCTATTAAAGTTCAAAAACAGAAGCTAAATCAGTGCTTCTTAATCTGTGGACCCATGAGGGTCCGTAACGCCTAATCAGGGGGTTCTGCAACTGTTTAGAAAATTAAATAATATTAGTAGATTGATTTAGTATATAAATATATAAAACTGAAAACTGTGAAAAGCTCTGTAAATGTGAAGGAATATGACATTGGAGGCAAAAAGTTAAGTTGGTAGCCTTGATTCTTGGAAGTAGAGCAAGTACAGAAGATACTAGTATGGTCAATTGGAAACCTCAATTGAAGTCTATTGTGTATCAACTAAAAGAGATGATGCATTAGGAGCGAAAAGACAGAGGGATATGCTAGAGTCTAACAAATCAATTTCTGTTTTAGAAATTAAAACACATTTTAAAAAGCTTCAACCTTCCTATTAAAATGTAGTTTTTTTTATGTGGGGATTAAAACAATATTTCATAATTTGTCCATTTGATAAATATTTGCTTCTGCAGTTTTGTGTATTTTTTTTTTTTTAAGTTCGAATCATAGAAACTGCTTAGCCGGGGGTCTCGGGATTTCAGTAGTGATTCAGTGGGGATCCACAGAATTCAAAAAGTTAAGAACCGCTGACCTAAACAATATAGCAGGTTATTCTTTCAAGCAAGTTTTCTCTGTCGTTTCGATTCTCTCACTGTGCCCTATTGCTGATAAATGAATGCCCCTCGAGGTGTAGGTACTGCATGGAACCTGGCTGGAATCCAGTCCACCTGCGGTCTGTTGTTCCCCTCTGCAGCTGTCAGCTTGTTGCAGCTTGTGATGGTGCTTTCCACTACAATGGGAACCATCTGGGGTTTTCTTTTATACTGCTCTGGAACAACTTGACCAACCAAGAGTATTCTCCGTAATGTAGTTCTTGCCCTATTGTGATGTACTGACTACCCCAGTAGGCAAGGATCATTGGCATAAGGGTGAACCATTCATTTATGAGTTCTCACTCAAGTGCCTCACCCAGTGAAGTACAAACACTTTAGCTATGATGGGCATAAAAAGACTACATTAGAAGCATGTTGCAGAAATGAAGGAACTGTGGGTCTGAAAGTCTAGACTGTCAGTCTGTGGAGATGGATAAAAATACTACTCCAAGCAACTAGGCACTCGCCTTATCTGAGGCAGTTGAATCTTGCGCTGATAGGTGCTGTTGGGTCGACCTGGTCTAGGAACTTCACAAGTTCTTTTTTACCAAATATCAAAATTTTCTCCTAAATGTTAAAACAGCAGGCAATATAAGTTTTCCACTTTAGTTTTTCCTTATGATTTCATTGATGCTGGTTCCAAAAAAAACATTAAATCTCAGGATAGCTCACAAGTAATCGCCACAAGCTATGTGATACAAACCAACACTGTCCTGCTAGTTCGCTAGTTAACTGTTCCTCCTTTCAGGGAATAGTAGGCTTCTTCTGTTTCTGGACATTTTAGCTTCACAAAAAATCATATTGATTTATTGAAAGTTTATAAAGCGCCCTGCTACCCGCTGAGTGCCCTGGTGCTATTACTAAAACAAAATGTCTCAGGGAAACTATGGCCTGATTGAGAGAAGAGATTGGCATTACTGAGTTTCCGAAAAGGAAGGTAACTGTGCATATGTCACAGATGAGCAGTAGGCTTATTCCACAGAATGGTAATAATAAAAGAGGAAGAATGCCCACTAAGCGTGCTTTTTTTGATCTTGAGAACAATTAAGAGACCGGCATCAATGATGCTGGTCTTAAGATACGTTTTGGGGGATGTTTGGTCAACATAACCCTCAACTGCGAAGGACCAACATCATGAAGCACTCTGTGACAGAGACACATAGACTAGAAAGTGTTTTTTTCTACTGGTAGCCAATGCTGGAGGCAAAGATGTTAAGGTATCAAGTCATATTTTTTTAGCTAGCAACAGGGGGGCCTCTGCATTTTGTGGATAGCCTTTTTGTGAAGGACGGAATTGCACTCATCAAGCCTGGAGAGATTGTTGCCTGGACTACAATTCTCCAGTAATCGTTTAGACTTTAAAGTAGGAATAACCAGTTAGAGCAGCGGTTCTCAACCTTTTGACTTCTGGGGACCCCCACTTAATCATTACTGGAACCCAGAGCCCCCCACTCAATCATTATTGGAATCCGCCCGCGTCCCCCTCCCCCCCACTGAGTCACTACTGTAAACCGGGGACACCGGCCTAAGCATTGTCGACGATTTGAACCACAAACCATACACAAAAAATGCAGAAAAAAGCACTAATCAAACAAATTCACAAATGATGACACATTATATTTAACTCGCAAACACATATAAATCAAAATGTTAATTTTAAAAGAAAGGTTGTAGCTTTTCTAAGTTCAATTGAGGCCACTCATCGTCCATACTATATTCTGTTTGATGCCCCTGCACTGCTCCAACAGATCAATCTGGGGATACTAATTACATTTTTAGCCTCCAATTTAAAATTACTTCACGTTTACAATACGTTTAAATTATTCCAGTTGTACATTTAGCTTCTTTATTTATATACACTTTATTAATCTGTTAATATTATTTAATTTTCGAAGTAGTCGTGGACCCCCAGGGGTCCGCGGACCACAGGTTGGAAACCATTGAGTTAGATGTAATCTTCTCAGTGTTGTTGTTGGAAAGAGAGGTTGGTGTCAAACACTATTCCTACACTTTTAGCAGTTGAGGTAGAAACGATGGACAGGGATGGAATGGTTGAGGGGGAAGGGGGGGGGGTCAGCTTAGTTGCCCACTAGCTGCAATTCCAGATAACTGGATTGCCAAAGACTAGAATTTCGGTCTTGGGTGTATTAAGTTTAAGAGAGTTCAAATTCATCCAATCAGCTGTCTTAGACATGCAAAATCTAAACCTGGTTTGTATGTCATGAAGGTCACCATCGACCCAAGTTAAATATGATCTACATAAAAAAAAAAAATGCATGGATAAGAGCTGCAAGTGGGGTGACGTACATTAAAAAGAGTGGGGCTGGGACCTGATCCTTGTGGAATCCTCATACTTCCGTTTTTTAAAATTAGATTGAAAGAGAGATAAATAAATTGCTTGGCCTTTGTTGGATAGAAAAGAAGATAGCCAGTTCAGAGCCTTTCCCTCAGCTCTGGCTTCAATGAGACGATGAAGTAGGGTGGTTGTGCAACCATATCAAAAGTAGCATATGAGGCAAGAAGTACTAGGATAACCGACAAGCAGAACTATATTTCATGTTAAATGGTCACCAGTACTGACTCCGAGCTAAAACATGGGCAAAAACTGACCGTTCGGAGTCATAACGTTGTTTCAACTCCAGAAATGACTCCAAAAAAGAATAAAATATTAATATATAGCTCCAAGATTTTTTCTGGGTGCTGGGAACAGCAAGATAAGCAAAAGATACACAATTGATGGACGGAATGCAGAACAAATCAAAACATTCACCCCCAGTCAAGAGATCTGGGTTAAATCCATCATTCTTTTGCTCACCATGCCACCCCAGTTTAGACCTGGCCATATGCAAATCAGTCTTGACCCTGTGCCTCATGGGAACAGTCCAGCCCGAACTGCTAAGCCAGGTCCTCCCTGGACCGGAAACAAGCATCCTAGGACCGGTTTCGGGGTTTCACCCCTCTTCAGCCAGGATAGCTTGAATCCAGTGGCACAGTGAGCCCGGGACCCACGTCTGGGCATACCCGGCGCACTTAGGGCGAGGAAGCAAAAGACACACAATTGATGGACGGAATGCAGAACAAATCAAAACATTCAACCCCAGTCAAGAGATCTGGGTTAAATCCATCATTCTTTTGCTCACCATGCCACCCCAGTTTAGACCTGGCCATATGCAAATCAGTCTTGACCCTGTGCCTCATGGGAACAGTCCAGCCCGAACTGCTAAGCCAGGTCCTCCCTGGACCGGAAACAAGCATCCTAGGACCGGTTTCGGGGTGTCACCCCTCTTCAGCCAGGATAGCTTGAATCCAGTGGAAAGATAGGCATAAAGTTAGCCAGGATAATAGTATCTGCTGCTGTATTTGTCAGCAGAGCATATACTAGGACCTGCTTTCACTGATCTGGAACTAGTCCTGTGCTTACAGGATGATTGAAGATGTTAGTCAACGTTAGAGTGATGAGAGTGGGCCAGTGCTTAAGATATGTCATGACGTAGTCTGGATAGTAGGTTGCAGGCTTTCTATGGAATAATATAGTTCCGACATGCAAGGGACAATGTTCAGGAGGCTTTCTATGACACTCATAGATCATGTCCTTTCAGGAAGAGATCCAAAAGGAGTGTTGGATAGCTCTGGTAGTTCCTTCATCAGGCAAAGCTGGGATTCTTTCTTCTACAGGCAAACCAGATATTTTTTCTTATTTTTTCTCTTTCCTCGTTTGAGGGCTTGAACTCTAGAAGCGATTAGGCTAACATTGGCTTTTAAGAGGCTTTGCAAGAATAATTTTGGTAGATGCATATGTAGGAAGATGGCTAAGTGGTAATTCTTGACCCCTAACATCTGGTGTTTTAGGGCTGGAGGATACGTCCAACACCAGAGTGGTCCACCCACACAGCATATTTTGTTTTCTGCAATAAAATATATCCCTGATGTCTGGTGTGCTCATGCCCCTAAGGGTTGGCATATTGGGGACAGAAAGACTATTGGGGCTACTAGAGGTGGGGGAAGCCCAGGCCCATGCCCGGAGGGCTGCTCCCCCAAAATAAAAATAGTCTATTCTTAAAAAAAAAAAAATCCCGGTGCCTGTGGAATTTCTTTTTCCTGGTGGCAGATTGGTGGTGAACACCCTGATTAACCCCCCTGGGGGTCAGAAAGACTAATGGAGACTAGAGCAGGGGAGAGCACTGGCCTATGCCCAGGGGAAGGGGGCACTCGCCCACCCAAAAAAAACAGCAAACAAAATGCACTGGTGTCTAGTGGACTTTTTGGGGGGCAGATTGGGGGTGAACACCCCCCAGGGTGGGCAGAAAGACTGATGGGACCTTGGGGGGAGCAGAGTCCCATGTCCAAGTGGGATGACCCCCCCACCCAAAAATAAATAGTATAGCGTAATCAAAACCCTAGTGTCTAGTGGGCTTTCTTCCCCTTGGAGGGTAAGATTGGGGGTGAACACCACCATCCACCCTCTAGGAGTGTCAGAAAGGATAATTGGTCCCAGGACAGAAGGGGAGCACAGGCCCATGCCCAGCGGGGGCCTCTCCCTCCCTCCACAATCCACATCCCTGGTGTCTAGTGGGTGGATCCCTGCCTGCTGATCACCCTCCTGCAGCGGCCCCTAAGCATGGGTCCACTAGGGAGGGATATCATTGGAAAAGGGAGATTTTCTCCTTTTCCAAGATACCTCCTCCTTGCAAATCGGTGCTTGTGTGCTGGTGAAATCCTCCGAGCATTGATAAAGTGAAATAAGCCGATTGGCTCATTTTACTTTTACTTTAAGTGAAAATGACATCAGGCGCTGATCGTCATTTCCTCACCAAAAAAAAAAAAAAAGACTCTGGATGCTGGGGAATCTCTTCTCCACCAGCCTGACCTCAAAAATGAAAAAAAAAGGAAAAGCCTCTGGTGCAAGCACCAGAGGGTCCTTTAATGTCCTCCCCAGCGTAGGCCAGTGGCCAACTGATGAACTGGGAAGGGAGTACGGGAATAGACTGGTGGCCAACACTCACAGTTAAAACATTAAACTGCAGCTTTAATTATGATCCAATTGCTGCCTCTCCCCTTGGTTGGTATCAGCAGACATTGTGACGTCTGAATTCAATTGTAATAAGCAACTACCTAATTTCTTTATTACAGATGACTAAAGGTGTCACAAGTCTCCTGTAACAATAAAATTAAAGATGGGCAATGGCAGTCTCTCATGTACTATAAATGAATAAATCTATCAAAATCCACAGATTAATGTGGTAATCTATCACCAATGCATGGATAATTGAGGAAAAGCGGTTGCTGGTCTTAAGGATCACTGTTGGGCTCTCCATAGAGGACGAGACCCCTGCTAGCGGTGTGTGTGTGAGGGAACTCAATGAGGCAGTGCCAGGGCTACCATCACTTCAGCATGCTTTTTAAAAATGTTGTCTACTGTTTTATATAAAAGATGCATATTTATGGCTGCATGTGCTTTTGCTCAGCTAGCTGGGTGTGTGAGGGGCTTTTTACTAGTTTTGCCAGATCTGTCAGGAGGGGCCATATTGCTGGAATCCCCACTAAGGTCTGCCTAATCACTTCTGGATCCTGCACAGTGCCTCCTAGAGCTAACAGTTCCTTCTTTCGCTTTCTCCTAGTTAAATGGGTTTGGCCATCCTAGCTTTTCATATGTCCATGTAAAAAGAAGTTGCAGCACCTGGGAATACGGGTAAATGTGACTTTATTTCAGCCTCTTCTTAATATGCACCACCAGCACGGCACCTCCTCCAGCCGTCCCTCGTGTTACCCTTGCACCACATTCCAACCCCAACGTTCTACCACATCTTATGTCATCACAACACATCTCCCCCTTTAATAACCAGAAAGAAATTATCACAAAAAAATAGAATGAAGTGATAACTATACTAAAAATAAAACAAGCCCACTATTAACCCAAATGCAACCAAGAAGAAATGGAATAGTTGTTACCCACTAGCCACAACAATTTGCTTCTACTGTAAGAAAATGATAAAGATTAATGTTCTTAAAGCTATAGTAACAGACGTTCATCTATTAACAGACATAATCCTGGAAGCGATCAGGCATACGCTTAAACTTGTGCGACTGAGTGACATGCAGTTTGTACATATAATCATTTGGTACAACCCTAGACACTGTTGCCCCTATTTGTGCACGAACAAAGCTTTCTTTACTTTGGGGAATAACAGCAATCCTGTCCTTGTTCGAAACCTTTCCATCACTGGTGTGCACCACATTTGACAAGACTTTGGTAACTTGTATTGGAACAGAAAACCTGGATTCATCTTTGGGTACCCAACCTGGTTTCTTGATCCTGACCCAACAACCAATTACAATGTTCTAATTGTCAGTATCTCTAGACATGCCAGCATATCTGCTTTGTACCTTCTCTCTCATGTCAACAACATCAGACAAACGTGTGACATCAACTAGTCGCCTATTCATTCATTCTCTATTTCATTTTGACCCAGCAACACGCCTCCTCAAAAGCACAAATGAAGACATACCTCTCGACACATTGGGCATTGTTCTATATGCCCACAACATATTTTCAACCACTTGCTTCCAAGGTAACTTATTAGTCACAACCAGCTGCAATTGGTCCTTCAGGTTGCGATTGAAACGCTCAACCAACCCATTACTCCTAAGATGATATAAAGACCTCCTAGTATGTTTGATGCCATTGTTATCCAGAAAAGACTTAATTTCTTCAAAGACCAGTTGGGTGCCATTGTCTGTCACCAACTCGTTGGGACAACCTTCTCTCAAGAATACCCTCTAGAAAAACTAGATAACAGATGCAATATTAACACTGTTGACAAAACTGACTTCTAGCCATTTCGACATGCAATCAATTAATACTAGGGCAAATTTAGATCTCTCACCCAAAACACTTATCGAACCAGCAATATCAATAGCTCATTTGGACCATGGTGCAGTAGGGACACTAGCTGGACTAACTGGCGATGGCTAGGTCACTTGAGTCTTGTCACTAAAAATACTAGGACAGCAATCTCTCAGAAAACATTCGATGTCTTTATCCACTCCGGCAGCCAAAAATACTCTTGTATCCTCCTTTTCATAGGTCGAATACCTATATGCCCTTCATGAGCTAACTCCAATACTCTCTTCCTCGATGTTGCTGGCATAACAAACTGTCCCAACCTGTATAACAAACCATTATAACAAGCAAGTTCAGAAGCAACATGGAAATAAAGGATTTTGTCCTGCATTGCACCTTTTATGCTTGGCTGCCCATGTAATATCCACTTCATTACTTCTTTTAGCCTGGTATCAGCTTCCAATTCAATCTTCCATTCTGCCTCTTTCAGAGCCCCTTTCATTGCCTAAGCCACTTGGCTAACCATACACACCCTTTCCTCATTATCCACAACATGACTTTCCAAAACTTGTATAGGCATCCTAGACGAGAACTCAGTCACAAATGTTTTCTTTCCTGGAACATACTCTATTTTGTAATTGAACTCTTGTAATCGATACTGCCACTTAGTAATTCTAGGAGTGGCCTTATCAGCCCCTTTAGCACTAAATCAGGGGTTTATGGTCCATGCGAATGACAAATGATAGACTCCAAATGTATGTACGGAAATACTGCGTTCCCCACCATGTTACTGCCTCCTTCTCTATTGTTGAGTATGTGTGTTCTGCTCCCCTAATTCCCCTGTTTACAAAAGCCACCACGTCTTCTTTACCATTCCTTCTCTTTTGCATTAGAACTGTACCGAAACCAAAGTTACTTACATCTTTAATAATAATAGTTTCATCCCTTGTGTCATACAATTTCAAGGGTTTAGCTGGAATAATGTCCTGACATACTATCAAATACATCCTGGCACTCTTCATTGCATGCATACACTACCCCCTTTTTCAACACATTTCTCAAAGGATTAGTTGTTTCGGCAAAGTGTGTCACAAACTTTGAATAAAATTTAGCTAGACCCAAAAATGACCTCAACTGATCTTTGTTGGTGGGCGGTGGGGCTTCTTAGATTGCCCTCACCAGTTTAATGTTGGATCCACTTTCAGATATATGATGACTAAGATAATTCAACACCTTTCTCCTCAAACCTACTCTTATGTCTCGGTGTCATACCTCTTTTTGTAAGAATTTGTAAAACTCTGTCCAGTTGTGTATTATGTTGCTCAACACCATTCCCAAAAATCAGTACATCGTCTTAAAAATACTTCACACCTGCACACTCTTCAAACATCTCTTTCATGAGCCTCTGAAACACTGAAGAGGCTGATGCCAAGCCAAACAACATACGCTTGAAATGAAAAGCCCCTTCAGTAGTCGCAAAAGACGTGAGGTGTCTTGACTCTTGATTCAAACCACTTGATAGTACGCAGCTGATATGTCAAGTGTGGTAAATATTGAGGCACCTTCCAACGTACTCAGCATTTCATTAATGTTTGGAAGTGGTTCTCTGTGCACACAAATGTTGTGGTTCAAGTCACACAGATCAACACACAGGTGTAATGAGTTTTCCCCCCTGCATGCTAAAACTACAGGAGAAAGCCACTCGGAGCCCTCTATCAGTTCTATTACAATCAAACTACACAGCTTGCCTTACTCTTTCCAGTGATCATTCTTTAAAGATGATGGTACTCTGCGAACCTTATGTGCAACTGGTATTGCCCCGGTCTTTACTACAGTTTTTTGTTGGAAAACTCTAAGTTTTTACAAACGCTCAGCAAAGACAGGATATATTTTCACCCATTGTGTTTCAATTGCAATAGTCATACACATAAGTTTAGACCTTGAAACTACGCTCCCTGGATGGTTGGGATCAAGTACTATATCCAATTCATCTTGAGCATGCCATCCTAATAGATTTAATCCTTGCTTTGCCACAGACCACACATCATGCTTTTTGTTTATCCAATTCTAAGAGGGCATCGAATTAACCCTCAATTTCTATTCTCTTCCCCCTACAAGCATAAGGTTTGATGCTTGACTCCACAAGTTTTTGGAGCATGAACTTTTGAACACGTCAGGATCAATTATTGTGAAGAGTGATCCCGACTCAACCATTAAACTTACTTCTATGCCATTGATCAAAATATTACAATACAGGGGTTTCCTTCTAACTTGTTTTATCAATGGAACTTCCTTATCATTTTCCCCTTCATTAACATAAACCAGAAACTCATCCTGTAGCACGGAATTGTTATGCTCATTATTGCTGCCTAATGTAAGCACAATCACTGTCATCCTCACTTGTGTTTGCTATACCACACTGAAAGGATGACGCGGCAGTCAACCCAGGTAGGAAATTGTTCTCCTTTATTGAGACTGCATGTACATGACCGGTCAAAGCAGGCAGCCAAGACCAACTGACAATTCCCCCGACCATTCCAAATGCCACCATTCCACCTTAACAACCGTCGTCATAATGGCATGTGCCCCATATTTCTAAAGCAGAACCCAACACATCTTTTCCCCCACAATAATAGAAATTAAAATAAGTAATCAAAAGGTTAAATATAGACCTACATATAACAAAACTAGAGATTGACTTGGCGTACACCAAATGGAAATGAAACACAATGGGATCACGTGAAAGCATACAAACAGTAAACCCCAGAAAAGAGGAACGCATTAATATTTCACATAATCCCTAAATTGGCTTAGCATATACAAAATGGAAATAAATGGAATCATGTAAAGGCATAAAAAACAGAGAACCCAGAAAAGAGGAATGCATTAATATTTCCTGTAATCCCTAAACCAATCAGGGGGTCTCTTTTCCCTTCTTGACCCATTCAAACTGGGATCATTTTGCGTGGACGAACACATCCTTTGCACACTCCCACGCCTCTGTATGGACAATCACTCTTTGTTCCTCCATTTCCCATCACTCAGCTTGACTGTTATATCTCAGGCAGAAACAATCTGCTTGGGACTGGAAAATTTTGAATCCCCCTTAGCTATCATACCAGGCAACCTCACCTTAACCCAGTCTCCTGGTCTGAAAACAGCTTGACGGCTTCTTTTGATTGGCTCCTTGGAAACATACTTGCTTTGAGACTTCTCACAATTTTCCTTCACCAATTCACGTTTCTCATTGGACACATTTAAATCGCGTATCCAGGGTCTTACTAATTTGGTGGCAGCCATTCTACCTTTCAATAAGGGAAAAGTCGACTTCTTGGTAATGGCACTGGGCGTAGTGCGTAAAGCCCACAACTAGTCTACAAGTTCCTTCTTCCAATTCAACCCATTGGCCACCGACAATTGAATACTGTCCTTTATGACTCTATTACACCGTTCCACCAAACCATTACTGCAGGGATGATACAACGAGGTGGTAATGTGCTTAATGCCCCAATGCACCATGAACCCTTGGAACTCTTTGGCCATAAATTGTACCCCATTGTTGGGGACCAGTTCAACAGGAGCGCCTTCTCGCAAAAATAAAGACTGGAGAGATTTTTGCAGATGCAACGTGTTTGGCTGGCGCTTCTGTAGCACATGTTGTCCTCATTTTTTTCCTCTTGCTCTTCCAATAATCATTCCTCTGTCTGATTTTTTTTATTCTTCCAGTCATCTTTTGTCCTTAAAAGATTTACTTCTTTGACCGAATTTTGTTCACAAGGCAAAGACACCTCTTTAAAGTACGCTTCTGAGTATTCAATTGTTCAGTTGTTCCGGCTGACTTTAGATCTGGATCCTCAGTAGAAAGTAATTGCTCTTGTATTTTCTTGTTATTCGTTTTCTCTGTTAGTTGATCCCGGATAATCTTGTCCTTAAACTCCCTATCATTGCAGGTAATAGCCAGAGCCCTCAGGGCAGATGCAAAGTCATCAACGGATTCTCCTTATTGGTGAGAACGTTGCAAAGACGTATGTCTTTCCAACACCACATTTTGGGACTGCGAGAATCTCTTATCTAATGTTTTGGGAATAGAGGTGTACTCATCTATTACTTCAGTAATCACCATGTCACCAGATGCTTCCTCTCGATTCAATTGAATTTTTACAATGATTAAAGTTAATGTTGTTAATATAGCCCTACTGTCAGGACCCAGATTATGTTGCAAAATGGCTTTCTTCTTTTTATTAGGGAATGTATCTCCGTCTGTTGCCTCCAAATACGTTTCAAAAGCATCTTTCCAGCGCAGCCAATCCAGAGGCGGTGGACCAGGATTAGACAAGAAAGGAGGCGGTAGAGAAATGCCTTCCCTTATGGTTGAAATTGGGATGAATTGAATTGGAAATCAAGTACAGAAGAAACACTGAGCTGCAAATCCTTTGAAATTGTCTATTACGACAAAAATGAAATTTTGGCCCAACCCAAGATGTTAGCCGAAAATTCCCAGCTTATAGAAATCCTTTCCCAAACTAAAATGGCAGACAAATTTCCATGAATCCTTCAAAACTAATCCGATTGAAGATGGCAGCCGTAGCTACAAAGTACAAAATGGCGGCTTATACTGTTCTAAGTCCTCTTTCTATGCCAATCACACCACAAAGGTCAAGCACAAAGCGATGATTATGCTCAGGCCTACCACCACATGAGACGTTTCTGCAATGCTGGCTGCGATGCCTGAACAATCCCAGAGCACTGCAGACCTCCCACGACGATGACACACAGCCGGCACAGGCCAGGGATTCAGGCTCGCAGAGCACCAAAGGTGAAGGTGGAAATCTGGTGGTCAGCAGAATCCTGACCTGCTCGTCGCCAATAAAAAGAAGTTGCTGCACCGGAGAATAAGGGTAAATGTGACTTTATTTCAGTCTCTTCATAATATTAGGAAGGAAAAATCATTCGTCCCACGAGCAGATTCTACATAATTGAGACACCCACATGCTAGAGAAATTGTATTGCTGTTGTGGTTCAAGTGTGTTCTAGAATTTGGAATCAGAGTTGGGGGTTGAGACACTATTTTTACTGTTTTTGACAAGCCACTTATGTTCCTCACTGTTGCTTGGGTGTAGTAGAGCATTTATTTACTTGTGCAATTTGAGACTTGTCAGGTTTATTTTGGTGACAAGGACAGGATGCCTGGAGACGGAAGGAAAAATTGGAGATGAAATCTCTGTGTGCTGAAAACCATGCAAATGTTCCTTGCTTTCTACTCCGTTTTGCTGAGGTTCTGGGTACACTGAGGGAGCTGAAACATTGACCAACTGCTTGGGTGACTCAAGGCCTATGGGGTGTCGGGTAACCCATTTGCAGGGAAGGCATTATCAGAGAAGTTGAGGTAGGGTCCTGGCAGTAAGTTGAATGTACACTAGGCGCAAATTTAGAATTGTCAGAAACGCATCATCACGCCAGATGTGCAGCAACAACCTTAGATTGGGAGATTAAAGATGGGTAAAGACGGAACTGTGTTCTCACAAAGGTTAACAGTCAGTGGCACATGATCAGAGTACTGCACAAGGTTGCCATATACATGAGTGAAAATTGATTCCTGCTTAGACCTTGGAAACATTACACCTCAGGGGGATGTCATATGTGAATTGTACTTTACCTTACTGTGAATTGTGGCAACACAAATATTTTCTGTCATCTCTGGTATACATTTTCATATGTAACAGCGACATATAGTTGAGTGATTGTTGATTATATTTAATTGGGCGTATTAGATGATTCGGTTCATACACCACATTTGTTTCTCACAGAGCGTGTGTGGAGATTGAAAGCTTTTCTATTCCAGTCAGCAGTCCTGGGGCACACAAGGGGAACAAAATTACTTTAATAGGGTACTTTGTAGAACTTGCTCAGTTCAAGGGGAGAAGTATTATCAGCAAACTCTAAGTGCCCTTTAAAGGCATTATACAAGTGTGACATTAAGTACTATCAAGGAGTATTGGGTGCAGGTTTTAGACCTGATAGATAAATTTGGGTTTCACCTGTCAGAGATGAGTTGCAGTCCAAAAGAGTCTACATATCAATGCATATCAGCAGTACATGCCCTAGTTTTTGTAGATGCCCTGGAAGACAAAAAGGACTTTGAATATGCCAATATTGTCAAAAGTGGTGTGTTCAACCAGGCATATTATGAAAAGTGTCCCTTTGAGAGGAGAAAGGATGAGCTAATTCATTGATTTAGTGTATGATTGCCATAAAGGTAGAGCCATGCTAGACGTTTTGACTTTTATCCTAACTCCAGGTGAGATTTCTGAAACCCTATATTTCATGAAGAAGATGCACAACAGCTGGAGCAAGTCCCATCCCTAAAACAATGGTTTATCTAGTCTAGAGGGCAAATTGATTGCTTAATGAATGTATGCATTCTGGTTTTGCTAGCAATATTGAACTTCTGAACTCTTTCCAAACACTTTTATGAGCTTATCACAATACACTTTGTTAGTTGTTTGGTACTAACCAGTGAAAACACCCATTGATTTATTTTGTTTTGAGCCACTGGTTTTGGATCTCTGGTATTTGGACCTCTGCTTTGAAGTTGGACCCACTAATGGATTCTCACCCACTGTAATGCTCTATGGAAAATGGTTTTGAACTGTAAACTCCAGTGCCCACCTTTTTAAAATTAGTTTAGCTGCTGTGCAGTTTGGACGATACATTCTGTACAGGCTGCCCTTGAACTTGTGCACATATGTGTGAACAAGTGTAGGCTGAGTGAGCAGAACTATTGTCTGACTGATCCTAGCTTCCGTGCACAGGGTTGTAGTGTAAAATTAATAGTTCTCAATTGAAGACTAAAAGGGATGGCACCATCTCCTTTTGGCAATAGTATAACAGGTTTGATGTTATCCTTGTTCATCTTTTTGTGTAAATTGTGTTTTATTGTATCTTGAGACTGGTTTTAAGAAAGGTCAGAGTCGCTGCCTGAATCCCAATATATAGTTTGTTTTGGAATATCTGGATATCTTAACATACTTCATAATTTTGCATATTTATCTGAGCCAGCCTTAATGAGATTCGTGCTTTGAGCTGCCGGGCTTGGTGGATTATTTACTCTCTTGCACAAGCTAGCAGATCAAGGACTCCTGAACGTAATAGGTCCATTCACAGGAAACTAGCTTCGAATGCTGGAGGAAGAGGGTGGGATTGGAACCTCCATAGCTGCTAGAAGCAACTCCCTGTAAATTAGCTAAAAAGATGTTCCCACATAGGACAAAGTGAGGATAGGCAGTCCTCTAGCTCCATTTGTCACAGGAGGCTTCTTTGAAGTTTTGGAGAAAAGATGAGGTCTGGTTGGGCAGAGCTTGACTCAGAACTGAGCGTGCTACCTTCTCTAATCCTTCCCTGAGCGCATTGAAATGGCCGTTAAATATGAGATATAACTTTACTGACTGAATGGGGATTGGACCTGGCCTCTCACATCAGGGTTTCTAGAAATGCTCATTTTAAGCTGTTACAAAGCAAATATTTGCATGAAACGTACATCACACCAAGTCGCACAAGAACAAAGTGCCCATGGTGACAACGTCTTGCCCAAGGTTTGCGGTAACAAAAGCAGACATGTGCATAATGGTATGGAATTGTTCTAAAATAGCAGAGTTTTTGAGGAAGCTTATGAATGTATTGACTACAGCTTTGGGCATATCAGACTTGTTTAACCCGAGGTGTGCTTACTATAAACTCTACTTTGACTCAAGAAAAGTAAACAGTTATGTCGGTTTTTAGACTTCACGTTGTCTCTGGCCAAACTATTAATAGCTGTGCAGTGGAAAACTCCTAGGACATCCAGAAATAGTGGGTTGCAGACTTATAAAAACGACAGAGACAGAAGGTATAATATGAAGAGCTGACAAAAGATAAACATTAGGGGTGGTTGTAACTCGCGTAATTCACTGTAGCGTAATTACCCTAAAGTTCCACAAGATTATGCTTCAATTATGAGAGGAGTAATTCTGCTTTTAGTACTATCTCTTAGTGCAAAAATGCCCCCTTGTGTCCAAAATAGCTGTGATGATGTATTTTATGTTAAGAAACAGCGCTAAATGCAGCAGAACACAAATAGGGAGCGTGAGCAGGCGCTCGCTAAATGTGCTCTTGGGGTATGATTTTCCCCCAACCTACTACCAACATTTAGCGCTATTTTCTTAGCATAAAATGCACCCTTGCTTCCAAAATGGACGCAAGGCTGCATTTTGCAGTAAGAAACAGAGCTAAATGCAGCAGAACACAAATAGCAAGTACTAGTGTCCGCGGGTGTTCGCTAAATGTGCTCTTGCGATAGTCTTTTTCCCCCCAAATTACTCTTAATTATGCGAAGAAGAGTAATCATGCAATTATCCGTAATTCCACGTCAAAGAATAACAAGGAATTGCCAAAATTACTCTAATTACTCCGGCATTATTGAAATTCCCCCCAGGCCTAATAAACATCCTTTAACAGCTGTCTCGCAAAATCGGGATGAACTACTAAAATAATTTATAAATTAATGCATTGTTGATATGCCACCATAAACGGAGGCGGTAAAAGATGAAAGAAATAATGGTCAACATTAATGAATACAAATAATACATAGTTCACCTCTGAAAATTCACTTAGATAGATGAGTTTTTGGTCCTTGGTGTAAATATGCTGGCGGGATGAGAGTTGTCCATGAGCCACCACACAAAAGATCGCTGACATATATATACCAAGGGGATACACCTCGCAGCAAGATTAAAAGATTTACACAACATGAATATAACTGTATCCTAGTCTCTAGACTTCTGTTTTGGGAATATGTTATATGTAGTGTTTTTGTAGAGCTCATTTAAATACAAAGATATTTTGTTTATAAAATTTTGAATGTTACAGATAAGAATGCATTTATCTAAGATTGCATAAATATTGTGTCACTGTTATTCAGATATTGAAGTTGCAATCATGCAGTTACAGCAAGAAATAAGATATTTAATTATTTTATGAATTGTAAAATTTAATAAAAGATGTTTAAGAAATATTTCCTCTGTTGCAGCACAGGCGTATCGCTGGCAGTAGGCTGCTGCATTCTTGTGACGGAGAGTGGTAAAGAGATGATGTGGAAACACCTGATTTGGTGGTTGCCTCACCAACAATAGGAAAGTGCACCTCCCTCTTAAGTCACAGCAGAGGCTTAGAAAGATGAGAAGGAGCCTGAATGGATGGATGGGGTGAATCATGGCCTGATGCACCCCTGGCAGGAACCTCGAGACTCATGGTTTGTACCCTGGACTCTCTCCGGGACTGGCTAAAAGACATCCCTAACTCGCTCTCAGGCAAATAGAGAATGGACTTCCAGGAGACCCTGAAAAAGAGGGCAGCAAGACTTGTGAACAATAGTGCTGTTGTCTGTGTCCCAGGAGTGGGTATTACAGACTCTTTATTGGACACACAGTCATTCTACAAATGCAAGAAAGCCTGGGTGGCTTGGGAGTGCAAGCAAGGAGAGTAATCTGCTATGGAGGACCTTAAAGGCTACTGTCAAAAAGACACCAGTCAGGAGAACATCAGGGCTGGTCAGGAGTGCAAGATAGGCCTTCTCCTCCAGCTGCTGCTACGAAGGAGAGAGCAGCATTGCTAGAGGCTTTGGACGACAATAGGAAATGCTTCCATAATAATCTATCCAACAATAGGCCATCGGAGACTTTCCCCTGTGGTCTGATGTTTGCCACCAGTAGCACACTGGTGGAAACACAGCGAAAATGTAGGCCAAGATATCTTGAAAATATCATGCTGCCGGTATGCAGCACTTTGTGTTGTGCCATGGGTGCTCAGGTGTCTGAGACACCCACAGCCATGAGAAAATCCCTAGCAAGTTCAGTGGTTGCCTCCCTGGGACCATGAGCATGTGCCGTCTAAACTTTATTCTTCTTAGAGGTCAGGGACACTGTGAAATCATCCCTGCCCCATACCGGTATTATCCCCCAAACCATGCAGTGGTGTGGGAAACCTGCCCCTGCAATGCCAGAAGCACTGCTACCAGCCACCTTGATACCCGTGCTGAGGATCCAAGCAGTGCATTGGAGAGCAAGCAGACTGGAGACCACAGTGTACTCCACCTGGTTGAATACAGGCTATGCGGTCTTAGAGGGAAGCTATTAAAACCACATGGCCCGGGGACTGCTGTACACTCCCTAAGGAATAAATGTGAGGATACCACACGCGGTGGCAGGGACACCTCCCTTGAAATAATGTTTATTTGCTGTGTGCTTGCATTAAAGAATAAAAGAGGAAATCTCCTTGGCCACCGCATATATAGCTGCGCACCCCATAAGCTCCTGACATGGCAAATATTTGCATATTGTTCGAGCAGGTGCCTAGGATGGAACAGCGAATGTGCAAAGAGATCTATGTTGTTGGAGGGGACGCAGCTCATGAGCAGCTGTATGCCTCCAAAAGGCCCTGTAGTCGGGAGAAATTTAGCTGTAAAGTCTCCCTGGAAGGAGGAAGTGTGTACCCAGGAGGAGCAAGGCACTCACTCGAACAATTCCCAGGGTGTAGCTTGTAGAGTGGTTTCTAGGCTTCCTGGTGTAAACGAATATTCATGTCAAAGGGTCCAGACCTTATATTTTATCAGTGTAAAGCAATATTAAAGTCAATAGGTTTTGGTTATTTATGATGAAAAGCCAATGTCTTCTTTGTCATAATAAAAGCTAACAGGCTTCTGATTTAGGGGTAGGGTTTATCTGGTGTTCAAATTCTCACAATGATTTACTCCCTAATTGTTCTACAAGGCTCTTGAGGAAGGGTTCCAAAGTGCCAATTCCACCTGGAATCTCTAAATATTTCTAATTTTGTGCGTAGTATTTAGTTTTGTGCATGCAATAAACTATTTTTCATTTTTAAAAGAATCAAAACACTGACTGGACACGAGTTACTGGGTGTCATTTGTTGCATTACTGAGTCAAAATTGAACTTCCTGGATCCTACCCTGAGAGCCAAAGGAGTTTTTGGTCCTCAGTCGAAGGGTCCGCATAACTGCTGTAACTTCCCATTGTCGTGTTACCTCCTGAACCGGATTTCTCATACACCCTACTCTCAAATGGTCCTTCTCAGTTTGATGTTTTGAGAGGATGTAGTGCAATTACACTTGTCAGTCCTAATGGTTGCCTAATAGAGTTGGTACAATTTGTTTCATTGAGGGTAAGAAGGAAGATGTACTTAGCAGTGTTGAACTTAAGTAGGAGAGAAGTAAATGTGTGCATGATAGACTGAACAGTATTAGGAAAGTTGCTGTAGATGTCGGGGATGTGCCTATGGTAAATTTGTCGGAATCTGTTAAGAAAAGGTTGTTGAAGGTTGAACCAGTGGAGGCTGTAAATGAGTTTTAATGTAATGGATCTGGGCAATGGTGAAACATGAAAGGATTGGCTAAAATACGTAGAGCATCAAAAACTGGCTAACAGAAAGCGAATTCAGAATTTGTCTTCAATAAGAATCAAGCAGAACAATGTTTGAATGCTGATCATCCCAGCGGGGTGATTTTGTTTGAAGGAGAGCTTGTCTCGCATGAACGGCCGAGTATAGAACGATTGCTTAATTGATCCTTTGTGTCTCATGTTATTGTGGTTTTGTGTTTTGGTCTAGCCTGGAAAGGGGTGGTGTGTGATGTTTTCTGTCTTCCCTATAAAACGTGTGTATGTCATTATTCTTCAGAACTATATTGCTATTAAAGCTCGTGTGTTCTGGAATGTGGATTGACAGTTGGGAGATGAGGCACTGCTTTAAGGTCTTGACTGTAGGCAGGCTTGGGTAGGACTATTGTTATCAATGCTAAACAAACACAGAGAATGGGCTTTGGCTCAGCACTTTGCTCATGATTGGATGGCTTTGTTGTCCATCTTGGTTGTCTAATCCTGATTCATTATCATCTTTCCTTCCTATTCTTGTGGTTGTCCCACCCAGGAGCTTTTCGGTCACACAGTATTCGGACTGGCTGAGTTATATCCTTCCACTGCATGCTCAAGTGGTCTCAGTTTTATTTTGGTTCAAGCACTCCATGGGAGCCAATGTGTTCCCTTGGGACGATCTGTCTTTTGCTCTCCCTCATACACTCTGTTCACTTCCCCCCCACACCCTGATACTCCCTTCCTCGTCCTGTTGCCCATTCTTCTACCCATGTTTTTACATTTCTGCATTTGTTTGTTTCACATTTAATGAGGTGCAGCAGCTGCAATGTTAGATGTGTACATTAAAAATGGCTTCCTGCATCATGATGCATGCCCATGCATAACAATTCATGACTCATGCATGTTGCCTCAGGGTCATCTTGGAATGGCCATCCGTTCCAAAATTGCCAGCCACCTGTGTGCATGCCATCGAGGAAGGAAAAAAAAACAATTGTAAAGCCAGTGGATCTGCATTTTAGTACTGCATCTATTGGCTGTGCCAGTGCTTGGTTTTTCTTTTTTGTCTAGTCTCCGCTTACACTGCTCGCCATTCCTGTGCACTCGAATACAGGAGCTTTGTTTGGTACCCTTGTCTCCGTGTCTGCCTTTAAACTAGTGCCATCTTCGGCAACATTGATGATGCATTTGTTAAACAATTCTACACTTGTCATGTTGGTCTGCTAGAGTGTGATTTACAAAACTATATGCTACCTTTATTTTTTATTAAAATAGAAATTTGATTATTTTTTGCAGAACTTTTAGAGGAATTTTATCCACTGGTTGAAAGACTCGGGTTCGACGAAAACTTTATCGACATTACCGAAATGGTGGATAAGAGACAAGAAAAACAGCCCACTGATGACTATTCCAAAATTGTTGTGTCCGGTCACATATATAACAGTCAAAGTGAGTCCTTCATTCTAATATACCCACAGACATGGCATGAAACTTTCTTTACAATAGTGTGTTTAAAAGTGTTTTAACACTTAGTACAAATATTTTAACTGAAAATTAATAGTGTTTCACAAAAAGCATGTAATGTGCATTAGGTTTTGGTAGAAAAGTCTAAGGGGCTTGCTCACAGAAGCATTTATGAGTACGACAGGTAGTGCCATATTCTACGCATTTACTTACTCTTGCTTGCCACTGTGAATCGGCCCCATCCAAACCCTGTTACTAAACGTAGAACTTTGGCTTTGGCACAGTCCTTTCTATTTGTACTAATTGTATGAATATTCCCTGCGAATTCCCATTTTAAATGTTTTGTAGTCGGTTCACAAAAGCAAGTATGAGTACTTAACAGTATTACATGAGTACTTCTTTACTTACTTCAAAATAGCTTTGTGCATAAGCCCACCTCTAAATAGCTATTAATTGCTTAGTTTGTATGGGACAAATATTATGTTTGTTTTTAAATAATACAATTTTGGAAAACTTGGTTAATGAAAACAACTTTACCGATGGGTAGCACGTTAATATTTCCCTCATCTCATGAGAGGACAAAGGCTTATTCCATTTGGCTGCACCCAGAAGGCACTTGGAGTTGAAATACTGGATACAACCCCTGCCAGCATTACACACGAGTGCTTGCTGTTGCTTTTCTGTTGATGTTTGATGCTAATATAGCCTAATAGCCTGCTGCCGAGGCCTAGAATGGTTGTTAAAAGGCCTGAACCCGAGATATAGGCCTGAACCGCAGGCGAGGCTTATAAAGAAGGAGAGGGCTTTTGACGCATCCGCTATAGTCCGCGGTAGAAGGGCTATAAAACTATTGGAACATTCCACCCACTGAAGATAGGATGTTCTAAATTAAAATGGGAACAAACAGGCCCCACAACACCCCTTGTTTCACTTTGTATTTTAAATAACTTCTCTCCGCCTTTTAAACTTAATCTTGCCCAAACAGCAAATATAATTTAAAAAACACAACCTATCATACCAAAGTACTCATTTTAAATCCACATAAACGCTAAATCTAAGGAAACTTTCCAAACACTCTAAGCGTTCAATTTCTTTTTAAAACTACCAAACTTTGAGCTCCAGAACCTTATTTCAGATGTTTTGCTCGCTCACTGAACACATCCATCAATTAAACATAACTTGTTCCTAGATTACATTCTTACACATACTCAACTAGAAAAATTGTAGGATGTATTTATCTGTGTATGAGCAACAACAAAAGAAGGAAAATGGCCGCAGGTTCTTTGGATATATGCATGTTCTAAAGGATTCTAGAATGTTTTAATGTTCTGTTCTACTACAGGTGTTTGTTGCTGCTGTGAGTGGGAGCAATAAATGAGTTATGCATAATATTGGCCTCTGTGCTTTGACATAAAATCCCTGTTTCTCGGACTATAGCTGAAAAGGCCATTTGATGTAAATGTGCATGTCATCTGTATATAATGGCATATCGTAAATATTTTGGAATTTAGGAATTCGTACTTGAGCAACTCTGTTGAGAGAGAGAACTCAGGCCTCATTATAGACTAGATAGGACAAAGTCTTGCTCCCTTTCTCTCTCTTGCCTAAGAAGACACACCTTAGATTTAGAAACGGCTTCCAAATAATTTGCGTTCACTGCATTTCAACCTTCCTGCTCTTCCTCTTTGATAAGCAACAGTGAAATTTAAGAATCTGCTTTCTACTTGAAATTGGAATATAAAGCTATGTAGATGGCCTTGTACCTAAGCCAATAAGAATAACCCTTGGCAAAGTCAATGCTTTGGCTTTTTGTTAATGTAAGTGCTTGGTAAACGATTGGTGCGTTTGTGTTTGCTTGAGTTTGTTTTTGCGTTGGATTGTAATACTGGCGAGTTGGTCGGAGAATGTGGGAGGTGCTTGTGACCCCAGGATATGACAACAGCATGAGTTACAGCTTTGGCAGCAGGAGTGTATTGCAGCAGGGCTTTCAGTATATGATAGAATCATCACAATTGAAAGGAAAAGGAGTGAGGGTGACAGTAAGTATGTTGATAGGGACGGGCACCACAATCCTGGTTATCCCCTTTGCCTGTATGTATGTGCTGGTGTTTGGTATATTAAGAGTGAATGATGCTACAGAATGTTGGTGGGTGGTCTGGAGGGGAGGTCAGGGAAAGTTGCAGGAAGGATGGAGCCCTGACAGAACCTACTGTGGGCTGCTGTTGTAACCTGTGGGCCTAGCATGTAATAAAGAACTCGCCTCTCACTTGAATGGCTCCAGACTCTTGTACGAAGACTCTGCCCTTGAACAGTAACACCTTCTCAGTGGATTAAGCTCCTGTCTGTGTGTAGCTGATGCTTGAGCTGTACATGACCTGTGAGCAATCGAAGCTTGTTCTACAGCTGCTGTCATCTCCTGCGGGAGGAGGGGAGGGGGACCTTGAACTGTGGGCTGCCTTCTGTGAGAGAAGGAACTATGCTTTGTTGTCATGCTGCATATTCTTATACTGCTGCTGCCCCATTTCACCCTGTTTTGTGAGAGAGCAGTTTTCACTATAACGCCTGAAGCTTTGCACCATTTCTACAGTGCCATACTATTAATTAAATATACTATGCCTATAAGGATAATATGATACCAATGCTTCTGCTCAAGCTGTATATGTTTTGTAAGGAGGGGGCTTACACTGCAGCTGCTGAGCTGTATCTTTTCTGTGAGGAGGGAAGTTTGCACTACTACTATTATAGTGTAATTGTTTTAATCGGAAGGGCAGGTTGCGCTGCTAGTGTCAGATTTTTCCAGTTCTATAAGGTATAGACGTGCAGTGATAATGCACGTGTCATACCTCTTGGGAGGGAGTGAGAGAAGCTTGCATCGTTGCTTCCCATGCTGTTTCTGGTTTAAGTGACAGGAACTTTGACCATTGTTTGTTTTTTGTTGTGGGTGCTTGCACTGCTATGCAGTATCCATTGTTGTGTTACTGAAGTGTGATGTAAGCATTTTCAGTGTAAACAAAAACATGGAACAATTTCCATTGCCAATGCTTGTTTTAATACAAGAGGCAAAGAAAAAAAGAAACTCCCAAAATATGGGAACAGAGCTTTCTTTTGGCTTTGGATATGAAATAAGTAGACACAGTTTTCCAAATGGACTACACTGCTTTGTAAACATTTAAAATATACCTCCTTAATGGCTCCATGTCACGTGTGACATATTCAGCTACTCCTGGTTCTTTAACTAGCATCACTTTACTGAAGGACTTTTGAGACCATAATGGCAGTGTTGAAAGCAAAACTACAAGCCAAAGGGTGCAACACGCTGCTGGCACAAAAACCAGGGCCAGCTAAATGTGTTACACATGTCATCAGTATAAAAAGCAAAACAAAAAATGCAGCTGATTTTCTGCCTATTTAGGTAGCTTTAGTTACCTGGCAAGAGATCATGTCAACAGACAACATACACATGCACAGTATACACATACATACAGATAGAGAAATGGGCTTTTGGACTTCCCCTTTCAGCCATTGGCTACTGTGAGTCAGCTGGTGTTCGACATTGGCATTAGTGGTTGTCCTTCAGCCTTCTTATTGGCACATGGCATTTCACGGTTGTGATGTGATCTAGTTAAAAAGTAGTTCACTCCCCCATTGGCTTTACTTTATTTTTCAGACTTTTAAAAAAAATATTTCTGGGGCCTCTGCCCTTTCTATGCCATTTGCCTAACTATCCCTTAACTTGCCTGTTCATTGTTTGCTCCTTGGGGTTCTGCTTCCCCACGTTTCCTTTTATTCTAGTCCAATTTTTTTCCCAATTTTATCATTTTCTTTTTTTTTCTTTCTGAGGGCCAAGCAGTTGTTGATTATTATCAGGCTGCTCGTTTTATTTTTTGTGTTGTCGGTCACATTTTTGGGTGTTTTTATTTTACCGTCCCACATAATCCCTCCAGCTTTAAGCACTCCCCGATTGATATCCCTGCCTCCAGCAATGCCTTGTCTTACTCTTCCAACCATCTTCACTCCCTCCCTTGCCTGTAGGTCCGTTCCAATTGATCCATATTAGCAGTCCTTTTGTCCTTGGAAACAGACAAGTAGCATAGTGGCAGAGAACAGGGTTGGAAGGGTTTGATCCCGAGTTTCTCCTCTTGTTTTTGGTGTCCTCCCTTTCCTTTTTAATTTCTTTCACATCTCAACGCTACAATATTTATTTGTGGCAGTGGCTCTAAATGACATCATTAACTTTCCAATAGCCAATACCAGTTCACGGTTGAATGTTTTTTTATAACCGAATTCCATTGGGGCTTAGTTTCCAATAGATGCCCCAGTGGATGTGGTCTAACCACCAGAGTTGCTGACTTTGGAACTGGGGGGTTTGAGACCTCTGGGTATGCTGTTATGTGATCATGAATAACAAGCATTTGCAATGCAAAAGGTCTCGCATATGTGAGAGTTAGAGCTATTGGTGCTGTAAATGTATATGTTTTTATTTATGCGTACTCGTTCCCTTCCCTTGGTGTACTCCTCTGCACTAGGAGAATAAATACGTGAAGTACACTTTGAAAGCACAAGATAATAAAAAAAAAAAGCTTCACGGGCTTTCGGGTTCCTTCAACAGGACAGTGTAGGGGGGGTTTGATTTAGAAACAGAGGAAAGCGAGAGGAGCAGGGCAGTGGGTTTTAAAAGAAAGGCAAGCTGGTGGGTTTTAAAAATAACAGATGGGGTGGGGGTGAAGAAGAGGGCATGAAAATTATTTTGTTTAAAAAGAGTTCCTGCAGGAGTCTGCAGTGGAAAGACACTAGCCACTGGTGACAGTACTTGGCCCAGGCCAGGCTCCACTGCAGGACAAAGACTCAAAGACCACGAGGAAGACAGACGAGAGTAAGAGGCGGTGACCAATAGGAATCAAGGAAAGGAGAGTGACATGGGAACAAGCCAATGGTAAGTAAAGGTAAGTAACGGGCGGGCGCTAAGCCCCCTAAGAATTTTTTTTTAAATGCAAGAGATTTTGGAAGCACAGCGCATGCGCTGTGCTGGCAAAACCTAAAAACAAAGCATCCAGCCTTTTCCATCTATGCACTCAGGATCTGGAATAGTGGCCCCTTATCCCTACTGCCTGCCCCTGCACTGCTGCAGATTTGGAAAGAGTTGGAAACACACCTCTTTAAAGAACACTACATCACAATGCAGTGACAATCCAGCAACCTTCTACCTCTCCTATCACTTATTAACCGTATGCTTGCCTTTGAATCTTTACAGTGGCTAGGTTTGTGCTATACAAGTATACAACATAAATGTTTGTTTACTGTGAAAAATAGTGATGGCAATATTAAAATCTGAGTAATGTTTAACTAAGTTTCATAATACCTGTTAAAAGAACTGATATACACTGAAGATCAGAGTCCCAAGGTCATTGCAAATTATTTCAAACCATGCTTCGTAGACTACAGCTTAATAATTTTGAGCCCATCGTTTTCAAAGGCTTACAAAATTTAAAAATGCAAAACTATCCTGCAATGCCTTTTGCTCAATGAAATAAAGCAAAGCCTATGTAGATGCAATACTGAGTCCAAGTGAAAGTGTGAAGCAGGAAGTGAAATCAACGTCAGAAAACCAAGGGGGTCTAATGATCCCATTTGGTCAATAACGCATAAGGGGTTTTCTTAGTATTGGCGAGAATTACTATCAAAGGTACAGGCATCGAACTGCATTGCAACTGTAACTATGTTTGTCCTATCTGTTTTGCATGCCAAGTCCGTGTAGACGTATACCCATGTAGTGCTTCAGATGTTAAGGTAAGAGTGGATGGAAATGGGTAATATTCACTACAATATTGGAGGAAGAGTTGGAAAAATAAGAAGGGGGAGGGTGATAGAAATTCACAAACTCATATACGTAGTTTTTTTTTCTCATAAACTACATGTAATTTTCACCAAAACAATGATAATCCAAGTATTGTGGGCCGGTGGGGTTTCTTCTTGAAAATCAAGATTTTTGAGATAGTTGCTGCCTACAAGTGTAATTTGCTGGGAGTCAGTCATGAGAATGATCTAAGACAAATATATACATGATACGAAATGCTCACGAGTAACCAGCGCAAGATTGTTTCAAAGCTGATCTCTATAAAAGCTATACAGGGATCCATTGAGTACAAAAATACACTCAAGTTTCTGTCATGAAACAGTTCAGAGTCACTATCACAAAATAGCTAGCTTCAGTACGAACTTGAATACAAAATGCTTGTTAATTGCTGGCAACTAAACAAAACTCTTGAAAGACAACTACACAAAGGTTTAGTGTATAAAGACTCATGAGATACGGAAAGATCAATAATCAGTAACTATGCAAGCAATACTTCCATTAGAAAAACTTCACAGAGCTGTACTGTTCTTGGTATGGAAGTGCATTTTTAGACACACGCAGCACCATGTTACCTGAGAAGGCTGAACCATGATGTTTATTGTGCTAGCGTGATCATACATATAGTAGGAAGGACCCCACCTCCCCGACCTGTCCCCAGTCTCGGCTGAGATGCACCTTATTGGGGTTGTGCCCTAAAGCTTGCACCTAGACATGCTTTGGTGTTTGGTTCGGTCATGAGGGGTACAACGAGGCGGCAATCAGCCCATCTAGAGCTTGGAAGAGGATCGAGCACCAACTGGGCACGTGCAAGGAGTGTGCCTGAAACCACATGTGCAGTGCACGGCATTGCCGAGGGTGTGAAGCCAATCTTGAACGGCTCCCACACAGGGAGTGTTCCTGGCTGGAGGCTTTGCTGCTGACACTTACCACAGCTTTTGTGCACTCCTGTTTCATGTAATCCTGGACACTGGTGTCACGTGCTTTTTCCCAGGGGTGAAAAGCAACATCTCTGAGGCTCGCACCAGCCTACTTCTGTTACTGTAGCTTCTGATGCCGAATCTACAGCAACACTGAAAGGACACTGCAGTTACAAAATGAAAGTAGAAACTCACAAAATGGAAAGAACACAGACATTTTGATGTATTTAACATAAAACGGATGGAGCGTACTGACAGGCATGTTCCAGCACCACATAGAAAAATGATGTTTCTGCTTTGGTGATAAGTGGTCTCTAAATCCTCTGGGGTATTGAAGTTGTGTTTTTGTGTTCTTGTGCGTTTGTAATATTTGTCCTGTACGTCACTATGGAACCATGGCCTGTACAATATTAGGAGTCAGCCAATATTGCAGAGCCCCCGTTTTCCACAGAACACTGCTGTGTCCTTGTGCTACCCAAGAGGCCATATAACCCAGCAGTGAGTGCAGCTGCAGACATGTTGCTAGAAGCAGCGACGGGAGGTGGTGGTGGGGGAGGGCAACACATGGAGAGATGGGGTAGCGACGAGCAGGGCACACAAGACACTAGCAGCTGCAGGCATGTTGATAGGAGCAGCGATCCATCCCAGTAAAACACACACGCACATCTTATTTTAATAGAAAGGAGTGCCAGGAACACAGCGCCTAATGTAAATAATGATTAAAGAACATCGCACAAACCGCATGTTTTTGAAGTGTGTGCCACTAATTACAATGAACCGCGGCCACACTCACAAACAGATATAATTTAAAAAAATACAATGGAGTGTGCAAAGCAATTACTGAAACCGACGGGAGAAAACAAGCGATGGGGCGGAAGGGGCAGACAGATCAAATGCAACCGGCAATGGAATACATAGTGCCTGCATCAGTGGTGGGGCACTAATCAAGCAAATTAGTCTGTACTTGAGCGGTGCTCTTCAGCTATAAACAGAAATGACGTTTCGGGTGCCCAAACCAATTAGGAAGCAGGGAAGAGGAGCGATGCTGGAGCCAACCTATGATAAGTAGCAGGAGGGATCACAGTCCTTTTAGTAATTACAACAGGTCTTGCACACAGCGCATGCGCGCTGATGCTCGACTTAAAAAGGAGGCTCGGTGTCAAAGTATTTGCCTAGCAACACACAATTTGGTCATTCGTCCACTAGATGGTTTTTGCTCTCTCCTGCATCAAATGTTATTGCTTTGTCCTTTATTCTTAGAAGATGAGATTCGATCGTGACCCAGTGAGGTCGAAACGCGTTGGTGGAGTAGTGGTGTTCGCCATTAAAATTGCAGAAACACTACGGCAAGTGTTGGGCTCTATGGTTCAGCCCATCTGCAGCACCCGCAGTAGAGCGCGCCAGGCTTGAACCAAATTGGAGTGAAATATATATATAGTTAGTTGAGCTAACTATAACTCGCGCCCCCGCAATGCACTGCTGATGACGTCACATATTACATCACTCATGACATGGTCAGTGACATCACTGATGACATCTCAAATGACATCACTGTTGACATCATCCAGTGACTGTGTGTTCTGAAAAATATAAGTATGTTTTATATATATATATATATATATATATATACGCCAAGGTGTATTGAAGAATGAGTGGGTGTATGAGTGACTGAATGGCTGATTTAGTAGGTGCGTGACTGATTGTATAAGCAAGTGATTAAACGTGTCTTACTGAATGCATGGGTGAGTGACTAATCTGTGTGAATGTCTGTATCAGTCTGTTGGTGTGTAAGTGGCTGCATGGCTTGGTGAGTAGCTACATGAGTGTCTATACAGGTTAATGATTTATGGTGTGTGTATAACTGTATAATGAGTTAATGGCAGTGTGATTGATTCTTTCGGTGACTAACTAGGTGTGTGAGTAACTATGGGTGAGTGGCGGTGTGTGAGTATCTGTGTAAGTTTATGACTGCATATATCGGTGGCTATATTGATGAGTGACTGCGTGTATGAGTGATTTTATGGGTGAGTGGATGTATGTGTAGACCTATGAATCAGTGAGTGGGCCTGTACTAACTGGAATTGGTGTGTCTATGGTTTCGAGAATGGTAGTTTGTATTTTAGAGTAGGTGTATGAAAGGTTATTTTAGGGTGTGAGGAGGTGCATCAGATATTAAGTGGATGATGTCATCAGTGATGTCATTTGAGATGTCATCAGTGATGTCACTGACCATGTCATGAGTGATGTAATATGTGACGTCATCAGCAGTGCATTGAGGGGGCGCGAGTTATAGTTAGCTCCACTAACTATAACGGCAGAATTTCTCAGGTTTTGTATGAGCAAAATGTCCAACTAACTATAACGTCCCTGAAACCTGTGGTTTTTTCAGTGAATTTCCAAGGTTTTTTAAATGCTAATTTCTAACTATAACGTAGTAGGCTCGTTAGCAGAGTGGTGCAGAAAGGGGCCTGGGCCTCCGACCAGCGCTCAGCAATTCCGCTGTGTAGGACTTGCAGGAGGTACCAGGAGGGCTACTTGGCCCCCAAAGTCCCTCAGGAGTAAAGTGGACTTCATCCCCCAACCAGTACTGTGCCAGGAGGCGCGTTTGCATAGTGGTGGAGAAAGGTGAGCGTGGCCTCCGAAGACCTCTTAGCAATCCCACTGTGTGGGACTTACTGAAGGTAACAGGAGGGGTAGTTGGCCCCCAAAGACAACCTTGTGGGCCAACTACCCCTCCTATTACCTCCAGTAAGTCCCACACAGCACAATTGGTAAGTTCTCATAGCAGGCCACGCCCCCTTTGCCCACCACTCTGCAAAGGCGCTCCCTGTAGCGCTGTTGGATGGGGATTAAAGTCCCCTTCACTGCTGGAAGTCCCTAGGGGCCAACTAGCCTGTCTGATACCTCCAGTATGCCCCAGATAGTGGGTTTGCTGAGAGGTGAAAACAGGACACGCCCCCTTTCTCCACCACTCTGCAAACGTGCCTCCTGGCGCGCTCTTGGTTGGGGGATGAAGTCCCCTTTCCTACTGAGGGTCCCTGGGGGCCAACTAGCCCACCTGTTATCTCTAGTAAGCCCCACATAGCTGGATTGCTGAGAGTGGTCCGAGGCCACGCCCCCTTTTTACACCACTCTGTAAACGCCCCTCCTGGCGCACTGCTGCTTGGGGAATGAAGTCCACTTTAGCCCTGAGGTCCTCAGGACACGAGGACCTCATCACCCCACCAGCAGTGCGCCAAGAGGCGTGTTTGCAGAGTGGTGTAAAAAGGGGCGTGACCTCGGACCACCTCTCAGCAATCCCACTGTGTGGGGCTTACTGGAGGTACCTGGTGGGCTAGTTGGCCCCTAAGGACTCTTAGGAATCAAGGGGACCTAATACCCCAACCCAAAACACGCCAGGAAGCGCGTTTGCAGAGTGGTGCAGGGAGGGGGCGGGGCCTCCGGCGAGTTGCCGGTTTCTCTTTTATTTATTGTTAAAAGGGGGGCTGTGTGACCCCCCTTCTCTTAATATTTTTGGGCCCTGGGGCCCCATCCCCCAGGGCCTGAGACCTTTTTTTTTATTTGTGAAGAGACTGGAAGGAGGCCGTGCGGCCCCCCTCCCGAGGCCGATTTCGGCCCCGGGGACCCCATCTCCCAGGGCATCGCCACCTATTCTATATAAAAAAAACTTCCTTCTCAAGGAGGGGGGCCGCATGTCCCCCCTCCAGAGGCCTTTTTCAGCCCCGGGGACCCCATCCCCCGGGGCTTTGCCCCTTCTTTTTTTATTTTTTTTTAATTATCTTTACAGGAGAGTGGCCGCTTGCCCCCCCTTCCTTGGGCCACTTTTGGCCCCAGGGACCCCATCCCCCGGAGCCTGGCCTCTTTTGGGCAAAGGGAGCTGCTGACAAAGGGATTTGCCCATAAGCAATTCTGCTTTGCTTCGTGGAAGCGATAGGAGGTTTCCTGCTCTTGCTTCCACGAAGCAAAGCAGAAGTTTGCTATGACGGGGCGGGAGCAGTGCATCGTGAAGCGTTTTTTAATTTGGCAATAAGTTTGGCGCCGTTTGACGAATCGTCACGAAACTTTCAGAACGTTTGGCCAGCTCAGGTCAGCTGCTGTCTTGAAAGTTTCAGAGTGATTCGTCAATCGGAGGCTGAGAAAATAGGGGGGTCCCAAAACGTGTTTTTTCCATGTTAATTTCCATAGGAAACTTTAGACACGAGATAGCTCTTGGTCCAGGAAGCACGTTTTTTTTCCGTTCAGTAGTTCTTAAGATATTTAAAGATTTACAGATATCAATATTTGAGAATTGTGAGATCTGATTGGCTGAACCCTCCCGATCACAAGCTTGTTTCTGGTTGGCTGCCAACACTTCAACCCAGGAAGTGTTGGCAGCCATTTTGTGACTCGGTAGAACTGAGTCACAGGAAAAAAGGTAAAAAAACAAGATAAGGGGGCAGGGTAGAAACACCCTGACCCCCTAGGCCTGGTCAGGGGGTCCCGCAGGGACCCCCAGGGCCAAAAAAAGCATTTTTCTGGAAAGAATTTCGGCGGGATTCACGAATCTTGCCGGGAAAAAAACGAAGCGCGGTGTGCCGCGCTTCATTTTAATAAGCCCCCGGGTGAGCCAGGTCCCAGGGGCAATATGCAAATATATGCGGGGGCCGCGCGGGCCCCCGCAGCCCCGGGGACCCCCACCTCCCCGGGGCTTTATTATTATGCGCGGGGGCACGCGGCCTGGATATTAAGTGGATGATGTCATCACTGACCATGTCATGAGTGATGTAATATGTGACGTCATCAGCATTGCATTGCGGGGGCGCTAGTTATAGTTAGCTCTACTAACTATAACGGACGAATTTCTCTGGTTTTATACGAGTGAAATGTCCAACTAACTATTACGTCCCTGAAACCTGTGGTTTTTTCAGTGAATAAATATATATATATATATATATCAGTGCCAGAAACCTGAGCGAATGATAGCTTCTCAGAAGAAGCGTCATGGAATTCCAAACAGCAGGCTGATTACCCCATAGCACAGTCATTGGTGTTCTGAAGTAACTGGCGCAGGCTCCAGCGGTGCTGGATCGAATCCTTGTCACCTATGTCTGCCCATGGGCTGTGCTGCAGCTTTTCCTCTGGCACCGCAACACAGTTACCACCAGCTTGCCGCCTCCTTCAAGTGGTCCCAGCAGCACTGTTTCTGCTACATTGTGCTCCAGCCAAGCCAGTCCAAAGGAGCATTGAATTTCCTTTAGGCCGTAACGTTTGCAGGTCTCCAAGAGTGCCCTGCCTCTTGAGGATGACCCCCTTGGCAAATCTGGACCATCAGGCGGCAAAAGTGTGATGGCTGGGCAGGTGGAAGATGCCGATATAGAGAAGAGACCCCCAGCAGCAGGCCCATGTTTGTTTTTTACGCCTCATTTTGAGGATTCCTACCACGCTTTATGATCTTGAGGGTGGTAACAAATTGTTATACAAGTTTGTTGTTGGAAGGTCTGCAGAAGCGTAGGATTTTCTCCAAATTGAATTTTCATTGTTGAAATGTGCATTTCTTTCATTCTGGCTATGACTCCTTTTTCAGCTTCTTAACGAAGATGCCTCCAAGACTTTCTGAAGAGTACAATGATAGGTGTTTAAATTATTCAACTAGGAAGGATGGAAGGCAGGGCAGGTTTCAAGTCTTTCACCTACAAATCACACACAGTTCACCGCAGGAGGCACTGTACCCACTCATCTGTTTCACCAGTATCATGCCTTTACATGCAGCTCGTTTTGCTGTTTTCCACTCGAGCAATGCCACTAAATGTACCTTTCTGCCATTTTGCTTTGTATTTTTGTTATGTCTTTTACCCTTAGTAATCATATGATATATATATGATGATAAGATAATGGATATCAGTTTTCAAGAAAGTTCTGGTATGGCACGATTAGTAGGAATTATGCAGTGCCGGAAACGAGGATATCAGCTGAAGCCCATACACAGCAGCTATTATTTAGCCAGATCCAGGGTGGCCGCAGTCAAAAGGTGCAGATTGGCCGACACCGGGATACATTCAGCAGCACCCACAGACTCTTATCTGCAGAGGGTCAGTTTTATTATTTTGACTTGAAGTTCGGACCAACACAAATGCCTCACTTAAAGGGCCTTCTGCGCTCCTTTTCTTCGAGTCTCATCCTGGTTTGGATCGGGCTGAAGCTTAACTCATTGATGCTAATGCCATGAAGGGAAACAAAGACACGCAGTTTGTCACTTCACAAATACTTAAGAGACAAACTATGATTTGGAGATAGGGTTCTTACTTTTACAACCCCTGTATTTAGGGAAGAAGCATGTATTATAAGGCGGTCAGAAGTATTAGTCTGTATGAATATTTATACAGATAAGCATTTATAATGCACTTACTAATTGATTGCTCTTTATTTTATTTTTTTATAGCACTACTTCTCCCAATTTAGGGTGTCCCAGCACTTTACATCTCTCTCACACACATTATATAGAGCCAATGTATCGTACGTGTGTAAGTTAGTATACTAAAAATGTTACTTAAGACCATGAGGGTTATAAGATGTAGTAGTCAAATATCATCCATACACTAAGGCATTATATGTTAAAGGCACTTGGTCTGGAGAAACAAAATTTCAGTATTTAAAACGTGTATAGAATGATTATAGCACATTACAACGCGATGTATTACATTGCGTGCTTTTACAACGCGGTTGTTATAACGACCGCGTTGTTAGTACGCGATGCATTTACATCGCAAGTCGTTACAACGACTTGCAGTACGGGGCGCGCTGGACTTAGGAATAGTATTATTTACTATTCCTACTCCAGTTTGCGCAACAGTAGGGAAGGTGTTGGAATTCATTTCCAATACCTCAGTGCCCCCTACAGCAAGTCGTTGTAATGACTTGCGATGTAAATGCATCGTGTACTAACAACGCGGTCGTTATAACAACCGCGTTGTAATAGTACTGCGATGTAATGACAGCGTTGTAAATGCTGTTTCCCGTATAGAATCTACAAAACAAGAGGATTTGGATTGTTTGTACTAGTAAGGCAAGGTGGGCGAGTCAACAAATTAACGTCTACTTATGGGGAGAACTCTGGCGCCTGTGAGAAGGACAAAATGGCCATAATGGAGCCTATACAGAAACAGACTTGGTAACCCCTGTCAACAGATACCATCAAGACTAACCCCAGTTTCCTTCAGACTGCAATTTCCTCCCATAGCATGATCGGCCTACCGGCAGCAGAGCTGTATGAAAACCCTAAGACAGCAGTTAATTCTGCGAAGGAAAAGATCTCCGGTGAAAACGGCCACCTAGATTAAATCTGCAGTCAAATATGGTGGCTCAAAAATCCAAGAGTCTCCCTATCAAATGGGTCTTCCTATCTGTCTCCATCATTCCCACTATCTCCCTTAGACCTCCTGCCTCTGCACGACCTAGAACACCTGAATAGATCTCCATTGGGGAAATTCTTTTTTACAGCGGCAATGCAGGACAAAGATGTAAAAATGATTCGCGCAGAAGCAGCAAAAAATCCCGATTTTGGTATCAGGGAAAACAGCCCACCGAAAAAGGACTATAACTGGAACAACATTGTCAATGGATTGTGTAAACTGCGCCAATCTGTATTTGGTAGTAAGACCTGTAAGACTTAACCTCCTATCACAGCCTTTTCACCCGACCTAGGCAGGAATCCTGCTAGGACCAAAGGAAAACAAGGCTCGTGGGGGATCCAAGGCTCGTTTGTGCCAGAAATCATCATGCACAAAACTCCAGTCCAGAAGATGATGCTCTGCACAGTGATGGCAGTAAGCATAGGAAGGAAAGAAAGACTAAATGAAAGGAAAAATGTTAAAAACAGCAAAGGCAACCCCCAGAACCCCAAAACACTTGTTCCTCAACTGGTACAATTAGGTGGCGCCAATCCAGAGTGGACATCTCAAAAATTCTCCTTGGATAGTCTTGATGAGGTCACGAGAACAACAAAAGGAGACACAGAGGACCAGGTCTCCCAGGCAGCCTCCTGTATGAGTCCAGCAGAGGTAACTCATGTAAAGTCAACAACCGCAACTTCTTCAACCGTCAGTTAAAGATAGACGGTTCAGTGCTAAACCCCCGGTGGATGGTGACACATCTGGAGGCGGGTGTTGGCTATACCTGTGACCATATCAAGGTCCCTTCTGTGTGTTCCATCGGCAATACGGACATGCAGGACTGCAGATGTGCAAAAATAATAACATTGCTAAATATTTTCAATACAGAGCTGAATACACTACACAGGGACGAGTCTGAGCTATGCAAGGAAATTAATTTGTCCAAACCATTCTATGACACCACAAGGGTTCCAATGCTAGTTGACTGAACAACGAGCACATTGGATACCAATTGCTTATCCCCAACTTTAGAGGTAGAAGAGGATCCTGATTAGCAAAACCAACATAATCTAACAAAGGACATGAACTATCCAACTTCACTTAATGACAAAGGGAGGCTGTAGCCAGAGGACTCAAGCTACAAAGCGGAATCAGCTCTATATCTGACAGATAAACTTGGTATTATGGGCTGGCCCGACATGGTCAACATACAAAATCCTGAGAGGATCATGCTTTTGAAAGATGCAAGTATTATAGCCCAAGACCCTGAAATTTTGAAGTGGGTCAAGGGCAAAATACATTTTGTGATCTGTAATTTGCCCCGAACGACAAAAAAATAGGGAAAAACTTCCATGAGGAATAAAGTCTACAATTGGTTATCTGATAAACTGGGAGATACAGCAAATAAAATGGGGGGTCTTCAGATTTTGAGATGATATACAAGTGGCATGTCAGACAAAATCTGTTGCATTTTAGACAGCTTAAAAAAGAGGAACCAGGAGCTTGAAAAGGTCCAGCACACTTGCTCCTTCTAACAATAGTCTAAGCCTAAATAGGAGTGTGCAGTTCCTCTAGAAAAGGGGGGAAACATTTGTAGTGTTCCAGATTAAAGGAGTAGGCTCCGATAGGAGCAAGTGCCCTCACACACCCAAGAGGTGTCCTGCTTCATCATTTGGGCAAGCTCCTCGTCGGGCAGGCGCTGCAATGCACGACAGGCACCCGCTAGGGGGGCTCTTTGCTGGAGATCTTTTTATATTCCGTATGATGAGGTGTGGGTGTGTGGGTTATGCTGTGGGTGTAGTGTGGTGCCCAAAAGTGGATTCAAATAGGTATAGTGATGCTCAATACAAGCGTATTTTAATAATAAAGCTCACTACCCTAATTAAAAGATGTGGTGCTCAATTTAGGATACAATCGTCCTAATGAGCAAAGTAAGTTATTAGTTTTATAATGAGGTCAACATGTTCCTTGCCTATGCCTGTCCAAAATGGATCAAATGGCAATTCTTCAGGACCTAATATCATTAACCTGCATTACTCAGTGACTTGATTCAGTAGTTCGTGTTAAGTGCTAAAGTAATCAGCCAAACATCAGGTAGCAAAGTGCATTTGTACCTTGACCTGGAAAACAACCTGGAACACAAAGGGACAGACATTACATATAACACACATATTTTGATTTCTTAGTTTCCACGTACTCTGTGGTAATCTATTCGCATGCGCTTAAGTTTTGACTGCATGCCCCAAGTGGTTAAAAAACGATTAAAAACAACTTGCACACTCACCACCATTCATGTAATCGTGCCGTGGGTAATTTGTGTCTGGGAACAATTTGTCTATAAGCGAATACTTATTATAAAAACACTCACCCTCAATAGGGCTGAATCGGTCCCCAGGAGGATTAGGCAGAACGAAACGCCTATTAGCGTCCTACGGTGAATAAGCGAAACACATTCGTGAGAATGTAATCCTCTTACCCTGGTTCTGATGCGGATACTTTCACCTCTGATTTGTACTTACGCAGATGCGAAGCAGCGTCTGCCTTGAGACCTACCCCGGCTCTGCTTCCTCGTGAAGACGGGAGCCCGGGAGGGAGATGGTCTATTTCTTTGCGTCCGCTTCGTGTCTACGTTAGAACACATGGGCGTATAACGAGTAGTACAGCAACCTCGTCCGCCATGTTAGAAGAGGCGGAATTGCTAATTATAATGTTAATGAGGATGATGAAGGAAATAGGAGACAGGCTTGTGATCTGGTTACCTCAGTGAAGTCTGACTATCTTTTTCTAAATACCTAGCCTAAATTTAAAAGTTGCTACTGTTTCACATGTTTATAGTGCCGAAATGATTAATTACAAAAACGGCTCAAGCATTTTAGAGATCTGGGTCTTTATGAATGTGTCCCTTTCTTCAATGTTGACTGGTGGTGGCTGTTAATAATCATTGGGTGATGTGTGATTCACATCTTATGTCAAAAACCATAGGTGCTTTTCGCAACTAATATGTCCATTGGGGATTTTGTCATATATAATTAATTTTACAAAGCAACCTTAATGGCAGAGGCAGTGTGTTCACTATTAGCGATGGTATGTAGTGACTCTTTTTGCATATTGTCACCATCCGTCAAGATAGACATACCGTGATTATTTATTCAGTTCTACCCATGGGATGTCATTGTTCAAACCGTCCCTATCCAGTATTGTTCTTTTCTGAATATGGCTTCCTTTCTCATTAATGGGTGTTTCTCAACGACAGTCCATTTTAGGTCATCTAATATTACTCCGGTGCTGTGTGATTTGTACCTTCACTGCTCTTGTCATCCCTATATATTTTAATTGACATGGGCAGGTGATCAAATATATGCAATTTCGTGTGTTGCAATTAGTGTGCTTTTTGTGTGTCCATGTTAAGGTGTCGTTATGCTGGATGACCTTAGTTGTCTGTGTCAAGGGCATACATTGCATTGGCCACACGGGTAGTGTCCCACCACCGGGGGCAAATTCCAAAGTGGCCTTTGCAAGAGTGCGGTGGACGTTTTTGGCCTCATGTGGATCAGCATATCTTTCAGATTCGCTGTTCTTTTATATGAAAATCTGGGGGGACTGAATGTGAGCTTCCCAGTCTGCAGAATATTCCAATGTTTTTTAATGACTTTTTGTATAAAATTTGATTCTGAAATGCAAGTTAGTACTTCAGATCTAGGTCTTTCATGGGGTTCTAATAGAACTGTCTATTGTTATTGCGAGCTCGTTTTTGTGCTGTTTTTATGCATTTAGAGGGATACTCTCGATTCGCCAAGTGACCTGCTAATTCATTTGCTTGTTCAGTATAATCCCCACATCGCTGCAGTTGCGTCTTAATAGCAGAAACTTTCCATAGACCTCCTTTTGGAATGCATCTTGGTGGCCCTCGGAGCTGGGCAATTGTCCCAAGCCAGTGCAGAAGGCAAGAAACTTGGGAGTCATTTTTGACACCAAATTGTGTTTCTCTGCTCAAATTAATGCGGTGACCTGAGGTGGCTTTTTTATGCTGCGGGTTCTCAAGAAAATTCTCCCGTTCATTCCGTTTGACTTACAGAAAACGGTAATGCTGGCCCTCATCACTTCTAAAATGGACTACTGTAATGCCCTCTATCTAGGCACCTCCAAATACCTGATAAAAAAATGTCAGTCCTTACAGAATGCCGTAGCAAGAACACTACTGAAGATTCCCAAGTTCAAACCAGTCTCCCACCTATTGCACAGCCTTCACTGGTTGCCGGTGGAGAAGAGGATCTCCTTCAAGGCTCTGTGTCTAATGCATAAGGCTCTTTATAGTACCGGTCCGTCTTTTTTCCAAGAACGGTTCTCCAGTGTAAAAGTAGGGGGTTCTCTGGCTCTTGTTTGTCAAAAAGTTGTCTCATTTTTTGAAAGCCACCCTTGACTTTCAACTGCTGATGTGCATTGTGAGGCGATTAGTGGGATCTTCCACTATTGGTCTGTAATACTGTGTGTCTTGTAGTTGGCGGATACAGTCTGCTTTATAGTCGCTGGAGGACATGATCACAATAGTACCCCCTTTGCCGGCCTGCTTTATTGTAATAGTAGCGTCATCGGCCAAGGATCGGATTAGACAGCACCAGATCCCCAACTTGCTCGAGTACATGTGCAGATCCAAACGTATGACCAACCCATTCTTTCCGGCCAGAATGGTGCTTCATCTATTAGCACGGGGCAAAGTCTGTGATGCAGTCCTCATACGTTTGGAGAAACCAGGTGAGGGACACAGAGTTCCACTCTCTCGGCCTTCAAAGAGAAGCAATCATGCCAACATGTGCAGCAAACGATAAACACCAACCTCTGATGTCTGGGACAAAGCCTCTGTAACTCCCAAAAACCGACCAGCAAATAACAGTGAATGATCTGGTAGAATGTGGCACGTTACAACGGATGCGTTTAGAACGCATGCCATTACAACGCGGTCATTACAACGACCGCGTTGTTACATCGTAGACCATTACAACTCAAGTCATTACAACGACTTGCTGTGGGGAGGGGCGTTGGATGTTGGTATAGTATAATTTACTATTCCAACTCCAGTCTGTGCACATTAGGGAAGGTGTTGGATTTAAAATCCAGCACCTTCTGCCCCCTACAGCAGGTCGTTGTAATGGCTTGCGTTGTAATAGCATGCGATTTAACAACGCGGTCATTGTAATGACCGCGTTGTAATGGCATGCGAAGTGTAAACATCGTTGTAAACTATGTTTACCGATCTGGTAATATGTGGTTCATCGATGGAAAAAGAATAAGCAGTGTACTTTAAATGTAAGCTTCTCAATGGGGCAGAAGAAGGAATGCCCAAAAGAAAGCAAATCAGACACATCTGATTGACTAGTAAAGCAGCAGGGTGGCAAGGAAATCAACCCACTACGTGGAAAATCAACACATAGATTATTTCCAATTAGTTCCTGAAATGTGGTTGGTATGCCCCAGAAGGCCGGGGATTCAGATTTTGTGAATTTCTTAACCATCTACAATTTCATAATCCTTCAAGAAACATAGATGGCAGCACCATGGATACTCCCTGGCTACATTAACCATTCTAAATGTGCACCGGTATTTGCCAAAACGATGAACAGCGGCGGTTTGCAGATAGCATGCACGGCTGACATATGTATAGCATCTAAAGAATGGGATAACCTTCACGGCAGCCTGCAAATTTGTGACTGCAAATTGTTTGAGAAATCTACACTTAGAATAATTAATGCATATGTACTACAGAAAAAGGTACAAGGCTTCTTTAAGCTTTTAGACTCCATCAAAGAAGTGCTGCCAAAAACAAATCAGCCTTGATGTACTCACCGTTATATGTGGTGATTTTAACTGCAAGGTAGGCGAATGGGGAGTTAATGACAAGTCAACAAACGAGATGAAATCAGCATTGGGGATACCAACGGTTAGCCATGCTTTCTCAAAGAAGGATGCACGGGGTGTAGGTGTTTGACTCTTTTTTTGCTCAAGTGTGGGCCTCATACTAGCATGGAACTCCTATGAAAATGACTACTAAAGTACACCGACATATAATGCCCATAGGGCCCAATCTGCAATTGATTATATGTTCCTGAACGCAACCGACTGGGGCTACCTGGAAAATTTGGAGCTACATTGGCAGGTAGAGAGCGACCATAACCCTCTGATGCTCAAATTGAATCACAATAGACAAATTGAACCAAGAGAAGTTCAAAATGTGAAATCCACCTGGGATATCAGAGGGCATGTAAGGGTCAGATGGACTCCTGATCTTGCAGGAAATCTGACAGGTTGGAGGATGCACCTGCCACGGTGAAAGGAAGCTCTAAACTCAGGTGAGAGTAAACCTTTATTAAAGCTGTCATCTCAACTCCCGGGCAGCAACCGCCTCAGAACCCTCACCCCCAACATTCCCCCCTGGAGTCTGGAATGTCCAGCCACCACATTCCAGACACCAGTATGCACCTCATCACACCACCCTTCCTTCATAACAACGAAAGAAGAACCATAACAAGGAATCAAATAACAAAGGCATGCCAATAAAATAGCAATGGCAACAATAAAGGTAAGCAATAAAATAGCAATGGTAGACTAACAAATAATAACATGCAATGAGATAACACTCTATTACTAAAATTACTTCAAGCAAAGCATGCACAGATGTGAACATTTGATAACATATTAATACATAGCATAATCTGCAAATCGTCTCGGGCTCGACCTCATTCTGCCAGAGACCCTTTTATTGGAATTCTGCTCGACATGCTCAATGTTGGATTGCACACCCATCTTACTGCGAACATATGCAGATTTGGACTCGGGCACCACTGAAACAAAACATTGTTCCACACCTCCCCATTTTCCAAAATGACTACATGATCCAGGACCTCCTTCACCCGCACTGGTGCAGAAAAGAGTGACAAACCCTTGCGCACAAAACCAGGTCTCCGAATCCTCACCCAATCACCGACTTGAACAACCAGCGTACTTTGGTGATCCTTTACATTACTGTACTTTTCCTGCACAGCAGACCTCACATCCACAACTCCCGCCATTTTATCAACATCAACAGTTTTCCTAGACATCCACTCCTTGTTTATTTTGGACCCGGCAACCCTCCCCCTCAGTAACGTAAAAGGAGACATACCTGTGCTAGCTAATGTGTGGTGTTGTTCTCACGGCCCATAACATGTTATCAATCACGTCCCTCCAATGCAACCCATTAATGAGTGCAAGCTGCAGATGATCCTTGATGACACGGTTGACTCTCAACCAAACCATTACTGCGGGGATGGTACGAGGAAGTTCAAACATGATTGATACCTGACTGGTCCAAAAAATTCTCCATTTTCTTGGATACTAGTTGGGTACCATTATCCGTTACTACCTCCTCCAGAAAACCCTCTCTCAAAAACACTTCTCTGTGAAACCGGATAATAGCCTCAGTATTGACATTGCCCACAAATTTAACTTCAGGCCACTTGGTCATGTAGTCCACCAAAACTAATGCATACTTGGGTGTGCTGCCAATTACTCCAAACGGCCCTGACGCATCAAACGCCAACTTGGACCACGGCGTGTTTTTAACCGTGACCGGTGAGACAGGAGATGGACATGTCACTTGAGACTTGTCACTGAGAACACACATACAACATTCACTGACATAATGCTCAATAGCATTGTCTGCATCAGGCCACCAAAAATCTTCTGTAACCCTACGTTTCATGGCCCGAATACCGATGTGACCCCTACGCATGAGTCCCTCAATAGAATATATTTCCTCTGCAATCCTCCTGTAGGGAACCAGAACATGGGAAATCACTTTGGTACAGGGCCAACCATTCGCAACATAATCCTTATCATTAGATGTGGCCTCCAACCATTACTGTTCAGACAAGGCTCCCTTCATTGTCTCGACCACCTAACTGACTGCACATACAATCTGAAGATCATCCTTTCCATCTCATGCACATTTACTCTCTCCCAGTGGCAACCTTAATAAGCAATATGCCACAAAATTCTGGGTTCCAGCCACAAACGTCAACTGGTAGTGGAATTCTTGCAACCTATATTGCCATTTGGCAATACGTGGGGTGGCTCTACCACCCCCCTTCGTGGTAAACAGATCCACTAAAGGTTTGTAATCGGTTCTCAGGATAAACTCCTTCCGCCATAAAAAGTTCTTGAAATGTTGAACTCCCCACTACAAACCCAGAGTCTCATTTTCTAAAGTAGAGTTGGTGACCTCAGCCCCTCTCAAAGTTCTGGAGGTAAAAGCTATAGTTTACGCCCGTCCATCCTTTCTCTTTTGCAAAAGAACAGCACCAAGCCCAACATTACTTGCATCTGTGGAAGCTTTGCATAAATCATTAATGTCAAAAGGCTTAAATGGTTGGACTTGCAAAATCTCACTTTTGATTAGTTCAAAATCAACATCACAGTCTTCACCCCCTTCAAATCTCACATTTTTCTTGAAGTTTGCGTAGATTCAGAATCTCAAACGGGAGTGTTTTTAAAATAGTTCTTCCTTCAGACCCAAGGTTATATAATCTAGAAGAGCCTTCTTTTTATTTTTAGAAAGGTGAAAGTTTCACCATCAATGGCCTCTAAATAAGCTTCAAAACTTTCTTTCCATTGTTGCCAGTTCATCACAGGTGTACCTGGCACTTGAAGAAATGGCGGTGGGGCCAATACTGTTTTCAGGATGTAATTCTGCGTTGGTGAGTTGCTGCCACACTATTTGTAAAACCAAGATACCAAATAGACTTGCACGCAAAAGTAGTAATTTGCGTAAAATATTGTGTGCAGGCTTCATGCACAATAACGCAAGGTGTGCCTGTCACCGTTATGCAGGAGCCACAATAATCACTTGTGTGCCTGTCACCGAAGTAGTGCAGGCTTTCTAGTAGAAATGGTGAAATTCAAAACCATTCAAAGATGGCCGTTGCATTGCATGCACAAGGCGTCTCTTTTAAGGAGAGTGCTCCTTGATGTTGGTGACCTTTCAAAAATGGCCGCCACGTTACGCACGCGAGGCGTGCCTTTCAGAGGTGGCCGGAGCGCGTTATGGCAGATGTGCAGATGGGGGCCCTCTGTGATTAGCAATCACAGCCCATCCGGCGCTGCTTCAGTATGAGGAGAAAGCGCGTTCACCCATCCTTGCCTGCGCCACTTCAATCCCGGAAGGAAGCGTGCTCAGCAGACGACAGGCACAGCACCCACCTGACAGTCCAGGACTGACTCTCAGCAGGCATGGCAGGATCAGCGGTATGCAGTTTAAAGGCGTTGGGGCAGACAGCAAATCGTTGCCACTGAAAGGAAGCTTTAAACTCAGCAGGAGAGCAAACCTTTATTAAAGCTGTCGTCTCAACGCCCGGGAAACAACTGCCTCAGAAACCTCACCCCCAACATTCCCCCCTGGAGTCTGGAATGTCCAGCAACCACATTCCAGACACCAGAGTGCATCTCACCGCACGGCTGCTCAATAAGTCTCCATTTTGGAAGGCCAAATAAAAAATTATAAATTACTCCTGTATGGTGAATTATTGAATGCATTAACTCCGATTTTCTCCAGGAAATCTACCACCAAGAAGTAATCTAAAACAATATTTTGTCCATGTGACAGGTGGTTTGATGAGGACTGCAAAAATTAAAAGAAACAGAGCTCCATTCAATCATGCACACTGAGCCAGCCAAAGACAAATCAGGGAGGCAAGATCAAGCTATAAGATCCTAATAAAGAGGAAAAAGACAGAATCCATTAATAAAAATTGGATAGAAATCGAACAGGTTGTGGCAAGAAAGGATACGAGGGCCTTCTGGCCTAAAATAGGAAAAAGTTTTGAAACAAGGAAAAATCATCTGGAGTGTAATATCAGTGAAGAAGCGTGGATCACCCACTTCTTCTCAATATCCATCCCTATTCTAGAAGACAATGATATTAGTTGAAGAGCAATCCAGGAATGGACTCGAGAAGGTGGGCCAGACACTTATTATTTGTAAAGAAAAAGTGAGGGAAGCGATAAAGGACCTGAAAAAGGGGAAGGCTCACGGTCCTAATATGATACCCTCAGAGGTGTTCTCTCAGACCCAGACTGGTTGAGAGAGATCCTAACAGAAATGTTCACGAGTTTCTTGGTAGAGGCACAGTGCCCTCCACCTGGGCAAAATAGTATCATTGTCCCAATCTGCAAGGAAAGACCAAAAAATGTACCCGAAATCCTACAGACCAATTAGTTTAATAGAGATTGATTGCAGAATATTCTCGAAAGTGATTCTTGGGGAACGAGTGGGTTGAGTTACCAAAGAGAATATACTTTCTCCTATTCAAGATGGGTTCAGAGAAGACCTGTCAACTGTTGACCAAATATTCATGTTTTACACATTGTGCACAAGTTAGCATAGCCAGAAAAATGCCCCGCTACGTAGCTTTGTTTGGACTTCACCTCAGCCTTAGATTTGGTACCAAGGCACCACCTTTGGGGAAAGCGAACAAGTATGGGGATTGATGCAGTGTTTCTGTTCTTAATACAACTCTTGCACCCTGACATCCCCTTCCAACTTAGACTAACCCAACAAGGGCTTATCTGTAAAAAGAAATCCACAGACGGAATGGAGCAAAGCAAGGGTATCTTTTGCCCCTCCTGTTCTCTTTGTATAATAATGGTCTTTATGAGGAAGTAAGAATGGCCAAAGAGGCTACCCACATGATAAATGGCGTTAAAATACCGGCCCTGTTATTTGCATATGATTCAATCTTGATCCCTTAAACTGCGAGGGGCCTGCAGGCTCAATTGGCAGCCATGGAAATATATTGTAAAATAAATCAATTCAAAATTAATACAAGGAAAACCAAAACCATGATCTTCAAAACAAACGAGCAAGAAGAATTTTGTCTTCTGCATAAATGGCTCAATCCTGGTAGAAGTGGAATCGTTTAAATATTTGAAGGCAATAATTAATTGAAATCTCAGCTGGTCTACACATATTCAAACTACCCTCGAAAAAGCAGAGACATCCGGAAAAGCCATCATAAACTGGTCAGGAAATATGATGCTCGATTTTCCAACCACTTGATAAGGTCTTTCTTACAAAGGTAGGAGGTCAAATTACCTACGGTGCTGAACTCTGGGGACGGATAACAGTATTCGCCATTTCAGCCGCTTTTCAAGGAAATTCTGGAAAACAATCCTCAACCTCCCCAAATGATTTCTCATCGCTGTCCTGGAATCAGATGTGGGTTACACCTCCATCAAAGGCAAATGCCAGATGGCCTCCGTGAAATACGTCCTAAACAGACTAAAATCATGCATAAACAACCTGGTTGTTTGGGCATGGGAGGGGCCTTTTAAGATGACCATCAAGTCTTCCTTTGCGGTACTCTGACTTAAAGAAAGTAAGAGACTTAACTGGGCTCAATCACATGCCCCAAGTAATCTTCAAATGATTTTGAAGAGGGATATAAACTCCATGGTAACTAAACACTGCACTAGATTGCAAAAGGCAGAGAATGGGTACACTGAACAGTTTATTCCATGTCCATCAAAAGGGGGATGTTCGACCCTTCACCAAGTTCACAACAGTACTTAATGCTACTGGCTAATCCGAGAGAAAGGAGGCTTTTTGCCCTGGTGAGAGGAGGTTGTTTACGGCTAAACGAAACTTTGAACTCAAGAAATATAGCAATTGCTGCTAAATGCCTCTCTGGTGCCAGAGAAGACTTGAGACATTTTTTGCTGTATTGCCCAATGTATAAAACTTTAAGCCCGAGCACAATAAGTAAGTTGCCCCAAAGAGATCAATTAGATGAGCAAGATGAACAATTCTTTTTTCTCCTAAGTGACCGGGTTGCCAGGACACTCCTGGTTTTTTCGAGATCCTTTGGACTTTGTTATAGAGTCTGGGTGAGGGAGATAGCTTATATATAAAAACATATTTTGTAGCGGTTTCACCCCATGTATTTAAATGATGTTTGCACTATTTTGAATTGTATGCAAAATCTGGAATGTTCCACTTTGTAGGTTTGTAAGTAATTCCTAATCCATTTGGGTTCCTCATTTATTTCATGAGTTTATCCTGCAAATTTGGATTGGGGTGACATTGCACACCTCTAAATTAGTTGGGTTCAGAGGTTCTACGTCAGTGGGTGATGTCCTTCTGCGTCCATGGTCCGAGCCAACATGTAGTCCTACTTTTAAGTCTCGCCTGGCCAGGATTTGGTTTTGAAAATCACCCTAATTTCTTACCATAAACTGAAGTGCCTCTTGGCACTTGAATATAAGTTGTAACTGTTCCAATTTACAGTTTGTCTGTTTGTAAACCCAGAGATATAGTAGGGAAATTCCTGAGACTCTTTGCTCAGTTAGAAGAGGTTATTTTGTGCTGCTGTAAGCGACCAGAAGGTCATCATCGCTGAACTGTCAGCAGCTGATTAAAACAACGTGCCACTTCTTCAATCAGGATTTATAAAGCGCGGCTAATCATCTGATAGGGTATCCTTGAGAGGGTGCTGGCACTGCTGAACAGAACACTGGCCAAACACAAGCCACAGTATACTATAGGAACTGTAAAGGGCTACCAGGGCACAAAACATTGGTTGGAAATGCCCAATCGTTTAATGTAAAGTGCTTTGGAGGCATCTCAGCTCTATGTTGGCACATTACACAGAAGTCTTTTGTAGTATATTATGTGTGTGGCCATTAACTGCTCAGTGAGAAGATCACAAATTTTAAAGTGCATGATTGTATTTTTAGTGCCTTTAAATTAACTGCAGAGTTGAACAACTGAAAAGTGTGTATTGAGCCAGCCTGCAACTAAGAGATTGTGAGCTGAGCAGCAGCTTTCCTTCCCCCTCAGCACACCAGTTTCAGTCTAGGTGGTTGGGCTGGTGCCCCGAGTCACTTCAGCAAGTCTTGTGTCTTCCTCCTTCACTTCCACATAGCGCAGCCCCGTTAGTTTAAGGTCACATGATCTATAGAGCTAGAGTTTCTATTGACTGTTAGTTGTGGATTCTGATTGGCCTCTCAGAGCTAGGGTTCCTACTAGTTGCCTGGTCTAGGGTTCTTATATGCCCTAGGCATTAAGGATAGGTCCTCCATTGTATCCCAGGGCTACAGTTCTTATATGCTCTAGTCTTTAAGGCTTCATTTCCATTGGTCCTCAAGGGTAATGTTTCTATTGACTCTAGGATGTACAGCTTGGGCTCCCATTGGTTCCTAGAGCTAGTGTTTCTGTTGGCTAGGCTTTAGGGCTTGGATGTGGGCTCCCATTGGCTCTTAAGGTGAGGATTCCCATTGGCCCAAGTCTCTTCATTACTAGGGTTATTTAAACCGAGGGCTTAGGGCTCCCAGGTACAGGGTAGCAGGTTAAGGGTGTCTGTTGTGGCCTTATAACGTCTTTGGGCCAGAAACTCTGCATCTCCACCATAAAAACTTTAGCCAAGCAACCACTCATTTACAAATCTTTATCTGTTACTACTCCCTAATAGGACCGATACTAAACACACACCCCTCATATGAACTCAGTGAACTTGCCTTTTTCCTTGTGTCACTGGAGTTAGGCCCACAGGCTCACTCATTTAAAGTTCCACAGCTGTAGGTTTAACTCGCCCTTGGCCTACATCAGTTTGGTGTGTAGCGCTGAGCAGTGCGTATGTGTTATATGCATGTACAGGGTGTATGTGTGCCGGTGAATGGTACAATACATGGAAGATTCAGGGTTCCATTTTGGGAGACCCAGGGCGAACTAAAGGAACATGAGGATGTAAAAGAATCCCCCCAGACAGATTTGTGGAGTGCTGCATTCCTGAGAGTTGGGTGGGACACACTAGTAAGGGAGAGCCAGGCTCTTCAATACATTTCAAAGGGTGCTCTTTGATTCAGAGAGAGGTTACTGGGAAGGGGCATGGGTACATCTCAGGAAGGAGATGGAGCTGAAAAGAGAATCATAAAGGGTAGGGCTTAGGCCCAGGGATAATAATTTGATACACATATTACTGTGGCCGACATCCAGGTGTGAATCTCTAATCACTCCCATGGTCTGCTTTGTGGAGCTATCAGATTTGGAGTATCTCCTGCTGTGACAAACTGCTTTCTTGAGGAAGGGCAGGGCACAGGAGAGGGCACTTCAAAAGGCAGCAGACCCCCAACATAAACTTCAAAGACTTATACTCTAAATCACATTTGGTGCCTGGAAATGGACAATAAGAAGGGGAGCTTGAGGACCCAAAAATGATCAACTGTCAAACAGCCAGTCATACTGCGTGAGGAGGAGAAGCTCTGTAAGACTATTGCCTGTGACCAGGACTGGAGGCCAAGACTGGGTGAGGGGACATCACTCAGGAAATCCAAGACCACCTGCCCATGGAGCACCAGTGCCTGTCTGATTCCCAAGACCAGTGTGCCCTGTGTGGAAGAGGTGAGCGTTGGTGGGAGCGAGGTCCAGTGAGGGATCCTGGCGATTGTATCCCTGTAGCAAGGTGTGAGGAGACGCTGCTGCACTGATCTGGCCATTGCCCTGCACAGTTTTGAAGTCGGCAACCCCGTTTCCCAGGTGGGGCTGCCGTGCCAATAGGACCATAGTCTGTGCGCAAGGTGAAGTTGGCGAACCCGTAAGACAAGGCCACAATGAAGATTGACCGACCTGGCCATAGCCCATGTTTAGAGTGAGGTCGGTGACCCCGTATGCCAATGGGGGCCACTGGGACAAGGTAAGAACGTCTTGTCCAGTCTGGTCGACACCGATGTCATGAGGAGCAGGCCTCCTTGGTGACGTGAGCGAGCCCGAGCCTCAACTGAGGACCAGGAGCATCGCATCCCACCCCACCCCACCTGTGTGGAGGATACCAGGAAACTTACCTGCATACGAGGAACATCGAGGACCCCCCTGGCCGCTGTCTCTGCAGGACGCATGTGAGGAACTTGAGGACACCCCACCGCTACCCTGCCAATGCTGCAAGCGTTTGAAGAACTCAGCGGATACAGCTGCTGCAGCTTCAGCGCCCGCTGAAGGGGTGCGTTCAGAGACTCAGATCGTGCAGGTAAGACTAATTTATGGGCTGGACTGCCTCGGAGTGGGACTCCTGAGACTCGAGATATTAGTGAGGCTTAACCTGAATGTCTCCTATAGGGGATGGGGAATAAACACTACCGCTAGCGAGAGGGGAGTGGGACTCGGGAACCCACCTGTTAAAACACTAGAGCCCTGACCTCAGGGGACTGTGTGAATTGTTTATGAATGCCTTTTTTTACTTTGTGTTGGTATGTAAGTATTCCTTTTTTCGTAAAAGCAGGAATTTGACTGGACAGTTATTTATTGCTCCTGAACGGACTTTGAGTTGTAAACCTGTGTTAATCTCTCTGTGTCTACCTCCCCCACGAGAAGCCTTGGACTGCTCGACCATCGCTACCACTAAGATTCAAGTGCTGAATGGGTAATTGGGCCAGTTGTTTAAGACCCATAGTAGGTCATGCCCCGGGACATGAGGAGTAAAAGGCTTCAATCCCCGTAGTTGGGCCCAGTAACCCCTGCTTGCCCCATGGCTCTCTGGACGGGGTTCTGACACCACCACTATAAATCATACAACCTTTTCAACAACAAAATCCGCCACTACACCTACACCACACTACCTATTAATAACAACACAATATCTGTAAAACCACAATCCAAAGACCTGACAAACTTAAGGTCACCTGCCGGAAGGAAACAAAAAAATCAAGGGAAGTCACAAACCTATGATCACTAGGTTCTCTGATCATACCTTCCCCCAGAACCCTCCACACCGCATTAAAACTACCAGCCAACACAGCAGTTACAACTCCACTACACTCCATGAAAAGCCCTCACACGTCTTAAAATTCTGAATTTTCTAACTAAACATCCTCCCATCCATTTTTACCCAAAGCTGCAACCAGACTACTGCCCCAACCCACCCACACCAAAATCCCCATGCTCCTGTTTCTTCTCTCACACTACATCACATGATCACCTTGTAACACCTTAACATGAAGATGAAAGAAGCACAACTATAGATTGCTTCAGCAATTTTGACCTACTTTCAGAAGCACACCTGACCTCAGCTTTGTTACAGAAACATGCCTCACGAAGACTTTGCTCCACATGCCACAAAGCCATCACAATAGATATTCGCATTATCATCAAAATTCGCATTGGCCATAAAAATCACTAGCAATAACACAAATTGAAAACCACACCATGGACAGATGCGAGTCCTTGATGATAAGGTGTCACCCGACTCCAACTATATCTTATTCCGTCCTCTAAATATTTAGACCACCACCCAGCAATAGGAAAAAGCTGCCATACTGCAATGGCTCTGGCCCCAAACACCTGAGCAGGCTGTTGCAACACATACTGACTAACTATTGCAATGCATACTGACTATACGTTTGAGAAATGCAACAGATAACAGGCAATTACAACAAATTAAATTCTACTGTCCACTTTTAAATATCATGCACCCTACCTTGTGGACTACAAGGCCTTCAGTGGGGTGACTTATTAATATTTTTAAATAGTTATTTTGATAGGTCTGGCTTCAGGTTTAAACTGTAGCAGTCAGGCTACACCAATAGGCCTAAAGCTGTGTTTTCCTTGTTACACTAGCGGATGGCTGCAGTCACAGGCAACATTGAACTTTCTATGCCATAGATGCGTTTTCTGCACCACATACTATGGCCTTATTAGAACGTTAAATAGGCCAATTAGGAGTTAGCCAATTTAACCAGGTTTTAAGGATCAAAGCACATGCACTGAGGCCTGATTTGCAGAGATCCAGCGCCTAGAGTCAAACAACCAGCAGCATCAGTCCAAAAATAAAATGGAGGAGGCACTTTCTCACAATGTGGATCTCTTTGGCTCTGCATACTGGGTTTTAACCATATGCTAATAAGGACTGAAGATTTGCTACATATAGCCCAGTGTAAACCTAATCCCTGTCACTGCCCATTAAATCGAAGTGTCCTATGTTTGCACAAGTTAGACACAACAAAATCTTTAACATTCTGTCCCCATGTCCCTTTTAGTAGCAGGAGTCATAATGTCAACTGTCATGCCTTGAATTCTCTTCAACTTGTAGTAGAGCTGTCACTTGCATGCATGCCCCAACTGACGATCTCTGTACAGTGCTAAATGCATATTTTATTTTGCAATTATCATATGTCTCCATAAGGCAGAATTACAAATGTAAATTATAGGGCATATACAGGACATCAACGTGACAGAAATGCTCTATGCTGAAACCTCCCGTAGCAGTGTAGATATGCCATAAGCTATGGTGAGGGTGGTGAACATTAAAGCACTTTAGAAGTAGTGCACGTAAAAGACTAACAGAATACTTAAGATGGGTGCTGCATTGGGGACCACTGTTTACTAAGTTAACAGCTCAGCAACCTTAACTTAAATTGAGTATCACAATTGCATCAAGTTGAAAAGTAGCCTTGAAGAGACAGTTTTTATCTATTTATTTATAAAGTGTTATAAAGCGTGAACTTGACCCTAGAAGGGTATCTGTGCACTTTACAAATAGTTCAATAAGTAGAAAATAGATAACCAAGAAACATAAACGCTGACATTGTCCGTTGCAAATCATGAGTGGGACAGTGAGTTATAAACCAGGACTCAGACTGCATGTGCAAGCCCTGGTTGGAGAACTGTGTCATATCAGTATCCAGAGAATGAATCAGTGGGTTCAGGGTAGAGATTTGTTAATTAGAAGCAGTTTGACTTCTTTTTTGAATGAAGTGATTGAAGGGATCAGTCTGATTTCAGGGGGCAGGGAGTTCCAGATTCTAGGTGCCAATCTGGAGAAGGCTCGGTTGTAGGTTTTCTTTTTCCGAAATGTTTGAGGTTTTAACAGTTAGGTGCTGGTGCTTCTGGATGATCTGCCACTGCCGGTTTTTCAGCTAGGTACTTCAGTGTGTTGAAGTGCAGGGCTTTGTGGGTCATGCAAGCAATTTTCATCTGAATCCTTGCCTCGTAAGGGAGCCAGTTTAGTGCCTTCAGATCTGGAGTGATGTGGTTGTACCTTTGCGATCCAGTGTTGAGCCTTGCAGCAGAGTTAAGGGATGCCCTTAGTGGAGCCAACTTGGATCTCGGCAGACCACATAGGGTAGCACTCCCATATTCTAATCTGGGGATCACTAGAGCTTGTACCGCTGATTTAAGGTCATTGAAGGGGAGGAAGGGTTTGATTTTTCTTAGAATGCTTATTTGAAAGTTTGCTCCTCTGATGGCTGAGCTAATGTGTTCTTGCATGTTGAGATTCTTGTCAAGTGTAATTCCTAGTGATCTTGTGGAATCTATAATGTGTGGAAGGCAGTTGAAGGCTGTTAAGTGTTTCATCCAATCTTCGATGTCGAGGGATCTTTTCGGTGGGGCTATTAAGAGGAATTCGGTTTTGAGCGACTTGAGTTATGGTGGTTTCTGGTAAGCCAGTTTTGGGTTTTTTGCAGTGTTGTGTTGAATAGTCGTTATTATGTTAGTTGTGATATTTGGAGAGTCCTAATAACTGCATATTTACAATTGTTTTGTGTAAAATACTACAACATTTTGATTACACCTCCTTTTATTGGCCTTTAAATTGGTAACCATGCTTTAAGCCAACTGTAGGTATCTGCCCTCAGTTGATAATTAATGTATCTCTTACAGCTTTAAATCTGAGTGACCCAATGCATATCCGACTAGCTGTTGGATCGCAGATCGTAGCTGAAATGAGGGCTGCGCTCTTTGACCGACTGGGTCTTACTGGCTGTGCAGGCGTGGCTTCAAACAAATTGCTCGCCAAACTGGTGGGTGGTTCATTTAAACCAAACCAACAAACCATTCTTCTGCCTGAAAGCCACCAGCGTTTAATTGAGAGCCTGGACCACATCAAGAAAGTGCCTGGTAAGTGACCCATTCAACTGTTGGGGATTTCTTGTAGGAAAATCATGAATCAAGGTATCAGAAGCATCCATGATACAAATCCCTGTAATAGAAAATAAATTATACCTGAATTATCCTGTAAAATAATTTCTAATCATATTTATAGAATGACCTTCACCTACATTAATAGAAAGTACATATTATTGCTTTGACACATGATGTTCTATGTGATGTTTTATTCTCTGAAAGGTCTCTTAGTACCATATATTCTAGGAGACAGCATAAACAAATTGATTGGTTAGTACTTGAAATATATCAATCTAATCTCAAATTGGTAAGTAAAATTCTTCCTTTATAAACAATCACTCCAAGCATTGGCATTCCAGAAATAGCATATCAGTGTACCAGATATATATGCTGTTAAATGCCTATCGTTCTTAATCCCTAAGATGCTATTTGGTGGATGCACACTTTGGTGATGTACAGTTTCTGGACATCAAACGCACACAAGGTGACATAAGGAAGTCTAATCACTGGCAGTCACTTGTGGGTAAAAGTTCCAACCCATTGTTCTTTTGCCCACCATGCTACCTCAGTGTGGACCCAGCCATATGCAAATCAGGCTTGACCATGCTCTAATAGAAACAGTTCAGCCCAAACTGCTCGGCCAGAAACTCCCTGAACAGGAACACAAACAACCCAAGACCAATTTCACCTGATTGAGGCTCGTCAGTCAGGTGTATCTTGGTTACAGTGGCAGAAGTGTGGGCTGGACAGTTCCTGTTGGAGTAGGGCCAAGACTAATTTGCATATGACTGGATCCAATCTGTGGTGGCTTGGCGGGCAAAAGAATGATGGAAGGGACTGCTATCCTTCGTGATTGCCAGTTGTTAGTTTATTGCAAGAATTTCTCCCATCACCTTTTGTGTGTTTGATGTACCTCCCTAAGTGGCAAGGGAATGCACATCTGTGGGTCCCAAGCTCATTGTGCACTGAAACAAAGTTACACATGACTGAAGAGACCCAATCAGGGCAAAACAATCTTATGTTGCTAGTGTTCCGGTTCAGGGAGGACCAAGCCTGGCAGTTCGGGCTGAACTGTTTGTATTGGAGAAGGGTCGAGACGGATTTGCATATGGCTGGGTCCAACCTGTAGTGGCGTGGTCGGCAAAAGAACGATGGGTGAAATACTACCCCGAGCCATTGCTACCCCGAGCCACTGGCAGTGGTTAGTTTTTATTCAGTGCTGAATTTGTTAAAAAAAAAAAAGCGGCCGAGCCGTCGTCAGGAGGTCACTGCAGCTTGCACCACCCATTGCCCCTGCCAGTGCCGCCAAAGACAGAACCAACACAACTACTAACCATCACACTCTACAAGTGTGACAATTCAGACTATTACAGACCCTCAAAGCAATAAAAATGGCTTGGGCAGCAGGTACGTAATTTTCAATGTAAATTAAATTAATAAACAACTTTTGTTTTGTTCATCTTTAATTTAGACAAACAGCAGTCTGTCATAAGTGCTGGTGTTTACAAATAAGTTCTAGTGCTGACCACCAGAAAACACTGCCTCAAATTAAGCATTGGTCTTATTGCAAGCATTCCTCCCTTTGCCTTTTGTGTCTTTGATGCACAGTTTCTGTTCAGAGCGCAGGTATTGCTCACGTTAGCCCTATGGTGGTAGTAGTTGCCATCGTACCCTATCCCATAATTTAATTCCAAGCTTTGTTGATGTTCTGAGATAAGTACCAATTAGCATGCCTGGCCCATAGTCCCTTCAGTGTGTGGTTGATCTTTGCTTGTAAACCTTTTCATGTGTCTAATTAAGATGCCACTTTGATTTATTTACTTTTTCGTATGTCCATTCTTTTCTCGCTGATCGCTTGCCTAGGTAATTATCCCCCACTGAATTGTTTTTTTGTAGCTCATGTTGATTCTTTTGCTCTTGTTCAGTTGTTCTGCAATCTGGCTTTTGAGCTCTGTTTCCCTTTTCATAGGCCTTTATGTGAACCATGCCAGAGTTTGTGTGTGGCTCATCAGCACGCTGTTTGTCCGATATTCCCTTTTTAAACACGTATGTAGCTGATTGAAACTCATCTGTGTATCGTATTCCTTCATTATTCACATTTTGTGGTAAACTGTGTTTTAAATAACTCTTGCTTTTCTACTCCTATTCTATTCCACTTTTTGGGTGTAATCTGGTCTTCAAATTCCTCTACTGTATATGATCCCCTTTTATGTCTGAACCACACCCTTTTCTGCAAACTTGCCATTTCCCTTGGGTAGATGATCTCCTTTTGTGAAAAGGCTCTGCCATTGACAATCCCCTTTATGTGACTATCCTCCACCATTCAATGTTATTTGTGTGGATGATACACTGCCCTTCGCCACTACTGCACCCCGCCCTCTTTGCAGGGAATCTAGTTCTCGAAAACTGGCTCTGGCTCCATCTGAACTATCTGCATAGTCTGTGTTGGAATACCTGTAGTGGACAATGGATGTCCTGCTTTTTGATCAGTCATGGAGTACACCACCCCCTCCAAAAAAAAGTTTTTTGTCAAGAGCAGTTAACTTTAAACTGCTGATTGTCTTGAAGGGGGCATATTTTTAGCTTGAAATCCTTTAATAGATTTTGTGCTTTCCCAAGCGCACCTTGACATGAACACTCTTCAAAAATACCTCATTCACCAGAGTCTTCACATCTTGGAAATTTTAAAACGTTGTGATGATGAAAAATGTGAAGGAATCAAGTAAGAAAATAAACATCGCAAATGTAGTTAGCTTGTTCCTTACACTGAAGTTTGAACAACACGAACCAGGCCAGGCTGTATTCAATAAAGCACTCTCCAGTTGAGGGGATTCAATTCTGCCTTGAAAATATTAATCTGAATGTACTAGGTAGTTTTTTAAGAAGATACAGTGACAGGCAGTTGTAATGTTTTGGGGAGAAACTCATACGGATGTAATAAAAGGAGAAATAGCTTGACCCCACCAGGATTTAAAGCAAGTTTTATATCTGGGCCAGTTTATGGTCAAGACATAACTAAGGAAGTTGTTTCCTTTCATCATATGTAAAGTCCCTGGAAAGGAAGTACAAGAGATGTTCAACTTGAGTAATCTAAAGAAAGCATAATATAATAAAATATTCTTTGCTAACACGAGTTAGGTTGTCGAAGGAATTTAGGAAATGTTTGGTTTGTTTTTGTTATATCGTTATGGTGTACATGGCTGCAGTGCTGTAAGTATTTTTATCTTATGTTCACTACTTTGTTGAGGATCTTGGTTTTTTGGCTATTTCCTATTGGCTAATTACTGAACAATAATTTAACACTTCGATTTCTAGTCTTTCAGCATCCAAATTAAGGACCATTGGTGACTTTGCATAAGAGTTAACAAAAACAGTAAAGGTGTCCACTACTACTCCACAAATTATAGTGCAGCAGTTTAACAAGAGATGTAAAATGATAGAGATGGGGCTTTTGTGAAGACATGTAGTTGGTTTAGTGTGCATAAAAAAATACTAAATGCCTTGCCCTTTGTATGCTTGCTCAGTGTAATGTGTGTAAAATTGTTATCCAATCTTTAAGTGCTTTCATATTATCAGGTATTGGATATAAAACAAGTGAGCGTCTTGAGTTGCTGGGCATTCGTAGTCTACGTGATCTGCAAACCTTTCCACTTGCAGTGCTTGAAAAGGAGCTGGGTTATTCCATTGCTCAGAGAATCCAGATGCTCAGTTGTGGAGTGGACAATTCTCCAGTGACACCCACAGGACCACCCCAGGTAGAGATCCTTCAATTTATTGTATTAAGTTGTTTATTTAAAAAAATAAAAAAAATAAACTCTTGATTCTTTATGGTTATGCTTATCGACTGAAAGTTTGCTCTACTGAATTGTGAGAGTAAAATATCACAGTGCTTTTAAATTGTTTGATTTATAGGAAACTGTAGTTTTTTTGCATAACTCTGAGATCCATAGAGAAGTACACTCCAAAACTGCATAATAGCAACTACCAATATTGGAGCTGATTTTTACAGAGGGCTCTAGTTAACATCAAGTAGACAACGAGAGCAAAGCTCAAGTTGTCTATGTCACTTATAACCCACCTACAATTTTATGTGGTGTATGATTCTCCACCAATAAGCGCTGTCTGTAGCAGGAGAGGAGTCAGTAAGGGATCACACACTAAAAACCTCACTTCATCCTCTGTTCACCTCCCTCAGACTGTCACTGCCTTAGCACCATCCTTCTACCTCAGCCATCCCCTCGTCCCCCTGTCCTACCTCCAAAAAAAAAGGAAAAAACCTGACATCCTTCTTTTGGAGCGAGAGACATGGCGGAAGGTGAAGTAGACTGTCATTGATCAATCTACTGCTTCCTTCAATCTGGTGAGACATGGAGGTGATGATGATGATTCAGCATCTGATTACAGAGCTTCGTTTTTCGCTGGTTTGAAAGTGAAGTGAAGAACTGGGTTTCCAATCTGGTATGGTGTATAGTGGTTTCCAATGGAAGCCACATTCAACAAGGTGGTTGGTTACAAGGCAAAACAAACTTTCTACAACCGGATAAAAAGCTCGTAAGAAGCAGAAGAATGAAATTTAGAAAATATGAACACTACAAAAAAGGATACTCAATGATATTAGCTTCTTCATTTAGTAATGCTTAAATATAATATTAGATATATTTTCATTGATGGTGAGTGTTGAATTCAAGTTTATTAAAATTATTACCACTGGCCTATTTCATTAAACAGATATCCAATAAAAAAATAGAGATTATAAAGTAATGAAATACTATAAAAATGTTCACAATCAGTAAGAGACATTCACTGATTTTGGATAAAACAAAGTGATCAAAGTTCAGAAAAGTTTGAAATCATGCTTGACAAAGAACTTATTTAGATCTCGAGCTTAAGAATTACAAAATTGTCAACTGGAGCAGGGGATCAGGGAACCACAAATGAAGGGAAGGCTCTACAAGAATTTGGAGAAGTAAATACTATGGAATCCAGCAGGGACAAGGACGGGAACAGGAAAACCAGAAATGGAGCACAGAAAGGAACTGAGTGTGAAAAGTTGAGGAAGGAAATCTGAAGGCATCAGTATAAGGATTGGAGCAAGTAAGAAAAATGCTGGACAGTACTCCACCTCCTGGACAAGATCTGGGTAAGGTTTGTCAACAAAACGAAGTACAACAACCTTGGTGCGTTCTCCCATCTTTACTAGTGAGCCAGATGTTTTCAACTATAGGCTGATTTCCAGATTTAAAATTCATGTAAAACCTTCTCACATCGGGGTTAAGGCTTGACTTTAAATGGAACAGGATTTCCCCTATTTTCACATAAGTGCAGCTAGGATGTAATCATTTAATGTTTACACATTAGAAGAAATATTTAAACCAATTTGTTTAGACACTATTTCAGCCATAGTTTCATACTGATTGTGCTGGAAACCATCTTTGAATTTTTTTTTTCTTCAAAATCATTTGAAATTTTACTTCTCATTATCTTTTTCATAAGAAATGATGAAGCCTTAGAAAAGTTGTAAAAATCATGCATCACGTGTGTAGAAAGCTCGATAATGTACGCCAGTTATTTCCATTTCAGGTCTCAACTAAGGGTTGAGCGCCACATACCAATATGTTTTAAAAGTATACACGTTCATTAAACAGATAATGTATCTTTTCTCTAAGGCCCTGAAGAACTGAAGCAAACACATACCAACAGAGCTAGATTTTGCTAGTTGAGTTTTAAGATGACTTGCAAAACACACAAGATGATGGACGGAATGTTGCACATTGGCAAACATTCACCCCCAGTCACAGATCTGGGTTTAATCCATCGTTATTTTGCTTCACCACGCCACCCCAGTTCAGACATGGCCATATGCAAATCAGTCTTGACCCTGTGCCTCATGGGAACAGTCCAGACCGAACTGCCAAGCCACGTCTTCCCTGGACCGGAATCAAGCATCCTAGGACCGGTTTTGGGCATTCAGCCCTCATCAGCCAGGATAGCCTGACTCCAGTGGCGCAGTGAGCACGGGACCCACGTCTGGGCATACCCTTCCCACTTGGGGCGAATTGCAAAACACACAAGATGATGGACGGAATGTTGCACATTGGCAAACATTCACCCCCAGTCACAGATCTGGGTTTAATCCATCGTTATTTTGCTTCACCACGCCACCCCAGTTCAGACATGGCCATATGCAAATCAGTCTTGACCCTGTGCCTCATGGGAACAGTCCAGACCGAACTGCCAAGCCACGTCTTCCCTGGACCGGAATCAAGCATCCTAGGACCGGTTTCGGGCATTCAGCCCTCATCAGCCAGGATAGCCTGACTCCAGTGGCGCAGTGAGCACGGGACCCACGTCTGCCCAAAAATCAAAGATTGGCCAATATTGTGGTAATACACAAAGACGGTAAGCCACCAGAAGATTGCGCATCATACAGACCGATAGCACTGCTTAATGCAGAAGTGAAGATCTTAGCGAAAGTCCTGGCGACCCGCCTGGCTCCATAAGTTGATCCACCCGACCTGTCAGGATTCATGCCGGCTAGACATATCACACTCAACCTAAGGCGCCTTCATGGCATGTTGGGAAGAGCCGAGAGTATTAGGGAAGAGGCAGTTGTAATGTCACTGGACGCTAAAAAGGCGTTCGATGTGGTAGAATGGCCCTTTTTATTCGCGGTCCTAGAGAGATTGGGATTCGGAAACAAATTTTTGGCATGGGTCCGACTCCTATACTCAGAACTCCTAGCGCAGGTGACGGTAAAAGGGGGGCGATCGTCAATTTTTAAACTACACAGGGGAGCGAGGCAGAGATGCCCCCTGTCCCCGTTGATATTTGCCCTGGTATTGGAAGCTCGGGCGGTGTGGATACGGGGTGACCCGCTTATCAAAGGACTTAAATGGAGGATAGAATCTCCCTCTACGCGGACGATATTCTCCTTTATCTGGCCAGCCCTTATTCTTCCCTGCACAGATTGCTTCATATATTAACCTTGTACCAAAAATACTTAGGGTATACTATAAACTGGGACAAATCATTGATAGACGTCCTCTGGGAGGCGAGTCCGAGTCTTCCCAGAACCTGTACAGCTCTTGTGGTGACAGAGGGATTTAAATACCTGGGAATTTATGTAACTAAAGACACTGCTGTGTTCTATGACTGCAATTTGGACTCCCCCTTACGCCGCCTACGGGAAGATGTGCGACATTGGAGGACTCCACCCCTATCGCTATTAGGCTCGGCTTCCCTATATAAAATGATGGCGCTTCCCCGATTTTGTATATATCTTGCAAAACACACCATGTTTGGTCCCTCCTGAGTACGTTTGGGCTGTAGAAGCAGAGATACGGATACTCCTCTTTGATGGGGGAACTCCGCGGATGGCATTAAACAAATTGACCAAGAGTTGGTACGATGGAGAGATTGCACTTCCAACGTTACAATACTACTATTTGGCAACGCAACTTATAGTGATTAACCGATGGGTCCACCTAGCCCAAGACGAGCCAGCCTTATAGAATGGATAGAAATAACGAGACCGGGGAGCTACCTTAGGGCCATCTATGGCGGAAAACAGGAGGCACCAGTGAATACCCCAACGACGGTCAAACTATGGCACATAGCATCAGCTGCGATGGGGTGGAAAGATAAGATCACTCTGGTTACGCCACTATGGGACTCGAGTCGCCTGGTACTGCTGGTTGGCCAACCGGGCTTCGATAAGTGGGACCTTATTGGTCTCTCCAGAGTCGGCGATCTGTGGGTGGGGGGGGGCGGGGGGGAGATTAGACCCTTTGCTGACCTTCAGAAAGATTATGAACTGGCCTCCGCGGAGACCTTCCGATACCTCTAGCTATGACACGCATTGCAACGAGCCATCCCAAAGGAAACTGATCTCCCAGCCTCTTCCCCCTTGGAGGATAGGCTCATAGATGATTATTTGTATGAAAAGGCAATTTCATTGACTTACCGGAAAATATTGAATAACTCCCCCGGAACACCGGAGAGAGTGCATACCAGATGGGAGTAGGACTTAGGGAATTTAAGTGATGAGGACTGGCATGAAGCACTCGCGTCCCCCTGGGAGGTAGCTATACGGTCCCGCTTTAGGCTGATCCAATTGAAACTACTCCACAGGACATACTACACATGCACTACATTAGTTAAAATGAATAGCACTATGTCCTAAGAACTGTGGCCAAGAAGGTACAATTTTACATCCATGGGTCCACTGCCCCAGGATTCGAGAATACTGGAACAAGATTGTTCCATGCATACGGATGTTATGTGGGAAAGAGGTGGAGGCATCCCCTCAATGGTGTTTATTGTATATCTGTGGGAAAACTGACCTAGCGTTGGGAGAAAGACTATGGGCCACATTGGGCTTTATGGTGGCCAAACGCAACATAGCAAGCAAGTGGAGGGCTGGCTCCGGCCCCTGTTTAATGACTGCAAAACCGAAATGTTTTGGTGTATGCAAGCGGCGAGGGTGATCTATGAGGGAAGATGCTGTCCACACAAATGGACAAAGATCTGGGGGAGGTGGAACGAGAGCAGAGGGATGCTCTGCCTACCGGTCAACAGCAATCCCCTATCTGGAGATATATAAGGGCGAATATAACAGCAGCTCGGGGGAGCATACAAGAGAGGAAAGGAATAAACAAAGTAGTATATTAAAAAGAAGAAGAATGTCCTGATATATGTACGACATGTTTATCGTAAACACATGCCGATCGATATGATTGCTACTGTCTCTTGTTTCTGTACTTGGATTACATTAAAAAAAGTTATAGAAAAAAAAAAAGTGGTATATGTACGAATTTAATATTGGCATGTATCTACAGTGACTCACCCCAAAAGCTGTTGTCACTGTACAGTGCTGTAGCCCTCCTATGAGGAAAACTAGAGCTCAAAATAAAATCATAACCCTACTATCTCTGGTTTGGAACAAGCTACTGGAATAATTGAAACACTATTTTCAACATCCAACAAACGTAGCAATTTATTCTTCTCAGAAGCTTGGAAGAATAACTTCTGAAGAGGGATAAAATTTAGAAAGTATTTTAGGATGGAAATAAGAATCCGGCTTCAATATTACAGCACCATCTAAACAATTCAGAAAAGAAGGATGACGAAAGGGAGCAGAGAGTTTACTTAACCTCCATGCTGAAGTAATTGCCACCAGAAAACATACTTCATAAGAAAGAAACTTAAGATCTGCCGTCTCCAAAGACTCAGTCGGAAAGGACTATAAAGATTTTAACACCAACAGAAGGTCCAATAGAGGCAAAGAGGAGCAACAGACAGACAAGTTATGAATTAGAGAAACTCTTAGACATTCTTACCATTAAAAGCTCAGCTTAGTGAACTGAGACATCAGTTCCACGAAAAGCCATAATGGCAAACCACTTTAGATAACGGCAAATGTTTGGTAAAGCCATCTACTGAGAATTGAAGAATAGGAGAAACAGGGTGTGGAGGGAATATGTCACCTCACGAATTTTAATGGCATCTAACACATCTCGGGAAGTGTCAAAAGTGGTTCAGTCCTTCCTTTCCTCGGAGTCTGTCAACAACAATTTTAGCCCTTTAGGGACTTGTGTGATGATTTATCATGATTCTTTGATGAAAAAATGTAAAAGGTTTGTGCCATATTCATAGTTCGCTCTGAAACAGAGACATCAATAGATGTGGTCAACACACAGAAATGTAAACTATCTAACTTTTCTAAACTTTCAGAGGAAACTGTGTTGGAAGAACTTAAGAAATGTAAATCAGGATCACCAGCGGACCCATGTCCACTGAGAATTCTAAAATTGATAGCCCCTATTATCAATCCAGTATTTACTAGAATTTTGAATCAATCTCTAGAAGCAGGTCTTTTTCCCGCAGAATGGAAGCAACCTTTTCTTTGACCGTTACTGAAGAAATCCACTGCTGATCCAGCCATTGAGTAATTTCAGACCTATTTCCATTTTGCCAGCAGCAGCTAAAATTACTGAAAAATTGATTGACAGCTTTCCACCTACCTGGAAGATAACGGGTTGCTGCATGATACGCAATCTGGTTTCAGATAAGGGATGAGTACCGAGATTGCTTTACCGGACTTCACGGATTTCATTAAAGAAAATCTTGATGTCTGACACACAGCGATAGTGGTCTTTTTAGACCTATCGGCAGCGTTCAACACAGTTTCTCATGTCACCCTCCTATAGAAATAGCATGTATCCAAAGGAAAGCTTGCTCGTGGTTGAGGTCCTTTTTACAGGAGAGATCTCAGATAGTCTATCTCCTTTTCTTCTGCCCAAGGCCAATACTATGTGGAGTTGTACAGGGCTCAAGGGAGTAGCAGGATGGATGAATGATAATTCTCTAAAGCTGAACTCTGATAAAGCTGAAGTTCTTTTCTCTGGTACATGCTCTCCTCCTCCTCTAACTCATGGTGGCCGGAGGAACTTGGTTCTCCGCCAGTCCCTGCAGCGCATGCAAGATATTTGAGAGTCATGTTTGGCTCGAGGCTCTCCTTCTCCACACAAATCAAACTGGTGTCTTCTGTCTATTTTGCCAAATTGAAATCTCTAAGAAAGATGTTGCATTTGATCCCCAAAAAGAGAGCGCAAATCAATAGTCCACACTTTGATCACCTCCCAGTTGGACAATGCAAATAGTCTATACCCGGGACCTCCTGCTTTTCTAATATGCAGACTTCAGATTATGCAGAACCCAGCTGCAAGGTTGATCCGAAGTGCCCCGTACAGGTAGGCCATATCTTCTTATCTGAAGCAACTTCGCTGCCTTCCGGTGATAAATCGAGTCAAGTTCAAAGCTCTAACGATAGCCTTTAGAGCTTTCTCTGGATATGGCCCTGTTTATCTTCAAAAGGCACTCTGCTGGCCTACTCTTTTAATCGCGCGCCCGTCTTTAGCTTGCTAAGAGCCTGCAAATGTGGGCCTATTGAAGCTATTTAATGACTGCCACGGGGGGGGGGGGAAAGCTGCCCTTGGATGCTTTTGTCCTGTGTAGATTCGTACTTTAGTACTTAATCACATCTCTTACCTATGGTGCGTTTTGCAAAAGTGCAGGGAATCAGCCATTGAAGGGAGGTCTCTCAGGTGCCATTTTGGGTTTGAGAAGGGAGTGCAGGGATGTTCATCCCTGTAAACCTCAGGTATAAGTTGTAACTTGACGCCGGTTAATATGATACAATGATGAATGACTTATTTACTGCTTACCGCGTAGCACCTCTGCATAAATGCATTACTTTCTAGAAGCCGCACAAAGTAAAACTAGCGGTTCCTCTGTTAGTCCCCCACCCCCCACTATCTGTGATCTGAGAAATCTGGAGCACAGTACGAATGCTGAAGATTATTTGGTCGCTGGATTCAGTCTGAGTTCATTCATTGTCCGGCTTCATTCAACGTTATCCCCGCCGAGCAAGAGCAACCTTTCCTTCCTGAAACCTTGACATCATGTCTAACCCGGTGACTAGAACACCACAGAGTGCGGACCTAAATTGTCACCGGACCTAAATTGTCACCATCTCCAAAATTACCTGCCTCTGTTATAGTGTTGCTTTTTTCACAGAGACAGCGTCTCTCTTCAGTATGGCTTCACTGGAACCTGATTTGCGTTTTTGTTGACTTTCAGTTTTCTGGTACATAGTACGTCCTAAACAATTCTCTTGATTGTTAATGCAAAGGGGCTCTTTGCATGTATCTATGTATGCGGCACTTATAGTGTTTTAATGTAGCCCAAGGGCAGTGGAGCGCTATCCTGGGTCAAGGCCCAGGCAAGAGCTGCAGTCAGTGACTGGAGGGTCAGCCGGACCTGAGTGCCTAACACTATATTTAAACAAAGGATGTTATAGTGTGAGGCCCATTATGAGTTTGCCTTTAATTAGCTGGAGATTTCCCCCTCCACAGGACTGCTAGGGACACATTCTTGGATGTAGAGGTGGTGGTGTTATTGCTGATTAACACTTAAGGGGAAATAATGTGCTTGCATCAGTGCTTCTGCATCGATGTCCTCCTTTTTTATTCATTTTCAGCTGGAGTTTTACTTAGATTTCTTTCCTGCTTTTAACAAGGCAAGTGTGTGGGTGAAAAAACCAGACTCATGTTCCTGCAGATTTTGTAATCCCGATGGGGCCTGCAACTGTTATCAGTGGCCCCATTGGGATTAACAGGGCATGCGCAATGCGCCCGATGTTCCTAGTCACTCATGTGATGGAGTTTCTTGTTTTTGCTGCTTCTGTTATGGTTACAGTGACTTTACTAAAGCTCTAAAGCACTGCGAAACTACAAAGACCACGCAGACTCCTTGAAGAAGCTGTGTGATAGCCTCCTCAGAGTAGGGGCATCCCACCTGCACTCCCTGATCATAGCTATAGGCAACTTTGATACTCACTTACTAGGCTCCTCACCGAAGTGTGTGATCACAGAGCGCCAGTGGGACATTCCAATACAGGCAAACACAGAGTCGGAATCAAAAGGGCCTTAACCTGCTTGGCAAACTGAAACACCTGGGTTTAAGGGTCCTTAACGGCTGCTACCAGGGCGATTTCCCACCTGCTATGTCTTTTCCTTCCACCAGCTGCAACTCCCTGATTGATTATACGTTTGACTCCCTGCCTTAACTACAAGTTCACTCTTTCAAAATGGGGGAAAGAACTGAGAGTGACCATCTGCCCCAGGAGCTGGAGCTCCCCCTTGCTGTGACCCAGAACACGCACACTGCAGACCCACCGGGATCAACTTATCTTCCCGACCTAAGGAGGGTAAAATGTACTGCAATCAACAAAGACTCCTTGAAACAGGAAGCTGAAAATCATTTCAAGCTGGCTCACAGCAACAGGAATTATCCTAAAAGTAACTGGGAAACATTAAAAAAATCTTTCTCCCAACAGCACGCCCCAAGAGTCACACCCTACACAGCTCAACCATCAACAGGCCACCTAGTACAAGGTGGAAGCAAGTGCACCAGCAACAGAGAAATTAAATTACTGAAGAGGGAAGTCAACAGAGCCCTGCAAACAATGTGACTGCTCTCTCAAAACCAAACCCTCATATCCAAGCCAAGGCGCAAGAAAAAGTAGCTAAAATGGCGGTCTGGAGCAAAAATAGGGAAATCTCTAAATCTTTCTGGGCCAAGCTCATCTAGGACACACAGCATCACAATTCAAACGCCTTTTGGCGATCTGTCAATGCCCTAAACAACCCAGCGCAGCCACGGAATCGAACCTGTCTGAAGATGCCTGGGCCTCGTTCCTCCTCGCTCAACATATCAACACTAAAAATGTAGCAGACCTATCGGGACATTCAGCGGCGGCCTCGGTCTACGAGCACCGCCCATCAGATTCACCCCTTAGCGTCTCAGAGGAGGAGAAAACCTTAGACGAGCTCACAGTGGAATGGCAGATAACTAAATGCAGAACCACAGGTGCTCCTGGCCATAAGGGAATCCCTAAGACTATTTATCAGACCAACCCAGCCAAATGGGCAGGGTACATGGCCCCTTTATTCACTCATGCCCTGTCAGGTGCGACAGTTCCAGCATCCTGGAAAGGGTCCATTTCACCAATCTTCAAGGGCGGCAACAAGTCGCAAACTCAAACTATAGACTGATAGCCCTCATTGATAATGAGGTGAAACACTACGCTGGCATTTTACTGGAACGGCTCCTCAACTGGGCTAACGCAAACTCAATCATCCCGATCAATCTGACGGTGCTCGCAAAAAAAAAACTGGGACTCTGACAAACATGGCATTGACCCTTCTGCTTGATGCCTCACAAACAACCAGTCTATCTATGCTACATAGACTACAAAACAGCCTTCGACTGTGTCACCTGAAAAGTGCTTTGGAGCAAACTAAAGGACTTGGACGCACCACCAGTGCTTTCAAGAGCAATTGAAAACCTATATATGGACACCTGGGTCAGAGTAAAGCTGGGTAGCAAGGCTAACCTCTCCAGGGCCATTCCAACATTCTGCGGGCTCAAGCAGGGTTGCGTTCTAGCCAGACACTTTTTACCCTATTCCTGGTGGACCTTTCCTCATCCCTGACTTTGGTTAACTCTCACACCCCAATGAATGGCACTATTCTCATCTCAAACCTGCTTTATGCCGATGACTTGGTGTTGATCAGTCAGACTGTTAGGGATGCAGCGCCTTCTGAACACCACCCATGATAACTCGATAAGAAACGACCTGACATTCAACACCAAGAAAACCAAAATGATGAACTGTTCTAGAAGACCAAGCAGCAAAATTAGCTGGTTCCTTGATTCCACCAAGGTCGAAGAAGTCAATGAATACAAACACCTCGGACTCAAATTCGACAACAAAGGAAACTTCAAGCTGCATAGGGAAAAAATAAAAAGAAAAGGGCTCGCTGTGGCAGCAGGTTTCAAGGCGCTTTTTGGAACCTGAATGGGCCATCATATATCCCTATTTTAGAAATAGCAAGGACCAAGATAGTCCCAACTCTGGTATATGAACGCGTAGCCCTTCAAGGTAGGGCCTCAACTACTCTAGACAACACGTTCATCAGAATCTACAGGGACATTTTCTATCTCCCTAGATATACCTCGGCAGCCCAAATCAGGCTAGAATTTGGTCTAACCAAACAATCAATAGCTAGATGCACAGCATTTACCATCATGTGCTACAAGCTCCAGTCTGCCGAAAAGAACACCATAAACTAAAACGTCTGGCTAGATATCAACAACCCCCACTCAGCGGCCGGAAAATATCTCAAACATTCTATTGACCTGCTTGGACTACCTCAACTATGGTCTGCAATGAATACACTGGAGTTGTTTCAAAGGCCAACTAGTAAAACATCAAACTAATTTCATCCTTGGAGGATAGGGCATCTCTTGAGAACCGTGCCCACGCATGCATGGTACTAAATAGCTATACAGTTCCTAAACCACAGCTACACCTGGGCCAAGCCTCCAGTAGAAGGACCCAAGGGATACTTCCTAAAACATCGCCTTGGCATCCTCCCCAACACTCATACAGCACCTTGTCTAAGGGCAGAAGCAGAGCCTCCCTTTAGGCTGTGCGGCCAACCAAAGGAAGCTGCAATCCACACTTTCTGTCTTTGCAGGTCCACCTTAAATCTATGCTGCCACTAGCTTAGGCCCTTTTGGAATCAGGTTGGTGTGCGCCTACGCAGACAAGCCATAATAGCATGCTTAAACTCTGGGGACCCTTGAGTAATTTCCCGCACCATAAAATATCTCCAGGGAGTCGACCAGGCCTTAAAGAAGGCACCCCATCAGCCTCTACCGCTCACTCAGCCGTGATCTCTGGTCTCCAACGGGGAAAGGGGCGATGTATACCCCCTCATCAATCACAGCACTGAACTAGCATCCCCGGCTCACTTAGCGTGTTTTAGTTACCACTTGCACAGTCTTTCCTTTTGCACAAAGCACTTTCTCCACCTGGGCTACATGAACCATCTTTGCCTCAGGGCAATTAATTGCCAAATCTTCCATAGATGGTTAAGCTGCATTTCGCTCATTTGCTGTAAGAAGGACTTCAACTTTTAGCCGGGACATTTATTTTATTTATTTAGTTTTTTGTAATGCGCATGAATCACCCCACATTGAACATCGAGCATTGAGATCCTTCCTTCCCTTGTACATCAAGGATGTTTTTATTATTTTAATGCATTTCATTCATTCACTGCACTTAATATATAGTGTAATGATTTTAATTAATTGAACAGTAAAGTTTACTTTGACTTTGACTGTTATCGTCAAATGTCTCATCTCTGGATTTTTTTGTAGTCCATCAGTGATGAAGATTCTTTTAGAAAGTGCTCCACAGAAATTGAAGTTAAAATGAAAGTGGAAGAGCTGCTACGCAAGCTTCTGAGCAGGTGACTACACACTTTTACTTCTTATTTAATTATCATTTTTAATTGTTCTAAATGCAAACATGTTCTTTCTATATGTACATATGTTTTTGAGTTAGATAAAATGTAGATTAGAGCTGTCTTCCATGTACAGCTCCTAGAGTCCCCCTCTTTTGATAAATAGGATTCCATGTACATGCACATACGTGCCCTAAATTAAAAGGTTATCTCTGATCAAAGATAACATTAACTCATGTAGTCTGAAAACTTAATCCTTTAATCCTGGATCAAAACACATGAGATAATTGATACTCATTCAACACTTGGAAGACAAGCACTGGCACAGCCAATTAGTTTCATGCACGCTCTTGAGAGCTGACAATAGCAATACAAAATCCCTGCTTTATAGCAAAACAATTAAAACGAGCATTGCAATGCCAATAGCTCTGGTTTATAAATAAAAGTGCATCTTAAGTCATCAATAGGAACTTAATAAGCCATCCACTCGTTCTTGCATTCACCCATTTGCAAAACATGATTAAACACAAACATACTCAACAACATATGCTAGATAAAATAAAAGTAGAAAAAAGAAAGCATGCTACCAGCTAAACACAGCGGACTCATGCTTTCAATAGCAAATAAAATTAAATATAGCTCGGATGGCCATCCTAAATTCTCATTGTGCCTAGTGTTTCAAAGTTCCAGCTTGGCTGCCACATTTTGAACCTAATGTGTTGGTCATCTTGGAATGGTAAAACAATGATATGCTGTGGACAATACCACGTAGCTTAGAGGCAGTGGCTAGGTGGGATGAAAATACACAGTATATGAAACAAGCACCAAGCATATGTCCTATTAGCATTGTCCTTGAAGCTCTGGTGAATCTCTGGTATGCTCTAAAAATGAAAATAAAAAGAGGAAGAGGAAAGAAATTATTGGCCAGGCCTCTCCGTCCACCTTAGTAGTATGTAAAGGTCTTCCTGCCTTTTGCCAGGATGACGGACAGCTTACCAAAAGGCCTCCCAGTGTGTTTCCCGCCGATTTGGGTGACAATTTTTTCATGCCCTGAAATATGAGGACATCTCCACCAAACAAAGGAGAAAGTACTCCACTTGTGTTGATATTTTGTGCAAAACTGTGGGCTTTTGTTGGATAAAGGGGCAGGTGCCATTCTGTTCCGGCCCAGTCACTCCACAGCTACTGACACACCCACACAGACACTGATACACCCACTCGCAGACCCACTCAGATACTCACACACCCGTTCACATACCCACTAACAGACCTACTCAGACACACTCACAAGCACTCATAGAACCACTCAGACACTCATGCACCCACTCACAAAACCACTTAGACACTCTCACAGACCCATTCAGACACTCATGCACCTGCTCACAGACCCACTCAGACATGTACACCCACTCACAGACCCACTCATTCATGCACCCACTTACAGAATCACTTGTACTCTCACACCCACTCACAGACCAACTCACGCACCCGCTCACAGTACAACTCACACCCACTCACAGCCCAACTCACACACCCACTCACTGAAAAACACAGTCCCTCACACACCCACTCACAGACCCACTCAAACACTTGTAGGCCACTCACAGACCCACACAGGCACTCACACACCTATTCACAGACCCATAGCGCCACTCACAGACCCAGTCAGAGACCCACACATGCACTCTCACACCCACTTACAGACCCATACAGCCACTCACACATTCATTTACACACCCATACAGCCACTCATACAGCCACTCACTGACCTATACAGCCACTCACACATCCATACTCAAAGTTTACTGGTTACAGTTAGGAAATAAAAAATTTAAAAACGTAGTAATTTACTGAAAAAGCTAAAGATTACAGGGACGTTATAGTTCGGCTCAGATTTCACTCATACAAAACCCTAGAAATTCAGCAGTTATAGTTACCTGACCTAACTATAACTTACCCCCCCTCAATGCACTGCTTATGACCTCACATATTACATCACTCATGACATGGCCAACTCTTATGTAATCTTCTGAATATAAAATTGTTTTCCGTGGATCATATGTTTGGGGGTAATGAATTCCATAGTTTGGCTGCTTGAACAGAGAAAGATGTACCACCCATTTTTTTTTTTCTTGTATGGTGGGGTATTGAGGCGAGGTGCCAATCTTGAGTGGAGGTTCCTTTGTTGAATGTATTTTGTGAATTTATTCTTGATGAAAAGTGGTCCTGTTCCATGTATTGCTTTGTGGGTGATACAAAGCAGGTTAAAGGTAGATCTTCTGACAACGGGTAGCCAATGTAAGGCCCTCAAGTCAGGGGAGATGTGGGCTTGTGACTTTACATGTTGGAGTAGTCTGGCAGAAGAGTTCTGAACCCTTTGTAGTCTTTTGATAGTTGATAAAGATGATCCGTGGTAGAGGCCATTGGCATAATCAAGTTTAGGCAGTACAAGAGAGATAGTAGCCTGGACCTTGTGTGGAAATCCCATGTGGGGGAAGATACGTTGCAGAATGTTCATGGTGATGAAGCTTGATCTTGCTAATTTGTCCACTTGGGCATTCATTGATAACTTGGAGTCCATGGTAATTCCAGGGTTTCTTATTTCCTTAGATGCTTCAGGAGGTGGTCCCAGATCGTCAGGCCAGGTGCAGTGTATACTCAAACATTAAAGACCTGGCACAACTGGGCACTCTCATCAACTATTTATATATATATATAGGATTGGTATGCAGAGATATTCTTTATCTTCTCCCACACTCAGATGCTCTTTTACGCACTCTGACCTAATCCCCTGTGCCTAATTGATTAATAATTTAAAACAAAACCAGTAGTCAAGCACTCAACAAACCGCACTCTAACTGAGTGTATGTGTACCACAAAGAAAAAGTGTGGAGAAATGAGAAAGTATCTCACGTGCGCACCACCGGAGGAGCTACTGGCAGGTTCTCACCAGCTTGCCCACGTATTTGTCATCATCGATAACTTTCTCATGTAAAAAGAAATGTGTGTCCAGTGCGGGAAAGGTGTAGAAACTAAACATAAAGAAAAGACCCCATGCGAAATGAGACACAAGAAGTCTCTAATAAAAATTGAGGAAAACTCACACACATACTCGTAACTTTTAATCCAAACGTGAGTTTGCCCAATGTTAAAAACACAGCATGTTGTGAACCACTTCAAGGACGGCCAACATGTTTCATTGCCTATTATACAATAGCGGCAAATTCGTCAGGGCAACTGAGGTCAGCAATCACCTCCCTGGACATCTAAAAATGAGTCAAGAGTGACTGACAAACATAGAGGAAAAGAAAAATAAACTGGTAAATTCTTTAGAGACACACCACCCAAAATTAGACCTTCACTACAGTACAGGTAATATTAAAAACGAGGACTGGACTACATTGTAGCCCACCGTCCTATTCTGTAGGCAAATAATAATATTTACCTAGTGAGAGCCATGGGCCCACATACCAGCTCTCACTTAGTCGTAGGGGTGTATATCATTTATACTTCTCTTCCCCTTGAAATCAGCACATTTGTTGCTTACAGGTTCATCTGTGGAAATAGACATATCACATTAGGTCACTCCGGACTAAATGTAACATCGTTCGCATAGTATTCCATCCCCGAGTTGAGAGATTTACTCCAAACTCATTCCATTTTTATAAAAAATATGTATTCGATCGCAGCACGCAATCCTACCTCATTTAAAATTGTATACAATCACTCTCACCAAGCGTCATCATATTTATAGTGCATAGACCACTTCTTTTTACATGAGAAAGTTATCGATGATGACAAATACGTGGGCAAGCTGGTGAGAACCTGCCAGTAGCTCCTCCGGTGGTGCGCACGTGAGATACTTTCTCATTTCTCCACACTTTTTCTTTGTGGTACACATACACTCAGTTAGAGTGCTGTTTGTTGAGTGATTGACTACTGGTTTTGTTTTAAATTATTAATCAATTAGGCACAGGGGATTAGGTCAGAGTGCGTAAAAGAGCATCTGAGTGTGGGAGAAGATAAAGAATATCTCCGCATACCAATCCTATATATATATATATATATATATATATATATAAATAGTTGATGAGAGTGCTTTCTAATTTGTTTGTTTATTTTATTTTAGTTATGTATTTCTCCTAGGTGCTTGTTTTCTTTTGTCCTGTATTTTTGCTCTTAGTGGTTTAAGCTTTCTGTAGCCACTCAGAGTTTTTGAACAAAATGTATTGTACTTAAATCTGTGTTGGATGTTAATTGTGTTTATAAGTATTCAAAATTGAGTTTGTTCCACGGTCGATAGCTGGATACATTTAAGGTGTTCTTAGGTGTGTTGATTTGTGGTGTTTTATGTTGGAAAGCTACCAGATGGTGGTCTGACCATGTGACTGGAGTAATCCTTTAAAAAGTAACTAGTTCTGGATTAGCAAAAATGCCATCTAGGATGTGTCCAGTGATGTGTGTGTGGGTTTGTGTATGATCTGAAGTAGGTTCAGTGTGACTAGGCCAGTGATGATAGTTTTTGGATGGGGGCTATTGGGTTTATCAAACCAAATGTTTAGGTCACCAAGAATGCATAGGGTGGAGTGTAATGTTATAAGGTTTGAAACTATGTATAGAAACGTGTATGGGAATATGGCATTGCTAGATGGTGGTCTGTAAAGGAGGAAGAATAAGCCTTCAATACGGTCAAACATGACAGCCTACTTGACCTACTGGAACTCAGAATGGGGCTATCAGGGGTCATTCTAAACTGATTTGTCTCGTTTCTTCACAACAGAACTCAAAGAATCAAGGTTGGTCAAACCCTATCTAATACCGCTCCGGTCACCTTAGGAGTCCCACAGGGGTCCACCCTATCGCCTACCCTCTTCAACCTCTTCATGGAGCCTCTAACCGAAATTCTCCAACGTAAAATACCACATGTATGCGCATGACACCCAACTGTACCTAAAAATCTCCTCCCCTGAAGATATCAGACTACTCAACACAACTCTACAAAAAACCCAAAATTGGCTGACCAGAAACCACCTCAAACTCAACTCTCTCAAAACCGAATTCCTCTTTAATGCCCCACCAAAAGGATCCCTCGACATCAAAGATTGGATGAAACAGCTAACCGCCTTCAATTGCCTTCCTCAAGTTATAGATGCCACAAGATAACTTGGAATAAAACTCGACAAGAATCTCAACATGCAAGAACACATCAGCACAACAGCCAAAGGAGCCAACCTTCAAATCAACATACTGAGAAAAATAAAACCCTTCCTCCCCTTCGACGACCTCAAAACAGCTGTACAAGCACTGATAATCCCCAGGTTAGAATATGGAAGCGCTACCTTATGTGGTCTGCTTAGATCCAAGCTGGATCCACTAAGGGGGGGTCCCTTAACTCTGCTGCAAGGCTCACCATTGAGTCCAAGAGAAATAACCACATCACGCCCGATCTGAAGGTACTAAACTGGCTCCATTATGAGGCAAGTATACAGCTGAAAATTGTTTGCTTGACACATATAGCATACACTTCAACACACCAAAGTACCTAGCTGACTAACTGGAACTGTCTGGCGGTTGCAGATCCTCTAGGAGCGCCAGCACCTTATTGTTAAAGCCACAGACATTTCCTTAAAAAGAAAACATACAACCGAACCTTCTCCGGAATGGTCCCCAGAATGTGGAACTCCCTTTTCCCTGAAATCAGACTGAAGCAGTCAATCATCTCAATCAAAAAAAAAAGTCAAGCTGTTTTTGATGTACAAAAACCTAAAGTAGAACTCCCTGACTCAGCATATGGAAAATTAACTGACAGAATGTCTCAACCTAGGCTCTCACCTGCTGGCGACGCCTAGGTGTTTAACTCACTGACCTCCTCCCGATGTGCAACGAGTTTTGACAGCATTTGTGCTGCTTGTCATGCTCTCTTCTTGCCTAACCTATTGTAAAGCGCTCTGATACCCTTCTAGGGTCAAGTCTGCACTATATAAAACTTTATAAATAAAAAAATAAAAATAAATAAGAAGTTACAAGAGGAAGTTGGAGTAGGGTTGGATCTGGTAATGAGGGCCTTCCAACCTTGTATGGAAAGTCCACTTTGGTGAGATTTATTATTTCCTTGAATATAACAGCTAGTCCACCTCTTTTGCATATACGATATTGTGTGGGAGTGTGATAGCCTGGAGGAACGGCTTCATGAAACACTGGAGCCATGTCACCTCCCAACCATGATTCGGTTATGAAGAGTAAGTCAGGTTGTGTATCATTGAGTAGGTTATAGATGTGGCGCTTCTTTTGAGAGAGTGATTGAGCATTTATTAGTAGGCAGTTTAGAGATTGTGTTTTGGTGGTGGTGTGACTTTGTTTTCTTGAAAAGTGAGCAGTATTTTTTTTTAACTTGTAGCAGGTGTGCCATTAGTGCTGGTATTAACTATATGAGGATAGCAATAGTGTTGCTTTTCTATATGGGATTCTTCGTCCAGCAGGCTTAGAAGGCATTTTGTCGGGTCTGCATGTGTAAGTTTTGGAGATGGTGGTTGAGAGTGAGTTGTGTCGATTTTGTAGAGTAGCCGTGTTGTGTAATAGACCTGGACAATTGTGAGGAGTGGCACATTGTTTATTTTGTTTGCGCCTGTTTAGTGTGGATGGTGTGTGAATTAGTGGTGGTGGAACATGCGGGACATGTTTTAAGGCTCTAAATTGTGCAATGGATGAGAGGCAGTTGAATAAGAGTTGTTGTGTTGGAGTATTTGTGGTAGGTGTTGGTGAAGATAGAAAATTTGGGAGTAAAGATGGTTTGGGATGTGTATTTTTTGTGTAGTCATAAGGATGGGAGTTGGTGTATGTTTCTAATTTGTGACAATGAATTATGAAAATGTGGGTGCGTGTGAGATTTTGATGTGCTGGTGTGTGTGTTATGTTTTGTTTTTGTGTAGTAGTGAAAGGAGATATTGATGTAGTGGTTTTCTGAGAAGGATTTGTATGTTAAGTACTGTTAGTGAGTGGAAGTTGAATGGTAAAGGGGGTGGTGATGTGTGTTGGAGAAGAGTGTATGTTGTGTGTGAGAGGGGATGGACAATATTATGAGCGTTTGTGTAAGATTTGATAGCCGGAAGAGGGAATATGTGTAGTGGAGTGGAGTGTAAGGATGGTTTGGTTGTGTGTTCTTGGTAAAAAGAGGAGGAGGGTGTTGGTGGATGATATGATGGAGGGTTGAGTATAGGTTTGGTGGGAACAGAAAGGGGTCTGTTAGGAGCAAGTAGAGGGTAGAACTGTTTTTTTTGTATGAACAGGAAGTGTGTGTCTGGATTAAAGTTATGTATAATGTGGCTTTTTGTTGTGTTGGTGATGTGTGGATTTGTTAGTGGTATAGGACAGAGTGGTGTTTTGTGTGAGAGTGAAGGTGCCATTGTGTGGTAGTTGGGGTAGAAGGGTGTATAGGTGTGGTTTGTGGGGTTTTGTAGTGGTTGTTGAGACATTGAAATGTGGAATCTTCTTTCCCCAAGGTTTGCTTGAGTGGGTCACTACACAAAAACCTTTATCTGCTATGGTAATCCGTCAGTTTCCATGTAATAAAATACCTGCCAACAGACTTATTGCCTTTAACATGTGTTTTTCACAATAGTCAAGTTAGGCCTGCTACATTTGCCATACCTTTTCATAATAAATGGATCAATCCTACGGGATCTAACCTGACTTTTCCCTATGAACCAGTAAGGGCCTGTAGCCTTTATCATTGGCTTAACACCATAACCACCACAAGCCTACTGAAGTGCGGTAAACTGACAACCATCAGACATCCAGGTATAAAAGCACTAATATTAATGCAAAATTCTTGTTTGGCCAGTTCTCAAAAAGGCTTAACAAGGATTACTACAGTGGAAAATCTTCTACCCCCACCCCTGGATTTGTCAGAGGGAGTGACCAACTCCAAAACTATTGCTTACTGTGGCAATACCTGTTTACAACCTATAACACAGTGTGATACTAATCCACCAATAAAGGTCTACTGGCTTTAACAAATGCTATTCAGAATAAATAAGCCAGCATTACTGACTTTGTCATAAGTTTCAAAATATACAGATCAGACCTATGGCATTTGACATACCTTTTTCCAGTAAACCAATCGGGCCTATTGTCTCTATCACTGGCTTGTATTGAGGGTAAGCTTTCCCACATTGCAGCCATCAGACATAGGCATCAACTCCCAATAGTACTTTAAATTCAGTTGGCAAGGCAAACTACTGTCTCTACACATAAACCTTACCAGTGCTATCACAGTACAAATCTTCTATCCCCATGGTTTGTCAGAGAGGGAAACCAACACCCTAGTGTAAAGTGGTAACCTGTGAGATTCCATGCAACAAAGATACCTCTCTGCAGGCTTTAACACAAAGTAGTAACAATCCATCCATAGATGCGTATTGACATTTACATATAATTTTGACTATACATACGAGAGGCATGCTATCTTTATCTTGATTTTTCATAATAAACAGAACACGCCTATGGTCTTGATCATTGGTTTTCCATCACGGTCAACACAGGCTTGCTGTATTGAACATACGCTTTCTCACATGGCAAAACGTGCTATACAAGCACCCTTTTTCAATGGAAACACATAAAAACGTCTGCCCAATTAAACGCTATACTCCAGGGAACCAACATGTGGTTGGAGCCTAAGGCCCTATCTCAATGGTACTTCTGAAAGCTCTTTATGTATTGATCACATAAAGCCTAGCTATAGTTGAACTGTCAAGTGAGTCCTAAAAAGGATTGACTCGAACTTACAATCTATAAGTGAGATAAAACATTAAATGTGCCTTAAGCAGTGCTTTAAATGGGCCGGTACTGTCCGGTACGGAGTACCTGCACTTTATTTTGAGAGGGAGAGTACAGGCACTTCTCAAGAGAGACGTAATACTTTTAATTGGAGAGTATCGGCACTTCTCAGAAACAAGCAGGTTCTCTGGTACAGAGTACCTGTGCTTCTATTTTTCCATTTCAAGCACTGGCCTTAAGAGTGTACTTTGCAAATACAAAATAGTCAGTCATGCAGTCCAAGGAAAAGAAACACCAAAAGCAGGCAAAAGGGAGCAGACGAGACTAAAATACTCCTGTAAGTGATCCAAGATGTGGTAGAGAAAGGCTCAAGCCAGTGGGTGAAGGTTCCTTAGATAAGGAACTCAGTGGCCAAAAGATGCTGAACCAATTTACCATTACTTTGGGTAGTTGTCTCATTGATGGTGGCTACTACTTTCTCTTATGTGGATTGGTTGATTTTCTGTCTGCCCAGCAATGTCCTTGGATAAGTTTCTAGGTTCCTTTCACCCGAGCCCCAGTCTCCTTTGCTCCCCTTTGTGATTCATCTCACCACTACAATCCCCAAGTGTTCTCAATTGAGACTTGGACACCACGAGATTTTGTTTTTCCCTCGTGTCTTTTCTTTCATGTAAGGGGGTTCTGCTCATGTTGCACACCACAAAGATCAACATCTCAGCCGCTCTTCATTGTGAACTTCAGCCTTCATGTCTTTTTTGTCCTTGACCAGGGCAGCCAGCTGTGCGCTCCCTTAGGTCTCCCCTCCACTTGCACCATCACTGCCTGTGCCGGGATGGCTGCTCTCTCTCTAAAACCACCTGTGTGCAATAAGGGGAGGTAAGGTCTAGAATAAAAAGACATGAGTGCCTGCAGGCTCATGGCCGGCTTCTCACTACCGCATGGAAGGAGTCGTTTGTCTCTACCACAACCCACTCTTCCTCACTAATTTGAGCTGTGAAGTTTGGTGAATTACCTCTGTATGTGTCCTGGTCTGACGTTTTCTTGCTACAGCTCGTATTCAGGTGGAGTGTGGATGAGGGGAATGGAAGTGAGTAGTCCCCATCTGTATCCGCTCCTTGTTACTCAAAGTTGCGTTTTATGTCCATCTTTCATGACTTTCCCACACATGTTGGATCAAGTCTGCAGATGTTTCCCGGAAGACCAAGCACAATTGTCAATCCTCTGGTGCGAGTTGTTTTTAACCCTTGTGCTCCATCTATACACACAAGCGACTTACAAATTATAGCCATTCCCATTTTTGGGTCAGTTGCCTCAGTCCACCCGTTCACTACATTGCAACAAGCTTGGTATTCTTTCCAGATTCTTATCTCAAGATAAATACTCCCATGATGTTTTTCAGACAGCAGGCCTTAAATGGGGTGTGCCAGACACCTGTAGATGGATCCCACAATAGAGCAGATTAAAGCTTGTCATGCCCTGTAATAGAGGCATGACCTCTGACCTGCCTCCACCCCTCCCCTGGAAACTATAATCCTGATAACTTCCTATTTAAATATTTACTATTTCATTTTGTTTGCCACTTCCAATTTAGCATCACACACACTATCCCTTTGGCTTGTAGAAACCCCTTCCCTTTGTTGCCATGTTATGTTGTTTGTATTTGGATAGCACCTACAACCATGTTCATGGAATCGCAGCACTTTCTCACTGGGTGCCATTTCGTACGACCTTTCTTACAGAACCGGGAAGGCCATCATTTGATCAATTGTCTGATATTATTTGATGTAATAGTGTGAGAACGTAGATTCATTTACCTATATTCTTTAATGATTGCTTCTGTGTTATGAAAATGCAAATTCCCATTCGTGTCTTAATGTGTGTTGCCATATTTTATTAGTCAATAACGATTTCCCTTTTATGTCCCTGCTTGAACCCTGATCTAAAGCCTTTACTTTAGTGCACACCTCCACACATTTTAAATTAATTCTCATTTTTTTATTCCATGTTTCACACTGCATAGTGTAGCCTCTTTCTGAAGTTGGGGCATCGAAGTGAGGATATCAGAAAGTAGTAGAGTCGGGTGTTGCAAGGAATACTTGTATCTTTCCTTTCAACGTCTTCTCGCATTCTTCCCACCTAGTCATTAGTGCCTATGTATAGGTTTGGATTGTATCGCATGCTCTCGCTTCCATTCACTTGCATTGAGAAAAGGTGCATAAATGTAGCACTAAAATATATGGATTTTACTATGATATGCTCCAACTGATCAATGGCGAAGATCTGGTCCTTTGAATAGGCAATTGCCTTGCTTATTAGGTCGAGCATTCGAGACCTCTTGTATATACTTATATCTGTATGTACTTTGTGGGCTCTGGAGATCAGCCCTAGGACTTGTCTGCTTCCGCTTAGGGGCTTTTTTTTCTGTTCAACTGTCTTGATGGAAAATGACCAGTAGAGGTCAGTAAAATACCAGAATCGCTTTCTGCTTGTTCAACTGCCTCTATTTAACTGTCTTTATAGAAAACGACCAGCAGAGGTCAGTAAAATACCAGAATTGCTTTCTGCTGAGGGACTTTCTTTTTTTTATTTTTCTGGCAACTGCCCCTATTTAACTTTCTTGATAGAAAACGACCAGCAGAGGTCAGTAAAATACCAGAATCACTTTAGCATTCTCTAAATTCCAGTCCATAGAAATTGTCTTCCACGAGCACCCGTAGACAATATTTTTTTCAAATCTTGTATTTTCAGTGATCTGACCACCGAAGGCCCTGACTTTATATTAAAAACAGAGCTTTGGACTATACCATTTCCCGCTGAAAGGCAATATTTCTCTCCATGTGTTCCCATACCTGGCGTGTCACGCAGTCTTGTGCTTACTTTCCCTCCATGTTAAAGAACAGTAGATGTTTCAGCACCCAGGCTAATGTGCTGCATAGCTAAATACATATAAGGTCCCAAAGGCGAGACCGATTGCATTGCAAATGCTTGTTTTTAATATTTGCAGGCTATTTTTGCATTAAATATAGATGTTGTCTAACTCGTGTACCACAGTCTATGTTGGTAAATGCAACGCAAGTTGTGTGCATAACAGTGTGTAAGATTTATTTAAGTAGTTCTATGGTGTATGTTGATGTGGTGTGGATTTGGCTACTTTTTGCCAGTTTTATGTTTTTTATGCTGAAAAATGATGCTACCCTCCATCAAAACACTTAGTTTAAGCTTATTTACGTCAAGCCCTTGTTATGTCCTCGTTAATGCATCGTGTCCACGGTCTCGCGCTCGTGTTCCTGTGCTTCTCAAGCCATGATGGAATGAGAATGGATGTTCTGATTCCATAACGGTCGAGAAGGACGGGACGTGGGACAGTGACTGCGGACGTTACCGTGCCATAGAGTTGATTACCTACTTTTAGGATACTACAATAAAGGAGTTTCTTTACACCTACCTTCTCAGTGTCTCCTTTATAACACCCTCCTCTGAAAGTTATTCATCGTGGGCGTCCATAAGACTACATATCTTCACTGTATTAATGTTTTCTGTGGCAAGACAGTTGAAAAATCATAGTCTACTGTATATTTACTATTAGTTTTTTTACTTTTGTTTCTTTTTTTACTAGAGTCCACAAGGATGGACGGAAGCCTCACACAATCCGCCTTACCATCCGTCAGTATTCACAGACCAACAAGTGGTCTAATCGGGAAAGCAGACAGTGTCCTGTTCCTTCACACCTTATTCAGAAGCTTTGTGCAGGTAATGTAAGCAAATAACAGTTGCAGCAAAGTCTGGTTAGGAGGCAGCAGCAGTAGTTGAGCTTGTGTGTCTTGATGAAGCGCAGTGTGGTTTCTAATAGGCTGGTATTTGCACATTAATAGAGGTGGTTCAACTGCTGGATCTTAGCCATAAAAAGCCAGCCCCAGCGAAGGTGAAGGACCCTTTAACCCTTCCTGCAGAAAACAATTAGCTGGTCATCCTCATCCTCAGCACAATTCTCAGTAGTCATCCTGCCTGGACAGGAATTCACTGCAAAAACTTCTCATTGCAGTCAGCCAACTCAAGCAATCCTTCCCCCAGATTGCAAAAGGACATTAAAAAACTCTGATATTTTCTGTCCCTAAATTATGCTTTGTACTCATGGTGCCCTGGCTCCTAAAATCTCAGTGCAACGTGTACCAATTTGCCAGATCCCCTGAAGGAAAAGAGTAAAGAGAAAGTTGTATGAACTGTAGGGAGAACCAGCAGAGCATCTGCAGAGTGGCAAAAGCCAAATGTAACCACTATCTCTACTGCGTACACGCTGAGCTGAGTGGCGCACTGCTGGTTGTCACTGTGCATGTCGACCCCACGTCACCCAAATGACCACTTCTTCCAACAGAGGTGATCCCCCTCAGATATAGCCCTCACACAGCTATGGTGACTAGACTGTGCCAGTGCCACGTAGTCCTGCCATCAAGAATACCAGCTCAAATGCACACCCCCATTGATTCACACAGTAACATTGTATAAAAAGCTCTACATTACTTATGTGTTGTTGCGCATACTTTTCTTATATATATATATATTATACATTACGGACTTAGGACCTGATTTAGATGTTGGCGGACGGGTTACTCCTTCACAATGGTGACGGATATTCCGTCCTCCGAAATCTCAATCCCATAGGATATAATGGGTACTTATATAAATCCCATAGGATATAATGGGATTTGGATTATAACGTACAGGATAACCCTTCACTGTTGTGACTGAGTAACCCGTTCGCCAAAATCTAAATCAGGCCCTTACCGTTTAAACTACAGCCAAACTAAATAGAAAAAAGTAACAGTAAAAAGATATCAAATAATTTTAAAACAAGTATGAAAAAGTTCATATAAGTAATAGTCGAAAGTGAATGGTTCTAAACCTAACTGTATAATAGACATTGGTGGAAATGGAACAGTGTATCTTAAATTTGCAATGAAGATATGTGAACTACTTACTTAGTATGCATATTGTGACACTGGCATGTTGATGATGTTACAAGTGTGGACAAGGGATTTAAGGAGCAACAAATTAGAGGAGGAAGGGCCTTGTATGGCAGCGCTGTCCGATCTCGTCCCTGGCCTTACAAATTAGTATAGCGGACCATTTTGGGGTCTTTGTTGCAAAAACGTTATTTTACACTGCCTTGGTTGTTGCATTGTGCATGTTGCGTGTAACTGGGCTAGTTATGTCTTTGTTATGTTGTTAGATGAAACTGGTTGTCAGAGTACAGTATAGAAATAAGCCGATTAATTTGTATTTGAACTTTCCACCAGGGAGCGACGATGTTGTTATTCCACTGGTCGAGCTGCTAATTAATCTTTTTCAAAAGATGATAAATGTCAAGATGCCGTTCCATCTTACGCTACTGAATGTGTGCTTCTCTAAGCTAAAAAGTGTTTTCAACTCTACCAAGGGATCAATTGGCTTTTATTTGACTCCGAAGACCTCATCTTCTTCCCCTCAGTCACAGAAGACCGTTCAGGTAGGGTTTGAGTATGTGTATTTATGGTTTATGTTTAAGTTTACATTAGTCCTCATTAGACTGTATGAGTCGTGGGTGCTTGACTGGACCGTGGAGTACTATTCTGTTATGCCCAGGGTGTAGTTTGTGGTTTGTTAATTTTACGTCAAGTAACAGAACATCTCTTCTAGCCCCTCCAAGCTGTCTTACCCACCCTAAAGCAAAATCATGATGTTTTCCCAATGTGCTAGGCCCTCCTATGAAAGAGTTCTGCCACCCACAATATGTTTCCCAAGGTGTGAGCCACCATGCTCAATATGAGTTGATTACTATGTGCAGTGGCACCCAATTACTTGATTCTGTGATGCCCAGAGCTCTCCGCGTTGCACCTGCTGCACGTTACAATTGTTGCACAATTATGAGATGCACACAGAGGTATTTTAAAGGACTGGTCTAAAATGCAAGTGGAAACCCTACTCCTCAGAACCCCTTACATCCATCCTTACATCCACCACAATCACTTTTCATGTCTGCTCTTATCAACTCAATCCCATAAGGTCCTGAACTCTATCCAATCATAAAAGGATTAAAAGTAGCATTTTTCTTATATACCATTTGATCATTTTTGATGTACAGAGTTTGCATACTTTGGCTTGTTGCATCAGTTGTCTTTTCTTGATCTAGTAGGAAATACCAAGATGACACCGTAGTACTCGCCAGTCAATATGATTGTACATTTTTGTACGTTTACTTTTTTTATTAGCTTTTGTTCTCTCTAGAAATTCTAATCTTTTCTAGATTAAAAACTACTCATGAGTGACATACACTTCTCCAACCTGAGATATTTCATTGTAGTAAACAGTAATTATAATATGCGGGCTTGCATTATGCTAATAAATACTGTACTACAATTTGTTTAACGCCAGTTCATTGTAGCAAACTATGGATAATGCCACTGTTGGAAATGGCCTGTCTAGTGTGCTTTCCCTCAACTTTTTCCTTTTGTCCTTCCCGGTTTTCTGCAGATCTATGTGCTAGTCTTAGGACTTTGAGTATTTTGACACTGCCATTCAGTGCCAAAGCGCTGTGCTTGTCATATACATACTGGTGATTTGTGCATACATGATTGGCTGATTTGAGTTAGCTCTAAGTCCCTTGTCCAGGGGTAAGACATATACATAGGGCATGTAACTCAAATGCTCCTCCGTGGGCCTGCAGCGCTGGTTCTGACACCCACGGAGCTAGCGCTTCAAATGTGCCACCAGCTTGCCATGGCGGGGCCTGTGTGTGCAGGTTACTGTTACTCGGCTTGGCATTTAAAAAGCTACTTGCCAAGGTTCTGTATATCTCTCGCTACATCAGAGTACTTAGCGGGAAAGTGGGAGGGATTGCTTGGATCGTGAACAACTCTGGAAGTACACACATGGGTTTATATTGCTTACGAGGCTTAGGGGATAACGGGCAAGTGAATACCTATGACTAGTGCATATATGTTCATGCCGTTCTGCTGCTAATGGAAGAGTTCGAAAATTGCATATAACTGTAAAGTATATATCCAATGTCGTTTTCATTTCAATGTGTGTGTAATACAAAGACCAGTGTTTTATACATACTGTGTGGAGTCTTTTTGTAGCGTACACAGTGTGTTGCGAGGGTGGGGGTTGTGCCAATACTTTACACTTTGACCCTGAGGATAAGCCTGACTGCTCTGTGCCAAGCACAGGTTATCGGACTAGTGTATCGTACTTTTCCTATCTAGGACGGTAGATTCTGCCTGGCTTCGATGCGTCCCAGCCAGCCAGAAACCCCCGGGTCTAACAGCCACCTTGTCAGTATGGATTTACTACTGGCCATGAAGTTTTAACAATTGGCTATGCCCTTTCAGCTTGATGTCACATCCTGAGAATCCTCTTTCAGTTGGGGATTGTCATTTCCTGAGAGTCCACCCCAACCAAAGTCTGACGTTTTTCAAGAAGGCGCCATTGCATTTTTTCCTCGTATGCCATGTGACGTGGAGTCAGCACCCATTACAGTTAGCAATATTTATTGGCATGCTTGCCCTGGCCTACAAATGCCTAACTAAGAGAAATTTGTAAGGACACAGTGACCCATTCGGTATTCTGTCATTCCCTGACATATCTAGCATTGCATCAAAAACGTAAGGGGAACAGGGTAAGAGGCTTCTTTCATAGAAGGAGACATGGAAACATCTTATCGCAGAGAACACTAGGACGCCACCACACAAGACCCAGTGCTTCCTCACATTCTTCGAAAGACTGTGTGACGCTTTAGATGATGTAGGCCAATCAAAATTTACACTAAATGCCTAATCCCGTGCATTGAGAGTATTTTTTTAGGTGGGAGTGGGACACCAGATGTGCCAACAGCATGTAGCAAACCACAATAGATATGTGGTGCTGCAGTCTTTACGCTTACTAGGTCATACTCAACCAGATGTGCAAGCTCTCCTGCGAACCAAGATTCACACAGGTTTATGTAATGGAACAATCAACAGAAATGTCTGCAAAGCTTCACAGAACCCTTTAGCTCTTGTTTGGCGTGTACATACTAGCTTCTGAACGCAGATTTACAAACCTGGTTTGCAAATAGGCAATAACAGCTGTTGCTGTAAAACCTAGCCTAGTAGTTAGAATTTGATTATATTTTTAACCTGCATGATCAGTAGGCTATGATTGAATTAAATATATTGAAAATATTGTACATTTGCCTTAAAACCAATTCAAGTACAAGGTGTAATTCCATTACCATGTAAAAAAGCAACAAGGAGACTTCGATGCAAAAGAGAGCATCAGGGGTTCCTGCCCTTTGTTTTGCCAGAGTGGTCACAGGTGTAGTTGGATGTGCCTTAAGCACAGCTTAAGTGCACTACCAATAAATTGAAAAAGACCAGAGCCTGTGTGCTGACCTTGTGGGTGGGGCACTAATCCAGGTAGCAGAATGATAGGCAGAAGTCAAAAGTGAATGAAAAATGCCTTTTCTTTTTAGGTTTTGAGTTGTAAACATTGTTGACACCCCGTCAACCCTAACTTACTTTTCTGTGTACTTGAATTGCATTAATGTTTGTTTTATGGCTCCTATAATAGTTTAGAATCATATTCTCTTAATTATTATTTTTGATCCGAAAGATGTTAGCAAAACATACTGGGTCTGATTCACAAAGAAATATACACCCTTGAGTAAGTTTACTACTTTTGGCTATTCCCAAAATCAGTATAATTTACTGCTTAAAGGTTTTTTTTAAAAAGTAGCAGTAAGTCCAGCACCACACATGGCCAAACACTGGTCCTGCAACACATCCCATAGAAAACACTGAGGTAGGGAATTAAAATAATACTCCACAGGAAGAAATATAATGTTAAACATTATTCATAAAAATAGTACGTATTTTTTTATTTAGTTACATAATATTGTAATAACCCTCACGGGTGATTTGCCGTGCTTTATAAATACATGATTGATATTTTGCATTTAAAAATTAATATAACAATACAATTTATTAAAAAATAATTAAAATACTTTGCTCTGATGTACAACCAGAGCTGGTGTATTCCTGAAAGCCAGCTACCCAGAGGTGAGGGGAAATCATCTAGAGCATTTTCTTGCTGGAAGGAGCTGATCCTCTGACCTGAAGCGCCATGAAGCTGTAACAGCTTGCCCCCCAGTTTTGTGGGCCTGCCAGCCAATTGAAGACTGAGAAGAGCGATCTGTGGGTTCAGAGAAGGCTGGAGCACAGTTTCTCCATCTTAATAGTTCCAGACAGGAACTAAATCAAGAGTGGACTGAACCGTTGCACAAGAAAAGTGTGTATGAGCGACTGAGCCACTGCACCAGAGAAGTGTGCCTGAGTGGAGAGAGAGGCTACATTAGAGAAGTGTGCTCAAGTGGACTGAGTTGCTAAACTAGTGAGGTGTGCCTGAGCAGACTCTGCTGCTATGACAACAGAAGTTTGCCTTAGCAGACTGTGCCTCTGCATTCCGATGACTCACCATGCCCGGGGTGAGGTTATGGCGCTGTAAGGGCGATGTAGAGGTGAACCGTGACTTTTGACCTTCATGCCCTTCTCTGACTCACTGAAGCGCAGCTATCAAGCAGAGGAATGCATCATCGGCAGAGCCCCAAATGCCTGCGAGGACACACAGTGGTGTCCTCCACTGTGTGCCACAATCCTGCTGAACATGCTGGGCCAGGGTTCAGGATAACAGTGGTCTCTGCCCCTGCTCCTTGAATGTAAAATGTTCCCTACTGCATACACTTATGGATTGTGTTTTTTATCTCTCTTACTGTATTAAGTTTTTAAGACCTCTGTTTTTTAAAATATGACTGTCCATAGGAGTAAGGCAGTGGAGCTGTTATCCGAAATGCAATATTTTGATGTGGCAATAGGAATTGCTCGGTTTTTAGGTCTGTTAAACAGAGTTTTAATGATGAAATGTAGTGGGAAGGGGGTGCTGGACAGCCAAGATAGGGCCCTTTATCGATTTTTAACTGTTTGTGTGTTTTTAGAATGTTTTATGGACCATTGTCTAAATAAACTTGTTTCTTACTACTACTGCTGAACACAGGAAGAATGTCAGCTGACTTTTCTCCTCCTGAAAGGAGTGAGAAGAACACAATCTGCAGGTCCCTTCTGGCTGCTTGATAAGGACTGAAGGTTGTGGTGAGAACTAAGAAACCAGGTCTGTGTTCAAATAATTGAGTGCAGAATCTAGAACAAGAAGTAATCTGCACATGAGCCTTGATATCTGCCCTAGAACTCGAAGCTGAATAGGGGACCTGCTTAGTACCATACGGAGAGACACAAGGAGAAAGGGGGCTGTTCCTGATAAGCAGTAGGCTACATGCCTGTAGAGTAATTGTGCCTGTAGTGTGTAATATTAAGTGTTAGATTTCTACTAAAGTACTTTTCTTTATCAAAGTAAAGCACTAGAATGGACATCCAGTTATTGTGGGTGATTGCTGTGCTTTCAGTTTGAGCACCCCAACACTTCCTCCCCTAGAAGACTGTGAGTGCTCTGAGAGCTAGTTGCTGAGAGAGTTATACTTGGTCCACTTTTGCAGAGCCATAGTAGGATTGACCCCAAGACATCAGAGGCAAATTTCCCCAGCCCCATGGCTGATGCCCAGTAGCCACTGCTTGCCCTCGAACAGGAGGAGTATTTTTAAAGCACAGACATTCACTGTAGTATCTTGGTGGTAAAAATATCCAATTGGTGTCTGATAAATGCTGAGGAAAGATTAGTTAGCGAAAAAGAAAGGGGGTACTTTTTTCTAAAAGAAATATGGGGAGAAATAGATTTAAGTCATTGTTCCACAACTAGGACACTATGGTGGAAAAGGATTTAGTGACAAAAAAAGATTTTGTGAAGTGGGAAGATACCAACAGAATGGAAGAAGCCAAGTGTATTGTATGTAAGTGGGCGCATTTAATCAGTTTAGAATTCAGAACATCTGGGAAGGATCCATAGGCCGGGCAATGACTACAAAGCTGGTGCTTCGGTGTCACACCTGGATGAGGCTTCTCCGAGAATGTCAAAATATCCTTGATGGACATGTCATTTGATGGCTCTCGCCTCGTTCCCTGGACAGTTTAAAGAAAGCAGGACCACAGCACGTTCCTTGAGTCAAATCAGTCTTTCTGCCCCCACAGACAGTTTCACTAGCAGTTTTGCCCTCTCCGTGGCTATGGTCTGGGTTTTCAGTTTTGCCAACGCTATTATACTCGACTAGTCCTGTAGGCCCTTCCTTCTGTTTCATGACTGAGGCCCTGGTTCACAAAGACAATACCCAGGGCAGCAGGGATAGCGCGCAGCACATTGCCCTGCCCCACCTGTAGTCGCAAGACCTCTATAGTAGGTCGTTGCTGGCGCACACAACCATGTTGGAGGTAGTCCATCACTTCATACAGGTGGGTCCTCCAGATTGTAAATCGGAGCTATGTCCTCCCATTTCTTTCTACCCTTCCTTATCTTCCACCACCATGAAAGGTGGCTGACAGAGGCCCATATTTCTGTCTTGCAACAGAAAGTGCAGGCCCTTTTCGCCAAACGGACCATAGAGAGAATTCAGGACTCGGAAGTAGGAACTGGTTGTTATTCCTGCTACTTCCTTGTGCCGAAGAAGGACGGAGGCCTTCATCCTAATTTAGATCTTCACTCTTGCAACGCCTTCCATCGGAAAGACAAATCTGTGATGCTCACACTAACCTAGCTCCTGTCTGCCCTAGATCCTGGAGACTGGATGACGGCGTTGGACCTGCAGGATGCTTATTTCCATATCCCAGTCCTGCACGCCCACAGCCGTTACCTGCAGTGGGCCTGGGGCATTTTCAGTTTGCAGTGTTCCCATTTGGCCTCACACGTCGGGGTACCAATCTTCCCCCTACCTCTACGACTGGTTGCTGAAGGCAGGCTCGCCCAAAGCAGTCATCAACCACCTCCAGATGACCGCGAACATCCCAATATCGATTTACTATCAACATGCTGAAGTCACACATGACTCCTCCGCAGATGATCCATTCATCTGAGCTATTCCTTATACGTTACAGTTTTGTGCCTTCCCGAGAGCGGAGAGTCAAGGGCATTCAGGCTATGATCCTGATGTGTAAACCTCTGTCCTAGTTCTCAGTGCGGATTACCGCGAGGCTACTGGCATTGTTGGTCTCCTGCAACCTGCTGGTCAAACATACCAGATGACACATGCAGGCTTTGCAAAGGGACCTCAAGCCCCAGCGGGCACAGCAGCATGGGAGTCTGTCAGATTGTGTCCAGATTTCGTAGGAAACTGCAACATTTTGCAATATTTGTTTCCGCCAACACCCTTTGTGATGCCGCATTGAGATTTGAACTTATTTCTTACTTTTTTTTACATGCATCCATGTTGAGCTGCTGCACAGTTTTCCCTTGAGGTTTTTGACTTTGAAAGTGGTTGTTCGTATTGGCATAACATGTGACACACAAGCGGGTTTAATCAGTCCTGCAGTGCCACGCTGTTTTTTAATCCTAGCCCAGGGTCGCCCTAATAAAGTGTTGCAGCGAACCATGTAGTTAGTTTTAATCACTTTTTCTTCACTTGCTCTGCTGGCCTCACAACCCCAAGCTCCACAATTGGGTATTTAGTATATACCTCTCTTAGTACTAAAACATCCCTGAGCTCCTCCCCGTCAGTGAGGGGGTTGTAGCCTGTATCGTGACTAGACATCACTATACAAGGAGGTTCCCCAATGATGAAGCATACCTTTGGTGGGTGTGGGAAACTGTTTTATAAAAGGAAAAGGTGGGTGGGTTTACCAGATAGGCTAATAATGTACTTTAGGCCCAAGGGTTCATATTTGTGAGTTAACCCACCTTGTACAACATTCTTCCCATATAAGTGGTGTTCAGGACCTGTGCTACCTTTCAGTCGAAAGTGATCCCTCCATTTCATGTCGGACAGGATACCACCCTTCTGTAATTCTTTGCCCCACCTCGTCCCTTGGGTTTGGACCCCAAGTGAGCACAAAGCTGTTCTATTGATTGCACCAAAGACCATCTGGTAGTTGATCAGCTCTTTGTGGGTTTCCCTGGGGTAAAGAAGAGCAAGGCAGTGCAAAATCAGATTATCTCCTTATGGATTGTTCTCTGCATAAATATCTGCTACGCACGAGTTAAGAAGCAGCCTCCAGATGGCTTACGGGTACATCGTACTGCAGCTAAGGCTGTTACCACTGTGCTAGCACACGGGGTAGCTGTCTTGGACATTTATCAAAGCAAAACACAAGGAGATGATGGACGGAGCGCTGAAACTTTTCAGACACTCACCCTCGTCACAGATCTGGGTTGAATCCATCATCATTCTTAAGCTCACTTCGCCACCTCGGTTCAGACCCAGCTAAATGCAAATCAGTCTTGACCCTGTGCCTCATGGGAACAGTCCAGCCCGAACTGCCAAGCCAGGTCTTCCCTGAACCGGAAACAAGCATCCTGGGACCGGTTTCTGGGTAACACCCTTCATTAGCCAGGCTGCTCACTTTGCCACTGGATTCAAGCTAGCCTGGCTGATGAAGGGTGTTACCCAGAAACCGGTCCCAGGATGCTTGTTTCCGGTTCAGGGAAGGCCTGGCTTGGCAGTTCGGGCTGGACTGTTCCCATGAGGCACAGGGTCAAGACTGATTTGCATATAGCTGGTTCTGAACTGAGGTGGCGAAGTGAGCTAAAGAATGATGATTGATTCAACCCAGATCTGTGACTGGGGGCGAGTGTGTGAAAAGTTTCAGCGCTCCGTCCATCATCTCCTTGTGTTTGCTTTGTTCGCCCTAAGTTGGCAGGGCATGCCCAGACGTGGGTCCCTTGCTCACTTTGCCACTGGATTCAAGCTAGCCTGGCTGATGAGGGCTGTTAGCCCGAAACCGGTCCCAGGATGCTTGTTTCCGGTTCAGGGAAGACCTGGCTTGGCAGTTCAGGCTGGACTGTTCCCATGAGGCACAGAGTCAAGACTTATTTGCATATAGCTGGGTCTGAACTGAGGTGGCGAAGTGAGCTAAAGAATGATAGTGGATTCAACCCAGATCAGTGACTGGGGGAGAGTGTCTGAAAAGTTTCAGCGCTCCGTCCATCATCTCCTTGTGTTTGCTTTGGACATTTATCAAGCAGCTATGTGGGAGTCTATATATACGTTCATTGTTAGAAATTTGGTCTCTAGTTGGCAGAGGGATGCACCCTGTCCAAGTAGGGACCATAATTCAAACTCTTTGGGACCCAAGTAATCCTCGTCAAATCCTTCTTGCAAGACTGCCGAAATTTCATCTTGGATTTCTTTTGTTGGATCGTACTTGAGTAAGCGGTACCAGTTAGTATTATACACGTCTTCTTCCTTCATCAAGGTATTGATGAGACTAACACCGTGAATACATTGTTCACAGACTCTAAATCGATCTTGAATACAATTTATGGCCTTCTACAAGGAAAGAAAGAGAAGAAATAATTCTTTGACATTTCCAAAAAAGAAAAATTGAGGTAAAGCTCCATAATTGTGAATTTGTATATAATATCGAACATGAATGGAGGTGGACATTAGCTAATTTATTGTAAATTATTTATTCCACAGAAAACGTTCAGTATAGGTCCTGAAGAGAACCCATAAATCGTAGGGGTTCGAAATGCGTTGATGACAAAGGCTAGGGCATTAGCAGACAATGTTTAAATACGGCTGATGGAGAATATAATCAAAATATCCATCTCATTACTGATCATATTTGCAATAACTCCCTTAGCCTGCTCCAAGAGGGTCACAATAATTCCATCATCTGTGACAATCACCTCTGGTATTCTAAAATCACGTAAGACTGGTATTGTCATTGCTCTGAATTATGTTGGTTCAAATCAAGTCTATTTTGTTGTGATTGTAATTTTTTTCTGTAAAATATTTTTCTGTTAACTTTTTTTCTTCTGCAAAAATGTCTTCTTTGTTTTAAATATCTGTATATTGATTCATCTATACTTTCGGTCAAAATATCTGTTTTTCCATAAAAAGAAAGGTCTTCACTGAAAATGAGAAGAGTTGTTCTGTTGGACACATCTCTAAGTATAATAAATGAATATGTCAATATTTGTATAGTTGAATGTGAAATAAATACACAGACCAAAGTTATGAATTCATTTGACTTGGTCTTTTGAAATAAGTACTTTTAAACTATCACAGCCAGATACTTTTGTTCTTGATTCAAATTGAAGGGCCCAATCTGGTTGATAGTGCTAGGGTCCGACCCCCCCAATATGTACACTTTCTAAAAGTGGCATTTCTAAAGCAGTAATGTTAAATCCATCTTTACCAGTAGAGATGATTTATCATTACTATTCCAGAGATATGAAACATGATGCAGCTAGTCCTCTCTAATCCGGAATTATACCTAAAAGGTATTTTAAGGAATTCCCAATGTTAGCCTAGGAGAGGAGTGGACCTCACAGCAGAGCCAATGTTACCATGTTTTAGGGAGAAAGCACATGCACTTTAGCATTGGTTAGCAGTGGTAAATTGTGCAGAGTCCTAAAGCCAGCAACAACTAGAGAAAAATGGAGGGCGGGAGGCAGGCAAAAGTTAGGGGAGGACCACCCTAAGGCTATCAGTTCTAACTTGCATGTACCACTACTGCCTCGACAGTCAGTTCTGTCGAGAGTGGTATTTTGCCTGCTCAGTCCTGCAGGACTTTTTTTTGGTTTGAGCCAGTTTACAGACACACCAAATGGGGAGGTAATGCTATGGTATCTATTCACCAGGTGAGGAATCTGTGGTTAGAAGTACCCACCAGAAGAACAAGTTACTTACCTTTTGGTAATGATCTTTCAGATACTCTGTCTGACTACAGATTCCTCACCGAACCTCCCACCTCCCCGTTCTGTGAACTGTACTCTCCCCCCCACTTTAGAGATCTGCACACTAGTCATGCCAATTTTCTGAAGGTTCTGCGTCTGAGTGCACTAATAGCTTAAGAAATTAACAGGCCTCGGTGCGCATTCGTGCCGCTTATATATCCAGCTCTGCTTCTCGCTTACGTAGAGGAACATCTGTGCAGAGCCGTATGATGCCACCTACCGCCAAGCAGGAGTACTGCTTTAAAGTTATCAGACCCTGTTTGACATCTGGGGAATATTCACAAGGTGAGGAATCTGCAGTTAGAGTATCCTCAAGAAAGATCGTTACTGAAAGTAAGTAACTTGTTCTTTTAGTAAATATTCTGTTGTAGTGGTAAACCCGCTTTAGTCTTTATCACTATAATAGACAATTCATATTACGTAAATGTTTACTTTCCCAGTTCCTAGAAAATAATTTAATCAATAGACTGCTTGTCGTCCCTAGAAGATGTGAGATTCTCTGTACTGAAATACTCCGGAACTCATGGAAATTTCCACACTGCCATTTAACCACAATGTCTCACTTTCTCTGAACTAATTGAGAGCTTTTTCCAATTTGTCAATCTATGAAGGCAAGGGTAGTATGCCTTTGTAAGTAAACCTGACTGACTCTCCTCAGTGGCCACTCCGTGGTTAACCCTGCTGCATTATTTTTGGGTTTCTTGGTTTGCCTTAGATGTACCTCCTTGCTCATTCTTTCTTACCAGCCTTTTCATTGCAGAATAGTTTGCAACTGTAAAGAAGTTTAAAGCACCTAAGAATCTTGTGAGGCCATCTGCATCTGGTTTATGTGTGGGCGAACTTGCCCATCCTCTCATTGTCCCGAGTTAGACTGCCAACATACTTTTTTCTGGATGCATATTTCTTTTTGGTCACATAATCCTCACCTGTGTAGGGATTGCTCCAAAGTACATTCTATGGCTGTTCCACACATCTATCCAGTACTCATGATTCTTTTACTCCAACTTACTGATGGGTACAGAAGCAAGAGTTGCAATGGTATTTGTCCTGTAGAAGCAGAACACAAAGAACGTTAAAACTAATACACTTCGAGTCCTCTGAATAAGGCAGATAGACAAGGTCTAATTTGGACCGTGACTTTAGATATTTAGTGGCAAAACTTTTCACGACTATTTTTCCGCTTCGGCCCAGCTAAACCACTTCCTGTGTGGGCTGGTCCCATCTTAGACCAAGCATTCAATCATTAAGAACCATTTCTTGAGCATTTCAATTTCAGAATTGGAAGACTTTGGTTATAATGCATATTCATTTTAAGATATTTTAATATAAATACAAATTTATGGTGTTTAACTTTTGTTTGCAGTTTTGATGTCTCTGATACTTTTGTCTTGACAGATATTTTTCACCTTTTTCCACTGAACCAGTGCCTACAAGTTTTGAAGCACCACGAGATAGTAAATTTGTATTACTGTTCTCTCAGTGGAATTTAGTTTTCAGGTTGAGCATAGGTTGCTTACGAGTTTATCAGATCTTACAGTAACCTTCAAAACCTTCCCACAGCTTACCATTATTTGCTATTATCATTCTCATTTGCTTGCTTCTCATCTACTGGCTTGCCTGGTCTATCTTGTGTCTGTCCCTTCCCTAGAACATAGCATCTTTACCTGTTATCTTCCACTGCTCACTTTTAGGGAACTACATTTTTCTTTTCGCTCAAGCACTCCACACGAGTGCATGTGTTTTCCAGCTGTCCCCATCATGTGCTTCTACCTCCCCCCCCCCCCCCCAGCTCCCGGTTACTTTTGGACCTGTGTGCGTCTGTCACCTTATGCTCCAAGTTGCTTTCTCCTGCCTGTGTGCTACTCTCCACCCTCTGTTGCGCCCGCCCCCATACCCTTGTGTTGCTTCCCCCACCTGCGCCCTCCATGTTGCTTTGCTCCACATGTGCTCCTTGTGTTGCTTTCCCCCACCCGCTTTTAAGGAAAAAATACACTTTTGTGCCTTTTTTTTTTTTTTTTACAGATCCATTTCAGACCAGTAAATAAAGAAAAGGGGCACGTTCCATTTTACAGGCGCACCTACAAAATAACGTAGCTGTGCCATAGCGCCTTTTTTCCTTTCTCTCTAGCAATGCAGCACAGCTTTGGGCATGCTGTACAGGATCGCTAAGAGCCATTGACGAAGCCAATAGGTCCCTAATGCGCGACCTATTGTCTTTGCCAAAACATGTTAAAATCTACTATGTTACCATTGTATGCTTGATTTAGGGCTTGTCTTGCAGAAATCCACAACCAAAATCATCAATGCCTTCTATGTCAGTTGTGCACTTCGTAGTCTGCCTTGCACATTGGGTACAAGTCAGCTGTACGTTGTAGTGGACATAAATAAACTTAGGTTCAATTTGGCGCAGAGGACTGTATGCACAATTTCATGCAGCGGTTAAAAGTAGGTTATTGACATGGCTTTCAGCACTGGTCACAAAACAAATTAATAGATGTCAAACCACTATGTATGTCACATCGCAAAACTCTTGTTTATTTTGGGCTTTGTTTTCCAAATGCGTTGCTATTGAAAAGTTGCCATCGTTTAAATAAATCTCTGACCATAGTACTATTACTAGAAGCTTTGTTGAGTTGTAGTTACTGCTACGAATCATTTTGATATTGTCTTAAGTTTTATACAAGTTGTTGACAATAAATATTTTACGTTCTCAACCATAAATTTATCTTTCATCTTTCTTAAAGATCCAGTTACCATGTTTGCAGTTTTTTTTCGTATTTTTGCTCAATTATGTAATACATTTTTATTTGTATTTTGATTTCCTAGAAAATGCAACCTACTGATGTGGAAGATCTGAAGCACAACATTAGCAGACCTTCCATGGAATGCCAACTAAACCCTTCAAGTACCAATGTAGTGGAAGATATACAGGCAGTTCCACAGCAGTCACTTCCTGAGGGAGTTGACCATGATGTTTTCAGTCAGTTGCCAGAAGACATCAAGAAGGAAATCCTTTCCAGCACTCGTGGGAGAGTGTCTTGTACAAGTAATGTTTTGAGTCGTCTTTCATCAAGCTCTAAAGGAATTGGCTCATTTTTTGCACCCAAAAAGGTTGTCAGCCCAACAACTATCAAGACAGACAATTGCAGCGTCAATTCCCTGCTAGTCGCAGAACACAACCAAAGTACATTGCCCAATGCATCACTGTTGTCCACATCAGAGAAACAGATTGCTACTTTTGTTGCTGATGCACTAAATTCAGTTAGAAGGCATGAACATGCGGTTCAAGGTGAGAGCTCAAAGCAAGGGGCCACAGAACCACTAGCCTTCTCACCTCCCAGTGACCATCCAGTGGACCTTACCCCAGACTCTGAAGTAAAAAACATTTTTCAACAGCCCCAGTCTTCAAGCGACCTTGTATCATTTATGGACATATCTTGTCACGATGAACAGCATGTGGATCCTGGTGAGACTGATGCATCTCTTCCTTCTGGTGTGGACCCTATGGTCTTTTCGGAACTCCCTCATTCTGTACAACAAGAACTCATGGCGGAATGGAGTCAAACGAACACTGTTTCCAAAATGCATCATAATAAACGAAACCAACCAATAAAAACACCCAAAAGGAAAAAAACATCAGAAAGGTCACCACAGTCTAACAATTTAATGAAGTATTTTAAACCAAACTAATTATTTTAAAGACCAGGAAAAAACACATGCATTCAAAGATCTGCAATATTGGTTGGTCAGAGCTTTCTAGTAAGAATCAGTTACATTTATAAATAACATAGTTTATTCCCAAAATCATATAGTTACTGAACAAAAATATGCGTGTTGGTCAAAATATAACATATGTTTTTCACATAATTGAGGCACTCAGTATAAGGTATGATGGCACCTCTGTTTATAGAGTTTGATGGGAAATATTTGGCCAAGAGCCAGTTACAAATTTTTTCATGAAGTGAAGATCTTCAACTATCCTTTTGTCCATAGCCTTGTTGTGCATTTAAGGCTATGTCTGGGCGCTGTGCTCACATGAATAAAACATATTTATTTAAATTTATTAGTACTATAAATAGAGCCAGTAGAGAATAATTTTCATGTAATAAATATTTTTTTGTTTATTCAAAAGGTAGAAAGTGTGTCTTTTAGTTGTGGTTGAAGCCGTGCTAAATTTCCTCTAAGAATTAGTTAATCCCATCATTAACTGGGTACATTATGCTGATCATTTAGTAAATTGGACATAAATACCAGTGTAGAACTTCAAAAGCACTGTTGGTTTTCCTAACAGAAGCAAGAGAATACAGTCATTCCTGGCTTTAGTAGATCGTCTGCACACTGGCAAAATTACCACATAGAGCTATTTAATACTAGTCATTAATTGACTGTTCGCTGCCATACATTGAGTTCTGGGGATGTCACTTGAGTTTCTTTTAGTGCTACTGTACACAGCTAGGTACAGTGATGAGGACACCATGGTCTCAAGTTTACAGGTATGTTTGCTGCATTCTCTGTTGACCTCAAATCTCACAGATACCAGGCAACATGGCCATCAATGATCTTTGCTGTATCTCAAAGCAGCAGGAATAGTATTCCTGATGTGTTGTTGGGATGGCTTCTTCTGCCCTGCAGTGTAGTTCAGGCCAACATAGGTATTGAAACCTGAAATAACAGTCTGCTTTTGCTTCAGGTATCAGGCATTCATCATGGTCCACAAATACTACTTTTAGACAAGTCTGCATTAGGGCGGTCTTCCCCCAAACTTTTTGCCTTCCTCCTCAATTTCTGCTGGCCTTAGGACTTTATGCACTTTAACACTGCTAACCAGTGCTAAAATGAATGTGCTTACTCCTTAAAACATAGTAACATTGACTTATCCCCTGTTGGCATATTTAGTTTACTTATAAGTCCCTAGTAAAGAGGTGCTACATGTACCCAAGGCCTGTAAATTAAATGCTACTAATGGGGCTGCAGCACTTATTGTGCCATCTACTTAAGTAGCCCTTTAAACCTGTCTCAGGCCTGCTATTGCAGCATTTGTGTGAAGTTTTAAACTTCCATTTTGCCAGGCCCAAACCTTCCTTTTTAATATGAATGTCACCCCCTAGGTTAGGCCTTGAACAGCCCACAGGCAGGGTGCAATCTTTTTTAAAAGTTGGACATATACCTTTGAGTTGTACATGTCCTGGTAGTAAAAAACTCTTAAATTTGTTTTTCACTACTGCAAGGCCAATTTCTCCCATAGGATAACATTGGAGTTACCTTAGTACCTTTAATAAGCTGTAACTTCCAAATGGGAACAGCTAACCAGTTCATGTTTGGTGTCTTTGGAATTGTAATGAAAAATCCTCTCTTATTGTAAAGTGGGATTTTAAATTACAATTTCGAAAATGCCACTTTCCTGCATTAGCCATTTGGGGCCAGATGTACAAAGCATTTTTCTTATCGCAAATGATCCATTTCACAGAATCGAGCCGTTTACAACCGGAAAAATGCTTTTTTAAGATGTACAAAATGCAGAATGGGATTCGGTAACTTGTTACTGCAGTTTGCATTTGCGATTCGTTATTTGGAAGGGGCATGTTTTGGACGTCCCATCCATATACTGAATTGGTATGGTATGTATTACTGTTTTGCAACCAAATTTCGGTTGCAAAACAGTAATACTTTACCACCATTTTAAAAGTAGTGGTAACTCATTCACAAGTCCCCCTTGGGACCTCTTTCCCTTTGAGAATGTTGAAAAAATATTTTTTAAGAGCAGGCTGTGGTCCCAAGTAAACATTTCATTTTTTCTTTTTAAATGCATCCCGTTTTCCTTCATGGAAAACGGGCTACATATAAAAAAAACTATTGCTTTATTTAAAATCAATCACAGATATGTTGGTCTGCTCACGTCAGCAGGCCACTATCAATGTGATGGCTGTGATTCCTAATGAGTCGCAAATTGTGATCTACCTCATTAAAATTCATGAGGTTGGTTGATTTGCGATTCACTAGGAATCACAAATGAAGAAATAAACATTTCATACATTTAGAATACATTTCATACATTTAGAATACCAATTACCAAATAGTGATTCCGATAAAATTGCTATTGGGAATCGTCATTCTAAAGGTACGTACTTCTGGCCCCTAGTGCCTGCAATCTGTCGCTGGGACACATGGCTGGGTGTAGCTGACAGTTGAGCTGTGTGTATTCCTCCTAGACAGCCACACACAATAGAAGGCTTAAGTGTGCCTGGATGGGCCATCACTGGCAGGATGGAAGGGCCAAGATGGGCACACCCTTACTTAAACTTGAATAGGCTGTGTCCTGTTGCCACACAAAGGACTGCATATCCCCTATAGTTAGTCTGGAGTCAGGAAACCTCTGCACTTGTTATAAATATTGGACCTTATTCACCAACTCTTCAGTACACTTCTGAACCTGTGGAAGACTCTGCTGGGAAGAAGGACTGCTGTGCTGCTGAAAGGACTACCACTCTACTGGACTGCTGCCCTGACGGACTGCTGCCTGTTCTTCTGACCTGCTGCCTGTCTTGCCTGGGTGAGATGATCTGGACCTATAACCTGAACCCAGGACAACCAGAGTGACTCCAAGAGCTAGTGTTGTGTAGTTCTACTAATCCGTAGTATCTACGCATTTGTTTGGACAACATAAACTAGGGGTGCCACTGTAAGCCCCCTAACCTATCGGGGAGTGAATGGTTTCTGGCAACCACTGAACACGGCAACCCTGACCTCTCAGGGATCGTGGAAACAGTACCGAACCTTTCGCTCAGTCACTCATGCTTACTTACTCTCAGAGAAATATACAGAGAATACACAGTGGGACGTTTTCAATAAGTTTATTGAACCAACGTTATTCTTGTTTGAAATACGTGTGTTGCAATAACTAATAGAAGCAGATAAACGTGATTACAAGCACAAAAGTGTAAATAGTAGATATAGTTCTACCACAGTGCTAAAACAGTGTATATATGCAGGCATATAAAACAAGGAAGTAATCCAGCATACTCCCATGATGCGAACCCTACTCTAAGTATACTTATAGTGTGTGTAGGTGTGAAGCCAAGAATCCCCCTAAGGGACGATCCAACCCCATTACCTGATGGGAGAGAATGAGGGACCCCGTCTTGGTCACGAACTGGACAACACTCACGAGATGTCAGACCGCTGCGTGGTGAAGTCTCAGTATGCAGGGACCCTCGGTGTCAGCTGAAGTGCCTCCTATACTAATCTATCGGGATGCTCATCTTTTATAATAGAAAGCAGCCTTGCGATGTGCGTATAGATTAATGATGTTATGGATATGTAAATAGCTCTGTCGCCCCGTGGGTGAAGATACAGATGATATTGTACATAGTGCGAAAAGAGACCTTGTACTTGATTTTCAGGGCATTGTGATAATGTTGTGCGAAGCTAGATGTGTAAACAAGTTTAGTTTCAGAAAAACTAATTCAACATTGTCGTGCACGCAAATATGTGCGAAAGGTCACAGCTGAAATGTTATTGTTAGGACAATATAAAAAATAAGCTGCTTCGCTACATGGGCCTACCTTGAGAATATAACACCCACTCCTCATACGAAGGGTCAATATCTAAAAGCTATCTAAAAAGCCAGCAGATCATTTAAAAACATTAAAAAACTACTCTTAAAAGCATCTAAAACCGGGCTTCCCTTTAAAATATTTATTTAAAATCCTTTAAGTCATTATATCATTTTTGATCCCAAGCACTCAGTAAGCCATGGTGCCTAGAAGAAAAAGCAGAAGCTGTTTTGGTTTATTTTGTTTAAAAAATAGGCCAAATTGTTCCCACATGGAAAAAGCCTATTGTTTCTGTGTTCCGAGTGGTAGATGCAACATTACTGTTGCCCACAACTGCAGACTACGTTCCCGGAGGCGCACCTCATAGCATGTTTATGGAGCAAAGGTGATTCCATCCAGTTCCCACAGCAGCCGCTGAGGGAGGCGTTGTATCCCATAAGTTTTCCGCAGAGCCTCTGTTCACATCACTAGGAGCATCCCAGGGTGGCTCTAAGAATGCATTCATCATCAATGGAATACACTGCGGACAGTAATACGCATGGGCCTTTAATGGGTCCATGAGTACTTCAATGTCCAGTGGCACAACCAATTCTGATCCGAGACACATATATGGGACGCATTCGCGGCTGCAAAGCAGACTGCGAAGGATAAGAACCAATGCTCAGTCAGGACTGTTCCCAAGACACTAAAACTCGGGGCTAAAATAGTTAATGCAACCCTTTTTCAAAGAACTCCTTTCACTACAAAAGTGGTTAAATCCAATATCTGGAGAATAAAGTGGAGTAAGAGAACTCCAACATGGCTGCCAAAATGCACATTGAAGTACCCCAGTCTAGTGTTTCTAGGGTTTCCCTTTGAAGCTCAGAGTGGAATGTACGTGATGCAAGAATTCCACTCTGCACTTCACTGAGGCAATTTACCTGGTAGGAATTATTCTTTTAAGTTCCATCGTGTTAGTTAGTTTTGTGAGGGTACAAACATCGTGTGTGGGCGTCGTTTAGTTTCCTCCGTGTATTGAGATTATTTATGTTGTGCTGCAGGAGACTAGTGTGCTTTTAGGGAGTCTCCTTTTTTAGTTGTGGGTGGTTCCTAGTTTCCCATCTATTCTCTGTAGATTTCCTTGAAGTAACTGGGCAGTGTCTGAGTTGAAATTAGTGTCACAACTGATCAGCTGCCAAAGTCTAATAGCTCTCCCTCCTCAGAGGAATGTCGAGTTAAAAAGTAAATAAAAACTGGTTGGTAATCTCGAGTTAAGTTTCTGTTTCTAAAAGGCTCCTGCCTATGATTAAAAATTATTTTTACAGTGGTTTAGTTGCCACTGAAGTGTTTAGTTTAATAAATTCCCGAAGTAGCCTAAACGGAGATTAGTGTCTCCACTTTGCGGCTGTCAAAAAAGAAGAGAGCAGGTATTCCTGAACGGATATTAGTGTCACCGCTTCGCAGCTGTAAATGAGAAAAGGTGTTCCAGTGCATCCTGAGCTCTTCTTGAAACCAAAAAGAGCAGTGTTTCCAGTTGTCTTCAAAACTCCTTACTGCTGCATCGTTTCTACAGCTTCTTACTACATGCTAAGTGTATCTTTAGCATTTTAAGTAGAAAAATACAGTGCAAATTGTTTGAGTAATTTTAAAAAACAAAATATCAATAGAAAGTGACTTACCTTGCTCTAGATAGAAAACTCTCCTTGAGTTTGTTCTTTTCCTCAATTCCTGAAATTGAAGAGAAAAAGATTTATCTTCTAAGCTTACACAGATTTAAGAAATACATATACTATCACAGAAGTGGGCCACTTTCCTGATCCACTCTGGTTATGTAAGCATACACATATGCTAAAGCTAGAGTTAAGTTATTAATAGCTAGAAGAAAAAGCTGAATATATGTGTTATTTTCCCTTTTAGTCTACTAACCGCAACAATCAAATAGAGCATACAGACAGCATTGTCAGTCAGAAGAGTGGGAGCAACAACTAGAAGGAAGAAGACCAGGGTGGACCAGGCAGTCTCTTCTTGTCCCCATCCCTTTTCCCCCCTTGGTGCCCTCCTGCCAATTTGCGTTATTGTTTGGTGGAGCGGATTGAGAGGGGCGTTGGGAACTATAGTCATTCTGCTCCCGTGAACGTTTTTGGGCTCCTGACATGCCCGTTCAGTTCTTGAAGCCGAGGTGTGCCGAAGCAGTGTACCATGCTCTCACGGCAACGCAGCACTAACAGTGCTGTCTGCATTCCGAGTTGAACTGGGACGTCCATTGAGAAGCAGATAAAATAAAATCAGAATTCCCGCCACAAGTAGCAGGACAAGCAGGAGCCCTCCAAAAACGCTTCCCAACACGGAGTGTATGAGAGATGGTATAACTCCGAAAATCGTCTAAAAGGGGTTAACCAGTCGAGAGCCGATACATTTTAAAAAGTGCACTATTCCTTTCGTATCAGACATGTTAAAGATACGATGGACCAGCTCCCCAAAATGCAGCTGTAAGTTAGTGTGGAGTAGTGTCTCTATCTGAAAGAGACAATTAGTTATAGATTCCTTACCTTAGAGTTGCCCCAAGGCGTCAGACTGGATCCGGAATTTTTTTTCATCAGCAGTACCCCTGCGCGTCGAAAGGTGGCGTCGGTCGGCTCCGCGTTCGTCGTTGTCGTCGTGGTCGCTGGGATGACGTCGCGGTAGCTACTTAGACGCCGCCCTCGCGCGCTGACGTCAGTTCTTTCTTTTTCCGCACCAGCCAGCGCAGATCCGGAGAGAGCGGTACCTCCAGTCACTTTTTGACTGACTTTTTGCCGACTTTTGTCGATGCCGTTTTTGAGTCTTCGACTCCTGGTGCACGTCAGGGATGCCCGGTTTCAAGGCTTGCGGTTCCTGCCGACGGTTGATGTTGGTGACAGTCCCGTACCGCGTGTGCCTGTTCTGTCTGGAACCCGACCACGACTCCAAGTCGTGTTCCGACTGCTGGACCATGAATCTGAAGTCTTTGCGGGAGCGGCCACGAAAGCTTCTCGAGGCTCGGCAGTCCGCTCCACGCCGCTCAAGGTCGCGTGGGAGGTCAAGGGACCGGTCGCGGAGCCACCACCAAAAGTCCTCTTCCAAGTCCTCTTCCAAGTCTTCGCACTCCTCAGGTAAGTCGAAGCACAAGAAGTCGAAGAAGCATCGTCGTTCTTCGACTTCTCCCCGTCCATCGGCCGACGCGACGAGTGATGCGGGTGGTGCCCCTTTCGCGGCTCCGCGTGCGGAGCCCGCTGGGTTGACTCTGGGTTTCCCTCCCTTTCCGGGACCCGGTGCGACCCCTGCCCAGCTTCGGAGTTTCTACGAAGCGTTGAATGCCATCTTTGGGCAGTCCGACTCTGCTGGCGTGCCTTTGGGCCCCTCTGACTCGGCTGGGGGCCCTGGCCCTTCGACGTCGGCCGCTTCTGCCCCGGCACCGCAGGGTTCCCTTGGATCCAGGCCTGAATCCGGATCGGCGCCGGTCGACCTGACCACGACTCCCCCGGCGCCAATTCCACCCGCACCACGTCCGCAGCCGACGTGGACGCGGAGCCGGACCGACGCCGGTTCCGGCACCGACAGGTACTTTTGTGCCCCTGTTCCACCCTGGTTCTTTTAGGACCGATTGGCAACCAGAGGAGGGTGAGGAGGACTGGGAGGGGTCTGGAGACCCTTTAACTGACCAGTTGGAATATGATCCGGACTGGCGAGAGGAGTCTGGGAATGCCAGTGGGCTGGATACTTCCGCAGAGCTTGGAATGTTGTCTCCTCCTAGCGTGGCTACGGAGGAGGGAGCGTCTTACGCAGTGGTGTTGCGTAGGGCGGCCACGGCCCTCAACCTCGAGCTACCTACGGTGGCGGTCAGGACTAACCTGACAGGTGCTTCAACCGGCAGCGAGCTCTTCGGAGCCCCTGCTGCCGTTCAATGAAGCCCTCACTGACATCCTTTTGGGCACCTGGTCCAGGCCCAACACAGGGGCTCCTGTGGATAGGATGATCGCCCGACGCCACTGCCCGGCTCCGGGCGACCACTCTTTCCTCTCCCAACACCCCTCCCCTGAGAGCTTGGTGGTCCAAGCCTACACGTCCAAAGGCGCATTCCCTAACGCACCACCTGATAGGGAATCCAAAAAGCTGGACCACCTTCGGAAGAAGATGTTTTCTTCCTCCAGCTTGGGACTGCGGTCGGTAAACACTGCATGTCTGTTGGGCTTTACACTCACTCTGTGGGATACGGTGGCGCTTGTGCTGCCCCAGTGCCTGGAGGAGGCCTGGGCCGTACTCTCCCGTGCAGTTGCTGAGGGGAGAGACGCAGCCAAGTTTACCATTCGCTGTGGACTGGACACCGCCGACTCGCTAGGCAGGACGATTTCAACGTCGGTAGCCCTTCGACGCTACGCCTGGCTGAGGTCGACTGGTTTCTCCGGGGATGTCCAAGCTACCCTTATGGACATGCCCTTTGATGGCCGTCGCCTGTTCGGCAACAAGGCAGACAACGCGCTAAAGCGCTTCAAGGACTCTCGGGCTACGGCCAAGTCCTTGGGCCTCTCCACCACCCGCCCTGCGCAGTCTGCTTTTTGTCCCTTTTGTGGCTACGGAAGCGGTGCCCCGCCACGTTCCGCCCAGAGCCACAGGCCGGCGCAAGCTGTTCAGCCCCTGCGCAGCCGGGGACGTGGGAACCACCGCCTTGGTTCTGGGGGCCAGCGAGCGGCCCAGTCCACCACAGCCCCCTCTGCAGCAGCCTCCAAACCTTCGTAGTCCGACCTTTCAGGGCCACCAATCGCCAGTGGGTGGCAGAATTCGCCATCACCTCCCCCACTCCCTCCCCTTCGAGACTACCCCTCCATCCATGCCACCTCAGCACCAACGCATGTCGGAGGATCATCTGGCCCTTCTCCAACAGGAAGTTTCGGAACTCTTGGCCAAGGGAGCCATCGAGCGAGTTCCTGCCCCAGAAGTAGGTCGTGGTTGTTATTCCCACTACTTTCTGGTGCCCAAGAAGGACAAAGGCCTGCGTCCTATCTTGGATCTCAGGAACGTCAACCACTTCCTCCGGAAGGAGAAGTTCAAAATGTTGACGCTAGCTCAGGTCCTGTCTGCTCTCGACCCTGGAGACTGGATGGTAGCATTGGACTTGCAGGACGCATACTTTCACATTCCCATCCTGCCGGCCCACCGGCGTTACCTGCGGTTCACGGTAGGCCACGAGCACTTTCAGTTTACTGTTGTCGTGTAGCTCCTATAGTACCCCTGCAGGACCTGCGCGTTTGGATAACATATACTGCGGGCTTGGTGGCAGACTGACTCCGTGCACCCCCACCGTATACGTTAGCCTGGTTTGCATTAGCTAGCTCGCAGTGCCACTAGTGTCTCCTCTTATCGGGGAGAGATTAGTTTCTGGCAACCTTAGATCATGACAACCCAAATTCCTCAGAATCGTGGAAACAATATACTACCTTTCGCTCAGTCACTCGTGCTCACTTATTCGGTTGGTCTCAGAGAGTTACACAGAATAAACAGTCGGGCGTTTCAATACGTTTTTATTGAACAGTTGTTCTAGTGTAAAATATATGTGCTGCGGTAACCAGCAGACAATAGCAGAGATATATTATCAGCAGTACGATAAAAGCAAAGGGATAGAACAGTTCTACCATATTGCGATAATCCTGAGTACATACATGAATATAAAAGCATTATGCAAGTGCGCGTACTCCTACGATGCCTAACTAGATGTACCTGTGTGTCCCTAGCATATGTGTGTAGGTCTAAAAGCTAAGAGCCAAGAATCCTTCTAGGATTTAGTCGAACCCCCATACCTGAATAGAGAGTGTGGGACACCGTCCTGGTCTCGAGTTGGACACCCCGTCCGGGTGGTGTCAGACCACTGTCAGCTTGAGCGACTGCATGCAGGAGCCTCAGCGTCTCTGGTCAGTGTGTCAGCATGGAAGTCACGGTTCCCTCTGTCTTACCGGGGCAAGATGTGGTGTATTTATACCCTAAAGAGTCTCGGTCCTCAGTATGGTTTGTATTGGACATGAGGAAGACGTCAGGGGTGAACTTTGTACATACATATTATGCACGTGGTGTATTCTTAGAGAGCCATGCATAATTAATGAGTACAGTGAGGGCCTGTGTTTGGGAAAAACCCTGCTGTATTCAAAACCACAGGATAGATAACGTTCAGCCCTCAGAGCTCGTTGTGTACTAGCTGGGACCAATGTAGGTGAAAGATCATGCCTATACAAGGAATCATGACTATAATAGGACATGGACAGTTATGACCATAATTGGGCATATGTGGCTATGATCATAGTAGGGCAAGTACGAATATGACCATATTAGGGTAAATATGAATACGTCCATTTTAGGGCATGTACGAACGGGTCTACATTAGGGCCTCTATGCGGGATATAACACCCACTCCTCTTCCGAACTGGATAAAAATGACCATATTTAAAATCTGGACAATTTAAAAACATTTTAAAAGCAAGTAAAAACATGGTCCTAAAAATCATTAAAAATGTAGGTGCTTAAAAAAATTTAAAAAAATGTTTAAATTCAGCTTTTCTAGTTGCCACTTGAAAAAGTCAATAATGTCTCTCTATAGAAGTTGTATTACCATAAACAGGAGAAGGCCATGCTTTTCTCAAGCGAAAGTGTAAAATGTTCCAAATTTAGATCGTTTGTTTTGAAACGAGCAAAGAAGCCGAATTCTTTCCCAGGACACGATAAGTCAATTCAAGATTACGCGTCCTGGCTGGGAAGCTCAATATTATCGGTGTCAGCTGCTGTAGATGACAAATCCAATGCCTCACAGAGAACGTCAATCGCACATAGATGGAATGTAGCACTGCCAACAGTCGGTGCTGCGGCAGCATGTGCGGCAGTTGTAACCTGGGTGCCTGTGGAAGAATCACCTAACCCAGCAGGAGCGAACAGCACCTGTGGATTCTCCAGGAATGCATTCATCAGAATCGGAAGCCGCTGAGGACAACGCAGAGCATGGGCCTTTATGGGGTCCAGCATTGCATCCGTGTCCGGAGGCGCATCTGATGGAAATGTCAGACAAAGATCCAACGTGCATTCTTCTCCGCAGAACAGGCATCGAAGAACAGGTAAGATGCAGTCTACCCAGACTAGTCTAAATGATAGAAACCAGGAGGCATTGAGTTCTCGCAGGCAAGAAATGCCCAGAAGTTGTACCATGCGTTCACGGTATTTCCGCTCCAGGAGCGTGTTCACCATTGCCTCGGGAAGTGGGCCGTCCATTGCGTAGCAGTAATATTACAATCAGGATTCCTGCGATTAGGAACAGGATGAGCGGGAATCCTCCAAATACGCTTCCCAATACGGAGTGTATACAATTTGGGATTACTCCGAAGACTGTCTGAAAGGTGCTTAACAGTCCGGACCCTATGGTCTTAAATAGGTGTACAATTCCGCTCGTATCAGACATATTGAAGATACGTCCCACCATTTCTGCTAAATGAATGGGGCAGTTTGTACGTATGAGTGCCTGTATCTCGGTCGAGGTCCTTGCAACTTGAAGTTCATAGGTTTCTCGAGCGGAGGTTAAGGGCACGGGGTGCTGTAAAAGCATGGCTTTCAATCTGCTCAGAGTATCAAACTGTATAAAAGAAACATTCAGCGAAGGCCATAGCGGCGCCTCCCCGACTGTGTTCAGTGGTGGAAACAATACTTGCATACAGCAAGTAACCCTGGAGTTAACAGTGACTAGATATGCGACGCCCGGAAGCATCCCACAGCAACCTTGATCATTTAACATTAAGTAACTCCCATTCGAGAGCAGCTGGAAAACCGGCATGATCATGGCCGCTGGGGTCCCTGACATGTGACAAGACAAGTTCGCTACTGAACCACTGCAGGCTCCGTGTAGAGAAATATCCTGACACATGAGAGAACCGCTTAAAGCGTTCTTGCAGTTTGTACCACTCAGATGCACTTCTCGATCCCCATTCCGGCATCGGTATTTATATGGTAACTCCCAAGTTTCCTTGATGTATCCCTTACCCATTTTCACATGTTTGCCTGCCTGCCGTTGCTTAAGGCAATATTGAAACTGAAACGTAGTGACCGGCAGAGTGATTTGGCCATTAATTAGCCATTCTGTTGATGGTGATTCAGCTACAGTGAATGGTAACCTTTCCAGTTTCTCAATACGCAGCATTGTATATTTGGCTCTCCTTTGTGCCATTTCTGTCTATCAGTTAGATTGTAATCTGAGAACAGAGACGTGGTGTTTATAAAACGCCATGGCACATAGCCTGCACGCAAAGATTGCAGCGTCCAGCTTAACATCATAATAGAACGTAGCTGAGATTGCCCGTGTTGTAACAAGGCCAGATCATGTTCTAATATGTCGATCGACGAGGACACAATGTTGCCTAAGGAGTAAATCCTGGAGGTCAAAGTTGTTAACCCATTATCCACTACAGCTAATGCCTTTTCTAAGTTAATACAGTCTATCTCCCGTATCCTTTCTGCGGCCTCCTGTTGGGATATTTTCCAGTTTTCATTATAATAGGCATAAATGCCGGCATATATGAAACGTTTCTGACGTTGTTTCCTGGGACCTAGTAGAAACTCTCTAAGATCCATGTCAGGTGTGAGTAAGGTCAAGTGGTGCTTTACTTCTGTCAGTGTTGAGGTCTCTAGCCAATCAAGGCACAACTTCCCAACACTATACCATGTCACTACCCCTGGGTGTTGTCTTTGTACATAGCGTGTATCTGGCCTATGGATACTAAACCCTTTGGTTGTATTCATAAATCTCTGTTGACATTTGTTTGTGTCAATGGGCCAAACCAGCCATTCTGTCCAATCAGGATCTAATCTGTTGTACTGGAAAATGTCATCTAATCCTACCCCTTGTGTAGTTGAATTCTGCCCCCCACCCATCTGCGATGGTGTTGGAAACCCCGATGTGTTCATTTCCTTGCCTTTGGCTAAACCAAGACAGGTTGTTTGTTGCACAGTTTCATTCAGTAATAAAATCTGCTGCGGAATGATGCATGCTCTAAAAAGTGCTTCTATTCCCTGGACTTGCCAGTCCCTAGAACCCCAGATTGATTTGGAATCTATTGTGTCTTTCCATAGATCGAAACCCTGTTTTGACAACTGGTTCAGAAAGGATGCAGAGTAAATATGTTTGGTGTTTGTTAACATAATTTTCTGAGCTGAAATGTTCGCCACTTTATAATAAAATGACTTCGGGTCCGATGTGTTAAACCCTGAGAAGTATGTGAATTTCTGTGTAAATGCTTGTGAAGTTCCCTTTGGAGGTGTTGGGCAGTGTTCCCACTGGTGGTACTCAAATACATTTCTAGGCGTTATAGATTTGTGTAAGAAATGGTGACCATATTGCTGGTAACAGTACAATGTATCATAGTCTGAAGTACCTTCTAACATTTCATTGTTCGGAAATGCTGCAGTTTTCTCCAAATCCGACATCATAGCATTTACAGTTTGTGTCCGAATCATCAGAAAATGTACAGGAGGCAATGATATCACTTAAAGAAATTTTAATTACATGTTTTAGCTTTAAAAGTTCAGTCGGACCGAATAAATCATAATCAATCTTGTCCCATACTATACCGTCCGGTATAGGAACTGCAGTAATGTTCACTGAAGACAAGTCTCTTGGTTCACGATGTGAAGACTGGTGTGGTTTTAAAATCAAATTGACTCTTTGGGCTGTAGAGCTCTGCTGGAGGTATCGTCCATTAATAAGCATACTAAAAGTTATTATTAAACCTAGCCAGAAAATGAAAAATAAAATCCCAGTGATATACCATAGTTAAATCCAAGGTGACACCAGGTAAGTCTTTCTAAAAAAAAGTGCAAAAAGTCATTGACTTTCTGTTGGAGTGATTTTTTGGCTGGCGTTGTTTCCGGCTCGCTTGAATCCAGTGAAAACGTATCAAAGTTCATGAAATAGCCAGAAGCAGTTCGATCAATTGTTGGAATTGCATCGGGATTTGTTGAAATCGGATTTTGCTCTTGACGAGGCATGTTGACGTAGATGTCTGTAGTCGGTCTTATTGCAACTTGGTTGTTAAGTTGGTTTTCATTTTGAAGATGAATTTCTTGTTGAAGTGGAACGAGTTCCATAGCATTGTTGCTTAGTCCTTCATTCCGTACAGGTGGCTCTTCAAAAGTGATGAGTCTTTATGTTTGAACTTCTTGGATTGTAGCGAGAGGAGGGCGTCTGCTACTGTGGAGTCCACGAGGCCTACTGTTTAGTATCGGCCACATAGTGTGGTTTGATTAAGTCGATTGAGACAAATCTTTTCTCCTTTTTTCCGGCAAGAGGCGGCAGAAGTACCGTTCTTGTGCCGTGGATTGCAAGGACCGGTACAGGCTTTCTGTAGGATGGCCCAAATTCTTAGCAATCTTCTCTCTGACTAGATCCCCGATCTTTGGGATCCAGATAGGTCTTGCCGTTATTGCCTTGACTTCCTCAGTGGCGGTCTGTTTTCGGAGCACGTTACTTTGTTGTGTCCTGGATTAATTTAGATCCTGTAAAACAGCCAAACGATCATGGATATCAAATGGTTTTTTATCCGCCACTGTGCCTTCACAATCAAGATCAGGTACCCACATTCTCGTCCCAAATAGGACCTCGTAAGGAGTGACACCTCCTAGAAAGCTTCTTGGCTGATTATTTAGCGCGCGCTGTACCCCATAAAGGTGATCGACCCATCTGCCGCCTTTGCCTAATACCCTAGCTGTTAAAGATTGCTTTAAGTCTCGGTTTTTCCTCTCCACAACAGAATTTCCCTCGGGATGATATGGAGAGGAGTACCGCAATGCTACGCCCATTCTTTCCATGGCCTCTTTGTAAGCCCGAGAGCTAAACGCCGGACCACGGTCAGAATGTAACGTGCCAACTGCGTATGTGCCGATTAAAGACTCGTAAATCTTTTATAACAGTTCGAGCGTCAGCCGAGCGCTGAGGCCAAACCCATAGGAATCTAGAGCAGGAATCCACTGCAACCATGATATATTTCTTGGACCCATCAGATTGTAGGGGTCCGCAGTGGTCCAAATACACACATGCGAGTGGTTTGTCTGATTTCAGTAATGGAGTCTGTGCTGGGCGTGTTACGGTGGAGCCTTTCATCTGCTGGCAGATGTCGCATTTCAAGACATAGTCTTTGGTCTGCTTTGTTAACCCTGGCCACCAGTAGCGCTGTTTCAGTAAAGAAATAGTCGCTGTGACGCCTGTATGCGCAGAACCCAAACCCTCGTGTGCTGCTAAAATTAAGCCTTGCCTACGATCCATATTTGGTATTACTCTATCCCCCACTCCAGGAATCTGAGCATATGGAATGTTTTGTGCATCTAACTTGTAGGAGTACTTGAGTGGGAATTTTTTAGGTACTGCTGTGCTGCCTTTGCGTGAAGCATTGACAGCTACCATAATCTCGCCATCTACCCTCGTCTTTGAACGAGTAACTGCAGCTACGGCGGCTGTGCGAACAGCCCCCTTTGCGGCTTCATCAGACAATTAATTCCCTTCAACGTGAACGCCATCACGCTGATGACTCAGTGTATGTGTCACGTGAGCCCTTGGTAGTTCGTTTCTCAATTCCACTACCTGTTCCCATAGCATTTTATGCTTAATTGTGCCACCTTTTGCATCTTTGAACCCGTTTTGTTCCCAATAATGTAGATATTCATTGTACGACTACACAGTAAAAGGAATCACACACAATAAGTGTGGGGAATTCGTGATCCGTATTTATACGTGCCAGTATAAGTGCTTTGAGTTCTGCCAACTGAGCCGTGCAGTCTCCTAGAGATTGCGTTTTAGTGCAACTCGGATGGAACTTTCCATCGTGCATGCGACCTTTAACAATCGCACACGCCGCGCTGTAAGCTTGCTTACTCCCTATGGCTGGTTGAGCAGCTCCGTCAGTGTAAATAATGTATTCATACTGATCTAGAGGCAAAATTTCATTTGGAAGAGGATATTCTTGTTCGTATTGCAGGAATGCCTGTGTTTTCAAACTTGGATCAAATCTGTATTCAACATCCGTTGCAGTAAGAGAATTAGCCCACTGTATCCATCTCGGATGTAAGGCTTTCGTATTTGGAATGCTAGCTTTTGTAACAGCTTCTAAAGCTGGTACTGGGGTCACGACAATTATGCGTTTACCCTGAGCCGGAGCTCTTTCTCTTGCTACAGCGGTCTGCACTGCTGTCAGAATTTTTTCTGTTGAAGTGAAACGCATCTCTGCGTTTGTGTACAGGTGTGATTTGTATGCGATTGGTACCCTTTCACTTTCATTAAAAGTTAAATAAGTGTACCCGCATTGACCCGCTATTACTCGGATCACTAAGTTGCGTACGTTTACGCGTGTCTGTAAATGTTTAGAAGCTATCATGTCTTCCTGTAGGGAACGCAGGATATTTGTGTGTTCCTGTGTCCATTGTCTGACTGAAAAATCAGGTTTTATTAAGTCGTAGAAAGGTGTTACTCTTTCTGCGTAATCCAAAATGTATGTTCGACCAAAATTAAGGAATCCCAGAATTGATTGTAAATTCTTTAATGATTTTGGAGGTTGGAGCAGCGCACACTTTTCTAAAAAGTTAGCTGCTAGGCTTTTTCCTTCACTTGACAGCTCGTATCCTAAAAATAGGACACTGAGGTGGGCAATTTTTGATTTTTTTAAATTAAATTTGTAGCCCTCGGAGGCGAATCCCATAATAATGGTGCTCACCCTGGTCAAGTGCCTCTCTAAGTCATCGTCCGTCAGATAAATATCATCCACATAGGACAATGCTTCTTCATCCAAATTTTGGAGTAACTCTGTTACCCTTGCTGAAAACAACCCCGGGCTATTCTTATACCCTTGGGGGAGTCGGCAAAATTGCCGTTGCGACCCTAACGCACTGAATGCGGTTAGATACCTGCTTTCAGGCGCTATATTTTGGCAGAAAAATCCATTTGAGATAACAAGTGTTTTGTATTTTTTGCGCATAATGTTATTCATTAATGCGGCACTGTGTGAATTTTGAACTGCAGATGTCTTTGTGCAAGTGTTTAAATGTCTGTAATCCAAAACTAAACGATATGTGTTGTCAGGTTTCATTGCGGGAGACAAAGCATTGTTCATAGGTGAAGTGCAATTTTCTATCACCCCCTGGTATTCTAGTTGGTCTAGAATCTCCCTGACTTGTTTCTTAGCTTCCTGCTTTATAGGGTATTGCCTTTGAGCATTTGGGGAAACTTTTAACGGGATCACGTGGTGGGTTGAATCCTCATCTCAACCAGCATGATTTTTATACAATGCTGGAGCTAGGGCAACCGCCCACTCCTGCGCATATGCATGTTTTAGGTGAATGGGAACGAGGTCGGAAAAGGCTGGAAAAATTACAGTTTCTCCCCTAGGGCACTCCATGACGAATGCAGGCGGCCAGTCTTGTTCTGCTAATAGAATGTCATAACCAGATGACAGATTTTTCCAAAAGAGAGCTTTAACTTTTCTGGGCTTGTCCTCCTCCAGCCGGAGTGTTATCTCATGTAACTTATGTGGGACACTTACTCGAGTATCAGGTGTTTCCACCGTGATATACTCACTCAACTCCGCTGTCACCAGAAATTCCTTCAGGTTTTGGCGAGCTATCGTTACTTCTGCATCGTCAGAGCCCATTCCCCGTTCAGAAGCTGTGTCCTCAGAATTCTGGGCATGTCTGATCTTGAGACCTGCTACCTTCTTCTTTTTGAACTAAGGTTTTGATTTTTGTTTATCCTCTTTTTTAGGTGCGTAGTCCGCAGCGCGTTGCGTGTCTCTGGACTTTGTACGCTCCTCTGGTCTGTGTTCTGACCGTCCTTCCCTCTCAGAGTTTCTTGATGAACCCTGAAAGGAACGAGAGGAACGAGTATCAGTATCCTGATACCTGTCAGGTTTTTTAATATTATCCCTATTCCTGAGGTTATACCTCCTTTCAGAGGGCTCCTGTTGAGGAGACCTACCTCTGGACTGAGATCTGGTGTCTTTAGACTTTTGTTGTTTTTTATTTTCCCACTTCTTTTTAGAAGAAGTAGGTGTCTGCTTTGTAGTGTCCTTTTCAGGACTGCCCACCAGTTGTGGTTTTAATGCTTTCCCACCTAGACTGTCTCTGCCTAATTCTGCAAATGCAGTTTCAATTATTTTGGGTAGTTCATGTTGTTGATCTACTGGACTGAACTCCCTTAGGCGTTGGCGGATCGCCACTGAAGCTGCTTCCCCCTTAATGTTAGCCAGTATTATGGCTGAGACCTGTTCAAAGTTGTTGAGCAACTTCATCCCTAAATTAAGGGCAGGCTCTGCTCTGTACTCATTTTGTATCTGTTTTAATACTTCAGGTACTACTGCTATTGACGGGATACCATGTGTTCTGGTATATATGGCAGCAAAGACTGAACGCCAAGAGGTGCAGTCCTCTACTTGTGGTGTGAGACCCATGGGAAAACAGATTGTTAGAATTCTGTGTTTATCACTGGTTGTAGTATTCAGGAATACTGCTTCAAGCTGAGTTATTTTCTGAGCTATCCAGAATGGGATTTGTTCGCGTTTTGCTGACATCTTGCCCATTATCGCGTGTAATGTTTGTAGAGTTATTTTATTAACTGTACCTTGGACTGGAGTATCTTGTGCTGCAGCTGGTGCAGGCTGAACTGTTAAAGTCCTCATCACAAATTGTGTGAGGTTCCTGTAGATTTTAATTAAAACTGTGTTGTACGAGTAAGTCTGGCTATGGCATTGTGCCAATATCAGGATGCGGTGTATGCCGCTAATATGGGCCATGTGGCTCCTGCTCCTCCGAGCGGGCCTAATCTTGCTCTTCCATGTACGTGGGGTAGGGCGCCTTTAAACCAGTAATTATGCTCCTGGTAAGTGAGCGGAACCTCTAATTCCTCAAAAGAGTATAGTCCGCTTGTGCTTCACCTTCTAAGTAGTAGTGAACTACATCTGTAACTGGATTCGCTGCTGGGAATGTAACCCATGAATAGAACACCTCTGTTTTATTGGATTCGTGTGCCTCAATCACGAAAATTACATTACCACCCCTGGCTTGTAAGCCATGTTCTAGAAGTTTTATGGTGACTGCCCTTCTGAAATTTGGTGCAATTTGTATTGCATCTTGAGGGTCTTCTTCTCCTAAACCGAAGAGGTCTGTTGGAACTCTCCTTGTGTCGTTTGCTTCTTCCACCATTTTTAATTGGAAGAAGGGAGGTTAAAGAATTTTTAAGATAAGGTGTACATGCACAATTGTAGGAACTATATGTCCTTCAAGCTTGAATAACCAACAGCCAATAAATAGTATTCTCGTAATACTCAGCTGCGGCGGATTTTGTGCCCACCCACTCCAGACGTCTCTGGGGTTTTGTGAGTAGGTTCTCTGAGAATAGCACGACTGAACTACTCAGATTCTACTGTTAAATACGTACCAAAGCAACGTTGGCGGCGCCATGTCATGTAGCTCCTATAGTACCCCTGCAGGACCTGCGCGTTTGGATAACATATACTGCGGGCTTGGTGGCAGACTGACTCCGTGCACCCCCACCGTATATGTTAGCCTGGTTTGCATTAGCTAGCTCACAGTGCCACTAGTGTCTCCTCTTATCGGGGAGAGATTAGTTTCTGGCAACCTTAGATCATGACAACCCAAATTCCTCAGAATCGTGGAAACAATATACTACCTTTCGCTCAGTCACTCGTGCTCACTTATTCGGTTGGTCTCAGAGAGTTACACAGAATAAACAGTTGGGCGTTTCAATAAGTATTTATTGAACAGTTGTTATTCTAGTGTAAAATATATGTGCTGCGGTAACCAGCAGACAATAGCAGAGATATATTATCAGCAGTACGATAAAAGCAAAGGGATAGAACAGTTCTACCATATTGCGATAATCATGAGTACAAACATGAATATAAAAGCATTATGCAAGTGCGCGTACTCCTACGATGCCTAACTAGATGTACCTGTGTGTACCTAGCATATGTGTGTTGGTCTAAAAGCTAAGAGCCAAGAATCCTTCTAGGATTTAGTCGAACCCACATACCTGAATAGAGAGAGTGTGGGACACCGTCCTGGTCTTGAGTTGGACACCCCGTCCGGGTCAGACCACTGTCAGCTTGAGCGACTGCATGCAGGAACCTCAGCGTCTCTGGTCAGTGTGTCAGCATGGAAGTCACGGTTCCCTCTGTCTTACCGGGGCAAGATGTGGTGTATTTATACCCTAAAGAGTCTCGGTCCTCGGTATGGTTTGTATTGGACGTGAGGAAGACGTCAGGGGTGAACTTTGTACATACATATTATGCACGTGGTGTATTCTTAGAGAGCCATGCATAATTGAGTACAGTGAGGGCCTGTGTTTGGGAAAAACCCTGCTGTATTCAAAACCACAGAATAGATAACGTTCAGCCCTCAGAGCTCGTTGTGTACTAGCTGGGACCAATGTAGGTGAAAGATCATGCCTATATAAGGAATCATGACTATAATAGGACATGGACAGTTATGACCATAATTGGGCATAAGCGGCTATGACCATAATAGGGCAAGTGCGAATATGACCATATTAGGGTAAATATGAATACGTCCATTTTAGGGCATGTACGAATGGGTCTACATTAGGGCCTCTATGCGGGATATAACACTGTGCTCCCCTTTGTCCTTACCAGCGCCCCTCGGGTGTTCATGAAAATGATGGTGGTGGTCGCAGCTTATCTGCGCAGATCAGGGGTTCCAGTCTTCCCCTATCTCGACGACTGGCTGTTGAAGGTGGGCTCGTCCCAGGCAGTCGTCTTCCCACCTCCAGACTACGTCGGACCTCCTGCATTCGCTGGGGTTCACTATCAAGGTGCGAAGTCAGACCTGACTCCCTCTCAGAAGCTCCTTTTCATCGGAGCAGTTCTGGACACGGCGCAGTTTCGGGCTTATCCTCCCGAGCAGCGAGTCCGGGATATTCGGGCTATGATTCCGATCTTTCAGCCTCTATCCCGGGTTTTGGTCAGAATGACCCTGAGGCTGCTGGGCCTCATGGCCTCCTGCATCCTGCTGGTAGATCATGCCAGGTGGCATATGCGGGCTCTGCAGTGGGACCTGAAGTTCCAGTGGGCACAACATCAGGGGAATCTGTCCGATGTCCACCACAACGGGTAGTCAGGCACGAACCGAGTTGTGGCAGGGGTAAGGGGGAATATGATAGACTTCGACCAGTTAACACGTAGCCCCGACACCCCACCGAAGCGCACCACTTCGCGCAATACAGAAGAGAGGTTGCGCTCTGGATCACGGATATATAGGAGCGTATCGTCCGCATAAGTTGAGACAATAAGTTTGTAGCCCGGGAACCGAATACCCTTATACCTATGGTATTCTCGCAGCGCACAAGCCAAAGGTTCTGCAACCAGGGCATATAATATTGGTGACAGCAGGCAGCCCTGTCGCGTGCCCCTAGTGATATGAAAAGGCTCAGTCACCAGATTACCAATTTTGACCCTGGCAGTGGGCGCACAGTACAGTACTCCTATAAGCTGCAGGAAGACTTCCCCCAGCCCCATTCTCGTCAACACCTGTCTCATAAACGGCCATTCGACCGAGTCGAAGGCTTTTTCCATATCGAGAAAGACCGCTACAGCAGGTATATCCGGCTTAGTGTGCTGTACCGCCCCGAACACAGTGCGCAGATTATAAGTAAGGTTTCGGCCCGGAGCAAATTCCGCCTGCTCCGGGACTACAAGGGTCGGAATCAAAGGGACCAGCCTGTTCGCCAGGATTTTCGCAAAGATTTTTGTGTCGACATTAAGCAAAGAGAGCGGTTGATATGACGCACAATCCGCGGGGGGCTTGCCTGGCTTTAGGATGGCTACAATGATCGCCTCTCTCATTGATAGTGGCATGGTGCCTGACATACACATGTCGTCAAAGAGAGTGGCTAAGTGCGGCAGCAGTAGGTCCAGATATGCCTTGTAAAAAGCGACGGTCAAACCATCAGTACCCGGTGCGCTGCCCGGCTTCATGCTTGATAATGCCATAGTGATTTCCTCTCTTTCCAGGGGTCGCATCAAAAATTCTCGATGCGTGTTCGTTAACCACGGCAACTTAATATGAGATAAATAGTCTAAAATTTCCTCATCAGTACCATGACTACGAGCAGAGTAGAGCTGCGAGTAATATTGTCTGAATCTCTCAGCAATGGCTGTTTCGTCGGTTAATGTATCACCCTCAGCGGACCTGATTTCAGCGACTACTATTTTTTCTTGGCGCTTTTTTAGGAGTTGGGCCAGCACCGCACCCGGCCGCTCACCCTCTCCGTAGGCGCGGGCGGTGGCGTATTTGCCAAGATGTTTTATTTCTGCATCAGCAGAATCGTGGTATTCTTCTAACTGGACTTTAAATTCCTTTAGTACTTCATCGTCCGCACAAACTTGGAGGCGCGCCTCCAGGTCAGCTAAGCTTGTTTCCAGATCTGTAAGTCTCCGACGTATCGCTCGAAGGACACCGGAGTGTTTGGACATCGTCACTCCGCGGATATACACTTTAAACGTTTCCCAAACCACTTGAAAACTGTCCACTGAACCGACGTTGGTGGCGAAAAACGTTTCGATAGCTTCAGCAAGCTCCTCCTTAAATACTGCATCTAGCAGGGAGTACGGTGGGAACCTCCAAGTAAAGGGGGGGATGTTCTTCCGGGGCACGTCCAGCACTAAGAGTATCGGGGAATGGTCTGAGAGGGTACGGGGAAGCACCTCACAGGACCGGGTATTCTCAAACAACTGCCCAGTAGCGAACCAATAGTCTATGCGTGTATATAAATCGTGATAAGCTGAATAATCTGTATATCCCCCTTTGTCCGGGAATCTCTGCCTCCAGACATCTTGCAAGCCAAACTGAACCATGATATCTGACACAGTCCGAGCTGCCGCTGTAACTTGTCGCTCCGGCCCCCCCGATCGATACCGGTGTGGGTTTAAGACTAAGTTCAGGTCTCCACCCCAGAGTTGGTGCCCCCCTCCGCAAGTACGCACTTTCTCATACAGTGCAGCATAAAAATTGGGATTGTCATAATTGGGTCCGTATATGTTAATTATGAGCATATTTAGCCCCTTTCCCCGGCATCTGGATATAACATAACGCCCATCCCCGTCAGTAGCTATGGGGTCAAGCATAAGGGAGATCTTGGGGTTAACCCATGTAAGCACTCCTCGTGCATGCGTGGTGAAGCCCGCCGCGTGTATGTGGCCTTGCAAACCCCTGCAACTAAGCATGGGGCTGTTGAGGGGAAGGTGTCTCCTGCAGCAGTGCAATATCTACCTCATGCCTCATCAAGTAGGCCAGGACCTTACGCAGCTTTCTGTGGTCATTAAGACCTCTCACATTCCATGTGAGCGCACGAATCTTACCCTGCGCTGCAGCACTATAGAAATCACCGCGAGCTTCCCTGTGATCACACGACATCAGTCTATCTGTGTTAGCCATTGGAAAACATAACCTGTGCCATCATTTTGTGTGAAGTGCATTGTCCAGAAAAAGTGTCCATCCAACTGAATCTCCAACCCCTCCCATCCCCCACCCACGCCAGGGCATCCCCAACAGTGCCTCGGCGAAATCTCAATAAACCTTCCCCTTGCATCATCTTAGAAAAAACAGCGAGCAAAAAAGAAACAACTCCACTTCAAACAAAGGGAGCCCTGCCCCCCCTCCCCCCAAGGTGCAATACCCCAAGTGTGTGCTTCACTCGCGGGCAGAGGTTGCTCGTCTATCCAAGCAGAACTTCGAAGCTTATTCTAATAACCACCCCGCACACCATCTGACAAATATAAAGCAACTGCAAACATGAGAGGATCTCCTACCCCCACAACATCTACATGTCATAAGGTCAATTAATATCCTAACTTAACCTCTTCCCGGAACTGGAACTAGCAATGTCAGAGCGCCAACATCATAAATCCCCCATAGTGCTCTCCGCAACCCAATGAGTCAAACAGTTGCACCTGGACCCAGTAATTCGTTGCATTGTCACAATAGTTTTCCCCATACTACCCCCAAAATAACATTCTTATCTGCTTTTCGAATGGGCCAGAGTTCAGTCTTGTTCATCCAATCGACCACCTTCCGCTCCTGTCACGGAGCCTCGTTCCGGGCTGCGACGCAGTTCTTTAGACCAATCCTTCATGGCCTTCTGCAAAACCTTGGGATCAGTGAAGATTCGCGACTGGCCCTGCCGATTGACACGGAGTCGAGCCGGATACAGCATGGCATAGTCTATGTTGTGCTCTCTTAGCTGCCTCTTCAGCGGTGCAAACTGCCGGCGCGCTTCTTGGACTTTTAGCGTAAAGTCTGGAAACAGCGATATTATGGAACCTTCGAATTGCAGAGACTGTTTCTCCCTGGCCACTCGCAGCGCCGAGTCTCTGTCACAATAGTTCAGTAATTTTGCGACTATCAGCCGTGGGGGAGCACCAGGCGCCGGGCGAGGGCCCAGGGAGCGATGCGCTCTCTCCACCACGAACATGGGAGAAAAAGTGTCACTACCAAGGAGCGTTACCAATAATTTCTCGACAAATTGTTCCATGTTGCCAGTCTGGGTCGACTCCGGTAGGCCTGTGATCCTCGGGTAACTGCGTCGGGAACGCGCTTCAAGGTCCTCCGCTTTATCCTGTAGAACCTGTAGCACTCTACCCAGTTGTTTGTGATCGGTGTCCAACGTTGTCTGCGCTTACTCCATGTCCGTGATCCGTCGCTCCGCCATGTCTATCCGTTCTGCATGCTTGTCTAGTCTCTCGGACATTCTGTCCATCCGATAGGAGAGAGAGTCCATCTTAGTACCCAAATCAGAGAGGCTACTCTGTAAGCCCTTCTCCATCGCTGTCAGCATGGTACAAATGTCGCCGTCTGTCTCCTCCTGAGGTGGTTCCTGCATATTGTCCCCCTCGTCAGTGACCACCTCTCGCCCCTTGGACTTCTTTTGATCAAACGTTTCTTCTGCTGCGTCTTATCAACTCTGCCCATCTCAACAGGTCCGTCGCAGTCGTTGGGGTCCAAAACCTGCTGTCTCTCCAGACTGCAGTCACTGTCTCAGTGTACGTTTTAGAGGATTGATGTCGGTGTCCCAACAACTAGAGCCGGGATCAGCTATCAAACCGATTCGTTATCTCAGCGCTGCCACAATCGTGAATCCTCTTGCAATAGCCGCCGCAGGCCCCTAGACCACAGATGCCACTCTAGTGTTCCTTACTCTGTAATCGCACGAGGGGCGGGGAGCACACCAACTCGCCGCGGGCAGAATCCCCTCAGCAAAAGGTATCGGTGATTGAACACCGTCTCCTGCGCCTCTTCTCCACAGCTTGCAACAGGGGTGGGACTCAGTATTTGGAGCACGGGATTTCTCAGCAGGGGTTACAGAGCTGTGCAAAATCAGTGATCCCCCATCAACTGCGCCGACAGTGACAGCCTCACTATATATCGCGTCAGCAGGTCATAGTGCGAGCGCCAGCTCATATCACGATACGAGGGTCAGTTATCACTTTTTCACCATCTCCGTCCAGGCCCACCAAAGTTGAAATGAGCGTCCGTTTCCTCTCACCTTCAGGAGTCGGCCCACCGCCAGGCAGCAAGAAAGCAGTTTCGCCGCCCAAAGCAAGCCGATAGGCCGGCAACCCTCACGTCTCAATCCTCCAAAATGGCGGGCCTCTCTCTCCTCCCTGCTCCTTGACCGGGTATACGTGGGCTAGTCCCCTTGCTCATCAGATCGCACGTAGCCCTCGACTCAGGTCTGCTTCCCGGGGGGGCACATCAAGTTATTCGCAGCACCTCGTCTCCCCGCCGGCAATGGGCCGCCATCGATTATGGCTCCCGATAGTAGGTGCGTCAGAGCCTCACGTTGCTTCACTTCTCGGCCTCCGATGAACGTCCGCCCCCGGGGCACTAACTGGCTCGATTTCCTGATCGCCCGCTGAGGAGGACTTCCCGCAGTTAGCGTCCGCGTCAGCCACACTGTTCCCGCTTTCGCTTCAGGAGCTCCGTGTACCGCAGAGCCGCTGTGCTTCAGGACGCCGCAGCGCTTCACGTCAGCACGGGGATCATGGCCTGCACAGCTCGCAGTCCGCCAGGGAACTCTCGCTCGGTCGTCCGGGTGAGTTGAGGGGTCGGAGTCAGTTTATTGCACTCCGGTACTCCACCAGAACCGATAGCGGCTCTGAAGGAGTCGCGATACGTCTGCAGGTGCCGGATAATTGGCGGATAGCGCAATGGTTGTGCAGAGCTCCTCGCTCAGGCGGCCATCTTCGACGCATACCATTACTATCTGTCTTTCCGTTAGATCGTATGCCCAAAACAGACTTGTACTGTTGATGTAACACCATAGCACTTGGCCAGAACGTAACGTTTGTAACGTCCAGCTCAGTATTACGATTGACCGGAATTGTGACTGTCCATGTTGTAAAATAGACATGTCTTGCTGTATTATGTCAATTGCGGAAGACACTATGTTGCCCAGTGAATAAATTCTGATGATAATGTGGTCATACCATTGTCAACCACTGCCAAAGCCTTTTTCTAAATTAAACCTGTCGATCTTGCGCAATCCTACAGCAGCTTCCTGTTGAGAATCTTCCACAACTCTTGTATATTCCGTACAAAAAGCGCTTTTGACGTGGGTTCTGGGACCTAATAAACAATCCTTGAGATCCATGTCATTAGAAAAATGGGAAAAGTGTTGCTTCACCTGGGAAAGTGTTGAGGTTTTTAGCCAATCTAGGCATAACTTCCCAGCACTATATGGCGTTTCCACCCCCGAATGGTCTGTTTGTGCGTATCGCTGATCAGGCCTATTGATCTTAAACCCTTCAGTGTTACCCAGGAATCTAGATTGACAACTATTTGTGTCTATCGGCCAAACCAACCATCCCTTAATAATAATAATAATCCACTTATGTAGTGCCTGGTTACACCAACCGGTGTGTCCCCACGCTGGAGAAACCACTCTCCAGAGAGGCTGGAAAGAGCCAGGAATGCTAAACAGACTAGAGAATATACAGGTCTCACAACCAGAAAAAACAAGTTTTTAGTTTTTTCCGGAAAATGTTTTCCGAGGGCTCAGCCCGAAGAGAGAGAGGTAATGCATTCCAGTTTTTAGCTGCCAAGTGGCCGAACAAGCGCGCACCCATTCTGGCTCTTTGGACTTTGGGGTACTTTTACCAAGTGGGCTCCTGTTGATCTAAGATGATGGGCCGGGTGATAGGGGATAAGGAGATAGTGGAGATAACTGGGGCCTTTGCCCTGCAGGCTCCGATGGCAGTAACATAGGGCTTTAAAGAGAATTCGTTTTTCAATAGGTAGCCAGTGCAGAGAGTCTAGGGCTTTCGAGGCAGAAGCTCTTCTAGGAAGGTTGAGGACCAGACGTGCCGCCGCATTCTGGATGCGTTGCAGCTTGTAGAGACATTTTTTGCTGCTCCAAGGTAAAGAATGTTTCCATAGTCTAGCTGGGAAGTTACAAGTGCATGAACCAGGGTTTTTCTGGCCGATACAGGGAGAATGTCCAGGGTTTTTCTCAACATTTTGAGAATTCCGAAACATTTCCCTGTGACCTTCCTAATGTGAGTCTTAAAAGAGAGTTTGGGGTCCAGCCAGACACCTAGGTTTTTTGCTTCCTCCTTTGGGATAGGCGTGGGTCCCAGAATCTGGGGCCACCAAGCTGAGGACCAAATGGTGGGGACTTCCCTATGATAGGACCTCGGTTTTGCTGCCTGTTAGAACTGGGGGTCTCTAGTTGGCTGAGGCAGTTACCTTAGTCCAAATAGGGACCCTTGCTTCTAGTCAGGGAAAGGAGGGACACCCTCGTTGATAACCCCTGCTCACCCCCTGGTAGCTTGGCACGAGCAGCCAGGCTTATCTTCAAGGCAATGTGTAAAGTATTTGCAACCACACTCCGAGTGACACAGTGATAACACCACAAATGGACACCACACTGATGTATGAAAATAGCGGTATCTTTATCAAGCAGAAAAGTACGGTAAGACCAAACGATAAAAATCCAACATATGCGTATTCGTAATATTTCACTTTGCCGGTTATTAGGCCAACAATCACTTGTAGGTTCTTGCAGTATTAATGAGCAGTTCACGATGTTCAAATGCAGTCCTAATGCAATGCTATGCAGTTCGTACTGCAGCTCGTATTATCAGACTAATGCAGTTCGTAATGCAAGAATAATGCAATCCTCAATGCAAATAATCAGGCAGTTCGTAATGCAAGAATAATGCAATCCTCAATGCACGCAATCAGGCAGTTCGTAATGCAAGAATAATGCAATCCTCAATGCACGTAATCAGGCAGTTCGTAATGCAAGAATAATGCAATCCTCAATGCACGTAATCAGGCAGTTCGTAATGCAAGAATAACGCACTCCTTAATGCAGGTAATGAGGCAGTTCGTAATGCAGGAATAGTACAATCCCTAATGCACGGAATAAGGCAGTTCGTAATGCAGGAATAATACAATCCCTAATGCACGGAATAAGGCAGTTCATAATGCAGGAATAATACAATCCCTAATGCACGGAATAAGGCCGTTCGTAATACAGGAATAATACAATCCCTAATGCACGTAATAAGGCAGTTCGTAATGCAGGAATAATACCAGGCCAATCGACGCGATTAGCGCAGGCACCACTAGGCCCCAACCACAGACAACAGTCCTGAACTTCCGAGGGCGGCCCCGGGACTGCCGGGAAGGTCCGGGCCGCTCGAGGACTCAGCGCATCTAACACGATGCAGCGGGAGAGAGACGGGAGCACTCCGGTACTCCTGCGCCTCCCCAGGCCTCACACGCTTGCGGCTCCCGACCGGAGTCCAAGCCTTACCTGGGGGATGCGCTGCCTCGCTCTCTCTCTCTCCCCGCTCGTCAGACGTCCTGCTGGGCGCTCCCGATGATGACGCAGTTCCGATGCAAGGCGACGCTGTAGCCGGACAGGTTACGGCGCTGCCTTCTCCGTTGCTGACGATCTTGGGCAGATTCCTTTTGTGAACAACGTCCACGATTACCTTTACGAAATCCTTCAGCACGTTGCGGCTCGGACCGGCGACTGCGATGTTGATCCGCAGCCTCCGTTACGATGATGGCTCGGGCCACAAACAGCTACACAGCAGCGTGGATGATGATTCACGCTGCGGGGGCACTGCAGTCACGGGGCACTTTCCAACCAGTACCACGGACCCCGCGGCAGTCTCAGGCTGCACACGCACAAAGCGTTGCTGAGACTCGGTTGGGTTTCAGGCCACACAGTCCCGGGGCAATGCTTACGAAGGTCTCAGGCTGCAAAAAGCACACGCACACAGCGTCGCTGAGACACACTTGGAAACTTTGATGTTCCTGAGTTTCCACAACAGGGAGCCAGCTCTCCTCGGGCCCTTGGAGACAAGTTACTTCGGGACACAGCACACAGCAAAGTCCGTTCAAGCAGGGGGACACAGCACACAGCAAAGTCCCTTAGCCTCTCCTTAGTTAAATCAGCAAACTGCAGGCCAGCCCCAGAACACACAGCAAGGGTCAGTCCTTCTCTTCAGTCTCTTCAGCTGTTCTTCCTTGGCAGAGGTTCCTCTTGACCACGAAGTAGTTTCAATCCTTTTCAGTCTTGATCAGTCCAACGTTCAGGGCCTTCAGCTCTCATAGTTATACCCCTAAATGTCTTTGAAGTCTTTGTGTTCAGGGGGCACTGACCCCTGTCCAAACCAGTTCTGGGTGTCTTCCTGCCAGCGGCACCTTCTTACTTTCATAGTGGGGGTCTGGGTCCTTAATCACTCAGCAGGAGGGGGAGCCATTCTTTTACGGCAGCAGCCCAGGCCTCTTCACCTCCAGGGGGCTACTCCTCCCCCCTACACTCCAGATGCAGGTCAGCCTGTTGCTGTCTCACCTACTCCTCCCCTGGGTCAAGACATTCCCCAGATCCTATCACATTCAAATCCAGACAGTTAATCCACAACCAGGCAGAGACACACAGAATTGTTACAACAAAAAAACCAGCCACTTCTAAAAGCGTGGTTTCTAAACACACAATTCAAAAACCACCTTCACAAAAAGATGTGTTATTAAATTGTGAGTTCAGGCACACTAAACTTCACCTCTCCATCTTAAGCCTATGGGAAGATAGGCTGGAAACATATTACACAGCCTTCCCCATTCTGTCCTATGTGCAAGATGGCCTTGCAACAGTGAAAAACGAAATGGAGAGTATTTCACTGTTAGGACATGGTACACACCTCAGTACATGTCCTACCTTTCACAGACACTGCACCCTGCCCAGGGGGGTACCTTGGGCCTACTATAGGGGTGTCTGATGTGCATGGAAAGGGAAGGGTAAGGCTTGGCAAGTGGGTGCACTTGTCAGGACAACATGGCAGTTAGCAAACTGCGCGCAGGCACTGCAGTGGCAGGCCTGAGTTCTCTCTTTAGGGCTACTTGTGTGGGTGGCACAATTAGTGCTGCAGGCCCACCAGTAGCATTTGCATTACCAGCCCTGGCACACATAGTGCACTTTACTAGGGACTTTACTAGTAAGGCAAACATACCAATTATGGACAAACAATTACCATAACACTTTATACAGGGAGCACTTGCACTTTGACACTGATCAGCAGTGGCAAAGTGCCCAAAGCATCTAAGTTGGCAACACCATGTCAGAAAAAAGGTCTAGGGGGAAGGCAAAAAGTTTAGGGAACTTTAGCCAAAAAAGGGCCAAGTCCAACACTGCTGTTCAATTTAAGGCAGTTACTCGACATCCAGGAGGGAAGGTCACTCATGCAGGAGGAAAACTGGGTGGCTGCTTCCTCCGAGTTTTGAGAAAGGGTGATAGTTGCGTGTCATCTGCGTATGACACAATGGTGACATTGTGTTTTTCCACAGTCTCTACCAAGGGTTCTACATAAAGGTTAAAAAGAGTTGGGCTTAGAATTGAGCCCTGCGGAACCCCCTGTGAGAGCGGAATGCTTTTAGAGATATGTGGACGCTGCGCAACTTGAAAACTGCGATCTTGGAGGCAGGAGGTCATCCATTTTAGGGCTACTCCCTCTAACCCGCACAACCCAAGTCGCTGTAGGACTAGTTTGTGGGATACCGTGTCAAAGGCTGCGCTGAGGTCAAGTAGGATCAGAGCTGCAGTCTGACCCTCATCCGCACGCCTACGTAGTGTCTCAGCAGCAAGAAGCAGCGCTGACTCAGTAGAGTACTTGGCTCTAAAACCTGATTGCGTGGGATGGAATAGGTTGTTCCGATTGATGTGGACAACCAATTGAGAGTTCACCAGTTTCTCTGCTATTTTAGAGAAATAAGGCAGGAGTGAAATGGGGTGTAGATTATCCAGTAGACCCGGGTCAGCTGATGGTTTTTTCTTTAAGGGGAAGACGATCGCCTGTTTCCACTGACACGGGACCACACCATGGCGGAAGGAAAGCTCCAGAAGCTTCCGAACATAAGGCAGTATTGCATTGAGTCCTTCCCTGATGACCTACGGTGAGTCTGGGTCCACTGGGGAGCCAGATTTAATACTTACGGCTACACTTTTTAACTCCTCCAGCATAGGAGGGGAAAACTCAGAGCGGGCGCTGCCCTCAAACGTAAGATTTCTGTCAGGGTGGAGGAGAGACCCATTACGAGCCTCATAAGTGAAAGTCGTATATTTTAGCTACTTTCATAGCAAAGAAATCGGCAATCTGGTTACATGACTCAGGAGAGCTAAGGAACGGGAGCCACTGTTCTCTCTAATGAGGATAGATCTTTAAGGATGGAGAACAATTCTTTAGAGGAATTGTCTGCTTGCTCTATTCTGTTGCTATAATACGCTGTATGGGTTTTCCTAATGACAGCGTGATAGCTTTTTAGTTCCACCTTATAGGCTGCTTTATTGCTTTCGGAGAAATCGTTCCTCCATTGGCGCTCTAAGCTCTTGCAAGATTTTTTGGCTATCATCAAATCTTCATTGAACCAAGGTGCCGATTTGGTTTGTCTCTGAGGGGTATTAGTGGTCCATTGAGCTACTGTATCCAGTGCTCCAATGATCCACTTGTCCACTGCAATGTAGGCAGCGTTAATATCCTCTCCGAAATGGGGGTGACTCTGCTGAAGAACTTGGGTGAAGCTCCCTGCATTGAATCTGGTCCATTTCCTGCGTGCAGTGTTCAAGCAGGTTCTGACCAGGGGAGGGGGATTAGCCAATGGAGTGGAAAACACCACCAGATGATGGTCAGACCAGGGTACCACCAGCGGGGCTTCAACCTCAATATCCATGCAGTTAGAAAAGATGGGATCTAATATATGACCCAACTGATGGGTGAGTCGCGTGCTTTTGAGATCTAGCCAGAAAGCAGCTAATTCCTGACGGAGGGATTGCGCTTCGGTGTTCGTATGGGAGTTAAGATGTATATTAAGATCGCCCAGAATAAGCAGATTACTATGGCGCAACACTGGTTGGACCACCGTCTCCACCAGAGTCGAGATAAAATTAGTCGCCTGGCCAGGGGGCGGATAAATCAGGAAGCCATTAAGCGCAAAGTCATTGACCGCTGCTATGGTAAAAAAAGCAGCTTCACAGTTGTCTATGTTAACCACTTTCGTGGTGCATTTTAAAGAGAGTTTATGGATAATGGGTATCCCTCCTCCGCGCTTAATGGGGCGATCCTGTCTAAGGATACCGTAGTTGGAGGGAAGGGCTTGTAATATCTCGGGGCAGAGTCCTCATTCAGCCATGTTTCCGTGAGGAACATGACGTCAGGTTGATTGTCAGTAAGACGATCATAGATTTCAAGCTTATGCTTACTGAGTGCCCTGCAATTATTAAGTAAAAACTTCAATTTATAATCTATTATCATGGGACCTACCTTCAAAAAGGTCGATTTGAACGGGCACTGCGTACAGCAGAGTTGGTCTGACTCAGCAGCTAAGGTGTGGCAGCATGATTCCAGAGTCGGAGGTACTAATTCTTTTAAGCGTTCAGTCGAGTACCTCAAAGGGTGACCGTTCATGAAACAGGCAGGGGTTCTGGCCCCGGCCGGACACGAACGGGAGCAGGCGGGCTTGCCTTTGGTGCGTCTTTGGGCGCCAGCGGCGCGTCCGCATCGCGGGCATCGAGAAGACCGCCTCCGGGGCGTGGCCAGAGCAGGCCAATCTGAGGCAGCACGGCATGGAGCGAGACGACTCGCCGCTCCCTGCACTCGGTGTAGATGAATTCAGGGCCAGGGAAAGAGCGTGATGCAGCAGTAAGTAAGGGGGTGGAGCCAGGTAACTCCGGCACCAAGGTGCTACACCGGGTGTGGAAAACGAGTAATATTTTACTTGGCATAAGCTGCAGCCATTTTGGCTGTGGTGTCCATTTAAGTTTCCTTCGTAATTCTTTCGTCTTTTCACTCTGCCTGTGCTATCTATTTTAGTTGACTTTCTGACTCAGCTAAAAGCAATGTACATGCTGAGAGTTTGTAGCTGCCAGTACACCTGTTAACTGTCAATCATTTACTGCTGCCATAAGCACTCCTGCTCCCCCTCCCACTTTGCTGACCAAGTAGTTATTTATCTGCCCTTGTTTGCTGAAAACTATTTCTAAAATTGTTCTCCCTATTTCTGTTCACATGCTTACACTACAGAAAAACTGTATAAAAGCCCTGTGTTCTGTGACTTCAGTGTACTGCCTCCTCCAGCACCTGAGAGTGTTGTATGGACGTGGTCCCGCTCATGAGTGATTAATAAACTTGTTATTTATTCCTACTCCAGTGCTGATCTCTATTTTGTTGGTTTTTGAACCCGTGGACAAAAGGGTGACCCTGCACCAATGTACCCCTAAAAAGGTATATTTCCACAATTGGCGCCCGACTCGTGGGGCCCCATTGGAGACGCGGCCGTCCAAAGGAGTGGTCTTGATGGAGAATTGAAATCTTACTGAGGAAGCGCACTGCATGAGGAGACCTTTGTCTTTGCAGGCCGACGTGAATTTTCCGGTTTTCCTGAATTGACCCTCCAGGTGATGGCCGGTCTCAACTGGGGTTTTCTTTGGCGCACTTTTGCAGTGACCATTAGGTCGACCAGAGATCAGCAGGTGGGAGTTGGAGTCTTCTGTTTGGTAAGGTCGCTAAAGCGGCACTCTTGATTTGTTAAGCCTGGGCTTTTTGTTTGAATTTGTGATTCACTTTTTGCAAAAATTGAAGGCAGATAATGTGAAGATTTTTCTCCTTTTTAAATATTTGGAGTAGATATATTTTACTAAAATTTGTAAAGCATGCCTGTTCTCAGCACACTCCGTAGGTGGTGTTGCTGCTCTGGTGGTACCAAAAAGTAAGCTTGAAAGAAAAAAAAAAGTCAGCCGGCTCCCCCAGAGGGGACACTTCATAGAGACATGTATGTCAAATATGGTATTTCTTCCATAATGTACGGTCCACTATGGAACAAATACACAAAGAAAGATTCCGATCTGCAATGGCCAGTGAATGGGTCATTCGATTCTAAAAAGGTTCAATATGTAGAGCAGTGTTTATTTAAAAAAAAAAAGTAGACAGGATATGTTTGATTGTGTGCGTATGTGGGAGAAAGAAGTGCGAGAGAGAGCGAAAAGAGCAGAAGCTATAGCAGAAAAAGAACAACGAAAAACGATATATATAAAAAGCGCTAGAATGGAAAAAATAAAGCAAAGAAGGAAAAAAAAATAGAAAAAGAAGATAGGGAACGTCAATTAGAGGTAAATGGCCAGTACCCTATTAGGCGCCCTATTTATCCCATACTTAATAAACCTCAGGATAACTGCATCCTATTAGATCAACCCCCAGCCCCGTATAAATTCCCCACTCCAAGTGCCCCTGAGGATGAGGTTTTTGATAAGGAGCATTTGTCTTCAGAAGAATAAGATAAAGATAAGCAAATTGGGCGGCAGACTCGCTCTACTTTATCTAGGGAAGAGAAAGATAACTTGCGGGATATTGCTAGAGAGGAAGCACGTCGGACTACTACAGCAACGGCCCTCACAGTTACAGTTCAGACTTGGGAAGACGCCAAACGGTTTTTATTTTTGTAGAAAAATTCAGTTGGGAGGTAATATATGGTTGGCGGCATATTTCTAATGCAACAGAACCAGATGATATAAGTACTGATTATAAACAGTTAGGAGATGGGACTTTCCTTTTTTCAAACCTACTTGATATGATTAGACGGGTGGTCAAATTACGAGATGACACATTGTGTTTGCGAAAGGAGCAAGAATTAGCTAGGAAAAATAAAGTTGCAGAAGCAGTTCAATCTCAGGCAAAGAAAGTAGATGCTTTGGTGGATGCGAATAAACCTAGTCGTAGTGAGTGTGCTATGAAACCTATGTGTGAAGCTGCACCCCTCTATGTTCCTCCTAAGGGTGCGGGAACAAATGATGATAAAACTTCGAATGATGCAAAGGGATATTTTATATATAATTGGGTTTACACTCCTTGGAGTAGAATAGATGTGATGGCTCTTAAAGCTGCTTTGCCCGACCCCCGGAAAAATCCTGCCGCCTTCTATGAGGAGGTGGAAGGAGCCGTTCGCTCCTGCACGATGACTTTGCCAGATATTGATATGTTCTTTGGGCTTATTTTGCCCCCTGATATGTGGAGAACAATACGTAAAATAGATGATAATGTAGCATATGGTGATACCTGGGAACATTTAGAACAAATAGATGCGGAAAGGGAGCCTGCACAGAAACCTCAGAAGGATATTAGATCTTCCTAAAGCTATTGTGACTAAGTTAAAGACTCTCATATCCCCTAAGAAAATAGATTGGACTATGTTAGCGTCCTGTAAACAGAAAAAGGATGAGTTGGTTTCTGATTTCTTTTCAAGGTTTGAAGAGACATTCCATGATTTTAGTGGTCAGTCATTGGCCAATGATACGGGTAAGCATTTGTTTGTCGACAAATTTGTCGCTAATATGTTACCAGAAATAGCTAGTCGCTTAAAGGCCAGCGAGAGTTCTTGGACCACGTCTTCCTCAGTTTTCCTTTTGACTATGGCCCAATATTATGAGCGGCAGGAACAGGAAGCAAAAGACAGGGAGGATAAGAAGGTTAAGGAGTTAAAGACAAAAGTTATGTTGGCTCAAATATATGGTCCACCGTTTAGGGGAGGTGGAAGAGGCGGACGTGCAATGTATACGCCTGGAGTGCCCCCTCTCCCTCGAGCAAATTTGTCCCCTGATCAGTGTGCTTATTGTAAAGAGACTGGACATTGGCGTTCTGAGTGCCCTCTTTTGCGAGGTCAGCAGTATCAGCGGTGAAGGGGAAGTATGAGAGGACGCCCAGGGAATTCAGGAAACAGGGGAGGTACAGAAGCTCGCCCCAGATTTGAAGCAGTTGAACAAGGACCAAATTACTCTAATACTTTTGATAGATGAAATCAATATCAAATGTCTGATTATTCTGCTGATGCCCTTGCAGATTCCGATTATGCATAGGGATGCCTAGGATGGGGTAAGGAACTGGTTGAGGTGCCAGTAGATCAAATGGGTCCTTATGTTGATGCAAGCATCTTGGGATCTACTGATCGGTTTTTGGTTGATATAGGGGCTACCCGTAATGCTCTGTCTAAAAAAACTGGTTCCTAGGGCTCCCCTGTCCGGCACAATGATAACATCGATGGGGTTCGATGGAACACCTACACCTAGCCCGCTTTCACAGCCACTTGAATTTGGACTTGATAAATTCACTGCAGCATGTCCATTTTTGCTTTCCCCTAACACGCCGGACAACAGTGTGGGTATTGATATGTTTAAATATTTTCGTGCCACAATACGTTGTTCTCCGGAAGGTGTACATGTTATTTTAAATAACAATTATCCAATGTGTTGGACTTGGCCCTTTTTGCAGGGTCATCCCTAAACTTTTTGCCTTCCTCCTATATTTTTTCTGACCTGTTGTTGGCTGTTTTATGACTCTGGGCACTTTACCACTGCTGATCAGTGCTAAAGTGCATATGCTCTCCCCATTGTAAATTGTGTTATGGATTAGTGACTCCATGATTGGATGATTGGTTTACTTGTCAGTCCCTAGTACAGTGCACTGAGTGTGCCCAGGGCTTGTAAATCCAATGCCGCTGGTGGGCTGGCAGCACTGTTTGTGCCACCCACAGAAGCGGCTTGTAAAATGTGCTCCAGGCCTGCCATTGCAGAACCTGTGTGCAGCCTCGGGCTGCCATGTCGACTTGGTGAGTACACCCACTTACCAGTCCCTAAACCTTCCCTTTACTGCATGTTGGTCACCCCTAAAGTAGGCCCTAGGGCAGGGTGCATTGTAAGTATAAGGTAGGACATGCCCTGGTGTGTGTGGCATGTCCTAATAGTGAATTACAGCCATTTTCGTTTTTCACTATTGCAAGGCTACCTGCTCCCCATAGGCCAGAATGGGCAGACTGACTATTACACCTTATAGTCAGGACTGACCCAGGGAACATGGTAGAAAAACGAATTTAGTATGCCTGAACTCAGAATGATAAAATACATCTTTTAGTGAAGTTGGTTTTAACATTCTGTGTTTGAAAATACCACTTTTAGAAAGTGGGTATTTCCTTGCCTAAACTTCCAAGCCTGCCTCTGCTAGGTTGTGTATTCCTTGTCTGGAGATTGAGTGACAGGGGCTGGGGGTGGCTACAGGAGACAGGGTGAGTCAGCACAGGGCTGAATAGAAAGATCTGCATCCAGAGTGGAGGGAGGAGTTGCACCTGGGTCTGAATAGGGCTGTGCCTGCCTTCCACAATGCTGGCTCCACCTCCTGCCGGGCGGCTGAGCACTCTGCCCCACATTCTGAAAGGAAAGAAGGAGTCAGAAAAACAAAGTGCTCCAGGACTGACCAGAACTGGTTTTGGACTAGGCAGAGGCCTCTCTGCCTTCAGAGAACAAAGAAAAACTGTGTATAAAAAGGGGACCCAGACCCCTAGGAAATTAGATCACTTTGGGAAACAAGAAGAAACCTTTGCTGAGGAGCGGAACCAAGAAGAAACTGAGGAGAAGACTATCCCTAAGCTAGAGGGATCTGCCTGCAGTGATTGCCTGACTGCCAAAGGAAGGAGAAAGGACTTTGTGTGCACTTTATTCAACTTGTAAAGGATCTCCAAGGGCTTGAGAAAAGAGCTTGCCTCCTGCTGAAGTCTCAGGGACAACAGACTTCAACCACCAGCTCCCCAAGAATCCTTTGGAAGTGCCTGCTGCTGTTTTGGGCCTTCTGAAGGGACTGCGTGTCGCAAGGAGCTGGAAGCGCGACTCAAGAGGGAGAAGCGTGTCGCAGCCGCTGCCGTCGCATCGTAGATGTCGCCGCTGTAGCTGTCGCATTGCACCGCATCGAGAGAAGCGCCTCGCATCCACGGAGAAGCGTGCCACCGTCGGAGCTGCTGCCGTCGCATCACGAAACAAGGGTGTCGCCGCTGCAGGTGTCGCATCGAGCGGAAGCGTCTCGCAACGTCGGAGAAGAGGGTCGCCGCCAAAGCCGCTGTCGTCGCATCACGGAACAAGGGTGTCGCCGCTGCAGCTGACGCATCGAGTCGAGACTTCTCGCAACATCGGAGAAGCGTGCCGCATCAGGAAGAACTTGACGTCTTTATTTCTTTGCACCAGAACTTTGTCGCATCTCCATCTCTGCAACACTTTCGTTGTAGAAACGTGACGCATCGTAAGGTACATTGACTCAAAGTGTCGCATTTTAAGAACTTAAGAGAACTAAGCTAAACCTACCAGTTTAAGTACAGTATTGTGGATTTTTGTCGTTTATGGTCTTGTGTTAAAACTATATAAAGAATACTTATTTTTGATATAAAACTTGTGTGGTGTCCATCTGTAGTGTTGTCACTGGATTACTGTATGTGTTCACAAATGCTTAACACACTGCCTCTGAGATAAGCCTGTCTGCTCGTGCCAAGCTACCAAGGGGGTGAGCAGGGGTTATTTTAGGAGTGTACCCCCCTACCCTGACTAGAGGCGAGGGTCCCTATTTGTCACAAGTACCTACCTGTGCCAACTAGAGACCCCCAATTCTAACACAATGGTTGAGAGATTCTGTCTTATCAATGAGGATGCCGCTCTGGCGTCCTTGCCTAGTGTGAAAGGAACACTGTTATTGTTATCATTTCTTGCCTTTCATCATCACAAAGTCTCGCGAAAGAAATTGCAATATTGTAGACAGCAGGTTACCTATTTAGGTCACCTCCTGTCTAAGGGGGGACGTGCACTCACACCAGACCGCATTCAGACCATTTTAGACACTCCTGTACCCCGCACTCAGAAGGATGTTCGTGCCCTGATTGGCCTGACTTCTTTTTGTAGGCAGTTTTTCGCACATTATTAAACCTTTGTTGGCCCTTTTGACTAAAGACACTCCGATGCCCCTCCCATGGACTGCTGAGTGCCAGAGCGCCTTCCAACAGTTATGCCAAGCCCTTTGTTCTGCACCAGTATTAGGTACCCCAGACAAGTTGATGAGTGACTATTTGTCCCAGTTAACTGACAAGCTTGTCTTCTATTTATCAGCAGGTGCGGGAAGCTCTTCCTTCGTGAGCCCTGCTGTGTTGACAGGTCATCTCGATATTTTGGTCACCGAGAGAGGACGAGCTGCGTCACCTGAAGGACCTGAGGAAGTCTTCCTGGACCACACGATCTCTGGTACATCTAGATATCTGCTTTGATCCAGGAAGAAAGACATTTCATCGCAGAAAGAGACTGTTTGAGCCACTGTTCTGGGTGGTTAAAGACTGACTACAAAGGGGGGTAGCCTATTAGTGACTACTCGTCTCAACGTTAATGAAGAAACCAACGCCTGCCCAGGACCTTAGGGCATCATCTATTTTGTTGTTTGCCGATGAAAATGAGCTCGCCTAAGAAGAAGGAGATCGCTGCGACAACGTGCAACGGCTGTACAATCTGCATCCTTGGTCTCCCTTTGACTGCTGCCATCATCACTACTGTAATGTGGGTAGTGGAGGAAGTAATGCCTGGAGCCTCCTTACCTAACATTACTGCTACATCACTTGCTGCAAAAGAGCACCATCATTTTGATTTGCCGCAACATGAACTGGAATACCGGCAAAATCTGAGAAACAATTCATTTCTTCAAATGTGGCATCAGACACACCAGCTAAGCAATGCTGATAACTGTTGGGTTTGTGGCAAGATTCCTCCTCATCAGAACATAAAAGGAATCCCGTTGTAACCGCTGCCATTCTCTTACAATGGCTCATGCCCAGCTTGGTTCAAACTTCTATATGCCTCTAATGAACAAAGTCTGTTACCCCAACAAAGATGGGGACCCACAAGCAAAAGGGGCTGCTTTAGAAATGGAAAAATATAGTAAAGGAAGTGCAGCAATAAACTATGTGTATCCAAATTCTAGGTCGGCTAAAGGAAATGGACCCCTTGTTATCTCTGTTGCCATGACCACTGGGCCCTTTGTGTACAAAGTACAGGCGATGTGCCAGTGGGCCACAGTAACTGTACTACAGTGTTGCAGATGTCTACGAGAGGCCGAAGCAGCTTCCTTGCATCACGTCACACTTCTTTTGTTTGTGGAACGAAGGCATACTACTTCCTACCTCCAGGCTGGTCTGGTACCTTTTACATAGCCTTCCTTCTACCACCTGTGTTTTTAGTTCACCCAACCTACCATCAAGATTTGCAATTGTTCGATCACCATGCTGGTAGTAGGGGAAAATGTGCAATCGATGTCTCTGTAGTCGACCAGACAGAGACCACATGGGAACAATATAGACTGGAGCATGCTGTATCATCGGATCCAGCTGTTGTGTCTTCACACCGGACAATTCACCTTCTGTATATGCGGTCATCTCCAAATTACACAAAATAGCTACTGAGATACATCAAGACTCAGGAACATGGACTTGGGCTGGATGGTTCTGGAGCGTATTTTCTGTATGGGGCTTAAAAATATTTTCGGCCTTATTCAGAATTATAGCAGTTCTCTTTTCTTGTTGTTTATGTATCCAATGCGGGCCAATGCTTTGTTCCCTCTGTATTTCTACTTGTACTACTTGTCTACCATTTAAAACGAATGTCCAAAATGTAAATGCCCGTTTAGCAATAGACTGAGAAGTCAGCAATATAATGTTTATTGATATACATGATATTTATCGTACCCCTTTTAAAGTATAAGAAAATGTCTTAGCTTATGCCAAAAGGGTCGCTGCGGTGTCCATTTAAGTTTCCTTCGTAATTCTTTCGTCTTTTCACTCTGCCTGTGCTATCTATTTTAGTTGACTTTCTGACTCGGCTAAAAACAATGTACATGCTGAGAGTATGTAGCTGCCAGTACACCTGTTAACTGTCAATCATTTACTGCTGCCATAAGCACTCCTGCTCCCCCTCCCACTTTGCTGACCAAGTAGTTATTTATCTGCCCTTGTTTGCTGAAAACTATTTCTAAAATTGTTCTTCCTATTTCTGTTCACATGCTTACACTACAGAAAAACTGTATAAAAGCCCTGTGTTCTGTGACTTCAGTGTACTGTCTCCTCCAGCACTTGAGAGTGTTGTATGGACATGGTCCCGCTCATGAGTGATTAATAAACTTGTTATTTATTCCTACTCCAGTGCTGATCTCTATTTTGTTGGTTTTTGAACCCATGGACAAAAGGGTGACCCTGCACCAATGTACCCCTAAAAAGGTATATTTCTACATGGGGTGCTAGCAGGAAAGCAAAAGTAAAACCCAACAAAGAAGAAAGGTCTACTGAGGGAGCCAGGCACCTCCCAGCAATAAGTGATTACACGGAAATTAAAAGTCCCTTAAAAACAGTGCAAGATAGTGCAGTTAAAACAACACACAACACTCCAGCCCGAGTGGAGACACACTCAGGGGGGAGTGGGAGCACACATCAACCAGCGCTCCTACCAGGAGTGGAATCCGGCGTGTCCGCGCCGCGGGCATCGAGAAGAAGACCGCCTCCGGGAGCGTGGCCAGAGCAGGCCAATCCGAGGCAGCAGGGCATGGAGCAAGACGACTCGCCGCGCCCTGCACTCAGTGTAGATGAATTCAGGGCCAGGTAAAGAGCGTGATGCAGCGGTAAGTAAGGGGGGTGGAGCCAGGCAACTCCGGCACCGAGGTGCTACACCGGGGTGCTACAAGGAAAGCAAAAGTAAAACCCAACAAAGGAGAAAGGTCTACTGAGGGAGCCAGGCACCTCCCAGCAATAAGTGCTTACAAGGAAATTAAAAGTCTCTTTAAAAACAGTGGAAGATAGTGCAGTTAAATCAACACACAACACTCCAGCCCGAGTGGAGACACACTCAGGGGGGAGTGGGAGCACACATCAACCAGCGCTCCTACCAGGAGTGGAATCCGGCGTGTCCGCGCCGCGGGCATCGAGAAGAAGACCGCCTCCGGGAGCGTGGCCAGAGCAGGCCAATCCGAGGCAGCAGGGCATGGAGCAAGACGACTCGCCGATCCCTGCACTCAGTGTAGATGAATTCAGGGCCAGGTAAAGAGCGTGATGCAGCGGTAAGTAAGGGGGGTGGAGCCAGGCAACTCCGGCACCGAGGTGCTACACCAGGGTGCTACAAGGAAAGCAAAAGTAAAACCCAACAAAGGAGAAAGGTCTACTGAGGGAGCCAGGCACCTCCCAGCAATAAGTGCTTACAAGGAAATTAAAAGTCTCTTTAAAAACAGTGGAAGATAGTGCAGTTAAATCAACACACAACACTCCAGCCCGAGTGGAGACACACTTAGGGGGGAGTGGGAGCACACATCAACCAGCGCTTCTACCAGGTGTGGAATCCTTCCAATTGGGATTTGATGAATTAAAAGAACCATTACGTATCATGGTATCTAGTGTATCCTCACTGAAGTGTGTTAAGTGTTGCCAATTCTCGAAGCGTGAGAATGCGGGAATACGCGGTGTGTTCAAATCCTTCATTTTTGCTATAACAAGACATGACGTTTGTTGCACTGTTTTGTTCAGGAAAATCATTTGATATGGTATGAGTCATGCTCTAAATAAGTCCTCCGTTCCCTGAACCTGACAATCTTTTGTCCCCCAGACAGATTTTGTGTCTATGGTGTCTTTCCAAAAGTCGAAACCCTGTATAGACAGTTCAGAAATTTAGGAAGCAGAGTATATCAGCTTGGTGTTTGTTAGCACATTTTTCTTTGCAGGTGTAGGTGCAAGCCTATAATAATACAAGGCTGAGTCTGATGTTTCAAAACCTGAAAAATAAGCAAACTTCTGTGCAAATGTCTTTGAACTACCTTTCGGCGGTGTTGGGCAGTGTTCCCATTGTGTGTAATTATAAACAGTGCGTGGGATGCTAGCTTTGTGTAAAAATGGTGACCATAATGTTGGTAACAGAACGTGTCTCCATAATTACTTGTACCATCATAAAATTCATCGTTAGAAAATGCAGCGGATTGCTCTAGATCTGCAAGCAAATTATGTACAGTTTCAATGTCCCAATCATCAGAGAAAGTACTAGAGGTGATGATATCATTTAAGGGAATTTTAAACAAATAAGGAATTTGCAATAATTCAGTAGGACCATACACATTATACAATACCCTGTCCCATACAATTCCTTCAGGAACTGGAACTTCTGTAATGTTTACCAGGGGCAGATCCCTTAATTCACAGTGTGATGATGCATGTGGTTTAAGAACCAAGTTCACAAGATGCACTGCGTGTCCATTCAGAAGTAGGAAAAATACAGTCACTAAACCAATCCAGAGAACCAGGAACAGTAATCCAGAGAACAACAAGGTATGTCTTTTTCAGCCAACGATATAAAGTATACATTCGTAGCCTGAAAGAGAGAGGCGGTGTTGGCAGTTAAGGTTCACTTGTATCTGATGAGAAATCGTCATAATGCACGTAGTAGCCAGACACTGCCTGGTCTGTTCTTGGCAGCTCAGCAGGTTTTGTAGAACTGGTAGATGACTCGATCTGTGGCATGTTTACATAGACGTCATCAATTTTTCGAATTGAGATTTCTGTACTTGTTGTTTGTACAGTTGTAGTTGTTTCAACAGGGAGAAGTATCATTTCATTGTTGTTTACAGCTTCTCTTTGGAGAGTGGAGTCTTCAGTCATTATTAAAGCTTCCATCTGAACTTCCTACACGGGAGCGAGAGGAGCGCAGCGACTACCCACGAGCCCACATGGCATACTGTTGAGAATCTGCTACATAGTGTGGTTTTTCTTCACATAAATTGAGACAAACCTTTTGTCTCGGCGGTCTGCAAGGGGCGTAAGAAGTACAGCTCTGGTACCTGGTACAGCCAGGACCGGTACAGGCGCTCTGTAAGATAGCCCAAATTCTTTCTTGTCCACTATCTTTTCTCTGACCAGGTCCCCAATCTTCAGGACCCAGGCAGGTCTTGCCGGGACTACCTTCACTTCCCCAGTGGCGGTGCGCTTTACTTGGACGTTGCTTTGTAAAGCCTGGAATTCATTGAGTTCCTGTAAAACAGCCAAACATTCATTGATGTCAATTGGTGTTTCAGCCGCCACTGTGCTGACACGATCGAGGTATGCCCCCCACATTTTCACACCAAACAGGAATTCATAGGGTGTACGACCCCCTCAGGATTTTCTTGGCTTGTTGTTAAGTGCCCTCTGGATGCCATATAGGTGATTGAACCAACTGCCCTAATACCCTTGCTGTTAAGGATTGCTTTAAGTCATGGTTTTTCCTCTCAACGACCGAATTTCCCTCGGAATGTTATGGGGAGGAGTACTGCAAGGCCACACCCAAACTTCCCCCATGGCCTCTTTGTAAGCCCAAGAGCTAAAGGCCGTACCCTGGTCAGAATGTAGGGTACCAATTGCGTATGTCCCGATAAAGACTTGCAAATTCTTTAACAGTTCGAGCGTCAGCCGAGCACAGTGGCCAAACGCTCAGGAATCTGGAGCATGAATACATTGCCACCAAGATAATCTTGTAAGTCCCATCTGATTGTAAGGGACCGCAGTGGTCCAAATAAACACAAGCCAAAGGCTTGTCTAAGATCAATTGAGGTGTCTGTGCTGGACGTGCTACAATGGAGTCTTTCATCTGCTGGCAGATGTCGCATTTAACAACAAAGTCCTTGGTCTGATTTGATGGGCCTGGCCACCAATAGCAGTGCTTCAGTAATGAAACTGTAGCAGTAATCCCTGTGTGAGCAGAACTCAGTCCCTCATGTGTAGCTAGTAGTAGTCCTAATCTGCAATCAGTGTTTGGTATAACTCTATCCCCACTCCTGGAATCTGAGCGTACAGAATGTTTGGTGCGTCTAACTTGTAGGAGTACTTGAGTGGAAAGCCTTTTGGCAGGGCTGTTCCGTTGCACGTGGCATTAACTGCCACCATAGTTGTTCCATCTATCTTGACGTTAGCGAGTTATTGCAGCAACGGCAGCAGTGCGAACTGTTGCCTTAGCGGCTTCCCCCGCCATCAAATTCCCTTCAAAGTGAACACGTTGATGACTCAAGGTATGAATGACATGCGCCCGGGCGGGCCTTCTTTCAGCTTTGTCACTTGTTCCCAAACCATTTTGTGCTTTACAGTGCAACCTTTAGAATCTCTAAATCCATTCTGGCCCCAATAGTGTAAATATTCATTATAGGACTGGGCACAGTAAAATGAATCACACACAATTAGTGTGGGGAATTCACGATCTGTATGTTATAGTGCCAGTATCAGAGCTTTTAGTTTTGCCAGCTGCGCCATACAGTCCTCTAGGGACTGAGTGTGTGTTTTTCGATAATCTTAGGCAATTCTCGATCCTGTTGTGCAGGAGGGAATTCCCTCAGGTGTTGGCGTATAGCCACTGCTGCTGCCCCCCTTTTATGTTACTTAACATAATGGCAGATACCTGGGCAAAATTGCCCATCAGTTTCATCCACAGATCTAGGGCAGGCTCTGCCCAGTATTAATTTTGTATTTGTTTCAGTACATCTGGTATAACTGCTATTGAAAGGGTACCATGAGTTCTGGTATATACGGCAGCAAAGATTGTACCCCAAGTGATACAATCTTCTATCGGGAGAGCCATCCCCATTGGCAAGCAAATTGTTAATATTCTATGTTTTTCCTGCAGGCCCGTATGGGGAAAAACTGCTTCAAGCTGAGCTGTCTTCTGCGCTATCCAGAATGGGATTTGCTCCCGGCTGCTGGGAATCTTTCCCATAACGACGTTCAGTGTTTGGGGGCTAATATCTGTAGTAGCCATTTGAGGTGGTGCAGCCTGAGCAGGTTGGACTGTCAATGTTCTCATTATGTATTGTGTAAGATTTCTGTAAATTTTTTCCTAAATCTCTATAAAGTGCACGCATTCCTGCTGCTGTTAAAGTAGCAATGTCTGGATGTAGTGTATATGAAGCTAAGACCAGCCAGGTCGCTCTTTCTTTGCTGAGCGGACTGAATATCACGTTTTCTGTGGTATGGAGTAGGGCACCTTTAATCCAATTATTATGCTCTTGGTAAGGTAATGGGACCTCTATGTCCACGTATGGGAAATACTCCTCAGGTGGTTCATCTTCAGTATAAGTTTGGAACAAGAGAACACATAAACTGAGAGAGGCATTGTTACAAAGACAAAAATTCGTAGGGTTTAAATCCCACAGATGATGGAGGACAGCGATGACAGAAATGGTCAGTCTTTCACTAGATGGTTTTGTAGATCCTTTTATTCATTATTAAAAACACAACAGCCAACGCATTTCACCCTTGCGGGCTTCTTCAGGGCAAATAAATAGTTCACACAGTCCAGAAAGGAAATTCCAAATGGTGTAAGCCCAATTCGGTCTGCACTTTCTTGAGTGTTTTATCTCAATCGCAGAGTCTGAAAAACATTTTTTCCAATGTGCAATGGTCCGTAATCACTATCACTATTTCAGGAAACATTCGAAGTGACACGAGTCTGCCCGATGGCCGCGTGAATAGGCCGGCGATTGAGCGCGCAACACCCCATACACCCTGGTCCCTGAATGGGATAGTGATACCATGGTGCTAAAACAGTGTATATATGCAGGCATATAAAACACAGAAGTAATCGAGCATCCTCCTACGATGCGAACCCTACTCTAAGTGTACCTAGAGTGTGTGTAGGTGTAAAGCCAAGAATCCCCCCAAGGGACGATCCAACCCCATTACCTGATGGGAGAGAATTAAGGACCCCGTCTTGGTCACGAACTGGACACCCCTCACGAGATGTCAGACCGCTGCGTGGTGAAGTCTCAGCATGCAGGGACCCTTGGTGTCAGCTAAAGTGCCTCCTCTACTAATCTATCGGGCTGCTCATCTTTTATAATAGAAAGCAACCTTGGGACGTGCGTATAGATTAATAATATTATGGATATGTAGATAGCCCTGTCGCCCCGTGGATGAAGATAGAGATGACATTTGTACATAGTGCAAAAAGAGACCTTGTACATGATGTTTAGGGCATTGTGATAATGTTGTGTGTAGCTAGATGTGTAAACAAGTTTAATTTCAGGGAAACTAATCCAACATTGTCGTGCACTCAAATATGTGTTAAAGGTCACAGCTGAAATGTTCTTGTTAGGACAATGTAAGAAATAAGCTGCTTTGCTACATGTTCGTACCTTGGGAATATCACACTAGCCTCTTGTAACTAGCACCTGGACTTTGTAACTGTGGGTCCTACCCTGCCAATTGGTGCCACCCAGTCCTAGACCCTTGGAAGTGGGCCTGAAGGTGTTCTGTGGATCCAGCAGAACCAATGCATCACCTCTGCTGAGCGGCACAAGCCTGAACAGAACTGATGCATCGCCTCTGCTTCAAGGGTTCTTCCACCGCAAGGACTTCGCATCGACCTCACAGGCCACAGCCACTGCTCGAAGCATTTCCGACTCGTGGCCACCCCATCGCAAACCTTTCGATGATGACTCAGGACTTCACATCGCAAGCTCTGCAGTCTCTTCGATACCAGCCGGTGCGCAATGCATCCTTGACGCAAAACTTTGCATCGCAAGCTTTCCTCACCGACGGCCTCATCGACGACAATGCCGGACCTCACATCACAGCCTCACAGCTCCCCGGTACGGACGCATCGACTCGGCTGTGCGATGCATCCTGGACAAGGAGCCTTGCAACGATCCGCAACCAGGATTTAAGGTACTAGATCCTTTTAACTGGCCCACACTCCATCGTGGTCAGATATCCACAGTTGGCACTTTGCGCTTTTGGTGCAATTTTCCCTTAAATCTTTAAAATTGCATATCTCCGGTTCTACTAATTGGACTTTTGTTGTTTTGGTCTTGTTTTGTTTATTACAAATGGCTCTGCTTTTCTAATCTGGTGTGAGAATCTTTTTGTGGTGCGTTTTTACTGTTTGAAGTGTTGCCCAAATACTTTATAAATTGCACCCGAGTTAAGCCTGGCTGCTCTGGGCCAAGCTACCCGAGGGTTGGGCACAGGTTAATTTAGGGATTGCTTGTGACTTCACCCTGACAAGGATTGTGGTTCCTACTTGAGTAGGGTTTTCCCCCTCAACTAGTAACCCAATTTCTTGCAGCTACTGAGTTAGTCGACCCTGGGGAAAATCACTATACTGATGCATTTTCTAGCCTATAGAGTGCCAGTCCCAAACTTCACCTAGATTAACTTATAGCCACTTTTATAACAGAGTGGCTTTATTAGAATATGCCAGAGTTGGTTTCAGGTCACAAAAATATCACAGGCTACTACCTTTTGAATAAAAAAATGGTAGCAGGAATTAGTTGAAGGAAAGAGCTTCTCTGTCCCCTTGCATATCAAAGGATACCCATGTGGGGGAGGTAGTGCAAAGGGACGCCCAATGTAGAGCATGAAGCAAGCAAGGCTACCTTGGTCCCAGCAACAAGAAATCATGATATTGTGGTTAATCATTTCTTTTCTTCAAAATTTACTCTTTTGATCTCCAAGGAGCCTCTTCCTTGACATCAGGGCATAAGTTAGATCTTGGCGGTCTTACCGATGTCCCGCCTCCGCAGCAGAGCAGTCCCAAGAACTTCGTCGAGCTGATGGCGGTCCGCCCGCCGTATTTTGATGTATGCTGTCTAACTCTCCATCTGCGTCGAGAGAGTGTTGACCCCCGCGTACGCAGCTCACCGCTGCCGACGCGGCAGAATCCACTGCTGGCAAATAGTACTCTGTCACTGTCAGGACGGCAGGATTGCGCCAATCCTATTTAGATTTCACAGTTGTGTTGTTGGTCTTCTAGAGGCGTGGTGCCGAAGGAGTGAATCCGTGTTGGGACGCGGTTAACATTGGAATGCACCTGTTTCTGTAGGCTGAATGCTAGCAACACACACCTGATGTGTTTTGGCCAATTGTTTGCACCTGCATACCACACTATAAAACGCACTCCATTTCAGACCGTGATCCTATGCTATTCAACTGCACCACAACATTTTCTAGCAGAATATTTGCTTGTTGACTGAGGTTGTGCTTTTCCCTGTTTCTTGTCCATTTTTCTTCTTTCATTTATTTCCTTGTGATTAATTATTTTGATTTCATCACATTTATTTGGATTATGCCAGTGCACACAAATCCATGTTTCACTGAGGGAGAATTGTCAGTCATGGTGGATGAAATAGAGCCACAATTGTTTGGAGCAAAATACACCCCTATCTCAGAAAAGGGAAATGTGGTCCAGAATAGTTGACAGAGTGAATGTTGTAGTCAACAACGTGTGCACACAGGTAGAAATTAGGAAGAGTTGGAATGACCTGCAGGGGAGAGTGCATTCCCTGGCCTCCAAGAGTCACCTGGAGGCCCAGAGGACTTATGGTGGTACTCCCAAGCTCGAATTACAACTCATTCCCTGGGAGGAGGTCTTGCAGATCCTACATTTTGAAGGCTTGACAGGAATCCTTGGTGCAGTGGAGACAGGTGATTTATAATTTCAAATGTGTCACTAAACCTAAATGTCCTGTCTGCTTTAAAGTTAGTTTTTGCTATTGTACAGCTATCATTTCTGATACTAATACGTATGAGAAGAAGACAGTCAAACTGGAAAGTATGACCAACTACAAAACTCAAAATATAATATATTTTATCATCTGTCCCTGTAAATTGGGATGTGTTGGAGAATCTAGTAGAGAATTCAGAACAAGATGCAGTGAACGTAAGTCTGTAATTCGGAACCATAGACTGCAGGCACCTATGGTAGATCACTGTATGGAATTCAATCACACTGAGAACCAACTAAGGTGGACCATCTTAGGGAAAATTGGAGAAACAACAAATAAAGACAGCACAACATATAGAAAAAGGCAGTAATTTTTTTGTACGTTGCATTTTGATACAGTAAAAAAAGGTCATAACATACGTATTCCATGGGAAAATGCTCTGTAATAGACATCTATAAGGATGCTTTTTTCCTTTCATTTCAACTATCCGCATAAGGCTGATTCCCCCCTGTATTCATATGTAGATATCACGTATTTTCCAGGTAGATGCCTGCTCGATATACCTCCTCATTTCTGGCAGGGATTTCCAGTTTTTATGCCCGATTATCTCCTATAGGGAGAGATAATTGGGCAAGGGGCCATGATTTCCTCATTGCGTTCTTGGTTCCATCGTTGCCCCAGACCATTACAATATGGCTGCTTATGTCACTAGTCTTTCTTCTTTTAAATGTGTGTTGAGTGGAAAGCAGCGTGACAGAGGCTTTTATGCCTAGATGGATATCAACTACCTCTGAATTTCTATTGATTTCCTATATCTACTTGTTTCTCATTTTTTGGGGTTATCCAGAGACGGACCATCAGTTTGCATTCTACTAAGATGACCAATAAGTTTGGCGCTCATGATTGCGGTAGGCCGCACTAGTTTCTCACCGCACGTGCCTCCGCGTCTCCACTGCACTTATTGGTAGGAGCAGCCATCTCGACCCCTTCTTAAGGATAGGTATTTTCAATCCCCCGACACTTGCTTTTCTAACAGCGGCAGGAGCGCTTGCCATACCTGAGAATTTGACGAGACCTATTTTGGAGACACGCGGCTAAAGTACAAGTAAGGACGTATTCTGTTTATTTTTCATGTGGTGTGTTTTTTCAACACATAGTTCGCTGTAGGATTTACTTTTTCCTGGTCACCCACCTTATTCGATTCATGGGCCTTTCTTCATTCATATGTCTCGGTTTGATTATTTTAGACCTTCTGGTCACCTTTTGGGGTTAATTATTTTGGGACTATGTGGCCTCCGGGGTACAGGGCATTTTTGTCTGTACTGCTGCCCGTTTCATCGTATTCAGTGTATCTATTTAAGGACACCATTGTTCAGGTAACTTATTTTTCTGTATTATAAGTCACATATTTTTTCCCTTCACATTGTTTTTCATCCCCGTAACCTTACTTCGAGCCTTCAGTCTCTGTTTTTTTCGGTTCCTTATTGCAGTATTTCCTCTTAATCACATGGAACTTGTATCCCATTACTTTTGCCAGCCAGGCTACGTTTTTGCCTCGTCCTCGACTCAGTACAACTCCGATACATAAGGTGCATTTCCCTGCTATTTTATGCTTTAACACACTAGGGACATTATCCATAGGAGCTCCTGATCCTGAACAACAAGGTGTATCACCACAATACGAATGTGCAGACAAGGGTGAAGGGCTATAAGGTATTTCTGATCTGCATGTAGTAAAGGGCTACAAGGTGGCACTCGTCTATACGGAGTCTGGCACGATTGCACAGAGAATGTATGGATACACTAGTTGATGCCACATTTTGGTTGGTGATTGTATGTATGTCTGTTTGAGGTTTATAGGAGGTCTATGTGTCGCATTTTGAGGCATTTGCTTACCTTCTAAATAGTGATTTTTTTTCATTTTAAATTGAATCATTATCAAGGCCACTTTGCTCTCCTCCCTCCTCTTCTTGTTTTAATTGGTTGTTTTTCTTTTAACCATCAGTGCGTGCCCTGAACAAGGTGGTTGGGTCGCCTGATCACCAGCACCAAAACGCTTGTCGGCACTAGTACTAGAGCCTTGAGGACACTGAACCAAAAACTAAGTGTTTATATCAAACTATCATTTATATAAAAGAGTTACCAAAAAAAAACCTGAATGTTTAGTACATATATTGAATTTTCACAACAGATGAACAATGGATACAGTTTTGTGATCTCTTTTGTCAGTTTATCTCCATGATCTCAGTCTAGGATGATTTATTTAAGGATGTTCTATGCAAAGGCTCTATGTATGTCTTGTTTTTAGAGTATGAATGGTTGTGTGTAGTAATTGGGTATGAATGATATGCGTTTATTATGAATGATTGACAGATATGTATTTTTGATGGGTGGGAGGTTTATGACTTTGTTGAAAATACATATTTGATTAAATAGATGTATTACATTTTTATATGATATAAGGAAAAAGAAACAAAGATTAAAAGAATAATTTGAAATACAAATAAATATTATTGATAACATTTTTCTGTATAAGTTTCAAATTGCTTTATGTGGCCTATATATACGAACAAATATTTTAGAGCTTTTTTGGAGGTGGGTATTTTCTGTTTGCTTTTTGGCTAGCTGTTGCTGATGTGTTCAGCATAATTTTTTCAAATATAAGCCAAAATATATCAGTAACACCTTGTTTGGCTTGTTTGTTTGAATGTATTGAGTTGAATTTAAGATAACCGGTTTCAGTAGCCATCACATTTCGTTATGGTGCTTGGAAGTGTTTGTCCTCCAAATAACAAACAACATATAAGTGTTTCACATAGTAAATGTCGGTTCTCCTCCAAATGCAGATTTACACAAGGTATGTTCAGGTCACAATTTTGCAAGTGTTGTGAAAGTCTCATTGAAATAACTACAACTACCATGATGCATTGTTTCTGTTTTGTGATAATATTGCCATATCATTTTTCTCATTCTCCCTTTTCGATCATATTTTCACCTAGGGAAAAGTGTCATTTATTGATCAATCTCTATCTTAATGCTTTCTTTTGAAACATGTTTGTGTTGAATTTTGTATGTTGTCCTTTACTTTTCATGTCATTTAATTGATTTAATTAGTTTCACAAATCAACCTGTGTTGCCCTAAATTTAAGGCATGCAAACTTGTAAGCTGAAGAAAAGTGGCAAACTGAACTCTGCACTGTTCATATGATGACTAATGCTAAACATCTCTCTATGTTGTGTAAATGTTTTTTTTTAGCCTGCTAGTCCTTGGACTGGTTAATTTCGCATATCTCCTCTACTGTTTTGAGTTGAATGGTTGGTACATTTCATGTATACTTTACTAAGTTAAATGTTTTTATTTCAGGACATCTTCTTACCTGTTTATTTGAAGTAGTTTTTTATGAAACATAAGCTTTTTGTGTAATTAATTAATTTACCACAGAAAGGTCTAATCATGATATCACCTTCCTCTTTCCTTTTAGGTTGCTACATTATATTTGATAAACAATCATTGGATGTGTAATCCGCACGTTTACAAATTATAATTTTTCTTACATTCATGTTAGGTCCAACAGCCAGAGCACCTGGGCAAACATCTGTGTCTCAGGAAACCTCCACTGCAGCCCAGGATCAAGCCTCCAGAGGGATTCCACTCCTGAAAGTCCGGATGAAGAGGAGCGGCCTGGTCCATCTTGTCTGCCTGGGCAGACGCCTCCAATGAGTCTCCCTCAGCCCACACCTACAACTCCCACCCCAGCTGTTACAACACTTCAGCAGACTTATACCTCTTTGGGAAAGGTGTGGCGCAGCGGATGGGAGAGGTGTGATGCAGCGTCCAGAGCGGCTGACCCTGGAGCGCGGTGCTCACGGTTCGATCCCCGGCTCCCGCTGCGTCTCCGCTCAGCATCATGCGACTCTGGGCAATAGGTCACTTAATCTCACCGACGGCCCCCAACGCCTTGAGACCCTTAGGGGTGATTAGTTCACGCTTTACAAATACCAGATTGTTTTTTATTACCTCCACTTCCTGTGTCCAAAGCAACTTAGCACCCATCTTGTGCCCCCAGTCCTGGCTGGTGGTGAGACAACACCACCACCACCTTCAGTTCAGCCAGGACCCAGTGGGACGGGGCACACAGGCTCAAGGCCACAGGTTACTGGGGGTAGGGATTGTGGTAGCGATCTTGTGGGCCACCATAGTAAGGCCACTGGGGTAACTGTCACCCAGACCACCATCAACCTTGGGTGCCTTCCATCAGTCCCAAGACATGATGGGCCAGGTCCTTACAGATCTCCAGGACATGAAGCAGTTGCAGGGGGAGCACAGTGATCAGATGGAGAATCTGAACTCCAATTTGGACTCCTTGACTGGAGTGCTGCAAGACATTTACACCCATATGTGCATGGCTTTTTCTGCACCATCTTTCCCTTTCTGTGGTCCAAATACATCTGGTCCTACTACATCTGCCTCTGCCACAGAAAGGGAGGCCCTGCCACAACAGGAAACACCTGCCCCCACCTGAGTACCTGCAGCTGTGGATGCACCAGTCCCCCGCAGGAGCACACGTTCATTCGGACCACCAGGAGATGATGGCAAGGCCACCACCACCAAGAGACGCCAAATCTAATTTCCTCCAGTGTGTGACTACCATTCACTCTGTGGACTATTTTGAGGACACATTGAACTTTCCGAGGCCACTTGTATTTTGAGCCTGCGACTTCAAACTATTTTGGCTCAACAATTATGGTTTCATTCACCATGACTGACTTTTTCTTATTCTGTTTGTTTTTTGGTTTACATCCACTTTTACTTTATTTGCTTTTGTTTAATAAAAGCAAAACAAAGTCAAAGACTGGTGTTGTAGTTATTTTCTGTACTCATTCAATTGTTTTTTCCTTCCATTATACTTTAAAAAAAATTAAAAGCCAGAGGACTGTTTATTCATAAATGAATTGCGAGTAAGCAATGTTCCTCAATAATTTCTACCATAACAACAAAATACAGATAACGAAACCTCATCAACTACTATTTCATTTCATTTGAAACAGAGTGTTCTGTCAAAGTTGTATTAGACATAACAAACCATACATAACACAATTACTCAGTGCGCATTTTACATTTCCAGTTCCACACCTTGCCACCATGGAAGAAGGGGATATAATGAAAAGAATCAGATTAACGAGGCAATATATTATTGGTTTATGTCATCAGCTGGAGCCAGATATTCTGCCCTACAATAGGAATTGCACAACAATAACACCAATAGTTCTGAATCCTGGCAGTACTCAATTTTGTGGCAACAGGATCAGTCCTATACACTGTTGCAGTATCTGGGAGAATGTCGCAACCAACTTTAGGTAGTGTGCTACAAGAAGTTCTCTCTACAATGATGAGCCACATCAACATATTCATACACTTTACACAAAATGTGCATTTTGCCAATGTGAAGGGGGTGACTATGCTTTTGGATGACTACCACATGTGATTACAGCAAATCAAGCAGCACACATTGGCTTGGTGCCAACAATCAACAGACAACAAGTCAAATGCAATCTTAACTTTTTTAAGATAAGTACACACAAAGTCTTTGTGTGTCTTCCACAGGAACAACCCATGGTCACTTTGTAGTTTGAAACAGCACGATTCAACTGCAAATGTCACAACTTTGACTTGTCCAAATGAAGATGACATAGTGAAGATACCTAAAACAGATCAAAACAAAAAGATGAGTAATGAAACATGATAAAATTGACACATTACAAAGGCATCTTTTTGAGGACACATTTTCTAATACACAATCCGAGATAGACAAAATTAACACAAAAGTCAATGTGTCAGAACTTTGATCAACAAAGACCTTTATCCTGGATTTCCCTAAACTTGCCCTTCCTACAAAATGTCCAGCACATTCTTTTTCCTCATTACATCAATAGTTGGTTTAACAGATAATATGTAAAGAGATACTTACACTCATGTAGAGAAGTTGTCAATAACATCCTGATGTAACTCAACTCCTTCCTCCTCACCACTATCCTCTTTATTTGGCATTTCAGGATTCTCACCCGGTGGCTTTCTATGGTCTCCATCCTCTGCAATGTAAGGGATGTTCTGTTGCAGGGCTATGTTGTGTAGCATGCAGCAGTACATAGTGATTTTACACACCTTATCGGGTGAGTGAGTAGAGACGGGCTCCACCAGTCTTGTCCAGACAGCAAAATGTGGCCTTCAGGACCCCAAAGCTGCTCCACTGGCCTCCATGTTCTTCCATGGGCCTCATTGAAGCGGACTTCCACTGGTGGTGTTGGATTCCTCAGCGGTGCCAACAACCTTGGTCAGTTAGGATAAGCGGAGTCTCCTAAATGGAAAAAAAAGAGAAGATCCAAGATAAGTAACACCATTTCAGATCATTCACCTTGAAATTACCCAAACAATTTACTTCAGATTGTATTTACAACAAGCCAGGTCCTCTCACGTCCAAGTTGTGACATTTGCAGGGGTATGCTGCTGTTCATAAGTACAAAGGAATCATGGGCTGAAATGGGGAAACACGCACAGACGCTTGTGATGACCAAATCAGCTAAGCAGACAACTTGCACATTGATTGAATGGAGTGCGTCTAGTTCCGGTAGCCTTGTTCCCTGGCATGTGGTGGCACTAAGACAATATGTGTGCCATTAATTGCTCCAACCACGTGGTAGGCGACCCAAAGCATAGAAATCGGCCTTCACATTTGCAAAATCCTCATGTCGATGAAACTGGATGAAGCTGTTGATGTATTTCATCATTGACGAAAGAACTTCTTGTAGCACACCACTGAAAGTTGGTTGTGACATTCCACCAGATACTGACACAGTGTATTGGAATGATCCTGTGGCCACAAAATGAAGTACTGCTATGAGTTTGGCAATTGGTGTTATAGGTGTGGAATTTCTGTTGTGAGGCCTAAGATCTGGCTTCAGCTGATGACATAAATGCAGTATAGTTTTCCCATTCAATCTGAACTTTTTGATACTATCCCTTTCTTCCATGGTGGTGGTACACTTGAGGCTGTTGTCTCCTCACTCTCCCAGGGTTCAAATGTCTGTATTGGAAGAAGTGTGAACATTTTACACATAAATATATTTAATTATTAACAAACACAAATGTAATGTAGTGCTAAAAATATATATTGTTTCACAACATATTTAAAATGTATTTATTACTTTTAGTCACTTTTACTTCACAAATGTCATTTTGTAGCTGACCGTATTTTAAATATGAAAGATTGCGTAAAGATCACATTTCTAATGTATTTTTTATACAATTTTTTTTCTATATTTTGTCAAGGTACCGTCACTGGCAGTGTAAACAACACCGCACAAATATCTCATTTGACCACAGTAAAGCACTATATAAAAATATTTTCTTTAAACTACATGAGTGTCTTTCGAAGTTTGAATATGTAAATACAGTAGTCACTGTTTTGAGTGGTGGTAACGGTCTTAACAGTCACATACACGCTATTTGCCCATCTAAAATAGCGGCCGCCTGACCTTGACGTCAGGACATTTGGAATCAGACGTCCGCGGCGGACGTTGACCACGTAGTGGGTGTTCAACCCCACGACGGACACAGCCATAGGCTAATGTGTGTGAAAGCAACGTACGAAGGCCAATGGCTGTGTCCATTAATGATCGCGTACGTCGAGTACATGTACGATGTGGTTCGAAAAAAGCTCACTTGCCTCCTAACACTGCTGCCATCAAGACCTCCTCAACTTTTGCTGCTGTTACTGACCGCTGGGAGCAACAATGGCTAGTCGAAAAAGTGAGAGGGCCCCTGCCTTCTCACTAGAGGAGCTGGAATTGCTGGCACAGGAGGTCCTTTCCTTGTATGGCCAGCTCTACGCTCACTAGAGGAACAGGTACATGTCTTAATGTATATGTGGATCTGTCTAACTGTTTTTTTTTTCCCCATTAGCACAAGCTACAATGTCCCTTTGAGTTCCTGAGTGAAGTGTAGTGAGTGATGTGAAGTGTCATATATTTTGTTCCTTACATAGGACAAAGATGTTGCGGATTTCTAAACACTTTACAATGATAAAAAACAACATCATTGGTATGAGTTGTGTGTTTAAAGCCCTAGATTCAAATTGGTGTGTATGTAGGGATATATCTATGTATGTGTTTGAATTACATGTTAAATGTAGAAATACCACATCATGTAAATTAGAAAACGCATGATCTTTTCTTCACAACTGTACATATATATAATTTCTGTACAAACCAAATGAAAATGATGTTTGCCATGTGCATCGTCCCTCAAACCACTCCGCCTAGATCAGGGGTCTCCAAACTGTTGATTGGGAGCTACCAGTAGCTCCCAGACCCCTTCAGAGTAGCACACAATCTTGAAGTCAGTTATTAGGTGGGCACAAGTTCATTTTTCCAAATAAACTTTAAGGGAAGGTTGTGCTCATTTGACATCATGATCATCAGGCTGCAGATGGCAGGACGAGTTGTTTAGCCTTCAGTAATTCACAATGTTTTGCACTGATCTCAAGTAGCTCGCATCACAGACAATGTAGAAGCCTGTGGGAGGGCTGGGCAGAAATATAGGCGCAGAGGCTGTATGTATTTCTTAATGTTGCTTTTTATTTGTAACTTGATATAAAGAATAAAGTATTGCGACACTTATACAATATGAATCATTTCTGTTATTATACTTGTGGGTTTTCCTTCTGTCTTCCAGAGGATCCTTCCTCCACGATGCCGCCACCCAGAGGCTGAAAACAAATAAGAAATAGTAGCGGTAAGTAGGAGTTCAGGAAATACTTCTTTCCTTACCCGTCACCACACCCTTTTGGTGATTTCTCGTGAGAGAGAGGGGTTATATTTGGGGGAGTGGAGTATCATGCCTGGGGAAACACAGCATGCATCTTTCTGGCCAACTGGTCTATTGGGAGTTTATCCCTAGTCACAGAACCCTTATCAGTTCCGTTCCTTACAGGATGTGGGGTATAAAACCAGGTTAACCTCACCTGGTCTTTAAGGCCTTGTTCCTTGTCCCCCTCCTCGGGATTGGATACAGGGATATTACTGGTTACTTGGCTTGTAACCTGACTCTGGAATCTACCAGGGGTCTCGTTGCTTAGAGATTTCCTTTCAACTCCCCTGTTATGGCGGTTGTAAAAATATTACACTGTGCCCTCCCCTCACCGTGACCCATTTCCCTCCCTTACCCACTACGCTGAAACTCTACTGAGTTGCGGCTCCTCTCCAGCATCCTCTGGTGGGGTCCACCCCTCCTCGCTCCTGGAGTCAGGCGCCTCGTTCTGATCAGCATCGTCCTCCAATTCGTCAACAGCTCTGGATGCCGTCTTGCTACTCTACTCAGCTTCTCCGGTCCCGATTCTTGTTCTCTCCTCGATTCCCTTCCTTCCTGAGTCGGCGTCTTTTTCTTCTCCTCCTTTGTCCCATAATTGGTTCTCGATCGTGGTGACTCTGCCTTTCTGTTCAAAATATTTTGTTGGATTTCTTTTGATGGTAGTCCTTTCTCTTTTTCCCTTACAGATATTGTGTTGACTTCGGGACTCGGCTGTGTCGACCGCAGGTCAAGTATAGGGTAAGTAGGTGGGGTGGAGGGGGAAGTTCCTCACATCCCTCTTCCCTAACTTTCTTGCTTGTAAGAAACATGTTCTGGGGATATCTAGACAAAAACATCAGCATTTTCCTGTTCTGTTCCTTTTCTGTGCAATGTCTGGAAACAAAATGGCTGTAGGGCAAGGAACCAACGTAGTTTCAGTTTGTTGTTTCCCTTGTTGCGAGTCATCCATTCAAGTGGGGCATGGTCCATGAAGAGAGTAATCTCACGACCTTCTCAATAGTAACGCAAGGACTCTATGGCTCACTTAATGGCCAGGACTTCTTTTTCTACCACCGCTTAGTTCTTCTCTCTGGGTAACAATTTGCAGCTGATTTAAACAATGGGGCGTTCCTCTCCTTTGCTGTTTGCGATAAGACTGCCCCCAGACTCCTTTCAGATGCATCGGTTTGTAAGATGAAGGGCTTGGTGTAATCAGGGCTGATTAGGACTGGCACTGAAGTGAGGGATTGCTTTAAAGTGTGTAAGGCCTTTAGGACGTCTGGGCAGGGTTGTTGTAGCTCTGCCTCTGTTTTTGTGGTTTCCTTTAGTAAATCCGTCAAGGTTGCTGCTATCTGTGAGAAGCAGGGAATGAAGCATATATAGTACCCCAGGGTACCTAGAAAGTGTTGGAAATCTTTTATTTTTGGGCACGGGGACATTGGTGATGCCGATTTATTTTTTCTTCTTGAGGTCGTATGTGTCTCTCTCCCAGAAGAAACCCCAGCTACTTGATTGTTCGGGCTGCCAGGTGACTCTTGGCAGGGTTGATTTTCAACCCGCTTGTATCTAATACCTGCATGACAAATTGTAGGTGATCCAAGTGTTGTTTACATGAGGAACTGTATATGATTGTCGTCCATGTAGGCTGCAGCATACTGGTCGTGTGACTTAAGTATAGCGTTCATCATACGCTGGAAAGTAGCGGGTGCTCCATGAAGACCGAGAGGTAATACAGTAAATTGATATAGGCCTCCCGGATTAGAAAAGGCCGTCTTTTCTTTATCCTGTTCCCTAAGGGTTAATTACTAGTACCCCTTACAGAGATCAAGCATACTGATGTATTTTGCTTTTCTAACCTCTCCACCATTTCATCCACTCTTGGGAGAGGGTAGGTATTGAATTGTGAAATCTAGTTAACTTCTCTGAAGTCAATACAAACCCTGACCGACCCATCAGGTTTTGGAACCAATGATAGGGGAGTTCCACTCGCTTTTGGATGGTTTGATCACACCCGTTTTGAGCATTTGTTGAACTTCTTGTTCAATGGTAGCCCTTCTGGCCTTGGGGGTTTGATAAGGTCGCAACCGCACCCTTTTCCTGGGGAAGTATGGATGGCTTGTTCCAACAGGGTACTTTTTTCTGGTAACAGGGAAAAAACATCCTGAAGGGGTTGAAGCCATTGGATCAACTCCTGTTTGAGGCTAGTAGGGAGTTCTGGATCTATACTCTGCAGATATAAGGGAGGGTCTTTCCTGGTATACCCTATCATTACCAGCATATTACCTTCTCATTTTTTCAAGAGATTGATATGGTAAAGCTGGGATATTTTCTGGTTTGGGTCTAGCTCAATTCGATAAGTGACGGGTGTCACCTTCTCTGTAACTACATAGGGGCCTTGCCACTGTCCTAACAACTTATGATCAGAAGAAGTCATCATTAGAAGGACGGGATGCCCTATATTGAAGGATCTTTTCTTTGGTTTTTTTATCGTACTGACCTTTTTGGGCTATCTTGGCCTGTTCCATATTGGATTTAACTGTGCTTCTGATCTGTCCCAAATAGGTTTTTTAGGTTGGTCACACACTCCAACAAAGGTTTATCCCCCTCCTTCTCTTTCTTCCACTCTTCTCTGGCCATATCTAACTGAGATCGTGGCTGTCTGCCATAGAGGAGTTCGAACGGGGAATATCCTGTACTTCTCTGTTCTTTGCATTGATAGCAAACTAGGCAAGGGGTAGCATGTCTTCCCATTTCCTTGTCTCCAAGCCCAGCAGTTTATTTAGTATACTCTTCAAGGTTGCATTGTATCGCTTGATGAGCACATCAGTTTGCGGATGATAAACCGCAGTACGGATCTGTTTGATCCCCAGCTGCTGACAGACATGCCTCATGAGTTTAGACTAAATGGGGTCCTTTGATCTGTTAGGATCTCCCTTAGGAACACCACTCTGGAGAAGGCATTGATCATTGCTTTGGCCACATGCGTGGTGTTGGGGTGTCATAGGGCCACGACCTCAGGAAAATGAGTGGCATAATCAACACGCACCAACACATAACCGCAGCCACTACAGGAGGGTAGAAGAGGGCCTATTATGTCCATGCCCACTCTAGAGAAGGGCTCTTTCTATTACAGGTAAGGGTATCAAGGGCTCTTTGCTAGGGTGACCAGCGTTTTTTCTGGCAGATGGGGCACTCCCTACAATACCTTTTCGCTTGCTGGTAGATCCCTGGCCAGTAGAATTTCTCTAGGATAGCTTTTTCCATTTCTCCAGTGCTGAAGTGACACCTCAACAGATGATTATGGGCCAGGAACAGGACCTTTTCATGAAAGGGTGCGGGGACTATTAGTTGAGAGGGCTGTGTTTTCCCACCCTTCTGGAACAAAATCACTTCTTTAAAGAAGAACTGAGGACCTACTTGGTCGGAGTCTTCTTGTTCGGCGTTGTTCTTCCAGGCTTAACGTAGGGTGGGATCTTATCTCTGAGCCACTTGAAAGTTTGTCTGTTTCCCAGATAGCATCCTGGGAGTAGGCTGGCAGGACTATTCGGGGTGCCTGTTTCTCTTCCGGGCTTTGTCTTCTGCTTTTCTAGTGTTTCAATGGGGGTCATTCATGGTCCTTGGCTTAGAACAAGGGGGCGATTCCCCACCACTAGCCTCCCTCCTTTCAGGTTTCCTGAACCAGATTCTCCAAGTGGGGATAATCGTGTCCCACGATAAAGGGTTCTGGTAACTTTGGTATCAGTCCTACCCTGAGGGGAACCACAGGGTCTGCTTGGTGTTGGATATGGATCTCTGTAATAGGGTATCTTTTGTTATCCCATGGATCCATTGGTATGGGTTACACCTTCAGGAAGGCTCTGTGGACCCTTCACACTCTAAGCAGCCGGTATCTGCAAAGGGTGTGACGGGTTCCCCGTTTACAGATAAGCGACAATGAAAGGGAGGTCTGCCCTCTGATTTTGAACAATACTAAGATCTCACTAGTCCTATGTCCATGGGCTCCTCTTTTTGTGGGCAGAACCGGGCAATGTGACCAATATCACCACACTGGAAGTATTACGGACCAGTAGGGATAAGTTTGGGAACAGGCCCTGGCATCAAAGTTACGGTCTCTGATTTCTTGCAAAGAGGGGGTCTCTGGCGTTTTGGGGCTTTTCTCATGGGAGAGAGGGGTTTTATTTGGGGCAGTGGAGTATCGTGCTTGGGGAAACACAGAATGCACCTTTCTGTCCTTTGGGTCTATTGGGAGTTTACCCCTAGCCACAGAACCCTTATAGATTCCCTTCCTTACAGGATGTGGGGTATAAACCAGGTTAACCTCACCCGGTCTTTATGACCTTGTTCCTTGTCCCCCTTCTTGAGATTGGATACAGAGATATTACTGGTTACTTGGCTCATAACCTGACTCTGGAATCTGCCACGGGTCTCAGCGTATCGCCTAGAGATTGTTTTTCACAACTCCCCTGTTATGACTGTTGTAAAAAGATTACACTATGCTCTCCCCTCACTGTGACCCATTTTCCTCCCTTCCAACTCCAACATACATCCCACCCGTTCCACTATAACTTATCGGCTATGCTTCAACTCTCCTGAGTTTCGCTCGTCTCTCCAGCGTTAAGTTCGTCTCTCCAGCATCCCCTGGTGGCGCCCACCATTCCTCGCACCAGGAGTTGGGTGCCTCGTCCTGATCAGCATCGTCCTCCAACACGTCAGCAGCTCTGGATGGCTTCTTGCTTTTCTGCTCCTCAGCTTCTCCGGTCCCGAATCTCGTTCTCTCCTCGCTTCCCATTCTTCCTGAGTCTGTGTCTTTTTCTCCTCCTCCTTTGTCCTGTGATTGTCTCTCGATCGTGGTGACTCTGCCTTTCTGTCAAAAATAACGATAGTCCGTCATTAGTGTAGTTGGGTTTCTTTTGATGGTAGTCCTTTCTCATTTTCCCTTACAGATATTGCGTTGGTTTCGGGAGTCAGCTGTCTGGACCGCAGGACGAGTATACAGTAAGTAGATGGAGTCGGGGGTAATTTCCTCACAGAGCCCCCTGGGCTAGATGATGTCACTGGCCAGGATTACTAAGTGTAGGACATGACAAGGGATGAGGCTAGTCAACAGGTCACTATAAAGGTGTGTATTAATATCTTTATTTTGCTCACTATGTGAAAATGCACATGTTGTATGGGAGCTTATGAGTTATGCTTGTGATTGATGTAGTAAAAATGTGTTTCCTCAATACAAATAAGCCACTAAACAGTTTTTTTTTCTTCTTTCATTTCTTGTATCCATACAGGTCAATGCCCATCAGAAGCGGGACATCTGAAAGGCCATCACCAAGAAGGTGCGGATGCTGGGGGTTTTCAAGCGGCGCAGCTTCCATTGCCATAAGAGGTGGTAGGACCTACGATGCTGGACCAGAAAGTCAGCAGAGGTCCAGCTTGGGCAGTCCTCCCAATGTGGGAAGCGGGTGCACTGCGCCCTAATCCCCCTACTAGCCTGCATTCTTGCGGTGGCCTATCCCCAGCTTGATGGGCAGTTGAGAGCCCAACAGTAGCTTAAAGGTGGTAAGTTCTTATCTGAGTTTCACATATTACATGACTAATTTTTTGTTACAGCCAGGATTTTTCCAATCCACATTAAGGGTGACCCATGTCCAACGCCCAAGAAGAGTTTATAAAGGTGTACGTTCTGCATAATGTGTATGATGATGTGCTTTGTCTAGACACATGGCTGCCTAAACTACACATATACATCAGGTTGTTTGATGTCATGAAGGACAGTTGTACCAAACAGGCCAATAGTCTTTGTTGTGTCATATGTGATGCTCCTTCACTATTGTGGATGATGTAATGGTAGACCAATTACATGTGGCATTGCATATTATGCTGTTATGATACAGTGGATGTTCCCAGTGTCACATTGTACTAATTTGAGATATTTTGGAGTCAAATGTTAATAAGTAGTTGCTCTGTACTAAAGTGGATTAGAAATGTATCAAGCCCCATGTAATTACTTACTCTATTGGAGTCATTTGTCAATCCACAATGACTATGTCTACATGTCTTCAACAGCATAGGTAAATACATAGTGTGTCACATTGATGAGCTACTTCAGTGCTGAAAGCATATATTATGTTGTACATTTCTACAGTACTTGAGTTATTTGATGTAGGTGTTACTATTGTGAAATGGCCAAACAAAGGAGACAGGCTTTCAGTTTCTACAAATATTGGTACAGCATTGCAGTATTTGTTGACACACATGATTCATATTTTACTTTTAGTGTATGTCATTAATGCATCTTTTTGGACCTAGTACACACATTGTCCAAAGGTATATTTGGTGTATATCCTAATTGGTGACATAAGTTCACTATTCTGGACAACAAAGGCCAACCATTCAGAGGTGTTCAACAGTTCCTTTGGAGAAATGATTATGTTTAAGAGACAAGCTCATATTTGATGTAGGAGCTTTCTTGGGGAATTACAGAACTATGAGCAAATGGTGTCTGAAGATGTTCCCTACATGCATGAGATGGTGATTTAAATAACCAGTTTGTGAGCCTTGTAGGAGGTGCAATACGGAAACTAGGATAATGTTTTTGCTCAAGGTTGTTGACGAGTTCTATTCACACAGCTACAATAAAACTATTGTATATGTCTTTTCAGCATCCTCCGGAGCAGGCGAAGGAGACGTTGGCCACGAAGGCGGGGTAGCAGCTTGACACTTTCTCACCTGGTGAAACCACCGACACAGAGGAACACAGTGCCACGGAGGGTGAGGGGACTGGCATGGAGGGCCTAAGCTCAAAATCTTCTTCAGAGGCCTCCCCATGCGACCAGTCAGTGGTGGTGGACCCTACTAGATCCTTGTCCGCAACCCAGTGTACCATCTCAACCCTCACTCCTGTTCCCTCCCTCCCCCCAAGTTGGTCAACGACACCCCCTTAAAAGGGGTGGCGTCTCCTTTGCTCCAGGCACCTTTCCCCCTGCCCCTGTCCTCCCGGCTGCGCTGAGTGAGGAGGCTCATGACCTCCTCAGCAGCATCGCTGTAGGCTAGACTACACTCCTGAATGCCATCCAGGTCCTTAGCCGGCATATGCAGCAAATGTTTGCTTACCTGGAAGGCATTCATAGTGATATGTCTGGCTTAAAGTGGTCTTTTCAAGTTCTAGCCTCCTCACTGACCACAGCCTTCCAACCATCCCAACCTTGTACCCCACCTCCTGCCCTTTCCCCATCTCAATTCCCTATTCCCAGCCCTGTCCCGAACACACTCACACCTTTCCACACACACACAAGCAGCACACACACATAAACACAGAGACCAAAAAAACACAGGTGCACAACCAAACATTCAGACACTGCAGCCACCACCACACCCACATGTACCCCCACTATCACATCCACAAACACTGCAGCCACCACCACACCCACATGCACAACCACCAGCACATCCACAGACACCGCAGCTACCACCACACCCACATGCACCACTACCACACCCAGCACCTCCACAACACATCCATCCACACACACACTAGAATTCATACCTACAAAACTCAGACGGCCATACGCATCCAAACAACAGCCACCTATGATGCAAGACACAACCAAACATCCACGACCTGCACCCTAAACAGACACATGCACATCAGACACTGCCACTCCCTCAACCTCCCAAACCCAACTCCCTGACAAACACCCTGCTCATTTTCCCATAGAAGATGTCCTTTTTACTCTTGCCCTAACCCATTCCAAACCCCAACCCACCCCTAGCAAACGCAAATCCACCCCTTCCACACCCCAACCCAACCCACCCCTACCAAACACAAATCTACCCTTCCACACCGCAACCCACCCCTTCCGCATCCCAACCCACCCCTAGCAAACGCAAATCTACCCTTTCCACACCACATCTCACCCCTTCCACATCACAACCCCCCTCCCAAACCCAAGGACAGCCCTCCCATGTAAGATCTCTGAGGTGCCTGCTCTGCCCACTAGATGTCCCTTCCTGAGGAGGTTCCCCTGGGTAGTGAATTAGGAGGCAAGCTTTGTGCCACTGCACAACAGTGCACAATTTTGGACTTGATTGACTGCCATTTGGCTTAAATATTATTTTGAGAGTGTAATCTCATTTTGTGGAATAAATCCATACTTTTGATTTCACCAAATTAGTCCTGGCATTATTTTCCCTTAGCAAGTGTTTGATTCCTAGCAATGTTTCTGAGTAAAATGTGAAGTATTTATTTTTCTTTACCATGATGACAGGTAATACAACTTATTTTTTTAATGTCTACTTTAAGTGCCATACACTGGTTAACATAGTATGTGATGGACATTTGAATTTAGGTGCAGGTATTCATCATAGTAATGGTCACTTGCGCCAACTAATTGATGTTACAAGTGTTATTTGGCCTATGTTACCACAGGTGTGTTTGTTTCACCTTGATTACTGATCAATATGAAACAATTTGTGACTATTGATTTTGGATACAGTACAGGACTTGCACTAGACAAGGGGAAATGTTACATAGATGTATATGTTGAATACTTCTAATTTGTGACTGACATTGATTTTACTGTTAATTTCTAAGGTAAATGATACACCTTGTCTAGTGCACTTTGTACATCATGTTACATTGCACTTATCCCTATGATGTGTGTTGCAAATGTTTTTAATGTGGGAATTTTAGACATTTCTTTAAACACACCTGTATGGTGACTTTTTCATTATTATGTGGATATCCTTTTTTGTGCAAGTGTCCATTTTTTTAAGGCAGCTTGCACAAAATGTATACATAAAATGTGATCATACAAGTGTGTTTCTTAAAATTTCTTAAATGTCAACATTACATATATATGCATTGCACATTGGTATGCTATTGCTTATAAGAGAGATGTATAAATGCATGAGTCCTGTGCAAATGTTAGCAGATAAGTCAATAGGTAAAAGTGGAACTTACCGTTGATTGCATCCACAACGGTGTTAGTTTTGTTCGTCATCAAGCAGCAGCAGCACTTGGAAGATCGGATCCATGGCTGAATAGGAAGTGTGAAAGTGAGAAAAGGTGAGTTTCTACCTTGTATCCCTTCCATTCCGCTAACTGAGTGGTGCCACAGTCACATTGGCGGGAGGGCACATCGTGATTAGGCCGGCAGGGAAACTGGTGGTCCTCGCTCCCACAGCCGCTTTTGCCTATCCCATTGTCGACGCGGTTGAAATTTCCTGGCGGTGATGGCAGGACCGCAGTGGTCTTTAATCTATGCAGTCGCCAACAACTAAATAGGGAAGCCGGACCGCCAAGCCAGCAGGCGGTAAGATCGCTCAAAAAGCGACACGGGACTCGATTCACCAAGATCTAAATCAGGCCCTATGTTAGAAAAGACCTTTAGAGCAAGAGTGTTGAACACAGGTCTAGAAGGGCTAGATCCATGAAAGATCATCAGAAAAGCAGGATAAAATTAGTTAAAATACAACAAATTTACATCACTGTGTTTTTGAAATGTGGCTTAGATCCATCTTTCCTGGACTTATGTACGTCAAGGCTGTTTTAGAATATACTAAATTCATGTATATATCCATATGCCTCAGCTGGTCCTGCTGCAATGAGTCATGTGGGGGTGATTCTGTGTGCTCACCTTGTGATTCTTTGTATCTATGGCTGTTGGGGTCTATAACACCTATGGTAAGATCACTGTCACCACATCCCTGCTTCCCACACCCTGTTTACAGATGGGGTTCTGGGCCCTGTTGCTGGGCCATCTATTGGACTTGTTCAATAATCACACCATGTTAGTAGTTCCAACTTTTGTATCTGGATTGCAAAAAATGGGCTTCATTTGTCTTCTGTTGGGAGATTTCCTATCGAGCTCCTGGCTTTCCATCGGTTCATCTTTAACTGCAGGTTGACTCGCCTTTTTATTTGGAGGAGCACTTAGAGACTTGATTCTGAACATAGTATTCATTCCTGATTGTTCCATGATTATGCTTAAAGATGGTATTATGTTGCTCTCCATTTTCGACCCTAGTTTATTTATTTAGTTAGTGATTTATCTTGGATTTGTGTTGTGCATCTGTTGCAACGGAAAGTCTACTGCATGACTCTGGATAGTGTGTTTCCCTGCCCAATGCTGAACTCCTTTCAAGTCACTTGAAAGTACTGTAGGTTTTCTTGTTCTCTACCTCAATGACAATCATGCATGTCCACTGAGGGTCTTCCTGTTTACGTGTTTTGAGACCCTACAGCTTGACTCTAAGGTCCAGGAAGCATGTGTAGCGCACCCCTTTTTTACAGAGTGGCTACTGCCCTCTCTACCCAGGCTGTGGTAAACGGACAGTGGTGGCAGCATTAATATATACTCAGGGGTCCCTGTACCCTCTACGAGGGGCTGTCGGCCATCTCCCTCCTTGTAAAATGTGTGCAGTCTCCTTTACATGGGTTCTCAGGATATATCTATTGAGAGCCAATGGGTGAGGATGGTGAACCATTGTGTTTAATGTGAGCCTAGATGGCATGTGTTCTGCTGGACCTTCCAGCTCCCCTGTGCCCTTCTTGTTCTTAGTTGTAGTTTGCTGGATTGGGGTAGGCGCTAGCTCTTATCTGTATTTAGCCAAGACTCCCTCTGCTGGGACGACCCCCCTCTTTTTCTGATGGGTGATGGTCAGGGGCTCTTGGTCTGAAGTTAATTACAATTCTTCTCTGAGGGATAGGACAGAGAGGTATCCAGAGACTGGGACAGCCCTCCTCACATGGTTTGATTACTGACTGATCACGCAGTGAACATACAGGAAATATGCCCCAGGATTGGAGGGGCATCAATGAAGCAAAAGTAGCAGACACTCTGATTGGTTTAGCCTGACACTCCGGGAATGATAAACTTCTGGCCTCATAGTCCAGTTGGTTGTTCAAGGCTGTTCTCTTTTCTGACAAGGCACCAACAAGGGGTTGCTGAGGAAGCCGAGATCCAGCAGTGGAGTCCAAAGATTGGATTGTCATTCTCCTTTCAGACCCAGGGATAGGGTTTGAACTTGAGAAGGTGCATCTGTGGTGGATTACGGGTGAAAGGAATTTGCCAGTCTGACGGAAGGATCTGGGCCGCAACTTGTTGGGCGGGGTATCAGAGCAGAGACAGAGCTGTCTGTCTTGTGGAGGCTTCTGTCCTTTAGAACACAAGGAAACTTCAGACAGCTGCTTAAGATTAGGAAACTTGCTGCACATCAACATTGAGGGAGACGGAGTAAGGTCTATGTTGTCATTGAAGGTGAGACTGCTTCACCCCTGACCCCTCCCCTATGCTGTGGGAGCCTGTGGATGCTTCCAGTGACCATCTGTAGCAGGGCGAACAGTGCCCTGTTGAAGAAATTACCATTTGAACCCTTGGTCCCTGCTCCAGGACTTACATAGACTCAAGCATTTTCTTCGGCACTGGTAGCAAGTAGCACTGTTATTAGAAAATATAGACTGTGACCAGTGGGTTTTGTGGTACAGGGCTTGACCTCTTTTGTGTCATCTGAGGGTATCTGGGTGGACTGGCTCCCTGGCCAGCCACTACCCTCCTATAGCTAGCCCAGTGGCTACTGGACTAGTGGGACTCCAGTAACTGTGCCAAGACACCAGGCACACGTATCCAGACCCTTGACACCACCAGAGCGGTGTCCTTGCCAAGTAAGGGTGGGCACTTCTGTTATTTTGGATGGTGGGACAGTGGGTAGACCAGGAACACTTGACTTCATATCAATTGCTGAAACCCTAACACTGTATTACAAGTATATGTACCATTGCTCTATCCTTCAAGAGTAACCCAGTCTAATGTGTTCTGTCAAATGCAATGTTAACTGTGTTTTATAGTGCTTAGTGTATAGGTGCTATATAACTGTTTAGGGTCAGAGCTCTGGCCCAGGGTGTACTAGAGACTTCTGGTTTTTGCTGTGTATCTTAGTTTTATGCGCAGTGTATTTTTCTTGTGTGTATTAGAGTGCTTTTCTTTTATGAAGTAAAGCATTGACTGGACATTGATCCTACTAACTGGTATTGCGCTGTAAAATGCATTCTGAATGTCTAACCCACCTCACTTCCTTGAGTAAGCCTCGGACTGCTCTGTCTCACTACCCTGACGGAGTCAAGTGCTGGAGAGGAGTACTTGGTTTGGGGTCCAGTAGTAGTGTGTCCCCAGGACATCAGCAGTGAAAAGCTCTGATTGATGCAACTCCAGCCCAGTAACCCCTGGTGCCCTAGAAACCTGGTCATCATAGCATTTTTTATGCTTTTGTTCTTTATTGTGCCATCTTAAATATATTTTAACATGCTTTGACAAAAGCACTGTAGACATTCCACAAATAATACCGATGACAGAATCCTTAGTGCCCGTGGGGAAAATTACATTTTCATCTGCTTTTTCTTTTATCCGCTAAGCTATCTTTCCCTTCGTAAAGCACAATGTACATACATTCCCTTTACTGTGTTCACGGTGCAGGCAGCACTTGCTCTCCCTCCCAATTGCCAATTAGTCCAAGTCCTGGCTCTTTCGTTTATCACTAATCTTTATGGTCACACTGACCTGTCTCTAGGCAGAGCCGCAGCTCAGCTGCGGACCTCTACTCCTACATATCTGTCATCTGCACCTCGTATCTCTGCTTTGCTCCTGTTCTGCGTTCTTGTTTGCGCATACCAGAAGTCCCCGTGTGTAATTTAATGTGCCTTGCACTGCTGTGTATGTGCAGCCTCTCATTTTCTGTCTCGTGTATATATATCAAACCGTGCTAAAGGTGCTCCAGAGACGTGTTATAGTACCATTATTGGCAACACACCCCACCCACACCACAACAGAGTATGCATGCATAAATAAATACACTACACAACTTTTGTTTGGGAAAAATATTGCTGCAGGTTTATTCCATACAAAAGTATGCAAATATGGTGGGTTATCTTACGGGCGATCCAAGGGCAGGCAGCTGTACCACTCTATGCTGCCCTGCCCGCCTGATGAGCCAAGCACTGTGGAGAATCCAATCAGCGCTACCCTTATGGGGGTGATCCCCTTACTGGATCACGTGACACATTGGTCCCTTATTACTCACGCCCCTTTCAGGGCGGAGCGTAGCAAGGCAAGCCCCCGGTTGTTCAGGCCCACAACCGCCCAAAGGACTAACGGGGCGCCGACGTAATTGTTCCAGGACCCTCCCATGAGGCTCCTGGGATTTGGCTCTGGCACCCCTATTGTGCCCACGCAGAGGTACCCTTCTGTACCCATCTGCTTCCAGATCGCCCTGTAACTCCGCCAAAGCTCTGGAGGCGGCCCCCGTCACCTAAAGAGCCCCCCACCAAAACAGTTCCTTTCTCACTGCAACCTGCAATTTCCCGGGCCTCATTCATGTCCAGTAGGTACAGATCCAAGCCCACCTGTGCCAAGTGCACCCAACTTTGTCAAAATAACCTTTGGTGTTTGCCCGGCATAGCCCATGCCTGATGAAACCAAAGCCCCTTGCTCTGCGAACTTGCGCATGGAGCAGGTTATCCTTCTCTGGGAATGTACCAGTGCCTCACATGACCTGCCAGAATGTGATGGCCTCCCAGGAGTGAGCTCTACTCTTAGCCATCGCTATATTACCCTTCAAGCTGATGTAGGCTCCCACCTCCTGCAACCTGTAGTTGCAATTCTTCTAGCATGTTGTGCTCCCTAACACCTGTTTCCCCAATTTATGGAATGGCAGCACACTTGCTTAGAAGACCGCTTCCACAACCAGCCTATATACTCTGGCTATGCGGGCGGGGCATTTCATGCCTAACTGAAGCAACCCGTAACCTGCCCTGGGAGCAGAGTGCACCTACGTTGTTGAAGTTGACCAGACATGTGCACCGACCTTTGTGATTAATAAACCATGGACTATTGCACCCACTATTGCAGTCACAGCAAACATTAGGAGTGACAACTTACGCCACCTACCAGGCTTGCTTAACTAAAGCTTGATCACAGATACACACATACCTGCTAACCAGCTGTGACCCTAGATGCTCAACCAGCTAATCACCTAGCACTATGTTATTCCAGGAATCATTGCCCTCCACAAGATCAAGCCGCACGTGAGCATATGGCCTTCACCTACTGTACCGAGGTGCAGTATGTGCTCTTGAATTGTCAGTGATTGTGCTCCAAACCTATCTTTCAGGCCGCTATTGGAGCCACGGCACACATTCTGGCCTAACCAACTGACACATGTCACTTTGCTGCCTTGCCGCTGCGAGATTTTGATCTTAACAACACGCTCTTGCGGTTACCGGTGCACATCGTCTATAGGTCTTGCCCCCACTCTATTTATGCAGATACCTGCAATGTACCCTTCTGCCCCAGTATGGGCGAGAAAATACCTGTAACATTGCAAATCCCACTGCCCTCACATTCTCGGGCAGTCCGGTGGGGAAGAGGGGTCCTTAGAATTGGAACACTGCCCACCCTGAGCAGCCCCAGCAGTGAAAAATTACCTCCTCCGTTGAATTATTATTATTTTTTTTGTGTTGGGCACTGGAAGTGCCAAATGCTCTATTAGATAGTAGCCTTTTGCGCTTGGCACCTTGGTTCCCCATTTCCTGGGACAGCAGCACACTATGTTGGCTGACTGTCCCCGCCCAGCGGGGCTAGTGTAGCTAACCGGGCGGGGCATTTGAGTTTAACTGCAGGAACCTGTTACCTACCCTTGGTTCTGGGGTGCACTTACTTAGATGACCAGATGCTTGCACAGACCCCTTTGCTTGAAAAACCCTGGCGAACACCTTAATGGTGTCAAATCTGGTTAGAAACAATATATGTCTAGTGCCCACTATTGGAGGCACCTCACCCTTTCGTGCAGTGACAACTTACGCAGCGCACCCCGCTTGCTTAACTGCCAACGGATCACAGAAGCACAGAACCTGCTGTCCATCTCTGACCCTGGATGCTTCAAACCCTCAAAAGTGTCGGAATCCCAGATCCCCAGTTTACTGTTTAGCTGCAGTACACCTTCAGTGGATCCGCTAGGAGATACCACAAACCGCATTGGTCATGCGAACATTACGAAGTATGCAATTTCCACCTGGGCGCACCTCTAAATGAGGCTGGCTCCACACAGCTGTAAGGCCAGAGACACACATATAAGTGTAATGAGCCTTTGCCTGCACAAGTTGCCCAACCGACAAGTTGGCCCTGACTACCTAGTGTTCTGGTGCCAGGTTTGGGAAGGCGTTTCCTGATCAACCAAAAGAGCAAATAATGTGTTGACCAGTTCCAGTGAATGTTTGTCTTAAGTGTGTCTGCTAGTGCGATCGCTTAGGTGCGGATGGGTCATCAATGTTTCCGGGCAGTGATGCAATACCTTTGCCCAAGCACTCTTGACACAATGTGCCCGCGCAGGTAGAAGACCAGGGATGCCCTACCCACCTTGCTTCCACTCTAGTAGTAACATGCCCTTAATTGTATGTGACATTCTACAAGCACTGCGCAAGAATCCCCCTTTGACCTGCTCGAGCCTGTGGCCATTCTGCTGAAAGCCCTGTGGGCCTTGGGGAGGAGGAAGGGGGGGGGGTTGGAGTGCTACTAAACCTTAAGTCCTAGGCACTCAGGAAGCATCCTTCACTGCTGCAGGTGCCCCAAAGCATTTATTATAAAACATTTAATGGGTAACAACCCGGTTTGCGCCCCCCTTAATGTGCCATGCTGTGAGCAATTGGATACCCCACATATCTCTTCCCTATGAAAAGATTAAACAAACCGGCCAAAGCACAATGCACGGGCAGTGCGTGTGCCCACTGAGACACCCCCAGCTCTGTGTGGTACAAACCCTAACACACCGCGTGCCAGTTTGTACATATCATTCTGGGGTGACTAAGCCGTAATGTGCCCTTTTCCCTGGATGATCCCCAGTACGAGGGTACAGACTGATGACCAAGTGCTGCGCCAGCCCATAACCATGTCAAGTGTGTAAAACCCAGCCGTAGCCAAATCCCCAGTACGAGGATACCGACTGAGGACCAAGTGCTGCGCCAGCCCATAAACATGTCGAGGTGTGTAAAACCCAGCCGTAGCCAAACGGTCTTTGCTTGCTAGACCCTGGTGAACACATTAATGGTGTCAAATCTGGTTTGAAACAATATATGTATGGTGCCCACTATTGGAGACAACTCACCCCTTTGTGGAGTGACAAAACTACACGGGTGCCTACTCAAGTCACCCAACAGACAAGTTGGCCCTGACTACCTTGTGTTCTGGTGCCAGATTTGGAAAGAGCCTTGCCTTCACTTGCTGACCCCTGGGAAACACACAATGCCCGTGCTCTGGCCGCAACGCGGCGATGCCCTCGTGTAGCACCGAACCCCTGGTCAACTAAGAGTGCCAACTCCAACTACTTAAACCTACACCTTGACCATGGGTGGAGTCTGGCTCTCCCCAAACTTCTGCTGGTGTAACCCACGGTCACGCCTCCTGTTCACTTCAATTTAGTAATTCCTGGCACTGACAACCACAAGGGGGCCTAATACTGGGCTGTGTAAATGCGGCACAGGGTGACCTTAAACAATCGGCTTGGTGTGGATGGGTGCGAACAATACCTGGCTGAAGTGCAATCTCTTTGACAATCACTCCTGACAAGATGTGCCCATGCAGGTAGAAGAAAGAGTTATCCAGCCCGCCTTACTTCCTGTCCCAGTTATCTGAGTAAATTAGTGAAAGATGCACATTTGAACTGGTAGCTGTCACCGTTACTTACGCCTTCAAATGCTCTGCTCAGAGCAGCCCGCTAGACAATGGCTTCCATTGAAAAGCGGTGCCAACAGACCTCCAAGCACTTAAGGCAGTACCTCTGAGTAGGGCTCCAATCTAACAGATGCCCCTTGCATCGGATACCGCATCTGGCTGAAAGCCTCTCAGTGCTACTGATGCCTTGGCGCTTCCTGCCCCACAGCCAGCTCACCCTGATACAATCCGCTCGTGACTGGGACTCAACCGTGCGGCGAAAGCACGAGACATCCTAGCCTGACCTTAGCTCTTCACCAGGCTCCAACACAAGAGCCCTCCACAAACCTTGTGCCCTAAAACATTCGCCCTGTGGGGCAGTTGCGAATGGACTGCAAACAACTCCTAGGCATTCTCTACCAATGTTGTAAATGGAGTTTCTGGTTGGCTAGGGTATGCACCTAAGCCTGTCCGAACCCACCTCTCTAGTCAGAAGGGAGTACACACTTAAGCTGCCACCTGCCCACCCCCTAGGGGGCTAGGCAGAGACTTTGGCTTATCCCAGAGGCAGTGTAAATTTAATGTGCCAACCGCACTCCCACAGTGGCACATTACAGAAGAGACTCCATACCAGGTTATTTTAATTACCCTTCGTATCGTCCATACAAGAGAAACTTAGTTCCATCTGCCCCTATTACCCTGTGCTACCAAACCTCATCATGACATCACAGGGATTACATAACTCACTAGGTCAATCGGGCCACCGTCCTACAACTCAGTTAGCACAACCCCGTAGCTGCCGGTAGGAACTGCACTTAGCATAACACAGCACAGAGTAAATGTAAATTTGTACTTTCCCACCATTGGGCTGGTAACCGACGGCCAAAAAAGACAGAACCTGGGCATGAGATCCCAGTTTCCTAGAGTAAAACAATAATTATCCTGCACCATTAACAAATGTGCCACGCGCACCCATGCCCTATCCACCTGTTGCTGTGTAGATATCGTCCAATTCAATGACATAGGCAACATGCCAACCAGTTCTCTCCTTTGTGGTCAACCAAATCCCAATTCTCATTACCGGGGCAGGCATGAGAATTGTGACTGATAATAAGTTACTGAGGCAACACATTGAAAACCGTTTGCGCTGTTATGCTAAGGGAAACCTTCGCATTACCGGGCCCTTGCTGAACGTATCTGAGCGACAACCGAAAGTCCCAAAGGCTATTTAGTACCACCAGGACAAGGAAGGAGTGGTCCAAATTTGGAGCTTCAGTACGCACAAGCGCGCAGTCGCTTAATCTATCAGCCTCGCAACATTTACTTGCATATAAAGGACGATGCACAACTTAACAACCAGGCACCCAACCACGAGGAAAACGTCCCCACAGGCAACATGGGCTCCCCGGACAAAAAGGACGCCCGCCGAACAATAACACAATTATGCAGACAGGCACATTGCTAACCGTGGTGTGTAGGTTGAGAGCAGCACGATTGCGCTGTGCCATGCTCGCTCTCCCTTCCCCACTACTGCAGGCGTTTAACAACTGACACAGTTTCCCAAACTCACAACCACCTTGCACAGCAGGAAGAATACCTGTTAGCAAAACGATCCGGGAACCCTACTACCTGGCACTTTGAGGAGGTTTGACCATGCCATAACTTCTGGCGCATTGTGTATTTGAGCTCGACCTGGAGGTATTAGTGTACTGCAGACAGGCAAAAGAAACGCACTGCCCCAAACGGACAACCGCCCACCCGCGCCGTGTCCAGGGACCACCGAACTCACAACGCTTTTCCTCACGGGACAGGAGCTGGACTCCAAGCCAGTTCGCCCAGTCCCTCCCTATGGAGCGAACCCTCTTTCGCCTTGACCTCATTGTAAAGAGACGCTACCGATCACGCAACCGACCCAAAACCAGGCGACTGCCGAGAACAAGGAACTGAAGGAAGGCGATGGCGGAACGCGCCTTGCCGTTTCAAGTTATGTATAAAAATTACTACTGGGGGTTATTAACCACTGACCCCTGATACTGCTTATCTCGCAAGGGCATGTCACCGTTCAACTCTCAAACGTTACTACCACGATCGCACAGACAAGCCGGGAGTGCGATCTCAACAGCGCAGTATGGATTCCTCGCCGCGCATCAACAGGCAACATGTGCCACACATAATGGCCCCGTGCCTTGCGGTAAAGGTGAGAGAGCGGAAGCCCTAGGAGGGTGCGGGTGCACGACGGATTACCCACCGTGACCGCAGTGACTCCTGGAAAGCCCCAGAAAGGAGGGGGGGGGACTAACAGACGCAGGAAACTATGGTCTTCACTGCAGTACCAGCTACCGGAAGGAGGGGGTGGGGGACCCTGTGCCCTGCCAGCGTCTGGTCTGACCGAGGGTCCCACCGGAGCCCCAAAACAACCAATACACCCAGGTCGACGCCTTGATGAGCTGCTGCGGCGTGCTTGCGCGGGGAGGCCCAGCCATAACACAATGGAGGGCCAGCAGCACTGCAACAGCACCCTGCCACCTCTGGGCCCAGCTAGGGCACCAGGCCCCGTTAACACCGGGCTCACCTAAGCACGCCGGCAAGCACACAGACTCACTCATGCCAAGACCAGCGTGGCCTTATACCAGTATAAGCCTGGCAAGAAAGGAGAAACAACAAAACAGTGGGCAGTGCAACCCAGTGGCGTAAACACCTCATAGCACTCTGGAATATACATAGGCGAACAATAGGGTGTTAGTACGTTAGCCCCCCGGTGTTGTCCTGATATTCCCCTGGTTCAAAGGTTATGACATTCGGTTTGTATCCGCTGTTTTTGGTCACATTTACCTGCCCTTTACTATGAACAGCCAGCAGTTATGCAAAACAGGTCCAAAACCAAGTTTACAATTACCAAGGCACCATCAACGGCACGAAACCCTGCAAAAGTTCCCCAAATTGACCTCGCATCATGATTGTGGGATGCCGCTCCGGGGGGCTGATAGCAGCCTGCAGGGGTCACATCACCTGTAACGCTACCGCAATATCGTACTGGCGCAAGTAGCCCCCAATGCGGCCCCCCCTGACGAATGGCCCTACAAAGCCTTTACTGTGAGTAGGGTGGGCGCGCTGGACCCACTGGCCACCCCGTGCAAGGACCACCCGGGCATGGATGCACGCAAACCAGCCGGGGGGATCGGCAATTGGTGCATATCCCTGCCCCCGCCCCTGCTCCATCTGCTGCTCCATGCGTCCCCTCCGCTCTCGGACCACATTGTCCCTCAGCAGCCTCCAACTTCCGCCCCGCCCGTGCCGCCTCCCTAGCTGGGTCATAAACGCATAGCTCCCCACAAATGCGACCGGGATCGCTTGACACCCCCCAGGCCGGACCAAAGAACACCATTCGCAGCGGCGGGGGAGGGGGCGCTCCGCCGCAGCCCGCGGCTCACTCCCCCCCCATGCAACCAGAGGCGGGGAAGGTGGAGGAAGGAATAAGGAATCTACCGTGGGACATCCGCCATCCGCGACTACTATTTCGGCGGGAAATCAATGGGCGCATGGACGGACTCAGGCACTTGAGCCTACGGCCTCGGATCGGGCCGCAAACCTCAATCCTACAGCACCTGGTATTCCCAGGCGGTCTCCAACCTGCAGTTGTACGGTGTCTATGGCCCGGCGGGTGCGATGTTGGGGGCGAGATGAACTAGAAAGCTCCTTAGCATGTGGGACAGGGGCGCGCGGCGTGAGGCCGTGTAGCATGGGCCCCCTAACCCGCCCCAGTCCCAAACCCTACCCCTACCGCGGGCACAAGCCCCCAGACCTCCTGCGGGGCCAGAGAAATTACTGCTGGGACGGGATCCCACACGGGCCATAGCCACCGTGGTGAGTTCAGAAGGGGTGGTGAAATATGTTTGAATCGTAATGTCCAACATCGGGTGAGATGTAATTTTTGTTGCATATTTATAGCGCGAACTCGACCCGAAGGTTTTGGAGCGCTTAACACGAGCACCGTATTTACATTACACATTCAGGCACGAGGAGATTAAGTGATCTGCCCAGAATCACAGGATGTGGACGTGACCCCGAGGCTTGAACCCTGGTTTCCAGCACCAAAGTCGGCAGTCTAGCCGACGGACCGCATCCCCTCCCAGAGAGTTTTGCGATAGAGAAGGGACCCTAACCGTGTCTGTGCGTGGACAACTCCGCCCTGTTCGCATGCTATGCTTCCAGAGCCGTCACAGGGGGGGTGAGGGGTAGAACTCACCTCATAACCCAGCGCACAAATCGCACGACCCCACAAACACCAAATCCCCCCTGCAGCACGACCCGACGGCGCGAAGAGGTAGCTGGGGCAGGCCGCATCCCCACAGGTCCGCTGCTCGCCAGCCGCCTCTTGCCGGACGGCCTCTATGGCCATACGGGTGCCGGTGCTGGGCTTGACCTGTCTGGAAGCAAGCGGGGCTCGAAAGCTCCCTGGCTGGGACCAGGCTGCCCGGCATGCCGCCGAGCAGCATGAAAACCCCTCTCCCCATCTGCCCCCATTGAGGTCCCTCACAGCAAACATGCCAGCGTGCATAACCCCGAGGGTCTCATGCGGTCGGGCCGGCCCGAAACAGATGGCGGGCGGGGCAGAGGATATGGGGGGGGCAGCACTAACCTCGCTTCCAATACACCGGGCACGACCAAACAGCGACGATCGGACAACCATGGCGACGGCGTGTCCGGCGCAAAGAGGATGCCAGGGATGGCCGGGGGAGGCCTAAATACCTCCCCACCTCCTCTGCACGCCGGAAGTGACGCGCCTGGTAAGGGGACTCCTCCTAGAGACCCGCATTAGTAGCGGGGATGAGGAAGTGCCCAAATGGCACTAAAGGGGCCGCCCGTTTAGGGTGGCCCCCTGCGGGGGCCGCGGGCAGCCGCATTCTTCCTGCGTGAGCAAGTCCGTGCAATAAACTTGTAATGCTGAAGCTCACTGCCTCTTCCTTTCTCCAACTACTTTTTCAGATGTGACTAACGAGAACTTTAGCTGCTATCTATAGGTAACGTATCTTAAAGAACTTTAGTAGTACTCTGCAGCTAAGTGAGGCACATAAGGCCTTTTGTTCTTCCATAGTTTTGTGGATTTCCAATTGGTAGGATTGGATGCTGCAATGTGTCCCCATTCACCAAAAAGAAGATATTCGTGTACAGCGAGCCACCGGCGATAGGAGTAACAGCAATACAGCAGTGTTTGTGGGGTTAGCCCAGCTCCCTGACCCCAATATAGCCACAACACTACAAAGAGGCTCCATTGGTACAGTGCTCAGAGTTACCCAAAGTACTATGGCTAACCACTCACAATGTAGTTTTAATACTAGGGCAATAGTAATTTCAAAATGCAATCAAAGTTAGATGCTTATGTTTATCAGTGATACTAGTAGTAAAACAAGGCTCTAAAGATTATATGCAACTATGGGTATAAGGTCTAAAAATTAAATAGAATATTTGCAGAATGCACCATCTCCTACACCAGTAATATTGGGATATTATGTTGTTGTGATTAATTAATATTGGTTGGTGTTAGTTGAACCTTATTGCCGAAATGGGGGAAACTGCATTGATTTTGGCGATTTCACGCTGGTTGAGATTTCACTGGCGAATGCTGAAGAGATCCTTGAATGAATGAGAAGCTTTATTTCTTTAGTAGAGCAAACAAAGTGTTTTAAGAGACTATAAGTTTAATTGTGTATGTACAAAGAAAACTGCAAGGAAAGGTGAGCCCTTGCGAGAAGTGAGGTTGTGTGTCTCAGTGTTTTGTGCTGGGATTGGTAGGTTGGTGTGCTTTCCCGCTGTGATTGGTGACATAGCAGTATTGCGCTGAGATTGGATCCTTGAAGGTAAAATTTGCATTTGTTATTAAGAGACTGCGAAAACAACTGGAATTTAATTGGCTCAGCAGAAAATTGACGTATATGGAAAAAAATCATAACATTCAGTTAATCGTGTTATTCAGACTCAAACAGTCATCATAAAATGTTTTAAAGATTTGGTGAGAGGAGATGTTACTATTCCAGTATGCAAAGGTGAAGAGGCGCCTCCTGAGGGTATGCCTGCATACATTATGACTACCGAACATGAGTTAAATACATGTGCTTGGCTTCACCAAGGGAGCAGGATTACTGAGAAAAAGGGTGCTTTGAGCTTTCCTAGATACGGGACATTTAACACCAGGATTCTTGATCATTTGAAGGGAAAATTGTATGAAACGAAGCCGCCACCTAGACCCCTTCAGTATGAAGCATTAAATGCATGGGAGAGAGTTGCCAGGAAAAATTAGAAGGAAAAATACCAGAGGACTAATATGGCCGTGAAGAATTACGCGAATGCCCCATGTGATGAAGAACAGTGTAGATGGAGGAAAGCCATCAAAGAAGGGACTAAATTATATCCAGTCCTTATTTCAGAGACTGTTAAGAGGGGAAAGGGCAAAGATTCCATTACGAAAGAAGGGGATTAGATATTGATTCAGGAGATGAAATATTGGAACAAAAGTTGACTTTGAGACCCCCACCACATGTAAGCCTGGCAGAACAGAGTGGATCAGGCACTAGTACTAGTTCCTTAGTGCCAAATGCACCAGTAGAGCAAGGTGCACCCCAAATTGAACGACCCCTGCAAATATTGCAGATTGCCACACCAGTAGTAGCTCGACCACAAGTTGCTGTTCCAACGGTGACTTCTACAGCTGCAGTGACCAGTGAAGCACCAGTACCTGTTGTTAATTCTCCATCAGTAACTCGGGTGGTAGCAAGTGCTCCTCCACTTATAGAAACAAGACCAGAGACTCAATTAGTTACCAGAGAAGTATCTTTTTCCGGATTTGTCCCAACTTCCCAGAACTCACAAATAGTTGCCTGGAAGCCACCACTAACGATTCAAGCACTCCTAGATGGAGGGTTGCTAGTACTTACAGCCCCAATATCATTAGAAGTAATAGTTGCATATGAGGAGGAAATATACCAGCCTGGTTTGATGTAACAGCAGGAGCTAGTAAGGCAGAGAATGTAGGGACACCTGAGAGATTAGAGGTTGAAAAAGAAAAGCCTTTGAATGCCTCACAACTAAAGTTGAATTGGAGGAGATAAGGGGAAGTTTGGAATTTGAACACATAGAACAGTATCAAAGGAAAGAATTAACGTACCTGTGCAAGGAAGTTACAAGAAGAGCAGCCTTAACTCATGACAAATTAACTAAACTAGCTCAGAAATATGAGAAAGATCTTACAAAAAATGTATATCTACTCAGAAGCTGTAGGGTTCAATTGGCTGACCTAGCATCTGAAAATGAGGATTACGGGACTGCGATTGCATAGCATAGAATTGGTCAAGTGCATTCGTAGGTGGGGTGAAACTGAAAAATTTGAAATCAAATGGGCAAAGAAACATGAGAAGAAAAAGGGAAGCAGCTATTGCAGGGAAGCAAGATGAAGGAAATGAGAGAGAGGTGATTTAGAGAAATAGCAGGAGGAATGTATATACATGTTCCTTGGAGTCGTGGTGATTTGGCGGTATTCACAAACAATTTTCCCACATTGCGAGACAAGCTGGTGCAGTGGTATGCACAAGTGGAAAGGTTCATAAAGATTTCAAATTGACTGAGGATTGATTTGAATACTTCTTTGGGCATTGTAATGCCAGCTGATATATGGGTTGAATGTAAAACTGTGGTGCTGTGGCCAGAGAGCAACCAGCAAGAGTGCCTGGGACAAAAGCACCGTCTACTACGGTGATGGAGAAGTATGAAGCAGTTAATACATTTCTGAAGGGCAGAGTGCCTCCGAAAGATATGGATTGGCTCAAAAGTAAAAGAACTACTCAGGAGCCAAAGGATACTGTACATGAGTATTATGAGAGATTGCTGCAGGTATTCCAGCAGCACAGCGGACGTTAATATCCTGAGAAGGATATGGGGATTTTTGTGTCCCGGTTTGTATTGGGATTGATTCTAGAGATCTGTTTGCACATAACCCAAAGCATGAAGTGTTGGCAAAATAAGTCCCTCGATAAATACTGTACAATAAGTTGGACATGAAGTAGAAAAAGATAAAAGAAAAATGGATGTTGGCATAGATGAAGCTGGCTCAGAAAGATTTTCAGAACCCTTCTTTTATAGGGAACCAAGGAAACATGCAGGGAGTTGTGATGCCACAGTCTGGTTTTCAGGAGAATCAAGGAGGAATGCAAATGTCACAGGAAAAAGGTAGAGGTGTTCCTGTGGTCATAAGATCTGGATCAGATATTGCTGCTATGAAAAAGATTACAGCTTGTCACATCCATCATAGAATTGGACATTGGAAGAAGGAATATTGATATAACCCTGAAAATGTTGGGGGAAATGTGCAAGTGTCGCAAGGTATGCAAAATGTGCCCGCTCAGAAAATGCAAATGCCAATGCAGGCACAGGTCCCGATGATGCCAAATGTACCTGCATAAATGGGGAATCCTAGATTTAATTTGAACCAAATGCCAAAAATGAATACGAACCAATTTCAGTATGCCCTGCCACAATTTCAGAATCCAAACCAGAATACCTTGCAACAATTCCCGTTATTTAAAACTGATGGTTCTGGATCAGAAAATTCTCAATGATAGTGCCTGAGATAGGAAGAAGATGCAGTACTTGACGCAGTCTTAGAGTGGCCCATATGTAGATGCAGAGGTTTATGGCCACTTCTTATCATTTCTCATTGATACCGGTGCTACCAAGTCCACAGTTAGAACCATGGAAGTCCCAGAATTACCTCTCTCGAGGAAAACTATTCAAGTTGTAGGAGTAACAAATAAACAAATCCAAAAGGGATTTGTTGTGTGAATTAAATTGCACTATTTACTGTACGCCGGAAGGCACGGAGTTCCAGACATATGATGAGGATGTGGATTTTAAATTGATCAGATAGCAGACTCAAACAGCAATAGTCCCTTTGTTAAATATAGCTGAATTAACTGGAAGATCTGAAAGAAACAGTGAATGCCAAAGTTTGGGATATTACAGGGAAAGACCTCGGACTAATTAAAGGTTTAGAACCAGTCCGAATTATGGTGAATCCAAATGTTACACACCCCAGAACACCATTGACCCCAGAGACAATTGCAGGAATACAACCAGTGATAGATGGCATGTTACAACAAACATTGGTAAATGTAATAGGTTTCACCTGTGTGATTAATAATAATCTGTTTTTTGTTGTAAGTTGTAGTTTGGTGAGCAGTTGTGCAATATAAGTTACTGAAATTCCATAAAAGCGTTATGACTTGTTTATTGAGAAAGCCAATCTATTGTGCAGTAGCTGGTGGTAATATGCAGGAGATTAGAAACTGGGGTAGGCTTTTGGGCCCTGTGCCACTGCACCTGCTGCACCATTTAAATCATGGCCCTGGTGCCTGCAAGGTAACTGCGATTGTGACTGCTTGTTTAGTAGCAACATATAGCAGTAATCGGTGTTCAGTGGGTTTCCTGGAGCTTTTGGCCCCTATGCCACTGCACCTGCTGCACTATTCAAATCATGGCCTGGTGCCTGCAAGGTAACTGCAATTGTGACTGCTTGTTTAGTAGCAACATAAAGCAACAATCGGTGTTCAGTGGGTTTCCTGGAGCTTTTGGCCCCTGTACCTGCTGCACCATGCAACTGGGTCGTGTAGGGAGCTTCCTTGGCGACTGTTCGTGGAGATGAAACTGAAATTGAACCACTTGCAATGAACGGTGCCCGCAGCATGGCTCCCGGGTCCTGCTCCTCTGGCTGGCTGCACCTCCTCTGAGGAGAACAAGACACCACCTGCAGCCGGAAACTAAGAGGGGCGCCGTGTTGAGAGGAGTTTGTGAGGAACAGCAGCGAAGTGACCCAGCCGCGATTGCTAAAGGAAAGGAGGGGCGCACTGAGGGAGGTTTATGCAGTGCAGCTGACTGCACCTTCTCCGAGGAGAACGAGACACGATGAGCTTTAATATTGATGAATATATTTATTTAACAATTTTTTGTGTCACTCAAACAAAAATTAAGGTGTCAGAGAGTTTTAGACTGCAACAAAAGATACAATAGGGTTTATCTGTAACAGCAACGGATGCGAGGGGAGCAATCGGAACATCAGCTGTAGACTGAGAGAGGGGCCGCGTTAAGGGGGGCTTGCGAGGAGCGGCGGCAAAGTGACCCAGCCGTAATAGCTAAACGAGCACCAAAAATCGAAGAGAAGGGGCAGAACAAAAGATTCTTAGAGAATGGAAGGTGCACCAGGAATGAAGTCAAAGCCATAGAAGTAAGTGCATCAAATTCCTTTATTATTCATGGTAATAGAAAATGGGCATCAGCCAACGCGTTTCGTTCCAATGAAGGAACTTCATCAGGGCTGAAACAAGTTACACAAGACATAACATAAGTCATGACGCACAGTAACTAACAAAACAATATAATACATATATATTCATCAACATGTAAGAAAAAAATTAAAAAAACACATAAAAAGTGACACACATTGCCCAGTTAAAATTACAACATCATAAGACGGCCCACAAATATATATAAATTACACACAAATATAATACATATATACACACACATATAAAGTCCAAATAAGAAAAGAAAAAGGAAACAGGAAATGTAAAGACCCAATATTTACATTGAACCCACAGTTCATAAACATGTGGTATTGTCACCACACAAACATAAAATTTTACCGATTAAATAAATAAATGGAAATGCATACCCTGCATCATTCTGCAAAAAGGCCAATGTTCAGGAAAAGGGGAAAAGACAGAAAAACAACAGAATAGAGCACAGGGAGATTCAGAATAGTAATTGCAAAGTTATACTTCATGGCTCACCTTTATATAAAGAGTGCAATATCCAACACGTTATTGAATATGTATCAGAGATCAACAAGTAGAAGTTCAGAAGGGATCCCCACAATACGGGTCCAAATGTATCAAATCCAGCCTTGTACTCTGTGAAAATAACACCGCATTAGCCAATATGTAAAGGCAAGCGGAAAGGAACATATCTTGTAAACTATACTATTTAACCTAAAAGAACAGAGGACATTTTCGGCAATGTTTGAGGCTATAAGACAATTCTGTCCGTTTCGTGGCAAGCACAGCACAACGTAAGGACCATGTTGTTTGTGTATATATAGGGGCACGTAAACACAATGTCCACACACGGATGCTAATCCGTTCAGCCAATGATAAGATAGTATGGCAGTATAAAGGTCATATGACGCCTCTGCACGTCTTATCCTCGACATCCCCCGACGCAGCCACATCACACCCCACCTGAGAGACCTGCACTGGCTCCCTGTCAACAAGAGGATAACCTTCAAGCTCCTCACCCACGCACACAAAGCACTCCACAACTCCGGACCAGCCTACCTCAACAGACGACTCAGCTTCTACACCCCCACCCGCCAGCTCCGCTCGACCAGCCTCGCCCTCGCCACAGTCCCCCGCATCCGGAAAACGACCGCCGGCGGCAGATCCTTCTCCCACATCGCCGCCAAGACCTGGAACACCCTCCCCACCAACCTCCGACAGACCCAAGACCTACTGGCCTTCAGAAGACTCCTCAAGACCTGGCTCTTCGATCAGTAGCAGCACCACCCCCTCTTCCCCCAGCGCCTTGAGACCCTCGCGGGTATGTAGTGCGCTTTATAAGTGACATGATTGATTGATTGATTGATTGATGTGGCAGCGCTTGATGTAATAAAACAAATCCGTCCGAATTGTAATGGGCACAGCGTAACGCAAGAAATGTACAAAGCGTAAATGCCAAGGCACGTGCATACAAAATCCACATTCAAATGTTGACCCGCACAACCCACGGCGGAACCATGTCAACGTACAAAGATCTGAGGGGCCAACCAGAGAAAAATGACCACGCTTAGAAACTATAACATGCCCCCATACCACCATTGCTCCCATTTATCGTCTGTGCCCACCAGCATGCGGCACCAATACAAACTGAACCATTGCAAAAGCAGACACCCATGTCAGCCAATCAACTAACCTGGATAATCTCCTTCCCAAAGTTCAGCAAGTACGCCCAATGTAAAGGGTAAACCGCCTGCCATATTGAAATCAGTTTAAGCGATGTTGCGAGTAAGCGCCATGACGCGATGACGTCAGAACTCTATCAAGCTCTCCTAGCCTCAACAGTTAAGACTACGAGAATGGCCGCCATCTTATACTTGCAAAAACACCCATTCACTCAATGCCAGAAAATAACAACCCAAATCTAAAGAATACTTTTAAATGCAACCGACATAAAAATTAAATGCAAATACACTAACACAATTAGTAATGTGGTCCGGGTCATCAATAATCCCAAAGGAGAGAAACAGAAAATATTTGTTAAAAGAAACCCGAAACATCGCGATTAAAGGTATAGGATAAATTTTATATAAATTTTCCTCCGACCTGAGGGGGAAGTTCCTCTTTTATAACTGTAACATGAGTCACCCTAAAGTCAAAGAGAACATAATAGGGCAAAGTGCACCGCAAACTGTCGCTCCCAATCATGTGAGTGAAATGACCGTGTCCTACAGACTCCGCCTGGTATACCCTCCTCAAAACATACACAGGAGTCAATGTGTTGTGTGAGGATCTTACAATGGACCACTATTCGAATATCCTCCAAGTCTAATGAGAGTTAGAGCATGATAAAAAGCAATACATGACCAAGGACACATTCGTCCCAAGGTGATACAAATAACTACAAAAGTAGGCACACAGACTTCAAAATGGAAGGAAGGAAAGGATAGACCAATATGCATCCAAAGTGAGAGGACAGATATGGATACAGAATTTGGCTATTGTTAATCTTGAGCCTCAGAACATAATGGGTCGTAGTAGTTGTCAGAAAAAGCATTAAGTTTAAAAGGAGAAATTTTATAGTAAACATAATAAAGCACATCAAAAGCAATTTACTGTAAAAAATAATGCATCCCCCCATCAGTATTGTGGCCAAGGATAGTAGCCTTCAAACGGCAAATCCATTTTGACTCTGTTTGTTTGAGTAATAGCGCCCTATTGCCACCTCTTACTCACAGGGACATGGTCGATACCATGAAACCAGAAGGTGACATCCTCAGGGTGTTTGCTTTCGTAGTGAGCCGTCATGGGGTATCGGTCGTCCTTATTTTTTAATGCCCTGCGGTGCTCCTGTATACGAAGCTTGAGGCAGCGTATCGTGCTGCCTACGTATATTAATCCGCATTGGCAGCCAAGAACATACACTACATGGGTAGTATTGCAATTTATAAAGTGCCTAATAGTATGCATTTTGGGAGTGTTGTACGAAAAGGTCTTAGTTCTGTTTCTGCCCCATGTGCAGATGCTGCATGTACCACAGTTGTAAAAACCATTTGGTTTAGGCGGCAGCCAAGTATCCTTATTTACAGGTGTGTGGTGACATAACTCGGACATAATGAGTTCCTCAACGATAACCCCCTCCTATACGTGATAGCTGGCTTGTTGTTGATACAGTTTTTGAGACCAGGGATTTCCGTCAAGAGATGCCAGTTTTTTCTAAAGATATTGAATATCTTATCGCTATGCATGGTATATTGTGTGACAAACCTAGCTTTGCCACTGGTTGTCGTATCCTTCATGGCCCTGGGGGAGCGTACACTCTCTTTTTGTCTGATATATTCTAGATTCAGCTTTTTCCAAAGTCCTACAGTCATACCCTCTTCTTAGGAATCGTTTTTTCGACTCAAGGATGTTTGCCTGAAAAACACCATCCTCGCTACAATTTCTCCTAATGCGTGTCATTTCACCAAAGGGGATATTTCTAATGACAGAACTCGAATGTGCACTAGAAGCATGCTGAACTCCATTGCACGCCGTCTCCTTTCTATACAGTGTACTTTGTATAGTACCATGTTGAATGTAGAATTTGATGTCTAGAAAGTTTATGCTCTCCTTGTGGAAGGACATAGTAAGTTTGACATTAAATGCATTATTGTTAAGAAAGGAGAAATATTGATGCAACTGGTCTACAGACCCCGACCACAGACAGATGACATCGTCTATGTACCTCCCCCAGAACACAATGAATTCCGTCCAGGGGAGGCACCTTTGCCCCAGGCATGCTCCATACCGCCCCATAAAGAGGCAGGCATAAGAGGGGGCAGAACAAAAGATGTGGCGTAACGACCAGAACTGCCCACCTTGGCCCTGGGGAGCCGGGTTCAAGTCTCTGCATCAGCTCAGGATCCTAAACAAGCACGCCAAAAAGAGCAGCCTCACAAAGAAGTTCAGCGGATGAAAAGGAGTACTTGCGCAAAGACATGCAGAGCAACAGGAAATAGTATGCAACAACCAATAGAAACGGAAGAAAAGTATGTGGCAAGCACACAAACCAATAGAAAGTAAGGGCAGGATGTAAGCCCCTTTTAAGATTTATATTAAACACAATAGATTTCACAAGCACAGCGCAAGCGCTGTGAAGGCGAAACCTAAAAAGGAATATTGAAAGAACTAAAAGTGCATGTAACTCCCCAATTATGGGTTTACAGAAACCCAACGGTAAATATAGGATAGTTCAAGATTTAAGAAAGATAAATGAAATTGTAGTGCCCTGTTATCCTGTGGTACCGAATCCAGCTACCATACTGTTCCAAATCCTGTGTACTGCAGAATGGTTTACCATAATTGACCTATGTCAGGCTTTCTTCTCTGTGCCATTGCATGAAGAAAGCCAATTTCAATTTTTTTTGTCTTCCAGCAGAATGTATTTAAATTGTGTTGTGTCCCACAAGGGAGTCCATCTATCTTTAACCAGTTTCTAAAAAGAAATTTAGAGACGCTGAAAATTCCACACAAATCCACTCCTATTCAATATATAGACGATTTGCTTGTGGCATCAGAAATGCAGAATGCACGTAAAAATGACACCATTGCACTCTTGAATCACCTGGCTAAGAACTGACGCAAAGTGTCTCCAGGGAAATTGCAGTACTGTCAAAAAGAAGTTCAATATCTTGGGCACATCATTGTCAATGGGGCTAGGAAAGTGTCACCAGAAAGGGTGGAAGCAATGTTGCAGATGAATCCACCAATAACTCAGAAAGAGATCAAAATGTTTTTAGGAATGGTTGGCTACTGTAGACAGTGGGTACCAAACTTTTCCTTTGTGGCACAGCCTCTACTGAGGCTGACACGCAGAGATGTATCTGATTCCATGGGACAATGAATGTACAAAAGCATTCCTAGAGTTGAAGGAAAAACTGTGTTGCGCCCTGGCACTAGGAATGCCAGATTATACAAAAGAATTCACACTATTTTGCAGTGAGAGAGATGGGTGCGCTCTCTCAGTTTTGACTCAAACACATGGAGGATCTCAAAAGCCTGTTGTCTACTTCTCTATCCCTTGAGCCTGTAGCAGCAGGCCTCCCCGGTTGCATTAAAACCGTGGCCGCCGTAAGTACTAGTCTGGAAAAAAGCGAGAATATAGTGATGAGATACCCACTACCTGTTATTGGCCCACACTCTGTGCAGCTGCGGTTAACAAGAACAAAGACTCAATATATGACCCACAATAGGTTAACACGGTATGAACAGAATATCCTCTCATGGACAATGTTGTTTTAAAACGTTGCACAGTGCTGAACCCTTCAACATTATTGCCTGTAAATGATGATAATTGTGATGAAAGTGAACATAACTGTCTAGATGTCACGGAATTGTGCACCAAACTCCTCCCTGACATTAAGGATGAACCTCTGACTGAGCTTGATTATGTGTTATTCGTAGATGACTCATGCTTGCGAGGTAATGATGGCACACTCAGAGCAGCATAGGGTGTGTGCACCATAAATGATGTGGTCGAAGCTTCATGGCTTCAAAAAGTTTTTTCTGCCTAAGTTTCTGAACTGATTACTCTTACTAGAGCCTGTAGTTTAACTGCTCTAATGAGTCACCATATTTACTGACAGCCAGTATGGGTTTGGTGTAGTCCATGATTTTGGACAGTTGTGATTACAGAGAGGCTTTCTTACATCCTCAGGAACCTCTATAAAGAACAAGATGAACGTCAAAGACCTACTAGATGCTCTACAGTTGCCAGGAGTGATCGCTGTGGTAAAATGCTTAGCACATCAAAGAGGAAGCGGATATGTTGCCATGGGCAACCGATACGCTGACTCAGTAGCCAGGTACTGGGCTCTGTTAATTTAATGGAGGTTTCACTTGTGAGTCAGAAGAGGAGAGATCTTTTGCAACATTGATGAAAGTCACAGATATGTGGGATGAACTGAAATGGGTGCAAAAAATGTGTCAGAAGCAGAATAGAATGGTTGGATAAAGGCAGGTTGTGAGAAAAATGAAATGATATTTAAATATCAGCAGATGGGAGACCGGTATTACCGGATAGCTTGTTGTTTCCAATGATACGATACTACCATGAATACACACACTTAGGGAGAGATGCAATGGTGAGACTTTTCAGACAGAATTGGTATAACCCACGATTCAGGATGCTAACAGAAGAGGTTTGCCATCGGTGTATAATTTGTCAACATTTAAACGTAGGGAAATGGACACATGTCACTCTAACACACCTAGGGAGATCAGGTGGCCCTTTCAACAGGATGCAGATGGATTTTATCGAGATGCCTGTCCATAATGAGCTGAGATATATCCTGGTCATCGTGTGTGTCTTCTCAAGATGGGTGGAAGCCTACCCAACTAGAAGAAGCGACAGCCTCACTGTAGCAAAGTTGTTGTTGCGTGAATTGATACCCAGGTTCGGTCATGCCGATTTCTCTTGAATCAGCTAGAGGAACACACTTCAACAGCGAAGTTATGAAAATGATCTGCTCAGCCTTTCAAATTGAACAAAGATTTCATTGCAGTTACATACCAGAAGCCTCTGGTATAATTGAACAAATGAATGGTACCATCAAGTCTAGATTGGCTAAAGCCCATGCAGCCTCCTCTCTAAAATGGCCAGATGCTTTACCATTGGTGCTGATGAAAATTCGGAGTTCACCTGACAGGAAGACGGGGTTATCTCCCCATGAGATCTTAATGGGCAGGGCAAGGAGATTACCCGCTGTTCCTGCAAATGCTCTGTTAAATATTACTGACAATATTATTTTGGATTACTCTAAAAGACTGGCTGACGTAGTCCGTTCTGTCTCTCATCAGGTCTCAGCTGCCACACAAGATCTACATCAAAAACAATGCCTCAACCTCAATCCTGGTGATTGGGTCATGATCAAGAAGCAAGTTCGGCAGACTTGCCTTGAACCCAGATGGAAAGGCCTCTATCAGGTGATCCTCACTACACATACAGCTGTTAAGTGTGTTGGAATCCCGTATGGGATTCATGTCTTGCACACCAAAAGTAATCCAGAGAAGTGCCTTTGATTCTGAGCGAAGAGCATTGGTAGTTGCACCCCCAGTCGAGAGACCGCCCAGACCAGCAGCACCATTGCCAGATCACCAACAAGAGGATGAGAGGGGTGAAGATCAATTGACAGAAAATCAAGTGTAAGTACCTGAAATAACGTACAGTGGCGTGGAGATCTCTAATTGAAGAGAAGCTGAGATCAAATCACTGGGAGAAAGTGCCAGGAAGGAACCAGCACTGGAACAAGGCGGGTAAATCAACAAGCAGAGTGGCCAAAAAGTTATGAAAACAAGAATCCGAGAAGAAGTTCTTCAATAGCTTGAATACCAGAAATAATATCTGAAGAGGCTGAATCAAGTGATGACAATAGGCTAGAACCGAATCAGCCAAACCTAAGAAGATCAAAAAGAACACGAATGCCCTGTTGCAGATATTCAGCACCTGAATGGTCTTACTTTGTGAACATTCCTTTGAATGTCACTTTGAAAGATTTGTGCAACGTGAACCCTCAACTATTTGAACCTCTCTGAAAGAAATAGAAAAAAAACTGAAATAATAGGGGAAAATCCAAGTTTGAAGAGAAGAAGAAAGAGACTTGAACTGTGTCTGTTAGAGATTTATTTTAGTTCTTTATTTTACAGATGACCAGCCTAGACCCGAGCTGAAAGTTATAGAAGAGAAGGGACAACATTTTAGAAGAACACGGAGTAAGATTAAGGATTGTCTTGTTAGAAGATTAACTGAAGAAGAGAAGAAAAAAAAAGCTGTTTGCTAAACTTCGCTACTAGCCATTGGACTGAGTGCCTTCAACTGACTCAGAGAATGTGTTGCATTAGAAGTAAATGTGAATATATTATGAGTTCAATTTTCTTAATAATAATAATGATCATTATTTTACTAATAGGATTTTATCTAGCGCAGAGTCTGGGATTAGAGTAAATAACGTTACTAATTTGCACAATCACAATGCAAGACCCCTTTAGTTACTCATTTGTAAGTTACACGATAAAATGCCTACTCAATAATGTCTCTTCTAGGTTAGTACAGGAATATACTAACGCCGTGACCACAAAGGACTGCAATGTATTTGCACACTTACCTACATCAGTGTCAGCAGTTACCTATTACTATATGCCTTTATCTTCTGCTATTACTTGAAGTATACTACTATCATTAGTTTATAGGAGAGGACATTTTGAGTATTTTTATTCTAATCATGATCTAATACTTCTCAGTGTACCATTAATAGAAAGTATGTAATTACACTCACAAGCAAAGGAAATGGATAAAGCCTGGTACTATTTCTTTCCTCACAGACCTATAGATAGTGTAAAGGCTTATGAAGACAATTTAACCTGTTTAATGCGACCTATAGAAAAGGCTTATATAATGGCTTTAGAAGAAAGATACACTTACATGACACGTACTACTGACAAAGTGATGTTCTAGAGAATGCTTGGAGGAAAGAGGAAAATGAATTTAGAAAGAAGATGGTTTACCCTAAACTGAGGCGTGACAGTCAGCACAAAGGGAAACTTTGTGTGTATAAAGACGGACACCTAAAAGAATAGACATGTAGGACTAGTAGCTGTGAACACACTTTCGAATTGACAGGTGGATCTTGGCAAATTTTGCAGGAAAACAAGAAAGTTATTACAGGAGTTTATGATACTTGTGGACAGAATGCTTACTTCTTATTGCGAGCTGGCTGGGAAGGGATCTGCTATTTAGGCATACTAATTCCAATGGTTATTAAGGTATGTTATTACTTCCTCAACATCTGTAAGGAACGTATGCAATAGGTTTGTTTTATGAAATGTGTTGTTTTTATTGTAATGATTTTAATTAATTGGACAATAAATAATATAATAATAGGAAGTAGGCTGATTTACAAGTGAACTCATGCCTGTGCGTACATGTGCGGGCTACATGTGGGAGACCATCATCGTGTGCAGCCTTGTATTTGAGCACATGTAGCCTACCGCAAAAGGGACTCTGTAAGGATTTGTGCTGACCTGTGGTAGGTCCTGTAATAGGAGTGGGCATTCATAGTGGAGGTCTGTAGGGCTTACTGGAAAATCTGTGGTGTTTTCACATAGAAATTAAATCTGTCCTAAAGTACAGTTTTGCCTCACCTAGGCCTACAGGGTAAGGTACCAAACTGGGTTAAAACATGCATGCCAGTTTGAATTTGCAGTCCCCAAAACACTACATTCACATCCTATGTGACTTCATGTTTTATTATATTTCTCTGGTACAGCTCATAATCCAGTCCCTCCTACTGGGCTAGATTAATTACTCTGTTCACCAGCAGAAGGACCAAAGGCCTCCCCACTAAAAGTTATCACTGATTAACTACATTTCTGGGAGAGGAAGGTGTGGGAAGGAAACATGCATCAAATAGCTTGTTGGACTGCACATGGGCTACGATAGTCAAGGCCCATTAGTACAAAGGAGGAAGGCCAAACCTCTAGAGCCAACACAGGAGGGACTCACCTTTGAAGTTTTGGCGGGAAGGGATCAGGCAGTGATGCCAGTTAGGGGCAGAGCTGAGACCCTCCGAGGAGCTCTTTCCAGAGAAATCTTGAAGATGCCATTTTGGATTGCATTTGGACAAGGTGGAAGGATGATGTGGCATTCTAAGGTTGCCCTGGTGAGCCTGGCCACAAATACTTTTCACTCCCACTTAAAACCCCCTCCAGAAGAGAGAAACCAATGATAAGGCCCTGGAGCTGGGAGACAACGATGGCGGAAGGGATGTCCAGCTGGAAAGAGATTCGGATTCTTTGTAAAGGTGAACTAAGGAATTTGCCTCCACTTGACCTCCCCCCCCCCCCCCAGACTAGGATGGGTCTTTCCTGTGCAAGTGGTGCTGGCCCCTTGAAGACCAGGGGGACAGACCTCAACTGCACTGGCCCCACAGGTGCGCTGTAAGACATTGAGCAGTCTCTTGGAAGTGTGGAAGGAGGGTGCTCTACTGGCTATTTGCGAAGAGGCTGTGCAAGATGACCCCCCAGCAGTAGAAGAGCACCAGGAGCCATGCAGAGGAGATGGATGGTGCAGGGAGCCAGCAAATCCAGCCCCTATAGAATACTCCACTTTACAAAAGAGTAAGTAGGCCTTTTGAAAATGCTCTTGGCAGATGAAAACGAGCACAAGATGAGGAAAACGGGGCCAGAGTTGTGCCTGTTTAAAGCTGTGCCTTTTTTTAAAAGAACAACTAGAAAAACAGATGCATAGCGCACTGCGAAGATTCCTTCAATTTCCCCCAGGGGCCACGCAACCCTTCCTACATTTTTTAGGTCGAGCCTAGAGTCAGCGCGCAAGTGGTGCTCTAGGGAAGATTTGGGGGTAGTTCAGTACGTGAGGGAAGCCCCGCCCATATTTTTCACTGGCTTGTGTCTTTGTCCTTCCTAAATGCTGCCTTCCGATTGGTTTAAAGGCTTGTTAGTCCCTCCTTATGATGGCCATGACGTCATTTGTATCCTTCCATGGCTACTGGCCCCTTTACTTCGAGTGTTGCACGGTATGTGTTATTTAGATTGTGAGCACTATTTTCTTTAATGAGGTTCTCTCACTGCCCGTGCCTTCTCCCCCCGCACTCCTGTTGTCCATGCCTTCTCGCCCGCCTCCCGTTGCCCATGCCTTCTTCCCCCTCCCCCGCACTCCCGGTGTGCCGTGCCTTCTCGCCCCCCTGCCCCCACTCCCATTGTCTGTGCCTTCTCGCCCCCTTGCCTCCCCCGCCCGCATGCACTCCTGTTTGCAATGCAATACGTCTCGCGTAAATGCGAGTCCTATTGCATTGCAAATACTTGTTTGAAAAGTTGACTCCCCTGGAGTATTGCCGCTGGAACGAGCAGCAACGCCCACGCAGTCCTTACTCCCAGCCGTCCCCCCCCCCCCCTTCTGCCTTTCCATTCGACAACGGCCGCGCACTTTGGAGCCAAGGTTTGGGCACCAACAACCGTTCTTTTACAAATTAAGCACAACAAACATCTAAATGTGTATTATCATAGTATATATTAACCAGCAAACCCGAAGTAACCCTTACTTTCGGCCAATATATGTTGCCTCGTTAAATTGATGCGCAGCATCTTGTTTGCATACAAACTGCAAGCCATCCCGCCTCCGTCTTTCCGACCTGAACTTTAAACTTCCACGTGTTCAGTTGACGTGTGTGTTCCTCAGCCACTCCTACTATCTTTGTATTGTGATAAATATAGTTTTGCATTTTCCATTAAAAACGCAGGACTACAAGGCCCAGAATGCAATGGTTAAACAGTTCTGCACAGCTTACCCGTTCCTAGAACAGAACAACTTGTGGTCTTTTCTATTGATTTTAGATATCTGCAGTAGTCTCTCTACGAAACCAACCAGCCGCTGCGTTAACTGCCCCGAGAGAGCTGCGGGAATTCGGGCTCGTGTGCCGCTCACTAACGAAATCGACTCTTCCGAAGCACTGCATTTTGGAAGCATCTAGATGTTAAGGTGTCTTAAAACTGACTACAGTGCATATGTAGCACTTAGTAAAAGTGCCACCGTTTTAATGCAGTAAAATATTTTTGTCAGTACACGCACAATACAATGCTGTGCTAAACTTGTGATGTTACTCGGTGACTTGAAGAGACACTACGTTCCAGTGTTGTCGTTTTATTTGGTAGCACAATAAACGGGCGGGGGTTACTTTCATTTAAATCTATTGACATGAGGTAATCCCGCTATTGATGCAGTCCATTAGCAAGCAGTAACTTTACCTCCAAAACTAACTTCGAAAGGCACCGGCCTCCATTCTGCTGAAAGGGTTGGTAGGTTTCACGATTCTCGGGGAAACATGAGGCCTGCTGCAGGCACTAGCCTGCCAGTCAGACTATAGTTTTTGGACTTATTGTTCCCTTTATATCATTTTTTTTTTTTTCGTTTCGAAAATTGAGTGATTTCTCTTGTGTAAATGTTTTTGCAGATACTTGTAAAGTGCCAAAAGCGCGTCTAAACGAGTGACCTCCTCGTGGGCGTTAACTGAGAGCTGCTACACTTTAGCTTGCCCTTGGGTTCATTCACTTCACGGGCTTCGTCTTGGTAACCCTTCCCACATGAGTGGAAGGCGGCGGCTGGTACAGAATTACAGGGTACCTGGAGACAACTTTTTGTACTTTTCAGTCTGTCCTTGTGCCACAGTAGCAAACAAGTCGAGTTGACAGTTTAAGTGAGCAACAATAGGTCACTTCAAGTGATGTTAAAGGAATTCCAAGGTCGTGTGGCGCCCCTTTCTTTCAATCAATCAATCAATCATGTCACTTATAAAGCGCACTACATACCCGCGAGGGTCTCAAGGCGCTGGGGGAAGAGGGGGGTGGTGCTGCTACTGATCAAAGAGCCAGGTCTTGAGGAGTCTTCTGAAGGCCAGTAGGTCTTGGGTCTGTCGGAGGTTGGTGGGGAGGGTGTTCCAGGTCTTGGCGGCGAGGTGGGAGAAGGATCTGCCGCCGGCGGTCATTTTCCGGATGCGGGGGACTGTGGCGAGGGCGAGGCTGGTCGAGCGGAGCTGGCAGGTGGGGGTGTAGAAGCTGAGTCGTCTGTTGAGGTAGGCTGGTCCGGAGTTGTGGAGTGCTTTGTGTGCGTGGGTGAGGAGCTTGAAGGTTATCCTCTTGTTGACAGGGAGCCAGTGCAGGTCTCTCAGGTGGGGTGTGATGTGGCTGCGTCGGGGGATGTCGAGGATAAGACGTGCAGAGGCGTTCTGGATGCGTTGCAGCCGTCTCAGGAGCTTAGCCGTCGTTCCTGCGTAGAGGGCGTTTCCGTAGTCCAGCCTGCTGGTGACGAGGGCCTGGGTGACTGTTTTTCTTGTTTCGGTGGGGATCCACTTGAAGATCCTGCGGAGCATTCGGAGGATGTTGAAACAGGATGAGGAAACGGCGTTGACCTGCTTAGTCATGGAGAGGGTGGGGTCGAGGATGACCCCTAGGTTGCGTACGTGGTCGGTGGGTGGCGGGGCTGTTCCCAGTGATGTTGGCCACCAGGAGTCGTCCCAGGCTGAAGGGTTGGAACCAAGGATGAGGACCTCCGTCTTGTCCGAGTTCAGCTTCAGGCGGCTGGTCCTCATCCATTCGGCGACGGCCTTCATTCCTTCGTGGCGGTGGGCTTTGGCGGTGTGAGGGTCTTTGGTGAGGGAGAGGATCAGCTGGGTGTCGTCGGCGTAGGAGATGATGTTGTGCTGTCGGGCGACGTGGGCGAGGGGTGCCATGTAGATGTTGAACAGCGTTGGGCTGAGGGAGGAGCCTTGGGGTACGCCGCAGATGATCTTGGTGGCCTTGGATCGGAAGGGGCGAGGCGGACGCTTTGTGTTCTGCCGGAAAGGAAGGATGTGGTCCAGTCCAGGGCCTTCTCTTGGATCCCGGCGTCGTGAAGGCGTGTTCGTAGTGTGTGGTGGCAGACCGTGTCGAAGGCGGCTGATAGGTCCAGGAGGATGAGGGCTGCTGTTTCTCCGTTGTCTAGCAGGGTCCTGATGTCATCGGTGGCGGCGATGAGGGCGGTTTCGGTGCTGTGGTTGCTGCGGAAGCCGGACTGGGAAGGGTCCAGGATGTTGTTCTCCTCGAGGTAGCGGGTCAGTTGTTTGTTGACGATTTTCTCGGTGACCTTCGCGGGGAACGGGAGCAGAGAGATGGGTCAGAAGTTCTTGAGGTCCTTGGGGTCTGCCTTGGGTTTCTTGAGTAAGGCGGTGATCTCGGCGTGCTTCCAGCTTTCCGGGAAGGTTGCTGTCTCGAAGGAGATGTTGATTATTTTCCGGAGATGGGGCGCGATGGCTGTACTGGCTTTGTTGAAGATGTGGTGAGGGCACGGGTCTAGCGGTGAACCGGAGTGGATGGTGTTCATGATCTCGCTGGTGTCCTCGTCGTTGATGTTGGTCCAGGAGAGCAGGCGGTTGGTGGTTGTGGGGGTAGTGGTCTCGGTGGTTGCCGGGGCGGTCGTGGTGTTGAAGCTGTCGTGGATGTCGGCGATTTTGCGGTGGAAGAAGGTGGCCAGTGAGTCGCACAGGTCTCGCGACGGCTGGATGTCGTTGGTGTTGGAGCTGGGGTTGGAGAGTTCCTTCACGATGTTGAAGAGCTCTTTGCTGTTGTGTGCGTTGTTGTCTAGGCGGTCTTTGAGTGAGGCCCTTTGGCGGATCTGATGAGGTGATGGTGACTGCGGGTGGCGCTCTTGTGGGCGGCGTAGCTGTCCGCTGTCCGTTCGTGGAGCCAGATCTTCTCCAGTTTTCGGCATGTTCGTTTGGAGGCCTGGAGGTCTTCGGTGAACCAGGTGGCTTTCTTGCTGGTGTGGCTGTTGGGCGGATTCTTGAGCGGGGCGAGGGTGTTGGCGCAGTCGTCGATCCACTGTCTGAGGTTGTGGGCGGCGGTGTCGGGGTCGGAGGGTTCGGCGGGTGGGCTCAGGGCGAGGGTTGTGGTTAGCTGGTCTTCCGTGACTCTGCTCCAGCAGCGGCGAGGCATTTGTTCGGTGCGGTGGTGCGTGGTGGGCTTCCTGTAGGTGAAGTGGATGCAGTGGTGGTCAGTCCAGTGGGGTTCGGAGGTGTGGTTGAAGGAGACGTGTGGGCTTGCGGAAAAGATGGAGTCTAGCGTGTGGCCGGCGGCGTGGGTGGGTGTAGTCACGAGCTGTCTGAGTCAGAGGGTGGCGAGGTTGTCGATCAGGGTGGTGGAGTTGGTGTCCTTGTTGTTCTCGAGGTGGAAGTTCATGTCCCCGAGGAGGATGTAGTCCGTGGAGGCGATGGCGTGTGTGCTGACGAAGTCAGCAATGGAATCGCTGAACTGTGGTCGGGGTCCGGGGGTCTGTAGATGAGGGTTCCTCTGAGGGTGGTGTTGGGATCGGTGTGGATCTGGAAGTGCATGTGTTCGGCGGTGCTGAGGGTGTCGTCGGTGTTGGTTGAGACTCTGAGGGTGTTCCTGTGGACGATGGCGATGCCTCCTCCGACTCCGTTGGTGCGGTCCCTGCGGGTGATCTTGTATCAGTCCGGGATGGCAATGGCGATGTCGGGGCTGAAGCGGGATTCAGCCAGGTCTCCGTCAGGAATGTGACGTCTGGGGAGGTTGAGTCGAGAAGGTCCCAGAGTTCGATGGCGTGTTTGCGGGCGGAGCGGGTGTTGAGGAGGATGCATCTGAGGTAGTTGGGTTCTTTCCTGGGCGGTGGTTTGGTGGGGCGGGTGCTGGCGAAGCTGCAGTTCCGGCAGGTGAAGGGCCCTTGGGTGCGCTTCGGGGTGGCCTGGTAGCAGGCGTGATCTTTTCCGGGGTTGAGTGCGTGGAGGGTGCTGGCGTCGTATCGGCGTCTGTTGATGTGGCGGGCGCGGGGGATGCCCGGACCAGGGGGTCTGGCGCTGGGCGCGGTCACGGCGCGGACGCAGACGGGCTTGCCTTAGGCGCGCCAGCGGCGCGGCCGCACAGCGGCCGCCATAAATGGGGAGGTGGGAGGGAGGAGCAGGGAATGGGGCAGCGAATGGGCAGTGAGGGGGCAGGGCCGCAGGGGCGCAGCGGCGGGAAACAGGCACAGAAGGGAAAACGAGCACAATCAGGGCATCAAGGGGGCACAGAAAGGAAAAACGAGCACAATCAGGGGCAGCAAGGGGGGCACAGAAAGGAAAAAACAAGCACAATCAGGGGCAGCAAGGGGGGCACAGAAAGGAAAAAACGAGAAAAAACAGTGGCAGCAAGGGGGGCACAGAAAGGAAAAAACGAGCACAATCAGGGGCAGCAAGGGGGCACAAAAAGGAAAAACGAGCACAATCAGGGGCAGCAGCAGGGCACACAGACGGAGCTGTGTGGTGGGGGAGCGACCTACCAGTCAAGGTCATATAATTTAATGCAAGGACGTCCGTGCGCGCCTTTCCATTTAAAAAAAAAATCTTTTATCACAAGAGTAAAATGCGGTTTATGGCTCCTAAACGGTTAACATGACTAGACAATATACACTAAAAGTATGAGGACACATGTTCTTTACTCATTGGTCCACATCAGATCAAGCCTTGTTTTTACATTCCACTAATGCAGTAACTCCACGTTTCCATGTCCGTTGCTTTCCAGTGCATGTTTTTAGGTTGAGCAGAGTCTTTCTTGTGTGACAGCATACAAAAAGGATTACCTTTGTGTTGAATCGTGACCAAGTTGTTAGCAAAATAATGTTATGGTACTGAGATTTGGAAATAATCTTAAGGTAAGGAGATTTTCATAACAGAAAACGCATTTCTAGCATCGGCAAACAAGGTTCGTAAAGTCCATACGTGGAAAAAGTGGGAACTATTGGGTTTGCTATTGTTTGTTTTATTTTCTGTGCGAATTGGTCACGTGTGAATGTAACTTCTGCACACCACAAATTAAACTTTGCTGGTCCTCTTGGCAGACTTAGTTGTGTCGAGGGTTTGCCTCCTCTTAGAGTAAAGGTGCGTGTGCTGGAGTGATCCCCATTTTGTAACAGTAGTTGAACATCACTATAGCATTCCAGGGGAGGAGCGAGTAGAGCTTCCTGCGTCCACCGATCGCGGATTAGACGGTATGTGTATCGGTGGAGTAGATGTGCGTCGGCGGAGCTGGGAGTGCTGGAAGGGCTGGGGTGGATGTGTTAATATAGCAGGGTTTGCATTTGTGGCTTTTTGGGGGGCGTCCTTGGGTGCAGACGCTGCATCGGGGCCTGCTCCATGCATGGAGGAAGGAGCAGGCGGGTTAGGGGTTACTGGATGTCATTCCTTGAGTTTTTGTGCACTTAGTTGCTGCGGTGTATATCGCAAGGGTGGAGGTTAATTTGCTTGGGTTTCAGGAAGAGCAGGCTGATATGGGACAATGGATGCTTCCGGAAGGAGATGCATATTGCATCTGGTTTAGCAGAGGCCTCCCCCGAAGGGGGCCTCGAGGGCCGGCGCCATAATGGCTGCCAGAGCCCGAAAAGGAACAGAACTGGTTTGCGCCACCAGGAAGCGCCGCGCGGCAAACCATGCACCTAGTGGTGCTATGTCACCGGACCAATAGGGGGGCCCGGCAAAGGTTCAGATCACCCAATAGGGTGGCACCCCCTCCCCAAAGGCAAGGGCGAGAAGACGAAAGGGGGGATATAAGGCGACGCTCCCCCTGGGGCAGCTCACTTCTACATCATGGAGCTGGGGGAGCAGCGCCGAGAAGTTCTAGTCCCACCCACCCACACCGATGTAACAGCAGGGTTGCAGTGCTGGCGGAAACAAAAGGTGTATTGGTTTGGTTATGGAAACACACCGACAGGGCGGTGAGTAGAAGGAGGGCCACTCACTCTGGGATGCCTTACGGCAGGGTGAGTAGGCCTGACAAAAAGGGGGTAGCCAACGGAGACGGCACTCGCAGCCCAGCCCCCGCCAGACGGCAGGGCACAAAAGAGACTAGCAAGGTAGCGAGTTGGGGCCTAACTCCAGGGGGAAGGCTACCCCTCACACACAAAGGGGCGTGGAAAACAACAAAGAACAATCTACGAACTGTCAGGGTGATTTACGACCCGAGGAGATGCAAATGAGCGAAAGACAAACAAGTGATTTATGACCAGCCAATGATTTATGGCTGATGATTTATGATGATCCTGCCGAATGATTTATGATAACAAAAATGATAACCATTTGTGACAGAATGATTTTTGATACCACGATGATTTATGACCCATGATTTATGGCTGCTGATTTATGATGATCAGGCAGAATGATTTATGACAACAAAATGATGGCCGATTGTGGCAGAATGATTTATGACACCCCGATGATTTATGACCCGGGGGGGGTTTATGTCGTCCCACTGACAACTGTGTGATACCCAATGTGCAATAACGTATGAGGATGATTTATGACCATGGCCCCAAGAAGGTGTCCAGGGGATTTGCACATGTATGACGTATGTAATGAGTAATAAAACTGCGGCCAACAATGACCACCAAATACAACGACTGTTGGCTGTGTTTAGTAATACAAATGCATAAATAGGGTACCTTTCCTGGAATGGGCACAGTGCGGGCGTTATATAAGGTTGACGTGTTTGTTAATTGCTACTGTGTGCACCCGATGGTTTATGGGAGGGAGTGTCTGCTTCACCAGGTGTCACTTGGGGCAATTTCATTGGTAAATTGGCCTCCTTTTGTTTTATTGGTACAACAGATGATAAAACCGCTTCACCACCACAATGTGTGATCCTGGGCCCACTTTCAAATTCTACACCCAGTCGGTGGTTGAACTGCTTGCCGCACAAACAGTGCGGTCTCCAGAGCTAAGGCCGGGATGCTTCTCACTTCTTTGGGATGCTGGTATTTGATCTGAGGTTTGCGTTGTTTGTTTTACTGTGCCTACAGTTCAACGAGGCACTGGAGCATAACTGAAGTAACGGTGCCTCAGTGGTTAAGTGCAAGCCCTCTCCCAGGTTTGTAGGGAGCAAGGGGAGTGAGCAGCAGTTTTCAAATAACAAACAAAGAGGATATCTGTGGTGATGTTGTTCCTGCTGCCGTGAGATCGGACGTGTGTCTGCTGGCGGTTTGGACTGAGCATGGAAGGTCAATATGCAGCGCATTTTGTCCCATACTACTTTACAATTATGTCAATTTTAACACTATGGGAGCTAAAGTTGAAAATCATTATTACCAGTTTAACACTTAACTTGACCTAAGGGATCTACTTGTAATGTGAGCAGCTCTGATGTTTGCACAAACTACATGTTTGCATGAAAATTGTGGTTTTTTTGTGTTTGTTTTGTTTGATACTGTGCATGTATTAACGGGGTTGCACTTTACTGCACACAGGGACTTTCTGCCCCCATATTTTACAAAATTAGAGCCATAAATGTGAGTGTGGCTTAGGTAGAGTACAGAGTGAAAAGAGGGAAGGGTGTGTCTCTCAGATGCAGTTGTTAACCTAACACCATCAAATGTCGAATTTCGTATGTACATGATTTATTCATGCAGATAATTCACAGGAAAAACTAACTCTAATGGGTGTGTGCAAAACTTATGGATAACATGCTGCATGGCTAAACACTCATAAGATCTCAAAGGCAAACACATAGATAAAAGACATTATCATTTATAATGCCAATAGCTCTAATTCTTCCAAATGCGAGACCTATTGCATTGCAAATGTTTGTTACTAATTTGCCCAGGGATGCGGCATGTGAGGGCCCCCCTCCTTAGACGTACTCTCAGGACCAGAACTAGCGTAATAACATTGTCCCAGGAGACTTCATCCCCCAGGACCAAAGATGGATGCATGAGTGCTCTCGGGACAGGCCAAGGCCTCAGTAGCACCACTGGTGCCTCCCCGCCACACATGCCTGGAAGGGGTGTAGGTGCACCAGTCAGCAGTTTCCTGCCCGCATTGAGCGAGGGCAGGAGAAAATAATACCAGTTCCCATGCCGGCACAAAGAGCGTCAGTGATGGACGAGGAGCAGGCTAGGCAGTCCGGGAGTGGGCTACCTGTGCTACCCTTAAATTAAAGCTCAGGCTGCGGGTGGCTTCGGTGGGACCAGGCACCCAGCAACAAGAGAACAAAGGGAAACCGCCCCGCGGCAAACGCATTGAGAGGGGGGGATGGGTGCTTGCTATTGACGCCCCGCGACGGCAGGTAACAGCGGGTGGTGAACGCTGCCCGGGCGCCCCCCACACTACTGTCTGTAGGTCCAAGGGCACTTCTCTGCTTCAGTCTTTAAGCCCTGCCCAATCACATGCGGCTCATATCAAATGACGTGCACATATCTGTACATTTTTGATGTACCACTTGCTACCAGAGTCTTGAAGGTTAGTAGCAAAGACAATGTGCCTGTAGTACAGCTCCGCAGGTGACTTGAAGGGTAACCTGCTTGTAACCTGCAGCTAATGCAAACTGAGAAATCGTTCAGTGGGTTATGCGCCTGCTGCAGCTATGTGCACATGATCGGGGCAACACAAGTTCGAACACTTGCAGCAGGTACTTTATCTTATGAACTACTAAATACTTGCTTGGCTTCACTCTGCCATTCAGTTGGACAGTAATATTTTTAAGTACAAAATGCATTTCTGTGTGCATTGTTTCCTATATGCATAATGATTATTAGTTTATGTCTCATAATTATTCACCAGTCACAGACAACAGAATACAAACAGGGATGTTTTCTACCTATTTTATGGACATATGTGTTAAAGATTGCAGGAATCGCTGTTAGCATGAGCTGAAAGCCATTTTGTACTTGGCAGCCATTTTAGTTAGCCATGTGCTCGCCATGTGCTTTCTCCCTCTTCCAGAGTCTTGCACATGCTCAGAGGGGCCTAGCTGGTAGAATGAACCTGCTCCTAGTATAGAACTGTCAGGCTATTCTTACTGATGTAAGCAGTTTAGTCTCCCCTCCCACTTTGTGGAGCAAGCAAATTTTGTATACCCATATTAGTCAATAAGCATGCTTGTATGTGCTAGGACCTCCCCTTGATTTTATGCTGACTATGTAACAAATGCATATATAGGGACCCTGTTCTCTGCCCTCATTAGAATGCCTCCTACAGTGGCCTGCGGGTACCGTAAGACGCAATCTCCCTCATCTGAGGTTATTAAAACATGTTTTTTGATATTACAGCTTCCGTGCCAATCTTTTCTTTGTTGGTCTTAAGGACCAGATGTATCAGTGAACCCCTAAGAAGGTTTTTATTTCTACAAATGGCGCCCGAATAGGGACCTCATCGGTGAAGCGGCTATCCAAGGGAGTGGTCTTGAAGGGAGACAGGAATCTACTGAGGAGTACAGGACAGGAATCTACTGAGGAGGTACCCTGCGCACGGAGATTGTTTGTCTTCCAGCCCAGTATATTTCTGGTCTTCCTGATCTGATCCTCCAAGTGTTTGCCGCTCCCGACTGAGAACTTCTTTGGCGTGAGTATTTTAAAACGACCGTTAGGTCACTCAGAACTTGGCAGTTGGAAGCTGGAGACTTTGGTTTGGTAAGGTTGCTGGAGCAACACTTTTGTTTGGAATGACTTGGCCAAGATTTTGGTTTGTTTGTTTGTTTTGCTGCAGCAAATGAAGGCAGGTAATGAGGAGATTTTTCTCTAACTTTGAAAACTTGAACGGCACACATTGTGTTAAGTGTCACTTGGAGTATAATATTATATATGCTATAATATTCTTGACATGCCTGCTTCTAGCACACTTCGTAGAAAGTGTTGCTGTCTTGGAGGTACCGATATGGATTTAGGAAGTACTCAGCTGACTCCCCTCAGAGGGGATACCTAAATAGGTTTAGGTATAGTAAAAAGATATTTCTTCCTTGGTGACTAAGTACCCCATGGAACTAAATATGTACATAAAACGGATCCGGATCTGCGCACTTAGTAACATTCATAAGTGGTGATATGCAGAGCGCTTTTTGAGTGTTCTACCAGCCAAAACTGGCGAATTTGGTGTATTTTGGCTTCTTGACCATGGAACAGTTTTTTGGGCTACTTTTGAGAGCTCTTCTTGTAAATATGACTTACAATTAGTATTTACAAATAGTTTGGTTTTGCGTACAGTTTGTAAGCTGTCCTAAGTGTTGATTTGTGGGTTAAATGTGTGTTTAAATGTCTATGTGGTTTGTGGTTTGACATTGGTGATACTTGTGTGAGTAAATAGCGATTGCGCTCTTTGTGTAAGAATGGCTAGCTTTAAGCGCGCTGTATTGTGTGCTCTGAGTGTATGACCCCCTTCTGTAAATGTCTGGAATGAGCTCAATGAGTTTGTTTATGTTTTTTTGCTGTCATCATTCTGTTATGCAAAATGTCATTTAGTTACTTACATATTAAATAAAAATCCAGAAATGAATTATATAACATATGCTAAACAGCTGCATGTTACTATTAAATTGACAGAGTAAGACACTATACATGTGTGCAAATTGCCACAATGCTAAAGATAAAATTAGAATTCGTATTCAATAGGATTAAAATAGGCCTCATACAGAGGAAGAAAAACGAAATTGTGTGTTTTGTAATCAATAGACTAAAATACAACATGTTACAGCATTTTCCTTAGATACATTGTATTAGACATTAAAAGGCATGCACATCATCTGAGTGAATTTGGTCGTTGCTGAACTAAATACACATTATAGAAAGATAGATTTGACTGCATTGAAATGCCTCAGTTTTTAAATAGACTGTGACATGCTTTTCTTTCAGCACCCGAGAAAAAGCTTTCCAACAGCTGCGTTTAAACTGACTAACTGAAAAGAAACTGTTTGACACAGCAAATGGGGATTTAACTCTGTCAGGGTATTTCAAATAATAAAGGGTTTTTTTCCTGAGAAAGGCGTGAAAATTCGACGCCCACTGACAAACAACAGCTGCATAAATAGCATATGGCTATTCCTGATCGCGGCCACAGACAGGAATGCTGAGTCAGCAAAATTTTAAGTCAGTGTAAAACTGGTATAAAGGCCTGCATTATTTTAAAAGTTTCAAAAAACCAGTTTCATTATTTTGGATAACAGAGAACAAAATTGAAAGTAGGGATTTCCTTTCTTAATGCCTTTTTACATAAGTACATCTGTGGTTCTGATGTTAAATAATAACTGTCCTTTTAAAAAGTGGCGCAGACTTTTCATGTTTCAAGTAAGGCTTCTGTGCTTAGGGTTATGAATGAATGCGTTTAAATATGATAGGCTAGGAATGAAGCTTGCTTTTCAAATGTGGAATCATCAAAATGGTTGGTTTTGATTAAAAAAAAAAAGAATAAATTATATGAAAAAAATATATTATTAAAAATAAATGCTTTAAACTCGTTTTTTCATCTTTATAAAGCCTAATCATCATACTGTGAATTCCTAGCATCAAAGTTGGATTTAAGCAGTGCTGTACCGCAATAAGTGGAAACTTAAATGTGAAATGTCACTTTACCCAGCCGTACAAAACTCATTTTTATAAGGGTATACCTTATACATTTCTGATTTCCCATTCCTGGGCTATCTAGAGAACACTCTGGGGGTTCCTATTATGCAAAAATATTGTAGGATATTCATTTTTAAGTGCCCCTACCACCAAAGTCGAAATTGAGCTAAATTCACAATTTTACAAGCAGTTCTACCACTCAGGGCAGTTTTTAACCTGCTCTCAGGCTTCAATAAAGTATACAAATGCAAGTATAGAACAAACAGCTGACCTACTGCACACCACATACTGTACACAAATGAAAATAAGTATACAGAAACCAGCAGACGTTATTATCCTACCTTTAAATTGCTGGCAAACGGACCGGACAGGACTGCCTTTCAGCTGTGATTCTCCAGAGTTGCTTTGAATTACAAAAACCGCATGGAAAGCCTTGCACAAAAAAAATGACCAGCTGCTGAACGGGTCAAAGGTCGGAGTTCTGCATTTAGCAACTTAGCAGGGTGAAGGGTAATGTTTGCTTGGACACTTCGACCTCCGAAAAGTTGTTGAAAGACGAGATGACAGCGCAGAGAGAGGAATGAGAAGCTTTGCTTCCTATTTTTGGCAAACACACGTTTTGCGCAGTCATATGAAACGAAGGAAAAGCAGCCCTCAGTTGAGCATTGATCTGCCATGTATATAAAAATAATGGTTTTAGTTTAAAGAATACTGTGTAGGGGCTACGATAAGGAGGAAATGGATTTTAGTTTGCATTCATGCGCCCTCATGTTAATCTAATACAATTGCTCAAGGAATTGATAAATTGGTTGCTAACGCTTTCTACAGTACTCAATGTGCTTGTGTTAGGCTGAATCAGAGAATAGCCACTTTCTAAGATATCTCCTACAAGTTTGTTTGTGCCCAGTTGCTACAAATAGGGGTTGAAAGTGTTGACAGAAGTGAAACCTGTTTCAGGTTTTCCTACTGTCAAAATGGGGGAAGGAGGCTAGCTCCTCTACAAATTAAGGGTAGGCAAAATTATGTTTTCTCTCTTCTTTTTCTCACTCTTTCTTGAGTCTGTCTAAGCTGTCTAGGAAATGGCCATGTGACAGTTATTGGCTATTCTGTAATACTGTTTTAAAATTGTTAGAATTAATAAAATGATGAAACATATATGCTATGTTACTGCCCATCCTGTATGAAAGAATGAGTAGAACAGATTGATGTTCCCTTATTTGATCTTTAAGGGGAACTGTATAGTGGGGGTTTCTGTTCAAAAATCTCAGGTGGCAACACTATTATTGTTTATGTTATTCTCATGTTCTATACAGTTTTGCAAGGGCATTGCTAGTCTTTTATTAGCTAGTCTCTGTAAATAAGCTGACAGCCCTTATTAGAGCTGGAGATAGGGTTTTTTTCCTTTTGAAAATGATGTTGCATAGTCCAGATCGTGAAAAGTAGAATGCAGGAAAGACGCTCATGTGATCCTTAGCAAACATTTTGAAGGAAAATATTGTTTTATAGGAGTTTGTTTGTCATAACATGTTCTGCTGGAGAAAATGTACCCACTATGTTGAAGTTTAGTTCTTTTTGCAATAAGAATCCCTGTTAAATTAGCAGTTTTAGATTTTCCTGCTGCGCCTATAACATGAGAGCATGGTCCTAAGCATAACATGTAAGAGAAATTATTTTACAAGTGTCTGCAGTCCTGTACAAGTAATGTAAAATCTATGAGTAAAAGTGTAGAACATTTCCTTTTTCTTGAGGGTTCTTCAGATTAGTAATATAGGAATACACCAATGTAAGTATTTGGAGTATGTCTGTATTGTTTTTCTCTTTTCCTCAGAATTTAGTAAATGAACACAGACTTCCTTGGCTGTTTGGGATTGGGTGATGTATTACTCTTGTCAGTTCACCAAAACGTTCCTTTTATACTTGCCAATAGGTCCAGGGTTTTCTACTCTCAGATAGATGAAGTGGTTCTTGGGTGCCTTGCTAATGTATGGGGCGCCCCAAGACTAAGGAAGTATTCTGTTGTTAGATTATTTCTGTGCCTTGTCTAAAGACCTCTTGTTCTGTCCACCAATAGATATTTGCTGCCTTACAACCATTGCCAGAGGGGCCCGGACATCAGATCCAGCCTGGGAGTCAGCACCAGTCCAGCCTACAGTCAAAACAAAAGGAACCAGCACAGGCGTTGCTGGCAACTAGGACCTCAGTGAAGGCAGAAGCACTGGGACGTGAAGTGTGTACCCCTGCCACTGTCTTGGGCGAAAGACGGGGTTACAAATCAGGATGGAGAAATCTTTGTGTGGATCCAGTTTTTGATGCCCAGCTGAGAGAGTCACAGAACGACAAGGACGGCAAGGAGGCTTTTGCTTGAGGTGACCCCCTTTGAAACAAGGGTTGCTTCACATATCCCAGCATCAGGCCTTTTGAGTCCTGGTCCCAAGTGAATGCAAGTCTACGCCTTTGTTTGTTGATCAAGGGATGCCTGAGCATATTGGCTATAATTTGTGGCCCCAACAAAAGAGCAGTGCGCCAGAGGTGCAATACAGGAGTTAGGGAAGGACTTGAGTTTAGGGTACAGGTGCTGTGCCCTTGGTGCCTGTTAGATTAAAGTGAAGAAAACTGGTGCACTGCCTGAGACACTGGACAGGATCATTGAGGGTATTTGCCCTGGGGGGTGATTGCCCTATCCTGAAAGAAAGACTTTTCCTTCTCCGTGATTCTTGAGTTGCGAGTTGTGCAGCTCCACCGTGGGAACAACAAGAGCCTGCCTGTGAGGCTCAAACGGACACAGGGAGAAGACTCCCCTCTGGTTGGTTGTACTACAATTTCCCAAGGACTCTTTTTTTTGTTAGTAATGTACCCCTTTGGTCGTCCCATTTTTGAGGAGGAGCAGCCCTTTGCGGCTCCTTGTCCTAATTCCAATGGCCTTGTGTGGTCCTCCTGGTCCCCCGGAGCCAGGATTGTTTTTGTAATAATATGTCTGACTGCTTTAATATTTCTTTTAAGAGTAATGTTTATTCTGCACGAGAAAAGTTCATCTGAGCATATTACTTTACTCTTTCCTTAAGTATATTAATTGATACTTTAGCCATCATAAAAAAATACTGAGAAAGTCTATTGAAAATGTTTTTATTAGGTATGTGCTGTTGGCTATTCTGAAATTGAAATAGATAGTCACTGAAATACATCAGAGCCCTGAAACTTAGAATTAGACTAGATGGTTTTGGTATTTGCTTTCTGCTTAGGGTTGGAAAAATATTGAGATTTCTGTTTGAGATAATAGTCATTTTTCTCTCTTGCTACCTGTATGACCCAATGCTCTGTTCCCTTTGTACTCCTGCTTATACCTTATATATACCTGCTTAATGAAATGTTTAGAATGTAAATGCCCACCTAGCATAGGATATTGATGAATTTATGAGAAGAAAATGTGCAAAATATTTTCTATGTCTCTACTAGATCATGGGAATGTCTTTAGCTCATGCTAAAAGGATCATCTGTTAAAGATTGCAGGAATCGCTGTTAGCATGAGCTGAAAGCCATTTTGTACTTGGCAGCCATTTTAGTTAGCCATGTGCTCGCCATGTGCTTTCTCCCTCTTCCAGAGTCTTGCACATGCTCAGAGGGGCCTAGCTGGTAGAATGCACCTGCTCCTAGTATAGAACTGTCAGGCTATTCTTACTGATGTAAGCAGTTTAGTCTCCCCTCCCACTTTGTGGAGCAAGCAAATTTTGTATACCCATATTAGTCAATAAGCATGCTTGTATGTGCTAGGACCTCCCCTTGATTTTATGCTGACTATGTAACAAATGCATATATAAGGACCCTGTTCTCTGCACTCATTAGAATGCCTCCTACAGTGGCCTGCGGGTACCGTAAGACGCAATCTCCCTCATCTGAGGTTATTAAAACATGTTTTTTGATATTACAGCTTCCGTGCCAATCTTTTCTTTGTTGGTCTTAAGGACCAGATGTATCAGTGAACCCCTAAGAAGGTTTTTATTTCTACATATGTATAATACGTTTTTTTATTATTAGATGAACAAAAACAGTATTCCAGCTCTCACTTTGTTCCAGTATCAGTCACTTATTGTCACTCCATTTTTTCCTCAGAGATTTTAATTATGTGGAAAGACTTGAATCCAGGACATCAAAGGCAGTGAAGGCTGGCACTGCTGAAGAGTTGAGATTTTTTTTTCCACCCTGAGGGTGAGGGCAGAAATGGAGAGCCCGGTAGCGGCCCATTTCGGCAGCTGCTTTTTAGAGCTGCCGGTGCTGAGCACCGGCAGGACCCGGCCCAAAAGTAACTTTATCCGCTTGTTTCCAGTTTGAGGTTATTAAATGGAAGGCTTTTGCTATTAATAAATCGAACAACTTAAAATTTGATGGTGACTGAGGCCAATGAGATGACAATGAGCCTAAGAAAATGTTGGGTAAAGAAAAGGGAACATTAACTCTAAAAACCTTATTAATTTGGGACCAAACTAAATGCCAGAACTGAAAAATATTAGGGCATTCGAATAGCATGTGTTTTAAATCAGCGTTAGAACAGGGACAGGACCAACAGGTAGAAGGAGTATTCGAAGAGAAAGATGCTAGTGTTGCAGGGGAACGTAAAAGACGTTGATAAACAAAATAAAGGGTTTGAGTAGTGTTAGCAGCTCTTGATGTTTTATGGATTTTAAGCCACAATTTATCCCAAATGGAGGCTGGCCAGCATTGTACTAAATCTTTTTCCCACGCCAATTCAGTCTTCGACTTGTGCCTTTCTGGAGATAATAATAAACATTTGTAAATAGAAGACGCAGAGGGGGAGGTATCTAATAAGGGAAAAACTGTAGAACAAGCTATAGGAAGATTGGGGGTAGTTGGAAGTGTAAGGAGATATTGATTAAGAGAAGGAAGTAGGAGATTATATTGTGATTTGAAGGAGTTGGGAAGAGAGAATTTAGTTTGAAGTTCAGTAAAGGATAAGGGTTCAGTATTATTCAAGAGTTGAGAGATCCAGATTAAACCCTTGGATCTCCAAGATTTCCAGTAAATGGTACGATTTTTGATACGCAATAATTTATTGTGCCAAATGGGTTGTTGAGATAGTGAAGTAATAGAAGGATAAGAAGAAGGCAAAAGAGGAGCTAAAAGTTTACGAGTGTGAGAAATAACGGAAGAGCGTAAGGAGGGGATATTATTGGTGAAGGCGAGTGTCTCATGAAAGTCAAAAGGGGAGACGAGAAATTTTTCTATAGATATCCACACTGGGAGATGTGTAGAGAAATTAGAGGAAAGCCAATGGGAGGTTTGTTTTAGAGAAAAGGCATAGTGATCAGATTTAAAGTCAGGGAATTTAAGGCCTCCATTATGTTTGTCTTTTTTTTAGAGAGGACAAGGCTATTCGAGAGGGCTTGTCTTTTCAAAGAAATTTTATTAAAGACAAATCAATTTTCTTAAAGTAGTATCTGGGAATGTGCACAGGAATCATAGAGAGAGTATATAGAATCAAAGGGGAGAGCATCATCTTAATCAAGTCCAATCTTCCCCACCATGAGAGAAAAAGAGGGTGCCATCTGGTGATGGTGTCATTTAACGTTTTGATAATGTGATCAAAATTTAATTTTAAAGTCTCTGAAATAGTCGAAGAGAACCATAGATCTAAATATTTTAACTTAGAGGGTTGCCAGGAAAATCCTGTATGGAGAAAATGGTGCTTGAGACATAAAACATTAAGGGGCAATACTTCACATTTATCCCGGTTAAGGCGGTATCCTGATAACCGAGAAAAAATATCAACCTGGTGGAGAAAGGAAGGAAGAGAGGTATCCGGATTAGAGCAATATCAAAGGATATCATCCGCGTAAACAGACATTTTAACTTGATGTGAGCCTAGTTGAAAACCAGTAATCTGTGCGTCCTGTCTAATTTTAGTTAAAAATGGTTCCAATGCCACTACAAATAACAAAGGTGATAAGGGACATCCCTGTCGTACCCCTCTAGAGAGAGAAAAGTAATCCGAGACTTTACCATTAACGAAAATAGAAGCTCTCGGGCCAGAATATAGTAAAGAAATCAAGGAGATCAATTTGGGAGAGAAACCTATCCATTTTAAAGCATGAAACATAAAATCCCATCCAATCCTATCAAAAGCTTTTTCAGCGTCTAAAGCTATGGCAGCAAGAAGGGTAGTCTAAAGAAGAGGCCTTGCTAAGGACGTTAAAAAAGACTCTGGAATTATCAGAGGATAGTCGACCCTTTACAAAGCCGGATTGTTCTGGTCCAATAAGTTCAGGTAAGATGGGTCAATACGCAGTGCCAAAATTTTTGCAAAAATCTTATAATCTGTATTGACTAAAGAGATGGGTCGATAATTTTTACACAAGGAGGGGTCTTTATTGTCTTTCGGGATTAAACATATCATGGCTTCTTGAAAAGTGCCCTGAGATGAACCGTTTGTAATAAAGGTATTAAATAAGAGAAGAAGGTTTGGAAGGAGAAGTTTAGAAAAGTGTTCATAAAATTCTACAGTAAACCCATCGGGTCCAGGGGCCTTACCTCGTCGTAATACCGAAACAGCATGGGTAATTTCTGCCAGAGTGATATCAATTTCCAGCGAATCAAAATCAATATGTTGGGAAGGAGGAGAATTAATAGAATGAAAATAAGAGGATATATCTGATTGAAGTGGTTGAGACTCAGGAGTATATAGCTTTTTATAAAAGGAAACAAATTCATTTAAAATATCGTCGTCTTTAAAAAGTGAAGTTCCAGTAGAGCTCTGCAAAGATTCTATTCTAGTTCTATCTCGCCTTATTTTTAAGTAATTAGCCAGTAACTTTCCCATTTTATTTTGACCTCCATAATAGCGTGAGCTACTTTTCAAAAGGTAGGAGGAAGCAGCTTCCGTGGATAGTCTATTAAAGTTAAGCTTAGCATCAATAAGATCTTTTAAAGAAGATTCAGTGTTGGAGTGATAATAAGTATATTCTAATTGTTTAATTTTGGTGAGTAATTGAGTAGTTTGTTTTTCAAAACTCTTTTTCTTTTGTGAGACAAAATTAATTATGAAACCTCTCGCGGCTGCCTTAAAAGAATCCCAAATCATTATAGGGGAGGACTCCGGAGTTGTATTAATAGCAAAAAATTCGGAAGCAAAAGAACTGAATTGGTTAGAGAAATTAGGATCTACAAGTAATGAATTATTAAAACGCCATCTGCCAGCACGTGGGACAAAAGGTATCAAGTCAAAATCAACAAAAACCGGGGCATGATCTGATATTAAAATAGAACCTATCTCAGATTGAAGAACATGTTGAGCTATGGATTTACTTAAAAAGAGGTAATCAATACGGGATTGTGAATGATGTGGGGGCGAGTAGTACCTGTATTCTCGAAGGTCTGGGTGACATAGCCTCCAGATATCAACTAGAGATTTACGGCGTATGGTGGAGGTAAATTGTGAATGCATTTTAGTGTTTACAAATTTAACTGGGGAGTGTTTGTCTAATATGGGATCGTGAACTTGATTGCAGTCACCACCAAAAACAATATAATCATCGTCAAACAAAAGTAATTTATCAGAAATCTGTGTCCAAAATACTTTATCAACAGAAACTGGACCATATACATTAAAGATAACTAACGGTATCTTATCTATGAGTAATTTAACAATAACCCAACGACCATCAGAGTCAGATTCTTGCTGAACAACTGAAACATGACATTTTTTATGACAGAGTATCAAAACACCATTTTTCTTACCCACAGCCGGAGAAGAAAATACATTGCCAACCCAGCATTTTTTCAACTTAGAAGCTTCGGTATCAGATAGATGTGATTCCTGGAGTAATGCAATGTCGGTTTTTAACTTAGCCAAATGGGTTAACACCCGTTGTCGTTTAATGGGATTAGCTAATCCCTTAATATTCCAAGTAGTAACTCTGAATGTAACCGGAAGGTGGTAATATAAGCAAACATTAAGCATACAGTGATGTAATCAATCTTAAAATTGAGAAAACGTGAAAGAATAAGAGTGTAAAGATAAGAGTATTGATTAAGTAAAGGAGAAAGGGAAGAGGGGGCAACAGTGAAGAAGTGAGAAAGAAAGAAGAGAAATAGAATAATAATACAGAGAGTCTGTGAGAAGAGTAGAACATAACAGAAGACGAGAAGACAGCCCAAGTCATAAAATAGAACAAAAAGACAATATATGTCATACAAATGATGACTGAAAGACATATCTACAACACAAAACGAAGTGAGGGGTGGTAACACCAGAAGATGACGATGAACACCATCGGAACTCCACCGAACACCGGAAGGACCGGAGGTAAGACATCAACGTATAGAAGAGACCACAGGGGAAGCAAATTACGGGAAATAACTATACCTGTATAAAAAGGAAAGAAAAGGATATAAATAAGAAATACATTCGAAAAGGCGTAAAAGAGAGAGAAAATAAATATGACACCTTAAAGCACAGTGCATTACAAACATACGAGCAAAACAACGATCAAGGAATTACATAAACAAGAAACAGTCAGACAAGACGAATCAAAGTATTAAATCAAATAGGTTTTGAAGTGTCCATAGCTACAGCTCCATCTTGACGAACGAATTCCTGCAAAACAGCTGGATCATCGAATGTGGTAGTCTTTTCCTTATAGGTGACCTTGAAAATGCAGGGATGAACCAATCCAAATCTGGCATTTATAGAGCGTAGTTGTGGTCGAAGATCGAGAAATTTCTTGCGGCGGTCAGCCGTAACCATGGCTACATCTTGAGAGAAAAATAGTCGATGACCCTCCCAAAAAATCTGTTTTTTAGACTTGACTACAGACAAGACTTGCAAAAGATCTGTATACTGCAAGAAAAACATGATGACTCCACGAGGTTTAGCAGAAATCTTGGGGCCTAGTCTATGAGCTCTTTGTTAAGAGAAGTAGTAGAAGATAATTCCAACAACTTAGGCAGAAAAGTTTGAAAGAAAATGGTTGGATTGGAACCCTCGATATTTTCTGCAAGACCATAAATTCGAAGGTTTTTTCTGTGATTGCGATTTTCTAAATCCTCTGATTGTTTCTAAAGTAGAGATATTTCAGACTCCAGAAATGAAATGCGAGAACAAGAGGTCTGAAGAGAGTCTGTTTTTTGTTCCACAACAAGCATACGAGACTCCAATGAAGACCATTTATCATCCAGATGTTGCAAAGTTTTAGTGGTTTCCTCCATGAAAGGCTTCAAAGCGCGAATTTCCTCAAGGATTAAATCCATGGATGCTGAAGATGAGTTCACTGGAGAAGGAGGATCTTTTTTCGGTCGTTTGGTGGAAATCGCAGGTAATTTGCTTGGAAGATGTGACTTTGGAATGGTGCCTGATGGATGATCAGATTTCTGAGGAGAACCGTCTTCCATGTCGTTGAGAACAGAGTCAGAGTCTGAGTGTACAGTGGATTTAGAAGACGTACTGAGCTTAATGTTTCTTAATCTCCCCATAGAAGAAGCAAGAGAAGTTCATAAACAGTAGTAGCTTTGAGCGGCAAAGTTAGGTGACTTGTGAGGATAAGAGAGAGTCTAATCTGAGTAAAGAATCGCAAGGTCCACCTTTTTAGTACCTGAGACTATTGCGTGTAAGCAAAATGAATGCGTAAACACAGAAAAAGGCGTCAAAACATTTTAAAATAGGGTGTCCTCACAGATAAATGTTCAACGTAACTGAAAATGATCATAGTTTCTTGTATTGCTGACAGAACAACAGCGCATAGGACACTCAAAGAACAAGTTTATAAGACTGTCGTTGAAGAACAGAGCACACCGTTTCTCATGAAGAAGAAAGGAGCTTCAAGGTAACTAATGAGGAAAAGAAAAAATCGCTCATCCAACTTGGTGTAACAGTCACCAAACGCTTCTTGAAAGTAGGTGTTGGTTATAAGGTGCGAGAGAAGGAGTTACAAAATGGCAGTCGCTGATAGAACCATCATATTGCCTTCTCTAACAAAGCTGAAATAGCACCAAGATAGGTAGTGATGATAAAAAATGCACCAGTCCAACTTGAATATCTGGCAGCAAGCGCTCCTAGAGAGAAGCAATTAGGTAATTCTGAGGAGAAGAGAGGTAAACATCTCGATGCCTCTGAGACAAAATGGCGGCCGTAATGAAGAGAAAACGGCTCGCGTTTCAAAAACGCGTAAAACAGGAGCAAAACGGCAGGCAAAGCGTCCAAGAGCTTCCCACTATGAAGACAGTGCACAAACCTACATCTTCAATCCAGAAGAGCTGCAGTCTCCATTGAAAACGGAGCTTCGTACGAGGCGCCGGCGCGGGGCTCCAGAGTTACACCGCCATCTTGTTTGGCGTCGAAGCCACGCCCCCTTCCATTGTTTCCATCTTACCGAAGAAGAAATAGCTTTTCCTAGACAATCGCCTCAGCATGTACAAGGTGCGCCAAACTGAGATCAGCAATTGGAAACATAAGTTCCTGGACTGTAACAAAACAAGGCGCTTTTGGTATTCACTTTTAATTGGTCGGGGAAGAGGGCAGGCCGCATTTTAATTCCAGATCCTTGATTTGCAATGTTGGGCAGAAAACAAGAATCTACTAGATGTGGGCAGGCCACTGAAAGCTCGAGCTAGGTGCCTGGCTCTGGCTCAGTTCGAGGTCTTCTTGGACTCTCGAGCCCAAAACGAGCCAAGCTTGAATGTGGCTTCTGCTGCCACCCACGTTCTAACCTCATACACCAGAAATTGAACACAATAGCATTAACCTTTGAAGTAAAACAAAAGACAGAACAATATACCCATCTAATGGCTGAACTGCACAATGTAAAACAAGAAAACCTGTGATTATTGCCAGCTGCCCTGCTTGCAAATTGTGTGAACCTAGGTAAAAATGTTATCTCTACAAACCTCCTTTTTCTCCATTATCACATATGAGAGCGCCTTCAAATATGTGAGCTAAGGATGTGCACTGTACTAAGACCTCTTGTGTTCGATTTAATATTGTATAATGTTGCTCCATCTATGATCAGAATCTAGGCCACATTTAGGATATACATGACATTTGACTTGCCTCTTGGCTCGCTAATGGCATTGTCGTCGGGGGTGGGGACAGAAGTTTTTCTAAGTTCATCTACGAAAACTATCACTTTTAAAAAATTTCTTTCAATTAAGGGATATTTTCTGATGTGCTAAGGTGAAACACTTCCCCATGTTAAATATATACACTTTTTTGAATTTTGAAGAGGCTTTATCACATTTTATGTGATGTTTGTTGCACAACTTGCCTGCCAAATATTTTCAATGCTCAGCTCGTGCAAGACTCCTAAAGCTAAGCCAGGCTCTTGACTTGGCTCTCACTGTTACATTTGTTGACTGGTCCATTTCTAGAAGCTATGCTACAGGACAAAATGGATATGTCCTGGTACTTTGGTTCATCAATATCTAGATCCTTTATTACACAAAACGTCAGACGTCTAGATGCCCTAAATGCGACGACTGGATCAGGAAGTTGAAAAAGACTTCAACTTTCTGAAAAATATAAAAGGAATGGGCTAGAAAAGAGAATTGGCAAGAGATGAGGTCACCTCAAGGAATGGCTTGGAAGTTGAACTTTGATTTGTGAAGTTACTCATCAAATATGCAGGAAACTTATTTTTCCCCTTCCTTTTTTACTCTCAGGATATATTTTTCTTATATTGACATATAAATATATATGTGATTCACTTCCCAATTAAACAGGCATTGCCAAAGATAATAGGTCTCGCCTATGCAAGAGCTATTCACTTTGCCAATATGTTTTAGACGTGTTGTACACCAGTGCGGCTACTGTTCACCATGGCTAAAAATGAGTGGAGTGAGATGGGGTAGATTGGGGTGTGGTAGAATGGGCTGGGTAGATTGGGGTAGACTGGTAGGGTAGATTGCGGTCGGGTAGACTGAGGTGGGGTAGGTTGGGGTTGACTGGGGTAGATTGGGGTAGGGTAGATTGGAGTGTGATTGATTGGGTAGAGAAGATTGGGGTAGATAGGAGTGGGGTAGATTTGGTAGATTGAGGTAGTTGGAGTGGGGCAGATGGGAGAAGACTGGAGTGATGTATATTGGAGTGGCATAGATTGGAATGTGGTTCTTTGGGGGTAGGTTGGTGTAAATTGTAGTGGAGTAGTTTGGAGTGGAGTAGATTGGGGTAGGATGAGTAGAGTAGATTGAGGTAGATTGGAGTTTGGTAGATTAGAGTGGGATAGATTGGGGCAGATTGGAGTGGGGTACATTGAGATACATTGGCGTGGGGATATTCAGGTGTGTTTGGAAAGGGTAGGTTAGGGTTCTTTGGTGTAGGTTGTAGTGGGGAAGATTGGGGTAATTTGGAGTGGGGTAGGTTGGAGGGGGATAGTTTGGGGTAAATTAGGGAGGGGTAGTTTGGAGTGGGATAGATGGGGTAGATTGAGGTTGGTTGGGCAGGGTAGATTGGGGCGAGGTAGATTAGGGTAGTTTCGAGAGGGGTAGGCTGGAGTAGATTGGGGTGGGGAAGACTGGAATGTGGTAGATTGGGGTGGGGAAGACTGGAGTGGGGTAGGTTGGGGCAGATTGGGATGGGTAGGTTGGGGCGGGCAAATTGGGGTAGATTGGGATGAGATAAATTGGGGTGGTGTAGATTGGGACAAACTGGGGAAGATTGTGGTAAATTGGGGTGGGGTAGATAGAAGTGGTGTAGTTCGGATTAAATTGGAGTAGGGTAGATTGGAGTGGGATAGATGGGGAAGGCTGGAGTGGGGTAAACTGAGGTAGGTTGGGTGGGGTAGATTGGGGTGAGGTAGATTGGGTGGGGTAGATTGGAGTGGGGTAGGTAGGGGTAGATTGGGGTTGGATAGATTGGGTAGGATGGGTGGGGTAGATTGGAGTGGGGAAGGTTGGTGAGGATTGGGGTGGGGTATATTGGGGTAGGATGGGTGGCATAGATTAGAGGGGGATAGATTTGAGTACATTGGAGTGGGATAGATTGGAGTACATTGGATTTTGGTAGATTGGAGTAGACTGGGGTGGGGTAGTTTAGGGTGGAACCGATGGAGGTAGACTGCAGTGGGGTAGATTCGGGCAGCTTGGGGTAGATTGGGATGGGGCACATTGGGGTGGGGTAGACTGGGCGAATAGATTGCGGTAGGTTGATTGGGGTAGGTTGGGTAGGGTCGATTGGAGTGCGGTAGATGGGGTAGTTGGAGTGGTGTACATTAGGGTAAACTGGAGTGGTGTAGATTGGAGAAGGGTAGATTGTTGTGGAGTAGATTGGAGTGGGGTAGAGTATGGTATATTGGGTAGAGTGAGGGGAGGTGGATTGGAGTGGGGGTAGGTTGGGGTAGATTGGAGTGAGGTACATTGGGGTAGGTTGTTTTGGAAAGATTGAGGTAGGGTAGATTGGGGTAAATTGGAATGGGGTTAATTGTGGTAGATTGAAGTGCGGTAGGTTGAAGTAGATTGGAGTAGGGAAGATGGGGTAGATTGGGACAGATTGAAGCAGGGTGAAGTAAGGTAGATTGTAGTGGGGCGAAGTGTGATGGGATGAAGAAGGGGAGCAGTAGCATGTGGAGGAAAGGGGAGTAGTGCCATGAAGATGGAGGAGCAGTAGTGCGATGAAGAGGGAGAGGCAGTACTGCCATGAGGTAGTGGGAGCAATAGCTGTGTAACCAAGTGAAAAAATACATTTCCGGCTCAGGACACATTTATCCAATTGAAGGTACGCGTAGCCAACTATCCAGTTTCAAATGCTTGGCAGTTGTTTTATATGTAGGTATTTTGTTAATAAAAAGTATTTATTTTGTGTCATTTTTTGTCTTTTTCTAAAATTTGTGTTGCTCCAGGTGAAAACCTGCAATATTTGGTTTCACAGCATATCTGCTTTGTCTTTTACTAGTCCATATCTGCAACGGCAAGAAAGCCATTCCAGGGTTCCTTTGCATGCCCATAATGCCATGAGCTCTAATTGCCGGTTTAAGCTGCTTCCTCATGTTTATAATTGTCTTTTAGCCACACCCACCAGCGATATGTTTGTAAGTTGCCAGTAGGCAGCAATAAGTGCCTGGGTAGTGGACCCTAGTTTTCAAGCTCACTTGCACTGTAAAATCTTTTGAGGTTAGGGCTTCATATACTGCCCTGTTTGATTTTTGCTGTAGTTCACGTTCTGCCTGGAAAACATTGCAGCTTCTCTCGCTCGCTAATTTCCCAAGTGCGAAGGGGAAACGACAACAGTGATTGAGAAGAAAGGTGTGTTGGGTTGGGAGAAGCAAAATGGAATACTGAGTCAGTGGCAAAGGAACCTCAGTAGCAAGTATGTATGCAGTGCTTAAACACAACTAAAGGGCGGCAGGACACAACATGGAATACAAAGGCAGTGGCACTTGCTTGTTATTGTAATAGGAACAGAACCAAAGTAGCAAGCATGTATGCAGTGCTTAAACACAATTAAAGGGCGGCAGGGGAGGTAAAGAAAAAGCAGATGGGGCATGGGGGTGAGGCAGAAAAGCAGCAACAAGGATAGGGTGGGAAGGAAAAAGAAACAGCATAAATGGGGTGGGTGGGAAGGGAAAAGGAGTGAGTGAAAACTACAAGCACTAGTATGGAGTGCTTAAGCACAATTGAAAAAGTAGCTCCAAAGAGTGGGGCAGTGGATGGCCACAAGTTCTTGGTCCATGCTCTAGGGGAGGGCCAAACACAAGCAGAGGCATGATGCATGCATGCTATGACAAATGGGAATGAAGGATATGAGAGCTAAGTGGAAGGGAACAAATGGTAAGCTAGGGGTGGGCCAGCCCGCTAACTGTAAAGAACATGTCTCGAAGAGACAGCGCATGCGATGTCCATCCGAGACCTACAAAAGGGTATATGAATAATTGCTGTATCATGTTTGCTGTTGAGAGTGCTAGGTGAGTGTGTTATAGAAGTTCTGTGAGGGGGTGTGCAAATTCGAGACTTTTTTTGCATACATTCTAGTAGTAGCATGAAGTGTGTATGTTTGTGTGCTTTAATACTGGCTTTTGTGCGGGTTCTAATGCTGATGTCTGTGAGATAGTACTGAAGGATGTGTAATTAAGCGTGAAAGTATTACATGGTGTGTGTCTGAGTGCTGGAGTGTGTTTAATGTACTACTCATTTATACACATGCAAATATAGTAAAATGTATTGTGTGCAAGTGATGGACTGAGGGTGAGACTCTGTACCATCTTCTTTTACAAATATATGGTAAACATGCATTGGTATTTACAGAGTACAAACCTAGCAGTACAACAAAGGAGTGGTGTTGAAGGGAAGAGTGTACGATAGTGAAAGGGAATATAATCTTTGCTTAGAGGTATATAGAGTTTCTTTCTAGCTATTGGGGTGAGGCATTCAGTGTGCGTTGTTACTTATGGATAAGATGATCCATTGACAGGAAGGTCCTCATCTATTTTTTGACCGGGAGGGTTGAAGGTGCTCATCAGATCTGTGTCTGGGTGGTGTCTAAAGGAGAAGGCAGTCGTCTGACTTTTTCCTTGTTACACTGCTTAATTTTGAGACTGGAAACGTTTTGTATTCGATGTTACTTTATTACAGTGTATGTGATCTTTAAGGGAGAATGTAGTTGGTATGTCACAGGGTGAATTTCTTTTCGGGTAGTTGCTGAGGGGTCCCCTTCAATGTGGATGCCTAAACTAGGGTCTGAATAAACAGTGGAAAACCCATATAAACGGTGGTGCTTCTTCACTCCTGGGAACAGGATACCTTTAGGTTGCCTGGACAGCTGTGTTGCATTTGCCACTGGAAATGTTTAGATTGTTTACCAGTAGGTTGCATTGACAGGATCGACATTATTTAAGTTGGCATTTGAATTTAAATTGCTTGAATGTGACTATTCTTAGAGATTGTATGGCTTTGGGATTTGTGGATGACTCCAGGGCCATCTCTCTTGTCCCTCATAGATGGTCGACATGTTTGCAATTTGTGTGCTAATATGTGGTCTGTGTAGTAATGTTTAAAGGAACCTTCACAGCACGCACTTTACTACAACCATCCGTTACATCAACCAATGCTTGCTGCTGTGGGCTCTACAATGTTTTTCCCATTGGCAATCCATCTGGCAGGAACTCCGACTGTGCAAGCCTACAGAGTCCCCAGTAACATGAGGATCATGAATGGGAGCTCCATCCTGAAATAATTTTCTCCAGACTGGGGTTTCCATGAGAAGACCTCTTTGCCACAGTCCTAAACAGGAAGTGCCCCCTGTTCTGCGCCTTGCACTTCCTCCACATGCTAGCAAGAGAGATGACTACACAATTGCCATTTATTTGACTGCACCAGAAAAACTTTTCTATCGCCTTCAAGTTGTACAATACGCAGTCTTGTCTAATTTCAGGCATCTCATAGTGGAATAGAATCTCTCCCATTCAAAGGTCTTTACACTGGCTACTCATTCGCTCCCGAGTGACCTTCAATGCTCTTACAATTGTGCAGAAAATCATCACTCCCCATCTTTTCATTTGCCCAAATTCTCACTCTACCAGCCTACTGAATGCCCATGTTCAGCCAATAAATTCTTGTTAACTCTGCCAGGAGCAACAATAACTCTGTTTGGATACAGGTGTGCATTGCAACAGCGAAATTACAGCACTCCCTCCCAGTCACCCTTCATGCAGAATCCAATCTAGCATAGTTCAGCAAACCCATCAGTATGTATTATTAGTAATTCAAGCATTCCTTCCCCAGAGAGTCCTGCTATGCTTTGTTGCCTTCTCAGTTCCAAGAAGCTTAGCGTAAGTGCACTGCACAATAAATAAATATATTTTTGAGAGTCCTGCAGAAGGTGTGAGAGTATCAAGTACAATTGATTCTTATTGCCCCAATTTGGGCGAGGAAGTTTGGTACCGCAATATATTTGAACAAAGCATTCAGATCCCTCTTCCCCTACCACATAGAATAGATCTGCTTTTGCAGCAGAACAGTAGGATCCTCTACCCCAGTCCTGAGATGGTTTAAACCCCTTCAAGGCTTGCCTTTCTGATGTTCCCTCTTCAGCACGATAGAGCAGTTTCTACCAAGAAGGACATGAAACCGTTCTGTTGCATTCTTATGACTTCTTTATCTGCCTTCTCTATTTAGCCGCCTCTAGTGGCACACTTATATTTTTTTAGGTCGAGCCTCGAGTAGCGCGCAAGCGCTGCTCTGGCGAGACTTTAAGTTAGGGGGTTTCGAAAGCTGACCAGACGCTCGTGCGTCATGGCCTTTTCCCTGCGGTTACGCGCGCGGCAGACATCTGTTTCCAATTATCGTGCCCAGACGCGGGCGCGATAATTGGAAACAGATCACTCGCTGTGGCGCGCGCACCACTCGCGTCCTTTTCCCCGTTTCTGCTCGTTTTTTTAAGTCACTGCATTGCAATGGACTGCAAAGTTTATTCAGCGCTTCAAGTCCCAGAGGAGCCGCGAAGAGCTCCATGGCTGTGCCGTTACATGCATTCAGATTTAAGCATGGCCTCTCCCACAAACTCCTATGTCCCAGGAAAGCTGGGTGGGAGGTGCCAGAAACTCCCTACATCAGAAATATGAATGTGCCTGCGAAGATGGCACTGGCAGCAGCTTTAAACCAGGATGTTATATCGCTGCACACTGTGCGAAGGTATCTGTGGCATTAATGCCCTCCAATTCTTTCTCATTTCTAACCCCATTTCCCTGATCCTTTCCCTCCCTCTTCACGTTCTTCATATTTCATTCGCTCCAATTAATCTACCCTGGGTCATTATATCTCGAGGGCCCTCTCCATCCCTTCCGCACCACGTGTCCCTTAGCAAGTACCACGTTCAAACTGACTTTTTCAGAATGGCAAGGGTACAGTGTTGGCAAAGTTATGCGATTGCATTTAACAACTAGGCGAAAACAAAATAAGGTATTTTTTCTTCTATTTGATTAAAAAGTCATATATGCTCAATAACGGGTAGCATTCTGTTTCGATCCGTACAATAGCATGTATCGTACGTGCAACATGCCTAGACCAGAGTCTGCTGCAGAATCCCTGCATGCAAACACATTCACTCCACACACATACTCATGTGTGATTTCCAACGAATGCTGTTTACTTCTACATGGTAATGACGTGCACGTATGGGAATAGAAAAATTGAATTTGTACGTTCTATGTGACGGAGATTAGTCTAGCGATGTATTGCCAATAGTGTGACGTGGAAGCACTGTTGCAGTTCCGGTACCTTCTGACGGACTATCCATCACATACTGGAGTCTCTTCGGATTGTTGGAGTTGGTCTTCAGTAGTGTGGGTGTAGTTAATGTGCTGACGGATGAAGCAGAAAGGAGTCAGAGGGGCGGAGCCAGTGTGCCCAAGACAGTGGTTGTCGTGAGTCCCGGCACATTTCTCTGCTTTTTTCCACCATCAGGTTACGGGGACTGAGGCACGCTGAAGCGCATCGAGGCGTTTGGGAGGTGGGTGTGCTGTCTTCACCGACCAACGGGAGCTCTCTCGCTCCCCTGCCTTGAGCCGCAGCCGCGTTTAAGTGCCCTCTGTGCAGCGGCCGGCTCCATGCACATATTGCAGCCATTTTAGGGGGAAAGTGCGGCGGTTGTAGTTAGCCTCTGCTAAGTGTGTGCCCCGGACCTTGCAGAAGCCGCTCAGCCAGGCTGGGTGTGGCTTGCAGAGTTCCAGCGATCCTCCTTTGTCTTACTCATCAGTTTCTCTCCTTTACCCCCTGAACCATAAGCCTGCAAGCCTCCTTGCCCAAGGACTAACAGGATTGCAGGCCCTAGTAGCCCATTATGCCTGCCGATGGCGCCACATGCCCTGGGCCTACAGGATCTGCTGAAATCGGAGCTGGAACTCCCCACATCCTGCACCAAACCGTGCAGTTAGCAAGGTTGCTCTGGGCTCTACGGGCAGTCCAGAAGCAGAAAAGGCAGAGGAAGAGAGCAGGCTCCCTAATAGGGCTGCACCCAGCCTCGGCCCCCACCGGAAAGGTAAGGGGGGGCACTTCCTCCATTTGTAAACTTCCACATAGCACCATATAATAGTGAAAAGCAGCCGCCTTAGCTCTCCCCCTCCCCCCCCACCCACCCCGACTTGTTTTAGACGTGTGTGCTTACAGGTCACTGTGCTCTTCCCAGTAATATTACTGTTTCTACTTTATAAGTTTTTATTAGCTTTTATCAATAATTGCTAGTTACTGTATCTATGTGCAATTGCACTGCACGGTTCCGTACATGTAATGATTTTAATAAATCGAACACGAATAAAATAAATTGAACCGTTGAAAGTGTGTTGTAATGTTTTCTGGCACGTGCCACCTGGAGGACTGAAATGTGTAACACCTGGCTTGAAGTATGTCAATGAGGAAATTGGGTACAGCGTCTTATTTAGTGTGTTGGCAGGGGGTGTATTGCTTTAAGAAGACTGGCGTCCTTCTCAGTGGCGGCTGCTGCACAACGAAAGTGGAGGGGGAGGACGGTGGGGGGGGGTAATAGAGGGGAAAAAATAATATATAAACAAAAAACTTACCTTCCGCTGCCCCGATGCAGATGCCCGCCTGGGTGCTTGACTCCCAGCAGTCTCTGGGAGGCAAAGGCTTCTCACCCAATCCAGATCCTGCTCTCATTCTATGAGAGCAGCGCCAGGTTTAGTCTGAGCGACCTGCTGTGCCACTCGGACACTGCCTGGGAGCCTCCAGCTTTTCTCCAACCAGGCTGTGAACACAGCTGGGTTGGAGAAATAGAAGTATGCTTGTCTGTTTGACTGGCCTGAGACGGGCGGCCAAACTTACATGCACAATTTGAACTGCCCATCACTCCTGCCTGTTATGGCCCAGCATGCACGCACCGTCAGCCAGAGCCCCTCACCGAAAAATAAAATTATATTATTGTTTTAATATTTTATTTTTCTGTGACTGACTCTGACCAGTGGGGCAACACTCCTACTCCATTACGGCGGAGCCACCCCAGGTCCTTCTATGAGCTTGTTGAAGTACAGCTCTATGGCATCTGTGGGCTGAGCATGTTGTTTCCACCACCCACGCTCCCGCACTGTTGCTTACCCTCACCGACTCTCCCTCCTGTCATAAAACAAGCATTGGCATAGCCAATAGGTCTCGCCTTTGGGACATTATAAGTGTTTAGCCATGCAACAGTTGATGTTGCACCAAGGATATTGTGCTGCATAATTAAATACTTATAAGGTCCCAAAGGCGAGACCTATTGGCTATGCCAATGCTTGTTGTATATGTTTTCACCTACTCTTTTTGTTGGTCCTGTTAGACCTGGCACCATTGGCGTGGGTCTCCCTTCCATTTTTTGCTGTTGCCTCTGATGTTTTTGCTGGTCTTAGATGCTTTGGGCACTGTGCCACTGCTATCCAGTGCCACAGTGCAAGTGCTCCCTATGGTAAAATTGATGTATGGATTAGTGACTCCATGATTGGCTTATTTGGTTTACTTGTCAGACCCTAGTACAGTGCACTGCGTGTGCCCAGGGCTTGTAAATCAAATGCTGCTGGTGGGCTTGCAGCACTGGTTGTGCCACCCACAGAAGCAGCTTGTAAAGTGTGTCTCAGGCCTGCCATTGCAGAGCCTGTGTGCAGTCTGTGACTGCCATGTTGACTGGACAAGTGCACCCACTTGCCAGTCCCTAAACCTTCCCTTTTCTTCATATCAGAGACCCCTATGGTAGGCCCAAGGGCAGGGTGCATTGTAAGTATAAGGTAGGACATGCCCTGGTGTGTGTGGCATGTCCTAATAGTGAATTACAGCCATTTTCGTTTTTCACTATTGCAAGGCTACCTGTTCCCCCATAGGCCAGAATGGGCAGTTTGATTATAACATCTTATAATCCTAACTGACCCAGGGAACATGGTAGAAAAACAAATTTAGTATGCCTGAACTCAGAATGATAAAATACATCTTTTAGTGAAGTTGGTTTTAACATTCTGTGTTTGAAAATACTACTTTTAGAAAGTAGGTCTTTTCTTGCCTAACTGTCCAAGCCTGCCTCTGCTAGGTTGTGTATTCCATGTCTGGTTTGTGAGTGACAGGGGCTGGGGGATTCCAGGAGACAGGGTGAGTCAGCACAGGGCTGAATAGAGAGATCTACATGTAGAGTGGTGGGAGGAGTTGCACCTGGGACCTGAATAGGGCTGTGCCTTCCCTCCACAATGCTGGCTCCACCTCCTGTGGTGCGTCTGATGTCCCTGGCCCACACTGTCAAAGGAAAGAAGGAGTCCTGTAAACAAAGTGCTCCAAGACTGACCAGAACTGGTTTGGACTAGGTACAGACACTCTCTGCCTTCAGAGACAAAGGATTTTGGTGTATAAATACTGGGGCCCTGACCCCAAGACTTTAGATCACTTCTGGGAAACAAGAAGAACCTTTGCTGAGGAGAGGAACCAGAGAGAGAGACTGCAGGAGGAGACTATCCCTATGCTGTGAGCTGCTTGAGGATTGGCCTGCAGTGGTTACCTGACTGCCAAAGAAAGGAGAAAGGACTTTGTGCTACTTTCATCAACTTGTAAGAAGATCTCCAAGGGCTTGAACTAGAGCTTGCCTCCTGCCTGAAGTCTCAGGGATACAAGACTTCACCAACCAGCTTCTCCCTGCCTTCCCATGCTGGGAATTGAAGTGCCTGCTGTTGAGCTGGGCCTTCTGAGAGACTGCATGTCGCTGGGAACTGGAAGCGCGACTCAAGACGAAGAAGTGTGTCGCCGCCGCAGCAGTTGTCGTCGCATCGCCGAGAAAGCGTGCCGCCGCTGCCGCTGTCGCCATCGCATCAACCGAAGCGCCTCGCACCACCGGAGAAGAGTGTCGCCGTCGCAGCAGACGCCGTCGCATCACTGGAGAAGGGTGTCGCAGCAGCTGTCGTCGCATCACTGAGGAAGCGTGCCGCCGCTGTCGCATCGCATCCCCGAGGCGCCCCGCATCCCTGGAGAAGAGTGTCGCCGTCGCAGCAGACGCCGTCGCATCACCAGAGAAGCGTGTCGCAGGGCCTGTCGCGGCTCAGAAGATTCACTGAGTCGCCGCACGGCCGTTGGGCGTGCACGCATCACCCCTTCGTTGTCGCAACATCAAGAAGACGCCATTTTGTCTCATTGCACCGGGTCGTCATCGCATCGCGGCGTTGCTAGACGCATCGCCACAGAAGCGCAGTAAGAAACCGACGCATCACCTCCCCACGCGGTGAAGAACCGACGCATCACCTCCTCTCCGGTAAGGAACCGACACATCACCGTCCCCTACGCAGCAGTAGGGAACCGACGCATCACCTCCCCAAAGCAAGGAACCGACGCATCACCGTTCTTGCGTGTAAGGAACCGACGCATCACCTTCCCTGCAACTCTTTTGTTGTATAGCGTTACGCATCCAAAGGTACATTGAACGCAAAGTGTCGCATTTACCATCTTAAGAGAACTAAGCTATTTCTACCATTTTTAAGTACAGTATTGTGGATTCTTTTTGTCGTTTGTGGTCTTGTGTTAAATCTATATAAAAGATACTTATTTTTATAATACAACCTGTGTGGCGTCCCTTTGTAGTGTTGTCACTATATTATTGTATGCGTTCACAAATGCTTTACACACTGCCTCTGAGATAAGCCTGCCTGCTCGTGCCAAGCTACCAAGGGGGTGAGCAGGGGTTATTTTGGGAGTGTACCCCCTTACCCTGACTAGACGCAAGGGTCCCTATTTGGTCAAAGGTACCTACCTCTGCCAACTAGAGACCCCCACATCTAACAGGTCCACAATGGGACTTAATCTTGGTATTGACTTTTCTCATAGCATCAGCTTTAGAACCAATGCCCAGTTGTTCGATTTGCTTTCTCAACTCTTTTCCTGGTAGTGATTACTTTGGTCAATCACGTAAGTGACCTGTAAGCCCTGTCACTCCAGCTGCCTTTTTCTGTTTTCTACCCACAGAAGCTGGTTCTACGCACTTGTTTATCCTTCAGCCAGAAAGTTGTGTCCGCCTTCCTCAAAACCATAATGGCTGAGAGGGCTGTTTTGGTGACTAAATTGACACACCTCTTGATGAATGCGTGACTACAGAGGGTGCCCCCCTCTGCCCAGACAAGGCTGCCTAACTAACCCATAGTTACAGTATTATTTTACCACTTTTGCAGAGGTAGGAAATTCCCTTACCCATGTGTGAATGTTCTAGGTAGAGCCAGGAATAGGGATCCTTTTTGACCTGACAAAAGCCATCATTGGCTATCATTGGTACACGACAGGCTGAAACATGTTGGCCTCATACCCTCGGTACCCACCAATAAATATATTTCCCTTTAAGTTCACCTCAAGGTTTCTTTACATAATTAACTGGATCCTGCTGCTATCTAGTACTTCTTATCAAGAACTACCTCTTACTGAGGTTGAGTCCACCCTGATAGTATTATCTTATCAGAGTGGTATGAGGTTGCCTATGATGAAGAATGCTACTAAAGTGTGGGTGAGGCTTCCTCGTCCAGTCTAAACTTTATTGTTCAGGTGTCAGGTTGTTGCAGGACTGTTGAAACTTAAGCACCATTGCATCTTTCTGTGGTCTTATGTTTTGTTGTTGATGGAAGCACCCTTCCATATTTCTTTACCTAAGGTAGAGTAGCGGTTACACAGGCCTGACCCTAGGACAACTGTCTTCTATTAGGTTGCCTCTATGAGATTGAAGTGGGTAAATGACTAGCTCACAGTACCTATAGAATATCCCTTCCAACTTCATGGCACTGGGCGCAATGAGAGGAAGTGCTCACCACAGCTAGACTCCACTCTACTCGGAGTGGGGATGGAAAAAAATTCCTTTTTTTAAATTTATTATAAATCGCTCATCCACTCCAAGGTATCCTTTATTCGCGGAGCAGAGGGGGACAAAAAAAACTAAATTATGGAAGGGGTGTAGGAAAGTAGGATCTGCTTTTATGGTTACCCCCACTTTTTGCCTGGTGCTAAGCTATTATTGACTAGTCTGACTGGGATCCTGCTAATCAGGACTCCAGTCTCTCTGCTTTCTCCCTTTCTCCCTCTGCTTTTAGGTTCAGTACTTAGGTACATCCCAGATTGGATACCGGGGTACCCGTATCAGTCCCTAGTATATGGTACTAAGGTATTGAGGGCATGGGTACCCCAGAGGTCCCCAATGGGCTGCAGCATGTATTATGCCACCTATGGGAGACCATTCAAACTGTAACTTCAGGCCTGCCGTTGCAGCCTGTGTAAGCTGGTGCTAGCACCACTTATTAAAGATATAGGTTTTCTATATCTAGTGTCACTGCACTTAAAACCGATAAGTCACCCCTATAGCAGGCCTTTACAATCCTGAAGGCAGGTTGCTTGGTTCTAATTGTGAGAGTGCCCCTGCATGAGCAGGACCCCCCTACAGCCTACGGAGTCCATTCTCCCGGGTTGTAAGTGAAGTAGCCATATACCTAATTACGCGATGACCATCTCGAAACTGGCTGCAACGAATCCTATCATGTTTGGTATCAAACATGTTGGAATCATACTCCCACACAGGAAACGGTTTGGGGGTATGATTCCAAGCACAGGGAGAACCCTCTGTTAGGCTCTCCATGTTCCAGGTACCAGTCTTCCAGACACGGACAGCACAAAATGGGTGCTGCCGACCAGAGACACGATTCTGTCCTCCTGCTGCTGAGCCAAGCTTGAGCAGGGGAAGGCAGAACAATAGGCATCCTGTCACAGGGAGTTGTGACCACCTCCCAGACAGGATTTAGTGTATTGAGGCAGGGTGGGTGTGCTTGCCAGCTCCACTCAATCTGCATGAGGGGCACATTTGGTGTCCCCATGCACATTCCAGTTCAAACCAGCTCTGGGAGCCGTTGGCTCCCGCTCTAGGCGCGAAACTGGACAAAGGACATGGGAGTAACGTCCCCACTGTCCAGACCCTCCCCTGGGAGGGTCCCCTGAATCGTCCCAACCCTTTCACCGGGGTACTTAAGGGCTTACCTGTGGGTGGGTCCCTAGATTCGTCGTGGGACACGATTCAATTCAGACACCACTTTAATTTCTACCGTCTGGGCACTCTGGACTTCGCTGGACTTCGTTTGGGCTCGACTTCGTCCCCCTTTCAGTCTGCTGCATCGTCTGTGCCTGTGCGCCATACAGGAACCTTCCAAAGCCTGTGGGCATCCAAGACACTTGAAGGAATCTCCCTTGAAGTGAAGGAGTCACTTCCCTGCATCTGCAGGCACTACAACCAAGCTGACTGGTCTGCTGATCCTGAGCACCTACGGACTCCGAAAGGTTCAACAACACAAATTGTGGTTCTTTACAGCTCTCGAGGCCTGCCCTGCCCTCTCACCAAGTTTGAGGCCAGTATCCCTCATGAGAGCCACAGGAACTAAACCCCTGTGCACTGCGTCGACTTGCCGTTGCCAAGGCTTGTTGGCTTCCTTCCATCAAGATCTTCGGGCACCAAGTAGCCCCAATCTCAAGCATCTCCAGTGACCACAGTCTTTGTCCACATCGCATTGTTTGCACCGTGGCCTGCATCTTTTGGTGAGCTGCTCGATGTCCTCTTGCGAATCCTGTGCCTCCGGCCTGTGGGTCCTGTTGAGGGTCACCTTTGCTTCTTTTGGGCTCCTCTGATTTGCTCGGGCCCTGCGCTGACTCCCCTGCTTGTGGTGAGTCCCCTGGACCTTGCTGTTCCAGACATTGCACCTTCTTCGATATCCACGTGGATTGCAGTTGCCAAGGTTTATTGGTTCTTCCGACGGACACCGACCCCTCAACTGACGACATCCAACATGGGACAGCTCGTGCACGGCTCCTGGTCTTCCTCAGCGTCGCCTGGTCCTCACAGCTGCAGAGTAAAGGTCACCGTCAACTCTCCTGCAACACCCGACATCGGTGGGCATTCGTCTTCCAGATCTTCTGGTCACTCCTGAGTGACATAGACTCTATCCCCTCCACCTGCAGGTACCTCTCAACTAGAATCCACCTTCGGATTCCACCGGACACTTTCTCCTTCTTCAACAGCTGCACTTTCCTGAAGTCCTCCAATGGGTTCGACGGCGATTTCCGACACCACTTCACACCTATGCACCCGGCTTCCCTTGTGTAGGTAACGTGGGTACTAGGGTATCCACGGGTTGTGTGGCTCTCCAACCTTCTGTCTTCCACGGGGTTTCTTCAGGGTCCACTGGGAAGGGTCCTTAATCTTTAAAAATCCAACTGCGACTTACACATTGACTTGTACGGAAAACTCCCTTGTGTTCCTACACTGCACACGATCTCCGTGGGGTTCCTAGTTACTCACCTTGGGTGCTTCCTTGGGGGCCCGGTATTTCTACGTCCTCTAGACCTTATCTTGACCCGAGTCGTGGTTCTTATACCGCTTTCTTCATATATGGTTTGCTCCCCCCTGGGGTTCACAGTGTATTCCGTGCTATTTACTGGATTTCTTTGCAAAGTATTAGGTGCATTGTGCATATCTCCGGGTAGGAGATATCTAAACGTGTTAGAGAGTATTATATAATAAATACATATTTTTTATAAATACCTTGTGTGGTTCTTTTTCACTTAATCTATACATATAAGATTGTGTTCTGGTAAAACAAGCTGCTTTACACTCCTTCTGGACTAAGCCTGAAGGCTGCTCTCCACAGCTACCACTTAGAGAGCTTTCTAAGGTTGTCTAAGACCTCCTAAATCACCATAAGGGTTGTCTGGACAGGTGCAGGATGTCCACTTACATAAGTGTACATCATATACCAGGCCAGCTTCTCACAAGGGGACTGTATGATTTAATGGTCCTATGATCCTTACTCAACCAATGTGTTTCAGCCCTACTCTGTGAGGCTAACAAGGTCGGGGGCTTTCGCCAGGGTGAGTTCAACTGTGGAACACTCCCCCAGTAATGCAGCTATTTGCGCGATTGAATAATCATGTGTAGCATTCAATTACCAAACCGCATGCACCCGCAGGTATATCCAAGAGTGCCGAAGTAGTTGTTTTCAACATTATAAAGATTTGGAAAGTTTACCTCTATTGTGCTCCATTACAATGATTTATTGCACTCAGTGAAAAGCTGTGATTTACTGTTCTGTTAAAAATTCCTATTTCTGGAACCATCCTGTGAATTTTTGTCATTAAGGTATCTATTTAAAGATATAAATGCAATCTATCTTTAAAAATTGGAGTTGGATTTTTATTGTGTTGCATTTTCTTTTTATTCAACTGTTTTAGTACTTCTTAAAGCTTTACACTTGCTCCTTTGTTAAATCCCGACTGGTCAGAGTCACAGCTACCCAAAGTTGAGTGTTTTCAAGAACCTGACTGGACCGAATACAGGGTTGTGAGTTTATTACACTGAGAGGTTGTACAATCACACCATATAATAAACCACTTTCCTCACACCAAGAAAGTGAGCGCTCTCCAGAATATTCAAAGAGCTGCTGTGAGACCAGGGCTGGTATCTGCATGACAGCTGGTCTGCCAGAGGGGAGAACACATCACCTCAAGTCTGTGCAACTTAATGGTGAAGCTGTGGTCTGCTAGTGCCTAGAAGCCTGTCTCCTTGCTAAGAGAGTGAAAGAAATGTGCCTGATCATGCAGGAGAAGACTGTAAAAGATGAAAAGCCCAGCCATGTTCCTGCCTTTTGGAGCACCCAGAGGAAGCTGGCTGCCATCAGGAGTCAAGCAGGTGCTGACCTGCGTCATTAGGGGGTCATTAAGTCTTCCATAATGTGGATCATGTGTCAAACTTAGTGAAGAAACTACAACCAGAACATCAGTGTGCCTGACTGACTGGTGCAGTTACTGACCAACATGTGGTGTATCCTGCAAGAAGCCATCATCACTGCAGAAGTGCCCCATGGCATGAAGGCCACAAACGACAAAGATAAGCACTCACTGATCAAGCTTCATGTGCTGATCACCACTGTGGCCCAAGGAAGGCTGCCACCTGCACTCCAACAGCTGTTGTCGCCACCATCAAAGAAGAAGATCTGCAAGGACAAGAGGCTACAATTGCCAAAGACGAGCACTTGCAGATCGACCTACTGTGCTGATCACCTTGGTGAACTGAGTGAGGAGCAAGTCTGCAGCCCATACCCCTACAACACTGAAGAAGATTCTGCCAGTATCATCCTGCTAAGTGCACACCATCCAGCTCTGCAACAGCCTGTCTCCGCTGAGCATGCAGGTAACACAGTAAACGAGCTTGTAAGACGGTGTCTTGAATACACGAAATATAATCCTGATGTTAATAAGTTAACTTTTTGCCACTGTGAACTCTTTGGCTCAAGAACTATTTGAATTAATCTATGAATAAGGTGACTGCTTAGTTAATTTGCAACTGTGTCTAAACTTTACCTATGTCCCTAGCTCAGACAATTTGCTATAGATATTTAGGGCTGCACCCAAGAGTCATATAGGGAACCATATAGGATGAATTGCTTGACTAAGAACCCTTAGGTGAGATTGTATATCCTGTATCTGTACTTCCATTTAACTGTGTAGTATTTTTTTGCTGAGCTATTAAATTACTTTCTTTCGCAAAAGATGAACACTTCAATGGGCAGTGATTTATTGTGACTGTTGTTTCACTGCTGAGTCCCTGCCTCAATATTATGCTTTTGACTGCAAAACAGACCATACTTACGAAGTGGGACAAGCCACTACTGCCACACCTCCATGCATGGAATCACGGACTACGGACCATTTAAGGCATGGAAAAAGTCATATGCTCCATCAGAGGAGATGAATGAGTTTCATTGGCAGCAGACTTCAGAGAACTAACATGCCCAAGAACTTTGAGAGGAAATCTTAGCTAGCTTGGATCTTTCATGCCTCTCCTAAAAGAACTACGTTGATTTGGCTTTACACTACTTGAAACTTACCCATCTGAAAAAGTGGTTTTGCCGATAGCCAACCAGAGTGCAGGGAGGCAGTGTGTGAAGGGGGTGTGAATGGGTTCATTCCCGTCTTTTGACGTGTTTTTTTCTTTTTGTACTGTATCCTGCACTATGGATCATGATTTCAGGCAGGGCAGTTCCCATCTAATTGGTGTAATTTAATTTCCTATCATGACATCACAGCATCAAAGGTCATATGACTTCATTTTTGGTGACATCATCGTTGTGCTTATTTAGTACATTTGAAAGCTGAAGACCCCTACCTCTTTTTGGCCACAGAATGTTGGCACGTATGATAGTCACTCTTGAAGTTTAACTAGCTATAATCACTCAATACCTGCCTATTCAAAGCACTGCCTGAGAATGTCAATGTGAAATGAAGAATTAAGTAAAACAAACAAGTATTTGCCGAGCCGTGGATAGATGTCAGTCGTCCTGGAAAACTTACTGAGGTGTTATGCTATTTTGATTGTATAGTGCACACGATTACCAAGATATGGTGTGCTGGCGGTAAGATTGTCGAAGTTGAACAGCTACTTTAACTTATGACAGTAATGATAAAACTAAATTTTAAGAAGATATGTTTCATTTGAACAAAATAGTTACATAAATATCAACATTTTAGAAGAGGAAAATGGAAGATTTAGAACAAAAAATAATCATCGGTAGAATTTCCTCTTTGACTTCTATTGAAGCACAGGAATTGCACGTGGGAGACAGCCAACATGAAACCATTTTTTTAATCGGATCTATTGGCATGTATGTAGTTATGTTATTTTTTTAGATCGAAAAACGTAGCGAATGACCCCCTCCCTGCCTGCCTACTCTGAGGCGTGACACGCTTCCCTGACGGAAAGTAAAGTAGCTTGGGTTTTCTCCACTGGGTGGCACTCTGCCACTCGCACCTGACTCCTGAGGAAAATTCTTGCTACGCGATTACTGGCAGAAATGAAGACTACAATATTGGGTACCGGCGACTGTAAATCACTTCCGGGTATTTGGGCGGTGGAGGTTTGTCGCTGTTTGGGTGGGCCGTCTTTTCCGTTGGACTTAAGTTTTGTAACCAATCGTATGCTTCAGACCCCTTAAGGTCCGCCCAGTATCGCTATTGAGTCTGTCAATCTCTTTATATCGGCTGTTTATTGACTCTGCTTGCTGCCTTTCACTGACTGAATTCTGTTACTGTCTTAACATGAATTGTTACCGGTTGGGAATCGGAAGTGGGAAATTTTAAGTTCCACGGCGGGAGGTAAGATATAAGCTTGGACCTTCTTGCCCGATTCGGAAGGCTTATTTCGTAGTTGTTGATGGTGCTAAAAAGGAAGCCACATTAGAAATGATTTGAAAAAACTGAGTGATATGAGTGGCTGGACGGCAAAAGTATTTTTTTGTTAGATTGCTCTTTGAATCAATATCCAAGGACACACTACTTAAGTCCTGAGCTTTTGTTTTAGTAGTCGTTGTTTTCAATTGAATACACTGACGTCACCTAGTACGAGGACTCCAGTTGGCGCCTGCTGTTAAACGAAAACCCCGAATCAGAGTACAAGCGTCCTCGGTGACGGAGATAGTGTTCTTAATGTAGTCTAACACTACGAGTGAAGCTCCTTCTTTTGTAGGTCTGGTTAAGTCCTCATTCGCACTGTGCTGAATTTCACATTTTATAGGGAAATCCATATTTTGGCCTCGGCTCCAATAATTAATTATATACTTTCAATACCATGACCCCATTGATGTGAAATGTGGGACATCCCTTCCTGTAACATTACATTTGGTAATTTATATTTATTTATGCGTTTTTATATAGCGCAGACTTTACCCGAAGGTGTCAGAGCGCTTCACAATAGGAACAGTAACATTACATGAGGAGAAGGTTACAAGTGAGCATAATCCAAAAGCAAGCGTTACATTACATGAGGAAAAAGTGACAATTGTGCAAATAACAAAAACAAACCAGATACAAAAAGAGGCATACGTTCCAAGAGGAACAAGTGACGGGTGTGCCTGATACATGAGATACAAAATACAAATAGAGGTATAATACTGCAATAAGTGGTAGTCACTCAGAACACACTGGGAAGGCACTTCTATAGGCATGGAGTACAGAATTTCCTATAGTGGAAGAACTTCCTTGAGGGAGTAGAGAGGGCGTGAATTAAACAGGGACTTAAAATGAAGGGAACACACACATAAAATCCAACACAGCACGCCAGGGTGAGGAATGTACAGGAAAAAGTACAAATTTACAATGAAGAGCGAACTTCCTAGAGGGGCCTGAGAATGAAAGTATTAGTTCTGAAAGTGTCTTTGGAAGAGAAGAGATTTGAGGTCAGCTTTGAAGATCCGGGTAGAGGCGGTGGCACGGAGCAATGGGGAAGCGAGTTCCAGATTCTCACCGCATTGCCTGAGAAGGATTGCGCCATCGATCTTTCCCTTTTGAAGACGGGGGGCTCAAGCAGAAGCTTTTCCGCATAGCGAGAAGGGCGAGAGCCACCGGACAATTTCAGTTTATTCGCCAGGTAACGAGGGGAGGACGTGTGTAAGGCTTTGTGTGTGATGCAGGCAGTTTTGTAAATAGATCTTGCCTCGATCAGAAGCCATCGAAGAGAGGACAGGATAGGAGTGACGTGGTCGCTTCGTTTAGACCCTGAAATGAAGCGAGCTGCTGAATGGAGGATGGATTTGAGGGGGGAGAGGTGGGATTTGGGTAGGCCCGTCAGAAGAGAATTGCAGTAATCCAGTGTTGAGAGAACCAGAGATTGTACCAAGGTTTTTAAGTCTTTCTCCGGGAAGAACCGACGGATCCCCCATAGCAGGCGCAACTGGTAACGTGCGTTCTTGGCAATAGAGTTGATGTGGGAGATTAGGTTGAGTCTTTTGTCAAGAATGACACCTAGGGATTTAGCGCTGTCGACAATGATGGGTTTGTTGTTGAGTATGTTCAGCTGATCCATCCAAGATTGAACAGGAGGAGGTGAGAGAGAGATAGAGGAGGAGGAATTCAGTTTTGGCGGGATTCAGAATGAGTTGGTGAGCTAACATCCAGTTGTGAATAGAGTTGAGAGTAGAGTTGAGTAGGGAGAGATTTGTGTGCGGAAGACACCTTAAGGTAGATTTGAGTGTCGTCCGCATAAAGATGGTAATGGATCCCAGATTTGCTTAGAAGGTTCCCTAAAGGTTCCAGGTAGAGATTAAACAGAGTGGGTGCCAGGATAGAACCTTGAGGGATGCCTTGACCTACGGCCAATGGAGATGAAAGACTGTTCGCTATCTTGATCATTTGGGATCTGTCCGAGAGGAAAGAGGCAAACCATTTGAGCACTGTGCCATCCAATCCCATTCTCTGTTGAAGAGTGTTGAGGAGGGTGCTATGATTAACAGTGTCAAAGGCTGCAGAGAGGTCTAGATGAATCAGAAGACACAATTCCCCAGAGTCTAGTATATGCAGCGCATCGTCAATCACTTGCAGCAGGGCTGTTTCAGTGCTGCAATTTTGGATGAAGCCAGACTGGAAGACGTCGAGGAGGTTATTGTCCATAATATGTGAGGAAAGTTGTTTCGCAACACATTTTTCGGTGATTTTCGAAAGAAAAGGGAGGTTGGTGATAGGGCGGAAGTTGTTGAGGTCGTTCGCATTGGCGGAGGTTTTTTTTTAGAAGAGGGGTGACCTGTCCTGATTTGAGGGCAACCGGGAGGGAGCCTTGACTGAGGAAGAGATTGTCTAGCCTGGTCCAGTAAGAGAGAGTATAGGTGTAGAAATCGATGGCGATGTCGCTAGGGATGGGGTCAGAAGAATGACCCTGTGCTGTTTAAACTTGAACAATCTGGGGTGCATAGTTATAAGGTAGATGAGGATGGGCTTGTGGAAGCCTATTCAGGTAGCGATGTTGTATTTTAAGGGCTTCAGTGCCTCGTCAGGGATTGTAAGCGCCAGGGCTTTAAGTGGAATGAAAAAACTGGGTGGGGGGAGGTCTCAAGGGGGCGTGGCCAATGTAATTAAGGGCGTGGCTTAAAAACACGTACGCTAAAAATCTGTGTTTAGCATAGTGTGCCGCCCGACTTGTATTTTGCTGTTTCTGTCAATTCATCCAGATATATGATACAACAAGTAACATCATACCTACAACAAGTCAGGATTATTGGCTTTGTCAATGGTTGTTAGTTGCATAAGATAAATAAGCAGTGATCCAGCGCAACTAATATAATTTCTTCTCCTATGGACATAGCATCCAGGTTGGAAACACTCCCTTTCCACAACTATACTATTATGACGGTGGGGCCCATAACACCGCATATACATTTTAATCACTCAAATATTCCCTGGATCTCATCCCCTTCTACCTAGGAGAAAAAAGTAAATGACTGCTGGAAGAGAACGGGATACCTTTTTAAAGTTGACAAGATAACTGTTTAAACATCATACATAATTAGTTTTTATCCTGTCAATTTCTAACACATCAAGGTATTCCGCTCATTGGTCGATGGACCAACTAGTAGGAATCAGTTGATGGTGATTAAGACCAGCTCAATCACTTTAACAGATTAAACATTTTGCATTTATTATTGAGCTAAAGAACCACAGACTCGTAGTTTTAATTATAATAAAGTTTATCTAATTGTTTAAAATGCATAGAAAAGTCTCAATTTTATTAATCAATTAATACATTTATTATCATTATAAGAAATAATACTTCAGAGAATTTATGCATACCCTTTTTGATGGAAAAATAAAGTTCGTCACAGCAGATCACATCATAGAACTCCCAAAACTGACTGACTGTCCCGCTAAACAGGCCTCCTCGACGGACCACCTATACAGGTTTCCCGCATCGATCTCGTTCCTTCCCAGTCCGATTTTAAAGCAAAAAGATTAATTAAATTAAACAGAAAATGGCCTAAAGAAAATAATAGCGATTCTCCAGCGTCAAAGTTCTGTGCTCAAAAATTATGTATGAATAGCGCTCCTCCTACTTAAGATTAGGTCCTCTTATACCCTATTACTAACTTACTAAACAGAAATGTTTCAATCTTTGGGGGTGAGATTCACGCTAATTGGTCCATTGGAGGGGTGGCAAGCATCTCCTCATTGCCCTCCTTGTTCAAACCAGTTCCGAAAATGTTTATAATTTTGTCCTTTCACACGGTTTTAGGACATTACCAATCCGATTGACAGTTCCTCATATGTAACTTCTTTTGTATCTTTATTAAAACAGTTCATTGTTAATTCACGGCTGCATCTTTGGTTCTCATGTATTCTTGCTGAGTCCCTTTTTGGCACCCATCTGGTGGCAGGTCATGGTGACCTTGATCCTTTTTCATTCTGGGCTCTACTTTCAGATCACGTGACATATTTCTGCAGCTCTCTTCCACTTGGAAGCCATTTTGCACTTGCGCATTTAGCTCATCTGCCTCGGCAGCCATTTTTACAGCGCGGCCTAGCAGGCCCGAACGAACTATTATGAAAACAAACACAATCATAATTAAAACAAAGAAAATAAGCCTTTTCATTTCCCACCCGTCATTCTACGTACCCCAATTAGGTGTTACCTAGCAAAAGCGACATATAAAGCTATGTTTACTTACCATCCGCATACTTTTGCCACAATACAGTTTACTACATAGCACAAATCATGCAACATTATTTTAATTAGTACGCAAACCATTATGTTATTATTATTTCACGTTGACAAGCGTTAGTAGGTTATCTTTTGTACATAGATTGCGGTTACCCTTATAAAAGATGTCTATAAAAGACGTAAAGTGTTGATTAATCATCAAACAATTAATAGTATTAATTATTAGCATTAATATTAGGGGGTTCAAAATTTTCTTATTTACCTTGCTCCATCAACTCCCCCCTTTGGTGATTTTTAATATCACCACTACAACCATGTTTCACAATTTTACTGATAGCATTGTTTCTTGTCCATTTGCTTCTTGTTAGTTTCACACATCTGTATCCCTTTCATCTTGTCTTTTTGTTCTCTCATACATGCTTTCTTTTAGTTCTTCCAGTTCTATTTCACCTAATTCTCGTTCTCTTTCTTTATTTATCTTATTTTCTCTTTTCATTTTGTTTTGTCTTTTTCTCCTTTTAATACATATAATAACAAATTTCAAGAATAACACTACTAAAATTACTACTGTTGCTGATATCAAAACTTTCCCTACAATAGAACTACCTATTTCAGTGAACCATTTTGGTATTGAGGAAAAACTCTTACCAAGCTTCTCCCAAGCACTTTCAACCTCCAGCGGAACAAGTTCTTTGTGCAAATTTGTAATATTCTTTATATACTTTTGTATATTTTCACTTTTATCTGGAATGTAAGTGCAACAATGTTGGACTTTCAGCATTCCACAGACTCCTCCCTCTTTTGCCAAAAGAATGTCAAGGGCAAGTCGATTTTGCATTACCATAGCTCTCATGGCAACCATCTCTGTATTTACCATCAAGAACCCTCCAGCAGTATTCGTTGATAAACGATCTACTACTGTGGACAATTTCCGAATTTTAAATGCATTCAAAGATATTCCCACTGCTGGTATCATTGCTCCAAAAATGTCACCCACTATTTCTGAAAAACTTTCCCTTTTTCTACGTATGAATGTTACACCCATTCCGTGTGTTCCTTTTTCTTCTCTATCTAAATGAAAGATTTTTGGAAAGACCAGGCCTAAGTAGCAAGACCCATACCAATGATCCGTCAACCTGTAATAAGCTCTGTTTCCGCAAATATAATAGATCCCTGGAAATATTGGATCTTTTCCTCCTTTGAATCCCCATCCTCCTAAAATTTTATAATTGTCTCGGCAATCACTGGAACCCACGAAATAGTTGTCATACCTAGTTCTATTTCTACTAATGCACAACTTTCCCTGTTGAGGCCAATCTAAAGTCATAGCTGCATGTGTCCTTTTCTTATCATTACTTTCTCTTTCAAATGTCCATAGTGGTGTTTTCATCTCTTCCTCTACTACTTTCCTTTGAAATTTTACTCTTCTGCTTTCTACCATCTCTAAAAATACCTTTTCCTCTTTCTTTAACTCACAAGTAAGGTTATGTTTAACTACATTATCTAATGTCAATTCTTTATTTTCTAGGAAAAATTCACCAAACATCTTTGCTACTTTCACCTTGTTCAATTCAGGAATTATAGGAATTTCTGCAAAAATCTTATTTATGTCAGTATAATAATATTCTAATCTACCTGTTTTATAAAATAAACTAGCTAGGACACTACATGTTATTCCATACGTCAAAGGAAGGTGATGATAGGTCACACCTTCGGAAACAGACGCAGGTAATTGCATACAAACATAACAGTCTCTTACATCCATTGTTTCTACATATTCATATAATAATTTTGTGAAAACGTTCTTCGAAAAATCTGTTATAGATCTATCCTTATGTAACTCTGCACTATCTATTAGTGTTGCTGTATTCTGTATGCTATCCTTCTTTGTGTTGTTCTCTAATATGGACGTTTCTTCTATAGCTAATCTAATTGGAATGGTGATTGCTAAAATAAGCCATACAAACATTAATAACCCTGTACAAAAGAAACCCATTCTACACCATCTACGTAAAAACGCACATCTATTCTCTGTCTACCATCTTGTTCTACTACCTATGTATATTTTTGTACAGCAAATGTGTCACCACACCTCTGAATGACGTTTCAGCCCCTCTACTTTCTCACTTTCTCGTTTGGTACTCTCTTTAGTTCTCCTCAGAACTCTTTCTTTTCTTATTCAGGTTTTTATTGTCCAGTCCGGCTTTTCTTTTCAATCTCTTCAAACTTGTTGCACTTCACTTTCACCCATTTGTTTGTAGCTTTGTTCCGGGTTCTCGTGAGTGATTTCTTCTTCCTTAATATCAGTTAGTGCATTGTATAGCCATTCAGGTGACTTATATTTCAAATTAACTTTCTTTACTCTTTTTGTTTTCTGCAATTGTTCTCCACTTTGTTTTTCTTGTTCCTTTTGACTTATCTCATTTACTTGTTCTGCATTATCTTCGTTTATCTTTATGATTTTGTATCTCAATCTCTTGACATCGTGGGGCCAATTATCTCCTTTTCTCGGCCTTTTCGGTTCACTTTCTTTTTCTTCTCGTTCAGCTCTCCAAGTTCGTTTCTTGGTCCTAGTCTCTGTTTTCTCTCTCCTTCACTTTCTTCTGATTCTGTTTCAGACCTTACTTCATTTCCTCTTATTTTGAACTTTATGATTTCACCTTCTTTGTCTTGCTCTTTTTCTTCCTGTGTCTTGTCTGTTTGATCACTTGTTTCTATCCCTCCTCGAAGTTCTTCCGGATTCTCGTTGATCTCTCTATCTGGTTCTATATTTCCCTGTTCATTTGTTTGTGTATCTGTCCCTATTGCTCCTCGGGTGTCTTCCGATTTTTCTATCTCTCTATTTGAATCTATCCCTGCCTTGTCTATTTTGACAATTTCTGTAGGATTTTTACCATAACTTGTGCTTGGCTGTTCACTGTCACTGTCTCTTTGTTCAGTTTCTTCGTTTATGATGTCAATTTTCCATTTATTCTTTAGCTTTTCACCACAATCTGATTGATCTGTATCAGATGCTGAACTGGTGTCTGATATTTCCAGATGTCGACTTACAGGTCGATCTTCAAGTTCTGGAACTTTTGCTATTTCAAATTCTTCTTCAGTTGTTAGACTTGTACCTGGGTCTTCCAGCTGTCGACTTTCAGGTCGATCTTCAAGTTCTGGAACCCTGTTTGTTTCTTCTTCTGCATCGGATGCTGAACTGGTATCAGATATCTCCAGATGTCGACTTACAGGTCGAGCTTCAGGATCTGGAACTCTGATAGTGTGGCTGGCATGTACCCAGTTTTTCACTCCTGCACATTTGACTGCAGTTGTTGTTACCAGGATCACCTGTCGTGGTTGGTCCCAGCGAGGAACCAAACAGTTTCTTCTTCTGTGGACTTTTATGCAGACCCAATCTCCTGGATTCAAATCATGAGCTGGTTTTCTTTCAAGAGTGGTCGCATCCGGTCCAACCTGATGAAACACAGAATGTACCACATCAGCCAATCCTTTGCAATAATCCATCACGAGATCATCAGTTATAGTCAACAGTTTGTTGACAGGTACATGTGCTTGTCTCATTGCTCGTCCCATGATTATCTCGTGGGGACTCAGACCTGTTTTCCTATCAGGTATGCTTTTGATAGTCATCAGCACCAGGGGAAGGGCATCTGGCCATTTCAGTCCTGTGGCTTGACACATTTTTCCTAACCTATTCTTTATTGTTCCATTCACTTGTTCTACCACTCCAGAAGCCTCTGGTCTGTATGCACAATGCAATTTCTGTTTAATACCAAGAGCTTCACATATCAGTTGAATCAATTCATTTTGAAAATGTGTTCCTCTATCCGTTTCAATCGTTACCGGAAATCCATACCTTGGAATGAATTCTCTCAATAAGAGCTTAGCTACTGTAATCCCATCATTCCTTCTGGTCGGATAGGCTTCCACCCAACGAGAAAACAAACAGACGACCACAAGAACATACCTCAATCTATTGCTTGGGGGCATTTCTATAAAATCCAGTTGCATTCTTGTGAAAGGACCTCCCTCTCGTCCTATTGTTCCTAAGCTCACTACTGTTTTCCTTCCTGGATTTATCTGTTGACAGATAAGACATCTTTGACAAAGACTTTCAGCTATGGCTCTGAATTTTGGGTTATACCAAGTCTGTCTAAAAAGTCGGATCATTGCATCTCTTCCAATATGAGCTTGTCCATGGTACATCCGTGCCATGTCAGAAATCATGCTATCAGGCATAACTGGTCTTTCATCTCTATAAACCCAAACATCATCTTCCTCCCTTTTCCTGCATCCTGCTTTTATCCAGTTATCCTTTTCCTCATCATCTGCTGCTTCCTGTAACCGTCTTACCTCATCCCATGTTTCGACAATGTTAGTAAAAAGCAAAGGACATGAAACATGCTCTCTTTCTCTTCTTCTGTTCAGTGAGACTACATTTTTAGCACAATACTGAGCTACCTCGTCGGCATAATTATTGCCCACGGTTATGTAGTCTTCCCCATCTTTATGTGCATTGCACTTCACCACAGCAATTTGTCTAGGCAGCTGTATAGCCTCAAGTAATTTCTTCACAAACTCACCATTTCGAATCGGAGTTCCTGCAGACGTCAAGAAACCTCTTTGGGACCAGATCTGCCCAAAATCATGAACCACTCCGAAGCCATACTGGCTATCCGTGATCACTGTGATTCGGACATTCTTTCTTAGTTTGCATGCCTGTATTAGAGCAATCAGCTCAGCCACTTGGGCGGAACGTATCCCTCTTAAACAAGATGCTTCCATTATGGCACCTACTGTACATACAGCATACGCTGCACTCAAAACTTCTTCATTTGTCCTCAAGCATGAGCCATCCACAAACATCACATAATCTGATTCTTTTAAAGGTTCATCTCTGATGTCTGGCCTCGGTTTTGTACAGTATCCAAGTACATTCAAGCAATCATGATCAACCTCATCTTTGTCTTTTACACTCTCTTCATCTGGCAATGATGTCGAAGGATTCACACTTGTGCATCTGTCAATAGTTACATTGTCTACACTTAAAATCACTTTTTCGTACCTAGTCAGCCGACTATGTGTCATGTATTGAGTTTTGGTTCTTGTCAAGAGAATTTCGACGGAATGTGGAACATATTCCCTCAGTGGGTATCCCATCACAATGCCTTCACTTTGTTCCAGACTCACACAAGTAGCAGCTACTGCTTTCAGACATCCAGGCAACGCCTTTGCTACCGGGTCTAAAACGGCTGAAAAATATGCAATAGGTCTTTTCATATTTCCATATCTTTGCACTAAAACTGAAAGTGCACACCCATCTCTCTCACTACAATACAGTTCAAAATCTTTTTCATAGTCAGGCATTCCCAGTGCCGGTGCTTCACACAGTCTCGCTTTTAGTTCTCTGAATGCCTTCATTTCTTCATCATTTAATTCAAATGGATCTTTAACATCCTTTTTTGTCAATCGCTGTAATGGTTTTGCAATTAGCGAAAATCCACTTATCCACTGTCGACAATATCCAACCATTCCCAGGAACATTCTCACCTCTCTTTGCGTCATTGGAGCTCTCATTCCTCGGATAATTTTTATTCTTTCAGTCGTTACCTTTCGCACTCCCTTTTCAATTTTATGACCTAGGTATTGAACTTCTTGTTGGCAAAACTGCAATTTTGATGGGGACACCTTATGTCCTCCTCCTGCTAGATGGTTCAGTAAAGCAATGGTGTCAGTAACACATGCTTCTCTGGTTTTTGATGCCACTAATAGGTCATCAATGTATTGAACCATCACAGATTTTTCAGGCATTTTTAAATCTTCCAACGATTTCTTTAGGATCTGATTAAAGATCGAGGGACTCTCTGTGTACCCCAGAGGAATTCGGCACCATGCCAAAATACGCTCTCCGAACCAGAACGCAAATAATGGCTGGCTATCTGGATGTAACGGGATAGAGAAAAATGCATGGCACAAATCAATGACAGTGTACCATTCTGCCTCATGTGGAATCTGATACAATATTACAGCAGGGTTTGGTACAATTGGACAACAAGGAACAACAATTTTATTAACCTTTCGTAAATCTTGCACTATTCTATATGTTCCATTTGGCTTTTTTTCAGTCCCATTATAGGCGAATTACATGGACTGCTCATTATTTCTTTCAATATTCCTTGTTCAATCATTTTATTTATTACGGGTGTTTTTTCCTTCAATGATTTCTGGCGTCAATTTATATTGTGGAGTATTTGGGTAATTTGTTCCTTCTTTAACAGAAATTTTAACGGGGTCTACTCCTCTCATTAACCCAATATCTTCACCTGTAAAATCCCACACCTCTTGTTTTACAGTTTCTTTTAACTCAGTTGGGATTTTCTCTACATCGAACACAGGAAACAAGTCATTCACTCCTGGTTCTAATTCTGCCATTGTCATTTTATACAATACATCTTCATCTGGTGTCTGAAATGCAATCCCATCCGGAGTACAATAGATGGTGCAATTCATTTTGCAAAGTAGATCGCGTCCAAGTAAGTTTACAGGACTGCAGTCACATACCACAAATTGGTGCATTTCTCTGAATGGTCCAATTTTTACTTCTACTAATTTAGTAAGTGGTGCCTTAATTTGCTGATTTGAGACACCAACGACTTGGATATATTCACCTGAGAGAGGAAGGTTTGGAATTTCCACTGATCTGACAGTAGAACGGGTAGCTCCAGTGTCCACAAGGAATGTTACATCTGCACCATTCACTTCTCCATCCACAAATGGACCTGACTGATCTACCTCTAGAGTTGCGCCAAGTACGCACTCTTCCTCCTCTCCTAGGCACCATCATAAACTTTCATCCGACTCATTCCCATCCTGTCGCAACCAATACTGCGATATCGCAGCTGCGCTGCGGCAATTGTGTTACCTGCTCTCCTCCGTAGAATCCTGTCTCTGCACTGTATCTCTGTGGATTTACACTCTTGGGAAGTGGTGGTTGTGGCACCTGACTCTGCTGAGTAACTACCTGCGGTTGCTGCAGCTGTTGGTAACTCACCTCACTCTGCACCTGTGGATTTAATGATTGATTTTCTGCATTAGCTTTTGGAGGAAATTTACACTCGTTTCTCCAATGCCCTAATTTTCTGCAGTTGTGGCATGGCCACTTTTTCTTTGCTTCTTCTATACTCATTTGGCCTTTTCCTTTAGCTATATTCGGTTTGGATTTAGTTTGTCCTGCCTCATTAACTTGATTATTCAGTTGAGCTTCTTGTTTTTCTGCAACTTTCACTTGTGCCCACATTGCTTTCTCCTTTAATTTACGCTGTCTACACTCAATGTCATCACTACAATACTTAGCATACCTCAACACCTCATCCACTGTACTATTCTGCCAGCATATCATATGCTGCTTAATCATTTCGCTTATTTCTGGTTTTAGCCCATAAACAAATATATATACAAAGTGACTCATGTCCTTCTCATTCAGAGTCTCATAACCACTATACTGTTTGAAGGCCAAAAGCAGCCTCTCGTAGTAGGCATGTACAGATTCCTTACTCTCCTGTGTGGTTCTGTCAGTTTTTACCCAATCAGTTCCTTTGGGTGGAATTTTGTTTTTCAGGAAAGTAATAACTTGCTCATATTTCCTCATCACCTCGGGTCCTGGCGCTCCTGTCTTTGCGTCTCTAGGATATTCTACAGTTGGCCAATCAATGGTGATTTTGCATTCTGTCCATAAATCGGCTGGTACTACAATGTCAAATAATCCATCCAAATCTACCCACAACACCTTCGAAACCTTGACAAACCTTTCCACTTGTCTGTACCATTCTACAGGTTTTTCTCTCAATTTTGGAAAGTCATTTGTAAATGACAATATATCCTGTCTGGTCCAAGGGACATGTACATAACTACCTCCTGGAGTTTCTCTCATGGGATACTCCCTTACAACCGACTCCTTGTCTGTCACCGCAAAAGCTAAAGACGCTTTGTCAGTTGTTTTCTCATTCCTTTTAGTCCACCTGCTTCTCCATCTGTCCACATCACCCCACTTTCTCAGCAAAACAATCAATTCTTTTATCTGTGTTAAACGTCCTGATGTGTTCAGATTTTCTATATCTTTTTCACAAAAATCTACCCTATACGGTTTCTGTAAACTCCTGACTTTCACAAATTCCACTCCCAGTTCATTCGCTGTCTCTTCCAATTTGTCATGTAGATTTCTAGCTCTCCAAGTAATGCTCTTGCACAAGAACATAACCTCGTCATCCTGGTATGTTTTCAATTTTTCTGTACCAATGGTCCCTAAAATTAATTCCTCCATATCTATTTTGAGCCTAATTACATCTAATGGTTTTGGTTCTGTCTCTTTCTTTTGCAAATTTCTCATCCATTCATTTAATTCTTCTGGAGTTGGACCTACAGGTGTACTATTTATTTCTATCCAATTTCTATTCCTCTCAGGTGTTTCTGATGCAGACTCAGTTCCCATAGGAATCCTCCTCATCTCACTCTCGTTTACTGTCAGGTTAGTAGGTGGGCTTGGTCTATGTGAACTGACCACATTTCTTGCCCTTTCATTTTCTAATTCCATCCCTTCTCTCAATCTTTGCAAATTTGAGTTCTTGGGGATGACTAGGGAATGTTCATCTATTTTCTGGTTCTCAAAAACTGGTATTACTGGTCCTATTGTTATTGGTACAGTCACAGCTTCCATGTTCATTGTTAACTCTCTTATTTTCTCAGTTAATTCTTTGGTAGTTTTTGCTAACTCGGCTGCATTGTCGCTGTTACATTTTTCACTTTGTGGAGTTTTTAACTGTTCATTTGACCTATTTATCTCGTATCTTCGTTCTGGACTTTTATTCCTCCCAGTTTCCATTGGCGGTGCATTGGGTGTCACCACCGCAGAATTCTGTTGATATGGAGGTGGGTTTCTATTTAAAATATCTTCCAGCAATTCATCCTCTGTCTCGCTACCTCCATACCTGTACTTTTCTGTAACTGCATGTTTCTTTTTCTCTACACACTTCTTTCCTGTACCTTCTTCAACTGTAAAAGCTGGAAACAAACCTTCTGTCATATTTGCATATCTCCAACGCTTCATTCTGTCCTCCTGATTCACTCCCCACAACCTTCCAGGAACAAAGCCATGATTCTTTGCACCTCTGTACCTTTCTCGTTCATACATCTCGTCTTCCCATTCACCTAACGCTTCAAACTGTGTCGGTCTAGGTCTTGGCTCAAGCTTCGTCATCTTTTCTCTCAAATTTCGAAGTACCGCTATGCTAAACGATCCGTTCTCTGGAAAAGCCAATACTCCATCATTCTGAGTATATTTTGTCCAATTTTCTAACCAAATGCAAGTATGATAACCGTATTTCAGCATCATATGCGAAGCTGGTGTTTTCGGCGGAGGAATTACTTGTCCCTCTCTAGTTACTACCTTCTTGTCTTTCTTAAAGAAGTTCTTAATTTTCGCCATCCATGACGGTTTCTCTCTACCATATTCATAATACGCCATTTTTCACGATTTCTTTCCCTTCTGCAAGCTCGTAACTCTGCTCTGATCTCTATGTGCTATTCGGACCTATCCCAGCGCGTCTCACACCAACGCACCAATCTGAAGCCTCTACGTCACTGCTACTCAGACCTATCCCAGCGCGTCTCACACCAACGCACCAATCAGGGCGTTTTCCGTGTTTCTATTGCACTGGCCAATCCCAGCGCGGCCTTTTGTCTACGTCAGTTGTGCTCCTGACCCCTCCTTTAAAAAATTTATCGGCAATTCTTTTTCTTGACTAAATCTTATTAGTTACAACATAAAACACATTTCCATTGTCTGTTTTCGCTAAACAAAAGTGATAGTTTACTCTATCGTACAAGAATACAGTTTTGTTCGATAAGTGTAGCACTTCCCTCTACCTTACCCTTCTTTCAAGCAAGGGGTAAACCCGTTTCTCTGGGGATAAAACACATGTGGAGACTACACTGCTCCTGAGAATTAAGGCCAGAGTTTCACAAGAAAACCGATTGCTATTTCACTCATACACGTTTTATACAGAAAATGTCCCTACCATAACACAACCTGTGTTATCACCAATTTGAAAACTCAGACAATGCACTATTCCATGTGACTTCTCTTGCCACACATGTCCACTTCCTACTTCCCGGAAGCTTCAAAATTTCCGACTTGCATATAACATAATACGACTCAACATAAAGTGTTAAACATGAAATAATCAATAATCAATAATCACCAAACTAATCTATAGTAACCATAACTCTGCTACCAAGAAATCTGATCCAGCGCAACTAATATAATTTCTTCTCCTATGGACATAGCATCTAGGTTGGAAACACTCCCTTTCCAAAACTATACTATTATGACGGTGGGGCCCATAACACCGCATATACATTCACTCACTCAAATATTCCCTGGATCTCATCCCCTTCTACCTAGGAGAAAAAATTAAATGACTGCTGGAAGATAACGGGATACCTTTTTAAAGTTGACAAGATAACTGTTTAAACATCATACATAATTAGTTTTTATCCTGTCAATTTCTAACACATCAAGGTATTCCGCTCATTGGTCGATGGACCAACTAGTAGGAATCAGTTGATGGTGATTAAGACCAGCTCAATCACTTTAACAGATTAAACATTTTGCATTTATTATTGAGCTAAAGAACCACAGACTCGTAGTTTTAATTATAATAACGTTTATCTAATTGTTTAAAATGCATAGAAAAGTCTCAATTTTATTAATCAATTAATACATTTATTATCATTATAAGAAATAATACTTCAGAGAATTTATGCATACCCTTTTAGATGGAAAAATAAAGTTCGTCACAGCAGATCACAGCATAGAACTCCCAAAACTGACTGACTGTCCCGCTAAACAGGCCTCCTCGACGGACCACCTATACAGGTTTCCCGCATCGATCTCGTTCCTTCCCAATCAGATTTAAAGCAAAAAGATTAATTAAATTAAAAAGAAAATGGCCTAAAGAAAATAATAGCGATTCTCCAGCGTCAAAGTTCTGTGCTCAAAAATTATGTATGAATAGCGCTCCTCCTACTTAAGAGTAGGTCCTCTTATACCCTATTACTAACTTACTAAACAGAAATGTTTCAATCTTTGGGGGCGAGATTCACGCTAATTGGTCCATTGGAGGGGTGGCAAGCATCTCCTCATTGCCCTCCTTGTTCAAACCAGTTCCGAAAATGTTTATAATTTTGTCCTTTCACACGGTTTTAGGACATTACCAATCCGATTGACAGTTCCTCATATGTAACTTCTTTTGTATCTTTATTAAAACAGTTCATTGTTAATTCACGGCTGCATCTTTGGTTCTCATGTATTCTCGCTGAGTCCCTTTTTGGCACCCATCTGGTGGCAGGTCATGGTGACCTTGATCCTTTTTCATTCTGGGCTCTACTTTCAGATCACGTGACATATTTCTGCAGCTCTCTTCCACTTGGAAGCCATTTTGCACTTGCGCATTTAGCTCATCTGCCTCGGCAGCCATTTTTACAGCGCGGCCTAGCAGGCCCGAACAAACTATTATGAAAACAAACACAATCATAATTAAAACAAAGAAAATAAGCCTTTTCATTTCCCACCCGTCATTCTACGTACCCCAATTAGGTGTTACCTGGCAAAAGCGACATATAAAGCTATGTTTACTTACCATCCGCATACTTTTGCCACAATACAGTTTACTACATAGCACAAATCATGCAACATTATTTTAATTAGTACGCAAACCATTATGTTATTATTATTTCACGTTGACAAGCGTTAGTAGGTTATCTTTTGTACATAGATTGCGGTTACCCCTTATAAAAGATGTCTATAAAAGACGTAAAGTGTTGATTAATCATCAAACAATTAATAGTGTTAATTATTAGCATTAATATTAGGGGGTTCAAAATTTTCTTATTTACCTTGCTCCATCAGCAGCAACTATGGCTTGTATATAATATTGAAAAAGCTTCCACTTAAAGCCCTGGTGACACCACGACAATGTTGCTGCTCCTGAGTTACAAAAAGAGAAGGGAAATCCAGAGACGAAATGACTCTCTTTAAGGATTTCCCTTCCCCTACAAGGCTCACCTGGCATGACGTCATGCCGTAACTTCTCCACTAGTGAGAAGTGAGCAGTGTGAGCACGCGCACATCAATGTGCCTGCTGTCACTGCAGTCCGGAAAAAAACGGACCGCCTGTGCCAGGGCACAAAACAGAGCCCGATAGAGACCCGTTTCGAGGCCCCCTTTAAAAAACTGCCAGTGCTCAGCACCGGTGAGACCCAGCACACTTAAAGCCCTGGTAAGCGCTATAAAAATACCCTCCCTTTACAATTACATTTATTAAGCTGCAGGTTTTATTTGCATTATTTGTGGCCTGTTTTGCAGGACACAAGACTCCATGCTATACACACACAGCAAATAGAGGCATGCACACTTGCAACATAGCTGCCAAGTTTTCAGATTGCTATGTGTGACATTTCCATAATTTCAGTGTAATTATGAGGGACACTTTCTCGTGAGCAAAATCAAGCAATGCAGGCGAGGGAAACAAATACTCACAAATTACACCCATTTGAGCAACGAGAAACAGTGTCACCTTAGAATAACTGTTGTAATCTGACGCACACTGTACGACCTGCACCTACTGACAGCAGGCAGCTGCCTGATCGCGCGCCGCCAAGGACACACACACTTGGCCATGGGAGGCTTAGTGCACTCCACACTGTCTCACTACTTACTTATTCTTTTGAGAAATCTGCGTGCCATCTTTCTCTGTGCCTTGTGGCGTCTGGCTTCACTATTTTCCATTAGCCTGACGGTGAGACACAAGGGGCAAGCATTGTCTGATGTATTTGGCTATGGACGCCATTGCAAAGAAGTGTCGAAGTTACTGCAAGAGTGACATGGCCGGTAGCAGCCCCAATTGTAGCACAACAACTGTTCCAGGCTCTGAGTGGCCCGATGGTGAGCGGAGCCATGACTGTTGCAGAGGGCATCCTCCTCATTTGGCCAGTTCACTGGTGGGCTAATGGCGCAGTGGCAAGCACATACTGCCACCTGAGACAAGCTCCACTGTCCCAACAGGACTTGCATCTGAGATCACCGGAACTAAAAGTTAAAGGTAGCATGAACAGAAAGCACTCCCTCAATACGCCTTTGTTTCCCCAGTGGTATCACCTAGGGTCGTCCCTGAAGCGAAACCTCTCGTGCTACACACAGCTAATAAAGCGAGAGTCTCTCGTACGATGTTAACCGTCATTGGATTTATGTTTGTATTTAAGTAATCAAAGTTAAGTAAACTTTTGGTGATACGAGGCCATGTTATTAGTCATTCGTGCGCAGAGTGCTGTTCTCTACACAGGTTCACACTACAAAAGTAGAGATAAGAGGATATCCCTTTGTGCAACCTCAGGCAAAGCAGCACTCACAACTTCTCTCTCCTTTGTGTGCACCCACAACTCCATTGAAGCACTGCTCTCCCTGTAGCAAGTATTAGAAAAATGTCAGATACACACTAAACTGTTCTACCATTTCACTGAGAGGTTATGAGGCCTGGTCCGTGTCCCTTGGAGGATTCTTGCTGGCACTCGTTGGGTAACTGGAGCCTGTTTTATACCAACCCATGCAGCCCAGCCTACCCGGGACCACAGTGTCTGAGAGCGGCCTCAATCGGGCAAAGCTGTAGTATAGGGACAGGTGCAGAGCCGGAACCAAGCATCTGTTCTGACAGAAGACTATTGTCTTTACACACGTTATTGCAGCCTTTTCTCCCATAAGCAAAAATTCCCTCCAGAGAAATGTCTCCACCAGATTAACGTGTAGAAATATGTACTTTGGGGGGGAAGAATTAGGGCATGGGAGAGTTCCCATATAGTGTATTACCCTGCATATCTAAATTAAAAGTTAATGCAAAGAACGATTTTTCATATGTCATGATCACAAACATATGTACAATATCTTTATTGCATTTACTTTGTTCTTTTTGTGTTCCTGTCGATCATCTTTAGAGAATGAGCTTTACAAAACAAGGCTACGTTTACCTTTTGAATGCATTGCGCAGTATCTTAAGACGTTGATTCTATCTAACAGACCAGAGGCTGCTGCGAGCACTCAGGCAGTGCTGCGAGCACCATGATTGCCACAAACCTGTAGCCAGCCTGGATGTGACGTCCCACGGTGCCAGAGACTGTTGTATCACACAACTAGCTGACTGGGCTGTGTCATGTCTCAGTAGTAGCCATTGGGTACTACCTCGATGTGCCGTCAGGCTGAGAGCTGTGCCATGGGAATCAATTAGTTCTGATACATTATAGCAGCCTGCCAGCAGCCTCAGCTGCCAGCCAAGATGCGGGAGAAGCACGCGCACACCACGGCAGCGCTGCTAGCTGCTACTCCAGTAATAGTTTAATTTAGGCAGCGCTAACTGCTTCGGGGCACTATGCATTATGTGTGACAATGCATTTCAGTGCGGTGATGTGGAGCACCACACTGAAATGCGTTAGTCTAACGCCTAATGCGTGGTACTTGGCAGGACTGTTGCAACGCTTTGGCTTTGCAATAGCGGAGGGACATGCTAGTTCTAGCTTCAGTAATAAAGATGTTGGCTCTCACCTTTGTCTGTCCTTGATGCAAATCTTTGGTTTTAAATCTGAATTACTCTTCTGATATGACATTAGTTGTCCTATTGCAGTGCTGTCTAGTCTCCCCGTGTCACGCCTCCCCTTTATCGCCTAACTCATGTTGCTTTTTCTCCCGTATTGCTTCCCTCACCTGCTTTAAAGATAAAAAAGCTTGTGTGTTTTTTAGGTCTCGCCTAGGCAGTCCATGCGCTGTCTCTCTGAGACATGCTGTGTCCACTCTGTGTGCTTACAGCCCGCCCGTCGCTTTTATTTCTTTACCTTGCGTGTCCTTCGAAAAGGCTTGCTTCCGTGTGGTTAATCTGTCTTCTTAGTCTGTCCTTTTTAGGTCGATCATTCAAGATCTGTTGTAATTTCTCTTGTTGGCTTAAAGCCATCCCCCTGCTTTTGATTTGTTTGTTCCAGTGCCCTTTAAAAATTCTTGCTTGCTAGTGGTCGGCCCTGCCTCTTTGTTCCTTTTTTTCCCCTTCTCTTCCTCGCATGCAGCAGGGACTAAGTACTGTCTCATACCGCTATGGCTCTTTGTGTTCATTGGGGGACTATTTTTTTCTTGGTTTCCTGGTCTTTTACTGTTAGCCTGTGTTCAGCTTCGGAGGCAAAGCTGCTTACATGTAAATATATAATTCCTCCCTCCCATCTCCTCTTAATGCCACAAATGTGTCAGTACTGCCTCCCTTTCTGCTCCTCCCGCTCTGTAGATTGTATTTATTCAACCTTTTTGCACCTTTTGATGTGTACGGCTGTTGGGCTTTTTTTTGGTGGGATATCTGTTTAGTTTTGGGTTTCTTTTTAAAGGGAATTGGGCTTGTTGAAGTCTTGTTTGTGAAAGGCATGAGTCATTGCAGCCCCTCCCACTCCTTGTGCTCCGTCCCATCCCGTTCACAGGGTTCCTTGCAGCATAAAGTAGGGAACAGCTGCAGCCTCGTAGGAGCTACCTGCATCCACAGACTGTGCTCAGAAAGGTTTTATCACTATGCAGACGTTTTGGGTTGTGTCATGCTTTGAGGTAGAATTAATTCCTTGCGCTTAAAAAGCTGGTGCGCGCTGAATCGCGGTCTCGAAGCTGCTCTTCGAGACGGGGTGGGGCTACTAAGAGAGAGCTTTCTGTGATGAACCAGTTCAGTATGAAGAACGAGGAGCTGAGGGAGGATCTGCGAACGGTTCCGGTTTCTAGCCTGTTTCTGTTTTTTCAACCGTGTTCTGTGTTTTTTAGGTCGAGCATCAGCGCGCATGCGCTGTCTGCAAGACCTGGGGTAATCACTCTACGGAGTGCAATTTCACTCGATGCTTGCCATTGGTCAACTTCGAAATCGCTTTTCTTTCCTGTCTCCTTATTGGCCGGTGCTCTCAATACATCACTTCCGTGTTTAAGCCAGGAGCACCGGCCAATTACAGTTTCCCTACACAATAGGTCTAGATGTATTTCTTTGGGGACTACTTTTTATTATTTACTATGGCGTCCGCTTCACTCGCAGGCACGTAACTCAGCATTTTTAAATCATCATCGCGTTAACACAGGGTTCACGCATTTGTTGGCGATAGGCTGTTGCCTGCGGGCACGCTCGTGGTTTCTGGCTCAGGTATCACTCTGCACGAATCCTTAATTCATATTCATGCGTTAGGAATGTATTGTGCACATCGGGTCCGACTTAGGCTTTATTTTCATGTTTGTCAGTATGACTGGATCATTGTCTGCCGCTCTGAGGGCTGCATTTCCAACGTTGCGCCCAGTTATATACAGATAATCTGTTTACCAGGTATTTCTTTTGTTTCATTTTCCTTCACGGGCACACGAATGGCTGCATCCTCATGTAAACTTGGGTATTAGGCACTGACTTCAGAGTTATTATTTACTGTTCTTAAGGCTTGGCACTTCATGCATAGCCATCACGTTGTCTACTTCTGGCAGGATTTTCTTAGATTTTATTATATTTAATGGTTGTTGACAGTAAGTGTAACCATTGTTACTCGTTTTCTTTGTGATGCATGCTGGGTGTCCTAGTTGCGCTAATTAGCAGGCTGCTGCCTGCGCATTAGCAATTAATTAGTCTCTCGGCACACTCGCTGTCCTGTTTTGGGACCATAACTTGTAACCAATGTACAATTGTTGAGAGTGGAATGATGCACAGGTGTTAATAGGAAGGGTCACAATTGAGTTCTTTGCCAAAGCTACACGTGAGTACACGTGTTTCCCATTCAGCTTCTGTTCTCACGGCAAAGTGGATCACTGTCATGCAGCGTGACTATCTAGTTGTTCGTCTTTTCTGTTGCCTTTACTGCATACTGCTGTCTTCTGAACCTCAGCGTCGTGCTTTCAACTTTAAAGCTCCATCTCCCCGTAGGGTGCCCTCCCTCCCACCACCAAACACAGGCTGCCTATGGAACTCTCCTCCCACCCCTGCTGCCAGGTTAAGGAGTTCATCAGCAGCCGGGTTCAGACTCTTCAGCTATATTTTGCTTGCAGCTTGGACGCTGCATTTCTCCGAAGGGTGCCCTCCCTTCCACCACTTAAAACAAGCTGCCTAGTTAAAGCACCTCGCTCACCCCTCCCCCGCTGCCGGGTTAAGGAGACTGCCCATTCGTCATCAGCCGGGCTCAGCCTCTCCCGGGATCACCTCTTCAGCTGCAAGAGCCATGGTGATCAGCTGCTGACTGCCTCAGACCTGCCCACCTCCCCACAACACCAGAAAGAGTTGTTGCCGGCAGGAACTCCGTGCATTTAAGTATTGGATTAACCCCATGCTGTTTTTCTTTTTTTCTTTATTTATTGTTTTTGCTTAGTAATCGCTGAAATTATTTTTTTTTTTCACTCCCTGCGGTTTCACTAAAGAGACTTTTGGCCGAGTTTTCTTTAACAAAAGCAAACAAATAAGTGGTTTAATCCCACCCCTACCAGCCCTTTAAAAACAATCCGTGTTTACATTTTAGATATTGGCATTTTCTTATTGCACGCAACGGTGCAGCAATTTCAAGTACGTTGCGCTGGTTATTTCGGTATTATTTCGTACAACGAGGGGCCTGCCACCGACCATGTCATACTGAATATTTGTTCACTGAAAACTAATTGCATTCACTGTCTGCGCCTGCTGAGAGCCAGAATAGTTTCTTCAAACAGTACAGTTCTCATTGTCTGTTCTGTCAGTATTATTTTATTAATCACATAGGGAAATGTATTTGAGCCGACCACTCCTTCATTTAATGCAGGCCCGAGCACTGCGGAATAGGTATTGTCAAACCTATTCCTCTCTGATTTAGTAATTCGTTATTACCCAATATAAACCCACCATCTGGCTTGTGGTTGACCTATACGCGATTGTTCTTTTACGAAAGCTTATTAAGCAGCAGATTGTGGTATGTCTCTGTTTGAAGGCCTTTATAAAAATAAAAAAAATATGCTGAATGATCGTGATTATTCACAATATAGCAAAACACATCTAACATTGTACCAGAAAGCTGCTTCCTTAGGTTAAGTATTAGCAGCATAACAAAGTCAATCAGACATTTTATTATATCTAGTTTCTTAATTAAAACATCTCAAAGTCCAGTTTCAGTTTAGGCAGTTTGAAAATGATTGAAAAAAATGAAATAATTAACTGAAAAAAGTCACGCATTTGCAACAAAGACCACCCGTGTCAACTGTAATTGGAATTGTTAGCAGTCTTTTTATTTGTGCAGTATAACGTCTTTTGATATGCATGTTTAATGTTGTCACTTCAGTTCCCTTGAGTGTTTTCATACACGGTACATGATGCGGTTGTAGATTGCCATGCTTCAGAGCCTCCCCTGGTGATCTCTTTGAGACTGATTTATATGGGCAGACCCATGGGTGGGTACATACTGTAGGATGACAAGTAAAATTATGTTTTTCTAGTGATTGCTGGTTATAAAAAAACGAGTCACATTTGGAAGAGCTCTGGTCAGCTAAGCGAATGCATGTTACATTGCCAGTATCCAGAAGGCATCTTGACTTATTTCATTTTTAACGCGGCTGTGTATGAATCGTAATGCACCAAATCCTGATAGGGTTGGTTGTTTCGAGACTGTGCGCATGTAAGTTATTTGAGTTTTTTAGACCGCTATTGGCATTGTAAATAACAAAGCCTTTTATTTGTGTTTGAAAAACCGGAAAGCTTGCACCCCTTGCAGGTTTAAAAAACACATATATAAAAGGCATTGTCAATTACAATGCCAATATCTCAAACTCTCGCAAATGCGAGACCTATTGCATTGCAAATGCTCGTTACTGTTGTAACTGTGCCCAGGTTCAGCATCTCTTCCTGCTCCTCCGGTTCGGTTTCTCTACTCCCTCACATGATACTTATTTTCCAAGTTGGAGGCTGTACAGGCGGGCAATAAATGCTCTGGGCACAGAGAATTGCAAGGCGAGTCTTCCCTCCTTTATCTCACCCCTTCCGTGCCGTCCCTACAGTTCTATATACCGCAAACTCGACCCGAAGCTATCACAGTGCTTTGTAGGAGCACCAGTTACATTATATAGGGCGAACTTGACCCAAAGGTATCAGAGTGCTTTACATGAGCACCAGTTGTTTTAAAAACGGACAAATTCATTTTTAGGCAGGGGGAGATTAAGTGATTTGTCCAGAATCCTGGGATGTTTGCCTCTTACCAGACTCGAACCCAGTTCCCCAACTTCAAAGTGGGCAGCTCTGGTCGTTACGCCACACCCCCCCCCCCTCCGTCCCTTGCACACAAGCACTGCTTCCACGACCCTATCCTTCCTAACTCCTCCTGCTTTGTTGTGGTCTCTTTTCCTCCAGTTCCCGCTGTCCCTTGTTTACTAACCTAGAGCCATATATAACAAATTCATCCTCCCTTTTCCTGGATATGATGTAAAATCAATATCTAGCTTACGTACCTACATCCGAAGCATCTACTTACTCAAAAAACCATAAAGCGCTTAGGCCACACTAGGGGTATGGCAGTGATATACTTCTATAATAATAGTGGCATAATATTTGGTCTGAGTTGGCTGGCGTTAAGCAGCCTTTTTGCGACAAAAGGGCCAGATTGAAAACAACTCTTGAAATGACCTCTTTCTCTCGATGTGTAAACCAATGACACAATCTTTTTAAAGTTTCTAACAAGTATTTTTTTGTAGGTTTCTGCTTTCAAGCAAACGTAACGATTTTTTTTGTCTTTTAGTGAATTTATAACTATTGAGTGTCGGGCAGAAAACAAGCATTTTTATCAGAGCTTTTAATTTTGTGTAATGCACATCCTCTGTGGGTTAGCGGAGAGGGAGACCTCATTATGCCCTTATTTGTTTTGCTATGCTGGATTTGGGCGAAAATTTGCATGTTTGGCTTTTCCCTGCTGTTGTCTGTTTTGTGAAGCATATCTCTACCTCAATATTTTTTCTGCTGGATAGCTGGAATCAAGACCCAATCACAATGTTCACACGCAGGCTCAGATGGGGAAACTACTGCTAAAAGAAGAGATGATGCATTCAATGCCTATAAGCAGTTTACACGTATAATAATATATCTTTTTTATACAAGAAAACCTAATCCTTTGTTAAAAATGGTTCAAAATGTTTTGTCTTATTTTATCTGCTTACTTGATTGAAAACGGAAATAAGTGACGCATTCCCTCCATTTCTTACGAAGTAAATACAGCAAAAATAGTTGAAAATCATTAGGCATCATTTTTACTCTGATGCAATCCTTTACTGCGAGGCAAATCCTGTTTGCCCCATTTCATATCACATATGTAGCAAAAATGGACTCAATTGATTCTGTCCCCCATTTCCCCCCGTATAAAAGTTTTATTTAATTTAACAATTAAGTTCTTATCTGCGGAACTGTGTGACATGTATTTTAATCTGGTTCAATCATTTTACACTGTCGCGTGACCCTTGTAGAATCACTTCCACTTTTTGTGCCTCAGGTCCCTTCTCCATTTTCCTAAATTAGTAGCGCTAACAACTCAGATAAGCTACAACATGATGTAGTAAAATAAAAGAATATATTGTGACTGCAGGTAGTACAGAAATGTGTCCGGATCATTTAAGGAATTAGTCGCACCACAAATCTGCACCTGATTGGTTAAGCTGCAGTCATAAAGCACCCAAGAAGTGTGGCGTGTGGTTTCTTGTATCCTGTGGCATATACACTAAAGCTAACAAACAGCACACTGTAGCTGTTCAGCAGAGGTAAAGGCTCTTTAGAGGGGTCGCTCTACAAATCTTACAGAGCCTCCATTATAAGATATTCATAGACGACAACTCGCCGCTCTAGATTGTCACCTTGGCTTCCTGGCTACATTTTGATTTTTCAGCCCATAATTTACAATTTTGAAACCTGCGCTTTACCAAAAAGTGAGAACTGACTGAAATGATCACACTTCTCAGGGGCTACTTGGCAGTCTCCTTCACAAATTTCCTTTTTCCCCTGCCTGGCTGCTATATCTTTTCTGTCCCAATGTTGTTTTGTTTATCGTTCTGTGCCTGGCGCAAGTCATTTTTAGGTCTCGGCCTGCACCAGCGCTTGCGCTGGTCTGGCCGAGAGTTTTAGTAAGCGGGTTTTGGAAGTGCAAACACTGGCTTTCGGCTGGCGACCAGCTTGCGTTCACGATGGCGTGCACGCGCAGCTGGCATCTGGGTTTCCTATCTCGTCCTCATTTCCTCGTCATGGCTCATTAACTCTCTGGACTCTGATGTTTCAATCGCAGCAGCAGCTCACATTACCAACTGACGGCCCTGGACTACAGTCACATGAAAAACAACAGCGATTAGCATTGAAATGCAAGCTTTTTTTTGTCTAGTTAGAAATATTGCTTCGGTGGGTTGATTTCACCTTATATCGCTATTTGTTTTATATTGGGAGTCACAGCCTAATTACCAGTATTTTTATCTCTCACTGTTTTAAAAAAAAAAATTTATTCGCACAAAGCTATATTTAAGGTTACTTTTTCCGCGTCACTTCTTCACTCTATTTAAACTCCACACCCCCACTCTTATTGTCTCTCTCCTTCTCTCTCTCTCCCTCTCTAATTCTCTCTCTACTTAATTAACTCTCCCTCTCTATCTTTTTTTGCCTTTCATTCTCTCACCCCTTTATCTGTTTCTCTTTCAAACTCCTTCATTCACTCTCCCCTTCTTTCTCTCTCTCTATCCCGCTCCACTCTTTATTCTATGTACACCCTTTCTCTCTCTTTCTCTCTCACCACCCTCTCTAATTGGGCATTATATCTTCACTCTATCTCTCACTCGGCAACACCACAGCATCACTCAGCGTAACCACAGCATCACTCAGCGTAACCACAGCATCACTCAGCGTAACCACAGCATCACTCAGCGTAACCACAGCATCACTCAGCGTAACCACAGCATCACTCAGCGCAACCACAGCATCAATCAGAGCCAGCACAGCATCAATCAGAGCCAGCACAGCATCACTCAGCACCAACACAACATCTCTCAACGCAACCACGGCATCGCTCAGCGCCGCCACGGCATCGCTCAGCGCCGCCACGGCATCGCTCAGCGCCGCCACGGCATCGCTCAGCGCCACCACAGCATCGCTCAGCGCCGCCACTGCATCTCTCAGCGCCACCGCAGCAACACTCAGCACCACAGCAGTATCACTCAGCAACACCTGAGTATCATTCAGCATCACCTCAGCATCGTCTCCGCCACAGTCACCACCACCACCACTACCACCTCAGCATCACTCAGCACCACCTCAGCCTGCTCTCGGAATCTGGCATCTGTTGATTCTCCCCTAGCGTCTGGCCGCTGCTAGTGTTATAATACAGGTACTAGTTCCCAACCTTCACCCTCCGATTGTTTATGCCCCCTCAAAAAAAAAAGCTTTAACAAACAACCATTGCAATAGGCAGAAACAAGTTGCCAGCATTGCAAGAACAAAAGAAAACTGAGGACATTTTTTATTGTAAATACTTTTTTAATATGGTCGTTCAGTTTTACATAATGCCTTCTTGGTCATATATAAAGTAACAAAAATGCTTCTGACACTTTTTTATTATAACTTTTCAGCATGCCGCACAGCAGCCACACTTCTCTACAGCACAGCTTGAAGACATTGGCAAAGTCAATAGCTCTGGCTAAACACTTATAAGGCCCCAAAGGCGAGACCTATTGGCTATGCCAATGCTTGTTCTTGTCTGCCTGGAGTCAAATTCCCAGGGCTTTAATCTCTTGCAATACTTTGCTGTCATCTTTTTCTTTCATGTAATTATTTGTTCTTCCCACTGCTGGTTTCTTTCATCTGCCTAACAGAAATAAGTTACAACATGGTGCCAATCACATGCACCCAGAGTTTGCAAATATTGTGGTTAGTCAAAGGGTTGGCTTTCATCAGTACTCAGTTTAAGAAATCTACATATGCATTATGATATGTGAGCAGTGTTGAGGAGCTGTGCTTTGGTCTCTTCTGTGTTCCACACATTACTCTGATTCTGTGAGATGGGGCTGCATTTGCAGTACGCCAGCACTTAGACTGGCTGTAGCTTATTTTACCAATTTTTCCTGGCCAATTAATATATGCATCACAAGGAAATGGACGGGTATATCCGTCAGTACTAATCAACAGTAATAATCAAGTATCGACCTGTGAAACCTTATAAGACTCGCGGAGAAGTTGGGCCTGGATGGTGTTATTACAATACTTCAGTAAAGACCTCACACTCTGCTGCCACTAAATCCTTTAAGCCCAAGAAGCTAAAGTTAAATACACTACTTTCACATCTGTGTATTTCTTCTGTTGGTTAATGAATAGTATCCTTAGCTGCACAGTTTTTTTCTCCTGAACTGGCAGGACATTAACACATTGTTGTGTCCAGGAGTTTACAGAGATTCTGTGTGTGGCTCAGCTTCCTGCCGCGTCCTGGAATGGTGGGACGACTGACAGCTGTGCATTGGCATCCGGGGGCCTGGTTCATCCATTACCGACCATGGAGAGGGGTGGGTGTTTGTCCGAGCAACACATACATCTTTCTACTGACTGGCCTCTACTTAAAATCTTACCCTGTCACTCCTCCAGCTGTCTGACCAGGGGGTCCAGATTATCACATAGAGGGGCTACTCTGGTCCCGTTGGTGATCCAGCATTCTATGTCCTCTAGGCAGTGCTGCAGCTGTGTCTCTGTTCCTTGTGGTAATTCCCCATTCTAAGTCCTCTAGACAGTGCTGCTACCTGCTTCTCTGGTCTCATCAGTAATTCCTCATTCTAAGTCCTCTAGGCAGTGCTTCAGCTGCATCTTTGGTTCTGTCACTAATTCCTCATTTCTAAGTCCTCTAGATGGTGCTGCTAGCTGATTCTCTGGTCCGGTCGGTAATTCCTCATTTTAAGTCCTCTACACAATAGGTCTTGCATTTGCTGGAGTTGCAGCTGTTGGCATTGCAAATGACAAATGCCTTTTATTTATGTTTTTTGAAAACCTGCAAGTGGTGCGTAAACACGTACTTTGTACTTATAGTTGTTGCTTACTAGAAGCAAGGCTGGCAGTTACTACGCCTCTTTTACTGCCAGCCTTGCTTCTCGTAAGCAAGGACTATAAGTACAAAGCGCGTATTTACACACCGCTTCCATGTTTTCAAAACACATAAATAAAAGGCATTGTCATTTACAATGCCAATCGCTCCAACTCCAGCAAATGCGAGACCTATTGCATTGCAAATGCTTGTTGCGCCCTCCCATGCATGCCCATAATTCTTGTATTCTTTCACTTCTGTGCAATTTAGGTTAGTTTCTGCGCACTATTTTTTTAAAATTTGTTATACTCATGTCTTAGGAATGTAGCCTTTTCTTCTGTCGTGTTTGTTTTTTTGTTTTAAATGCGCTTACCTGATGGGAGTTCAGGTAACATCAAGTTTCGCTGTATTGTTTATCAAAGTAATGTTAAACATCTTCATAAAATTGCATTCAAAGCACTTTCGGAACAAAACGTGTTCACTCGATGTGAGCCTTTTCTTAAATTAGGAAAGTTAATAGCAAGCTTTGTTGTCTTGTTTTAAAAATAAAAAGCTTTCTAAAAATGCCTCCAACGTGCTTTCGGACTAAAAAGTGCTCACCCTAGTTTTCGTTTGTTTCTGCCTGTGTTTTAAGTATGTAGCATTTTCTTCCTCTGTTGTGTTTGCTTTTTGATCAAACGCGCTCACCCGACGGGAGCTCTTAGTTCAATTAGGTTAATTAACATCAAGGATTGGCGTATTGCTTTTAAAATAATGTTGTTAAAGCTTTGTAAAGATGACTCCGATGCGCTTTTTCAACAAAACGCGCTCACCCGACGTGAGTTTTTTGTTAAGGGTGTCTGTTTACTTTTCTTTATCTGAATTTCCATCCATCTGCCCCCGGTGTGATTACAGTGTGTGATGCCAAGGGTTTCATTACATTTAGGATAATCCCAGCCCATTGTCTCGTTCCTTCATTAAATCTGTATATCCTTAGTTAACCCATCCCCATGTAACCCGCGGCTCCCAATTGGAAGCCACTTCAAAACAATCTAGTGTTAGGCGTGCTCGTCCTTTTTTAGAAACACAGCTCACCATTCACAGAGCAGACATTCTCCCTGTTTAGTTTTCAATCATCATTTTGTGACTTTGTGAGCATCTCTCTCCACTCTCTCTCTCTACTCTCTCTCTCTCTCTACCCTCTCTCTCTCTCTCTCCACCCTCTCGGTGCACTACGCAGACGTGTTTTGTCCCTCCGGCCCGAGCATGCGTTATGCGGCTTTTACAGATTAAATTAAACAGATGCTGGGAATGCTTCCTTGGAACCAAAACACCAAGTGTTGGGGAGGAGTGACTGGGCAGTGGGTGGCCCTTAAGAAATGGATATAATCGTCCACCAGGGATTTAACACATTCTAACCTCACGACAAAACAAGCGTTGGCAAAACCAATAGGCCGTGTTCTTTTTGCCAATGATAAACAGCAATGGCAAAAACCATTGGGAAAACCAGTGGGTCTGCATTGGCAGCCAAAAGGCGAGACCTATTGGATTTGCCAATGCGTGTTTTCTTTTTAGTTACTGATCCAACTTGGATTGATAACAAAAAAGGAGAAAAAAAGTGTCATCCTCATTTTGTAGTGGTGTGCATGCATCAGACCGCTTTAAAAAAAAAAAAACTCGTTATCCCTGCTGCACAGCATCTGGGACACTGTGCAGCATGGCTAAAAACAACTGGCAACGACAGAATTTCCAAAGGCGAAATTTATTGACTTTGCCAGTGCTTGTTTTTTTCTGTATTTATTAATATTTCGAAAGAAGATAAACAGTGGAAATATGAAGAAAGCAGAGTCATATAATTCCCTAATACCAACACTCGTTTCTGCAGTATGGGTAGTAGCCTAATAACCAGGAAGAAACAATACAAAACATAGAGTGCATCAAAAAGGAGCAAAAGTAAGTGCTATCTGAAGAAGAACCATTCAGTGATGAGGCTCAGTAACCGGGTTGAGTACAAATTTTGAAAGCCAAATATAGTGTTGGCGTGCTTGTGATAGCCTACGCTATCACTGCAGTAGTCTTGTCTTGAAAAATGGGCTCACAGGAGCCCGTATTGTCACGTGGTCTGGATTTACCATACTGGACGGAGGGATAGATTTTGACTTTGTTGTTACAGAAGGCAACATCCTTAAGCCATTCTGCCTTCCTAGATGTGGGATCTCACATGCAAGATATTGCTATACGCCTCTTAGTTAACAGGAGTAGTATGGATGTCAGACTTCAACACCTTTTAGGGACGTCTTTCATACATCCTAATAATGCACCCAAGAGAGGTACTGAAGTGATTTGTGAGATAGTATCAAATACCTCTTTCCTTAAACCAAAATCATCTAGGCACACCCATGCCAAGTGAAAACAAGCATTGGCATAGCCAATAGGTCTCGCCTTTGGGACCTTATAAGTGTTTAGCCATGCAGCACATTATCCTGTTAATAATCCGGCCACACAATTTTATGCCCCAGTAGTTTTTAAGCTTGGAATGCTGTTTGCATTTTTTTTTTAAATTGCAAATAACGGATGCTTTGACATTGTGTTGTAAACTATGGAGCAAGGTAAAAATTAAAGTTTGAGCTGCCAGGTATCCACACTTTTAAATAACACTTTAAAACATGCCACAGCTATTTATTTTCCACTCTGTTGTATTACAGCCTAGGGCTGGTGGTACAGTGTTACCACAGAATTCGTTCTGTAGCCTCCTGCCTCCGTTAAAGTAGAAGTTCTGCATTACTGTCAGTACTCAGAAGCCCTGAAAACAAGCACTTATCCTCCACTCTCCAGACATCACAAACAAGATATAATGCCATCGTCTGGGAGTTTATCGACATTTGTGGTTTGAAACCTGTTAAGTTATAAAAAAAAAAACACAAAAGCAACTCACCACATCTGATTTGAAACACTTAAAATTGCACCACTGGCGTATACCTACTTAGAAAAGATTGGGAATATTGCCTTGCTTGTACACCCATGAGACCAAATGACATCACAGAGACTGCTGCTTTAAGAGCGCCTGTTAGTACCTAGTTTATGAATGTTTTGCATGTGCTGTGCAGAAATGAATAAAAATACACGATGTCCGGGAGTTTGACGGGATGTATGTGGGAGTAACACACCAACATTCCACCAAGTTATACAGCTGCGGGGAGATTAGATGAAGGACTGAAGATATTCCAAACACACTTGGTGGGTGCTTGCAGGTATAAATAAAAGTGCGCGATGTCCAGGAGTTCGATGGCGGGTGGGAAGGGTTGTATGCAGTAGTAAGACGCTAACATTCCACCAAGTTATACAGCTGCAGGGAGATTAGATGAAGGACTGAAGATATTCCAAACACACTTGGTGGGTGCTTGCAGGTATTAATAAAAATGCACGATGTCCAGGAGTTCGATGGCGGGGGGGAAGGGTTGTATGCAGTAGTAAGACGCTAACATTCGACCAAGTTCGACAGCTGCGGGAAAATTAGATAAAGGTCTAAAGACATGGCCAAAACCTTTTGTTGCTGTTGTGCTGGTCAGTTAACCAAGGGTGTTTTTGCACCATACAGAGACAGCTAGCGTAAGAGTGCCTGTGGGTGCCTCGCTGATGAATGTCCTAGTTACAAAGAACAGACCGAGACTGCTGCTTTAAGAGCGCCTGTTAGTGCCTCAGAAACATAGCTTATTTTATGCGGCTTACCTCAGCTGCTGGGGAGGCTTCCGCTTCCTCTCCTACATACACTGAAGTGGCTGTTAAATGTGTACGGCTCCCTGGAATTCAAGTTATGTAAATGGCGACCGTGAAGGCGCGCCATTGTGATTTAAATAAAATAAAAAATATGCAACCAGGCGCCGCTGTCGGCCACACGAACACAAAAGTTAACAAGAACGGGTCTGAGGAGGTGATAAAAAAGAGAGCCGCGGGTATGAAAGTTAACGCAGTGGTGATGAAGGGATAAAAGAATGAGTGGCGGCTTTCCCATGCAAGTGATAAAAGGAGGAGTCACGGCTGCCCATACGAGTACACGGGGAGGTTTGCGCCATGGAAAAGCACTCTGACCGGGTAAGACTTACTGAGAGAGAGGAGAGTTGGCGCGAGTGTCGGTCGGGGCGTGTCCCGCCCTAAGGAAGGAAGGCACCAAACCGCATAATCCTCAGCGCTCCTCCAGCGCGGGAAGTCTGTCAGAGGTCAGAGTGCGACTCAAGAAAGTACTGGTGATGGGTTCAGAAAATGTAACTGCCAGCACCAGTAGAACCCAGGGCGCAAACGCGTTGAAGGCAGACGGCGCTATGTATCAATCCAAGGCGCTACATCATGGCACAGCATTGCTGTTTGTCCGTGCTTGTAGCAGACCTGAGAAGTAGGGACCGCAGGCGCCTTGGGGGGCTAAAAGTCCAGGGACTCTGGGGCGCCGTCCGGCGGGAAGCCGTAGAGAGTTAAAGTAGCGCACTGCAGGCAGTGAGAAGAGGTCTCAGTCAGAGCAGCAGGGAGAAAGTGAAAGCGAACGCGCTATAAACAGCGCGCGGGACTTAGTCGACGAGGTGAGCCTGCGAGTGGCGCGCGCGCTTGGGAGAGCAGTCTGCTCATTTTCAAGCACTGCACTCGTGCTTGTGGCGCGCCGCTGCTCGCTCCCGCAAGGTGGATGCTGCCACAAGCACGAGTGTTTGCTTGAAAATGAGCAGAGCGACGGCTAAAGGCCCTCCAAATCAGCGCATGCGCGCTGCGTAGGCTAGACCTAAAAAAGTCTGCGGGGGTCATGTGAGCATCTGGGATATAGGGAGTCAAAAGCAGGGGAATAATACATATGTGTTAAATATTTTAAAATGTAGATATTTTTGTCTGTGATTTAGAGACATTTGAGGTTTGTGTGAAATAAAACTTCCAACAGTCATCATTTAAACTAATGCCTACATCTTTTTCCTATGCAGCCCTTGCTGGATGTGTGAGTGTGGGAAGACTAGATGTGAAAAGTACATAAAGTTTGGATACCCACCTAAGATTGGTCGGGGAGCTGATAATGGTCGTGAGAGAAGTAGAATCCGGTGCTTCGTCTGGGAATGTAGAGAATACAGTGTGTGTTTGCACCTTAGTCTGAAGTATGTACTGATTTCTCCTTAGTCATGGGGATTCTTGGATGGTCTGAAATTGGAATAGGCGGTGAGTACTGAGACTTCGAAAAATCCACTCGGCCACTCACTATGGTGAGTCAGATTTTATCAGGTTGCGCTATTTTTAGCACTTACTCGTCTGTGATGGATGAGTGAACTTAAGCTGTAAGGAACAGGTGTTCTGTTCATTCAGAAAGTGAATGAGCAATAAAGAGGTCTTTAAATATTGTTTTTATCTTGACACATTTGCTTTCTGTTCAAGGACAGAGTTCTAATGTCAGTTTGTCTTTTTACTAATAGTTGACTATCTGTTTTTGGAAAATGGTGTTTACTTTTCTTTCTCTTATTACAGTTCGTGGTTTTTGTCAAGTGAGCTGTCTGACAATCAGTTTGAAATGCCATTTTTTTCTAACACATTTAAACAATATATCCGGAATTAAAAAATAATTTTTTTTTGTAATTCAGAAGTGTGATGCAACCAAAGCTTTAAATAGTGGCAAAACAAATCAGAACACTTGGTGATGTGCAAACGACAAATATTGCAGAAACTCGATTTCCAACCATTGTACACTATATAGTTTTTAGCAGTAAAACCATGTCATTAGGAAATGTGGCCATTTCAATGGAAAATCTGCTGATTGCAAATTAGTGTGAATCCACTTCATGCTTCAGGTATGTATTTATTAAAAGTGATAGTTTTTAAACATGATTTGAGAAACATTTTTGCCCCTGCCCTGGTGACAATGCAGTTAATGATCTAAGAGGCAAGTCAGCGGTCATGTGTATACTAAATGTGGCTAGATTTGCATTATATATGGAGTAAACGTTTAGTCTATTAAATCAAACAAAAGTGTTTTTTGTACAGCAGACGTGCTAAACTCGCGTATTTGAAGGTGCTTTTATATGTGATAACGAAGAAACTGGCGGCTCGGTGAATTAAAAATATTTGCCCAGGGTCACATAATTTGAAATCAGTTTATGGGTCGAGAGCATAATAATTAGGTCGAGTAATTATAGTCTAGTCTAGGTTTAGTAACATTTTTAGGATTATTTGAGGCCTGGTGCTCAATGACAAATACGGCCCTTCTTCTCACTGCCTGTCACGCCCGCAGATTGCATTGTGCCACTCGTACCTGCGAGACAGGCCAAGGTATATGACAGACAAAGCTGTGTGCTAGAATTTAACTGGTCTTTCTGAATATCAATGTGTGCACTGTGTAGACAAGAATTCTACCAATAAGTAGCGGATTATGCCTTAGAAGCAAGGTAGTACACTTCGTAGGCAAGGGATCCACCTTTTTCATATGGAAGTGTAAAGATAAACCAACTCACTCAAGGTTGACCACCAGCCCAGATGAACTTGAAAAGTAGGTAAAGCACATCTTAAAAGAAGGACGTACTCCGAGATCCTGGAATGTTATTAAATGGATATAAAAAGTTCAGAAGAATCGCCATTTTAATTAGAGCTATCCAGCACAACATCAGAAAGGCTACCTTAATCCAGCACTCATCTGATGTCGGCTCCAGGACGGGTAAAAAACAGGGTCCTCTCACCACTGAATTGTGGGGCAGTCTAATTGAAGTCTGATAGTACTAGCAGTAGCAGCAAGCAGGGGAATTTAAGGAGTGGGCTAAAGGGCATTCCTGACACTTTCCTCTGTAGATATTAAGACAGTTTGAAAGATAACTATTGACATGGACCTCCCCAAGATGGTTATAAATACAGTAGCTTATTGAGCCTGGGACGACTCCTGGTGGCCAACATCACTGGGAACAGCCCCGCCACCCACCGACCACGTACGCAACCTAGGGGTCATCCTCGACCCCACCCTCTCCATGACTAAGCAGGTCAACGCCGTTTCCTCCTCCTGCTTCAACATCCTCCGAATGCTCCGCAGGATCTTCAAGTGGATCCCCACCGAAACAAGAAAAACAGTCACCCAGGCCCTCGTCACCAGCAGGCTGGACTACGGAAACGCCCTCTACGCAGGAACGACGACTAAGCTCCTGGAGACGGCTGCAACGCATCCAGAACGCCTCTGCACGTCTTATCCTCGACATCCCCCGACGCAGCTACATCACACCCCACCTGAGAGACCTGCACTGGCTCCCTGTCAACAAGAGGATAACCTTCAAGCTCCTCACCCACGCACACAAAGCACTCCACAACTCCGGACCAGCCTACCTCAACAGACGACTCAGCTTCTACACCCCCACCCGCCAGCTCCGCTCGACCAGCCTCGCCCTCGCCACAGTCCCCCGCATCCGGAAACGACCGCCGGCGGCAGATCCTTCTCCCACCTCGCGGCCAAGACCTGGAACACCCTCCCCACCAACCTCCGACAGACCCAAGACCTACTGGCCTTCAGAAGACTCCTCAAGACCTGGCTCTTCGATCAGTAGCAGCACCACCCCCCTCTTCCCCCAGTGCCTTGAGACCCTCGCGGGTATGTAGTGCGCTTTATAAGTGACATGATTGATTGATTGGTTACTCACACACATCCTTAGCAGAATGGTGAATATGTATGGCCACTTCATGGAGTCTGGAGCCTTTTCAGCATCTATCTAGCAAAACTATGACCATATTGACTTTAGGCCTCATTTGGTGCATAATTGTAAGGAAATTGCGACGGATGTGTGCAGTTTGCCTTCCAGGAACAAAGCCCAGTTGGTCTGAGAGAACAAGCATATCCATTAGTTGCATGAGCTTCGCGTCCTCTGCCTTAGCAAGAATTGTGTTATTTATTCAGTAAGGACAATGGTAATGACCAATACTGGGTTCAAGTAGTAATGTCAAAACTAGGGGTGGGCGAAATATTCAGTTCTGCCGGCTGAATTGGTGCAATTTTTACAAGAGTTAAGCAGAGTTCTGGCCAAATTCTGCCTATCGGCGCGTGGCGGAATATTTCCTCGCGCCGCTGCTCCAGAATGGTATGTTGGCGAGCGCGAGCCAGATTTGGTGTCCCCTAGCATGATTTCCAATTTTTAGGGGGACATCCGGAGAGATTTTGTAGCTTGGGCGGTGGCGACCGTTCGTGGTCCAAAAGCTGCAGCTCGAATAGAAAACCTGCTCCTGCTCCAGCGGCAGCATTATCAACTCTAGTAGCTGCACTCTCTGGCACGCCGTGTGGGGCAGTTCGCACTGATTTTTTTTTTACACGGAATGAGCTTCCTGCTCTAAATTGCAGCGCTACGTGCCTATTTGCGCCTGTTGGTGGAACTCCGTGGAATCTCACAGAGTTTTTATGTAACTCCGCGGAATTCTGCATAGTCAAATTCCACAAGTTCCATCCACCCCTAGTCAAAACGACGTCCCTGATGGAGGCAGGCAGGGCACTTGTGAGAGCCTCGTGGTGCATGGCCAGGAGGTGGGGTGCTAGAAATTCTTTGAATTCTATAAAATATTCGGTAGTTAGGTCTTAAAGTACGGGTGCTTTGTGGCATGCCAGTCCATCATCTATCCATGCCAAAGCAATCTGATCTAAATAGGCATCTAAGAGTGTGGTATGATGTGTGTATTGTGAGTTGTAGAGGTGCTGGTTAAAGTGCTTTGAAAGTGCTCCGGATGTCCCAACTAGTAGTGGCTCTATCCACACCTGATTTGATGATCTGAAATAAGCTGGTATGCCTTGTGTTCTGAGTACTCAGGCCAGAGTTCTTCCTGATCACTCTCTGTCACCATATTTTCGGGCTGAGCCATTCCTACACAGGAACCTAACCTCCCTGTCCGCAGTTTTACTGTTTTTTTTTGTTTTGTTTGATGTCCTCCTATTCCCAGAGCTGCTGCAATTTCGGGCGACATAATAGAGCCGACCCCACACCTGATGTGCAAGCAGTGGCCCAGCCACACCAAACTGCCAGAGCACCCATAACTCTTTGATGCTTAGGTACAATCATTGGACTGCTCAACTTTCCTGTTCCATCAAGCTACTCCATCTCTGATAATTAGCCTATATATCATTCGCCCTACCTGAAATACATCTCAGGTCCAGCTTACAAGTTCACTGCACAATTTAAGCCATTCCTCTGGGGAAGGGGCTCCCTTCTGGGTAGAAGTACCAAATAAACAAGCATTGGCATAGCCAATAGGTCTCGCCTTTGGGACCTTACAAGTGTTTAGCCATGCAACAGTTGATGTTGTTGCACCAAGGATATTGTGCTGGATAACTAAACACTTATAAGGTCCCAAAGGCGAGACCTATTGGCTATGCCAATGCTTGTTTTCTCTCTGGGGCTCCACACACACACTACGCCTTCCCTGGAGAGGTTGCAGTGCTTCTTACTGAACGCTAGAGGCAGAGCCCTACCGCCTCTCAGGTGGTCCCAAGACCGGAAGTTGGTGAGCTTCAGGGCTTAGGAGGCCTCTCTCCTACTCCTCAGCCACAGCCGATTCCACCTTTAACTTTAAGTACCTAGTTAGTAGCCGAGCTGCTCGCCAACGTGCTTGTTTTCCATCGTTGCATTTTTTTTGGCAAAGCCTTCAATTATAGACCGGCACGTCTTACTTGAGAGGTTTTCCTCCCAGAAATCACCCCCCTCCCCAACGCTCCGAGACGAGAACTGAGGCGATCGAATATGTAAGACGAAGGACAATGACGTGTTAGCAGGAGGCAACAAGTAATTTCCACCATCAAAAGAAGCTATTATTTTAAAGATTATTTCTTTCTCTAGCCAGTAACTTTTAACTATCCGACAATTTAGCGATTTTCGGCGGTCTATGAACAGATCCCCAGAGCAGCGTAAATAGGGGCAATGCCCCAGCCTCGCAGAGCTGGAAGAAAAGGTGTGGGGCTGTTTGCGCACCCGTGCATGAGGCACAAACAATGTGCGCAGGATGTGACTGCGGCGCCATTGTTTCCTTTTTTGCAGATTTAAATAGCGCGAAGCGGGTCCAAGGGCATTCGAGCGCTTTCTGTCGTCGTAAATTGTCTGTGCTTTCAAAGAAAAAAAGTAAAAGCTTTTTTTTTTTTTTGGGTAAAGAGGGAGAGAGAAAGGTGTAAAAGACGTGCAGGACGACGAAGAGAGAAAAAAAGGTGAGGAAGGGAGGGCGGGATGAAGTCTTTTAAGATGTCTGTGGAGTGGCATGGGCCTAACACTTAAAGCCTGTTTAAGAGCAAAGCAAACGTTAGCGCTGAGCCCAATGTATCCGGAGAAACTCAGCCTTGAGTTAGCACCTCCACCTCCCAATCCTGATGGGTCACCAAAGTGCGCCCTATTAAAAGATCTCACAACTGGAGGTTAAATGAGTGCGGCGTGTAAGAGCGGATGGGGCGGCATTGGACTGAGCTGTCTGGCAGTAATTAAGAAAACACATCTAAATATGAAAATTATAACAAGGCACGGGGAGGGCTTGAAACCATGGGTATGTGTTTTCGATGTAAGAGAAATCAACACATGTAAAGCGCTCTGATACCTTCGGGTGTAGCAAACACTATATAAAACACTAAAATAAATAAGCAATGCCCACCTTGGTACCAAGCCAGCACGCATTGCCTCGCCTGTGCACAATTATGTAGAAGATCAAACAAGACCGCGTGTGGTGCGTGCGCACTGAAAGGAATTTTAAGTATGCAGCTGGCACCCGGCCGTGCTGCTGCTCGCTCCCGAGAACCCTAGGCCATGGGAGTCAAAATTTAGAGAGATTGCGGGACATGATCCCGCCTTTGGCCAATTGCGGGCTTTCAATTTTTGAAAGCCACACGCAAAGGCCAATGGAATGTGTGGGAGGAGGCCGACCCACACGGAGAAGGCTCTTGGAAGTCTGAAGTGATTCCAGGAGCCCTCTCCTAGAGCAATGCATGCGCGCTGCGCTAGGCGAGACCTAAAAAGTAGTCACCTCCGTGGCCTTCCCAAAAGGCTAAGTGACTCTGTATCCACTCCCAGCAACACCAATACAAGGCTCAGTTTACTTCTTACTCCTAGAATATCAGCTATGATGTTGCTCACAATGTCCCAGTACCAGCTAATTGAAGAGCAGGAGGCAAGCATATGTTCATAATTTGCTTCAGGATAGCCACATCGTTTGCATCTTGAGGATCTGGGATTGTACGAATCTTGCTAACCTATGGGGGTCCAGTATAATCTGTTGATAGTAAAAACATTTTTTAAATTTAATTACGTTTTCTGGCTTAACCGTGGAGTACACCAGTTTCAGAGACACTTGCCGCAGATATGGACCCTTGTTAATTTCCAATAGAAATGTTGCTGTGTTTTCATGGGCATGCTGATTCTCCAGGTCTTTAATGTGTCTTTTCTAGTTGGAAAAGGCGATTGGATGGATTTTGCAACCCCAAAGTGTTTGAAACTGTGAGTCTCACTTGTAAATACCTTAAACATATTACCAGATAATAAAGCAGTGGAATACTGATCTCACAATGGTAAAAAAATTAAAAATTGATAATTTTGGACTGATTTCAGCCTTAAGCAGCATCTCTGTTGGGGGATGCCACTGCCGACCTCGTTAAATGTAGCTCTGCTCTTCCCTCCACCACTTCCATCCCTAGCTTCAACTCGAGCAAGACGGCAGAATAATGTGAGGGTGGTTTGTATGATGGAACAACTACCACTTGAACAACTACAGTCTAAACAACGACTCCTTAAGAACTACTAAGTCTAAACCACTAAAGTTTTAACAACAACTATTTTTTACAACTACTATGCCTTTACCACGATTGCCTTTACCCCATTAATCTATCTATTTTACAGGTAAGTATAAATATATATATATATATATATATATATATATATATATATATACACATATTTAATATATATGTGTGTGTAATGGGTTTGTATGTACCTGTAAAAAACTAACATTTTGTGGTAAAGGCATGCATGCTAAAGCCATATGCGTTGTAAAATTAATATTGATAAGTGTTAACACTATATGTATGTATATATACACACATACAAACACACCCCTATATGAAATGAAATGAAATTGGGTATTTATAAAGCGCACGGATACTCACAGAGAGTGTCCCGGCGCTAATCTCAACAACTGAAACAGAAAGAGTCCCGCCCCGGCACCATAGTGTTATTGTTGGAACAGCCACGTTTTAAGTTGTTTCCTAAAAGACTGCAGGTCCTGTGTCAGTCTAAGGTAAAGGGGCAATTCGTTCCACAGACGAGCAGCCTGTACCTGAAATAACCGTCCTCCTATCCGAGATCTCACTTTTAATGTTATAAATTCCCTTTGAAAAACCTACACCCACCCCAAACCTTAAAAATTCCCTTTCCACCCAAAAACCTATTCCCACCCCAAACCCTAAAAATTCCCTTTCCACCCAAAAACCCACACCCACCCAAAAACCCTAAAAATACCCTTGCAATCCCAAAACCCATACCTAACCTAAACCCTAAAATTACTTTTGCTACCCAAAAACCCACACGCACCCTAAAATTCCTTTCCACCCAAAACCCATACCCACCCTTAACCCTAAAAATACACTTGCCACCCAGAAACCCATACCCACCCTAAAATTACCCTTGCCACCCAAATACCCACACCCACCCTAAACCCTAAAAATGTCCTTTCCACTCAAAAACCTATATCCACCATAAACCCTAAAAATACCCTTGCAATCCCAAAAACCCATATCCATCCTAAACCCTAAAAATACCCTTGCAATCCCAAAACCCATACCCACCCTAAATCCAAAATTACCCTTGCCACGCAAAACCATATCCACCCAAAACCCTAAAAATACCCTTGCCACCCAAAAACCCATACCCACCCTAAAATTACCCTTGCCACCCAAAAACCCACACCCACCCTAAACCCTAAAAATACACTCGCCACCCAAAAACCCATACCCACCCTAATATTACCCTTGCCACCCAAAAACCCATACCCACCCAAAACACTAAAAATACCCTTGCCACCCAAAAAGCCATACTCACCCGAAAACGTGCCAATATATATATATATATATATATATATATATATATATATATATATATATATATATATATATATATATATATATATATATATATATATATATATATATATATATATATATATATATATATATAATCACAAGAAAACATCCAGAGCCAGGGCAAAAATCTGGATCCCAAAGGATACAATGAGTCACAAAGAAATAAAATATCCAAGAAAGAAGTGACTCAAACAGATAGATTCACCAAAGAACAAAAATATATTTCCACTACAACGTTTCAGCTTCCGCCTTCCTCAGGTAGTACAAGACGGTCGCCAGTAGGTAGTTATAGTTACAACCTAGTTTCCATAGGAAAAGCGTTTTTTGATTTGCTAATAACTTTGGCATCGTTTGACGAATCTTTATGAAATTTTCCGAAAAGTTGCACTTTTTAGGTCGGCTCCTATCTTGAATGTTTGGGGGTGATTTGTCAAGCGGGGGCTGAGAAAAAAGGGGGGTCCCAAAATGTGTTTTCTCCATGTTAATTTCCATAGGAAATTTTGCGACAAGCTACAGCCCGAACTGCTGAACGGAATTACCTCAAATTTGGCAGAAAGGTAGAGCTTGGTTCAGAAAGCGACCTTTTTTTTAAATGGTGTAAATCCGTTCAGTAGTTGCTGAGAAATTAGAAAAATAAAAGTTTCGATATCTGGGCGGAGCCTAAGTCCAGTGCACGAGCTTCACTGTGATTGGCTGCGAACACTCCAAACCAGGAAGTGTTGGCAGCCATCTTGTGGCTCGGTAGAAGCGAGTCACTAGAGAACAGAGAAACAAAGGTATAAAACAAGAGAAGGGTGCAGGGTAGAAACACCGTGACCCCCTAGGGCTGCTCAGGGGGTCCCAGAAAGACCCCAGAGCCAAAAAAAGCATTTTTTTTAGAAATGGACAAAAAATATCAGCGTAATTCGCGCTGGGGTCGCGGGGTCCCGCGTTTTATTTTAATGAGACCCCGGGGTGGGCTAGGTCCCGGGGGCATTTCTTAAAAAATAATAGCGGGGGCTTGGTGGGGCTGCGGGGGCCCGCTGGGGTCCCCGCAGACCCGGGGCTTCACTCATGTTGGGAGGGGGGTTGTGCGGCCCCCCTCCTGGAGACCTCCATGTGCTTATAACTTTGGCGTCGTTTGACGAATCTTTACTAAATATTCCAGAAAGTTTCTCTTTTTTGATCAGCTCGTATTTTGAAAGTTTAGGGGTGTATTGAGCTGCGAAGACATATTACGGGGTGATTGGTGAAGGGGGGCTGAGAAAAAAGGGGGGGTCCGAAAAAGTGTTTTCGCAATGCATTTTCCATAGGAAACTTTAGACAGGACTGCAGGTCAAACTGCTGAACGGAATTACGCCAAATTTGGCAGGGAGAAAGGTCTTGGTGCAGAAAGCGCGGTTTTGTGGAAATGGTGTAAATCCGTTCAGTAGTTTTTGAGATATTAAAGGGAAAAAAGATATATATATCTGGACTATATATCTGGACTGTGCCTAACTCCCGAGCACGAGCTTGCCTCTGATTGGCTGCTAACAATTCAAACCAGGAAGTGTTAGCAGCCATCTTGTGCCTCGCATCGAGTGAAAATATAAAAGAAAGGTCCCGGGGGCAATTTAATATACCGGAGCTCTGTCTGTGCGAGATGCCGCTTTCACGCTGCGTCTCCCTACATCAGCAGGTAACGCACCCTTTTCCACCATCAACAGCATACCTCCAACAACATACTTGGGCCCGCAAGTCTGCCTCTGCGAGCCACTTGTCGGCTCACAGCTCTTCGGGTGCGAGTTCTCCGGCCCGCAGTTGTATCTGTGAAGCCAATACTGGAAATATACCGGAGGTGTCTCTCTGCGAGATACGCTCTTCACGCTCCCTCTCCCTACATCAGTGTTCCGCAGCTATCCCTTTGGAAGCCGATGGCCCGCACCTTTCCCTATACTAGTCGGCCCGCAGGTGTTCCTCTGCGAGCTGGCCCGCAGCTCTTCCTCTGCGAACTGACGGGCCGCGGTTCTCCCTCTATGAGCCTGCTAGTCGGCTCGCAGTTCTTTATCTACGAGCCAGACCGCCGGCTCTTAAGTCTCTGAGAACAGATGTAATGGAGGCAACTATCATGCAGGTCGGACACCCAACACTGCTCCGACATCCCCCAGTAGGAGCTCCTTGTCCGCCATCTCCCCTCACCCCCACCCCCACAAACAAATGTGACAGTCACGTTAGGTTGGACAAATAAGAATCTTAGTCATGTATGGATTTACATATAAAACATTTTATTAAAACAAAACAACAACAAATAAAACTATGTACAGCCATGTCGTGTCATCGCTGGACCATTTGTGAATCACAGCCTGTAAGACAAAAAGAAAGATAAGATGGTGCGTCATGCGTCCAGCAAAGGAGAAAGAGAAAGAGTGAGGGAGAAAGAGAGAAACAAAGAAAGAGAGGAAGACAAAGAAATAGAGAGAAAGAGAGAAATAGTGTGAGAGGAAGAGAGAAAGAGAGAGGAAGAGTGAGAGAGAGTGCGAGAGAGGAAGACAGACAAAGACAGAGAAAGAGAGAGAGAGAGAGTAAGATACAAGGAAAAGAGAGAGAGAAACAGTGTGAGAGAGGTAGAGAGAAAGAGAGAAAGTGAGAGAGAGGAAGAGAGAGAAAGAAAGAGAGAGAGGAACAGACAGAGAAAGTGTGAGAGAGAGAAAGGAAGAGATGGAGAGGGAGTGATGACACTGGAGAAAATCTTCGTAGCTTACCTTTGTGCCTCCGGTGTGTCTCCAACCACGTGCCGGGACATAGTGCACCCTTAAGTTTAGTGATCTGAAAGATAGTGTAGAATTAGTAATTGCAGAGTACATACAACTGCACACGCCTAATTATCTGTTTCGGCAATGCGCACTCAGGCTGCTGCAGCCCATCCACTGCCACTGCTCGGAGGCGTCTGTGCGCTCTTGTGCGCCCAGGCTGCTGCACACTATCCACTCCCACCGCCCAGAGGTGACTGCCCGCTGCTGCGTAAAGAAGTATCTCTGCTCACCTTCCGCCACCGGCGTGTGTGTAAGAGGGTGCACCACGTGCTGAAGCAACTTTGTCAGGCGTTGTCAGGATGGCCACGCATCATCGCAGTTTGTACACGCGTTCAGCTGTGGTGGTGTGTGGGGGGACGTCGATTCGTGAATCACAGCCTGTTAGATAAAAAGCAAGATAGGATTGTGTGTCATTCGTCCAACAGGAGAGAGAAAGAGAGAGAGAGAAAGAGTGAGAGGAAGACGGAGAGAAAAAGAAAGGAGTGAGAGGAAGACGGAGAGAAAGAGTGAGAGAGACGAAGAGAGAGAAACGGAGAGAGAGTGAGAGGAAGAGAGAGAAAGTGAGAGAGTGAGAGTGAGGAAGAGAGAGTGTAAGAGAGGAAGACAGAGAAAGAGAGAGTGAGATACAAGGAAGAGAGAAAGAGAGAAACAGTGTGAGGGAGAGGAAGAGCGAGAAACGGTGTGAGGGAGAGGAAGAGAGAAACGGTGTGAGAGGAAGAGGGAGGAAGAGAGAAAGAAAGAATGAGACAGAGAGGAAGAGACAGAGAAAGAGAGAAAGGAAGAGATAGAGAGTGAGAGTGATTGTTGACACTGTGGAGAAAATCCTCACAGCTCACCTTTGTGCCACCGGTGTGTCTCCAACCACGTGCCGGGATATAGGGCAGCCCTCAAGCTTAGTCATCTGAAACATAGTATGGAATCAGTAATGGATGAGTACATACAACTGCACAATTTGTGAATCACAGCCTGCAAGACAAAAAGAAAGATAAGATGTTGCGTCATGCGTCCAGCAAAGGAGAGAAAGAGAGAGAGAAAGAGTGAGAGAGAGGAAGCGAGAGAGAAAGAAAGAGTGAGAGTGAGAGCGAAAGAGAAAGAGTGAGATACAAGAAAGAGAGAAATAGTGTGAGAGAGAGGAAGAGAGAGAAAGATTGAGAGAGAGAGGAAGAGACCGAGAAAGAGAGAGTGTGAGAGAGAGAAAGGAAGAGATCGAGAGAGAAAGAGTGTGAGTGACGGAAAGGAAGAGATGGAGAGGGAGAGTGAGTGTTGACACTGTGGAGAAAATCCTCACAGCTCACCTTTCTGTCACCGGTGTCTCCAACCGCGTGCCGGGATATAGGGCAGCCCTCAAGCTTAGTCATCTGAAACATAAAAATGGAATCAGTAATGGATGAGTACATACAACTGCGTATGCCTAAATCGCTGTCCCGCCTTTGTGTATCCAGGCTAGTGTACCCCATCCACTTCCACTGCCCAGAGGTGTCTACCCGCTGCTGTACACCCAGGCTGCTGCACTCCATCCACTCCCACTGCCCAGAGGTGTATGACAGCCGCTGCGCACCCAGGCTGCTGCACTCCCACTGCCCGGAGGTGACTGCGTGCTGCTGCGCACCCAGGCTGCTGCACCCCATCCACTGCCCGGAGGTGACTGCCCGCCGCTGCGCAAACAAGCCTCTCTGCTCACCTACGCCGTGGTCACCCGCACCAGAAAGACCAGATCGGGAGGCCGCTCCTTCTCCTTCCTCGCGGCCAAAGCATGGAACGCCCTTCCGCTCCACCTCAGACAGACATCGCTCCCCATCTTCGCAAGAAACCTCAAAACCTGGCTCTTCGACAGACCCCCTCCTTGATGGATAGAACCTGCACCCCCACCCCCCCCACCCCTAGCGCCTTGAGACCCTTACGGGTGAGTAGTCGCGCTTTAACAAACCCCTGATTGATTGATTGATTGACCTTACACCACCGGCGTGTGTCGAAGAGGGTCCACCACGTGCCGAAGAAACCTCCTCACCCGTTGTGTACACGTGGAGAGCGGAGCTCACAATTCAGGTTGAGTGTTGATTGCAGGATGGCCACGCTTCATCGCAGGCCTGCAAGACAAAAAGCAAAATAAGATTGTGCGTCATGCGTCCATCAAAGGAGAGAGAAAGAGAGAGAGAGAAAGAAAGAGTGAGAGGAAGACAGAGAGAAAAAGAAAGAGAGTCAGAGGAATACAGAGAGAAAGAGAGAAACCGTGAGAGTGAGAGGAAGAGAGAGAGAAAAAGAAAGAGTGAGGGGAAGAGAAAGAGAGAGTGAGAGACGAAGAGAGAGAGAAACCGAGAGAGAAAGTGTGAGAAAGAGGAAGAGAGAGAAAGAGAGAAACAGTGTGAGAAGAAGAGAGAGTGTGAAGGAGAGAAAGGAAGAGATGAAGATGGACAGTGAGTGCTGTGTCTCCAACCACGTGCCGGGACCTAGTGGAGCGCTCAAGCTCCCACATCTAAACATAATACAGAATTAGTAATGGGAGAGTATATACGACTGCGTACGCCTAAATCGCTGTGCCGCCTTTGTGTATCCACTCCCGCCGCCCAGACGTATTTGCCCACCGCTGCGCACCCAGGCCTCACTGCTCACCTTTTCGCGGACAGGGCACCCTCCGCATCATACAGTCCCGCTCCGCAGGCCAACAGGTCTCACATTTGGTGCTGCGTCTTGATGTTGCCATGGCAGAGGACATACTAGTGCAACTATCATCATCGCAGGTTGCACACCCGCTCAGTCCTTGCGGTGCCACTAACTCAGTGAACAGTGAGGCCACGCACGTGGTGGTAGGCCTCCCTGTTCGGTGGCTCAGGCCTACATGAGGTGTCCGAACCACCGAGACGGGCCATCACAGTGCATGCGGTGGGAGCAACTCTAAAATGGTTTGGAGCACGTGTGCCCGGTCTTTTTTATTGGTAGGGTCACGTGTCCTGTGACGCCTGTGCTGGATGGGTGTGGTGTGGGTGTATACCAGCCGTGAGGGAGTGGCTGTGGCATACTGACAACTAGACCAGCAGATCACTACAATGAAAATCTGGGCCATGTAGCGTTGTTGTCTTTCTGCTGCAACATCAATTCCAATCCATTCACCGCCTGCTTGACGATGTCCCTGCCCCTCCTTCCTTAAAGTAGCAACATTGGGCTCGTTTGGGCTACTTTTTGGTTGTCTTTGGGCTAGAGAATGCTTAAAAAATCTTGCAACACTGGCATGCGGGTGTTCTTGTTGTAGTGCTGCCATCACCCGGGTCGGAAGCGTCAATGTGTCACTGTGAGCCAAGTCCCTGAACATGGCCAACATGGAAGGTACGGGGAATCACTGACCCTACATTCATCCATAGTTCCACACAAGAAAGATGGTGGACATGACACATCTGTGTGGGTGTGAATGTTTATTGCACATTCAGTGGAGTATTGCAGCTGTAGCAATACTGGGCCATGCAAAATCCAAATTTCAGTTTTTGGGACATGGAGGGCAGCCAATTAGAGACAAGCTCGTTGTCAGAGTTAGGGTGCGCCAACATATGTACTTATACAATCACTCCGCCAATCCCCACACACTTATAAATTCACTATACACTCTCCTTGCAGTACTCTAATCATCCAGTCTCTACGTACGTACTTGTACAATGACCGAGACAAAGTTACATAACCAAAGTTTTCTCCCACTGTCAAAGGTAAGTTGGTTGCATACGCTGTCCAGAGCACAATGTAATGTGGTAGGGCCCAGGGGCAGCATGTTGCATATATAATGAACACACGGACACAGATAGATAGTGGAACTGGATACGAGCACTTGCACTCGACTCCTTTTTATTACCAGGGTCACATGTCCAGTGACGTCTGTGCTGGATGCGTGTGGGGTGAGTGTAAGCCAGCCCTCCGGGAATGGTTGGTGCTGGTAACAAATACAACAGTAATCATCAGATCACACACAGAGATTCAATCATAAAGGGTCCATGACTTGTGCTACACTAAGTTAGGGGCACCAGATCTGAAATCATACACAAAAGATTCAGTCATAAAGGGTTCATCAGTTGTGGTGGACTGAGGTAGGAGCATCAGAAGCATTCCGCGTGTGCACAGCTAGCGATGATGCGTGGTCCGCGAGGGCCGCACTGGTAGCAATGTCTGTTGCCTACTCGACTGCGTCATCTGCAATCACAACTCCATCTGAATTGTGAGGCCTGCTGTCCGCAGTGTAGATCGAAGGCAGTAGTCAGCACAGACATCGAGGAAAGCTTTTTGTCACTTCCTCTTGAGAAAATCCAACGACCTAGAGTACAATTCTCTGTCCAATTAATAAATCAAGGCTGTATTTGAATGGTGAGCTCTGCTGACCGCAGTGTAGATTGAAGGCAGTAGTCAGCACAGACATCGAGGAATGTTTTTTGTGACTTCCTCTTGAGAAAATCCAACGACATAGAGTACAGTTCACGCTGCAATAAATAAATCAAAACTGAATTCGAATTGTGGGCTCTGCTATCCCCAGTGTAGACTGCCATTCAGTGTTCCTTTGGACTTGCAAGATGAATTTGGTCATTGTACTAAAGCTATAATTGATATCAAAAAAGTTCTTGAAGCAAGGATGCTAAAAGGATATTATGTAGGTTTAAGGGTACATGGCGATGACTTATGGTGCAGTGAGCTAGTGGCACCTGAAGCACTCAGCGTGTGCGCATCCTGCGATGATGCGTGGTCCGTGTGGGCCGCACTGGTAGCAATGTGTTTTGTTTAATGAATTCTGCCTTAATAAGGCCACGTGGCGTTTACTTGTGGTGCACTGAGGTAGTGGTACCTCTGGCGCTCAGCGTGTACGCAGCCTGCGATGATGCGTGGTCCGGGCGGGCCGCACTGGGAGCAATGTGTCTTGCCTACTGGACTGCGTCATCTGCAATCGCGACTCAATCTGAATTGTGAGCCCTGCTGTCCGCAGTGTAGATCAAAGGCAGTAGTTTGTACAGACATAACTGTGCAGTGCTGTGCCGCTGTGTTCGCAGGGGGCTTGTGTCGAGGAGGCCCGCGGTCATGGCGGCAGCCACGTGGCAGGGTGAGGGTCGCCGCTCTGGCAGACGCGTTGGCTTTCACACAAGTGAACCACGCCCAGAACCCCGGCTTATTTATTCACACTTCTACGTTGGAGTGGCGTACGTTGGACCAGCCCACTGCGCTTCCGCTTACAGGGGGCGACGACACAGGTTCATGACCGAGATCTTCCCCACTGCCTGAGGTAACATGGTTGCGTCCACTGTCCACAACACTACAAGCACCAGCTTGTTTTTGGATCGCACAGCAGATAGGTTTAATGAACATTATAATTAGAAATTAGCATTTAAAAAACCTTTGAAATTCACTGAAAAAACCATAGGTTTCAGGGATGTTATAGTTACAAATTATCATGTTAAAAACCTTTGAAATTCACTGAAAAAACCATAGGTTTCAGGGACGTTATAGTTACTTGCACATTTCACTCGTACAAAACCATAGAAATTCGTCCGTTATAGTTAGTTTAGCTAACTATAACTCACGCCCCCACAATGCACTGCTGATGACGTCACATATTACATCATTCATGACATGTTCAGTGACATCACTGATGACATCACTGATGACCTCATCCACGTGAAAATCTGATGCACCTCCTCATACCTTAATAAAACCTTTGATACACCCATTCTAAAATACAGACTACCATTTTCGAAACAATACAGACACCAATACCAGTTACTACATACCCACGCACTGATTCCTAGGTCTACACACACATCCACTCATTCACCCATAAAGTCACTCATACATGCAGTGACACATCAATACAACACTATTATAGGCACTCCTACACCTATACAAACACTCACACACCGCCACTCATCCAGAGTTACTCACACATCTAGTCAGTCATGCAAAGAATAAATCACACTTCTATTTACTCAGCTATACAGTTATACACACACAACCTCACTTATTCATAGTGATATTAACATATACTTACTCTCTTATACAATCACTGATACAAGTACACACTCATCCATACAGCACTCTCACAATCACTGACTCTCACGTATAGTCATTTATATACTCCAACTCTCTCATGTACTGCGTTTTACATATGTAGTTACTTGGACATGTAGCACTGAGAGATCCATTCACTCACCAACACACACACTCACCCACCCATACAGCTGTTTCCACATGCACTCTTGAACCCATACACCCAGTGAATAAAGAACTCACACATCTATGCACAAAGTCACACACCTCCCACCCACTCACTCACACACACACTCAGGCACCCATACAAATACTCAGGCAACCAATCAATAACCCATATAGACACTCATGTAGCTACTCATCAACCAATGCAGCAGCTTACACAGCAATAGACAGACTGATACAGACATTCACACAGTTTAGTCACTAACCCATGAATTCAGTAAGAGACATTTAATCACTCACTTATACAGTCAGTCACACACCTACTAAATCCTCCATCCACACACTTATACAGCCACTCATTCTACAATATACCTTGGCCAATATATTTATAAAACATATTTAAACTTTACAGAAACACACAGTCACTGGATGACGTCATCAGTGATGTCATTTGAGATGTCATCAGTGATGTCACTGACCATGTCATGAATGATGTAATATGTGACATCATCAGCAGTGCATTGGGGGGGCGTGAGTTATAGTTGGCTCAACTAACTATAACGGTCGAATTTCTATGGTTTTGTACGAGTGAAATGTGCAAGTAACTATAACGTCCCTGAAACCTATGGTTTTTTAGTGAATTTCAAAGGTTTTTAACATGATAATTTGTAACTATAACGTCCCTGAAACCTATGGTTTTTTCAGTGAATATATATATATATATATATATATAATACACAGCAGTCATAAACAATCCAAGAGTGCCATCTACTGGCCTCATAAGGTAAATGTAAACAACATACATTAGTACGATTGCCTAAATAAACGTAGAAAATGTAAAACAGTTACATTTTTTTACTAAATTTTACATCTTTGGAAAAAAAACAAATCAGACAGACTTAACTTACTATAACAAAAGAAACAACTAATCTCTTTAAGCAGGTCGTTGTTTAGACTAGATAGTTGTAAATGCATTAGTGGTTTAGACCGGATCGTTGTTGAGGGATCGTGGTTCAGGCCCCTCGTTGTTAAGGAGTAGTGGTAAAAGTCGTTTCCCGTGAGGGTGTGTTTCTCACTACTGTGGAAAGACTGGTGTAAGAGTTGTGCATAATGGAATAATAATAAGAAGATGCTGGCGGATTGCCATTATGGATTCCCCATACATCTTGTCAATCAAACGTTTCCATCATTTGAATAATGGCGCTCTAGCTGTAGGTTCCCTCGTACCGTGTTGTGCAATCCAGAGATGAATTGGACGTGCGCTTAAAATCACTCTCCACCAGTCATTCTCCCCTGCTATCCCAGATTATAGCCAATGGTAATAATTGCCTAGCTCCTGTGGGCACCCTTTCGAAGGTGCTAGGAGCAACAACATTGGGAACATGTACATTTATTATTCGGCATGGTTGTGAAAAAGGGCACCAGTCACCATAAGCAGTCTACCATTTTGGTCGAAATGTACTTTACATGGTTTAAACCCACCAGCTTTCGAAGGATTATGGCAACCTCTGGAGTATAAACTGGATAATGATAAATACCTGAATTCACTCCATTTAGAGGTGAAGGAGTGTGTTATGGAGGAAGTCTGTTTATTTTCTGGAGCAGTGCCATATCTATGTTATGGCTTTTTAGATAAGCTAAAGTAAGTATGGCTTTCTGGGGTTATTGAGACCTCTAATATTCCAGGAGATACGTTTTACCTGAATTTTATGTTTGGCTTGTATCATCTTACCATATAGGTTAGCAGTCGTCCTGTAGTTTTGGCATGACTAGCATTCAACAAACTGAGCAGCCCAACAGCCAACTTCCTCCCCACCCCCCACACACAATTATGTGCAGCAGTTCAATTATATTGTGTTTCTAAGCCGTTGCATTTGATAATGCGAACCTGTACTAGATAACAGCATAGGTATGGTCAACAGTGGTGAGTACAGGTCAGAAAAAGCAGACTTTAAGTCCTTCTTTCCACATCACTGGTGGCATTTGTATTGTTGAAATGCACTTTCATTTGCCAATGTGAAGGCCTCCGAGAAGCATCTCTGCACTTTCTGATGGTAACGCGTGATTGATGAACTTGCACGCACCCTTTGAGGTGTCAGAAACGAGCGTCTTTCCACCATGGAGCACCCTAAAACAGGCAGGATAAAGCATTGAATACTTGATACCTTGTTTGAAAAGGGACTTCTTGCCTCTTGAACCTGTGCCATGAGGTCAGCAAGGCTGCTTCGCCGTTGTGATAGTTTAACAGGCATGGCAATAATGGGCTTCGGGCAGGCGCCAGGAGGAGGGCTGGAGCTAAGAAGTGCGGTGCATTCTCAACCATAAGTGATTTGAGAATTGTTCTTTGCCAAGTAAGTCTGTGAAAAAGGTTTCCACAAACTGCTTTGGTCTCTACATAGCCATGATTCGAGTTAGCCTATCCTGATGTTGCTATGCCTAGAGCGTGATTGGCCTTAATCCTGTCTCAAAGGATGTGACAATCTCATCCTCGCCATTCGAGATGTTAAGAACAAAACACAATCATGAACATTCTGCGCCATCTTGTCTGATGAAAGTTCCTACGTGCACATAAACTACAGTCATTCTGATTTACCACAGCCATTTTGTACTCTGTTGGTCACCTTCATTTCACCCTGTCCTCTAGCAGCCTTCTGACTCTCTGACCAAACCTGATATGTGTGCTGGGGACTATAAACTATTTCCACGACAAACATCAACATCACCTGCTGCCTCAAACTCGTCTTTCCTCTCATCCCTGCACAAACGGGTTACAAATACCAAACAGACTCTTGCAAACATGGTTTATTGCACTACACACAGCAAGACTGGTTTTTTGCCAACAATGGGACCTGTTCTTATCAACAGAACGGACTCTTAGATCTGGCCGGTCTCACTCGTTTTTAGACCCTGAAGCAAGGTCCAGCTGCAATTAAATTGTCTGTTTTTGACCTGGGTGGGAGGAGAGTTAATGTTGGGCTTGTGTAACCATGTTGATAAAACAATGTCAGCTTGTGTGACAACCTGCCCGGGGCGGAGACTCCAAGCTTGTAACCATGATAAAAGAAACAAATACATTGTGTAAAACTGTATAAAAGGAAGAGCCAGAAGCATTGCCAGTAGAACACCTCCCTGAAGACATCCTGGTGTCAGCAGTTGACGTGGTCTCCTCTAAGAGTAATAAACCTTTTTCTTACCTTCCAGCGCCTGCCTCGTTATTTTAGATAGTGAATCCAAAGTTGATTAAAGGTGACTTTGCGCCGGGCAGCATTGGGGATCCCAGGAGACTCGCTGCTTTTCACAAATTGGCGACCCAACGGGGGGCCCATCAGAGACACGTGGGTCCAGTAGAGAGGTCCTAACGACGGAGTGAACGACTAAATGATTGGAGTGCACCTGCCTGAAAGAGACCCTCGTCTGGCTGCCAATTGACTGAACTTCACCGGTTCCGAACGGACCTCTCTCGAGTGACCTGCGGTCCTGACTGGGGCCTTACAGGAACGCCGCATTGATTGTTGGAGTAAGAGGACAACCAGGCGCTGGAAGGGGAATACGAAGAACTGTCCATACGGTCCGGGTAAGGTCGTGAGAAAACATGACTTAAATTGATTGATTGATAGAAATACTAGTATTCCTTTTGAGTTATTTGAGGCATTCCCTGCTTGCAAACAACGTAGAATAGGAATATTCTCTTTGCAGACAGCGAAGGACAGGTAGTGCAGACTTTTGTCTAACATTAATTGAGATATTCATTTTGACCGCTAAATACGTCATGCCTGTTTTCTCTAGATTGTTTGATTGTTTTGGACCAGACCGTTTGTTAGAGGTCAGTCATCCGGCACCGCCGGAAGGCACCCCTAACAAGGACATGTACGTAAAATATGGATTAGCCACCGTAGCTTATAGCAAACTATGGCATAAGTACACTAGGAAGGACCGGGTAAATCAGTGGCCACTGACGGGATCTTTCGATCCCGCTAAAATAGAAACGTTAGAATTAGCTCTCCACAAAAAGAAAGCTAGACCAGCCATGTTTGATAGTTTTGGTTTATGGCGAAAAGAGGCAGCTCAACGAAAGAAAAGAGACGAAGCTAAACAAGATAAAGAAACGCGAAAATCAGCTTACCAAGCCTGTAAAAAGTTAGAAGAACTAAAAGAAAAGGAAATCGATAAAAAGGAACAGGAATCAAAAATATCAGGTCAATGCCCTGTTAGAATGCCCTTAACTCTTTACCCCGAGTTACCAGCAAAACAGGGGGTAGATGATGATTTATTGTTAGGTCCCCCAATAATATACATGCCACCCCCTTATGCCCCTACTCATCCCGTAGTACAACGCCTGGACCCCCAAAGTATAGCTGGAGATGGCACGATCGCCTCAGTCTCCACCACCTCTGCTCCCACCGAGCCACCCACACCAAATGCCTCATCAAAGGAGGCAGTAGTAGAGGTAGGAACCAAGGAAATAGGAGCGCCCAGGGTCCACGCGATTAAGTAAAAATGAGCGAGCAGGCATTGATAAAATAGTTAAAACCCTCATAGATAGGAAAGAAACAGAAGAACACGTAACAGACATATGCGACTCCTATGTTGAAAACCGCAAACGATACTTTATTGTACGTCTCTGTTACCACACCCTTACTGCATATGAAGAGAAGTACCAAAACGTAGGGCCCGAGCGATTAGTGGCTCTCTACAGGAAGGTAGACATCGGAGATGAAGGCGACAACGATGTTGCAGAATTATTTTCATCCACAATAGAAGTATTGCGTCACCTCATAGAACAAGGACAGATAGATAGGGACAGGACAACTAAGGTAGCAGGACCCCCAGTGGAAAAAACAGATAGCATGATGCCAATAAAAGAAGCTGCCCCTTACTGGGTACCTCCTAGAGGACAAGGGACTAATGACGATATAAACCATCAAGACGCTAGAGGAAGGGTGGTCTACAATTGGGTGTATCAGCCATGGGACAGACAGGACATCCTGACCTTCCGTAAATCTTTGCCGGATTTACGAAAGAACCCCACCGCCTTTTACGCCGAGCTAGGTACCGCTCTGGGATCAACAATAATGACACTTGCCGACATAGACTTGTTCTTCGGGTTATGTTTGCCAGCAGATGTGTGGAAACAGGTTAAGAAAGTAAACCATACCGAACTGTTTGGTCATACCTGGGAACAACTCGACACACTAGATAAACAGCGGAACCCTGGTCAAAAACCAGTTAAAGCAATATTAGACCTCCCTGACAAAATAGTGCAGAAAGTGAAAACGCTGATCCCAGAGAAAAAGATAGACTGGTCCATAGTAACCGCATGCCGCCAGAAACCACAAGAGGACGTCTGAGTACTTCTCCAGATTTGAAACTGTGTTCTCTGATTACAGTGGACAAGACATGTCCACCGCAACCGGACACCACTTATTTGTGCAGAACTACGTCAAAGGATTACTGCCAGATGTATCCCAGAAACTACAAGCCAGCGAAAGTAGTTGGGCAGCATCTAAACCGACGGCCATTCTCCAAATGGCCCAGTATTACGAGCATCAGAGAAACGAAAATGAAAGGGCTACAGAAAGGAAAAAGAAGGACTTGAAGGAAAGGGTAATGATAGCACAACTCCAGGGGGCGAATACAGGAGGGGAGCAATATAGGGGAGGAAACCAGCAGAATACCCCTAGAGTACAGCCACCTAGGAACAATCCATCTACATCATATGTAGGACGCCAAGACCTAGGACAGGATCAATGTGCATTTTGCAAAAAATATGGACACTGGAAATCCCAATGCCCGGCTTTCTTAGGAGCTGCTAGGGGCAGAGGGCGAGGGAAATAGCAAGTGGACAGAGAGGAAGAGGACGTGGGAGAGGGTACGCGAGTGAAGCAAGCGAGGAAAGGCCAGGAAGAGTGAACGCATTTGACCATCCCAGACAGAATCAGTACCAACAGACAGATTATGACAATACGAACGACTTTGCATAGGACAGCCAGGGGCAAGGGAGGGATCCAGTCGAGCTCTGCGTTGATCAGCAAGGCCCTTATGTTACCGCTGAGGTCCTGGGCACAAGGTCGCCATTTTTGGTAGACACAGGAGCAACACGTAGTGCACTATCCAAACGACTGATTCCAAGGGCACCCTTGTCAGGCTCACATGTGACCTCAATAGGATTTGACGGTACGCCCTCCACCAACCCTTTGTCCCGACCCATCCCTTTTAATCTTGACAGCAATGGCGTCGAAACGACATTCCTCCTCTCATCTAACACCCCAGGCGCCATTATGGGCCTCGACCTTTTGAAACACTTCCATGCGACTATCAGATGCTCACCAGACGGAGTGCGTGTCATCCTGTATGACAACCCCCAACGCCATAGAGAGAACCCTTTTCAGCACATGTTTTCCATCTCTGAGACTGACACATCCCTACTGGACACTTTGCCATCACACTTATGGGCTAGGGCTGATTCAGACGTAGGACGAATGATGATTGACCCAGTACACGTAACAATACGACAGGACGCAACCCTACCGAAGGTACCGCAGTACAAAATATCGCCAGAGGGTGAGAAAGCACTAACAGAGATCATACACTCTTTGGTAGAGGCAGGGGTGGTAGAGGAAGTAGTGAGCAACATTTGTAACAGTCCCATACTACCGATTGTAAAGAGACAGGGAGAGGGAGATGGGAAAGCCTACCGCTTCATCATTGACCTGCGGGAGGTAAACAAAATCGTAGTACCACAATACCCAGTAGTTTCCGACATCACGACAATTTTGACTTTAATCCCCTCCACTGCCACCACCTTCACTGTGATCGACCTCAAGAACGCCTTCTTTTCCATACCTATACACGAGGACAGCCGCTATCTTTTTGGATTTACCCTAAATTCCCGTTCGTATAGATTTTGTAGAGCACCTCAGGGGTACACTGAGAGCCCAAGTATCTATAGCCAGGCGCTTAAAAGACAGTTGGACGCAATACAATTGCCAGATGGAGTGGCACTAATACAATATGTAGACGACATCCTTCTAGCAGCAGACACCATACCAATAGCCGTCACAGCCACCATCAAACTACTCCATTTCCTTGCTGAGAATGGTCACAAGGTCTCCCGAAAGAAACTGCAGTTCTGTAAATCACAAGTGACCTATTTGGGTCACCTTTTATCAAAAGAAGGGAGAAAACTCACGCCTGACAGGATCCAGACAATTCTAGACACCCCTGTCCCCAAAAATCAGAAGCAAGTCCGCTCTTTGATAGGCCTCACCTCGTTTTGCAGACAGTGGTTACCGAACTTTAGCCTCATTGTCAAACCCCTTCTCTCCCTCCTAGCTAAGGACATCCCCTCACCTCTCCCCTGGACCCCCGAATGCCAGACAGCCTTTAAAGAACTACGCAATACCCTTTGCTCAGCACCAGTCCTAGGAACCCCAGATTACTCCAAACCATTCTTCCTCTACACACACGAAAGGGAGGGATGTGCATTGTCTGTCCTAACACAATCAATTGGTCACAAACAACGCCCTTGTGCATATTTTTTTGCCACCCTCGATCCAGTAGCCAGAGCACTGCCAGCGTGCCTGCGCGCTGTGGCAGCTGCAGCGGTATCAATACGCCAGAGCGAAGGAATAGTGCTCCCCAATCCAGTCACTGTTTTAGTACCCCATGCAGTTGACACACTACTGAACCAGACCAAAACCCAACACTTGACTAGCGCCCGACTGACAGGATATGAATTGACCCTGCTAGCACCGCAAATTACCCTAAAGCGATGCACCACCCTCAATCCAGCCACACTGTTACCCCTACCCGAGAACGATTCTAACGTGGCTCCACTACACGACTGTGTGACACTAACCGATGAACAAACAAAGTAGAGTAGACCTCAGAGACACCGCCTTTCTAGAGCCAGATGGAGAACTATGGGTGGATGGTTCGTGCATCAAACTCCCGACGGCACCACCTCAGCTGCATACGCTGTCACCACAGCCCGAACCATTCTAGAAACAGCCCGTATTGCCCAACGTTCCGCCCAGGCAGCAGAACTCATTGCCCTCACACGAGCATGTATTTTAGCAGCTGGCACGACAGTTAACATATACACCGACAGCCAATACGCCTTCGGGGTGGTTCACCATTTCGGGATTCTATGGAAAGAAAGAGGGTTCCTGACTTTACACGGTACACCCATCCTGCATGGAGATTTAGTCTCCGCCTTGACGGAAGCAGTCCTCCTCCCCAAAAAGCTAGCAGTGATAAAATGCCAAGCACATAGGAAAGTGACAGATCTCATTGGACAGGGAAATGCGCTAGCAGACGTTACTGCCCGAGCCACAGCAGAAGACAGAACCATGACACGAATGTATGTGACCAGGTCACAAGCTGAACAATGGACTGATGCTAGGACCACTGTAAGGGACATACAGACTACAGGCACACAAGACGAATTGACCGAGTGGAAAAAGGTGGGACTAAAAGACGAGGAAAATTGCTGGAGAACTAAAGACGGAAATAAATGGCTGTTACCCAATGCCTACCTCATCCCCATATTGACCATGGCACATTTACCAGCATACATAGGCTCCACCCCATGATTGAACTAATCACAAGAGTATGGCATAATGTCAAGATAACAGAATCTGCAAAGTGCCTAGTACAACAATGTATAGTATGCCTACAACACAACCCAGGGAAAGGGACAGTAGTACCACGGGGAGGGTTTGGAGTCCCTGATCACCCCTTTGAAGTCCTTCAAATGGATTACATCCAACTAGAGAGATGCCATGGTCTAAAATATGTCCTGGTGGTTGTGTGCGCTTTTAGCAAATGGGTGGAGGCATATCCCACCCGCGACAATACTGCCATAGCCACTGCAAAAGTATTGTTGAAAGAATTCTTCCCCGGTACGGCCTTTGCAGAATTTTATGGAGCGACAACGGCCCACACTTCGTAGCCGAAGTGATACAGAACATACTGAAAGGGTTGGGGGTAAAACAAAAATTCCATGCCGTCTTCCACCCCCAATCAGCGGGCCTGGTAGAGAGACACAATGCAACTTTGAAACTTAAGCTAGCCAAAATAGTTGCCACAACCGGGTTGAAATGGCCCGACGCCCTTCCATTGGCATTGCTATCAATGCGCTCCACCCCGACCAAACACAGACTGACCCCGTATGAAGTGGTCTTCGGCAGGCCTATGAACATTTGGGCGGCACCAAGACCCACCTCCATTAACGATGTCCCGAACATATTAATGTCAGACTATCTGCATAAATTGACAAACGAGCTAACAATTATCCACCAACAGGTGCAGCAAGCCTTGCCTGACATATCCAGGGGCCCAGGACATGTGATAAAGCCTGGGGACTTCATCCTAGTTCGCAACTTCCAAAGAACGAAGAATCTGGAGCCCAGGTGGACGGGCCCCTGGCAAGTCTTGATCACCACTCGAACTGCCCTCCGAGTGGAAGAAAAAAAAAAAAATTGGCTGCACGCCCACCACTGCAAGAAAGTCCCTCCAACGCTGGCAACCTGTGAAGAGGTGGAGGTGCAAGAGGAAGTACTCGCAAAAGACCGACCAGCTCTGAGTTGCTACCCAAAAGAAGACACCCTCCAACTGTCTGAATTTCCCGACCCCACGGTGCCATCCAAGGAAGGGTACAACCTAAGATCGACGAAAAGGGGAGAGCTCCAACAACCAGGCCACTAACTGAGTCAGAGTCTCAGATCGGTAGCACAGCCAAACGACCCTACCAGGAAAAACACCAGACAAAAGTCTGTGGTCCAAACAGTTGGTGAGCTCCTCGAAGATGATGGAAGAAACGGAACACCTGCAAAGCCACCGCAAAGACACCAAGACTTTTGAACTGCACAGTACAAAGACAATTGCACTTGTAGCTGCATTTCTCACCTGCCTCCTGCTAATGGTCACACTCTGGATCATTGAAGAGAATGCACCTGCATACAGAACATTGTCACCAACCATGCAACCAATCACAAAGAAAGAACACTACCTGGTATCACTACCGCCACATCTCCGAGAACGACGCAAAGAATTCTGGAATAATTCTTTCGTACAGATGCTGTACCAGCACAATCTTGCCACCAATGCCACTAACTGTTGGGTCTGTGGGCTGCTACCACATGCCACTGAACATTCCATCCCTTCACCCTTTTCTGTTCATGGATCTTGCCTTGCCTAGATGATGCTCCTACAAGAAAGTTACAAAGACAATGCCACTTCCGATGGGACAATCGCTCAGTTCTACAACGAGTTCTGGCTAAACCAAACAGGAAGAACAGCAGCTCCCTTTTGCCCTCACACCTCCAATACGACATTTCCAATGAATGTCCCCTCCAAAGAACGAGTGGAAATACAAGTGTTCAATAATCCTGTCAGAGCCACATTTTCCTACCTGAAGAAAAGAACTGCTGCAACACTGACTGTGGCCCTATCTGTGGTGAACGTCTCTGGCCTTGTATGCATTGAAGGCCGTGGGACTAAGAATGTGGGTCACAGCACTTGTAACATTGTAAGGACTTTGAACACTCCCAATCCTCCAGCATTTGTTGCATCACCCAATATGTACTTTGTCTGTGGAACCAAAGCCTACACCTGGCTCCCAAGAAACTGGGGGGCACGTGCTACATCGCCTTTGTTTTGCCACCGACCTACACAGCCCCTGCAGAGCATCATCGAGAAAAGCGTTCTAAAGACACTGATCAAGCAGACTCTGCCGCATCACAGTTCGTTGATGCAGCAAAGGGCTCGTCCCGCTATGGGGTCCGATGGCAAACAGCCGAGCCATCAGACATCTGTCTCAAGCGGTAGAAACCGCCCTGAACGTCACAGCTGGCATCCTCACCAACAACACTGCCGAGCTTCAAGCGGTCCGTCTGGTGGCCCTACAAAACCGCATGGTCCTGGACGTGGTACTAGCGGATCGTGGAGGAGCATGTCGCATCATTGGTGCCAGTTGCTGCATATACATCCCTGATAATTCACCCTCTGTCTATGAAGCAATCGAACATCTCCACAGACTGTCTTCAGAAATTCATCAAGGATCAGAGACTTGGACAATTGGAAGTTGGCTTTGGGGCATCTTGAAGGACTAGGGTTGGAAAATATCAATGTTTCTCTTGGTCCCAGTATTGGCAATATGTGGTTGCTGTTTGGGTGTACACTGTATGCCACCTTTGTGTTCTCTTTGCATAAGTGCCTTGCGCCCTAAGACTATGGACACTCAGTTAACAAAAATGAGAGTAATGTATGAACAAGAAATACAGGACATTATGGAGATCGAAATAGACTGACAAGATGGCTAGTTATGTTCAAAGGGGCGACTGTTAAGAACAAAACACAATCATGAACATTCTGCGCCATCTTGTCTGATGAAAGTTCCTACGTGCACATAAACTACAGTCATTCTGATTTACCACAGCCATTTTGTACTCTGTTGGTCACCTTCATTTCACCCTGTCCTCTAGCAGCCTTCTGACTCTCTGACCAAACCTGATGTGTGCTGGGGGCTATAAACTATTTCCACGACAAACATCAACATCACCTGCTGCCTCAAACTCGTCTTTCCTCTCATCCCTGCACAAACGGGTTACAAATACCAAACAGACTCTTGCAAACATGGTTTATTGCACTACACACAGCAAGACTGGTTTTTGCCAACAATGGGACCTGTTCTTATCAACAGAACGGACTCTTAGATCTGGCCGGTCTCACTCGCTTTTAGACCCTGAAGCAAGGTCCAGCTGCAATTAAATTGTCTGTTTTTGACCTGGGTGGGAGGAGAGTTAATGTTGGGCTTGTGTAACCATGTTGATAAAACAATGTTAGCTTGTGTGACAACCTGCCCGGGCGGAGACTCCAAGCTTGTAACCATGATAAAAGAAACAAATACATTGTGTAAAACTGTATAAAAGGAAGAGCCAGAAGCATTGCCAGTAGAACACCTCCCTGAAGACATCCTGGTGTCAGCAGTTGACGTGGTCTCCTCTAAGAGTAATAAACCTTTTTCTTGCCTTCCAGCTTCCAGCGCCTGCCTCGTTATTTTAGATAGTGAATCCAAAGTGGATTAAAGGTGACTTTGCGCCGGGCAGCATTGGGGATCCCAGGAGACTCGCTGCTTTTCACAGAGAGCCTTCACTTAGCTTGATTGATACTAGTGTCGTGCCTGTCCAGGCCCTCCTCTTCTGTGCATTCGGCCAGACAGATCTATTTTAACATCAATGGTTTTCATATTAATTATAATTTCAGTTAGAATCTTTCTAGACTCTACCTCAGCCTTATCATCAGATGGCTGATGAAGAGTGTCTGTTTTCACAGCCTGTTCTCCAGCCGTGTTCTTATTATTATCAATGAAAGTTTGCCCTGCTAGGGATCAGATTTGCCCATAATGATGTATATGAACACTGACCGAAATATGGACCCAGTTTGCAAATGTGGAATGATCCTCAGTAATACGAAAGATACAAAAAATGCAAGAGGTGCTGGTTAGTCATGGCTTACTCTGAGAAAGTGGTTTGCTATTTGGGGTGGCTGGGCGTGAACCACAAGTAATACTATCTTGTTAGGTCTAGTCAAAGGTTTAAGTACATTAAACCTGAGCTCAACTCGTGGTAGCTGTGGCACAGAACAGAACAACTTAACTTGCAGAAAATGTGTAAAGGATTAAGGAGCACCAAAACAGTTAAAACGTTGAAAACACAATAAAAATCCCACTTCAATTTATAAAGGGTGAAACATTTAATAAGCAAAATTATACCACAGTAACAAAAGTCCAGTAAGCGGAATCCGAGATATGAATTGTCGGAAATTGGGTTCTTGGCTGAGGGGAGTTATCAAGCAGAAACCACAATCCTTGTCAGGGCGATGGCGGGCTGGTTGCTTAGTGAACTAATGTGTTTGACCTCATGGTCACAGGTTCTAATCCCGGTGGATCCACTCAGCCTTTCATCCTTCTGAGGTTGATAAAAATGGGTAGCATTGAGTTGGGTGCCAATAAACATCTATTATTCAGCGCTAAATTACTCTTCTGGGTGAGCGTGCACTTTACAAATGCACATGGTATGTTATGAAGTCACAAGCAACTCCATTTACAATTGTTGAAGCACACGTATCTTGTAATAAAGTAAAATACAGTAATGTATCAGAAAATAGAGCAATAATAAATTGGGCTTTTGTTTCTTCTTTTATTGTAATGGGGTCTTCCACTCCCTTACGCCAACGCGTTTCGTCGGTTTTTTGGAAATGACCCAACGATTTCCTCAGGCCTTACAACTTCTTCCCATCTATTCTCTTCAAGAGGTCATATCCTCCATTCAATAAATCTCATTCTATGGTCTCTAATATCCAGAACCAATGTTGTTCCACGATCCTCCAAAAAGATGTAATCGTGATACCAAATATTCTCTATATTGCTTTTTATTAACGCGGAGACAATCACTCCAAAAATAGTAATGTAGGTCCCCCGTGTTTGGGGTACCTCAACAAAAGCTTACTGTAAATGAATGATATAACGACGTTCTCCCGATAACACGGAGACAGTCCCTCCGAGAGCTACAACAGGTCCGTGTAGTACGGGGCACCTCTGACCGCAGCCGCCACCCGGATACAGGTAAAGCTTTACCTTCAATTCCGAACATAGAGCAAAATGTAATTAATAATTTAAGACCAAAACGTCAAATCCAATTGGTAGAACCAAAGATATGCAATTTTCAAGGTTTAAGTAAAAAAGCACAAAGTGCCAACTGTAGCTATCTGGTCACGCTGGACCTTGACAAAGTCACAAGTTCAGGCCGACCGCGATGGGCCGGCTACAGGGAGCCTGTTAGGCCTGTTGCTGAACAAGAGTACCTTTAATGCTGGTTGCAGATCGTTGTGAGGTCCCGCATTGATGATACCTCGTGCAGCCGATGCCATGCAAGGTCATGGAGAGGAGGTGTCGCATAGCTGCAGTTTTTGGAGGCTGCGATGTTGGGTCCTGCATAGTTGTCGAGTATGCTGTTGACGAGGGGCTTGCGATGCGCAGACCTGTGTCAAGAATGCGTCTCTCAGCTGCAGTTCAGAAGAGGCTGCAATGCAAAGTCCTGTATCGGGAATGCTCTGCTCATCAGTTCTGATGCGGAGTTTGGTGAGGCTATGCACTGTGCAACGGCTCTGATGCTGAGTTTCTGGGAGGTGCTGCATCAGTTCTTCTGGTACCACAGCTGGTAGAGCACCTCCAGACCCAGTTCCAATTGCCCAAGACTGGAGTAGCACCACTTGGGGAGGGGGGGGGGGGAAGGACTCACAGCAGGCAGAGTCCAAATACTGGGTTCAAGGTGGTGTCCCTGAGGCTTTGGTCAGGAGGCCAGCCAACTAGCCCTTGGAGTCACTCTGGTGGTCCTGGGTTGAAGATGCTGGTCCAGTCCTTCTCACTCGGGCAGGAGGGCTGCACAGGATGGCAGCAGAGTGGTAGTCCTTACAGCACAACAGTCCTGAATCTTCCTCAGGTTCCGATGTGTACTGAAGAGTTGGGGTCTGAGGTTCTACCCGGTGCACACTTTGAAATAGAAGTTCCTAGAGGCTTCCACCCCCCCCTGAGGTATCATGCATCCCCTTCATCACTGCCGTGGCCCCAACTTGTTTTAGGCCACAAAAGACTAGTGACAAACCCTTTGTGAGAGTGCTCAGGCAGAGCCTTTTGTATGTGCAAGTGTGGTAGGTGAAAACTCCTCCCCCTCATCAAGCCAGAGATGGCCCATCCTGCTGTCACCTCTGGCCCTTTGTCTCACTGTCTGGGAGCAATACACGAAGGCCAACTTCCAGCTACACACACATGTGACCCAGAGACAGGCTGTGGGCACCAAATGGTTATGACAAGGAAATGTCAAATATTTGTGTCTCTTTAACTTTCTAAAAGTGGCATTTTCAGAATTGTGACTAAAAATAGAGTTTACCATTGATGAGCGCTTTTAATTAAACTTTTTTAGACACCAAACTCTACCTGTCCCCACTTGAAAGTTATCACTTATTAAATGTAATAATGTAATTCCAATGTTATCCTATGGGAGAGGTAGGCCTTGCAGTGGTGAAAAACACTTTTCAGAGTTTTCCAATAACAGGGCAAGTAAAACTTAAAAGTCCAACTTTTTAAAAACATTGCACCCTGCCCTCTCCGCTGTTCACGACCTAACCCAGTGGTGATTTGTATGTATTAAAAAGGAAGGTTTGAGTCTGATAAGTTTATTTTGCCAGGTCGAAATGGTTGTTTAAAACTGCACACAGAGGCTGCAATGGCAGGATGGAGACATGTTTAAAGAGCTACTTAAGTGGGTGGCACAATAAGTGCTGCAGGCCCAGTAGTAGCATTTAATTTATAGGTCCTGGGTACACGCAGTACCACTTTCCTAGGGACTTGCAAGTAAATTAAATGTGCCAATTGGGGATAAGCCGATTCTACCATGTTTAGGGGAGAGAGCACAAGCACTCTAGCACCGGTTAGCAGTGGTAAAGTGCACAGAGACCTAAGGCCAACAAAAATGAGATCAGCAAAAATAGAAGGGAAGGCAAAATGTTTGGGGGAAAACCTCCCTAATGCTGACAGGTCTAACATGAATTTTAAAAGATTTAATTGGAAAAAGCGGTAATGGTAGTCAATGGTCGTGCCAGATTGGTGCTTAGGCACAATCTGAGGTTGACCGCGATGGAGCGTAAATTGGATACAAGTAAATTGGCCCAGATAGAGCTTGGAAGTAGGGACGTTTGAAAATGTTTGAGTCCTCATATGAAAAGGGACTTTGTCGTTTTTCTGAGGGAAAAACACTTCTCCATGCGGGGCAACCCTGAAATTCTGTCCGATGACATAGAACTGCTGCTGGTCAGATACTTGCCACGGTCGGTCCCTTTGAAGCTCTGGAGTAAAAGTTTTGAAAGAGTACCCAAACGTTTTTTGATGCCCAAACAATTAAATGAGTACACTTCTAAGGCCCCCAGGACCTCAGCAGAGCACTTAGAGCCTCAGGTTGTAAGGCGGAGGGCAAAAGCAAAGACCGGTCCAGTCCCAGTTGCCAACGGTCAGCTGGGATACCTCCAATATCAATGTGGCGCCTGTCATCTGAGGCTTTTAAGTTGAGTAGTGAGTTCATAAATTACACACCAGAACTCACAATCCCACACCACATAATTCTACTGCACTCAATACCACATTTCTAGCAACATAATTCCAATGCACACCATGGCACATATTTCCACTACACATAACTCCACTCAACACCACACAATTCCACAACAAACAGTTGCACTCCAACTCACATATTTCCACTCCACACCACATAATTCCACTCCACACCACATACATCCACTCCATAACACATAGCTGAAGAACTTTAACATCGACGACGCCTATAGCTCTTGGGTTGCAGCGACCGATTGGCTTTGCCAGTGCTTGTTATGTTCTTGGAGCCTCCCACCGAATCAATTTTATGATCCTTGGAGATCTTTCAGTCCTTGGATTTCAAGTGGAAGGGGGCCCACCGCCTCAGGTCCATTTCACAATTCAAAGATGCCAAGTGCAGCAGGTTCAGTCTGACTGGTATTCTTTCGCAAGTTCAGTAGTGTTATGAAGAAAGTGCCTTAGTGTGCCACGTTTATGCTTGGCACCCGCTAGTGGCTGGGAAGGACTCATGGGCTCTCATTGACCTATGGGGTAAAAGTTCCTAGGGGCAACCTATCTACTTTTTCAGTAGTTCCTGTTTACCGTACTGCAAACGGGCCCAAAATACTATGTGCCAGGGCATTTTCAAGATGAGGGGAAGTCTTCAGTAAGTCCGTTTTTATATAGCGCAGCTACTCACCCTTACGGGTCTCAAGGCGCTGGGGGCCGTCATGGAAATTAAGTGAGCTATTGCCCAGAGTCACATGGTGCTGAGCTGCCACCGGAGCCGGGGATCGAACCGTGAACCCTGTGCTCCGAAGTCAGCTGCCCTGGCCGCTGCACCACACCTCAGCCACTCTAAAATTGGGCTCAGAGGACTGGGTGTGTGTGTTTGGGAGTGTCATAGGGAAATCATCAATGTCCTCCCACTTCTAACACTAAAATCTAGTTTGAAGCAGGTACTGTACTCACAACAAACCTAGAGACAGATGTCTGGTAGGACAAAAACAGGGTCCTTCAACATCCAGCTAGGGTCTACACAAGAATTGTCTTGGCATAGTGTTATCTTCCTTTTAAGGTTGCCCCAAGTGTTACACTTGGCTCAACAGATCTGTTAAGCAGTATTTAACAGTGTGTTTTCAAGAGGATGCCTACAGCACCCATTCTGAATATTCTGTGGGGTTCAAAGGAGTCTTCTCTGCCCGTTTAGTTTGTTTGCTCCTGTGAGGCATTTCACACCTGTTGAGCACAAGCTACAAGCTGGCAGATGTTTGTGCTAATTAGCCACCAGGAACTTCGGGCAGGAAAAAGGTAACTTTCTAAAAGTTACGTTTCCTTAGTATCTATTAAAAACCTGACTACCATTGAATTGGATTTTTAATAACCATTATAAATGGTGGTTTAATTATATTTCTAGATGGTACCATTCCAGAGATACATTATTGGTATTTGAACCTGCCCTCTAATTTTCTACATAGTACAGCTAGGTCTGCGAGAGTGACAATAGCTTTTAGGGCTTTGTCACTGTAGGGAATGGTAACACTAATTTTCTGTCTATCCCACTTTTAAATACCATGCATCCTACCATGTGGGCAACAAGGCCTGCATAGTGGGGATGTAATAATATTTAAAAGGCAGTTTTTTTTCCTGTCAAAAAGTGTAATTGTAGGTTTTACAGTGCAGCAATCAGAAGACAGTAGTAGACCTGACACTATATTTTTCTTTGTCTCACTAGTGGATGGCACAATAAGTGCTACAAACCAAAGGTGACATTTAAAGTTTCACGCGATGGGTGCATTTCCACACCATATTCGATGGATTTATAGAACTAAAAATATGGTAATCCAGGATTAGCCTGTTTCTACATGTTTTAGCAGTCAAAGAACGTACACTGGGCACTAAACAGCAGTTCCCCAGTGTGCATAGTCTAAAAACCTGCAGAAAAATCTGCAAAGAATGGAGGTGGACACGCAGTAGAAGGTATTTTCTCCCACTTACCATTGGGGGGGCCCCTCCATGGCACAGTGGTGTGCTGTCATGAGGCAGCAGGGATATAGAGCCAAAGCTACTCGCTGTCCCATAATTTAGGTACATCTTGTAAATGTGAGCTTTAGCGGTGATTTAACAGCGACGTGTACGTCAAGTCAGCTAAGCAGTTATCCCGGTGGGGGTGATACATCAATGGGCAGGCTGAATCAGGATTCATAGGGCTAGGGCCTGTGGGTCCACCACCATGGCAATAGAATCCCATGGTGCTGAGCCACAGGACACCCGGAGGATAGGAGGCAGGCAGCACCTGACACCCACAACATGCTGGGCTTCAGGTGATGGGTGAAACAGAAGCCTGCGTACACAAAACCAGGAGGGAAAGTCATCTGCTGCAGGAGTACCACCTGGCCGACGGAGGCCGTGAACCCCTAGTGAGTAAGTAGTCAGTACAGTGCACAGGTCCAGCTGCGGGGCATCCACTGATCATCAGGACAAGCACCGATGGTTGGAGAGGCCATACACTAGCACCATGGGTGAGGAGAGATGGTGAGCAGGGAATCGGCTTGAAAGGCGTTTGCAGATGGTGGCCTAAGATGGAGTTTTGGAAGAATAGAATGCCTCCGGGTTAGAGCGCCACAGATGAGGGCCAGGCATGCCCCTCTTCCACCTCATTTTGTTTCTATTTGCTTGACTAATAGACGCCTGTTTCTCTTTCATGTCAGTAAACAAAGAAAGATCTTTATTATTGCTGCAGTCAGCACATGAATAAGGTGGAGTATAATCAAATGTAACAGGCACTGGCAAAGCCAATAGGTCTGGCCATGCCTGCCAGTCTTCTGGTAATCCTTGTATTGTCATGGTTTTTGCAAAACTTTATTTTTCAGGAAGCTGCCAGGCCCTCATCAATCTAAACTAAAACATTGGCTAAAGGCAAAAATGTTGACTTGGTCTCAAAAAAGCACACATTGCCATAGTACTCAGTGGCATTGAAGGGAGCTACTTTTGTGTGTTGATGTGCTTCCTGTGAAAGGGCAGCAAGCCATAACTCATAGTGTAGTCAGCTATGGCTAAGGTCGACTGACACATTGCCATTTGATGCATGCTAGAGTGGGTGGAACAAAAACGTGAATGACAGAACCACAGACTAATGGGCGAATTGTGGCTAAAAACTCCTATATTGTAACTATTTTATGTACATAATTTATGTAAAATCAAAACACCTTGGCTAACACAGACTTAATAAAGCCAAACAGTCTGGCTGCCAGCTCTTGCCTTTGGGAAAGAAGGTGGGAAAAAAAGAAGCAGGCAAGAAAGAAAGACAAGAAAGCAAGCAAGAAAGAAAAGGAAGGAAAGAAAAAAGTAAGAAAAGAGAAAGGCAAGAGAGCCAAAGGAAAGATGGAAAAAAAGATGGAAACACGGAAAGAAATAGAGAGGAAGGGGAGCCGGAAAGAAAGACAAGAAGGAAGGAAAGAGGCAAGAAAGAAATAAAGAAAAAGGGAAGGAAGAAGAGGAAAGAAAGAGGAAGGAAATATAGAAATAAAGAAGGAAAGAAAGAGGAAGGAAAGACGGGAACAAAAGAAGGGCAGAAAGAAGGAATGACAGGGTTGCAAAGATAGAGCACCCTCCTGAGTTATATTTAGAGTTCACGTGAGTATGGTGTGAAAAAGCAGCAGGTCACTTCAATAGAAATTTTAGTAAAATCAAAAGGTCTTTACTAAAGCCAGATCTAAATATATGACAGGCTCATTTTCTTTTCCTTAAGAACAGATGAAGCGTTACTGGAGTTCCTTGGGAAGGCTAATGTGTTTTGATGCTGTGCTAATCTGTCGGCTGTATATATAGACATTTTTGTTATAGACAAGCAACAGCATCTACTTTACTCGACTCCATGCTGTCAAAATGGAAGGGGGTTATTAAAACACAAGTCAATTATCTGCTGCAAATAAATACCAGTACATTAGGTGGGACACTTAAGAAGTGTTTCACCACTGACCGTTAACTTTGCAGGTTGAAATTGAACTGGAAGCCATAATAAGCCATTTGAAAAAAAACAAGCAGCTATAATAAAACAAATGACTTTTATTTTTCTTTCTCGCACATTTTTTAAACAAGCCTATACAGTGTTTCTGCTTTTGGAAAAAAATAGGCTTCTATACGGATAGTAAGCTAAACTTAGCCCCAGTAAACTGATGCAGCATGATTAAAAATGTTATTGGGCTAGCAGCATCTTTCTTACTGGGCCCTTAACGGCCATCGTTGTCAAAGGATGTGACCGTTGCAAATTAAAAATATTGTCATGTTGCAATTTATTCTTCCGCTGAAACTACACTTTATGTAGGATACTTTAAATTCAATTAGTTAAAAGTTTGTAACAAACTATAATTTTATGAAACATTTCACTTGCGGGGTGTTTGGACACTTCTGTGCAGGAGATGTTAATAAAAAAAAAAAAAAAAATCGGCATTAATCTTTTCAATTACACATACCTCTTTGTGTACTCATGCAAACTATATATTTTTCTCAGAATGTTCAGGATTCTGTTTTGGTGCCAACTCTATGGATTTCTCATTGCAGCCTGAAAACATAATAAAAAATGTGAAGATATTTTTATTTTTTTTAAACAGATATGATCAATGATTTGTTGTATTTCCAAACAGACAAACATAAATCATGGAACACTAACTAAAGAAATGCTGCCCAGAACGTCTGGAGTTCGGCAATGCCAAATAATGTTTGAGTTTTCCTACGAAATGACGTCTGCATAATCTGTTGGTAATTGTAATTTAGAGCATCAAATTATAACATAATCATTGTTCATCGTGCACTGTTCATTTGACGAACGATTTCTAACTTGGGTCTATATGGAAAGACTTAAAGACTATTTTTATACTTCTGTATTACCTAAGAAAGCTATTGGTATAAGCCAGACCTCCCTCACCTACTGGCCGCGAGATCGCCTTGAACATGATGTTTGTCTGATTTTTAACTGTAATTCCCTCCACTATCTCACACACATGAACATATTCCTCTCAAGGCTTGACCACCAACTTTGTGGCTGTGGTCCTCCTGTGCGTAGGAGTACAGGAGTTGTATAGATTTGTTCTGTATATTAAGGGTGCCCAAAGGCAATAAAAGGTGCAGTGCATTTTGGAAATTTAGTAAGCAACTGCAGGCAAAATGCTGTGCTCAGTGTTACTGTCTTTTGGTCTCCTAGATCAGTTTGGGTATCGCAAAAACTCACCACGCTACATTACCTTTAACTCGCCACTGTGCCATGCACTGTATTCTGGCAAACAATATAATTTCAGATGTCATGAGTGTTTTAATTAATGCAATGATTTCACGTGCTATAACTTATGTAATATCCAAGGGTATAGCCAGTGCTTGGAGAAGGGACAAGTTCTAGTTAATGTAGTGTGGCGAGTGAGGTGACCAGACTGTATATGGAGGTGCGCAAGTGAAGTATAAATGTGAGTTATAAGTATGACTTTTAGTAATGTGAAAGTGGTGCGTAAATGATAATTTCACCAGATAAGTATAGCTTTTGAATTTATGGTTGTATATTTTAAGGTGTGTTTGGCACAAATAAGATATAAATAAGTGTGTAAGTGGTGCAGAAATCCTAAATTTAAGCGATAACTATAACTTTAGAATTTCTAATGTTTGCAGTTTAAGTTGGCTTGTATACCAAGCATATATAAAGTTTTCGTAAATATAACTTACCTTTAATCTTTGTTTTTTTGGTGGAAAAAAATATATATACACACGTTTTAAGGGTGTCTTAGAGGGATCTTTTTTTGGCATGTATATGTAATACATTAGGGCAGCGAAGCGTTTAAAACCTACGTAGTTGGATCCATCGCATTGCTGAATATTATAACCCATCTACTGATTGTCATCTTGGATGCTTTCTTACCTCTGTCTAACATAACAAAGGTCACAAGGCTGCTGGTACATTGTCCCATCCTTCAATGTAGATAGCTAAAAATGCGAGAAAGTGTGTCTCTACTCATGATCCCAAGTGGGCTGCTAATCGTTCAGTTCTTTGCCGCTTGATGGTTGATTTATGCTCCCGTTACAGTTTTGTCCAATCTGACCAAAATGTTGTGATGACGTTTTTTTTTTTTTTTTCCACAACAGATTTTATTTTTGACAGGCAAAATGAGCCCAGGTGGATCCAGGGCAATACATCGTATGCATAACATGGCATTAGTAAAGATGTCAACTTTTTTTGCAATAGATTTGTCGAGAAAATGAGGATACACAGAACTGAATCAAAGGAAGTAAACATTATAAACAAAAAACAGCAGTGTCGCAATGTCCATGTAAACATTATCAGATATTGACTCCAATTGTGATAAATTAGTATAGATACAATTGGTCACAATGCGCATACCCAACGTTGGATCTTCATGTCAAATCATCAGTACATATTGCCGGGGGGATAGGTTCAAGATATAGAACTCAATAATAGGCCCACCTCTTCCATATTTTCTGGTGTTTCTGTGGACAGCCCGTGCCTTAAAAATCAGAATTTCCAGCCCCATTGAGAAATTAAGGCCCCGCTTCCATGCCCCAACAGAGGGCGGGGATGTCTCCTTCCAAGCCTTGGCAATGTCGCGCTTAGCCAAGGTAAGCCCCAGAAATAGCAAGTGCCTTTTGTATCTATTACCTCCGATCTCGTCGGTAATGTGAAGCATAGTTAAGCGCGGAGACCGTGGAACATCCCACGGCAAAACCTCGGAGAGGCAGGTCAGCACCCCACGCCAAAACCGCGATAAAGCAGTACAGTCCCATGTCGTGTGGAGGAAGTTGCCTTCAGCCAAGCCACAGCGCAGGCATAAGGGGGATGCAATTATCCCAGCGCGCCAAAGTCTGTAGCGAGTAAAGTATACCCGGTGGGGGTATTTGAATTGTATATGTCGAAGGCGCACCGCAATGGCCGCACCGCGCGGGGATTCAAGAGCCTCATCCCAGTCGTCCTCGTCAAGTGGACCCAAGTCTTCCTGCCAGGCCTATCTGGTCTTGTGGAGTGTATTGTGACTATTAGTGACTATGGTATAATGCTGTGATTTTGTGTGCGCCCATCTCACCTTAAAAACACCTTGGCCTCAATGGGGTTAAAGTCGGGAATGGTGTCTTGCAGCGTAAGGTAGGGGGAGAATGCGTGACGAAATTGAAGATATTTATAAAATTGGGATCGGGGCATTTGAAAGTCAGATTGTAGTTGTTGGAAGGACTTAAGGGTCTGCCATGAAGGACATCACCAACCGTTGAGATTCCAATAGTGTCCCAGCCTACAAACCCCGGGAGTTCAAGCAATTGCGGTAGGAGGACATTGCGCCAAAGGGGAGTCTCCTTAGTGAGTCTGCCCCACCACCCGATCCTGCACAGTGCTTGTCGCCAGATCACAAAAACAGTCCGGGATGCGGGCGGTAGCGGCTTGAGTGTCGCGCTAGAGTCTAGAATCATGTGTAGAGATTTAGAGTCCATTAGCCAACGCTCAACCGCATAGGCAGGGTCACGTCTATCGCCATACCACCAATCGTTTAAGATGAGGTGATGGGACGCTGCATTAAAGCCTGAATATCTGGGGTCGCGAGACCCCCACAGTACGAGAACTGAAAGCATGTTCGTAGTGCGACCCGCACGGAGCCCCCACCCCAAAGGAAGTGACTAAGGACTGAATTTAATTGCTGAAACCATGTGTGTGGTATTGGGTAGGGATGATTTTGGAGTTGGTAAAGTAGGCAAGGTAGCGAGACCATTTTGAAAATGCCCGATTTGCCGAACAGTGTCAGGGGCAGATGTGACCAGGAGCCCACCTGTTGTCTAATCTGAGGCAGCAGAGGGGCCAAATTTTTAGTCCAGGAGCCGGGTTGGGACGACGACAAGGACACCCCAAGATACTTAAAGCCATCCAGCACCACCGTCACCTCCTGTGTCCAAATCCCAAGCTGATCACCCCCGCACAGAGACCACAGGACAGACTTGCGAGCGTTCATATAGAGACCGGAGATTTGGCCGAATATTTCCATTATTCAAAGCAAATGTGGCCCGGATCTATTTGGACGTGTGAAAAAGAATAAAACATAGTCAGCGTATAGCGCTATACGATCGGAAACCTCGCGTGACCACTCAAAGCCATATACCTGGGCTCCGATTCGCACCCACGCCGCGAGTGGTTCCATGGCGAGTGGTTCCATGGCGAGCGCGAATAGATGGGGAGATAAAGGGCAACCCTGCCTAGTGCCTCTTCCGATGTGGAACGGCCGCGAGATTGAATCAGCGATCCGTACCGAGGTGGTGATGTCTGTATACAAATCCACTGGTAGTTCCCCAAGGTGCAGATTTAGTTGGTGATGTTCCAGATGAGCTCTTTTAACCTGTAGCTTTCAGGGAGTCCACTCTTTAGTTCCTTTTCAGCAAGATAATCCACAGGGCTGTAGTTTCAGATGGTGCAGTCTTCAGAGGTCAGGCCTTAGAAATCTTTGCACAGCAAAATCTTCTCAGCTTGGCAATGTCTTGCTTCAGTAAGTTTCAAGCAGCAGATCTGGAGGGCTCTGCCCCTCTCAGATACTTATTCCATGTTCTCTGGGTCAGACAGGAGGTCACTCCTGACCAGTGGGAGCAGGGTAACTCCTCAAAGATATGACCACTTCCTGTAGAGTGTGGCATTATTTTGTCCCAGAGTGCATCAAATCTTCCAAATCCATAATGGCAGAATTTCCAGCAAGGAAGCAAGAGCTGGCTAAACACACCCCTAGGATGGCTAATTTACTTAGACTCTTCCCCCCCTGCATCTGCTCATACCTTCCTTAATCCCCCCATCTGCCTGAGGTAGAAAGTTCAGAGTTGTAAATGTCACTGGGTTCTGCTTTTCTCTTTGAAGCCCATGGTTTACAACCCCTGCCCCTTGCCTGGCATTCCTGTGGACCAGCACACTGCCCTCCCAGCCCAGCTGCATAACCCCAGGGGCTCTTTATCACCTCTCCAGGCAGGCTTGCTAATCCACTTAACTCTGACCAATCAGGGCAGACCACTGGAAGGCTGAATCTGGACTTACAAACAAGAAAGTCTTATAACTTCTTGTATGTACACTTTAGGAGAAATTCAACAATATCATATTGTTGGATTTATCAATACCATTCGGGAAATCTTTGAATGGCCCCTCTAGCCCTCTCCTATCAAGAGATATTAATTAATAACTTCCTACCATGTTAACCTATGTAACAGGGGATTTGCAATGGGAAAAATGACGTGGGCCATTTTTCCAGCACCAGGACTTACAAAAGCATATTTTATAAGTACTTTGCTTATATCTACAGGACCCCCACCCCATAGGACAACTAGGGGAGAATTTAGGGGTTCTGAATCTGTAAAAATATTGCAGATCCTCACTTCACAGTGCTCCTAACATCAAAGTCGAATTTGGGCAGCACTTTACCACAATGTGGGAGTGAAATGTGACATTTCACTTTACCCAGGCATATAAAAACTCATTTTATAAGGGTCTACCTTATAGATACCTGACCCCCCACCCCTGGGATACCTAGGGGAGACCCTGGGGGTCCCTAATATGCCAAAACATTGTAGGTTATCCGTTTTTAAGTTCCCCAAACGCCAAAGTCGAGTTTGGGCACAATTTACATTTTTAAAAGCAGTCATGGCACCCAGGGCTGCTTTTAAAACTGACCTCAGGCCTCAGCAGTGCACACCTGCAAGTGCAGTAAGGCTGCTGGCCTCTTAAACTGCCATGCCCTACTACATACTAGGGACTGATAGGTAGTTTCAATTCCCCTGCCCTATTATATACTAGGGGCTTATAGGGTAGGTCATGCCAATCACAGGGGTACCCCACCATACCATTGTGTACCCTAGTGTATGTAGGTGTTTTAACTGTATTCTAATGTGTCTCTTTCAGCCTTGCACTGGCCCTGGGCCTGGATAGGCAGAGCCCAGGGTCAGTCAGAGTCAGTTACCACCAGTATCAGTCAGCAAAACGTTGGGGGGTGCCCAGGGCACAGGATGACTTTGCAACATAGCCCCCCCCCCCCCAAACGAAAGGTGATGGGTTACTAACCTACACCCTGGTAGTCCTCATCAGCTAAGTGGAAAAACCTGGAAAGTCCATCCGCATTTTCATGGGCAACCCCAGGTCTGTGTTCCACTGTAAAGTCCATTCCTGTAGGGAAATGGACCACCTTAACAGCTTGGGATTCTCCCCTCTCATCTGCATGAGCCATCTGAGAGACCTGTGGTCAGTTTGAACACGAAAGTGAGCCCAAACAAATATGGTCTCAACTTTTTCAAGGACCAAACCACAGCAAAAGCCTCTCTCTCAATGGCACTCCACCTCTGCTCTCTGGGAAGAAGCCTCCTGCTAATAAAGGCAACTGGCTGATCAAGGCCCTCTTCATTTTGCTGTGACAACACTGCCCCAATCCCTTGCTCTGAAGCATCGGTCTGAACCACACATTCTTTTGTGTAGTCAGGGGCAAGTAGCACTGGTGCTGAACACATAGCAGCTTTCAGAGTGTCAAAGGCCTTCTGACACTCTGGGGTCCAAACCACCTTCTTGGGCCTCTTTTTAGAAGGGAGTTCTGTTAGGGGCCCCACAATGGTCCCATAATTTTGAACAAACCTTCTATAGTACCCTGTCAGCCCAAGGAATGCCCTGACCTGAGTCTGGGTAACAGGAGCTGTCCAATCCAAAATAGTTTGGATTTTAGCTTGGAGATTCTGTACATGGCCCTCACCTACCAGGTGGCCCAGGTACACCACAGAACTCTGCCCTATTTGGCACTTGCTTGCCTTAATAGTCAGGCCTGCCTGCTGCATGGCCTGAAGCACTTCCCTGAGGTGGCTTAAGTGATCCCTTTAGGTAGAACTGTATACAGCTATATCATCCAGGTAAGCTGCACTGAACTGTTGCAACCCAGACAAGACCCTGTTCACCAACCTTTGGAAGATGGCAGGTGCATTCTTTAAGCCAAAGGGCATTACCTTGAACTGATAATGTCCCTCTGGTGTGGAGAATGCTGACCTCTCCTTTGCTCCATCAGTGAGGGCAATCTGCCAGTAACCTGAAGTCAAATCAAAAGTACTCAGGTACTTAGCAGCCCCTAACCTATCAATGAGCTCATCAGCTCTAGGTATAGGGTGAGCGTCAGTCTTTGTGACTGCATTCAATCCTCTGTAGTCCACACAGAACCTTAACTCCTTGGGTCCCCCCTGAGGATTAGGTTTAGGCACCAGCACCACTGGACTGGCCCATGGACTCTCAGACGGTTCAATTACCCCCAATTCCAGCATCTTAGCATCCTCAGCTTTAATGCTGGCTCTGACATGGTCAGACAACCTATACAGTTTATTTTTGACAGGTTGACTGTCACCAGTGTCAATGTGGTGCACACACCACTCAGTGATGCCTGGGGTCAAAGAGAACAGGCCAGCAAACTGCTCCAGCACTTGCTTACAGTCTCTGTGCTGCTGGTCTGTCAACTTGGGAGAGAGTATCACCCCCTCCACTGACCCATCTTGCACATTAGTGGAGAGGACGGGCACAGGCTCAGTTTCCTCCTCCACACCCTCATCAGTGACCAGTAACATGGTCATGTCTGCCCTGTCATTGTGGGGTGTCAATCTATTCACATGCAGGACCCTATGAGGGTTCCTGGGGGTGCCAAGGTCAACCAAATAGGTAACCTCACCCTTCTTTTCTAAGATTGGATAGGGCCCACTCCACTTATCATGGAGGGCCCTGGGAGCCACAGGCTCCAACCCCCACACCAATTGTCCTGGAGTAAACTCAGGCATAGTAGCCTTTTGATCATACCAGTGCTTCATGAGCTCCTGGCTGGCCTCCAGTTTCCTGTTTGCCTTGTACATGTACTCTGCCATTCTAGATCTCAGGCCTAGCACATAGTCAAGCACATTGTCCTTTGCTTCTTTAAGAGGCTTCTCTAAAGACTCTCTCAGCAGGCTCAATGGCCCCCTCACAGGGTGTCCAAACAACAACTCAAAGGGAATGAAACCAATCCCTTTCTGTGGCACCTCCCTGTAGGCAAACAGTAAGCATGGGAGGAGAACATCCCATCTTCTCCTGAGTTTCTCTGACAACCCATTTATCATGCCCTTCAGGGTTTTGTTGAATCTCTCAACAAGACCGTTTGCTTGTGGGTGATAGGGGGTGGTGAACTTGTAGTTGACACCACACTCATCCCACATAGCAGTCAGATAGCTGGACAGGAAGTTCGTGCCCCTATCTGACACCACCTCTTTTGGAAAACCCACTCTGGTGAACACACCAAGCAGTGCTATAGTCACCACAGGAGCATCAATGGTTCTAAGAGGTATGGCTTCAGGCTACCTAGTGGCATGGTCAACTACCACTAAGATATACCTATTCCCTGATGCAGTAGGTGGGTCCAGGGGACCAACAATGTCCATCCCCACCCTTTCAAAAGGAACCCCCACCACTGGCAGTGGTATTAGGGGAGCCTTTGTCTTGCCCCCTGCCTTGCCACTGGCCTGACAGGTGACACAGGAGCTGCAAAACTCCTTTACCTTTTCAGATATGGGGCCAGTAGAAATGGTTCACCAACCGGTTCCATGTCTTTGTCTGTCCCAAATGTCCTGCCAAGGGGATATCATGACCCAAAGTCAGGATGAACTCTCTGTACCTCTGGGGCACCACCAACCTCCTGGTGGCCCCCTCCTTGAGGTTTCTGGCCTCAGTATAAAGCAGTCCATCTTCCCAGTAGATTCTATGAAACCCACTGTCATCCCCTTCCTCTTGCTTGGAAGCAATCCGCCTCAAGCTCTCAAGAGTGGGACAGTCACGCTGTCCCTTACTGAACTCCTCTCTGGAGGGTCCACCTGCTCCTGTCAGTTCTGCCAAATCTGACAGCTCTGGCAGGGTTGGAGTCCCTCCTTCAGAGGCCAGATCCTCCCCATCAGGGTTAGATGCTGCCTGCACCTCTGGAGTTCCCTGGGCTGGCTCACCAGGCCCAGTACCCTTGTCCTTGGATGCTTGGCCCTTTGTTCCAGGGTCCAAGTGTCCAGCCCCTCCCTTCTGGCTAGTCTGTGACCTAGTCACAGCACATACCCACTCAGGGAGCTCCAATATTTTCATATGGAGTCCTCTCTCCACCTCTGACCACACAGAGGCTTCAAGATCATTGCCCAGTAAACACTGGACTGGGAGCACCTTTGACACAGCTACCCTCATAGGGCTTGTCACACCTCCCCATTCCAAATCCACCACAGCCATAGGATGGAGTTTGGTAGTGCTGTCTGCATAAGTCACCTGGTGAAACTTACCAGGTAACAACCTCTCTGGAGGCACCAGCTCATCCAGGACCATAGTTACACTAGCCTCAGTGTCTATGATAGCTTCAACCTCAGTCCCATTCACTTTAGGCCTCTGCCTGTACTTGTCCATGTTTGGAGGTAAGGCAGCAAGGGTTGCAATATTTACCCCACCCAGGGACACTAAGGTTGCTTCCACCACCTGACTACTCCTCACTGGGGCACCACTCTCCACCCCTACACTGACAATCCCTGTGGATGGCCCCTTAGGGGGGAGCTTCTTGGCGCAGACAGCATCTCCCTGTTTGTGCCCTGGCTGGTTACAGTCAAAGCACTTACCCACTTTTGAGGGATCAAAGAACCTACCATTCTTTCCCTGAATCCACCTCCCTTTGGATTTGGGTTGGCTCAGCCCCCTCCCCTCCCCGTGCAGGTTTTTGTGCGTCTTTGGAGGACTCCTTCTGGTTTTGACCTTCTTTCCTTTGGGCTTTCCCCTGGGGAGGGACCTGTCCTCCTTTCTTTTGGTCACCCCCCTGGTGCTGTATGGAAACCCGGGTTCTCACCCACTCATCAGCTGCTTCACCCAGCTCTCTGGGGTCTGTCAGCTTAGAGTCCACTAGATACTGGCGTAACTACTCTTCTGCACAATGAGTCAAAATATGTTCTTTCAAAAACAAATTATACAATCCCTCATATGTGTCAACTTTGTTACCAACAATCCAGCCTTCCAGTGCCTTCAATGAAACGTCCACAAAGTCTACCCAAGGCTTTGAACTCAATTTCTGGGTGCCTCTAAACTTCACCCTGTATTGCTCTGGAGTCAGACCAAACCTCTTGACTAAACATGCCTTCATCTGCTGGTATGATTCCGCATCCTCTCCCTTCAGGGTCAGGAGCCTATCCCTCCCAGCTACTGGAATCAACTCCCACAGGAGTATACCCCAATACTTAGAGTGGACCCTACTCATTCTAAGGGCCCTCTCAAAAGCTGCTAGCCACTTGTCAATGTCACCCCCCTCAGTGTACTTGGGTACTATACCCTTGGGAAGTTTGTGATCAAATGCACCACCCCTGGACATTTCAATATCTTCATCATTTTCACTGCCACCATTTCTTTTCAACGCCTCCTCCCTCTCCCATCTCTTCTCAGCCAAGTCCAGTTTCCTCTGCTCCAAAGCTATCAAAGCTAATTGAGCCTTAAGCTGTCTCTCTGCAAGGGACGGTGGTGGTTCCTGAGTAAGGGACCCTTCCCCACTCCCACCATCTGGATTCAATTGGCTAACACCAGTTAAAATGGAAGAGGTATCATCCTCAACCTCCTCTTGGAGGAGGTTGGGGGGGACACCCTCTATCCCCCCTTGACTCGCCTCAGCTGCCCTCGCCCAGGCTTTTAGGGACTCAAGCAACCCTACCTTCCTAAGCTTCCTGCAAGCAGGCAGCCCCCTAAGCCTACACTGTTCCCTAAGATCAGCCATCTTAAACTGGGACAGTTTAGCCAGGTCCAGCTCCATGGTTCCCTGGTTTTGGGTCACAAAAACTAGGCACAACAGACTTGGAACAATTTGGAAAAATCAAAACAATGGATTAAAAACAGTTTAGTCCAAATTCCAAAAATCAAACTCAAAAGTTTTGTTCTAAGGCAATTTAGAGGATTTTTATAATCTTAATTCACTTTACTGAAAGGTGTACTTTTAAACACAAGTCCTCATCCACACCGCTGAGCACCAAATGTTGGAAAGTGGATTATTGGTAGGGGCAAATGTAGGTCTGCCACTGGCAATAAGGCCACTAACTATTGGTAGAACTCAGCATAGGCCTTAGAAAATTATTCCTATGCTCAACCCTTGGTAACGTGGCTGCGAGCAGTCAGGCTTCACTTCAAAGACAGGTATGTAAAGCATTTAAAAACACCAATTCAGTAAATAATTAAGACACAACACATAATAAAAATACAACACCAATTTATAAAAATAGGAAATATTTTTATCTTTAAAATGACACCAAAACGACAAAAATCCAATGTAGGGAACCGGAGATATGAATTTTCAAAGATTTAATAAAATATAGCACTTAGAAGTTTATAGCACCATATTGGGATACCTGCTCGCGATAGACAGGGTCAAAGTTTCAGGCCGACCGCGATGGAGCCCTGGGCGGCTACAGCTCGCGGCAGGTCCCGGTCTCAGTTTCTACCTTCACACTTAAAAACTTTTCTGGAGCTTTTCTCCCCGAGGCCCCTCGACGCTCCCAGCCAGTCCGGGTCCGGTGCGGGTCCGCCGGCTTGCCTTTCGACGAGCTCCCGGTAAACTTCCCTGGAGCGGACTTAGAAACTTTTTCTTTAGTGCTTCAGCGGGGCAACCCAGGAGCCCAGGCCGACACGCGATGGAAGACAGGCGGCTTGGCTCTCGCGGTTGCTCCCGGTCACCTTTTCTACAAGCGGACTTAGAAACGTTTCTGGAGCTTTTTCTCGCGGGGTCTCTCGATGCTCCTCATGTAGCCGGGTCCGGTGAGGGTTCGCCGGCTTCAGATTTCTTCTAGTCCCGGTCAAACTCTGGAAGTGGGATCGACGGAGCTTTTAGCGGGACGAACCTGGATGGCTTGGCCGACTCGCGGTTGAAGGCAGGCGGCTTGGCTGACCAGGTTGAGTCGGTCCCTCTATGGAGCTTTTTTTCAAAGTTCCTCCAAAGTTCTCCAAACTTCTTGAACTTCTTCCTGAAGTTCCTCAAAGGGGCCCAAAGTGTCTCAAACTCACTCCAAGGGTCTGGAAGCTCCAAGATGGTCCTTGAAAGTTGAGGACTTCAGTTCCCACAATCCACCTGGACGTCACCCGTACAAATCCACTGATAGTTCCCCAAGGTGCAGATTTAGTTAGTGATGTTCCAGATGAGCTCTTTTAACCTGTAGCTTTCAGCGAGTCCACTCTTTAGTTCCTTTTCAGCAAGATAATCCACAGGGCTGTAGTTTCAGATGGTGCAGTCTTCAGAGGTCCGGCCTTAGAAATCTTTGCACAGCAGAATCTTCTCAGCTTGGCAATGTCTTGCTTCAGTAAGTTTCAAGCAGCAGATCTGGAGGGCTCTGCCCCTCTCAGATACTTATTCCATGTTCTCTGGGTCAGACAGGAGGTCACTCCTGACCAATGTGAGCAGGGTAACTCCTCAAAGATATGACCACTTCCTGTAGAGTGTGGCATTATTTTGTCCCAGAGTGCATCAAATCTTCCAAATCCATAATGGCAGAATTTCCAGCAAGGAGGCAAGAGCTGGCTAAACACACCCCTAGGATGGCTAATTTACTTAGACTCTCCCCCCTGCATCTGCTCACACCTTCCTTAATCCCCCCATCTGCCTGAGGTAGAAAGTTCAGAGTTGTAAATGTCACTGGGTTCTGCTTTTCTCTTTGAAGCCCATGGTTTACAACCCCTGCCCCTTGCCTGGCATTCCTGTGGACCAGCACACTGCCCTCCCAGCCCAGCTGCATAACCCCAGGGGCTCTTTATCACCTCTCCAGGCAGGCTTGCTAATCCACTTAACTCTGACCAATCAGGGCAAACCACTGGAAGGCTGAATCTGGACTTACAAACAAGAAAGTCTTATAACTTCTTGTATGTACACTTTGGGAGAAATTCAACAATATCATATTGTTGGATTTATTAATACCATTCGGGAAATCTTTGAATGGCCTCTCTAGCCCTCTCCTATCAACAGTTATTAATTAATAACTTCCTACCATGTTAACCTATGTAACGGGATTTGCAATGGGAAAAATGACTTGGGCCATTTTTCCAGCACCAGGACTTACAAAAAGCATATTTTATAAGTACTTTGCTTATATCTACAGGACCCCCACCCCATAGGACAACTAGGGGAGACTTTAGGGTTTCTGAATCTGTAAAAATATTGCAGATCCTCACTTCACAGTGCTCCTAGCATCAAAGTCGAATTTGGGCAGCACTTTACCACAATGTGGGAGTGAAATTTGAAATTTCACTTTACCCAGGCATATAAAAACTCATTTTATAAGGGTCTACCTTATAGATACCTGACCCCCCACCCCTGGGATACCTAGGGGAGACCCTGGGGGTCCCTAATATGCCAAAACATTGTAGGTTATCCATTTTTAAGTGCCCCAAAGTCGAGTTTGTACTTTTTAAAAGCAGTCATGGCACCCAGGGCTGCTTTTAAAACTGACCTCAGGCCTCAGCAGTGCACACATGCAAGTGCAGTAAGGCTGCTGGCCTCTTAAACTGCCATACCCTACTACATACTAGGGACTGATAGGTAGTTTCAATTCCCCTGCCCTATTATATACTAGGGGCTTATAGGGTAGGTCATGCCAATCACAGGGGTACCCCACCATACCATGAAGGACGGAGCGTTTGAGCTAATCAAACACTCACTCCCAGTCAACTGATCTGGGTTTAATCCATCATCATTCTTTAGCTCACTCCACCACCCCAGTTCAGACATGGCCATATGCAAATCAGTCTGACCCTGTGCCTCATGGGATCAGTCCAGCCCGAACTGCCAAGCCATGTCTTCCCTGGACCGGAAACCAGCATCCTGGGACCGGTTTCTGGCTATTCAGCCGTCATCAGCCAGGCTAGCTTGAATCCAGTGGCAAAGTGAGCAAGGGACCCACGTCTGGGCATACCCTGCCAACTTAGGGCGAACAAAGCGATACCAAAGGGGATGAAGGATGGAGCGTTTGAGCTAATCAAACACTCACCCCCAGTCAACTGATCTGGGTTTAATCCATCATCATTCTTTAGCTCACTCCACCACCCCAGTTCAGACATGGCCATATGCAAATCAGTCTGACCCTGTGCCTCATGGGAACAGTCCAGCCCAAACTGCCAAGCCATGTCTTCCCTGGACCGGAAACAAGCATCCTGGGACCAGTTTCTGGCTATTCAGCCGTCATCAGCCAGGCTAGCTTGAATCCAGTGGCAAAGTGAGCAAGGGACCCACGTCTGGGCATACCCTGCCAACTTAGGGCGAACAAAGCGATACCAAAGGGGATGAAGGACGGAGCGTTTGAGCTAATCACTCGCCCCCAGTCAACTGATCTGGGTTTAATCCATCATCATTCTTTAGCTCACTCCACCACCCCAGTTCAGACATGGCCATATGCAAATCAGTCTGACCCTGCAAAGCCAATAGGTGTCGCCTATTCAAAATCTTTTGGCCTTGTCAATGTACAGCTGCTGTGTAGCATGGCTGAAAGTTGAGCAAAAAAACACGTTGACGCTGCCACATCATAGTGCTTTTTATATCTGGCAGGACTGGAGGGAGCTAAGCAACAGGGGTAAAGGGGTAAGGCGGTGGGTGGGTAGAAGCAAGGCGAGATGGGATGGGCAAATAACACAGGAGGGGGAGATGGGGCAAGCAATGTGGGAGCAGAGAGTAGGAGGCAAGCAGCAATGCCTAGGCATGAAATAACAGGACAAGCAGCAACGCGGCACGGTTGGGAGAGAAGGCCTGAAAACACATGCACTCTTATGGAGTGCTGCAACTTGAAGAAAAAAGTATATCTGAATGCGCGAGCGGTGAAAGGACACTGGGCAAGGAAGCAGTACTTGGACCATGTTCCAGGGGAAGGACAAACACACGAAGAGAAAGTAAAGCTGCAAGAGTGACTATGAAGCCAACCAATGGTAAGGAATGGCTGGACTCTAAGCCCCCTGTAAGTAAACAAAATATCTTGCAAGCCAAGCCACAGCGCATGCGCTGTCTCAAGCGAGACCTAAAATTAGCTTGCCTCAACTTACTTAAATGGGATCACGAGCCGCAAATACCTTTCCACACCATTCTAGGAGACTCAATGGATTGTAGGGAATACATTCCGTAAGATAGACAGCCCTTCAGACTTACTTGTTCAGTCCTTCAGAAACTCGATCACACATGCAGACACCAAAACACAAAACTAAAATACTCTGATATTCATACACATGCATGTTCATGCACCCACACATGCCAAAACATAAACGCTCATCCACGTTCTGTATGTGTTTTTTAGTCTTTAGATTGTCTAACGCTTTATAGCTGATCAGATACTGCTAAACTGCAGCTGCAAGCTAGTACATGAGCAAAAGGGGTTGCTGCAGCAGTGGACTGGAATATTAATTGGCTTACCCGATAGGCGGTGTCCAGAACGGTGTTTATTTCAACAGGGTCGCCTTGGAGGTGCATTGTAAAGGAACAGCAACCCACATGTTTAGCTCCTCAGCCTATGTAAGGCCTCATTTCACTACTTTGCTTACCTTTACAGAGGGCCGTGCTTAATGTGCTTTGGTACACTGGAGCAACAGTGCCTGTGGCAGCAAGGGTCAGGCTTTATTTATTTGTATATTAGTCTAATTTTATAAAAGCAAGATATGCAAAGATAAACACCGATTAGGGGCATGTACTTAAGAACACCGAAACAAGTTTGGCAGAGTTCTACTTGGGGTTGAGTAGAGAATTGGCGCTGGGGCTTCTCTACCAGCCACAGAGCTCCAACATCTGGAGTTTAAATGTAACACGGCTGCAAAGCAAAAATGTCCCATGCACTTGTCTTATTACTACCAGTGACCTCAAGTCTCCCACTGATCAGACCTCAACAGGCATGTCAGTTCACTATTAGTCCAAAATGGTAGCACCTGCTATGGCAGTTTCTAGATTTGTAACAATCCCTCCCATCCTATTGTATCGTCTTCTAAAAAAAACACAATGGAGAGGCACATATCCATGTTTACTTTGAAGATATTCATCCTTTCTGCTCCAAGTGTTAAAACTCTCATCAGGAGTCTGAGCCAGAGACAAGAATTAGAGGGAGCGGACAGAGGGTGGAGGAAAGAGATAGAGAGGGAAAGGTCGGTTAGATCACAGAGGAAACTCCTTCAACTCGTGGGTAGGGATAAGGGCCAATTACATCCATCATGTGATTTCAGTTTCTGCATGAAGCTGATGTACACCCTCAGTGCTCCTGCTAGTGCTGTAATAGCGCAGCCTTTTTTGAGTGGACCGAGAAACAGCAAAGAAAATGTGGTTTTTATTTAACACTGGATTGAACATTTCAGGTTTAGCAGGTTTTTACCCAGTTTTTTCGGTAAAAAACAAACCCTAGCAGGATCCCAGGAGGGAACATGACTGGGAAATACTGTCCTCTAAAAAAGAAACTTCTTAGCACCCTCACCTTCAAGGGAACTATGGATGCAAAACGCGGAACCCCCTAATGGCTGCACTGAGCCTGCAGAGTGGTAACTGCTGGCCCCGGTAAAAAACTGTCCCTCAAAATAAATTCAAGGATAGAGAAAGGCTTCTCAGATGTCAGATTTATATTCCTAGAGACACACCAATTTTCGAAGTTCTGCCAGTGTCGACAGTAGGACTTTAATGTTGATGAATGTCTTGATTGTTGAATAAATATTGATGCTTCAGTAGAACACCTCATTACCTCCTAGTTTATCCTCTCGTGCCATGCCCCCTGCTGAATGCAGACCAGAGACCCATGTGGAAGAAGAGACTTGCCCTTTAGAGGGTATGGAAACAATGGCAACACTCATTGTGCTTGCACTGCCAGCAGGAGAAAAGCAAACCTCGCACGGCGGTTCCAGCACCGAACCACTACAAGAACCTCCATCTGTTCCTCCCTTAATTTTCCTTCATACCCTCAGGATCAACGGAATGAAAGGGAATGCATAAAGCTGTAGCTTTGTTCATTTGAAAGAAAGAGCATCTATCTTCTACATTTTGAGAAATGAGAACAGAGTGCAAAATCAAAGCATAAGGGCATCCTCCCTGGAGGCAAGCAAATCTATTTCTGTTCTTTCAAATCTCACAGCTGTCTGGTGGAAAATACCCTGAATTAAAGGCAGGTATACTGAGGAGAGGAAAACCCTGCTGCAAGCACATTCTTCCTCACTGCACAGAGAAAATAAAAGAGAATGGTCTCTACCCACACTCAGATCTGAAACATTGCATAGGCACTGTGGTGGGTGTGACCAGAAGTGGACATTTCCACAGGCAGCGACTAGGACTTGTCTGATGAAGGAATCCCCTGTCCCCTTTTACAAAAAGGCTGTTTCATAGCTCTTTGCTGAAACGAGGGATCAAACTCTCTTCAGTTTATGAAGGGAAAAACGTCCCCCTTGATGGAGGCCTTTCTTGTATCGGCTTTCTGTCCTCTACAGTATTCTAAACTAGACTTTCTAGCTGTATACAAAACAACTGATCCAGCGCGATATTAGCAAACAGCATTCATACACCAGATACTCACTTGGGCCCATACATTCATACTACGCTAATACTTACGCTGGGTTTTATCAGTTGTTACTCTCTATCAAAATCCCTGCTACCAATTACCTTCTGATTGAAGAGTAATGACTTACCAATGAATCCTTTGCTAATTGGGAAATTTAAAATGAGTGACATTCATTATAGTACATAATCCTGAAATAACCACTGAGTCAGGAAGTTTTAAAATGTTTATCTAAAGATTTAGCAGAGTAAAATACAGAGCCACATGGTACTTAATCGCAATACCCAAGATTAAGCATAGAAATGATTATTGCTAATCAATGACGGTGTTTAAAGAAAAGGAGAAGATAGAGACAGCAGCGCAACTAAAGGTTGCATTATATTTACCTAAGTGCAAGAACCAAACCCCTTAGCCAAGAAGTTGGAATAATAGGACCCAGGAAGGATGAAGAGCAAAGACCTCCTCCAGGATCAGGACAGGACCGGTGACCTCTCTACAACGACGCCTGCGTCGTTCCCCTCTCTGATACTCGGCTTCTCCTCGATTCTCCCGTGCCTTCCTTCTAATGGACTCTGCCGCCCCCTCCTCAGGACCTCTTCTGGACAGGGACTCGGTCTGCAGTCGGTCAGCTTGGCGGTCTAGAGCTAAGCACGCTCTGGCAGCATGGACGCCTGTTCTTCATGAACGCATGCTCTCATGGAATCTTGCTCTGACTAATTAACTAATGCTATATTCTATTATACCCTTCTACGCCCATGTACTTCCCCTTAATGTTACTAAAATATGGAATCACTACTTCAGATTGGACAGGGACAGGGGGTGGATTCTCGCACCATGTTGATTTGGCCTAAATTGTAAAGCCTATTGTCTTTACGTTCCCACCCCTTCAAATTAATACATTCGCTTTATTTCCCACCCATCTCATGACAAATGTAAACCAATTTTCATAGACAATGTGTCAATATGCAACAGGAAAGCCAAAATACAGCATCTTCGGCCATCGGGTCACGGCCTTGGACGACGTCCAGATTGACTTCATTTGGCACGCACACAGGACACATGCGCAGAACCAGTTGCCTCTCGAGTTTCAGAACACCAACCCAGGCCCAAGTTTACGAACTAATAAAAGTGCAAGAAGAAAATATTAGAAAAACAAATAAAATGTTTCACTGTATACCCACTTTTTCTATTCTATTCCCATTTAATTATATATTCTAACCCGCGTTAGGAAACGACAATTTAGTAATGACATGAGAGCAAGCTGAAGCATGTGAAAACATGAAACAGCCATTTTAATGCACACTGCGCAGAAGCAGAAGTTTCCCACCAAGCAAAGAAAGACGTCACACCATGTGATATGGTTGCGACATGCGCATTGAGTTTTCCCGCGCATAGCGGCCATTTTGAATTACAAACAAGCGTTATTCATTAGTAAAACACATAGGCAAGCATCCCTTTCTTTTGTGTCGTGAATGCAAAGGTTAGTATTAACAATACAAGTTTAATAAATTAATACTGTGAGGAGGATTGAATACAAGCAAGTTTCATTTATGAAACCTTGCTCCATCAATCCCTCTCTGATGGCGTTTCTGAGCCATCAAAAAACATTACCCTCAATCAGATGCCAACTTCTAGCAAATTACTTCATTCTCATCTTTACTCTTTCTATTTTTACAATCTCCTTTTAATTTCTTGTATAATTCACTTCTCCATTCTTCAAGTTCGATTTCATCTAGCTTTCGTTTCTTTCCTCTTCCTGTCACCCTATATGTTCCATTCTTTTTACAGCATTTGCACCATATTGTTATTGCCAAAATTATTATTGCTATCCCTGCTAAGGGTACTAATATTTGACCTATAAGTCCTTTCCCTATATTAGCAAACCAGGTTCCAATTGACGAGATACTATTTGTCAATCTTTCCCATACACTATCAACTTCCAGTGGTTTAAGTTCTTTCTCAAGTTTAGTTATATTCTGTATATACGTTCCAATTTCTGCACTCTTATCAGGAATATAAGTGCAACAATGTTTCGTCTTCAATAATTTACAGACTCCGCCCTCTTTTGCCAATATAATATCAAGAGCAAGTCGATTTTGCATCACCATAGATCTAATCGCAACCATTTCCGCATTAATCATTAGAAAACCTCCTGCAGTATCTGTTGATAAACGATCAACTACTGTAGACAATTTACATATTTTCCTTGAGTTCAGAATTATTCCCACTGAAGGTATCAATGCACCAAATATATCACCTTCAATTTCTGAAAAACTAGCTCTTTTACTACGTATTAATTCGTTATTGTTTTCATTGCTCTCAGTGTTTCTTTTTACGTGGTATATCTTTGGAAATACTATTCCAAAATAACAACTTCCATACCACCGTGCAGGAAGCCTAAAGTAAGCCTTATTCCCACACACATAATAGATTCCAGGAAAAACTGAATCTGTTCCTCCTTTGAGTCCCCAACCTCCAAGAATTAAAAAATTGTGTTCACATTCACTGGTACCGATGAAAACATTGTTATAATCAGTCTTTAACCTATGAAGACAAATTTTTCCTGTCTTTACGAAATCCAGAGCCATAGCAGCTTGAGCCTTGCCAGGTGTGTAACTACCTTCTTTCTCAGCCCAAGGTGGTAAATGAGCCTTATGCTCAGAAGCTTTCTTTTGAAAATCTTGTCTTCTATCTTCTACTAAATTCAAAAATATCTTTTCTTCTTCAAGTAAAGAACATGTTAGATTGTGTCTATGTGCATGTGTTATGTCTATTGATTTCATTGTTAAGAAAAATTCTCCCATAAACTGCGTCTTGACTACTAAGCACTGGGTTCATACTTTTGCGAATCGGAACCTCAGAAAATATCACATCTAAGTTTGAATAATAATACTGAAGTTTTCCTGTTCTATAAAATAAACTAGACAAAACACTACATGATATGCCATATGTCAGTGGTAAATGGTGATACGTTAATCCTTCTGCTACTGATTCAGGTAACTTCATACAGACATAACAATTACTAACTTCCATTGTGTCTACATATTGAAACAATAACTTTGTGAAAACGTTTAAACTAGTGTCGTTGTCAGCTACTTCATGATGAATTTCTGGTTCACTTTCTGCCATTAGTTCTACTCTATTGCCCTTCATGTTTGCTGTCCTCCCTTTAGTTTCATTCATAAGGTAAGGAACTGCTACAATCAGGACTAACCATACTATAAGCACCATTACTAGACTACATATGCATATTGCACAGCATCTTCTACAACATTTCTGTTTTGGTCTCCCAGTAACTCTATCGTCAGGCATTTTTCGACAAGGAAGATTGCTCTTCTTATCTTTTCTTCTTTTCTTTAGCTTATTCTTTTGCTTAGTCAGGGTGGTCTTGTTTCTTCTTCGTACGTCAATTCTGCACTTGTTCCTTCGCCACCACTGTCACTTGACTCGGAGCTTTCAAAATCTTCAAGGATGATATAAGTCCATTCAGGACCCTTGAATTTGTTATTCACAAGTTTCAGTCTTTTACTTCTTCTTTTCGCAGTTTTATGTTCTTGTTCAGTTTGACTTGTCACTTCATTCACTTGATCTGGATCTTCACTTCTGGTTGTTATGTGGTACTTTACTCTTTTAATGACACTCGGCCAATGATCTCCTTTTCTTGTTTTCTTTGTTGGCACTGTTTCTTTGTTTTCGTCTTTAGAGATCTCGTTAATTTCACTGCTTAGCACTGTTTCGTGTTCTTCAATTACTGTGTTTCTTGTTTGCTCCTTTTCAGGTCTAATTGGTTTCTCTGTAACAGCTCCACTGTGAGTTTCCAATAACTGACCTTGTTCTTTATTTATTTCTTCAAGTTCATGTTTTTCAAAGTTTTCTTCTTCTGTGTACTCTTCTTGATCTAACTTGTTCTGATCAGGGCTTATTGCACTGTGAACTTCTGCAGCCTGACTGGATTCTTCTAGACCTGTCTGTCCCTGATCAAAGTCTATTAGGTCTTCACTGTTTTGAGTCCAGTTTTCTTTCCCTATCTGACCTTGTTCAGGATTTCTTAATGTCTTTTCTTCTTGTTCCTGAACTACTGCTTCTTCACCTATCTGATCTTCTTCAATTTCTTTCAATTTCACTTGACTTCTTGTTCCGTGGTATACTTCAGGAACTTCTACCACTGGTATCCAATCCTGACTTGTGCTCGGTTGTTCTTCTTCAGCTTCTCTGGAATCTCGAACCTGAGATCCTACAGCTGGGCAACCTTCAGCCTCTTCAGTGATTGGCGTTGTCTGAGGATTCTCTTCCTCGGGATCTGGTACTCTCTTGGTGTGACTTACATGAATCCAATTAGGAAATCCGGCACACTTCACTGCTGTATTCGTTGTCAGTATGACTTGACACGGTCTGCCCCATTTAGGTGATAGACACGTTTCTCTGGTGTGATTCTTCACTACCACCCAGTCACCAGGATTCAGATCATGTTCTTGCTCGGGCTGCCTGGAAACTGCGTCTTCTCCAACCTGATGAGAGACAGAACACACTAGGTCAGCCAATCCTTTGCAATAGTCCAGAACCATATCATCAGATATATTCACCAGTTTGTTTGTGGGAACATGTGTTTGTCTCATTGCTCTTCCCATCATTATTTCATGTGGGCTCAATCCTGTGGTTCTGTCAGGTATACTTCTGAGTCCCATTAAAACGAGTGGTAATGCATCTGGCCACTCTAATGATGTTGATGCACACATTTTTCCCAGTCTTGACTTTATAGTGCCATTCAATTGTTCAACCACTCCAGAAGCTTCTGGACGATATGCACAGTGCAGTTTCTGTTTTATTTGAAATGCTTCACAGATTATTTGAATCACTTCACTGTTAAAATGTTTTCCTCTATCTGATTCCAAAGTTACTGGAAAACCAAACCTAGGAATGAGCTCTCGTAGCAACAGTTTTGCAACTGTAATGCTGTGATTTCTCCTAGTAGGGTAAGCCTCCACCCATTTTGAAAACAGACACACTATGACTAGTACATATTTCAGCCCTCTACATGGTGGTAACTGTATGAAATCAAACTGAAGTCTCATAAATGGACCCTCTGCCTTTCCAATTTTCCCAAATCCAATTACTATCTTCCTCCCCGGATTATGCATCTGGCAAGTTAGACATCTCTGGCAAAGACTCTCTGCAACAGCTCTGAATTTGGGATTGTACCAATTTTGTCTGAACAGCCTAATCATTGCATCTCTTCCTATGTGTGTGTCTCCATGATGCATTCTAGCCATTTGTGAGAGTAAACAGTCTGGCATGACTGGTCTGCCATCAGCACTGATCCACACTTCATCATCTCCGCTTTGGGAACGACCCACTTTGATCCACAAATTCTTCTCACTTTCATCAACCTCATCTTGCAATTTCTTCACCTCATTCCAAGTTTCAGGTGGCATATACAGCATAAGTTGGCAGCTGATTCCCATTCTTTCCACCCTCTTATTAACTGACATTCTGGTTTTGGCACAATGTTGAGCCACCATATCTGCATATCTGTTGCCGACTACCACCCAGTCATCTCCTGACTGGCGTGCGGCACATTTCACCACAGCCAATTCTTTTGGTGATTGTATTGCTTCTAGCAATTCCCTTACAAATTGTCCATTTTTAATGGGGGATCCTGAAGAAGTCATGAAATCCCTCTGCATCCATAGTTGGCCAAAATCGTGCACAACCCCGTAACCATATTGGCTATCTGTAAATATGGTCACTCTCTGATTCCTCCCAATTTTGCATGCTTTTATCAACGCAATCAATTCAGCTACTTGTGCAGATTTGACTCCTGGTAAATAAGATGCTTCAACTATTCCAGTTAATTCACATACCGCATAGGCAGCAGTTAGTTTACCATCTTCATGTCTTTGACATGAACCATCAACAAATAGCTCTCTGTCTGGCTTTTTAAGAGGCTGTTCCTCTATATCTGGGCGTGGTTTTGTGCATAATTCTGTAATTTGTATACAATCATGTTCATCGTCTTCATCATCTTTAATTTTCTCATGATATGGGTCTGGTAGTAAGGTTGCTGGATTTATTATAGTACACCTTACCATGGTCACATTTTCAGCACCCATTATGATGCTTTCGTATTTAGTCAGCCGACTAGGAGTAAGATGCTGAGTTCGGGTTCTTGTCAACAGAATGACAACTGTACGTGGAACATATACTTTTACAGGGTGTCCCATCACAATTGACTCACTTTGCTCAATGCTCAAACAAGTAGCCGCCACTGCTTTTAAGCATCCTAGCAATGCGGCTGCTACTGGATCCAATGTAGCAGAAAAATATGCTATAGGACGTCTTTCTAGTCCATGTCTTTGAGTTAGGACAGAAAGTGCACAATTTTCTCTCTCATGATAGAACAATGCAAATTCTCTTTTATAATCAGGCATGCCTAAGGCAGGTGCTGAACATAGGGCATTTCTCAATTTTACAAAGGCTTCTACACTTTCGTCCTCCCACTCAACAGGGTCCTTTGCTTTCTTTTTTGTCATGTTAATTAAGGGCTTAGCCAACATGGAAAATCTTGGTATCCATTGTCGACAGTAACCTACTATTCCTAGGAACATTCTCACTTGTCTTTGTGTTACAGGCATTTGCATTTTCTTTATTAAAGCTACTCTTTCAGCTGTTACTCTTCTTTTCCTCTCTCAATTTGGTGTCCCAGATACTTAACAGCTGTTGTACAGAACTGCAACTTTTCAGGTGAGACTTTATGTCCTTCTTCTGCCAAAAGATTTAACAATGCTATGGAATCAACAACACAGTCCTCTCTGGTATTCGATGCCACCAATAAGTCGTCGATATATTGGACTAAGACTGAGCTTCCTGGCATCACTAGTTTTTCAAGGCACTTTTTCAGTATCTGGTTGAAAATAGAAGGACTTTCTGTGTACCCCTGAGGAACACGATTCCACACACAAACTTTGTTCTCAAATTTAAATGAGAAAAGATACTGGCTGTCTGGATGTAATGGTATTGAAAAGAACGCTTGACACAAATCAATTACTGTGAACCATCCTGCACTCCACGGAATCTGGTATAGAATTACTGCAGGATTTGGTACTATGGGACAACATGGTTCTACAATCTTATTTATTTTCCTCAGGTCCTGAACAATCCTATATTTTCCACTAGGTTTCTTTAATCCCATTATTGGTGAATTACATGGGCTACTCATTACTTCTTTTAGTATGTTTTGTTCTACATTCGATTTATTTCTTCAATGACTCCTGCTTTTACTTCTGCACTCATTTTGTACTGTCTGGTATTTGGGAAAATTGCACCTTCCTTTACAGTAATTTTAACTGGATCTATTTTAGCCATAAGTCCTACTTCTTTTCCGGTGAAATCCCATACTATGGGGTTTACTGTACCTTTTAATTCTTCTGGCAACTCATCTTTTGTTATTAATGAAAACATCTCATCCACTTCTGTACCTTGTTTTGCAATCATAATTTTATATACATGGTCTTCATCTGGTGTCTGAACGGCCACACCATCGGGTGTGCAGAAAATGGTATAATTCATCTTGCACAACAAATCCCTACCTAACAAGTTTACTGGACTGGAATCACATACTACAAATTGATGCATTTCTCTGAAATTTCCAATTTTAACTTCCATGGGTTCGGTAAGAGACGTTCTAATCCGCTGATTAGCTACCCCCACTACTTTGATATTTTCACCAGAGAGAGGAAGGTCTGGAATGTCTGCTGTTCTCACAGTAGACCGGGTAGCCCCAGTGTCCAAAAGGAAAGTAATATTATTACCTTTCACATTCCCTTCAACATATGGACCTGACTGATCTACCTGTAAGGATGCGCTAAGTATGCACTCCTTCTTCCCCTCTCCTAGGCACCGTCATGGACTGTATTGACAGAAATCGTCCTGCAAAAGAAATTGTGATGTCATATAATCATTCTTACCACTTCCTCCTGGATATCCGATGTCTGTACCATGCTTTGCTCTGCTTACATTACCCTGAATAGGTGCAGGTGGCAACTGACTCTGAGGATTTGCACCCTGCTGTGAGTCATTCTGCGTCTGTGGATTTAAATTTTGATTTAGGCTATTATTATTCCGAATCTTTTTACATTCATCCTTCCAATGCCCCAATTTTCCGCATCCATGACAAGGAAATTTCTTTTTAGCTTCTTCTCTACTCATTCGTCCTCTAAACTTTCCACCATTCCCAGTATCACCATTCGTTCCGGAATCTTTTCCTTGATTTTCACTCGGATTTTCCAAATTGATTCCTTGTTTCTCAGCCATTTTCACCTGTGCCCACATTACTTTTTCCTGCAATTTCTTGTGTCTATCCTCAATATCGTCTCCACAATATTTTGCATACTTCAAAATCTCATCAATGGGCTTTCCCTGCCAACACAGCATATGCTGTTTAATCATCTGGCAAATTTCTGGCTTCAAACCGTAAACAAATCGATACACAAACTGACTCATGTTCTTGTCTCCAATGTCCTCAAATCCACTATACTGTTTAAATACCTGCAATAGGCACTCATAGTAAGAATGTACTGATTCATTAGCTTCTTGGGTAGTTCGATCTATTTTTACCCAATCTGTTTCTTTCGGTGGTATTTTCCCTTTCAGGTAAGTTATCACTTGCTGATACTTTTTCATCACATCATTTGACGGGGCACCTGTCTTCGGATCTCTAGGATACTCATCACTTGGCCAATCCACTGTGATTTTGCAATCTGTCCATAAATCGGCAGGTACCACTCTATCAAACAAACCATCTAAGTCCTTCAACAATACCTTTGACACCTTCACAAACCTTTCAACCTGCTTGTACCATTCAATTTGTTTTTCTCTCAATTTTGGAAAATCATTCGCAAAAGATAAAATATCCTGTCTGCTCCATGGGACATGTACATATCCTCCTCCCGCAACTTCTCGCATTGGATACATCTGGTCTGCTTTCCCTGTTTCTTTCATCACATATTCTGATGCTGTTCTACTTGTTCGTGCTTCTTCCTTTTTCTTGGCCCACCTAGTTTTCCATTTATCTAGGTCTCCCCATTTTTGCAAAACTAACATTAATTCTCTTATTTGTAATCTTCTTCCAGAGGCATTCATATTTTCTAGATCTTTGTCTGAAAATTCTGCTCTATAGGGTTTCTGTAGTACCTTTGATCTCCCTATTTCTATTCCCATCTGTAGTGCTAAATTGGATAATTTTTCATGGAATATCCTTACATTTCTGGTGATACTCCTACACAAGAACAATAATTCTTCTTCATCATAGGTATTTAAGCGTTCTAGTCCTACATTTCCTGCTATTATTTCTTCTAATTCGACTTTCAATTTATGAATGTCCATTATTTTCGGAGGTGTGCACTGTTTAACTGACCCTTGCACCCATTTTTCTAGATCTTCAGGTGTTACTATGGTAGCACTTTTTGCTCCCGATGAAGTTACTAAACTTACATCTTTTGAACATCCAGGTACATCTTTTCTGGGAGTACTATTTACAGAATCTCGAATAGGCAAGTCCATGAGTGATATTGTGGATTCACAGTCACTAAATTGATCCTCAATTATAACTGGAGCTTCAGGTTTTGGATTATTCGCAGGAGTAGGTGTAAGTATCGGTGGAGGACAGCTTCCTTGAGTACCATATAAAAGAACTACTGGACCAATTGTTACTGGTATGGTCAACGAATCAGGATGTACTTTTATCTGAGTTATTTTCTGTATTAATTCTGCTCTGGTCTTTTCTAGGGCTTCTTTTTCTTTGTCATGAAGTATTCTACTCGGGGTGAATTCATGCATTACCTGTGGCACTAATGGAGTTTTTGGTGGTGCACTTGGGGTGCATCCACTTGTCCCTTCCTGATATGGTGGGGGATTTCTTAACATTTCCTCCATAAATTCGTCTTCAGACTCCTCATTTTTCATTAAATGTTTTGTCTTTTCTGTGCACTTACTTCCTAATTTCTCCTCTGCTGAGAACAATGGATATAATCCTTCTGTAATCATTGCCCTTCTCCATTGTTTCATCTGACCGTTCCTAGACTCACGTATATATCTGGGGAAACATCCTGGATAACTCCTATTACTTCTAGATCTATCCCGCTCAAATGCCTCGGTTTCCCATTCTTCTAGAGCTTCGTACTGAGTTAATCTAGGTCTGGGTTCTAAGTCATTCATCCTCAATCTCAAATTCTGAAGAATTCGCCCATTGAACGTGCCATTCTCGGGAAATGCTAGTATTCCATCATTTTTGGTATATTCTATCCAATTCTCCATCCATACACCAGTATGATAACCTCTCTCTATCATCATAAATGAAGCGGGCGTTTTAGCTGGTGGAATAATAATTCCTTCTCTAGTTTTGAGTGGTTTATCCTTTTTAAAATAGTTCATAATCTTTTGCAGAAAGGACATTTTTCTCTTCTCTCCGTACATTCTATCTAATCTTCGGTGTACAAAATTATATTCTGCAAAACCTAGGAATCTCCTATCCGGACGAGTTCCTGTTAAAGTCGGATCGCGTTTTAACATGCAATCTTTATCCACTAAGATTTTAGCCTCTAAAATATCAACCAATCAAGTCTCTGCTAACTTTTATTTCTGAACCAATCCTTGCGTGGCCTTTTGGTGACGTTTATCTGTCAACCCCTCCTTTACAATCTGCTCTTTTCTGTCCTTGCTGGTTTAACCAATCCCAGCGCGGCACCTGTGACGTTAGTACTACTCCTGACTACTGACCCCTCATTTACAAGGGTTTTTCCACACCCGCTGATTCAACCAATCCCAGCGCGGCGTTTAGTGACGTCAGCTCCCTCTCCGGCAACTGAACCGCCCTTTACAAATTCGTACGCAAACTTATTTTCTCTATAATTCTTAATTAAATTTCAGTAACAACATAAAACATTCGCTATCGTGCCAGTTTCTCTAATTTAGAAAAGATAGTTTTCTCTCATACTTAGTAAACCTTTCCGTTTACTAAACATACACTACGAGTAAAACACTTCCGTCTACTCTTCACACAAGCTCCAGAAGTACCCGTTACTTCTCCAATGTTACCCTTTCTAGGTGATATAACATCAAATTTTTACCAGCGTACTCTTTTGCTATTACTCACACGCATAGAGTCCCTAACGAGTACTGAAAGTCCTGCTTAACTTTCCAGTACTATTTCTGCCTGACAGATAACCTCACTGCAGTATGGCTTCCACTTACCATCCGCTATTCCTTTTACCCCGGGGTATTCTGGACAACATAAAACAAAACTTTGAATACACGGATGTTAGTTCATAAAAATAAAATTCTCATTACCCAATTAACAAAGTGTAACCATCCTCTGATAACCAGAAAACTGATCCAGCGCGATATTAGCAAACAGCATTCATACACCAGATACTCACTTGGGCCCATACATTCATACTACGCTAATACTTACGCTGTGTTTTATCAGTTGTTACTCTCTATCAAAATCCCTGCTACCAATTACCTTCTGATTGAAGAGTAATGACTTACCAATGAATCCTTTGCTAATTGGGAAATTTAAAATGAGTGACATTCATTATAGTACATAATCCTGAAATAACCACTGAGTCAGGAAGTTTTAAAATGTTTATCTAAAGATTTAGCAGAGTAAAATACAGAGCCACATGGTACTTAATCGCAATACCCAAGATTAAGCATAGAAATGATTATTGCTAATCAATGACGGTGTTTAAAGAAAAGGAGAAGATAGAGACAGCAGCGCAACTAAAGGTTGCATTATATTTACCTAAGTGCAAGAACCAAACCCCTTAGCCAAGAAGTTGGAATAATAGGACCCAGGAAGGATGAAGAGCAAAGACCTCCTCCAGGATCAGGACAGGACCGGTGACCTCTCTACAACGACGCCTGCGTCGTTCCCCTCTCTGATACTCGGCTTCTCCTCGATTCTCCCGTGCCTTCCTTCTAATGGACTCTGCCGCCCCCTCCTCAGGACCTCTTCTGGACAGGGACTCGGTCTGCAGTCGGTCAGCTTGGCGGTCTAGAGCTAAGCGCGCTCTGGCAGCATGGACGCCTGTTCTTCATGAACGCATGCTCTCATGGAATCTTGCTCTGACTAATTAACTAATGCTATATTCTATTATACCCTTCTACGCCCATGTACCTCCCCTTAATGTTACTAAAATATGGAATCACTACTTCAGATTGGACAGGGACAGGGGGTGGATTCTCGCACCATGTTGATTTGGCCTAAATTGTAAAGCCTATTGTCTTTATGTTCCCACCCCTTCAAATTAATACATTCGCTTTATTTCCCACCCGTCTCATGACAAATGTAAACCAATTTTCATAGACAATGTGTCAATATGCAACAGGAAAGCCAAAATACAGCATCTTCGGCCATCGGGTCACGGCCTTGGACGACGTCCAGATTGACTTCATTTGGCACGCACACAAGACACATGCGCAGAACCATTGCCTCTCGAGTTTCAGAACACCAACCCAGGCCCAAGTTTACGAACTAATAAAAGTGCAAGAAGAAAATATTAGAATCACAAATAAAATGTTTCACTGTATACCCACTTTTTCTATTCTATTCCCATTTAATTATATATTCTAACCCGCGTTAGTAGCGTTAGGAAACGACAATTTAGTAATGACATGAGAGCAAGCTGAAGCATGTGAAAACATGAAACAGCCATTTTAATGCACACTGCGCAGAAGCAGAAGTTTCCCACCAAGCAAAGAAAGACGTCACACCATGTGATATGGTTGCGACATGCGCATTGAGTTTTCCCGCGCATAGCGGCCATTTTGAATTACAAACAAGCGTTATTCATTAGTAAAACACATAGGCAAGCATCCCTTTCTTTTGTGTCGTGAATGCAAAGGTTAGTATTAACAATACAAGTTTAATAAATTAATACTGTGAGGAGGATTGAATACAAGCATGTTTCATTTATGAAACCTTGCTCCATCACAACTTTGACCCTGAAAAGGGTATGTGCATCAGTACATTCTTCTGCTTGCATCAGCTTTTGATGCCCTCATCCAGATATGTCTTCTGGCAGCAGTAGCTGATCCTGAGTCCACAGCTGCTGCACCCAAAGAACTGAATGAAACACTGGACTTGTTGCTCCATCATACACAGCATAGACATGATGTCCAAACCCCAGTCGATTTGTTGCAAATCTTCTGAAAATCTTTCCTCAAAAACTGGATGGTGTAATTGTTGTAGGGCTGGTGCTAGAATCACAAAATGTGATACAGCATATGATAATTCTACTGCTATTTCCACCTGCTTACCCGCAGTATGTGAAGCCTCTTCCGAGATGATTGCCCCTTGTGATGACAAACCTGCTATCTGGGAGTCTACCTTCATGGCCAAAAGATATTCATTTGCAAAGCTTGGAGCGAATATCATTTGATCCAAAAACGTGGAAATGTATGCTTATGAGCCGCCTTTCATTCTTTTGTTATACCTTTCCTAATAGCCCCATGAAGAGGTAAATTCTCTGGCTCCTTCCTCTGAAATTAGAGAACAAAACATCCTCTTCCTCTTTCTGGACTATTTTATCTTGTAAAGAAAGATTCTATAAGAGGTATTGTAATACATCTTTTAATTCAGTGCCTTGGACAATCCTGCCCTTAACCTCTTCATCCTGGTTTGGATCAGGGGAATTCAATGTTTGCAAGTTGGGAGAGGATGGAAACTCTCTTGCTTTAAAAGCAGCAGACACTGTCTGCTCGATCATTCTCTGAATGTTCCCTTGTTCAGGAAGCTGTGAAGCAACCTGTCTCACCTAGTGCAAGCACTAGAAGAATTTTCTTAAAAAATTAGAATTCAGAACGCGAGAGAAAAGCTTGAATTTATTATTTGTTTGGTACTGTGATGCGCTGCTGACTCCCTTTTACTTTGATGCTTTGTTAGGGGTAAAACTCTGCCACAGGAGGGACAGAAAGGCCTCTAACCACCAAGAAAGAATGGTCAAAACAGAAGGGGTCAAAGCTTGAAATTTCTTGGATGGGGCGAATCAGTTGCTACCAGATGAATTTTATGCTCAGACTGCTGTACTTTACCAGATCCTTACCTATAATGTTTCTATTGGAAGCTCTTATAAACATATAGAGGAGAACTTAGAAGTGTATATGAAACAGTCAAACACCAAGGCTTTCTACGGCACTACTGTGCAGGACATCTGTACAAATAGGCTTGGAAGCCCCAAATATAGGTAGATACATTTTAGCAAGCCAAATGGCATTGGCCCTCGCATGGTGCTCCACTGATAGAATCCTTGGTGTCAATTGGAACAAGAAGTATGCAAGATCCCCCTACAACATCTAATGTGGCTCCCCACCAGTGAACTCGCAGAGACCTGGGCATCCTACTGAAAACTACTAAAACAACTTTGATATATTGGAATAGGGCGGTTCAGACCAGACAGATTATAAGCTATCCTTTCTCCCAGCACCAGTCATAGGAAACCCAGAATTTAAGTCTAGTATTTCGGATAGAGGTTATATGAGATGGACAAGGGTGTGAGCCCTATAACTTGGGTCCTTGTTAGATGGAGGCAATCTTAAATGTAGAGAGCAATGCGCGAATAACTTTAATCTGAGATTGAATAGTCCTTACCGTCTAACTCTGCTCCTGCACTGGGCATGACTATTATTGGTAAGCGAAGGTGGGAGTAGAGAACCCACAAGTTAGGAAAGTCTGTTTTCAGAGGGAAGTGCAACACGTCAAGTTTCCTGTTTGTATCAAGCACTGGCCAAAAGCACCTCCTTGGAATTAACATATGCAAACACTTAGAAGACTTGGAACAAGATATACCTGAAAGTGCATGATTAATAATTTGGCCGATAGCAGCTAAATCCTCCAGACGCACCCAGTGTGAAGCAGGGGCATTTACAATGATGCAATGGTGGTTTGTGCCAACAGTGTCCAGTACAGTGGAGGCCTTGATGCTGGAAGGTTTATGATTAGAGGGGCTCTTATTTACATATGTGGTGGGAATTCATTTGAGTTGATTTTTTGGCTGTAATTGTGTTGTGTATTAAAAATATAATTAATATTCAGTTGCAGATGAACAGCTCTAATAGGCCGTGTAGACGTGGAGCAGCTATACCCCCCTATCCACACCCACATGCAAGCTTATCACCCATCTCTTACTGACAGTCAGATTAACAATCGCCCAGAAATAAAAGGCACCAGACCCTCCCACAGTAGATCTTTGATGGTCTAAAATGTGTGACTTGTTCTCTATAGAGAAGCTCACTGCCACACTTAAAGACCAAATGGATAAATTAGGAAACCGCCTGTATGCTGTTTCAGATCTATATAGAGGTATACACATCTGTGATGAGTGGCTGGAATCATCCCCTCGCTGGGCAGGCCAATTGAGTAATGTATGATGCTAGACTGCAGAACAGGAAAAGATCTGCCAGAAATAGAATATTTGAAAACTTTGCACTTACGGGATGTTATGGTGCCATTAGAATGAGTCTTTGCCATCGTGATTTCAGGTTGTGTGGAAAACTGTTTCCACCCCTATGTTTAATGAACAATCATGAATATACAAAATGTTCTGCTTTACCCTGGTATAACTTTAAATAAAGTAGGTTACATAACACATTGATTTCAAAAGGATTTCCAATATAAACGAGATCAGATTGGGCATCAAATTCGACAATGCTCTCTCCTGCATAGCCCAGATCAGTCAGGTTTCCTCCATATGTTTCTGGAAGCTGCGCTCCCTGAGGAAATTCCTCCACTTTCTTCCGCTGGACTGCAGGCGGACTGTGGTTCATGTCTTGGTCACATCCAGCCTGGAATACGCTAACAGCCTCTATTTGGGTCTCCCAGCTTATTTGATCCGCAGATTACAAATGGTTCAGAATGCAGCGGCTATATTGATCTGCAAGGTTCCTTTTCGTCATTCCATATCTCCTCACTTGCAAAATCTTCACTGGCTGCCCGTCAGCAGAAGAATTGAATTTGAGGCACTCACCTTGGCATATAGAGCCACCATGGGTCGAGGCCCGTTATACCTGAGACGCAGACTGCAAAGCTACCAACACGACCGAGTTCTCAGATCCAACCACTTGAATCTGCTCTCTATTCCTCGCTTTCGTAAGGCTAGGCGGCAGAGCTTTTGTGGTCAGTACTGCGAAGCTCTGGAATGCTATGCCCTTACACATCCGTAATACGGCACCAGAATCAGCTTTTAGGAAAGCATTGAAGACCTGGCTGTTCGACCGCACCTAGTCCGTCTCCTCTGCCAATATGCTTTCTCTGCAGCCTTAGCGCCGGGACACCTCTGTTGGAGGTAGCTGTGCGCTCAATAAATGTTCCAAATAAATAAATAAATGTAAGCTCAAACAGATAGGGTCTGATAATTTTGCTGATGTACTTTTAGATTTTTTTATTTGAATAAAGTACGCTTTCCTGTCCTTTGTAAATTGTGTTGTCGCTGCATGTTCAATCTGCCTACTTCTCTATGAAAATTGAGAATTCTGCTAATTCTTCTAATGAGATCTTTCGGATCTTGAAGGATAACACAGCCTAATTCTGTAGGTTCTGCCCTAGAAGCTTCTGCTGAGCACAGCAATACTTATTTTTCCAGAGAAAGATCCTAGACATCTACTCTTCTTTCCTTGCAGAACCCATCACTGAGCAGCCTTTAGATAGGGAGCCTCCTTCTGCTCATTTGAAAGGGGCGCTTACTGCTTTTCCTTCTCTTACGGTAGGCTCACTCTCTGATCTTTTAGCAATGGTAAAATCCGGCTCCCCCCGGATCCTGCCCCCATTCACATCTTACGCCAGGGGTTTGATAGCATTGTCCCCATCTTGGTTGACTTGTTGAATCTGTCCCTCCTCAGTGGGGAAGTCCCCCTTGCAATGGAAACATGCAGTGGTTAAACCACGAGTAAAAAAAAAAGAAAAAATCCAGGACTTGACCCTCTCTGCCTCAGTAATTATAAGCTGATCTCTAGTCATACTGGCCCGGCAAAGCGCTTGGAAAAGCATGTCAATAAACATCTTTCCACTTTCATTGAGTTCAATGAAATCCTCCACCATACTCAAATGGGGTTTAGAGCACAGCACTGAAACACCTTTGCTGACTCTGGTCGAGGAACTCAAATTTATCTTGGACCAAGGAGGCTTGGCAGCCATTCTACTTCTGGACTTGAGTGCGGTCTTCGACACGGTAGACTACCCCACACTCATCTGTAGGATTTCAACAGTGAACATCGAAGGCCAAGCTTTGAAATGACTCTCCTCCTACCTGAAGAACAGAACTTTCCAAGTGTTTGATCATTCCTGGTATTCGGAGCGCCTCTCATTGAGCTGTGGGGTGCCACAGGGCTCTTGTTTGAGCCCAACTCTTTTCAAACTTTATATGCTCCCCTTGGCCAAAATTGTCTGTTCTTTTGGGCTGTCTCTGGTTTCTTAGGCAGATGACACCCAGCTGGTGATTTCCATCTCCACAGATTCCAACTCTAACCACCTTAGTCTGGCCTCCTGTCCAGAGGAAGTGGCCAGATGGATGGCCAATTGCAAACTGAAGCTCAATGAGGATAAGACCGAGGTTATGGTACTGGGCAATAATTTCAGCAAGAATGTCCCAACTCCCTTGCCAGATTGCCTGGATGGTCTTTCCAGTCCTAAAGAGGTGGTAAAGAGTCTAGGTGTGTGACTTGACTCCAGTCTTACTGTGGAGTACCAAGCAAAGTAATTAGCTGCAAGCTGCTTTGGTGTTCTTTGACTTTTAAGAAAGGTCCTTAATCTGCTACCTTTCGTAGCCAGAAGACTAATTGTCGAAGCACTTGTCATCTCTCGCCTGGACTATGGTAATGCTCTCTATCTTGGCTCCCCTCGTTATGTGATGAAAAGCCTCCAGACTATTCAGGATGCCGCCGCTCGCCTCCGTATGAATTTTTCTAGGCACCCATCTGTTAAGAAGGCCTTGCATGATCTCCATTGGCTCCCAGTGGAGCAACGTGTTCAGTTTAAGGCCCTCTGCATTGTGCATAGGTCTTGTCATAAGCGAGTTCCCACTCTGTTAAGATTGCTAGCTAGCCCATACATTCCTGGAAGGTCATTAGGATCTTCCTCCGCCCATTTGCTGCAGGTCCCCAGAGTCAGAAGATCTCGCTGGGTAGGCTGGTCTTTCGCTTATCGGGGCTCCAAGCTATGGAACTCTCTCCCTCTGGAATTACACCAGCTGTCCAGTGAGCTGTTGTTGTTGGCCAGCGGGCAGTATGGGGAGCTGTTCTAGTGCTGGGAGGCCTCCAGGTAGCTACGCGCTTCATAAAAAACACAGAATAGAATGTTATGCAAAAATATATAATTTGTGTTTTTGTTATGAGCAGAAGACTAGTGCAACTCACAGTGAAGTAAGTGGGTGTGGTAGATGACAAAATAACACTTTAATGCATCACTTCTAGAAAGTTTGCAAACATAGGGCATTGTAAGAAGAGTTTAAACATTAAAGCTAATCGTCCAGTTAGTTTTATCATCTATGTGCTATTTTGCTGGTAGTATTGTCAGTTTTGTAAACTGCAAAGAACAGGACTGTGATAAAAAATATTTTTGTGTTTTTTGTCTGATTTTATAATTTATACTGACTGCTTTTTCACATCCAAGTCTGCAGGTCTCTGTCAGTTCTATTATTAATATTGCCTAGTATATTGATCACCATCAAAATCTCTCTTAGTTATTGCCAGTTTTTCTATTGCTTCGTGTTTGGAGTGGTACACAGTGCTGTTGCAGAAGCGCTTAGTTGCCCTCAAAGGATTTTAGCTTTTAATAAAAAAAACATGATTGATTACTTACCAGATTGCCCAGTCTGACATTACAAGAGTTTTACTTTCGCATATGCCATGTTGTCCCACCCATTTCCCCACTTGTCACAATGATGTTACTGTGTGTCTGGGCTTACTGGAAAACTGATAAGCTAATCATGGAAGCTAATTTCACTGAGCGGCAGATGACATCTACCATTGGTTAGTGTAATTCAGTCGCTCCTCTGAACTTATTGACAGTACAGTGTATAGTGATAACTTCACTTCTCTTATGGATTTCCAACCTAACTCTTCATGTGTTTTTATTTGCAGCTTGGTGTAGCATAATGATTGCCCGTTTCATCAAGTACCTTTTCTGAGAACGTCATGGCCAACTTTACTGGAAAAGGTAATGACCACACATCTCCATCTACCATCTCAATTTCTTCCCTTCTTGCCAGCTGCAGTCTTGGCAGCTCCAGCACGTGTTCACGTTCTCTCCGGAGCTCCATTCAGTACAAGGACAAGCTGTATGACTCCGCCAGCAAAGCCTTGGAAGCCTATATTCAAGACTTTGAAGAAAGTTTGCAGTCCCCGGTAGCAAGTACCGGACAGATCTGCATACGCACTGTTTCTGCTAGAAGCAACACAATGTCAAGTCTTCCTTCTAAACAAAAAGCATGTGAGTACCCAGCAAACGAAAACTGTAGTACAAATGCGTAAAATTTTAATACTACATGGAAAGACAGACCTCATTAAAAAGGAAATCCCACTCCCTCACTTCTTGCCTCATCCTCTCCTGGAACGTTTAATTAAAAAATACATTTTCTGAGGTTTATAGCCACAACATTTGCCCTCTTAGGCAACCTCAAAATGCTTGTTTATTTCAATTATCAAAGTATCAATTTGTTTATAGTACGATACGGCACCATCTATATGGTAGCATTGGTCACCCACAAGGAGCAGGGGCGAAGAAGGTATTTGAAGCGTATAGGTCTCAAAGTATCAGAAACAAAGGTCAGATAAATGACCATTTCTTATTTTGCGGTGTTGTCTGTATAAAATGTCAAATTATTTTAATGTTCTGCAGATAAGTTATTCTCGGCTATATGTTACATTCTACTATAATCTTGGTCAAATTTACCCTCCTGTCTTGTTTTTTTAATTTAATTCACAATTGCCATGGCAGTGTGTATAAGAACTTAAGTCAGGGTGTAGGAAGGAGCCAGGAGGGAGTCAGTCCTAAGGAAGAGGATGCATGAGTGGGTGGTATAGTATGTAGATTAATTTACCCCAGCAGTGCAAAACAGTTCTCTGAGAATGTGCCATATTGGGCAATTTTTGAACTACATTGTGCAGGAGTGGAACATGCTGTATGACAGAAGGCATAAAGGTAAATGTGCTTATGTTTTTTTACAAGAGGTGAGCAGCAGGACATGCTGTACCTGGGTATTTGCACCCTCTACAAATCTTGCAATCAGTGAAACCTATTTTAGTTAAGTTCTTTAAGGCATAGCTTCCTAAGCTTCTTACAATACCTCCCTCAGTGTTTCCCAAACTGTATGTCGTGGGCCCTGCTTGGCGGGTCGTGAGACGATTTTTGGTGGGTCGTGAAAGTCCAAGCACTAAATAAAGATGCATTTAAATTGGTGTTTACAAAGTCCTGTTTGCAGCCAGAGAAAGAAAAGTAAAGCCCCTCCACTCTACCCTCGACCACTCTACCCCCTCCACTTTATGCCACTCTGCTCTACTCTACGTCACTTTACTCCATCCCATTGCACACTACTCCACTGCACACTACTGCACTTTACTTCACTCTGACACTTCACTGTAAGGCGCTTCACTCCACTCTACGCCACTCCACAACCCTCCACTCCACTCTATGCCACTCCACTTACTTTCCTCTATGCCAATAACTTTTGACCATGCTAAACAGCAGCCACGCTAGTGTACAAAATGGCAAAAACATATTGGGAAAGCCAATAATGCTTGCATTGGCGAGACTTTTCGCTTTGCCAATGTGTGTTATATCACTTCTTGGTAGAAAGACACTTTACAAATAACAATAGAAGTTTACAATGCAACATTATAAGCATGAGATCTGATTGAAAATTACTGTACAAAAGTCCAAATAGTAGACAGGAAAATGTTGACGAGTATGTTGAATGAATTGCACATTAGTTGAAGTGAACTCAAAAAAGGCGTGTTTTCAATTACTTTCTAACACAAAGGAGATCAGGTTGTGTTCTGATTAGGGGAGGAAGGAAGTTCCATCAATTGGGTGCAAGGCCGGTTTAAGAGTGTCGCAGTGAGATGTTTTAAATTTCGGGATGTGGTGAAATATTTACATTGTTGAGTTGAGTTGCATGTTGAATATTGATTTGTAAATAGAATCAGGTATGTGGTTTTCTAAACTGAGTACTTCTAGATTTACTAAATTCTCTTTTTTGATATGTTCAGCTTCCAGAGAGTGGATGGGAAAACCCAGCTCTTTTTCCTCAACCTCAAGACGAAGATTTACTAGTGATCCAGAACTGGTCAGCCTTACAACTGATGATCTTCTAGGCTTTGCATCAGATGGATCGTTACCAGTTGACCAAACATACATGTCTAAGCTTAACCGCAGGAAACAAATCAATGGGAAAGGTCGACCACCTTCAAAAAAACTCATGAAATCCTCTCAGAGATTATCTTCTTTAGATCGTAATGCAAAAGTACATTTTTACAATTTGAGCATTTCTGAAGAGAAACTGAAGTGCAAGGATGCAAAGAAAAAGCATATGTTGGAAATGGAAAATGCTACACTTGATCATAAGGTACATTCTGATCCTTTTACATTAAGTTCAGAGGACTGGAAACATGAACTAGTTCCAACATCCTCCTCTAAAGAATATCCAAGATGGCTGACCAGCCAGAAATCTGATTTGAATGTTTCTGGCATAACCAGCATTTCTGACATCAAGTACCCAGTCTGGTTGAAAAACTATGACCTTCTGTCGGATTCTGGCAGTCACAATTTTTCACAAACTGATAAAACAACTGAGAAAGGTTTATATGCGCAGCACAAACAATCTTTTGATGAGAGGTTTCTGGGCCAGTACGAGTCATTTAACAGCATCCCTCAAAATAGTAATATGTATTCAGAAAGTGAAGACAAAGAATTATTCAGAGTAGACCGAGATGCTAGAACTTGTGACCCTCAACGGTTGCCTTTCAAAGGGTCAAGCTTGCCAAGACCTTCCAAAGAACCATTCAAAGGTAACTGCATTGATTCATTTCCATTTTATTTCTGCAGACAGCTATATTAGAACACCCTTTTGAAAGAATCAGTAAATGTGTAAAGCGGCAATAGGTTTGCTCTGTTGTAATGGGTTTCTGTGGTAAATATTTTAAACAGTTATTGATTGTCTACTCCTACTGATGGAAGGTAAGGACTGCTAGGCTCATTCAGTCTGTTACCATAGAGACACTTTATGGTAAACCGGTTTACCCTTTCCTTTCTGTGTTATTTTTGAAATCTATAATATTACCAGTTTTGTCAATGTCCCTTCTCGGGATGGTTGTTTTTTGCTTTCAGTAATGAAAACTAGAATTTATGCTGGTGCTGAGCCTTCCCACACCGTCTCATATCATGAAATCAAATATGCTGAACAAAATCTTTTCTCTTGCACTGTTTTTCTTTTTTTTCTTTTTCAATATTACCATCATCTACCATCTCTCTTTTCCATATGTATTCGTATGTTCAAATTTCGCCTTTGTTTTAAACAAATGCACCATTTGGTTGGACATCTCAAGAATGCATTTGTAACATGACAGAAAATACATCAATTGTTGATTCAAGTGAGAATTGTATCTTGGCTTAACATTTCAAAAACAAAATTAAGAAATATTTTATTCTGATGAGGGGTGTATTATAAATAAAGAGTTCAATTTCAGGTTGTGATATAATCATTGCTTTCTTACAGATGATTGTCTGACTGATCTAATCAATTTTGTTATGCCACAAAGATGGGTAGGATGAACTATGCCTCTGATCTATGTGTAATAATGAAATCTGTCCTACATAGCCTTAATTATTTCCAACCTTTTCCATCTTGAACGACATACTTCATGGAGTCTCTGTTCCATCTTTATAGAAACGTCTTTCACAGGTATTACTGTCCATATTGCTACTGCGAATGCCCTATTCTATTTCCTGGACCATGCAAGTTTTTTTTCAATAAACTGTTGAAACATGTAGTCCCAGTTCTAAAATCTTCACTACTTCATATTTATGAATAATTACTGATATTCACGTCAATGCTCTATCCCACCCACTTTTGATTGTCCTCTTTGTATAGCTGAAGTGTTTTATCTAGTTGTTACTGTTCTGATCTGAGGTATTAGGAAAATATTCTATTGCGAGTAGCTAATGGTTTGTTTATTAACCAAATGTGACTCGAATACTAGAACGTTCTGTTATCCGAGGAATGCCCTTAAGTGACATAGACTGCTCACAAGATGGGTTTTTATATTTACAGATGACCAGATTGAACTCCTGCTACTCAAAGCAGAGAGAACATTGGAATCTTCAAATAGAGGCTTTTTGACACCAACGCATAAACACTGCAGCCCCCAGACCGAAGACATCTTGGAGGCAGATCGATCTTGGGAGAAGATTCCGGTTACTTTGTAAGCAGAATGAAAAGAGTACTGATGACATTCTTGATGGTCATTTATTTGGGTCCTCATTTTCTGCTATCATTTTCTATGTCTTATTATGTTTCCAGTATTTTTCACAAGACCAGTAACTCTTTAAATGTTACAAAATGGACACAAACTGTATAACTTGATGCTCTATATCTACATGCTACCATGCCGTCTCTTTAAAGCTGTTCTAAATGTATTTACACGGAGTCTGATCTTTCTTGAGGATTTGTTCATTGGAATGTTGTCTCCTACTAATCACATATAGCACATTAAAAAGCTGCTGGTAATTCCATTTTGGGTTTCAGCAGTTATAAATGTGTTTTTGACAGCACTCTTTGCTCTGATTATCTTGTCTGTTACCAATTCTATGATTGACTGTGCCAACGCTCTCCATCGTAAGCATCAATAAGCAATATTTGAACATGTTGCAGGTTTTCGACTCAGCCCTTATGATGCAGAGACCATGCATCCAAAGCATACAGAACATTACACTGCCTTCCAGTGGAGGCGAGAATAAAAATAAAGGATCGCCTTTTCTGCTTTATGTTTACCCTATTCCACTTAGCGGTCTTTATGGTCCCATGTTATAAAATGGAGCCAGTGCACTTATTTTCAGTTGATTCTGTGCTGTGGGTGGCACCAGACTGCCCTGTATGAGCGCCCAATTATGCAGTGCTCTTTCCCCTGAAATGTGGTCCCTAACTTCATTGCACAAAGGGAAGATCAACTCCGTACCCATCAGTTTAAGTCCTGCCTCTTCAGTAACTACGATGAGCAGCACCTAGAGATGACCTTGTTCACATAGCTGTGCTATATAAATGTTCCTGCATTTGGGTACAGATCTTGAGGATGGCTTAATAATCCTGATACACAAAGGAATGTTTTTTCCCCAGCAAACTGGACTTAGTTTAAAGACAGTAACTCTGCAAAGGTAAACGATATTTGCACCATGCTTTGTAAAATAATAATAATAATAAAACACATAACAATTTTCATTCAACATAATTGCTGCCAACATTACATTCTTGCACCGTTGTTGTTGACATTAAATTCTTGCACCTCTATTTCAAATAATCAGCAGGCATGAAGAAATGTAACACTGCATATGTACTACTTCTCAAGTGCAGTTAATTAATGATGTGCTTTAAATTTATTTTAGCAAGTCACCTGTACCGGTTTTTTGTGAAGATGTAGATATTCAAGGAGCAAAGCAATTCAATCCTGTAAATGAATTGCGTAGGGATGGTCTAAAGAATGAACGTCAAGAACAGGTATGGAAAGTTAATAAGTTTATTACAAATTGGTTGAGTTTCTTAAGTTATCAGCAAGTGTATATTTTATGCCACAAAGTGTTGTAGATTTGTAATGCATTGGAAGCTGCTTATAAGTTCGGTAATGCAATACTTTCTAAGATTTGCTTCACAGCTTCAAATTACAATGAGCTAACTGAAGTGTGAATTTCTAAAAATAAGATCCAGAAATCGAATACTAATCCACCAGTGTTAGAGAGTCGTAGATGGTAGCCAAACATTTCCAAATGTTTGCTTAAATTTAATACATGTAGAAGAGGACTCAAAAGAAAAAAAGCAACTATTTGATATTGTAGAGCGACATGCTTGAAAAGAGATAAGATTTGGTTTAAGGTTTTCAATTGTAGGTCCTCGTGCAGCTGAATGAAAGTTCTTACACCTCCGCATTCGAGACCCTTATAAAATGTATTGTAGATATCCAACGGTATTACAGTAGGCAATTTTATGGTTTAAGTAATTTTTATTGAACAGTAGGCAATTTTAAAGACCTACTGCACACCAATATAAGGCACTGATGCTCCTTGATGGTTAGGGCGATTCATTCATGCAGTTCATGATAACGAATCAAGGTGAACTATGCACCAAGAAAGTAGGAGTGCAAGCTAGGACATAGTTAAATCAGTAAATACAGTGCTGTATCCCTTTTATCAACCCTGCATAACAGCAGAGATTGAAACACTGTCCTAATGTCATAAAGAGTTTACTGATTCTCATTAGGGGAGTTAGGCATGGGTACAGGTTGAAACCAAAATATGAAGCAGAGGTCTAGAGAAAAAAAAACAGAACTCCGTCTTGACTTTACCTAAAACCACTGCACCACTTAGTACCTTGTACCTCCCACTTGATTTCTAAGGTGGAGATACTTGCATCCAGTTGGATGTCTCCTGTAAACTGGTGGAAAGAGAGAGCATACCTAGTTGATCAGGATCTCCCAGGCTCCATGTACGTGTTAAGTGACATAGATGAAGTGGTTGGATCTTTGTGAGACGCCGAATGGTTAGCACACCAGTTTAAATCCAAAATTAATTGGAAAGAAAGTCAGCGGAAATCCAGTTCTAGATACTCCTACCAAAGCCTATCTTGTCGCTGAACTGAGGATCTGATTTTTAACATCACTGACTGTTTCCTAGTGGTTTTCAATCATACGTTTTTGAAAGCTGAATTACTCTTGTATTTTGTGCCCGACAAAATGTAGTATCCCCTGCAGATCTTCTTATTATGCTTGGGTCCTGTAGAAACTATTATTCTTTCCAGACAGTGAATTTCAATACACTTCCAAATGTGTGTGTGTGTATATGTGTGTGTGTGTGTGTGTATATATATATTCCAAAGGCAAAGCGGTCAACATGCGGTGCACTCCACTGCTGGTGCCAGCGTTTAGGGTTAAGACTATCAACCCTAGTAATGTAAAGCCAAGACAAAGAAGAAATGCTGCGCTCCCACAAGCTAATTCAGGGAACTTCTTTTTTTCACCAGTTCTGATTGCAATGCACATTTTCAGACAACACAATGTGTTTCGACAATCTGTCTTCTTCCTGGTGGTTTTGCGTCTGATTACAATGATTGATAATTGTCGCCTCCTTTTATGCAGTTGTCAGGCATGCTGGGCTGTGTAGTCCTCTCATTGTTGCACCCGAAAATCATTGCCTTTTATTTTCCTTATAGTTAGCACATTTCCAATTATAGTTATGATTTAAATTGGTGATTGTAATCTTTGCCTTCAATGTTTCCGGCGTCATGATTACCAGTTAATTTATTGGCATTTGAAGTTGAACTTGTGACTGTGGGCCCCCATGTCATTCAGAGGCCGCATCGGCATTGTGGAGACATTCTTCCAGAGCAAACAATCACCATTGTCCTAATGAGGCTGTTCTGTTCTAAGTCTGGGTGGTGAACTCTGCTCCGCTTGTGGAGTTTGCGGAGTTTTCCACACTCCGCGTTACACGGAGCTCGCGGAGTTCCCTCAACATCAAGTTTGGCGAGCGAGGAAAATCAACCTCCCGGCGAGATTTCTCAACACGGGCGGTCAGATTTCTCATTGCGAGTGGTCGCGTATGCTCACGACCGCCACGTTGAGAAACCGTCCATTCGCGTTGAGAAAGCTGCCGCTCGAGCAAAAAATGTACTCGAGCAGCAGAAAGGAAGCAGCGCCCGCTTGCGCTGTGCATGGTGCCGTTCGCTATGATTGCACAGTGCGGACAAACACCCAGTGCTGAAAATCACCGTGAACGGCATTTATCTAACACACTCCGCCGCTTGCGGAGCTCCGCGTAGCGCGGCGGAGTTTTTTTTTTGCACTTATGCGGAACTCCGCGAACTCCTCCAAGGCTTATTCTGTTCATCACAGAATATACACACACCTGCTCAGTGCAAACCTGTGAGGAATCTTCGGAGTGCTTTAATAGCTAAATTATGTGGAACTTTATCGTGCTTTGAATGCTTTTAAAGATGTATATTGTTACCTGTATGAGAAATCGATGGTACATATGAGTCCTCCAGCAGAATACCGCAGGGACATACTGACTGCTGATAAAAGTGCAGGTTGAGGTCTAAAAATAAATACAATTTGCTTGTTACAACTGTATTAAAAATGGTTGGAGTAGTAGTGCTCACTTCGATTGAAATGATTGAAGTACTCATGGAAGGGAAAGGATATGAGTCAATCTATGGAAGGAAGCCTGTATTTATTTGGTAATATGGTTTTATCGACTGGACCTCACTGACTGCACCACTGACAACTTTGTGAAAACTCTTGCTGCAGAAGGATTTGGTGCCAAACAGCTCTAGAAACTCAGCTGTAGGCCACTCCAGGCAAGTCGAAGCAATGGAGTGCAGGCTAGTTAGGCTTATGTGGGTTCAGGTCAAAGGCTCACAACAGCGTTGGTACATTGTGCTCATGCCTTGCCGGACAAATATTTTTGATGTTGTAACTTGAAACCTAGCTTAAGTAAGAGTTCTGGATATACTCTGCTAATTTCGGCAAAGCCATTGATACAATTTCTTTCAGAAGACAACTTGGTAAACTAAGCAGGAACATTGTTTTCCCCACAGCAGGGAACCAGAAAAAGGAAGTGACTAAATTACCATAAACTAAGGATGCCAACAAAAAAAGTTCACTTTGAAAAGTGTATTGTGAATTGGTCTACTACCTCTTATGTTTCCACTGTTTCTGTGTCTTCTGACATCTGAACAGCCTATTTCTTGCTCATTTGCTTACTGTAGGTGTAACTGACCAATACCAGATGACTCCTGCCAGCTCACTTAAGGAGTAAACCAAGTATTGATAATACCTCATACAAAATCTGCCTCCTACTCCTTAACGCCCTTTGTCTTACACCCTTTACTGCACCACCAGTTGCCTCTCCCCACAGTAGGATATGCTTTCACTCCTTACCTTTGGGCTCATCACTCCGTCCAATCTGGCTACATGACTGTAGCTACTTCTACCATCTTGAATATTCAATCTCCTTTATGCCTGGAATGCAAACCAGTGTTTGTGAAACCACCATTAACTCCGTACTTGACTAAACCAGCTCTCTCTTTTTCATCCTGACAGAATACCAAGTCTCTTCAAGATGATCAGAAGGCAGGGGAAAGACTGGTAGTTAGGAGAAATCTTGGTACCACATCACCCATATATACCTCAGCTATGTTTACCAAATAGTTCTACAAATATGAAAGGCAGACACACATCTGCAGTTCCTAGACCAAGACATTTGCATATATGTACTTCGCAAAGAATCTTTAAATACACCACTTCTTTGTGCCACTTTGGTTTGCTCTGTACTAGGCAAGTTTCCTGGTGTTTGTCTCTTTGACATATCTCATTTTGTGACACAGAGGAAATGATAAATATCTGTTCTGTTCTCTTCTTTCTAGCATACCAAAGATCCAAATGAATACAATTCCCCAGATTAACTTTACCACCTCAGTACCCAGACCAAAATAGTAGAAAACCCTTCAAAAAAGTGGGTGACCGAACAGTCTTTGCTTAGGTTATTTCAGAGTTCTACATGCAGTATGTTGGCATGTAAATGATTTATTCTTAGCTGAGTTCCCCAAAAGATTCTCAAACGTACCCAGCCAGGTGATAATCTGAGTTGAGGAGAAATATTCAGGAGAATTCTCATTTGAATTTATTGTACAGAAATACATTTTTAACCTATGGTAGACAAAGGCTGCAGTCTTTGTCGCAGGGATTCTGCACCTACACAGAACTATGCGCAGGAAACCGGGACCTCGGTGTATAGGGGTGTACCAACCTACCAGCTTAGTGCCCAAAATCCCAAAACCGACTAGCTATAGTGTCTCATTCGTTCTCCTCCAAATATCACAGAGCTATAAGTGATTAGACAACCCAGAACACAACACTCCCGACTCTCTCAGGAATCGCGTTAGCAAGACATACTCTTTCGCTCACTCACTCGTACTTGTCCACAATAAGAAATCGGCAGAGTCACTGTAATAGTTCAAAATGTTTATTTTAACTACCGTGCTCTACAATACAGTATACGAGCCACTACCAGCAGCAAAATGCATAAACTCAAAACAATTAGCATTGTTACAATTCCCTAGAGTACAAAAGGGGAAGTCATTTTATAAAGACAGTGGAAAAAGGACTATAAGGCCTAACCACCCTCCCCTTGACTGAAAAGTTTATTTATATAAAGGAAAATCTCTGGGCTTTGACAGCAGACCCCTTACCTTAAAGCCTAGATGCAAGGTTTACATCATAGGTACAGCGTAGCTCTTCTCCATTGAAAGGGCTTTCTCCAAGTGTGTGTTAAAACAACATGCCTCCCCGAAATATCAAAGCACGAGTCTCCAGCAGTTGCAGCTGTGTTTAGCATGTTATGTCTAGGTGCTAGGGACTGACCAGAACAGAATAACAAGGGGCATTGTTTATCGACCTTGCACATCGTGTTCAGACAAAACTCCAGGAACTCAGCAGAAAACGTGAAAGGCAGACAGTTCTCATGTGAAAGGCATAAACAGAAGCTTGCAAAAATAAAGTCATGTAGTAACGTGCGCAAAAGCAGCATCATGGCAGCAAAGCTCATGCTAACTTAGCAATGTCGACAATGTCCCTAAGAGCCATATAACACCCTCCCCCTGGTAAGGCCATAGGACATAGAGAGAGGATGGAAACAGAGTTCAAAAAGTCAAGCAGACAAAAAACTTTATGGGAGAAAAAAAAAAAAAATTGGGAAAAATTGAAAAGACATTTTTGTCATCAATTTTCACGGCCTCCGGGAAAATGTTATGATGAAGAAGGTGGTAAGTCCATTAACGTACGTGAACTGAAGAATGCAATTCCCTCCAGAAGAGCATCTCTATCGTTGGTATAAAAAAGGGATGCCATCCAATCAAGTGGATCGAAGGAGCAAACGTGCTCCTCATAATCCGATGCTTCCAAAAGCATCATCGGGCAACTTGCGTGATATTCGATGAAACTCTGATGCAGGAGATTCCGTGCAGCCGCACAGATATCCCATTCAGCCAATACTCCAAGTGCTGCCGCACACGCCATACGACCATCCCCAGAACAAGCCTGGTCATGGGCCTCTAAGGGACCCATCAACTGGATAAAATCCGGGACTGGACATGACGTATTGGAGAGGCACAAATCCATAGCCCAATAAAAAAGGGACCCTCGACAGTAAAAAACTGGTTGCAAGTAAAGTAGACAAAGCGAAAAGTCAATCCATAACTCACGCTAAGCGTTGCTATTGGCAAGCATCCAAAAATCTGTTGCATCCTATTACGGTACAGTTGCAATTGGCCTGGTCTGTGCAGTACCACAAGATGGGCAGCCATTGCGCAGCAGGAGCAGAAGAAGCAGGACTCCACCAGCTAACGCCAGTAATAAAGGGAATCCGCTGGAAAAAATAGAATGAATAAAAGCCGGTATTACTCCAAATATCGTCTGAAAAGAAGTCACAAGGCCTGCTCCCACTTGTTTAAAAAAATGTGCAAGGCCTTTAGTGTCAGACGCATTAAATATTTGATGTATAAGCTCCCCAAAATGAAGAGGGAGGTTAGTATTCAGCAACGACTCAATTTCGCTAGATGTTCTAGCCACCTGTAATTTGAAGGTCTCTCAAGCCGAAGTAAGAGCGACCTCTTGTTGGAATAGGAGCGCCTTGAGCCTGCTTAATTTGTTGAAATCTGTTTTCAAAGTCGGAATGGAAGGCCAAATGGAACTATCTACACTCCCATGCGGGGGCGGAAAAAGCACATTGCTACAATAAGTAACTCGTTGTGAGACCATTACTAAATAGGGAATTCCTGCCCGTAAACCACAGCAGTCTTGGTTGTTTAAAATAAGATAACTGCCGTTGGTAAGCAATGTAACAGCGGGAATTATTGATGGTACTGGAGTTCCTTTCAGAAAACAAGCAAGATTAGGTGCTGACACATTACAAGCGCCGTGCAATCTAACGTGTTTACAAATCAGGGAATGTCCTACTGTGGAATCGCAGTCCTCCCCTGTTAGGAAAACTTCCTTATCCTCCCGTTGACATCTGTAAGTGAAAGGCAGGGACCACAATTCATGGAGAAATGCACTACCCAGGCGTTCAAAGCGACCAATCGGAAAATGTTGCATGCATGATTTAAATTGAAACAACGAAAATGGCAGTGAGATAACCCCATGAATTAACCAAACAGCAGAGTCCGTTTCCGCTACCGAGAACGGCAAGGGCTCTAATTGTTCAATATGCAATAATGTGTAAGTGGCATATTTCATTGACATAAAACGTTGTTTATCAGTCAGATTGAATGGTAAAAACAAAGCGGAAGCATTTAAATAATCCCAAGGGACTTTTCCCATCTTAAGGGTCTGTAACGTACATGCAAACTGCATAACAGATCGTAATTGGTTTTGACCATGATACAATACAGACACATCATTCTGAACAATATCAATAACTGAAGAAACAATGTTATCCAATGTATAGATACGTGAGGAAAGCGTATTAATGCTATTATTGACCACTGCTAATACCTTTTCTAAATTAGCTTGATCAATTTGACGTAGACGAAAGGCAGCTTCCATCTGCGAAAGTTTCCAAATTTCATTGTAAGCGGCATACATGAATCTTTTTGCTCTTGGAGCCCTGGGTCCCAAGAGAAAATCAGCCAAATTAATGTCACTCGACAAGAGCGAAAGGTGTTGCTTTACTGATGAAAGGGAGGAGTGTTCCAACCATTGTTGGCATAAATTACCCACCGAGTATGTGGTAACCGAATGTGAACGTGGATAACGTGGGTCCGGTCTAGTCTGGGTGAAACCAGGTGTTGCATTATAAAAACGTAATTGACATGCATTTGAATTTGTTTGCCACACCAACCAACCTGATGAATCAACTCCTGAGACATTAAATGAGCCATTTCGAAACAAAGCTTGCAGGGCATCGATAGTGTAACAGTGGTCAACCCGAAACAAGTGGTTTGGTACACTGTATCATTTTAAAAATAAAATTTGAGTTGGGATTAGGCAGGCGCGTTGTAGCGCTTCAGTTCCCTGAACCTGCCATAGCTTAGTGCCCCAGATGGATTTTAACTCAATGGTCTCTTTCCAGTGATCATAACCCTGTGTAGCCAATTGAGCCCTAAAAGAGTTGGAATAAATTAATTTAGAATGGGTCAGGATAAATTTGGATACCGGTTGCGATTGTAATTTAAAGTAATATGATTCCGGATTAGATGTGTCATAATCTTGAAAATATGTAAACTTATCTCTAAGAGTCTTAGAACTCCCTTTTATAGGAGTTGGACAATGTTCCCATTGAGTGTAATTACAAACAGGTCTCAATGTGCTAGTTTTGTGCAAAAAATGATGCCCATAATGCTGATGACAAAAGAGATCAGCATAATTGGCAGAATTTAAATGCAAATCTTCAGCATCAAAAGCAGCATATTATTGTAAGTCAGAAAACAATGCATGTACTGCTTGCACATCCCAATCATCAGAATGTATGTCCCGTGTTACCACATCTCCTAATGAGACGCGAAACACGTATGGCACCCTGAGCACTTCCGTCGGGCCGTGGACCTCGAAGGCTACTTTATCCCACACGATTCCATCTGTAACCGGGAATGCTGAAATGTTCACATGGGTCTGATCACGTTTCAGAATATGGGACGATGTGTGAGGGGCAAGAGTTCCATCGATCAAGTTCACAGCAGAACGTTCTGGTAAATAATGGCCATTGATGAGTAAGAAGAATACTGTTACAAATCCAATCGACATGAAGAGGAAAATTAGGATAAGCACCACCCATATGTAGGTCCATGGAGGGACCAGTTAAGTCTTTTGGAACCAACTGAAGAAAATAGCCAATTTAGTCGGTGGAACTGCCAAACTGGAAGTCGAGGAGGATGAGTCAGAAGAGAAGCTTGCATTATCTCTAAAGTAGCCGCTTGCAGTTCTGTTAATGAGCGATGGTAGAGCTGGGTCAGCTTGATGTTGTCGAGGACTGACCGGTATTTCACTAACGGACTCATCTGTAGGATTAGTATACTCAACTTCTGCATTGGAAGATAGAGGCTGGACGGAGGAGAGGTCAATAGTAGTGTCCATCACCTTCCCAGCTATACGAGCATCAGAGGACGAAGTCAATGGAGTATATGAAATTGCGTTACACGAAACAGCAGGCGTGACCCTATTCAGAATCGGCCAGACGGTGTAGCTTGACATTGTCCACTGATATATATCTGTTGTCTTTTCGACCAGGTAAAGGTGGTAAAATAACTGTACGAGTACCCTTCAATCCAAGTACTGGGACTGGTGCACGATAGGAGGGACCAAATTCTTTCTTGTTCTCCAGCTTTTCTCGTACCAGGTCTCCAATCTTGGGTAGCCAGCCGGCTACGGAAATCAGCAGTGCTGCATCATCGGAAGAGGATAAATGTTCAGTTGCCTAGCTGTCACGGGTCTTTTGTAGATCCTGTAACACAGTAGAATGATTATCTACGTCAAAGGTTGCGGCAGCCGCCACAACGTCTAGACCATCACGGTCTGGCACAAACATTTTAATGCAAAAATCAATGGGAACTAGCTACAGAGTAGAAGCTCCATGTGTATGTTTGTAAATGGAAAAACATTCACACACTTTGCACTTTCACTGCACACTCACTGCACACAACCTGCTCCGCTGTAATCAGGCGTTGAAGCACACCCTAGGTGCACTCGGGGCCTTGGGTGGGACCCGATGATGAAGTATGCCACCAACTAGGTTGGTGGGTGAGGGTCTTCCTAAACAAAAAACAAATGTTTTTCCATTTGCATATTCAACAGGGGAAGTGAACTAGCACATGCTTTTTCCTCTCTCTCTCGCTTGATACTTATCACAAACATTTTAATGCCAAAGAGCATTTCGTATGGGGTCCGCCCACCCAGAGATCTTCTTGGGAGATTGAGTGCACGTTGAACACCATACAAATGGGCCAGCCAGTTCCTACCAGTACCTAAGACTCTAGCTGTCAAAGATTGCTTTAAGTCACAGTTCATTTGCTCCACAATTGAATTGCCCTCAGGCCTGTATGGAGACGAAAACTGCACCAGCACCCCCATGGACTTCATCGCGTCCTTGTAAGCCTTTGAGGCGAACGCTGGACCTTGTCCGAATGGAAGGTGCCACAGGCAAATATCCCGATAAAGACACGCAAATCCCTGATGACATTTCGAGCGTCAGCACTGCGTTGTGGCCATACCCAAAGGAATCTAGTGCGCGAATCAACCGCAACTAAAATATATTTAAATGCAGTATCAGAAGAAAACGGACCACAGTGATCAAGATATACACAGCCAAATAGTTTATTAGAAATACATAGCTGTGTTTGTGGTGGGCGTGACACCGTAGATGGTTTGATTTGCTGACAGATGTCACAAGAAAGCACATAAGTACGGGTCTGTTTATATAAACCACGCCACCAATAACGTTGTTGTAAAATCGAGACTGTCGCAGACACCCCGGCATGTGCAGAAGCCATGCCCTCGTGTGCGGCTCTGATCAAAGCAGGTCTGCTGTCCATGTTGGGAATCAGCCGATCCCCAACAGATGGAATAGAAGCGTAAGGAACTTGGTCGGGAGATATATGATAAGAGTATTTCGAAGGGAAACCCTGAGAATAACCGGTACCATCCTTCGTAGCAGCCACTGCTGCCAAAATGTCATTATCCATTTTAGTCATGGACCTTGTAACTGCTGCTACGGAACACGTGGCTACTGCAGATTTGGCCACTTCGTCAGCCAAAGAATTACCAAGAGCATGTGCTCCACACGCTGATGGCCAAGAGTATGGATAACCTGTGTGAGGGGCAGACGCTGTTTAAGGTCTGCCACTCGAACCCAAAGCATTTTATGCTTAATTGCGCTGCCTTTAGAGTCTCGATAGTCATTTTGAGTCCAAAAAAACAAGTTATCATTGAAAGCCTGAACACAGTAATAAGAATCGCATACGATAAGAGTATTCAGATTTGGATCAGCGAACTCGAGAGCAAGAATAAGAGCGCGCAGCTCCGCCAATTGTGCCGTACAGTCTCCAAGTGCTTGAGTATGCACAATGGAAGACTTAAACTCTCCATTGACAATGGAGCCAGCAACAATCGCGCAAGCCGCGGAATAAGCGTGTCTGGAACCCGTGGCCGGTTGAGCCGAGCCATCGGTGTAAATGACACATGTGTTTTCATGTAAAGGAAGCAAAGACAAGGGAGGAGGATGAACATGTTCATAATGTAAAAACTCCTGTGTCTGTAGTGCAGGGTCAAAGATAAAAGTGACATCTGGCGATGTCAAAGACGTAGCCCATTGTATCCAACGGGGATGTAATGCTTTAGAGTTAGGTACACTTGCCTTAGTCACGGCCTCCAAAGCAGGGAAGGGCGTGACCATAAGAATGCGCTTACCTTGCGCCAATGAGCGTTCCTTCAGAATCGCCATCTGGACCGCGGTTAAAACTTTCTCAACCTTGAAAAACGCATTTCAGCTGCAGTGTACAAATGTGATTTGTATGCAATAGGTACTGTGTCCCCCTCATTGAACGTCAAGTAAGTGAAACCCACCGTCCCTGGTACGATACGTATCACCAGGTTTGTGGTGTTATCACAAGTCAATAAGTAATTAGTTGCAAGTAAGTTAGACTGCAAAGAATGCAGAATTGAGGTATGTTCCCGGAGCCAGCTGGCAGAAGAATATGTCGGTTGTATCAACGCATAAAGCGGTTTGATACGCTGGGCATAATCGGGAATGTAAGTTCACCCGAAATTCAAAAATCCCAGCAAGGACTGAAGTTCTTCAGAGTAGAAGGGGGTTGCAAATGTGCACATTTCTCCAGGAAGTGGGGGGCTAACCCCTTTCCTTCATTATTGAGCTCATAGCCCAAAAAGAGCACCGCCAAATGAGCGATGTGTGACTTTACAAAGTTGAATTTATATCCATAGTCGGCGAACGCAGAAATTATGCGGTCGACTCGGACAACATGCGGTATAAGCTCATCGTCTGTGAGATAGATATCGTCCACGTACGAGAACGCATCTGGATCTATGTCGTGTAACAAAGACACCACACGCGCAGCAAATGCCCCGGGGCTATTCTTATACCGCATGGGCAAACGTGTAAATTTTTTTTGATTTCCGACGGCTGTGAATGCTGCAAAGTCATGGCTCTCGGGAGCCAAATTGTGACTGTAGAACCCATTGGATATATCCAGTGTAGTTTTGTATTTTTTACGAACAAGGTTGTTCACCAGCGCAGAGCTGTGAGTGTTTTGCACTGCAAAAGTGCGAAAATGGCTATTCAAATTTCGGTATTCCAATACAATCCGATACGAACCATCAGGTTTTGATACCGTAAAGAGAGGATTATTCATCTGTGATGTACAAGATTCAATCACACCCTGATACTCTAACTGCGTCAGAATGTCACAAACGTGAGCCTTAGCTTCGTGCTTGATTGGTTATTGCGGTTGTGGCTGTGGCGTAGACCGTTAAGATATCTCATGTGCCGGTGAATCTATAACCCAGCCCCCCTGGTTACGGTACACAGCTAGGGCCAGGGCCAATGCCCACTCTGCTGCTATAAAGCCGTTGCATGCTCCACAGGGACGTAATGCGAAAAACTATCACGTCCTCCCTTCGAGAGGCTGCTAACACAAACGGTGGAGACCAATCCGCTTCCGCCAACAAAATGTTGTATGAGGAGGTTAGATTTTCCCAGAAAACCTCCTTGATTGGACGTTGTACATCACCCTCAATTTGAAAAATAATTACATACAGTCTGTCCGGGGGGGCAACTCGGGTATCTGCCGTTTCCACAGTTATGAAGGTATTAGTTGCTGTCGCCTCCAGACAGGGACGCAGTGCCTCCCGCACTATGGTAACTTCTGCTGCGTTGTCAAGCAGTGTCACCGCCCATGTCGAGTCCAGGAGTCGTGTTCTCACCGTCTGAGGCATATCTCGCTGTTAAAGCGGCAACTTTCTTCTTCTGAAACGAGACAGTTCCTCTTGTTTGGCTCTAACGTCAAACTGTCGAGGTTGATCTCGTCCCTGTTGTGTGGTCTGACTTTTGCCACGATCCTGGCGTCCCCACCACCGACGTGAGAGTCCGATGTGTCCTGTAAAGAACGAGGAGAGCGCTGATCAGGGACTTGAAATCTATCAGGAGTCTTAAGTTTCGCGCGATCGCGCAAGTCATAAGTACGCTCAGAAGACTCGGGTGTCGGTGAACCAGCACGCGAACCCTGCTTCTGTTGTTGCTGCCCCTGTTTCTTATTTTTCCAGTTCTTTTTAGGAAAGAACAGACGCCCGTCTTTATCAGTCTGGGCTTTTTGTTGAGTTTGGGATTGTGTTTGCATTTGGGCAAAAGGCTTAACTCCCAGACTATTGCGGCCTATAGTTTTATATGCCTTTGCAATAATCTTTGGTAATTCGTGTGGTTTATCTGCATCGGGTACAGCCTCCAAGCGGTTTGCCACTTGAAAGCTGACAGCATCACCCTTGACATTAGCAAGAATCATGTCAGCAACCACGTCGAACACCCCCACCAGTCTCATCCCCAACTCCACAGCCGCTTCGGCTCCGTGTTCATCTTGAACGCGTTTTATCACGGAGGGGAGCACGGTCATGGAGGGAGTGCCGAAACACTTCGAATATACCGCTGCAAACACCTTGCCCCAGGTGTTACAATCAGCGAGTTCGGGAATTAAGTCTTTAGGCAAACTTATAGTCATGATCCTGTGTTTATCCACAGGACTGGTATTTGGAAAAACAGCCTCTAGTTGTCCAAATTTCTCAGCAAGCCTTATTCTGCGGACGCTTGCCCATGACAGAATTAACCATAAGCGGGCTGATGGTCACAGCACCAGGACCCGCAGGTTGCGCAGCAACGCCAGATGGACCCTCCTGGAAGTTGCGCGTGATGAACTGTATAACAGCCCTATGTACCCGTATCAACGAAGTATGTAACACGCGCAGGTCTGCAATCGTAACAGTCAATACCGTGGGTGTGGGGTGTACCCAGCCAAAACGGGCCACGTGGCCCCATCTATCGACAAAGGGCCTAAACGAACCGGTGATACTGGGTGAGGAAGGGCGCCATTAAACCAAATCTGGTGTTGCCAAGCCGTAAGCGGAACCTCTTGAGCCCGATAAGGCTGATAAGCGTGAGGAAGGGCCGTGGCAGTGTATGTATGAAACAAATTATCTGTTCCATATACTGCCGGAAAGGTGACCCAAGAATAAAAGACCTCGAAGTGGTAAGCTGGATTTGCTTCCACTACAAATATAAGTTCTGCACCCGCATCAGGCACTCCACATTGAGTTAAATATGCCCTGAGCGGCGCGCGGCTATGAGGTGTAATATCAACCGCCATAATAAAAAACAAAGAACGATAACCTAAAGCGCGGCAGCGCAATAACGGGTCAAGAATAAAGAGTAACAACCTTTTAAAACTTCAAGCTTGAAAGAACCTATAATACATCAATATAGGAGGTCACACCGTCACAGCTGTCTCCGGAAACAGATGTGAGGGCATTGTGGACAAGCACAAGCACTACTCAAGCGTCTCGCAGATAAGAACCAGACCAAACGTTGGCGGCGCCATGTCGCAGGGATTCTGCACCTACACAGAACTATGCGCAGGAAACCAGGACCTTGGTGTATAGGGGTGTACCAACCTACCACCTAAGTGCCCAAAATCCCAAGACCGACTATCTATAGTGTCTCATTCGTTCTCCTCCAAATATCACAGAGCTACAAATGATTAGACAACCCAGAACACAAAACTCCCGACTCTCTCAGGAATCGCGGTATCAAGACATACTCTTTCACTCACTCACTCGTACTTGTCCACAATAAGAAATCGGCCGAGTCACTGTAATAGTTCAAAATGTTTATTTTAACTAACGTGCTCTACAATACAGTATACGAGCCACTACCAGCAGCAAAATGCATAAACTCAAAATAATTAGCATTGTTACAATTCCATAGAGTACAAAAGGGGAAGTCATTTTATAAAGACAGTGGAAAAAGGACTATAAGGCCTAACCACCCTCCCCTTGACTGAAAAGTTTATTTATATAAAGGAAAATCTCTGGGCTTTGACAGCAGACCCCTTACCTTAAAGCCTAGATGCAAGGTTTACATCATAGGTACAGCGTAGCTCTTCTCCATTGAAAGGGCTCTCTCCAAGTGTGTGTTAAAACAACATGCCTCCCCGTAATATTAAAGCACGAGTCTCCAGCAGTTGCAGCTGTGTTTAGCATGTTATGTCTAGGTGCTAGGGACTGACCAGAACAGAATAAAAAGGGGCATTGTTTATCGACCTTGCACATCGTGTTCAGACAAAACTCCAGGAACTCAGCAGAAAACGTGAAAGGCAGGCAGTTCTCCTGTGAAAGGCATAAACAGAAGCTTGCGAAAATAAAGTCATGTAGTAACGTGCGCAAAAGCAGCGTCATGGCAGCAAAGCTCATGCTAACTTAGCAATGTCGACAATGTCCCTAAGAGCCATATAACATTTTAGTGTGAGCTGTAGCCGTGCTCCCCCCAGTGCAAGTCCAAAAAAACAGATTCTCCAGTATTGGATGGTTCCTAGATTCACATGCTTGAATCTTCCCCTACATCGAGGCTGGAGTCTCAAGGTATCATTTTAAGTAAGCAGTAGAAAGCTAAGATGATCTTTAATAGCTTGAAGTGACCACTTTATTACCTTATCCACATCATTAAAAAAGAAACCAATTTCAGCCAGTCAGGACACAGCAGAACCAACACTACTCCCCTGGGGCCATCATACCTCAGATTTCTTACAACGCAACTTGGGAAGGGAGTCTTCTGAGCTCTGCTCAGTTTTCTCCTCAGAGAGACCATTTTGATACCAAATCTGACCATTCTTATCTACAACAACCACCTGTCTCCCCTCTAGGTGAACTTTCCTGACTGGAATCATGGCAGCTGCTCCTCAAAAATATATTTTCAGACCTTGTGGCTCCTGTGGGAATCTAAGGCTACATTCTGAGGACCCCCCACAATGATTGCATTTATTGTCTGCATGCCAGACCTAAACCTAAGGAATGCAATATTTGTCACACTTTTACTGCCAAAACACTAAAGAACAGGTAAGCATAGGCTGCTGGTATGGCTACAAAAGATGAAGGCCAAGGACATACCATCTTTGGGAGAAGAGCAAGAAGGCACAAAAATATCCAAAATGCCGATATGAGTCCATTCAGAGGATCATTCTCCCAGGTCTACCTCGCATGGAGAACATTCTAGTGAAATGAAGAGGAAAATACACAAGAGTACCGAGGTATCATCACATAGTCCCTAAAGCTCTGCCTTATCCCCAAAGCTCTGCCTCAGACGTCACATAAAAGAAAGCACAATTGGAACCTTCAACTCCATCTTTGAATGTACATGCTCAAGACAAGCCAGTCCAAGTTGCCATCGACAGACACATCGTCCACAAAGCCGTTGATGAGACAAGTCCGAAGCCAGTGGCTCAGTGCTGATACAAAAGCCCATCACATCATTTTTTTATTTTTTTTTATTTTATTTATTGGCATTTTCAAAAATGCTACAAACATTACAAACAACAAGCCAGTTGCTAATCGATACATAGTTATCTATACGGTCATATACCATGGCAGTCACTACTAATATTATATACGTGACATTCCACTGAGTAATACATGAAGCGGCTGAGTACCACCACATTCCAGAACCCGCCCGCCAGAACACACATAGCCGTCCAAGTGAGGCCCCTCTATCCCCCCCCCCCCGGCTTTATATGAGGGATGAATCTTGGTTGCACATATGCAGTGACCTTTTGTCCCCCCACCACCAACCGTCTCCATGTCCCAACCATCCCCAAGCCACTGAAGCTAGTCTACACCTCCACTGGCACCCCGGGCACACTTACAAAAGCCCATCACATCATTGATGGAGATATCGGCTACCGCATACAAGACAACAAAACCACTATCGATGAGGGGCTCGTCAACGAGACCTCCTAAGGTCATTTTAATTTCAGACAAGGGCTGTCTAGTAGAGGCTCATGCTAGAAGTGTGTACAAGGTCAACACCTCGTACACCAAGGACCATCTCCTCAGCAGGTAGTATTAGATTTCCAATTCCCACTGTTGAACCTCCACCTTCAAGGCCCATTGTGCCTCCTACACATGAGGACATGTACTCCGATGATGAACAGGAGAAGGCAACATTCCTGATAATCCTCGTGTGATGTGGGTTCTAATTGGGATGACTGTTGCCCCTCTATCTGCTCTGCTAACTCCACATACGGCTAAGTTGCCACCAGATGACATAGGCAGATTTCACTCCCTGCTTGAGAGAGCATCAAAGAGATTTGAATGTTTGCTATGACTTTAAGGAACATACAAGGAAATCTGTAAGATCTATCCAATCATTGACTGAGCACAGGATTTGAAAGTCATGAAAAACTTGCCCACAGTTTTGGCAATTAATCTCCGCCTCAATAAAAAAATACAAATGTCCTGCAATCTCTACATCATGTCTCATAGGTCATCCACGACCAGACTCTGTGTTTATGCTGGTAACTCAAAGAAGGTCGAGGAACCCATTCACCCCCTGCTCTACACCTTTGGTTAAAGAGGGTAGAAGATAGGACGTTGTGTGAAAATGTTTCTTGACTATGGCAGCTACCACTGTCTGAGCTTTCAAAACTAGCCATTCTGGGAAGATATGACAGACAGTTGTGGTATGACTTAAATTTGATTTTATCACACCTCTGAGGACAAGAGGACTGAGGTTAAAGCCATTATCCAAGAAGGAGAAAGATTATTGTTGCTTTGATGGATATATCCTCCACAGGTTTCCGACAGCTACCTGGGGCAGATGGCCTCTGGTAACAGGGTTGGCTCAAAGAAACCTCTTTCAGCACTGAAGTACATACCAAGGTCCTCAACCTGATTTATGATAGTGTAGTATTTTTTGGGAAGCAGGTTGACGATGCTTTACAATCTATCAAAGCGGATACGGACACGGCAAGATCCCGAAGTGTCCTTCAACAACAAAGACACCAGCCCTTTTGAGGGGCTAGAGAGCGAGGTCAGTTTCCTTACAGAGGCAGGTACCAATTTTACCGCTATCTACCTCACCAGCAGGATCAGCAGGGGATAACCAAAAGTACTGCCCTCAACACTACATACAACCTCTACCATCTGCCTACTCCAGATAGGCACTTTAGAGAAAGGTGGCAACTCAACAGCGCTCTCTGGAATCTTCTAGGCTCTAGTGACATTATCCTGGCATTTGCAATGAATCCTTTTCATTCCATAGGGGCACGAATTCCCATCGTCTTTGAAAATTGAAGGTCTGTTACAACAGACCGTTGGGTCCTGGAACTAGTTCTCACTGTGCGCACCATAGAATTCATCACCATGCCATCATGAAACCCACCTCAGAGGAGTTCTATGTTACATCTCCCACAATTGCAATTAGGGAAAGAACAACAATGTCCGAAGGGAGCAATAGAAATTATGCCCTACTCTCAATAAAACGCTGGATTCTAGCCAAATGTTTTCTCTCGTAAGAAACAAATACATTAAATGGAGACTGATAAGGCTGACAAGGCTAAATCAGTCTGTGAACGCTGTAAATAGAGTTAACGTTCTGGCACTTTCTCCGTTTACAATTTTTTTACAGCGTGTTTCAATTTGTTTTATAATATGCGTTACTGTATGAGTTATCCAAGCAGACACCCTTGCACTATAGAAAACCAAGGCGGTTCAGCCAGAGAAATTATCCCTTTGCTAATGCTACTGCTAAGCTTTAGAGATGCAATAAAACAATAAACAAACTGTGAAACATAAGCAAAGATAGAAGATAACTAAAATGGAATCTTTCCATTGACTTTTATCATGCGAGTCAATTAAACTAGAAATTTGGCGTTAATTGCATTTCTTTAAAGAAGTAACGGAATGGGTTTTTTGGTCCGTGTAAATCTTTAAAACACTGGCCTCTTCATACTTTTGCAATGGGCTTTTAAAGTGTTTGGTTAGCAGCAAGTGGGGTAAATCACATAATTATTCTTGCAACCTTTATTTAAACTTTGCACAGTTGTAAGCCGGGCTTTCATGAATGTTGTCTTTAATACTCGGGTTAACTTTTTTTGTATTAACCGTAATTATGAGAACAATAACAATGAGTATAAAGTGAATATTACAAACTCAATTTGACTCTGTGTGGTTGATTGTTTAACCAACTGGATAGTGCTCAATTCATCGACCCTAGAAAGATGTGAAGCTGACTCAGTCCTACCACTTTCTGTGACCTATATGTCTCAAAGTAGGTGCCAAGACTACTATAGTATAGTGTTGTGATTTACATGTCCTGGTAGTGAAATACTGCTAATTTCGGTTTTCTCTACAGAAAGGCCTATCTCTCTCATAGGTTAGCATTGGAGCTGCCTTGCAACATCTTCCAAGTGTATCTGCAAATTTGGAGCTGATAGGAAATTGGAGTTTGGGGTCTCTGGACTCACAATTTAAAACCACTTCTTTTAGTGAAGTTTGTGTTTAAATTGCAGGTCTGAAAATGCCACTTTTAGAAAGAGTAAGAAGTTAAAGGTGCCTACAAGGGATTCATTTAAAGATTATTGTTCAGAATGACTATATCTTCGTTATGGTGACATCTAATGACAACAATTGGGATAACACAAAATAATTTTCTTTTTTTTTTAAGAAAAACAATTTTTAACAGCCGGGTGTATTAAAAAAGGTAATTAATTTTATATTCCAACAACATTTTTTTAAATTATTTATTTATGCTTTTATGAACATTGCATATTCAACTTGCATAACACTGCAGGGATATGGCAGTACAGTTGACATTTTCCGGCATCATAGCATGTCCTCTCCTCTCCCCCAGCCCGCCACCCCCACTCCTGTCTTCAACATTGCTACCACATTCATGATTGAGTCTTCATTCCTGCCGTGGTGATGAGCTCCCATTTTGCATTGCTAGTAGATAGGTTGTAACAGGGCCATACATCTTTGGGCCTTGAGGTTGTCAGTAATTCTGCATATATATTCAATTGATCTCTACAATACGCAACATCCTTCAGCCATTGCTCCAGCTTGGGAGCTGCCTTCTTTCCCCAGTGTATAGCCCTGTCTTTTGGCTAGTAGTGTAATGATGATCACTATTTTACGATTTCCTGGCTTTATAGTGTTAGCTATTCCTAGCAGACCTAGCTGTGGGGTACAGTCTATTTGCTCTGCCGTCATTTCAGACGCCACCTGTGTTACCTGAGCCCAGAACCGATATATAAGTGTACAGGACCATGCCACCAAGTGTAGAAAATCCTCTTCCATTGCTCCGCATCTTATGCACCTAGCGTCTGCTCAGAGGCTAATTTTATGTAATTTCAGGGGCGTGTGATAAAGTTGTTGTAAGTATTTGAAATGTATTATTCTAAGATTGCAATTAGCAGTGAGCTTTCCCGTGAGCGCACAGCTGGCTTCCCAGTCCTCCAGTGACAGTGGCGAGTCCTGCACTTCGTTCCATCTGTTGCGAGCAGCCCCTGGGTCATCTTACGCTTCTCGCTGAGAGGCATTGTATAGTAGTGTCAGCAGGTGCTTACGCAAGCTGGTAGTGAGCATCATCTGTAGCGCTTCTAGTGTACTCGTCTCTTCCGGGAACTAAGGATACAGCGATTTTAGCACTGCCCTGACTCTAATGTATGTAAACACCATCAGTGGTGTCTGGGGCTGTGCAGCACTAAAGTAGTCTAGTGTCGAGAACGTCCCCCCCCTGAAAAGGTCAGCCAACCAACCATGCCTTCGGTAAAATATCTAGCGACTTTGGTTCTTAGGCCGCTGATATGTCCGGATGGAAACGCAATGGCAGCGCCGGTGCATACATTGGTGTCTTCGCCCTGTCGCATAGTGCCCGACAGGCTTTCAGTGTGTGTTTCTGTAAAGTTTAAATATTATATATATATATATATATATATATATATATATATATATATATATGCCAAGGTGTATTGAAGAATGAGTGGGTGTATAAGTGTCTGAATGGATGATTTAGTAGGTGAGTGACTGACTGTATAAGTGAGTGATTAAATGTGTCTTACTGAATGCATGGGTTAGTGACTAAACTGTGAATGTCTGTATCAGTCTGTCATTTGGTGTGTAAGCGGCTGCATGGGTTAGTGAGTAGCTACACGAGTGTCTATATGGGTTATTGATTGGTTGTCTGAGTATCTGTATGGGCGCCTGAGTGTCTGTGTGGGTGGGTGGGGGTGTGTGACTCTGTGCATAGATGTGTGGGTGGGTGATTCCCTGGGTGTATGGGTTCAAGAGTGCATCTGTGAAGGGCTGTATGGGTGGGTGAGTGTGTGTATGGGTGTGTTGGTGATTGAATGGATGTCTCAGTGGTACATGTGTGAGTAACTACATATGTAAAAGGCAGTATATGTGAGTGTTGGAGTATATAAATGACTATGTGAGTGAGTGATTGTGAGAGTGGCTGTATGGATGAGTGTGCTTGTATCAGTGATTGTATAAGAGACTAAGTCTGTTAGTATCTGTATGAATAAGTGAGGTGGTTTGTTCATAACTGTATAGGTGAGTAAATGGGAGTGTGATTGATTCTTTGCATGACTGACTAGGTGTGTGAGTAACTATGGATGAGTGGCGGTGTGCGAGTGTCTGTATAGGTGTATGAGTACATATGATAGTGCTGTATTGATGAGTGACTGCATGTATGAGTGACTGTATGGGTGAATGAGTGGATATGTGTGTAGACCTAGGAATCAGTGAGTGGGTATGTAGTAACTGGTGTTGGTGTGTCTATGGTTTCGAAAATGGTAGTCCGTAGTTTAGAGTGGGTGTATCAAAGGTTATATTAGGGTATGAGGAGGCGCATCAGATTATCACGTGGATGATGTCATCAGTGATGTCATCAGTGATGTCACTGACTTTGCCATGAATGATGTAATATGTGACGTCATCAGCAGTGCATTGCGGGGGCATGAGTTATAGTTAGCTCAACTAACTATAACGGCCGAATTTCTCTGGTTTTGTACGAGTGAAATGTCCCACTAACTATAACATCCCTGAAACCTATCATTTTTTCAGCGAATTTCAAAGGTTTTTTAAATGCTAATTTCTAACTATAACGTCCCTGAAACCTATCGTTTTTTCAGTGAATTTCAAAGGTTTTTTAAATGCTAATTTCTAACTATGCCTACAGAGGTAGAACATGTGCAGAAAGAGGAAGAAAAGCGCAGAAAGAAGCAAGAGAAATGCAGAAAGAGGCAACAGAAGTCCAGAAAGACGAAGAAAGGTGCAGAAAGAAGCAAGAGATATGCAGAAAGAACCAACAGAGGTGCAGAAAGAGGCCTTGTTGCAAAGTCATCCTGTGCTCCCAACTTTTAGCTACTGGTACTGATGGTAACTGACTCTGACTAACCAGGCCCGGAGCCAGTGCTATGCTGAAAGACACTTAGAATACAGTGAAAACACCTACATACACTAGGGTACACTATGGGTTGGGGTACCCCTGTGATTGGCATGACCTCCCCTGTAAGGCCCTAGTACATAATAGGGCAGGGGGATTAAAACTACCTCTAAGTCAGAGGTGCAGAAAGAGCCAAGTGAAGTGCAGAAAGAAGCAAGTGAAGTGCAGAAAGAGGCAACAGAGGTGCAGAAACAAGCAAGAGAGGTGCAGAAACAAGCAAGAGAAGTGCAGAAACAAGCAAGAGAAGTGCAGAAATAGGCAAGGGAATTGCTGAAAGAAGCAACAGAGGTGTAAAAGAAGCAAGAGAAGTGCAGAAAGAAGCAACAGAGGTGCTGAAAGAGGCAAGATGGGTGCATAAAGAAGCAAGAGAGGTACAGAAAGAAGCAAGAGAAGAGAAGAAAGAAGCAACAGAGGTGCAGAAAGAGGCAATACAAGTGCAGAAAGAAGCAACAGAGGTGCAGAAGGAGGCAAGAGAGTTGCAGAAACAGGCAAGAGAGGTGCAGAAAGAGGGAGAGGTGCACACAGAGGCAAGAGGGGTACAGAAAGAGGCAAGAGGGGTGCAGAAAGGAGCAAGAGGGGTGCAGAAAGGAGCAAGAGGGGTGCAGAAAGGAGCAAGAGGGGTGCAGAAAGGAGCAAGAGGGGTGCAGAAAGGAGCAAGAGGGTTGCAGAAAGGAGCAAGAGGGTTGCAGAAAGGAGCAAGAGGGTTGCAGAAAGGAGCAAGAGGGTTGCAGAAAGGAGCAAGAGGGGTGCAGAAAGGAGCAAGAGGGGTGCAGAAAGGAGCAAGAGAAGTGCAGAAAGAGGCAAGAGGGGTGCAGAAAGGCAAGTGACGTGCAGAAAGAGGCAAGTGAGGTGCAGAAAGAGGCAAGGGAAGTGCAGAAACAGGCAAGAGTTGCAGAAACAGGCAAGAGTTGCAGAAACAGGCAAGAGAGGTGCAGAAAGAGGGAGAGGTGCACACAGAGGCAAGAGGGGTACAGAAAGAGGCAAGAGGGGTACAGAAAGAGGCAAGAGGGGTACAGAAAGAGGCAAGAGGGGTACAGAAAGAGGCAAGAGGGGTGCAGAAAGGCAAGTGACGTGCAGAAAGGCAAGGGAAGTGCAGAAAGAGGCAAGGGAAGTGCAGAAACAGGCAAGAGAAATGCACAAAGAGGCGCGAGGAGCAGAAAGAGGCAAGAGAGGAGCAGAAAGAGGCGAGAGGTGTAGAAAGATGCTAGAGGTGTAGAAAGATGCAAGAGAAGTGCAGAAAGACGCAAGTGAGGTGCAGAAAGACGCAAGTGAGGTGCAGAAAGAGGCAAGTGAGGTGCAGAAAGAGGCAAGAGGTGAGGAAAGAGGTCTGCAGAAAGAAGCAAAAGAGGTGCTGAAAGAGGCAAGAGAACTGCAGAAAAAGGCAAGAGAACTGCAGAAACAGGCAAGAGAGGTGCAGAAAGAGGGAGAGGTGCACACAGAGGCAAGAGGGGTACAGAAAGAGGCAAGAGGGGTACAGAAAGAGGCAAGAGGGGTACAGAAAGGCAAGAGGGGTACAGAAAGGCAAGAGGGGTGCAGAAAGAAGCAACAGAAGTGCAGAAAGAAGCAAGAGGGGTCCAGAAAGAGGCAAGAGAAGTGCAGTAAGAAGCAACAGAGGTGCAGAAAGAAGCAAAAGGGGTGCAGAAAGAGGCTAGAGGGGTGCAGAAAAGCAAGAGAAGTGCAGAAAGAAGCAACAGGTGCTGAAAGAGGCAAGAAAGGTAGAGGAAGAGGCAAGAGAAGTGCAGAAAGAGGCAAGAGAAGTGCAGAACGAAGAGTGAGAGGTGCAGAAAGAGGCAAGTGAGGTGCAGAAAGAGGCAAGTGAGGTGCAGAAATAGGCAAGAGAGGTACAGAAAGAGGCAAGGGAAGTGCAGAAACAGGCAAGAGAAATGCATAAACGGGCAAGAGAAATGCACAAAGAGGCAAGAGAGGTGTAGAAAGAAGCAAGAGAAGTGCAGAAAGATGCAAGTGAGGTGCAGAAAGAGGCAAGTGAGGTGCAGAAAGAGGCAAGTGAGGTGCAGAAAGAGGCAAGTGAGGTGCAGAAAGAGGCAAGAGAGGTGCAGAAAGATGCAAGAGAGGTGCAGATAGATGCAAGAGATCTGCAGAAAGAAGCAAAAGAGGTGCAGAAAGAGGCAAGAGAACTGCAGAAAAAGGCAAGAGAACTGCAGAAAAAGGCAAGAGGTGTAGAAAGATGCAAGTGAAGTGCAGAAAGAGGCAAGTGAGATGCAGAAAGAGGCAAGTGAGGTGCAGAAAGAGGCAAGTGAGGTGCAGAAAGAGGCAAGTGAGGTGCAGAAAGAGGCAAGTGAGGTGCAGAAAGAGGCCAGAAAGAGGCAAGAGAGGTGCAGAAAGAGGTCTGCAGAAAGAAGCAAAAGAGGTGCCGAAAGAGGCAAGAGAACTGCAGAAAAAGGCAAGAGAACTGCAGAAAAAGGCAAGAGGTGCAGAAAGAGGAAGGAGAGGTGCACAAAGACGCAAGAGGGGTACAGAAAGAAGCAACAGAAGTGCAGAAAGGAGCAACAGAGGTGCTGAAAGGAGCAACAGAGGTGCTGAAAGAGGCAACAGGGCTGTAGAAAGAAGCAAGAGAAGTGCAGAAAGAAGCAACAGAGGTGCAGGAAAGGTGCAGAAAGAGGGAACAGGGGTGCAGAAAGAGGCAAGAGGGATACAGAAATTTGCAAAAGAGGTGCAGAAAGAAGCAAGAGCAGTGCAGTAAGAACTAACAGGTGCAGAAAGAGGCTAGAGGGGTGCAGAAAGAAGCAACAGAGGTGCAGAAGGAGGCAAAAGAACTGCAGAAAGAGGCAAGAAAGTTGCAGAAACAGGCAAAAGGGGTGCAGAAAGAGGGAACAGGTGTGCAGACAGAGGCAAGAGGTGCAGAAAGACAGAAGAGGAGTGCTGAAAGAGGCAAGAGGTTTGCATAAATTTGCAACAAAGGTGCAGAAAGAAGCAAGAGCAGTGCAGAATGAACCAACAGAGGTACAGAAAGAGGCAAGAGTGGTACTGAAAGAGGCAAGAGAAGTGCAGAAAAAGGCAAGAGAGGTGCAGTACGAAGGGAGTGAAGTGCAGAAAGAGGCAAGTGAGGTGCAGAAAGAGGGAAGAGAGGTGCAGAAAGAGGGAAGACGAGTGCAGAAAGAGACGACGGGTGCAGAATGAAGCAAGAGGTGCAGAAAGCGGCAACATAAGTACAGAAAGAAGCAACAGAGGTACAGAAAGAGGGAGGAGGGGTGCAAAAAGAGGCAAGATGGATGCATAAAGAAGGAACAGGTGCAGAAGGAGGCAAGAGAGTTGCAGAAACAGGCAAAAGGGGTGCGGAAAGAGGGAACGGGTATGCAGACAGAGGCAAGAGAGGTGTAGAAAGAGGCAAGTGAGGTGCAGAAAGAGGCAAGTGAGGTGCAGAAAGAGGCAAGTGAGGTGCAGAAAGAGGCAAGAGGTGCAGAAAGAGGCAAGAGGTGCAGAAAGAGGCAAGAGGTGCAGAAAGAGGCAAGAGGTGCAGAAAGAGGCAAGAGGTGCAGAAAGAGGCAAGAGGTGCAGAAAGAGGCAAGAGAGGTGCAGAAAGAAGCAAAAGAGGTGCAGAAAGAGGCAAAAGAAGTGCAGAAAGAAGCAACAGAAGTGCAGAAAGAAGCAACAGAGGTACAGAAAGAGGGAGGAGGGGTGCAAAAAGAGGCAAGATGGGTGCATAAAGAAGCAAGAGAGGTACAGAAAGAAGCAAGAGAAGAGAAGAAAGAAGCAACAGAGGTGCAGAAAGAGCCTAGAGGGGTGCAGAAAGATGCAAGACAAGTGCAGAAAGAAGCAACAGAGGTGCAGAAGGAGGCAAGAGAGTTGCAGAAACAGACACAAGGGGAAGGAAAGAGGGAACAGGTGTGCAGACAGAGGCAAGAGAGGTGCAGAAAGACAGAAGAGGGAAGAGGGATGCATAAATTTGCAACAGAGGTGCAGAAAGAAGCAAGAGCAGTGCAGAATGAACCAAAAGAGGTGCAGAAAGAGGCAAGAGTGGTACTGAAAGAGGCAAAAAAAGTGCAGAAAAGCCAAAGAAGTGCAGAAAGAGGCAAGAGAACAGCAGAAAAAGGCAAGAGGTGCAGAAAGAGGAAGGAGAGGTGCACACAGAGGCAAGAGGGGTACAGAAAGAGGCAAGGGAAGTACAGAAAGAGGCAGGAGAGGAGCAGAAAGAGGCAAGTGAGGTGCAGAAAGAGGCAAGTGAGGTGCAGAAAGAGGCAAGTGAGGTGCAGAAAGAGGCAAGTGAGGTGCAGAAAGAGGCAAGTGAGGTGCAGAAAGAGGCAAGAGGTGCAGAAAGAGGCAAGAGAGGTGCAGAAAGAGGAGAGAGAGATGCAGAAAGATGCAACAGAAGTGCAGAAAGAAGCAGCAGAGGTGCTGAAAGAGGCAAGAGGGGTGCATAAAGAGGCAAGAGAAGTGCAGAAAGAAGCAACAGAGGTGCTGAAAGAGGCGAGAGGTAGAGAAAGAGGCTCAAGAAGTGCAGAAAGAGGCTCGAAGTGCAGAAAGAGGCAAGAGAAGTGCAGAAAGAGGCAAGAGGTGCAGAACGAAGAGATTGAGGTGGAGAAACAGGCAAGAGAGGAGCAGAAACAGGCAAGAGAAGTGCAGAAAGAGGCAAGAGAGGTGCAGAAAGAGACAAGAGAGGTGCAGAAAGAGGCAAGAGATCTGCAATAAGAAGCAAAAGAGGTGCAGAAAGAGGAAGGAGGGGTGCAGAAAAGCAACAGAAGTACAGAAAGAAGCAACAGAGGTGCTGAAAGAGGAAAAAGGGGTGCAGAAAGAAGCAACAGAAGTGCAGAAAGAAGCAACAGAGGTGCTGAAAGAGGCAAGAGGGGTGCAGAAAGAAGCAACAGAGGTGCAGAAAGGCAAGACAGGTGCAGAAACAGGCAGGAAAGGTGCAGAAAGAGGGAACAGGGGTGCAGAAAGAGGCAAGAGGGATACAGAAATTTGCAAAAGAGGTGCAGAAAGAAGCAAGAGCAGTGCAGAAAGAACCAACAGAGGTGCAGAAAGAGGCAAGAGTGGTACTGAAAGAGGCAAGAGAAGTGCAGAAAGTGGCAAGTGAGGTGCAGAAAGAGGCAAGAGAGGTATAGAAAGAGGCAAGATAAGTGTAGAAAGAGGCAAGAGAAGTGCAGAAAGAGGCAAGAGAGGTGTAGTACGAAGAGAGTGAAGTGCAGAAAGAGGCAAGTGAGGTGCAGAAAGAGGCAAAAGAGGTGCAGAAAGAGGCAAGAGATCTGCAGAAGAAAGCAAGAGGTGCAGAAAGAGGCAAGAGGTGCAGAAAGAGGCAAGAGAGGTGCAGAAAGAGGCAAGAGAAGTGCAGAAAGAGGCAAGAGAGGTGCAGAAAGAGGCAAGTGAGGTGCAGAAAGAGGCAAGTGAGGTGCAGAAAGAGGCAAGTGAGGTGCAGAAAGAAGACAGTAAGGTTCAGAGAGGAAGAAAGGTGCAGAAAGAAACAAGAGAAATGCAGAAAGAGGCAAGAGAGGCACAGAAAGAAGAGGTTTGTGCACCATTAGTACCAGTTTAACACCCACATTTTGTAATAAGTAACACATGACCATTCCACCACGCTGTAACAAGTGACGCTGCATTTTTGGGAACATTTGAGCTGTTTGAGCTAGAAACGAGGCTTTTTCTGTTCAAATCTGCAGATTAGGCAGCAGATGATGGAATATTTGGCAAATGCGGAAACTTTTCAATTATGTGAAAATTGGTGCAGCCGAACAGTCACATAATTCCAGTGGCCCTGCTCATACCTCCGACTAGGTCCAGAAGTGCTCCTCAGTGGTTCCTTCTGTTTTTTGTGTCTCATTGAGTTTATAGTTTAACTTCAATGGAAACGAGGAAGACTAAACCTGAGGTTACCACTCCACAACACAGACTAAAATACCACAAAATTACTCTCCAAAACACATAATCCCACTCCACATAATTCCTATACACTAAACACCACATACTTTCTATTCACATAATTTCACTGCACAACATACCACATAATTCCACTACACAACGTACATCCACTCTACACCAAAAAACATTAGTAAAAATCTTTTACATTTACAACGCAAATAGCTCTAACTCTCGCAAATGCGAGACCTATTACATTACAAATGCTTCTTTAACTGGTAGTCGCGTTTGCAGAGTGGTGCAGAAAGGGGGCTGGGCCTCCGACTAGCGCTCGGCAGTTCCGCTGCGTAGGACTTACAGGAGGTACCAGGAGGGCTTCTTGGCCCCTAAAGTCCCTCAGGAGTAAAGTGGACTTCATCCCCCAACCAATACTGTGCCAGGAGGTGCATTTGCAGAGTGGTGGAGAAAGGGGGGGCGTGGCCTCCGAAGACCTCTTATCAATCCCACTGTGTGGGACTTAGTGGAGGTAATAGGAGAGGTAGTTGGCCCCCAATGATAACCTTGGGGGCCAACTACCCCTCCTATTACCTCCAGTAAGTCCCACACACAGCGGGATTGCTAAGTTCTCATAGCAGGCCACACCCCTTTCCCCCACCACTCTGCAAACACACTACCTGGCGCGCTCTTGGATGGGGATTAAAGTCCCCTTCGATGCTGGGGGTCCTTAGGGGCCAACTAGCCTACCTGATACCTCCAGTATGCCCCAGATAGTGGGATTGCTGATAGGTGGGCACAGGCCACACCCCCTTTGTCCACCACTCTGCAAATGCGCCTCCTGGCGTGCTCTTGGTTGGGGGATGAAGTCCCCTTGCCTCCTGAGGTTCCCTGGGGGCCAACTAGCCCACCAGGTACCTCCAGTAAGCCCCACACAACTAAATTGCTGATAGTGGTCCGAGGCCACGCCCCCTTTTTACACCACTCTGCAAACGCGCCTCCTGGCGCACTGCTGCTCAGGGGATGAAGTCCACTTGTGTCCTGAGGACCTCAGGACACAAGAGGACCTCATCTCCCCACCAGCAGTGCGCCAAGAGGCGCGTTTGCAGAGTGGTGTAAAAAGGGGCGTGGCCTCGGACCACCTCTGAGCAATCCCACTCTGTGGGGTTTACTGGAGGTACCTGGTGGGCTAGTTGGCCCCCAGGGACCCTCAGGAATGAAGGGGACTTAATGCCTCAACTTAGAACGCGCCAGGGGGGCGCGTTTGCAGAGTGGTGCAGGGAAGGGGTGGTGCCTCCTGCGAGATGCCGGCTTTTCTTCTTTTAAAAATATTTTTAGAAGGGGCTCTGTGGCCCCCCCTTGTTTTAATATTTTTTGGGCCCTGGGGACCCCATCCCCCAGGGCCTTCCCGTTTAAAAAAAAATGGAAAAAATGCTAAGGGGGCTCGTGGCCTCCCTTCCCTGGGCGACTATTGCCCCTGGGGACCCCATCCCCCGGGGCCTGGCCTCGTTTTTTTTTTTTTATTTATTTTTCCCGGGAGGGGGGCCGCGTGGCCCCCCTCCCCTGTGCCACTTCTGGCCCCGGGGACCCCATCCCCCAGGACCTGCCCTCGTTTTTTTTTTAGTTTCCGGGAGGGGGGCCGGGTGGCCCCCCTCCCCTGGGCCACTTCTGGTCCCGGGGACCCCATACCCTGGGGCCTGGCCAGCCTGCTTTTTTTGAGGAGGGGGGCTGCGTGGCCCCGGGGACCCCATCCCCCTGGGCCGCCCTTCCTTTTAAAACAAAATAAATAAATAAATAATTTTCCGGGAGGGGGGCCGCGTGGCCCCCATCCCCTGGGCCACTTCTGGCCCCGGAGACCCCATCCCCCCGGGCCGGACCTCAAGTTGGGACCGTGGGGGGAGCCCCAATGCCCCCTTGGTCCCTGGCGGCTCCCCGCCTCCTGCGTGAGCCGGCATTGCTTTTGGGCAAGGGGAGCTGCTAACATGCAGCTCCCTTGCCCAAAAGCAAATCTGCTTTGCTTCATTGAAGGTTGAGGTTGCCTGCTCTTTGCTTCAACGAAGCAAAGCAGTGTTTGCTATGGCAGGGCGGGAGCCGTGCTCCCGCCCTGCCATAGCAAACGGCAATGTCCCGGGGGTGGGCACCCCGGGACATTGCAGGAGCCGGCCCTGGGGGGTGGCGGTCCCCAGGGCCATCAAGGGCTCCAGGAGGGGGCCGTGCGGCCCCCCTCCCAACTAATTTAAGTCCCGGGGAGGTGGCGGTTCCCGGGGCTGCGGGGAGGCCACGTGGCCCCCCGCATTTCAATCCTTGTGGGACCCCCTGAATAGGCCTAGGGGGTCAGAGTGTTTCTATCCTGCCCCCTTTTCTTGTTTTTCATCTTTTTTTTTTTTTACTGTTTTCTTGTGACTCGGTTACCGAGTCACAAGATGGCTGCCAACCCATTCTGGTTTGGAGTGTTGGCAGCCAATCTGAATGAAGCTCTGGAGGAGTCGCGAATCCTCCTCGGTGCTCAGATATCGATATTTTTATTTTTTGAATTTCTCAGGAACTACTGAACGGATTTACACCATTTACAAAAAGGTCACTTTCATAACCAAGAGCTACCTTTTTGCCAAATTTGGTGTAATTCCGTTCAGCAGTTCGGGCTGTAGCCTGTTCCAAAAATTCCTATGGAAATTAACTTGGGGAAAACGCGTTTTGGGACCCCCCTTTTTTCTCGGCCCCCGCTTGACGAATCATCCCGAAACTCTCAAGACAGGAGCTGACCTGAGTGAACCATTAGTTTTAAAAATTTCGCGAAGATTCGTCAAATGGCGCCAAAGATATTGGCAAAAGAAACAAGCATTTGCAATGCAAATTGGTCTCGCATTTGTGAGAGTTAGAGGTATTGGCGTTGTAAATAACAATGTCTTTTACCTACCACAGGAATGAAAGAGGAAATAAAATGGAAACAGAAAGGATGCTAGAGAAAGGAGAAAAATTAAACGGAGATGGAATGAATCTGAGGAAAGGGAACAACTGAGGTGAAAAGAAAATAGAGGGGAAAATGGAAACGGCACAATAAAGATAGAATGATGAAAAAGAGATGTAAACAAAGCAAAACTGTCCAAAGATTGAAACATACAGAGAGAGTAGGAGAGACACAGCAAAAAGACTGGCAAAGAAAGAAAAGGACAATGGCACAGAAAGGGAGAAACAGGAGGAATAAAGATAAACAGATGAAAAAAGAATGGAAGCGAGGGAGAGAAAGAGAAACTGGTACTGAGATTAAGAGAGACTGAAATGCAAGGAGGGACTGAGATACGCACAGAATAAAAAGAAGTGAAGGGAGAGACCAGGGCAGAGGCAATGAGGCTTTTACAGACAGGTACAAGTGAGTGGATCACATAGTGGGAACAGATCGATAAGTGGAAAAAGCTACACCCATGGATTAAATTATATTCATATAATTCCTCAATGCAAAGTTGTATGTTAGATGAGATAGCATATTGTGCTGGAACAGAATGCAGCAACACACAAGCAGAACCATTGACTCTAAATATCACCTGGAGAGCACAACATACTGATATTACTTCGTGGAGGTTGCATAACAGAACGCTAAAAGACTGTTTTTTGTGGGTTACTAGAAGAAACTATACAGAATTATTTCCAGGACACCAACAGTACAGCTTTGAGAAAAATGACAGAGTGGGAGGTCTTTAAAGTGGTTTTCCTTGGGCGCTGTATTGGAACAGTAGAAGATATAAAGAAGACATTGAAGGGGAACTTGTTAACTGGACCCTGCACTTAATAGACTTAAAGAAAATATAGATAATAATACAGGCATGCTATAAAAATTGCTGTTAGAGAGGTAAAATATGCCACCTCTGTGGTAAGACTTGGATGCCTTAACTACCGGGAATACTTGTAGCCTGCGCACAGGTGACACGGCAAGAAGGCTGTTGCCTGGCTAGCTAATCTTGAGCAAGCAGCTCAATAACAAAACAGGAAAATAGTTTAAACGACGTGCCACGTTCTGCGGAGGTTGTAAATAGAGATCGTTTAACATATTCCATCACTCCTTATGGGAGAACCGAGAACACTGCATTAACAGGCCGGGATGATTAGTTTGGCCTATTGCTACTGACAAAGCTGCCCAAGTGCAAAAAGATGTACTAGACCTCCCTATATTCAAGGATGTGAAGGAACACATAAGAAAGATGGCTACTGGGAAAATGCCTAGCAGATCGGCTGTCCAACTAATTTTATCAGGCGTCCGCAGGCATACTGGTATCTCACCTCCTAAAATGTATACAGCAGCATTGAAATGCGGGTGCCTTCCATCATCGACTTGTGAGGTGCTGATAGTCTCCCTACTGAAAGCCAGATGTTTTCCCACGGACAGCCTCTAAAGTGCCACATCTTATGCTGTGTACACATTATAAGATTCTTAGCAAAATACTTTAAAAGATATGGCATCCATTACTACCCACACTAGTGCATGCAGACCAAAATGAATTCATCCCAGGTAGGAACACACATTTAAAGGTCAGACCGCTGATCCGATAATAGAGTAAGCCCCCCACGCTCCCAGAGTTCACATATTCCCTGGTACTATTGATTGTCAAAAAAGCCTTTGATATGCGTATGGGGCATTTCCTAGCAGTAACATTAAAACATATGAGATTTGGGACGCGCTTACCTCGGGACTCCAGGTACCAGATGCCATTCTGCCAGGAGGCGGGTGCTGCACAGCTGACCAGCTCCATTGTGCGCCTTTAACCAGCCCCAGATCACCGTAGCAAGGGACACGCCCAGGCGCTGACCAGGATTGGCAGGCCCATCCAGCGTCAGGAAGAGGCAAGGCCACCCCTTGGTCCTTGGCCCCGAGCCCCAAAGCCTCTGCATTCTTGTAAAAGGAAGGTGCCGTAATATGTATCTACTGCATTGCTTCACGGTGTGTCAAGAATGGTTAAATGAAAGTCTCAAAATAATCTCGTGGTTGTGGCTGCTTTATCTAAACTCCCTAAATTTCCCAAACAGACCAGTCACTCTTATGTAAATTGTGTAATAATAGAGATTGAACCCCTAATTGAAGGAGTGGAGACTATTTAAAAAAATAGAGACATAAATGGAGGGAATGTTGGAGCGGTTTAGTGAACGTCCTCTATAACCGCAACAAAACGTTTGTGAAGTTTATAATTCTACTCAATTGTATGTTTTTTTCCTCAATAACCGTCTCAGCCATGAGCTTTACTGGCAAAAATGTTTATTATTATTTATAAGTCGAGTTTGCCGTTCCCTCGCTGATATAGTAATGTGGTAAACTAGTCCGCCTTTCAGTGCTACATCCGTGAGCAACTTTAAGGATGTGGAAAACGGCCCACAGTGAACTGCTGAGGCCGGGACAGTACGGCCCACCCTCCCACTTCCCTGAAGGGAGAAGAAATAAAGGCTCCGTTTTCCACTAACACGGTTTACTTCCCGACCACGTACCGTGTACACAACCCTCCACCCCGATTGCTTTCCTCCAAAGACTGACCACACTTTCACATTCAAACAAACAGAAGTCACACTGAACGCCCACGCTATAAGCTCCTCCTAAAGGGGTTCCGGGTGGAACCCCCGAAGTCATTGAGTAAGCAGCATATACCAGGAAAACGGGCCTTCAACCACGCATAAATATAAATAAAACAAGTTTAATTGTATAAAGAAGACTACACTCCAGCGTGGTCAACAAACATATCCCCCTGCCACAACCCCCTCAAGGAACTGATGGGAGAGTATGTGCCTGGAAGTTGGTCTCCCTAAAGAGGTGCAAGGACGCGCTTGCGAAACAACTCACCGCGCGCTAGGCCGCTGATGCTGCCGGTCCGAGGCGTCGCTACTCCGTGTATCGTTGCTGCTGAGCCCGGAGGTTGAAGGGGCTGGGGGCGGAGGAATCAATAGTTGGGCGACGGAGGGAAGTGACTTACGCTCCATGCGCGCCCAAGTACCTCCGCTGCTTCGAGAGGGCAGGGCAGTTTACGGGAGCGCGGTGAACAGAGGCAAGCCATGCCCCACCCCGCCATTGTCTACGCGGCCGAGTGATCGCGTCCTGGGGGAACAAAGAAGAATGCCAGCAGCGGCCTGAGTCTGCCCAGCCCATCCATTTCCTCGGTCCGGGGGCACAAGCGGACGGATAAGCGTTGAAGTACAAAAAAAAAATCGCGCTTAAAAACAAGCGGTACTAAAAAGGCTACGTTCTTCAGGATGAAAGCGGGGCTCGACTCTGTCATGTGCAACGTTAAAGATATGCGAGGGGCTCAAAGGGGCAGTGGCGCGTTTCCCTTGCGGGAGCGAGCTTTAAACCATGTTTGCAAGTTAATTATAAACAGATGGTTTGAAAGCTCGCTCCCGCAAGGGAATCGCCAAACGTGCACGCGTTGCCATTCAAAGCAATGCAACGCGTGCACGTTTTTGGCAGCAAAACGGAATTGATTTCTAAAGGTCTTTTCCTATGCAGCGCATGCGCGCTGCATAGGCGAGACCTAAAAACGCTTTTTGAATAGAAACAAGGTCCTAACTATAACTACCTACTGGCGACCGCCAGTAGGTAATATATTATATATATATTTATATATTCTGCTCCTGTTTCGAAGAAACATGTTGCACTCGCAGGGTCCGTTCAATATAACTTTATTGCTAGGACGCGTTTCGGCGTTGAGCCTTCTTCTTGCTTGCCCATAAATCAGACCGCGCTATTATGCTTGTTCTTTTAAAATCATTCCTTGATTCTCATTGGTCCCAGAGAAATAGTAGGAGAAAAAGAATTGGTCTATTCCGGGCCAATATCATTGCCCCTCCATCGTGGTTACGTGTAGTTTACCTTCATTGTGTGCTTCGGAATTAATGTCAAGTTGTCTTCAACACATATAGCACATATCGGTATTCCATATTGTGCCTCATAATGGCTCCCTAAGTGCACAGTTCGTTATTTGGATAAATTCACTTCTCACATTTTTGCTGTAACGCGCTGTTCAGTTGGTTACCTTGTCAGGACCCCTCGTCAGACCGTAAGGCTTCCCAGCACATAACGCAGGAGTCGGTAGATAGCCGTATCTCCAACATTCCGAATGAATATCAACAGCGTCGGCGTTCGTGCCCAGATTACCTCAACGGCGGTGCAAGGCGCCTTGTAAAAATTACTGCTCCAAGTCCACCTAAAGGCGCTAACTGCACTCTTGAGACGGGTGCACACGATCATGGAGGTGGGTCCACTCAAATATATTCTGCTCCTGTTTCGAAGAAACACTCTGCACTTGCGGGGTCCGTTCAATATAACTTTATTGCAAGGACGCGTTTCGGCGTTGATCCTTCTTCTTACTTGCCCATAAATCGGACAGCGGTATTATGCTTCTTCTTTTAAAATCATTCCTTGATTCTCATTGGTCCCAGACAAATAGTAGGAGAAAAAGAATTGGTCTATTCCGGGCCAATATCATTGCCCCTCCATGGTGGTTACGTGTAGTTTACATTCATAGTGTGCTTCGGAATTAATGTCAAGTTGTCTTCAACACATATAGCACATATCGGTATTCCATATTGTGCCTCATAATGGCTCCCTAAGTGCACAGTTCGTTATTTTGATAAATTCGCTTCTCACATTTTTGCTGTAACGCGCTGTTCAGTTGGTTACCTTATCTGAAAGAGACACGTTAGTGACAGATTCCTTACCTTAGAATATCCCCAGGCGTCAGGCTGGATCCGGAAAGTTTTTGCGTAGCAGTACCCTTGCGCGTCGGTAGGCGGCGTCGTGCGGCTCCGCGTCCGTCGTCGGCGTCGTGATCGCCGGGATGACGACGCGGGCAGTACTTAGGCGCCGCCCCTGCGCGCTGACGTCAGTTCTTCTTTTTCCGCGCCAGCAAGCGCAGATCCGGGAAGAGCAGTGCCCTAGTCATTTTTTGACTAACTTTTTTGGTGAATTTTTTCACTGTTTTCTTCGAATCGACTTCAAGGTGTCGTAGGGATGCCCGGTTTTAAACGTTGCGGCGCCTGTGCTCGGATGATGTCCATCACAGACCCGCATCGGGAGTGTCTCTTCTGCCTCGGCCGAGGCCACGACACGGAGTCGTGTTCCGACTGCCGGGCCCTCAACCCGAAAGCTTTGCGAGAGCGGTCTCGAAAGCTCCTCGAGGCCCGGCATTCGGCTCCGCGCCACACCAAGCCCCAGTCGCGTGAGAGGTCGAGGGGTCGGTCGCGGAGTCCTCACCGGTCGTCGGCATCGAAGTCTTCGTCGTCCGGTAAGTCCAAGCACAAAAGTCCAAAAGCATCGTCGCTCTAGGACTTCGCCTCGCCGGTCTCGCGACTCGGCTGAGGCCCCTCCCGGCACCGTCCCCGCGGCCCCGGACATGCCTGTGGAGTCGCCCCCGCAATACCCGTCCTTCCCGGGTTCGGGGGCGGATCCGGCCCAAATACAGGAATTCCTGTCGGCCATGGCCCGCCTCTTCGGGCCTCAAGGTCCCTCCGGTGCGCCTTCGGGCCCCGTGGGCCCTGATGGGGTTGCCCCGGCGTCGCCGACGGCTCCGGCCCCGGCGTCGCCCGTGCCTCCAGCCTCGATCCCGGCTCCGGCCCCGGCCTCGATCCCGGCTCCGCAACCCCCATCGACGCCGGTCGACCTAACCACGCCTCCGCCGACGCCGATGTCTCCGGTGCCGTTCTCGACGCCGCCTGGGGCTCCGGGCGTCGTCGTCCCCCAGTTCCTTCCGGCTCCGGACATGGACCCGGACCGACGTCGCTCGACGCCGGTTCCGGCGCCGATGAGACCTTGGGTCCCAAATGTCCCTCCTCCTCCTTATTTTGAACCAGAGGAGGACCAGGAGGACTGGGAGGGGTCTGATGACCCTCTGGCACAACAGTGTCAGTACGATGAGGACTGGACAGAGGGTCTAGGGGATGCCAGTGGTCTAGATACTTCCCCTGACACTGGCATGATTTCTCCTCCCGTGGCTACGGAGGAGGGAGCCAATTTTGCAACGGTGTTGCGTAGGGCGGCTGGAGCCTTACATCTCCAACTCCCTACTGTGGCGGTCAAGACTAATCTCTTGACAGAGGTGCTTCAGCCGGCAGCCTCCTCTACGGAGACTGTGCTGCCGTTTAACGATGCCCTCACTGACGTTCTTTTGGGCGCCTGGTCCAAGCCCAACACAGGGGCTCCTGTGGATAGGAACGTGTCCCGACGCCATCGCCCAGCTCCGGGCGACCCCTGTTTCTCTCTGTCCACCCCACTCCTGAGAGCTTGGTTGTCCAAGCCTCCGCTTCCTAAACCGCCTTCCCTACCGCCCCTCCGGATAGGGAATCCAAACGCCTGGATCAATTTGGGAAGAAGGGTTTTTCTTCCTCCAGTGCTGGCTTGCGGTCCATCAACACCGCTTGTCTTTTGGGCCGATATACCCACTCCTTGTGGGATTCGGTGGCGACTGTTTTGCCCCAGTGTTCTGAGGAGGTCCAGACACTGCTTTCCCGCGCCATTGCGGAAGGAAGGGATGCGGCCAAATACACAATACGATGTGGCCTTGATACCGCCGACTCGCTGGGCAGGTCTATTGCAACGACGGTGGCGCTGCGATGCCACGCCTGGCTGAGAACCACTGGTTTTTCAGGGGATGTCCAGAATACTCTCATGGACAGGCCCTTTGATGGAGTCGGTCTTTTTGGGTCCAAAGCAGACCATGCGTTGGAGCGCTTTAAGGACTCACGGGCTACTGCCAAGTCCCTGGGCCTTTCTGCTACACGCCCTCCGCTGACTTCTGCTTTTCGCCCCTATCGTGGCCACGGAAGGGGCGCCCGTCACGTCAGCAGCCCAGCCACCGGCCCGCGCAGCAGGCGTCTTCGCGTGGCCGAGGACGTGGATACCGCCGTGGCGGTTCGGGCAACCAGCGTGCGGGTCAGGCCACCACCTCCAACCCGTCCGCGGCCTCCAAGCCCTCCTAGTCCCTCCTTTCAGGTGCACAGCACGCCAGTAGGGGGCAGGGTCCGCCATCACCTTCACCACTGGCGTCCCATCACCTCGGACAGGTGGGTCTTGGACATTGTCCGAAGGGGCTACTCCCTCCCCTTCGAGACCACCCCCCAGCCATGCCACCTCAATTCCACCGCATGTCAGGGGATCACTTGGTACTTCTGCAGAAAGAAGTCACGGCCCTCTTGGCCAAGAGGGCCATCGAGCGTGTTCCGACCCCAGAAGTAGGGCGTGGTTGCTACTCCCACTACTTTCTGGTGCCCAAAAGGACAAGGAGGACATGCGTCCTATCTTGGACCTCCGGAACGTCAATCGCTTCCTCCGGAAGGAGAAGTTCAAGATGCTCACCCTAGCTCAGGTCTTGACTGCCCTCGACCCTGGAGACTGGTTGGTAGCGTTGGACTTGCAGGACGCCTATTTCCACATCCTCGTCCTGCCGGCCCACCGGCGTTACCTTCGGTTCACGGTAGGCCTCGAGCATTTTCAGTTCACCGTGCTCCCCTTTGGCCTTACCAGTGCCCCTCGGGTGTTCACGAAAGTGATGGCGGTGGTCGCAGCTCATCTGCGCCGGGCAGGGGTTTCAGTCTTCCCCTACCTCGACGACTGGCTGCTGAAGGCGGGCTCGTCCCAGGCAGTCGTCTCCCACCTCCAGACTACGGCCGAACTCCTGCACTCGCTGGGGTACTCCATCAATGTGCCGAAGTAGCATCTGATTCCTTCTCCACAGCTCCTTTTCATCGGAGCAGTTCTGGACACGACGCAGTTTCGGGCCTATCCTCCCGAAAGGCGAGTCCGGGATATTCAGGCTATGATTCCGATCTTTCAGCCTTTATCCTGGGTTTCGGTACGGATGACCCTGAGGCTGCTGGGCCTCATGGCCTCCTGCATCCTGCTGGTCAATCATGCCAGATGGCATATGCGGGCTCTGCAGTGGGACCTGAAGTTCCAGTGGGCGCAGCACCAGGGCAACCTGTCCGATCACGTCCAGATCTCGGAGGGGACTGCAAAACAGTTGCAGTGGTGGCTCTCGAACCGGCAATGGGTCATGGGCAGATCCCTCTCCCTTCCCCAGCCAGAGCACACAGTTGTGACGGACGCGTCCCTTCTGGGATGGGGCGGTCACATGGGAGAGGCGGAGATCAGAGGCCTCTGGTCTCCGGCGGAGTCCCGGCTCCATATCAACCTTCTGGAGCTCCGGGCGATCCGACTTGCACTCAAGGCATTCCTTCCCTCTGTCAAAGGGAAGGTAGTGCAGGTGTTCACAGACAACACCACCGCCATGTGGTACTGCAACAAACAAGGCGGGGTGGGGTCGTGGACCCTATGTCAGGAGGCTCTGCGTCTCTGGACATGGCTGGAACATCAGGGCATATCCCTGATGGTTCAACACCTGGCAGGTTCCCTGAACGCCAGGGCGGACGAACCTCAGCCGCAGGTGCATGATGGATCACGAATGGCGTCTTCACTCGGAAGTGGCGCAAGGACTCTTTCTACAGTGGGGAGAGCCTTGGTTAGATCTATTCGCCACCGAAGAGAACGCGCAATGTCATCAGTTCTGCGCGTTGGAATTTCCAAGGCGGCACTCGCTCGGCGACGCTTTTCGTCACGAGTGGAGTTGCGGTCTATTGTACGCCTTTCCGCCTATACCACTTCTACCCAGAGTGTTGAAGAAGATTCGGCACGACCGGGCCCAAGTCATTCTTGTGGCTCCGGACTGGGCTCGAAGAGTTTGGTATCCCGAGCTACTCAATATGAGCGTAGATCCCCCGATCCGTCTGCCTCTTCGGGAGGATCTTCTGTCGCAGCAGCAGGGGACGGTCCTCCACCCGAACCTGTCCAGTCTACACCTGCTTGCGTGGAGATTGAGCGGCGGCAGTTGATTCCTTTCGACTTGCCTCCCGAAGTTTGTGATGTGATTCTGGCAGCCAGGCGTCCCTCCACTAAGGTGGTATACGCCTGCAGGTGGAACAAATTTGTGGCATGGTGCACAGCAAAGGCTGTGAATCCCCTTTCTGCCCCTCTTTCTGAGGTCCTTCTGTTCCTTCTTTCTCTGGCCCAACAGGGTTCTGCCCAGGGTACCATCAAGGGTTATCTTTGTGCTATCTCGGCCTTCCTCAGGCTCCCTGATCAGCCCTCCCTTTTCAAGTCCCCTGTTGTTAACAGGTTCTTAAAAGGCATTACTCACCTCTTCCCTCCTGTTCCGTTTGTGATGCCTCAGTGGGACTTGAACTTGGTTCTTACCTTTTTAATGTGCGCTCCCTTTGAGCCTCTGCATAACAGTCCTCTTCGTCTTCTGACTCTGAAGACAGCCTTTCTGGTGGCCATCACCTCCGCTCGGCGGGTGAGTGAGCTCCAGGCTCTATCTTGCAAACCTCCCTTTCTGTCTGTTCATCCAGACAAGGTTGTTCTTCGGACGCGTCCGTCTTTCTTGCCAAAGGTGGTTACTGCTTTCCACATTGGGCAGACCATCACTTTGCCCACCTTCTTTCCGCCTCCGCATCCTTCCAGAGAGGAAGAGAGGCTCCACCGTCTGGACCCAAAACGTGCGCTCTCCTTCTATATCGGCCGCACAAAACACTTCCGGGTGGATGACCAGCTCTTTGTTGGCTACGTGGGCGCCAAAAAAGGTCGGGCGGTGCACAAGAGGACCATCTCCCGCTGGGTTACCTTGTGCATCAAGACCTGCTATTCTTTGGCTAAGAAGGAGCCTCCTGTTGGGCTGCGTGCTCATTCCACCAGGGCAACGGCTGCTACCTCGGCCTTGGGCCGCGGTGTTCCGCTGCCGGTTATCTGTCAGGCAGCTACGTGGGCCTCGCTGCACACGTTTACAAAGCATTACTGCCTTGACAGTCCGGTCCGGAGGGACGGCTTCTTTGGCCGTTCTGTCCTCCAGGACTTCCTTGTCTGATCTTTGTTCGTAGACCCACCACCGGGGTTGGTATTGCTGGGGTATCTATTCTAAGGTAAGGAATCTGTCACTAACGTGTCTCTTTCAGATGCACAAGTTACTAACTTGTGTAACGATATATCTGTAAGAGACAGTAGTTAGTGACAGATTCCTTACCGCCCCACCCATCCTCCCCGTTCTGCAAACTGATTTCTAGGGTTAAGGACATCCCTTTCAGGGCCCTAGTATTTTTCAGACACCTATGTCAGCTTCTTGCATGGCTCTGCGTTCCTGGCGCGGAAAGTCGTGTACAGAACTGACGTCAGCGCGCAGGGGCGGCGCCTAAGTACTGCTCGCGACGTCATCCCGGCGATCACGACGCCGACGACGGACGCGGAGCCGAACGACGCCGCCTACCGACGCGCAAGGGTACTGCTACGCAAAAACTTTCCGGATCCAGCCTGACGCCTGGGGATATTCTAAGGTAAGGAATCTGTCACTAACTACTGTCTCTTACAGATATATCGTTACACAAGTTAGTAACTTGTGCGTCAGGACCCCTCGTCAGACCGTAAGGCTTCCCAGCACATAACGCAGGAGTCGGTAGATAGCCGTATCTCCAACATTCTGAATGAATGTCAACAGCGTCGGCGTTCGTGCCCAGATTACCTCAACGGCGGTGCAAGGCGCCTTGTAAAAATTACTGCTCCAAGTCCACCTAAAGGCGCTAACTGCACTCTTGAGACGGGTGCACACGATCATGGAGGTGGGTCCACTCAAATATATTCTGCTCCTGTTTAGAAGAAACACGCTGCACTCGCGGGGTCCGTTCAATATAACTTCGAAACAGGAGTAGAATATATTTGAGTGGACCCACCTCCATGATCGTGTGCACCCGTCTCAAGAGTGCAGTTAGTGCCTTTATGTGGACTTGGAGCATATATATATATATATATCTCTCCAAACGACCACTTCATTAAAAGCAATCCACAAGGACACAGCGGGGAATTTTTCGGGACTTTGCATAATGCATTTCGGCATGTCCGCCTTCTTCAGATGCTGCTGTTACCCCATTGTCACCTCCTCCCTCCTTTGAACTTCCTATGGCGCTCCCATTGGTGGGAGATCAGCTGATCCTGCTGCATTGAGGACAAGGCAGTCAAATGATAGACTGCAGTTCCCAGCATGCATCTGATGAGGTAAGTGCGGCAGCAGGATTCGATGTTACTCATGTGGGCGCTGCTGTTTGCCAAGCAAAGGGGGGGGCCGTGTAGCAGCTGGTAATCACGTAGTTAATGGTGTTCAGGGCTCCCTCAAGTCCCCTACGTCCAGCCCCAAAATTGAAACAAACCGGGCCGTGAGGTGAGCTGGAATCATGCTCACCTCCCCGTGCAGTCACAGGCTGCCGATGGCAGCAGCCACTGGCGTGGTTCGTTCTCGAGGCGGTCCTGGATAAATCAATCACTTGATTAGAAAACAGTCCATGTGCCAGTATTATCCAGGACGCTTGATAGACGGGTCATTGTCTCGCGTTACTGGCAAGCGCGACAACACATCTCCAAACGACCACTTCATTAAAAGCAATCCACAAGGACACCGGGGGGAATTTTTCAGGAGACTCTTTATTCACCGGTTACAGCTTTGCATAATGCATTTCGGCATGTCCGCCTTCTTCAAATGCTGCTGTTACCCCGTTGTCACCTCCTCCCTCCTTTGAACTTCCTATGGCGCTCCCAGAAACACGCTGCACTCGCGGGGTCCGTTCAATATAACTTCGAAACAGGAGCAGAATATATTTGAGTGGACCCATCTCCATGATCGTGTGCACCCGTCTCAAGAGTGCAGTTAGCGCCTTTAGGTGGACTTGGAGCAGATATATATATATATATCTCTTTGTTCATGGCAACGTGCCCTTGCTTTGGCTTAATCTCCACCTGGGAGTGCATCCCACCTAGAGGCAACTCTTTTTGTATTATATATATATATATATATATATATATATATATATATATATATATATATATAAATATTATAAAAAGTTTGATCTACAAACGTGGAATATGAGGCCAAAAATATTGAATTTGTTTTTTTATCTTTTAGATATTATATAATATGTATTAATATGTCCTGAAGAAGGTGGGGTGAATCATTCTATGTACTACCAAAACGCAGCGTTGACAGAAAATACATTTTTTAATAAGTGTTTTTAACATGTTTTTACGATACATGAATTCTAATAATGTGGTGTTTAAATTGAGATACTGAAAAAATATATTTTAATGAGACAATAAGGGGTGTGAATTGTGTATTAAATGTGGAGAATTTGTGTCAATATGTAGATGAATTAAAAAAATAATAATATGTTCTAAACCTGACAGCAATAAATAAAAATTAAATGTATTTTTACATATGTATTAAAATTTGTTGTATTGTTTAATAATTTTTGGATTAAGCTTCTTTCATGGTTCACATAAGTGATTAGTGCATCTTATGATCCTTTTCTATAGCATTCTCATACTCCAGTCAAGTTGTTGCACAAAAGGGAATTTGTTGTTTATCGCTGAACTCTAGTTATAAAGCTCTTTTAAATTTGCAAAAAGCTGCAAAAACATTTTAAAGCAGATGCTTTTAACTCATGTTATGTTATGTTATTTTATTTTTGTATAGCGCATATACACCGACAGGTCTCTTAGCGCTTTGGAAGAAGCGGGACAGCGTCATGTGCAATTGTTATGACACAAGCTTATTCGTATAAATTCATTACTGTTTCTTACAATTTTTTAGGAAAGTACTCTTTCAGGGGGGAACCATCATGGCCCTGTTGAAGCTCTGAAACAGATGTTATTTAATCTGCAGACAGTGCAGCAGAACTTTGCCCGTGACCAATCAGCGGAAGAAAATGTAGAGATTAAAAAAGTAAGGATGTCTTCCCTGATAGTGACTGATTGGTTTTTATTAACCAGTGTGTTTAGGAAGCAGTTGACCTCATACCAGTTTCATTTTCTTTGTCTATGGGTGGAGACAAACCGATTTTATTTGATACCATATCTAGATGTTATTACAAAACGCAATCGATTTGACACGTAGATTTTACACTTTCCCTTCAAGTGAAACCTCTTGAACTTTTCTCCTTCGCCCAGAACAGTGAAGATAATTATTGCAAACACGCAAGTGCTACATGATGTTCACTGAGGCCATCCTGAACTCAAATTGGTGACTTCTGTCTCTTCTCCATCTTGCTGTTTTTATCATCATGGTTGTGTTCATAGATTGTAGACTCTTCGTAATCGAGGAAGAAGGGTTTGGAGGCAATAAAGTTGCTGAATCGAGCACAGTACCCTGTACTACAAGAATGGATTGTACAGAATGTAATGTTAGTAGTCCGACCTTTCCTTAGGAGTAGTTTAATTGCATAGATAAAAGATTTCTAATAAAGTGTGAAAGTTAATGGGTTACTTTTTCTCCGTCTATAGAAATTTCCACCAACTTTTGCTGGAATCCACTTCATTTTGCTATTTAAAACCAATAACTTGACCTATGAACTTAGTGTGCTGCCCTCTGTTCCCATCTGCGCCACTATCTGTCTGTTCATATCTCCATTACCTGTTGAGTGTGCTTGCCCATACTTCTTCTGTGCCCACTCGCTATACACTACTGTTCTTGGCAACAAGTGAGGCTGGTCATTTCTTTCTGGTTACCACATTGATTTTATTTGGTGGATTATTTCCTGCCATTTTTGTAAGACGATGGAAGGGGTGCATGGCACTACTGCCTGAGTACAAGCTTGCCTCTCTGTGGCAGGTAGTTTAGTCAGTTGCTTGCAACTAGTACTGCCAGCCGAGCTAGCGTTTTTCACAGAAGCCACAAAATACCCTGTGGCTTCTAGCCACAGAGGGTTAATCCTTTGAGAGTAAGACTGCTAAGTAACATTTACCCAAGCTTCTGGAAATGATACTCTTTGAGAGCCCTTTATTCTTTCTGGGTGTAAAAAATATGCATTTTTAATTGTACACCTTTTAACTATGTTTTAAGCTGGTTGACTCTTCACATTGTCATTTTGTAGTGTAGCTCCTATTTCCCTAATAGGCTCTGCGCATTGGAATAATATATCCTATAGGTTTGACATAGGACTAAGGTCAGTATGTCCCCATCGAGTATATTAAACTTAATTACTTGTGCCAGCTAGCTCAGAGGCCACTAGAAACTCCTTGACAACAAGAAGGGAGTAGTTTCTGGCAGCCGCAAAACATGACCACTGTGTTTCCCTTTAGAATCAGAACGTGTCCCAGAGTCGTGGAAACAATAGATAACTATTTCACTCAGCTCAGTCATGCATGCTTAGTTTTCTCCAAGTTACACAGAAAGAAATAGACGGGCGTTTCAATAAAGGATTTATTGAACAGTCTTGTTTCTGGTGTAAGTAAAATGTGCTGTTACGATCACAAGACAGTATGCGAGATAAATAATGTACAGGGTGAGCAGTAGAAATAAATAATACTGCGATAGCATTATCTTTTAGTACATATGCATTTACATAAATAACACAGACTAAAAATGCGAGTACTCATACGATGCGTTGCTAAGCTAATTCTACCCCAATGTACCTAACCTGACCTAGGTGTAGGAAGAGGGAAGAAGTAGGTGAAGTATTCCTTACTATGGTATACTAAGAGTATGTTAAGTCTAGTATGCCTAGTATGCCAAGAGTCCCTCTAGGTTCTAGTCAGCTCCATACCTGAAGAATGAGAGGGTAGGAATCTCTTTGCCAGACTCGAACTCCAACACCCCGCAAGGGAAGTCAGATCACTGGAAGCTGGAAGCTGGGCTCTCTGCGTGCAGGGAATGGCAGCGTCTTCTCAGTGCGTCAGGCCGGGAAACGGGCTCCTCTGAAGTCGAGGTCTCCTCTGGTTTACAGGGGCTAGGGAAGGTATATTTATACCTGAGACCACCTAAGAATGTTAGTATTGACGTGAGTTGGACAGCGAAAGACGTCATGAATGAACCCCCTAAGGAATAATGGTTCATGCATAATATATGAGTCCTTGAAGAAATCAATAGTCCTGGACTAGGGAAACTCCCGCAGCCTATGGGTCTGTTCTTCATGAACTCGTTGTGACGTTAGGGTGGACGGATGTCAGAGACCATGCCTGTATTTGGAGTGCACGGTTTAATGCCTAAATAAGGGCTGGGATTTTATGCCTATATAAGGGCAGGGCGAATTGTGCCTATATAACGACATGATACTGGAAAGCCCGTTTATGGATACCCTAAGAGGAATACAACACCCACTCCTCTTTCGTGTGTACGATAATACTAAAATGCTAAACATTTAAAATGCTAAAGATTAAAATGGAGTACCGCATATTTCTAAAATTTTTCATAAAACCATTTAAAAAAGGTATTTAAAAAACCTATTAGAATGCAAAAGGTACTGTACATTTGAAGCATTGCTTTTCATTACAGGCATAAAGTTCGAAAATAAATGCAATTGGAATGAAATAAGCAGTAATATTTACATGTGACAAAAAATGATCGATAAGTTTCTCAAAAATCAAAGTCATTTCATGTCATGAAAATTAATGAACTGTTTTAGACACACAAGATGACTAAGTGTCCGTGGAAGTACCTTGAAGTCTGTATTATAAGGCTAGTTCTACTTTAAGCAGATCGATGTGCCATTTTCGTTCAAAAAAAATGGGGACAAGTTCAATTTTGGTAGAGTTCCAAGTTGTTTAAAAATGAAGGCCAAATTTGTCACTGCAGCTCTGGAACACTGTATGCCGAATCAGAGTTAGTTCACGGGTCTGGTGTAAACATGAGATCATCTATTTCAATAGACAAAACATCATCCACTGTTGTTGGTGTCAGTTGGAACACCTCGTGTAGTAGATTAATTGCACAGAGATGGGAAGCATTGCTTCCAGCATAGGTTGCCTCAGCAATGTTCGCGTCCGTTGTTACCTGTGTGCCTGGAGTTCTTTCTCGTACCTCAGCAGCAGCCGGAAGCGTCTGTGAGATCTCAATGAATGCTGACAGCAGGATAGGAAGCCTCTGGGGACAACACAGAGCATGGGCCGTTATCGGGTCCAGCAGAGTATCGACATCCGTTGGCGTTGCTGATGGAAATGTTAGACAGGTGTCCAACACGCATTCTTCACCGCATAGCAGGCATTGTAGAACAGGTAAGATGCAATCTTGCCAGATTGGTCTGAACGACAGGAATCAAGTTGTATTAAAGTCCCGTAGACGAGTCATGCCCAAAAGCTTTACTATTTGCTCACGGCACTTTCGTTCAAGGAGAGCTTTCTCCAGTTCGCTCGGAGTGATGTCTGCGAATAGGCTGGCCATTGCGCAATAGCAGGAAGAGAAATAGAATTCCGGCAACAAGTGCTAGAATTAATGGAATGCCACCAAACACCGAATGTGCAAAGTTCGGGATGATTCCGAGTATTGCCTGGAAAGATGCTAACAGACCTGAGCAGATGCTCTTAAATACATGTACAATTCCTGTTGTATCAGACATGTTGAAGATACGTGATATCATTTCCACGAAATGTATAGGGCAGTTTGTACGTATTAAAGTCTGTATCTCAGCCGAAGTCCTTGCTACTTGTAGATCATAGGTTTCTTTGGCCGAGGTCAAAGGCACTGTTTGCTGTAAAAGCATGGCTTTCATTCTGCTTAGAGTATCAAATCTTATAAAAGAGACGTTCAGCGAAGGCCATAGAGGCGACTCCCTGACTGTGTCTATTGGGGAAACAATACTTGCATACAGCAAGTGACCCTGGAGTTGACTGTTACTAGATATGGGATGCCTGGCAGCATTCCGCAGCAGCTCTGATCATTCAACATGAGGTAACTCCCATTAGAAAGTTGTCCAAACGTTGGATTAATCACAGCAGCTGGAGTACCCTGCTGATGGCAAGACACATTTTCCACTGAACCATTACAAGCCCCGTGCAAGGAAATGTCTTGACATATAAGTGAACCACTCAGTGCAAGTTTACAGTTTGAACCGCTCAAAAACACTTCACGATCCCCACTCCAACATCTATATGTATACGGTAAATCCCACGATGTCTTAATGTATTCCTTACCCAACCTTTCATATTTGCCTGCTTGCATTTGTCTGAGGCAATACTGAAACTGAAAAGTACTCACAGGTAATGTTATTTTGCCATGAATAAGCCATTCTGTAGCTGGTTTTTCTGCCACAGTGAATGGTAACTTCTCCAATTTTTCAATGCTCAGCACTGTATACTTTGCTCCTCTTTGTGCCAGTTCGATCTGTTTATCAGTGAGATTGTATTCTGCAAACAGAGCCGTTGTGTTGATGAAACGCCAAGGCACATAGCCCGCTCGCAAAGATTGCAGCGTCCAGCTTAATAACATAATAGAACGTAATTGAGATTGGCCTTGTTGTAACATCGCCAAATCTTGTTCTAGTATGTCGATAGCAGAGGATACAATGCCGTCCAGTGAATATATTCTGGAGGACAAAGTTGTTAACCCATTGTCGACCACAGAGAGTGTTTTCTCTAAATTAATACGATCAAGTTCATGTATTCGTTTTGCGGCCTCTATCTGTGATACCTTCCAAGCTTCATTATAAGCAGCATAAATGTCGGCATATATGAAACGTTTTTGACGCGGTTTTCTTGGTCCAAGCAAGAATTCCCTAAGGTCTGCGTCCTTTATAAGTAAGGTTAAGTGTTGTTTCACATCCTGTAGTGTAGACTTATGCAGCCAATCGAGGCATAATTTCCCTACACTGTATGTTGTTACTACCCCCGGATGTTGTCTTTGGACGTATCTTGGGTCTGGCCTATGAATAGTAAAGCCCTGAGTTTTATTCAGGAATCTTTCCTGACAGTTATTTGTGTCTGTGGGCCAGATCAACCATTTTTTCCAAGTAGGATTAGATCTGTTGAGTTGTAGTATATTCTCAACTGTCACCACTGCCTTTGTATTATTTTCACTGGCAGGTGTTGGTACAGAAGGTGTGTTCATCTCTTTTATCTTGGCTAATCAAAGACAAGATGTTTGTTGGATAGTTTCATTCAAAAACATTATTTGTTCTGGGATGATGCAGGCTCTAAATAAAGCTTCTATCCCCTGCACTTGCCAATCTTTAGTACCCCACACAGTTTTTGTGTCAATTGTGTCTTTCCAAAAGTCAAAACCCTGTCTAGACAGTTGGGCATTAAAAAATGCAGAATAAATCTGTTTTGTATTTGTTAACATAATTTTCAGTCCTGTCTTGTTTACATTTTTATAGTAAAACATTTCTGGTTCAGATGTATTGTATCCTGAAAAATATGGAAACTTATTAGCAAATGTTTTTGAACTACCTTTAGGTGGTGTAGGACAATGTTCCCATTGGTTAAACATAAACACATTTCTTGGATATGCAGATTTATGCAAATAATGATGACCATAGTGATTATAACAATACATTTGTTCATAGTCTGATGAACCCTCTAAATATTCATGTTTAGAAAATGCAGCAGATTTTTCTAGGTCAAACATAATGTCAGTCACAGTCTCAAAGTCCCAATCATCAGAATAGGTACTGGACGTAATTAGATCACTTAGTGAAATTTTAAACAAATGTGGAATGTTCAATTGTTCATTCGGGCCGAAGATATCATAATCTGTTTTGTCCCACACTATACCATCATGTATAGGAACAGCTGTGATGTTCACTGATGATAAGTCTCTTGCTTCACGATGGGAAGATTTATGAGGTTTCAAAAGTACGTTTACGTCCTTTCCTTCAGTGTTCACATGGATGTATCTGCCACTTATAAGCACGCTTACAGTTGTAACCAAAGCTAGCTAGAGCAGGAAAACAAAAAGTCCAGATGTAATCCAGAGTAAAATCCATGGAGAAACCAAATAAGTCTTTTTCACAAAATGAAGAAAGTCTTGTACTTGCTGCTTGAATTTCAATGACACTTGCGTCGTTTCAGGTTCACTCGGATCTTCTGAGAAGGTATCAAAGTTAATGAAATAGCCAGAAGCAGTTCTGTCAATTGTTGGAATTGCATCAGGATTTGTAGAAATCACTGGAACCAGTTCATCACTTGCCACGTTGGTGTAGACAGGTGTATTTGGACGAACTGTTACTTGGTGTTCAAGAGGGATGAGTTCCATAGCGTTGTTGCATAGTCCTCCGTCTGTTACAGCTGAATTCTCGATCGTTATCAGTCTTTCAGTCTGAACCTCTTGGATAGTAGCGAGAGGAGTGTGTCTGCTACTAGGTCAGAGTCCACGAGGCCTACTATTTAGTATTGGCCACATACTGTGGTTTGATCAGGTCGATGGACACAAATCTTTTCTCCTTTCTTCCAGCAAGGGGCGGCAGAAGTACTGTTCTTGTTCTTTGAACTGTTAGGACAGGTACTGGTTGTCTGTAAGAAGGTCCAAATTCCTTCTTGACCGCAATTTTTTCTCTGACTAGATCCCCAACTTTTGGAATCCAGACAGGCCTTGCTGGGACAGCCGGTTGATCCCCAGATGGTGGTTGACTGTAGGAATACGTTGCTTTGTTTCGTTCTTAATTTGTTTAAGTCCTGTAAAACAGCCAAACGATCTTTGATATCAAATGGTTTATTTTCCACCACTGTACCTACGTGTTCAAGGTCTGGTACCCACATTCTTGTCCCAAATAGGATCTCATATGGAGTGACCCCCCTAGAGAACTTCTTGGCAGATTGTTCATTGCGCGCTGTACGCCACTAAGGTGTTTGACCCACCCATCACCCGAACCTAATACCCTAGCTGTTATAGACTGCTTTATGTCCCGGTTTTTCCTTTCCACAACCGAATTTCCCTCAGGATGGAATGGAGAGGAGTACCGCAATGCAACGCCCAGACTGGCCATGGCTTCTTTGTAAGCCCTAGAGCTAAACGCAGGACCCTGGTCAGAATGTAGCGTGCCTATTGCGTATGTGCCGATAAAGACTCGCAAATCTTTTATAACAGTTCGAGCGTCAGCCGAGCGCTGAGGCCATAACCATAGGAACCTAGAGCATGAATCCACTGCAACCAAGATGTATTTATAGTTACCGTCCCTTTGCAGGGGACCGCAGTGGTCAAGGTAAACACAAGCTAATGGTTTATCTGAAATTAACAAGGGTGTCTGCGCAGGACGTTTCACTGTTGAGACTTTCATCTGTTGGCAAATATCACATTCTAAAACATAGTTCTTTAGTTTGTTTCCGAATGCCAGGCCACCAATATCTTTGCTTGAGTAAAGATACTGTCGCTGAAACACCTGCATGGGCAGAAGCTATCCCTTCGTGTGCTGCTAGGATTAGTCCTAATCTGCGTTCCTTGTTTGGAATTACCCTATCCCCCACTCCAGGGATTCGAGCAAAAGGAACGTTGTTCGCATCAATTACATAAGAGTACTTGAGTGGAAACTTTTTTGGTAACGCTGCACTGCTGCCTTTGCTTGATGCATTGACAGCCAACATTATCTCACCGTCTATTTTTGTTTTGGAACGAGTGATCGCAGCTACAGAAGCCGTCTGAACAGCCCCCTTTGCGGCTTCGTCAGCCAATGAATTCCCTGCAACGTGAACGCCATCACGTTGATGACTCAGTGTGTGGATCACGTGAGCCTTTGGTAGTTCGTTTTTCAACTGAACTACTTGTTCCCAAAGCAATTTGTGCTTTATTGTGCCACCTTTCGCATCTTTGAAACCATTTTCAAGCCAGTTTTGTATATATTCATTATACGACTGAACACAGTAAAAGGAATCGCACACTATTAGTGTGGGGAATTCTCGATCTGTACTTTCAAGTGCCAGTTTGAATGCTTGTAGTTCAGCTCGCTGAGCTGTACAATCCCCTAGAGATTGTGTTTTTATGACCATAGGTCTGAAGATGCCATCTCGCATGCGACCTTTAACGATTGCACACGCTGCACTGTAAGCTTGCTTACTCCCTATTGCGGGTTGTGCGGATCCGTCAGTGTAAATTATAAATTCGTACTGATCGAGAGGCAGAATTTCAGTAGGCAGAGGACATTCTTGTTCATATTGTAGGAATGCTTGTGTTTTTAAATCTGGATCAAAAACCTATTCAACATCTGTTGCAGCAAGAGAATTAACCCATTGTATCCATCTAGGATGTAATGCTTTAGCATTTGGAATGCTTGCTTTTGTGACCGCTTCTAAAGCCGGTACTGGGGTTACGACAATAATGCGTTTCCCTTGGGCTAAGGCTCTTTCTTTTGCTACAGCGGTTTGAACTGCTGTCAGAATTTTTTCAGTTGAACTGAAGCGCATTTCCGCTTGTGTGTACAAATGGGATTTGTATGCGATTGGTATTTTCTCACCCTCATTGAAGGTTAAGTAGGTGAATCCACATTGACCCGAAATTATTCGGATCACCAAATTTCGTTGACTTACACGTGTTTGTAAGTGATTTGTTGCTAACATGTTAGCCTGGAGTGAACGCAAAATTTCTGTGTGTTCCTGTGTCCAGTTTTTGATTGAAAAATCAGGTTTGATTAATGCGTAGAGAGGTTTAACCCTTTCTGCGTAGTTTAGAATGTATGTTCTTCCAAAATTTAGGAAACCCAGGATGGATTGTAAGTTTTTTAGCGTTTTTGGAGGTTGGAGCAGCGCACACTTCTCTAAAAAGTTAGCTGCCAAGCTCTTGCCTTCACTTGAAAGCTCATATCCTAGAAATAGGACATTGAGATGGGCAATTCTAGACTTTTTAAAGTTGAACTTGTAGCCCTCAGAGGCGAAACCCAGTATAATGGTGCTCACCCTGTTCAAGTGTTTGTTCAGGTCATCATCTGTCAGATATATGTCGTCGACATAGGACAATGCCTCATTGTCATAAATTTGTAGTAACTCCGTTACCCTCGCTGAGAATAAACCTGGGCTATTTTTGAACCCTTGTGGGAGTCGACAAAAGTGACGCTGGGTCCCCATTATGGAGAATGCTGTTAAGTACCTGCTTTCAGGTGCTATGTTTTGACAAAAGAAACCATTTGAGATGTCTAATGTTGTTTTATATTTTTTACGCACAATGTTATTCATTAATGCTGTGCTATGTGCATTTTGCACTGCAAAAGTTTTAGAACAAGTGTTTAGGTGTCTGTAATCCAAAACTAGACGATATGTATTGTCTGGTTTGGAGACAGGAAACAAAGGATTGTTCATTGAGGAGGTGCATGTTTCAATCACCCCTTGGTATTCAAGTTGATCTAAGATCTCCCTGACCTGTTTTTTAGCTTCTTGCTTTATAGGGTACTGCCGTTGTGCAGTTGGTTCATGTTTCAGATGTATTTTATGGTGAGGTGAATCCTCATCCCATCCTACATGATTTTTTATATAATGCTGGGGCCTGGGCCACTGCCCATTTCCTGGCATATGTATATTTTAAATGAATTGGAATATGGTTGGAGAAGGCAGGCATAATAATGTCCTCGCCGTGTGGGCACTCCCTGACAAATTGTGTTGGCCAGTCCTTTTCTGCTAGAAGTATGTCATAGCCTCTTGATAGTCTTTCCCAAAAAAGTGCTTTCACCTGTCTAGGTTTGTCTCCCTCCATCCGGAGTGTTATTTCATATAACCTTTGTGGAGTACTAACCCTGGTGTCTACAGTCTCAACTGTGATGTACTCATTCAAGTCCACTATCTCCAGAAGTTCCTTCACGGTTCTGGCGAGCTATTGTGACTTCTGCTGCACTGTCCAGCATGGTCTGAGCCCATTCTCCGTTCTTGAGTTGTGTTCTCAGTATTCTCGGCATGTCTGATCTTCAGACCTGCTACCTTCTTTTGGAGAATTGAGGTTTTGTTTTATTTTTTGAAGCGTGTTTGTCGTCTTTCGATTTCACGCGTTCTTCTTTATGTTCTGATCGTCCTCTTCTTTCCGAAGTCTGTGATGAGATCTGAAAGGGACGAGAGGAACGTGTATCAGTATCTTGATACCTATCAGGTTTTCTCAAATTATCCCTATTCCTGAGGTTATACCTCCTTTCAGAGGGCTCCTTTTGAGGAGACCTACCTCGGGATTGAGAACGTTTCTCGTTTGATTTTTGTTTAGTAGACTCCCACTTCTTTTTAGAAGATGTAGGAGTTTGTTTAATAGAGTCCTTCTCAGGACTTTCATATAGCTTCGGCTTCACTGGTCTTCCACCCAAACTATCTCTGCCTAATTCTGCATAAGATTGTTCTATTATTCTGGGTAGCTCAGTTTGATGTTCTGTAACATCGAATTCCCTCAATTTCTGGCGGATCGCAACTGCTGCTGCCTCTCCTTTAATATTAGATAATATTATTGTTGACACCTGCTCGAAATTTTTCAGTAACTTCATACCTAAATTTAGAGCAGGCTCTGCCCCATATTCATTTTGAATTTGCTTTAGGACATCAGGTATTACCGCAATTGATGGAATACCATGTGTTTTAGTGTAGATGGCAGCAAAGACTGAGCCCCAAGTGGTGCAGTCTTCCAGTTGTGGTGTGATCCCCATCGGTAAACTGATTGTTAGGATTCTGTGTTTCTCATGCAGGCTAGTATTTGGAAATACTGCTTCGATTTGAGTAATTTTTTGAGCTATCCAAAACGGAATTTGCTCACGTTTTGTGGGCATTTTACCCATGACTGAGTTGAGTCTGTGGTGTAATTTTTAGTTGGGGAGTTGGATTTGGATATGTCAATGGTGGTCGGACTGTAAAAGTCCGCATGACATATTGGACCAATTGTCTGTAAATTTTTATTAACTCTGTGAGTTGAGTACGCAACTCCTCATCTGACATCTCTTCAATGTCAGGATGAGGTGTGTAGCCGGCTAAAATCGGCCATGTTGCTCCTGGTCTACCTAGTGGACCGAGCCTGGTAATGTTTTTGTGATGTTTTAGGGCGCCTTTAAACCAGAGCTGATGCTCTTGGTATGTTAATGGAATTTCTATATCCTCGAAAGGACTGTATTCCTCTGGTGGTTCATCTTCTTTGTAGAAGTGAAACATGTGTGTTACTGGATTGGATTCAGGAAATATTACCCATGAATAGAATACCTCTGTCTGAAAGGATTCATGTGCCTCTATCACGAAAACTGCTCTACCGCCTCTTGGTGGTAGGCCATGTTTTATAAGTTTTAGAGTGATGGCTCTTCTTAAGTTTTGAGGGATGTCTATAACACCCTCCTCGGTTTCATTTAAGCTGGTAAAGTTAAAAACTGCTGGTAGGGCTGGATCAGCCACAGTTGCACCGTCTCCGGCGTCTTCATTCATTTTGTTTTTTGCAAAATGTGGAACAAGTTTCAAGGAAACAAAGATAAGGTGCACAATATTTTGGAACACTGTATCCTTCAACGTTGAGCAAACCAAACAGCTAATATATAGGGTACTGCCCTATGTAGCCGTGGTGGATACTTAACCCTGCCCACTCCAGACGTCTTTTGGAGTATATGGGTAGGGGTCTTGAGAGAAAAAGCACGGCTGAGTTACTCAGTATCTAACGTTGAATTACTGCCTTACCAAACCGTTGAGCGCCATGTAGTGTAGCTCCTATTTCCCTAATAGGCTCTGCGCATTGGAATAATATATCCTATAGGTTTGACATAGGACTAAGGTCAGTATGTCCCTATCGAGTATATTAAACTTAATTACTTGTGCCAGCTAGCTCAGAGGCCACTAGAAACTCCTTGACAACAAGAAGGGAGTAGTTTCTGGCAGCCGCAAAACATGACCACTGTGTTTCCCTTTAGAATCAGAACGTGTCCCAGAGTCGTGGAAACAATAGATAACAATTTCACTCAGCTCAGTCGTGCATGCTTAGTTTTCTCCAAGTTACACAGAAAGAAATAGACGGGCGTTTCAATAAAGGATTTATTGAACAGCCTTGTTTCTGGTGTAAGTAAAATGTGCTGTTACGATCACAAGACAGTATGCGAGATAAATAATGTACAGGGTGAGCAGTAGAAATAAATAATACTGCGATAGCATTATCTTTTAGTACATATGCATTTACATAAATAACACAGACTAAAAATGCGAGTACTCATACGATGCGTTGCTAAGCTAATTCTACCCCAATGTACCTAACCTGACCTAGGTGTAGGAAGAGGGAAGAAGTAGGTGAAGTATTCCTTACTATGGTATACTAAGAGTATGTTAAGTCTAGTATGCCAAGAGTCCCTCTAGGTTCTAGTCAGCTCCATACCTGAAGAATGAGAGAGGTAGGAATCTCTTTGCCAGACTCGAACTCCAACACCCCGCAAGGGAAGTCAGATCACTGGAAGCTGGGCTCTCTGCGTGCAGGGAATGGCAGCGTCTTCTCAGTGCGTCAGGCCGGGAAACGGGCTCCTCTGAAGTCGAGGTCTCCTCTGGTTTACAGGGGCTAGGGAAGGTATATTTATACCTGAGACCACCTAAGAATGTTAGTATTGACGTGAGTTGGACAGCGAAAGACGTCATGAATGAACCCCCTAAGGAATAATGGTTCATGCATAATATATGAGTCCTTGAAGAAATCAATAGTCCTGGACTAGGGAAACTCCCGCAGCCTAAGGGTCTGTTCTTCATGAACTCGTTGTGACGTTAGGGTGGACGGATGTCAGAGACCATGCCTGTATTTGGAGTGCAAGGTTTAATGCCTAAATAAGGGCTGGGATTTTATGCCTATATAAGGGCAGGGCGAATTGTGCCTATATAAGGACATGATACTGGAAAGCCCGTTTATGGATACCCTAAGAGGAATACAACAATTTTCTAATTTAAATTTTATCTTTACCAGAGGATTAGCCTATTCCTTTAATCAGACATCTTTATTACAGAAAGGGTAGCCCTGCAGTCTCTAGTCCTTTTTAGGTCTCGCCTAGCGTTGCAGCGCGCATGCGCTGCTTGCGTAGCGAGATTTATTGGGGTAAAGTATTTTGTGTAGAGGGACTTCTGTTACCGCCCATGCTTTCAATTGGGCAATGTTGATATTTATGTAAAACTTTCTGTTGTGATTGGTGTGCAGCGGGTTTTTGTTACCGCCCTATATATTTTTTGACACGCCCTTGGACAGCGAGTCTACGGCGTGTCTTGCTCACGCTGCCTGCACGCGCCAGTCGGCTCTCTGATTCGTTGGCAACTACCAAATAAGCACTGTGATTGTTGGACCTTGTCAACCAATCAGAGAGCCTACTGGCGCGTGCAGGCAGCGTGAGCAAGACACGCTGTAGACTCGCTGTCCCAAGGGCGTGTCGATGTTCAGCCTTCGGTTTCACGTCGTGCAGTCTTGTTATACCGGCTGTTTGGAGGGAGTGGCGGCTGAGGCGAGTCAGTCATGGACCGGGGGTGATGGCCTACGTCGCGCCGCTTGCACGTGCTGGCCGCTAAGACGTTAAGATCTTGTTAAATTATAATGTTGGTATGCGCTGTACTTAACATGCCTCCTGACGAGATCCCTGGCACTTAATTTTTTAACAAATTAATCAATGGGTGTAATATCGTTTCACAAGCCCTGTCACCACCCACTGCACGCGTGTACATGTAGCACAGAATTCCCGGGAGCTATAATTACATGCTGAAGTCAAAATCCTTGCTTTATATCGATTTTACGAGTGGACGATGCCGTCCCACCCGGTGCAAACTCCGGGCGCAGCCAGTATTTCGTGTGGGACAGGCCGTTCAGCTTTACTTGTATCTTGGAGTGTGCCAGATGCTTACTACCAGATTTAAGTTTTATGGACATCACGAATATTGGCCTTTTGATAGATCAGGTTTTTCCCAAATGTACAATTTGAACACAGCAATCCGCCACAAACAAACAATATTTCCTCGAAAGTGTGCTACTTTCTTGCGAGTTCCCTTTAAAAATGCTTTCCTTCCCATTATCAAAGCCGGTGCGTGTTAATGATCTTTTCATATCAGAAAAAATTAAAAGGCGCAGCATTTAAAATGTTAACATAACGCACAAGCAGAGATCGCCAGCTCGTTTTCAGGGCACCGGTGACGTATCACGCACTACTGGCAGACAGTTGTTCTCAGACACTACCTGCACTCACTGTCCCCTCACAATCACGCTGCACGCACCTTCACCGAGCAGCCCCCCATCGCTGCACACAGCACGCCAGCAGACAGTCATTACACTCACTGGTTCACCCTCTCCTTGCCTCCTCACCACCTGCACGGATGCAACCTTCACACGGTGATTCCATACACTTACTATCACCCGTGCACACATCCACTCTCCCCACAGTGACTTCTTGCAGTGTGCGCCCTATTCACACCTCAGCCACACGCGTGCACACACAGTCCCGGTAGACAGGGACTTCCCCCATACAAACTCACTCCTTTCAAGATCTCACTGTGACGGCTCACTATCAGACGCGCACCTCTGATCACTCCCGAGTTACACCTTCAACCAGTCGCGCGCTGCCCGGCCTGCCTCCCGTGGGGCATCCAATCTCACACCCGAGGAGCGCCCGTTTACACACTTATCACACTATCAGCTCCATCCTTTTGTTGTTGTTAGCCGCTGCCATGGCACTCCTCACTCTGGTAGTGCCCCCAGCCTCACCCTCTTCAATGCCCTCGATGAAGTCTGCAGCGATCCCCTCTCGTGCACAGCTCCCAGGCACACGACAGTGCCCTTCTCACACCAGCAATGTCCCCTCTCCCCCCTTGCAGGGCATCCCTTGCCCCCTGCAGCCCCCGTCCCCGAACCCCTTAGTACCCTTCTCACCCCCGAAGTACCGCTTGTCTACTACAGTGCCCTTTCGCTCCCTCTTCAGCACATCTGTTACCCCCACCAGGCCCTCTCTCGCTCGAGCAGTGCAGCTTTCACACCACCTGGAGTTCTTTCTCACCTCTAGCAGAGCCCCTCTCACCCTTAGTAGCGCCACTCTCATCCCCAGCAGCACCCCTCACAGCGTCCTCTCACCCCCGCAGCGCCCCTCACACCCTCGCAGCGCCCCTCACTCCCTCGCCGCTCCCCTCACACCCTCGCAGCGCCCATCACACCCTCGCAGCGCCCATCACACCCTCGCAGCGCCGCTCTCACACCAGCTACAGTTCTCTCACCCCTCGCAGCGCCCTCTCACCCTTAGCAGCACCCCTCTCAAGCTTTGGCAACACTTTTTCAGTCTGACACGTATTGGAATGCATATAAACGCCCTAGATTTGCTTTTGACTCAGAACAACATTGCTTTTAAAGTCTGGCCTCAAGGACAAAGCACCTTTGGTGCTATTTTTTTGTCACCATGTCACTACATAGCACACTAGTTTTCTTTGCGCTGGCGTTTTCTGATGTGAACCAAGTTGTTCTCAAATATAAAGCGCTAGATTACTGTTTGCCACAAAAGCACGGTGTAAAAATACCATATGTAAAGTATGATATATTGTTATGTGTGCTCAACGCGGTTAATCATTAGACTGGAATTAGTTTTAATGGGAGCAGCCACAGCTGCTCTCTGGGATGATTTCGGTATCTTATGCACGCTGCGGGTCCACCTCTTGGGCTATTGGCCTTTGCTGAATGGACAAACCTGATGGGACAATATCTGTGGTTATCTTGGCGCATGGCCAGTGACGAATAATGCAAACCTGATGGGGCAGTATGATGCTTGCATTTTCAAAATTATGTACATCGAAGCCATCGCTGTTGCATATTTATCTTATGCAACTAACAACCATTGACAAAGCCAATAGTCCTGGCTTGTAGTAGATGTAATGTTACTTGTTGTATATGGATGGAATGACGAAGCAGCAAAATACCAGTGGGGCGACACACTATGCCGAGCATGAATTTTCAGTTTGGGTTTTAAGCCACGCCCTTCATTACATCGACCACGCCCTCTGGGAGCCCCCACAAGTTTTTTCATTCCACTTAAAACCCTTCCTCCGGTATAGTGACTTCCTGCTGAACAGGGAGAACAAGTTCACTCAGGCCATCATACCTGCCAACTTGAACAACCTGCATCGGCAAAAGGCAATAGGTTTCGCCTATATGAAATCTATTGGGTTTGGCAATTTTTTTTTTTTTTTTTTTTACATATTGCATAGCAGTTGAGCTTTTGTGAAACAAGGCTTAATGTAAAAAAAAAAAGTGCTATGATGCGCGCACCATTGACTGCGTCATAGTGCTCTTTTTTTTTTTTTTTTACCATAAGCTATGTTGCGCAGCAGCTCGAGTGCTGTGTAATATGTAAAACAATTGACAGAGCCAATAGATTTTGTAAAGGCGTAACCTGCTGGCTTTGCCAGTGCTTGTTGTCGGTGGTTGGAAGGGGGCAAGAGTGTCTTGGGCAGCCTGGTCAGGACGCGGCTGCAGCTCATTTAAAATAAGCATTTGCTTTGCAACAGGTCTCCCATTACTGAAAGTTTGAGTTATTGGTGTTGCATTATTATTTGCAACGCCAATAGCTCAAACCTTCATTAATACGAGACCTATTGCATTGCAAATGCTTGTTGTAAGTTACCTTCTGTTTTCTGATTCATCTTCAGCTTGACTCACTTCCAGCTTTACCTTAAAAGGACAGAGGAGAGCAAAGACTGATAGAGCATGTACTCTCAAGCAAAAATCTCGGTTTCGTTTACAGTTCAAAATGACCCATGTGTGAGATTTATTTGCCTGAAACAAACTCCGAGTTTGGTGAGGTCAAGCTAGTGGTCTTTGTTAGTTTAGTGGAGGCGTATGGAAGAGTGCACATCTTACCAGTAGAAACACAATGGTGCCTCACTGTGGAGCATCTCTGTTGAGGGGTGGTTAGTGAAGTGCTGGATGAACAGTGGGCCATATCTAATTCACGTCTATGGCCAATGTAGTGCCACATGGTAAACAATAAGTTCTATCTTTTTCAATGCAAAGATCAATAATATTGCAGATACAGTGAAGAGTCTTTGTAAATAAAGATAAAATGTGAAAAAAGAGATGGCGGAAGCAAGAGGAGAGATACAAGAATGTATGAAGAGTAGCCTCATGTGGCATTTAGGTTGCAGTGAAACCACACATTATTATTTATTTACTGCAGCAAATTACCAGGGAGTAGCAGTGAATAGAAGAAAGGGATTGGAATTCATGAGCTTGTGGGAGTCCTCTCATCTTATGATCTCAATTTCTCAGTGTGGCATAACATTGATTTGCAGACAAATACAACTATACATTATTGGTGAGATTGCACTTAGATTACTCTGGCCAGTTCTGGGGCTTACATTTCTGAAAAGACTTTGATCACTGTTATCTTGGAGAAAAATACACAGGATGCATGGAAGAATTGAGTAGAGGAAAATTTGGGATGATTCTGAAACTAAAGGCAAAATAAAAGTTGTCAGGCTAGAGGTCTGGGGTGCTGTGGCATATGCAGCTTAAATTCACTATAATAGTAGAAAATACCTGGTGCTTAATTAAACTACAACTGGTGGATGAGAATTACCAATAGAAATAGCCAACGTTGGCAAAACCAATCCGTCTCGGTTTCAGTTTTTAGCGATGCTGTAAGAGAGGTGAAAAAAGCCTATAACGTGACTGACCACGTCATTTTGTTGGCACGTATGCATACATAATGACACAGGTGTGGTTTTTTTTCTTATTTATTTACCAATCCAAGTAGGGTCTGTAAATGAAAAAAAAAAAGACAATGTAAATAAAGGCTTTTTGTTGTGTAATAAGCAGGTGGGAGGAAGCAACATAGAGGGCGAGCGAGAAGTACACAACATGGGCGAGACAGCAACGTGGAGCGCGGAGGAGGGAAAAGCACACAGGCTAGAAAATAATATGGAGCAGCGGGGAGAATCTCACTGGCAAGAAAGCAAGGAGTGCTGAACCAAAATGAAAAATGATGGCCTTAAAATTAAGCAGTGGAAGGGTAAAAGTAATGAGGCCATGCTCTGGGGTTGGGAAAAACATAACAGAAAGGAAAGCCCAGTCAAGCTAACGAATAAGAAGCAAGCAAATGAGAGTGACAATAAGCCAATCCATGGTAAGTAATGGCGCGGGCTCGAAGCACCGTGTATGCTTACAAAAGGTCTTTTCTCAAACAAACAGCCTGCAATCGGGTAAATGAGACCTAAAAAGCTTGACCTTCATAAGTTTTGGGAAACCATTCTCTTAAAAGAGCATAGCATAGCTGATTTTTTGGTGCAATTAGCAGAGTTAAGGATACAAAAGGTCTGATTAGTTTGGACTAAGAATTTCTGTGTTTCATTGTAACATGGTTTTGTGTATATTAGTCTTTGACTTTACCTTAGAAAAACCATTTGATTTGGGTAGGTATTCTACCAGAATATCGTCTTTTATATAAAGTCTCACCCTATGTGAGAAAATAAAAATGAGGTCAGATAAATACACTACTAGTAAATAAGTCAGAACTAGCATTACTGGCATTGAGCCGTAGATCATACGCATTTGGAAACAAAGTGCACAACCTGTTGGCGAGGGTTTGCAAAACAAAACAAAGACAGCAGTCTGATATTAAGAGATGTCCAGTGCCAACTTACATTTGATGACAGGAAGAAGAGCGAGATCTTTAGGGTGTTTTTGATGTCGCTATACAAGCAAGACTTGAAATCGCATATCAACAAGATGCTTTTTAGCAAATGTAGACTTTCCTCCAATAACAAGTGAACAGTGAGAAAACTTGGTAGCCCTGATAGAAGATAAAGAAGTGATTGAAACCCTAAATACACTTGAAATCCTGAGAAGTCCACAGGCCTGATGGATTTACTTGGGAATTTTATAAGAGTTTCCAGTTCCACAAGACACAACCTTAAAAAAATATATTAAGAAATAGCCAGAAGAGGTTAGGTTCCCAAAAACATGCTCGACACAAAATTAATACTACTGCTGAAAACTGGGAAAGATATAACATTGTGCACTTCATATAGTCCTGGTTCCTGGTGGCTTATTGAATGTTGGTCACAAGCTATACATGTCGATTCTAGCGAATACACTGCAAATTATTCTTCCCCATATCCTACATAAAGAATAATGAGGGACCACCAAACATTCGCTAATATACAAAGGACAACCCACCTCATTGAAAACCTATGAAAGGTGGACTATGCTGGCCCTCTTGGCACTTGATGTTAAAAAAGGGGGTGACAAGTTTGTTTGAAGAAGGTAATGTTTGCATTTAATCTGGGAGAGGAGTGGATACATATCGCTATGGCCCCTTATAGTAAACCAACAGGCAAAATTAAATGGCATCCTATTGGAAGAGGTTGAGATAGGGCGGCCCAGTTGTGTGCCTCGTATTATGTCACCATTTATTTTTGTTATGGCCATTGAGCCCTTGGCACAAGCCATACATAGACTTGAAAAAGGAATGGTTTTGGAAGGATGATTTATAAGATATCATTGTTTGCCGATAGCTTGCTCTCTATTCCAGACCCACTAGTCTTGATTTCACAGCTACTGGCAGTTCTGAAGGAATACAGCAGAGCCTTGTGCTATAAGGTGAACCCTAGCAAGTCTGAGATGATGCTGATGCAGAAAATGGGATAGGGTAAAAAAACAGGAGGCCAGTCAATTTAGAAGGAATGCCCATTCTATTAAATATCGGGGAGTGCACCTCATCACCACTATTAAGGCCCTATACAAAGCCAACATCGCGTCCCTAGCAGAGGATATTAAGAGACATCCAAATATAGAATATCCAGTACACTTGTTATTTTATGTGTATTTGTATTGTGCATGAGTCACCCAGGAGGGCATCCTAGAGCTGAAGCAGGCTCTGTATAGGCCAAGCAAGTTGAAGAGCCAGGGCTTCAAAATCTTGCGGAATTCAAGAACTGAAGAGGCAGCTCTGATGTCCAGTTGCAGGTTGTTCCAGGCTTTAGGAGCAAGGTAGGAGAACGCACAACTGCCAGATCTGGTTCTGTATATTCGGGGGTTGTGTGCGAGTCCCGCTGTGAGGCGGAATCTGGGAGGTTTGTGGAAGTTTATGCAATTGTTGAGGAACATGGGGCCAATGTTGTGTAAGGATTTGTATATGTGCTTGAGGAGATTGAAGAGTGCTTGTTTGTGGATTGAGAGCTAGTGGAGCTCTTTGAGGTGCTAGGTAATCTGGGTATAGGGTGGGAGTATGAGGGTGAGCCTGGCTGCTGAGTTCCGTATGGTCTGGTGTCTTCTGTTCAGTTGAGCATTGATTCCGGCACAGCGTGCTTTGCTGTAGTCCCGCTTGCTGGTGATGAGTGCTTGGGTGACTGTGTGTGTGGAAGCAGGAGACTGAGACTACGTTCACCTGACTGGTCATGGTGAGTTGCTTGTCGATTACCATTCTGAGGTTCTTTGCATGGGTTGCCAGGAGCAGCATGGGTCTGAGTTCGGCAGGCCTACAGGCAGAGTCCCAGAGCGAGGTACCTTTGCTGAAGATTACTACTTCCTCTGCAGTTGCTTTTCATCTATCTGGCGACGTTGGCCATGCAGGCGGAGAAATCGGTCCAGGTGTTTGGCAGCTTTTCGGAGAGGGAAAGTATGAGCTGGGTGTAGTAGGATATGATGTGATTTTGTGGAAGTGGATGAAGCTGACAAGTGGGGTCATGTAGGTGATAAAAAAGGGTGGGGCTGAGTGAGGATCCTTGTGGAACTCTGCAGAGGAGTTTCACTGCATCCGAGGTTAAGGTGGCCAAGCTGACCAGCTGGGCGTGGCCTGTCCAGAAGAAGCAAATCCAGCAATGTGTGCCTCCTTGGATGTTAGCTTTGTGTAGTCATCGGATAAGGATGGGGTGGGAGACTACGTTAAAAGCTGCGGAAAGGTTCAATAGGATGAGGACCACAGTGTCACATCTATCAATGACCATCGTGGCGGTGATGGGAGCAGTCTCTGTACTGCCGTTGAGGCTTAATCCAGATCGAGTGGTGTTGAGGTGGGAGGCTAAGCATTTATCATTTTTTCCATGGAAGTTATGCCGGTAGTTGGCTAGTGTCTTCGAGTCTTCTGAGAGTTTCTTGAGGACAGGGGAGTACTGTGGCATATTTCTAGACAACTGGGTAGGTGGCTGTGATGATTGAGTTGTTCACAATCTGGTTGAGGGCTGTGCTGATGGGGCCTAGCCCTTTAAAAACATGGTGAGCGCAAGGGTTCGAAGGTGCTCCTGAGTGTATGGACTGCATGGTTGTTGCAGTTTCTTGAGTAGTGATGGTGGTCAGGTCGGTCCTCTGGGTGTTGGTTGAGATGGGCAAGAGGGCTGTGAGAGTGGAAGCATCTGGTTGGGTTTAAAGTTGTAAATGCTGATGATCTTGTTGGTGAAGATTAGGGGCAGCTGGGTGCATAGGTCCTGAGAAGGGGTATTCATGTGGAGCTTTCTGCTGGAGAGGTAAAGTCTTTCACTATGGTGAAGATTTCCTTGGCACTGTTGGTGTTGCTTTTGATGCGGTCAGTGAGCGCGGAGCAATTAGTGACTCAGATTAACTGATGATGGCATCTGATGGCAAATTTGTAGGTACTCTCGTCCATGTTGTCCTGACTTTGTCTCCATCAACATTCAAGTTGCTTTCAGTGGCGTTTGGCGAGCCTGAGCTCTACTGTGTACCAGCTTGCAGTCTGGTTCTCTTGGCATTGTTGACTTTGAGAGGAGCCCGGGTGTTTTACAGACAGTGATCTAGGCGTTGAAGTTGGAGCAGCAATTCGGGGAGGTGGTTTTTGTGTTGAGGCTGGTGATGTAGGAATTAAAAAAAACAGGATGCTTCTGATATCTTGTTCCAGTCCTGTTGTGAAGATTTGGGGATGGTGTTTCTGTGATGGTGTGGGATTGGTATGCTGAGGTTGACATAGGTGCGGTTGGACCAGGTGATCGTTGTGGGCTTGTCTACTGTGCAGTTGCTGAAATTGGTGAAGGTGGGGTCCAGTTGGTGTCCGTCAGCTTGTGTGAAGCCTTCCACTAACTGGGTGAGTCCGAGGTTGGGCAGGTCCTTAAGCAGACTAGTCATGTTAGGATCTGTGAGGTACTCCAGATGGTAGTTGAAGTCACCAAGCAGAATGAAGGCACTGGAATCGAGGATTAGGGGGTAACGAATTCTACAGTGGTGCTACTAAAATTGGTGCATGGTCCAGGGGGCAGTAGGCGAGAGTGCAACTTGGGGTGTATTTGGCGGTGATCAGGAGTTTGAAGGTCAAGTGTTCCATGTTGCCCGTGGTGCTTTCCGAGGTGGTGGAGCATTGGATGTATTCTTTGAAGCTGATAGCGACTCCACCTCTGTTTTCCTTTTTTTCCCCATCCTGTCTTGCGATCTTCTATACATGGGGATTGCTGTGCTGATGACCGGTGCAGACAAGGGAGTCAGCCACGTCTCGGTCAGGAAGAGCAGGTCCGCTGAGTGGTCGTGAATCGGATCCCGAATTTTGGTAGTATATTTAGTGAGGGAGCGAGTGGTGAGTATGTAGTACAGGGAGGGGTTCGGTGTAGTGGGGGTCCGGTGTGTGTGGTAGGGTGTTGGGGGTGCGGGAGGGTGCACGTGAAATGCCAGGTGGTGTAGGAGAATGCTCCTTCAGTGTTGAGCCGTAAGGTGTTGCAGCAGTGCCAGGAGATGAGACCGGGGTTCAGGGCGTGGGTGGTGATGGGGACGGCAGAGTGGGTGTTGGAGGATTAGGGGTGCTGGGCATAGGTGGGGCGTGGACAGTATTGGGGAGTGGAGAAATAGTGCACTTATGTCTGTGATTCCCTAAATTATGTCTTCCAGGCATGTTCTATGAAAATGGGTCCTATGGCTTTTGAAAACCTACAAAAGCTTTTCCATTCAATTTATTTTCCCTTCACTTTCCCTTGTGGAGCCTCAAGTCTAGCAAAAATAGTCAGTTAGCACAGAAAGTGTTGCAGGGATTCTGCACATATACAGAACTACGCGCAGGAAAACAGGACCTCAGTGAATAGGGGTGTACCAACCTACCACATTAGTACCCAAAATCCCAAACCGACTAGCTATAGTGTCTCATTTGTTCTCCGACTAACAGCGAAGCTACCAATGATTAAACAACCCAGAACACGACACTCCCGACTCTCTCAGGAATCGCGGGAGCCAGAAAACTTTCGCTCACTCACTCATACTTGTCCACAATGCGAGTAATCAGAGTCACGGTATAATTTAAAATGTTTATTTCAACTAACGCGCTCTATGGTACAGTACACCTGCCATTGCTAGCAGCAAAATGCATAAACACAATATAGTCCGCATTGTCACAAGTCCATAGAATACAAACGGGGATATCATTTTATAATGACAGTGGAAAAGGGCTACAGTGCCGAACCACCCTCCCCGTGATAAGTAGTTTATTATAAAATAGAAGACCTCTGGGATTTGTCAGCAGACCCCATACCTCAAGGCCTAGATGAAGGGTTTACATCTCAGGACAAGCACAGCTCTTCTCTCCGGAAAGGAGTCTCTCCAAGTGCCTGTACAACATGTTTAGCTTGCAATATTAAAGCATACGATTTTCAGTAGTGCAGCTGTGTGTCATGTTATGTCTAGGTGCGAGGGACTGACCAGAACAGAATAACAAGGGGCATTGTTGATCGACCTTGTACATCCTGTGCAGACAACCTCAGAGCACGGCAGAGAACGCGAAAAGCAGACAGTTCTCATGTGAAAAGGGCACAAACAGAGTCTTGCGAAATCTATGCATGCAGTGTCGTGCGCAAAAGCAGCCGCATGGCAGCGAAGCTCATGCTAACTTAGCAGATGTCAACAATGGACCCACAATCCATACTACACCCTCCCCCTGGTAAGGCCATCGTATGTAGACATAGTACGAAAACAGAGTTCAAAAAGTGCGAGCAGAGTTCAAAAACGTCTATGGGTTTAAAATTAAACGAAACGAACCTATTAGGGAAAAAAGTAATTTTGTACAAAAGTCATCCGAAATCCAAGGACAGGTGAATTTAATCCATCAGAGTGTAGGAGCCAGAAGGACATCATTGTCGTTGGTAGAAAAAAGGGATGCCATCCAGTTTATCAAATCGAATGAACAAGTGTGCTCCTCATATGCGGGTGCCTCCATTAGCATCTCCGGACAACTTGCATGATATTCGATGTAACTTTGAAGTAGGAGATTCTGCGCAGCCTCACAGACATCCCATTGAGCCAAGATTCCAAGTGCAGCCGCACGCGCCATAAAGCCAATCCCAGAACAGTCCTGCTCATGGGCCACAAAGGGACCCATCAGCTGGTCGAAATTCGGGTCTGGACACGACGTATTGGAGAGGCATAAATCCAACGCCCATGTAAACGGACATTTTAGACATGAAAAGACAGGTTGCACGCAAGTGAAGTATGCAAAGCGGAAGGACAACCCATAAGAGACACCGAGAGTTGCCTGTGGTAGTGTACCGAAGCATCCATGCAGGCGGTCACGGAGCAATTGCAGCCGGTCCGGTCTGTGCAGCACTATAAGAGCAGCAGCCATTGCGCAGCAGACACAGTAGAAGCAGGATTCCAGCAGCTAATGCCAGCATTAAAGGGAATCCTCCAAAGACGCTGGAAAAAATAGAATGAATGAATGCAGGTACAACACCAAATATCGTCTGAAAAGAAGTCACAAGGCCAGAGCCGACAGCTTTAAAAAAAATGTGCAAGGCCTCTTGTATCAGACGCATTAAATATGCGATGTATTAGCTCCCCAAAATGCAGTGGGAGGTTAGTGTTTAAAAGTGTTTGAATTTCGCTAGCAGCGCTAGCCACCTGCAGGTTGAAGGTTTCTCGTGCGGAAGTAAGGGCGACTTCTTGTTGTGTTAAAAGCGCCTTTAATCTGCTCAACTGTTGAAATCTGCTTTCAAAGTTGGTATTGAAGGCCAAATTGAGCTATCGAGCTGCCCACGCGGGGGAGGAAAAAGCACATTTTTACAACAAATTACGCGCTGGGAAACCATTACTATGTATGGTATGCCAGCCAGCAAGCGCAGCATTCTTGGTTAATTAGAATAAGATAACTACTGTTAGTAAGCAGAGTGAACGTGGGAATTATTGCGGGAACCGGATTACCTTTTAAAACACATGCAAGGTTCCGAGCTGACATATTACATGCTCCGTGCAACTTGATATTTTTGCAAACAAGGGAATGACCCGAAAACCACACCACCTACAAGGACGCCATGACGGACTACCACAACCAGATCAGAGCCACCAAGAGGAACTTCATCCACAACAAAATCCTGGCCAACTCCACCAACTCCAAGGAACTTTTCAGTGTCATTCAAGAATTCACCAACCCACGCAGCGAAGCCACAGACAGCACCCCATCCCAAGACCTCTGCGACAAGCTTGGAACCTATTTCCACCTCAAGATCAAACACCTCTACGACAACTTCATCGGCCATCCACCAGGGGCCACAGACAGCCCCCCGCCCCCCAGAAACACCAGCCAGCCCACCATCTCCAACTGGACACCGATCACGGCCGAAGACACCGCCTCGACCATGAAAAGCATCCACTCGGGGGGCCCCCACCGACCCCTGCCCCCCTCACATCTACCACAGAGCCGTGGCCGCCATTGCACCCGAACTACAACGCACCATCAACACCACCTTCAAAACAGACACCTTCCCAGACGACTGGAAGTGCGCAGAAGTCAGACCCCTGCTCAAGAAGCCCACAGCTGACCCCACCGACCTCAAGAACTATCGGCCCATCTCGCTCCTCCCCTTCGCAGCCAAAGTTGCAGAGAAAACAGTCAACAGGAAACTGACACGATTCATTGAAGAGAACGCCGTCCTCGACCCGTCCCAATCCGGATTGTGAAGCAACCACAGCACAGAGACCGCCCTACTCGTCGCCACAGACAACATCCGCACCCTCCTGGACCAAGGCCACTCCACAGCCCTCATCCTACTCGACCTATCAGCGGCCTTCGACACCATCTCCCATCGCACACTAGTCGCCAGACTACACGACGCAGGCATACAAGGAACAGCCCTGGACTGGATCCGATCATTCCTCACCGGAAGAAGCCAAAGGATCAGACTCCCACCCTTCCTCTCCGACCCCACGAAAATCACCTGTGGAGTCCCACAGGGTTCATCACTGAGCCCCACCCTCTTCAACATTTACATGGCCCCCTCGCAGCCATCGTCCGACAACACGGCCTCAACACCGTATCCTACACCGACGACACCCAGCTCATCCTCTCCCTCACCAAAGACCCCACCACTGCCAAACTCAACTTCCAGAAAGGAATGCAAGACGTCGCAGTCTGGATGACCAACAGCTGCCTGAAGCTCAACGCCGAGAAGACAGAAGTCCTCGTCCTCGGTACCACCCCTTCTGCATGGGACAGCACCTGGTGGCCGACCGCCCTCGGAAGCCCACCTACCCCCTCAGACCACGCCAAGAACCTCGGCATCGTACTCGACTCATTACTCACCATGAACAGAGAGGTCAACGCCGTCACCTCCAGCTGCTTCAACACCCTCCGCATCCTCCGCAAGACCTTCAAGTGGATCCCCCCTGAGTCAAGGAAGACAGTCACCCACGCACTCATCACCAGCAGACTGGACTATGGAAACGCACTCTACGCCGGCATCAACAAGTCCCTACTCCGCAAACTCCAGACAGTACAGAGCACCGCCGCCAGACTCGTCCTCGGCATCCCCCGACACAAACACATCAGCCAACACCTACGAAGTCTCCACTGGCTCCCCGTGGAGAAAAGAGTCACTTTCAAAATCCTCACTCACGCCTACAAATGCCTACACAACAACGGACCCAAATACCTCAACGACAGAATCAACTTCCACGAACCCAAAAGAAACCTCCGATCTTCCAATCTCACACTGGCCGAAACCCCGCGCATTCACAGAGCCAGAGCAGGCGGAAGATCCTTCTCTCACATTGCAGCCAAGACCTGGAACGAGCTACCGGCAGACATCAGACGCGCCCCCTCCCTGAACACCTTCAGGAAGACCCTCAAGACCTGGCTCTTCGGCTAAACAGATCTGCGGACACCCCCTCAGCGCCTTGAGACCCTCACGGGTGAGTAGCACGCTTACAATTCCCTGATTGATTGAACCACTGTAGAATCACAGTCCTCCCCTGTAAGGTATACTTCAGTTTCGTCCCACAAACATCGGTAGCTAAAAGGCAAAGACCACAGTTCATGCAGAAAAGCGCTACCCAGGGGTTCAAAGGGGCCTAGCGGGTAATGTTTCATACAGGAGCTGAATTGGAACATCGAGAAAGGCAAAGATATAACCCCATGAATTAGCCAAACAGCAGAGTCCGTTTCGCTACAGAAAAGGGCAAAGTGTCTATTTTTTTCTATGTGTAGAAGAGTGTAAAGTGCTTCTTTCATGAACATGAACTGCTGTTTGTCAGTCAAATTGAACGGTAAAAATAAAGCAGTCGCATTTAAACAATCCCATGGTACTTTCCCCATTTTTAGAGTTTGCAAAGTCCATGCGAATTGCATTACAGAACGCAATTGATTTTGACCATGATATAACCGAGACACATCTTCTTGCACAATATCAATAACAGAAGAAACAATATTATCCAATGTGTAAATGCGGAAGATAGTGTGTTGATACTATTATCGACAACAGCTAGTACCTTTTCTAAGTTTGCTTGGTCAATTTCCCGCAGACGTGACGTCGCTTCAATCTGTGAGAGTTTCCATATTTCATTGTAAGCTGCGTAAAATAATCTTTTTGTTCTAGGAACCCTGGGTCCCAAGACAAAGTCGGCCAAATTAATGTTATTGGAAAACAACGATAAATGTTGTTTAACGGACGATAGTGTGGAGTGCTGCAACCACTGTTGACATAATTTTCCAACCGAATAGGTTGTTACCGAATGTGTATCTGGAAATCTTGGGTCGGGTCTGTCTTGCATATAACCTCAACTGGTGTTATGAAAACGGAGTTGACAGGCATTCGAATTCGTCTGCCAAACTAGCCAACCTAAAGGATCCATTTCAGATACATTAAACGTGTTATTTTGAAACAAAGATTGTAAGGCATCAATGGTATAATTCGTGTAAATGCGCCAATTATTATACTCCTCTAAAGAGGGAATGGCAGGGGCGTTTAACTTTTTTGCAGTTGCCAAACCAAAGCAAGTTGTCTGGTAAACTTTCATTTAAAAATAAAATTTGTGTTGGGATGAGGCAGGCACGTTGTAACGCTCCAGTGTCCCGCACCTGCCAGGTCTTAGAACCCCAGATCGATTTCAAATCAATGGTGGCCTTCCAGTGATCATAACCCCTGACTGACAGATCATGTCTGAAAGAATTTGAATAAATTAATTTCGTATGGGTCAACATTACTTTGGGAGTTGAAGGAACATTTAATTTAAAATAATAGGACTCAGGTGTTGACCTATCAAAGTCTGTAAAATATGTAAATTTATTTCTAAGTGTTCTCGAACTACCTTTTATTGGTGTAGGGCAATGTTCCCACTGTGTGTAATTGACAACAGGGCGTAATGTATTAGTCGTATGACGGAAATGATGCCCATAATGTTGATAACAGAACAAATCTGCATAATTGGCAAAATTTAAATATAAATCTTCAGCATTAAAAGCGGCATAATGCTTCAAATCGGAAAACAATGATTGTATTGCATGCACATCCCAGTCGTCTGAGCGTATGTCCTGTGTTACCACATCACCCATGGAGACACGAAAGACGTATGGAACGTTGATAATTTCCGTCGGGACATGGACCTGAAAATCCACTTTATCCCAGATGATGCCATCCGCAACTGGGAATGCTGAAATGTTAAGAAGAGATTGGTCACGCTTCATGATGTGGGAAGATGTGAGGGGCTAGAATACCATCAACCAAGTTCACAGCAGAGCGTTCTGGTAAGTAGTGACGATTGATGAGTAGGAAAAACACTGTCACAAAACCAATTGACATGAAGAGAAAAATGGCGATCAGTATTAACCAGATGTATGTCCAAGGAGGGACCAAATAAGTCTGTTTAAACCAGGAAACAAAAATAGACCATTTGGTTGGGCCAATTGAAGTGATGGAGGACGAGTCAAAAGAAAAGCTGCCATGGTGTAAAGGGCCTTTGGGCAAGCCATGCAAAGACTCACTCGTGGGATAAGTATGCTCAACTTCCTCGTTGCAGGAGGGACAGGTAAATGGTCAACAACAGGGTTCATCTCGATGACAGTGTCATGTGGTGAGCTGAAAGATGCGCCAACCCCAGGATTTCTCAAAATTGTGGGGCACGAAACAGCAGGCGTCGCACTATTCAGAATCGGCCAGATGTTTCAGCTTGACATTGTCAATTGAGATGTATCTGTTGTCCTTGCGACCAGGAAGCGGTGGTAAAATGACTGTACGAGTACCCTTCAAGCCAAGCACTGGAACCGGTGCATGATAAGAGGGACCAAATTCTTTTTTGTTCTCCAACTTCTCTCGGACCAGATCACCAACTTCCAGAAGCCAACCGGCCACCGGAATCAGCAGTGCAGCATCTGTTGCCGAAGGCAAATGTTCAGTAGCAAGACAGGCACGGGTCTCTTGTAGGTCCTGTAACATAGTAGAATGATTATCTACGTCAAAGGTCGCGGCTACCGCCGCAACGTCTAGACCATCAAGGTCTGGCACAAACATTTTGATGCCAAAGAGCATTGCGTATGGGGTTCGCCCACCCAGAGGTCTTCTAGGGAGATTAAGTGCACGTTGAACCCCATACAAGTGGGCCAGCCAGTTCCTGCCAGTACCTAAGACTCTAGCTGTCAAGGATTGCTTTAAGTCACGGTTCATTCGCTCCACAATTGAATTGCCCTTAGGTCTGTATGGAGACGAAAACTGCACCAGCACCCCCAAAGACTTCATCGCGTCCTTGTACGCCTTAGAGGCGAACGCTGGACCTTGGTCTGAATGAAAGGTGCCACAGGCAAAGATCCCTACAAAGACACGCAAATCCCTGATGACATTTCGAGCGTCAGCACTGCGTTGTGGCCAAACCCAAAGGAATCTAGTGCACGAATCAACTGCAACCAAAATGTATTTATATGCAGTATCAGAAGTAAATGGACCGCAGTGATCAAGATATACACAAGCAAAGGGGTGATTTGCAATGCAAAGCTGTGTTTGTGGTGGACGCGTTACCGTAGAAGGCTTGATTTGTTGACAGATGTCACACGAAAGCACATAAGTACGGGTCTGTTTATATAAACCACGCCACCAAAACAGTCGCGGACTCCCCAGCATGGGACGAAGCCATACCTTCATGTGCGGTTTTGATTAAAATGTGTCTGCGGTCCGCGTTGGGAATCAGCCGATCCCCAACGTCAGGTATTCTAGCAAAAGGAACTTGTTCAGGAGTTAACTGATAGGAATACTTTGAAGGGAAACCCTGTGGATAATTAGAGCCCTCCGCAGTTGCAGCAATTGCTGCCAAAATGTCATTATCAATCTTAGTCATGGACCTTATAACGGCTGCTACGGAACACGTGGCTACTGCAGATTTGGCTGCTTCATCAGCCAAACAATTTCCAAGAGCGTGTGCTCCCACACGCTGATGGCCAAGAGTATGTATAACATGTGTGAGTGGCAGACGTTGTTTAAGATCCGCCACTCGAACCCAAAGCGTTTTATGCTTAATTGTGCTGCCTTTTGAATCTCGATAATCATTTTGAGACCAAAAGAATAAGTTGTCATTGAAAGACTGAACACAGTAGTAGAAATCACACACAATGTGTAGAAACACTCGGATCGGCAAACTCGAGAGCAAGAACCAAAGCGCGCAGCTCGGCCAATTGGGCGGTACAGTCCCCTAGCGCCTGTGTGTGCACTATATTAGACTTGATTTCTCCATTCACCATTGTACCAGCCACAATAGCGTAAGACGCCGAATAAGAATGTTTAGAACCAGTGGCCGGTTGCGCCGAACCATCGGTGTAGATGATACATGTGTACTCCTCTAAGGGAAGCAAAGACAGAGGAGGTGGATGAACGTGTTCATACTGCAAGAACTCCAGCGTCTGAAGAGAGGGGTCAAAGATAAATGTGACATCTGGAGACGTCAAAGAAGTAGCCCATTGTATCCAACGGGGATGTAATGCTTTAGAGTTTGGCACACTCGCCTTAGTTACTGCTTCCAAAGCAGGGAAAGGTGTAACCACTAAAATGCGTTTCCCCTGTGCCAGTGCGCGTTCCTTCAGGACCGCCATCTGCACAGCTGTCAGAACCTTTTCAACAGTGGAAAACCGCATTTCGGCTGAAGTGTACAAATGTGATTTGTATGCAATAGGTACTGTGTCGCCTTCATTGTACGTCAAGTAAGTGAAACCCACTGCGCCTGGCACGATTCGTATCACCAGGTTTGTGTGGTTATCACGTATCAACAAGTACTTGGATTCAAGCAAATCAGACTGCAAAGAATGCAAAATAGCAGAATGTTCCGGGAGCCAGCTGACTTTTGAAAAGGTAGGTTGTATCAAAGCATAAAGAGGCTTGATACGCTGGGCATACTTGGGAATGCAAGACCTCCCGAAATTTAAAAATCCCAGCAAAGACTGAAGTTTTTTCAGGGTAGTTGGAGATTGCAAGCGTGCGCATTTCTCCAGAAAGTGGGGTGCCAAGCCCCGACCTTCATTATTGAGCTCATAGCCCAAAAAAAGCACCGCATAGCAAGCTATGTGAGATTTAGCAAAATTAAATTTGTATCCGTAGTCCGCAAACTCAAGGATGATGCGGTCAACACGGCATAGATGCAGCCATAATTCGTCTGTGAGATAAATATCAACATACGAGTATGCATCAGGGTCTGTGATGTCTAACAAAGAGACAACACACGCTGCGAAAACCCCGGGGCTATTCTTATACCCCATAGGTAAACGCCGAAATTTTCTGTTTTCCACCGGCCGTGAATGCGGTCCATTGACTACATTCAGGGGACTGGTTATGACTGTAAAAGCCATTGGAAATGTCAAGAGTCGTTTTATAGTTTTTACGAACAATACTGTCCACAAGAGCAGAGCTATGGGTATTCTGTACCGCAAAAGTACGACAATGAGAGTTCAAATGCCGGTAATCTAAAACTATGCGATAAGACCCATCGGGTTTGGATACAGTAAAAAGAGGATTATTCATCGGTGACACACGTCTCAATCACTCCTTGATACTCCAACTCCGTTAGAACATCAGAAATGGGACCTTTGGCTTCCTGCCGGATGGGATATTGGGGTTGAGGTTGAGGCATAGACCGCAATGGAATCTCATGTGGCGGTAAATCTTTATCCCAGCCCACTTGATTACGGTGCACTCCCGGCGCCAGGGCCAAAGCCCACTCAGCTGCAAAAGCCTCTGCATGCTCCTTGGGGACGTAACGCGAAAGACTCGGAAGTATCACGTCCTCCCCCCTTGATGCGGCCAGTACAAAAGGTGGGGGCCAATCTGCCTCTGCTAACAAAATGTCATAGGAAGCGGTCAGATTCTCCCAAAAAATCCCTGTGACTACACGCTCAATGTCACCTTCAATTCGAAAAACTATGTTATACAGCCTATCCGGGGGGCAACCCGGGTGTCAGCTGTCTCTACTGTAATGAAAGTTTCAGTTGCTGCCGCCTCCAGACAAGGACGCAGTGCCTCCCGCACTATGGTAACTTCCGATGCGCTGTCGAGCAGAGTCACCGCCTAAGTCCAATCCAGCAGTCGGGTTCTCACCGTCTGAGGCATATCTCGCTGTCAAAGCGGCAACCTTTTTCTTTTGAAACGGGGCACGGAAGCGAGGTAGCTCCTCTTGTTTCCCCTTGACGTCAAACTGACGAGGCTGATCACGTCCCTGTGGCGCAGGATGACTCTTGCTACGATCCTGGCGATCCCCACCACCGACTTCAGAGCCAGATGCGTCCTGTAAAGAACTAGGAGAACGCTGATCAGGGACTTGAAATCTATCAGGAGTCTTAATTTTCACGTGGTCGCGCAAGTCATAAGTACGCTCAGAAGTGTCAGGTGTCAGTGAACCAGCACGCGAACCCGGATTCTGTTCTTGCTGCCCCTGTTTTTTATTTTTCCAGTTCTTTTTAGGAAAGACTGGACGCCCGTCTTTATCAGACTGAGCTTTCTGTTGTGTTTGCGTTTGAGTAAAAGGCTTAACCTCCAAACTATTGCGGCCTATTGTTTTATAAGCCTTTGCAATAATCTTCGGAAATTCGCGTGGTTTGTCTGCATCAGGCACAGCCTCCAAGCCGTTAGCGACTTGAAAGCTTACTGCATCGCCCTTGACATTGGCAAGGATCAGATCAGCAACCACGTCGAACACCCCCGCCAGTCTCATCCCCAACTCTACAGCCGCTTCAGCACCGTGTTCATCTTGAACACGTTTAATCACGGAGGGGAGTACAGTCATAGAGGGAGTGCCGAAACACTTTGAATATACCACCCTGCCCCAGGTGTTACAATCGGCCACCTCAGGAAGCAAGTCTTTAGGCAAACTTATCGTCAATATCCTGTGTTTCTCCACAGGATTTGTATTGGGGAAAAACAGCTTCAAGCTGTCCAAATTTCTTAGCAAGCCAATAAGGTAAATCATCCTTATTTTGTGGGCGCTTGCTCATTACAGAATTAACCATGACAGGACTGATGGTTATACCAGCAGGTCAAGCAGGCTGCGCCGCAACGCCAGGCGGTCCCACCTGGTAGTTGCGCGACATGAACTGAATAACAGCTCTACGCACACATATTAAAGAAGTGTGTAACACGCAAAGTTCTGCCAGCGTAGCTGTTGTAAGCCCACACGGGTGAGGGGTATACCCAGCCAAAACGGGCCATGTGGCCCCATCTATTGATAAAGGACCTAAACGGACCGGCGTGAGTGGGTGAGGAAGGGCGCCATTAAACCAAATTCGGTGTTGCCAAGCTGTGAGCGGAACCTCTAGAGTCCGATAGGGCTGATACTCATTAGGAACAGACGTGGCAGTGTATCCATGAAACAGATTATCTGCTCCGTCCACCGCCGGAAAGGTTGACCCAAGAGTAAAACACTTCGAAGCGGTATGCTGGATCCGCTTCTACTACAAAAATCAGCGAAACACCCGCATCAGGGACTCCATGTAGAGTCAAATGAGCCCTGAGCGGTGTGCGACTAGGTGGCGGGATGTTGACCGCCATCACGAAAAGCAAAGAACAACAACTCAATAAGCGGCAGCACAACAATGGGTTAAGAATAAAGAGAGAAACCTTTTATTTAAACTTCAAACTTGAAAGAACCTATAAAAACATCAATATAGGAGGTTACACCGTCACAACTGTCTCCGGAGTCAGAAGTGAGGGTATTGTGGACAAGCACAAGCACTACTCAAGCGCCTCGCAGATAAGAACCAGACCAAACGTTGGCGGCGCCATGTTGCAGGGATTCTGCACATATGCAGAACTACGCGCAGGAAAACAGGACCTCAGTGAATAGGGGTGTACCAACCTACCACATTAGTACCCAAAATCCCAAACCGACTAGCTATAGTGTCTCATTTGCTCTCCGACTAACAGCGAAGCTACCAATGATTAGACAACCCAGAACACGACACTCCCGACTCTCTGGAATCGCGGGAGCCAGACAACTCTTTCGCTCACTCACTCATACTTGTCCACAATACGAGTAATCAGTCACGGTATAGTTTAAAATGTATATTTCAACTAACGCGCTCTATGGTACAGTACACGTGCCATTACTAGCAGCAAAATGCATAAACACAATATAGTCAGCATTGTCACAAGTCCATAGAATACAAACGGGGATATCATTTTATAAAGACAGTGGAAAAGGGCTACAGTGCCTAACCACCCTCCCCGTGATAAAAAGTAGTTTATTATAAAATATGTTATGTCTAGCTGCGAGGGACTGACCAGAACAGAATAACAAGGGGCATTGTTGATCGACCTTGTACATAGTGCAGACTAAACCTCAGAGCACGGCAGAGAACGCGAAAAGCAGACAGTTCTCATGTGAAAAGGGCACAAACAGAGTCTTGCGAAATCTATGCATGCAGTGTCGTGCGCAAAAGCAGCCGCATGGCAGCGAAGCTCATGCTAACTTAGCAGATGTCAACAATGGACCCACAATCCATACTACAAAAGGGGGATTATTCTTTCCTGCAATAAAGAGCTACTACAGTGCATTCCGATTGAGGGTGGTGGGGAAGTAGGTTGTGAGGTACTCTGACAACTACTGGGTGCACGTGGACAGAGCAGTGGTGGTTTGATCGATATGGGATATTTTGTTGCTACCCAAACAAGCAAGGCCATAGAAAATCTACTCAAGAAAACCGAAGCCGGTTCCAGGATGCTTGTTTCCGGTCCAGGGAGGACCTGGCCTGGCAGTTCGGGCTGGACTGTTCACATGAGGGACAGGGTCAAGACTGATTTGCATATGGCTGGGTCCAAACTGGGGTGGCATAATGAGCGAAAGAATGATGCATTAAAACCAGATCTGTGACTAGGGGTGAGTGGTTTTCCACATACATACTTTTCCATATATCCCCATTTACATGATCTCACGCGTTCCAAAAAAATCTTATGCAGTCAATAAACTGCATGTCTCGACCCTTCTAGTGTTTTAACAAATGTTTTGAAATCTCTCAAATCTCTAGTTGCTGCAGACTTATTTGGGGGGAGCACCCATCCAGTGTTGCAGCTGCTATTTAAATCTTTTGGTTTTCTTCTACTCTACTCAACCAAAAGATTTAAATACCAGCTGCGACATTGGATCACCTGCCCCTCAAATAAGTCTGCAGCAACTAGAGATTTTACAGATTTCAAAACATTTGTTAAAACTCTAGAAGGGTCGAGACATGCAGTGTAATGACTGTATAAAATTCTGTTGGTACGCGTGAGATCATGTAAATGGGGATATATGGAAAAGTATGTATATTGAAAGGTAAGATAAAATGGTGGAAACTGAGATATCTGAGAAGAGTTTCAGGATTACTAAAGAGGTACGATGAGGGTTAACAAATTGATCGAATCCAGGCATATAATAATAATATTTTGGTATTGCACACCAGATTAGTTGAACAAGTGGTTTTTGTTGATATAAGATACGTGCCGGAGAGGTACTAGAGACAGAGGAGACCTGTTCATGTTTGGTGGGTCTGCCTGGTACTGTATATGTTTTGGAAAGAGATCTAAGCAGCTAAAGTTGACGGTGTTGGATCTAAATTCTGTGATGTGGGAACGGGCGGGAAAGACAGAATTGGCTTTGATCTTCCCATTGATGATCGCAGCGATATTGGTTCCTGCCAGCCTTTGGAGACAAATGGTGACCCAGACAATGAACATGTAGTACATTAAAATCAGAAAGGACACAATGGTGATGGAGTATGTAGATGTGGATAGGAAATCTATTCTTAACTATATATATATATATATATATATATATATATATACTTATTTCTATGATACTTTGGTAGTGAATATTCTGACTATAATATTTTTGAAGTTGATATTCTGACATTCATCCACTGAATAGAATAATGTTGCATCACAGTAACTTAGCTGTTGTCTTTAGAGAGTATCCATTGTCTTTTGTACAAAATATACAGAGCAGCTACCCTCTTCTCTCTAACTGAATTGTTCTTCAGATAAATCTGGTGAACGTTATTTCTGGTAATATCTGTGTAGGTTTGATGTATGTTTCTGACAGTCTTTCTTTTTCCACAAGATCTCAACCGAAACGACCTCAGAATTCAAACTGTTTGATCAGATGATGCCAGTTAACAATTCCCTACAAAAGTAAGTAGATTCTTGAGCTACAATAATTTCTGCCTTAGACATTCAGATCTTGTGTAGTAAGTAATTTTCCAGTCATTCATTTTCCTGCTACTTAGTAGCTGGTGTTATGGTAACTAATACATTTTTTTAAATTTGCAGCTTTTTTCTCCAGTTTTCTATTTTGTTCAGTCCCCTTTTCTGTGCATCAATTGCTCGTTTTAGACACTTTATCAGTTTTCCTCAGCATCTGGTAACCCACAAACCATATTTTCTTAGGCCTTTTCATTTTCTTTATCAAGAGGATCCAACAGTTTCAACCTTCTCAGATATCCCCGGACTGTGGGGCACCTCAATATTACATAGCGAAATATCACCAAGCACCTTTTGACGTTGGATGGCATTTTACCTTCTTAGTCCATTGTAGGCAGCCCAGAGCATTTCAGCTGCATCTGCAATTTGTAACCCTTAAAAAAAATTTGAATTTTCCTTTGTTGGCTGTGAAAAACTATGACCATGCTAAATGGAAAAAAAATGCTGTGTAATTACTCGATTGATTTTTATGTAAAACTTGGTGTAAGAAACTAATTTATCAGTTGGAGTTGATTGGTGTCCACCACAAGTAACAAAGTCACTATCCTGTCAAAGGTTTCAGTAATTAAAACCAAAGCTCAGTCCCTGGCAGCTATGGCATAGAGCAGAGAAGCTTTTCCTAACGAAAATGTGTAAAGGATTTAGGAGTTCCAAAACAATTAAAAGTTCGATAAAACAGCACAACATAATAAACTTTCCACTTCAATTTAGAGGGGACAGGTCGAGACCTTCAGGGCTCCTCTTAAGTCACAGATAGCTGGTCCAGTCCTCTTTTGTTCTACCGCAAGTCCAGTCCTCTTGTGTTCTACAGGTCCAGAAAGTGTTATGAGAAGGTGCCTTGGGGTGCCACATTTATGCCTGGCGCAAGCTAGTGGATGGGTGTGACTCCTCGGCACTCCATAACCAATAGGGTAAAAGTTCCTGAGAGCAACCCTACCCACTTTTTAAGTCGTTTTTGTTTGCTTTATTGCAAACGGGCCCAAAATGCCATGGGCCAGGATATTTTCAAGATGGCGATAATCTTTGGCAACACCAAACTTGGACTCTGAGGGCAGGGGGTGTTTTGGAGAGTGAACTGTGGAAATTACCAGTGTCCACCTACTACGAACACTAAAATCCTGTTTGAAGAACCCTTACCCACAACAAAGCAAGAGACCGAGAGTGCTGGTAAGACAAAAGAAGGTCCGTCGGCACTAGAGAGGGAGCTACACAAGAATTGTCCTGTTTGCTCCCTTTCAAGTACGCCAAAGTGTTACATGCGGTTCTAACAGATCTGTCAGGCAGGATTTGACATTGTGCTGCCAACAGCATGGCAGGGCCCCACCCTTCTGCTGAGCTCAAAGGAGTCATTCCTGCTCCTTAACGTCAGCCAGTCATTCACAGTGACTTATTGTGTAGCTCCTGGGAAGAATTTCACACCTTATTCAGGCAACGTAGAGGCTGGGAGTTGCTAGAGAGTTAATGCATAAAAAGGGACATTGTGGTCATTTTATTTTAACTCTTCTATAGTACATTAAGTATGTGTTTGTGTTAAGAGATCTATTCAAGATAAAGGAAATGCCAAGTTCAGGTCTCTCTTCAAGAGGGATGGCACATCCTTTGTCCTGCCAACATAGATTAGCTGTAAGAATGTCTGGAAAGAGTACCATTCACAGAGCAGTAGCCAACAAACCCCTACTGCCTACACTAAAAGCAGGACAATAGACTGAATATGTCAACAATTACTTCAGTCTGTGAAATATTTTATCGTCGCTTGAGTGAAAGAGTTTGATTGGAAGACTACTTCTTTATAGGGTCCTTTGTAATGAAACCGCAAACGTGACTAAGGTAATTTTATTAGAATAGCTTAAGGCATCTTTTCAGAACATGGTTGCCTCCACCCCGTCTCAAAATTACTTTTTCCACATGTTTAAAACGCCTCATTGGTACTGTCAAGGAAGTTGCTGACAAGTCACTAGAGGCTACAAGCCCGTATAAAGTGAAAATCACCAGTAGTGTATAAATGTGAAATTTGGATGAAAAAAAATCCAGGTAACTTTTGGCTCTGGTTGGCAATCAAGAGCAATTGCAACAATTTATAGTTAAGTCTAAGAATAATGTGTGCCCCTTTCAAGCAGAGTTGACTGGAATATATTGACAGACCTGCAGCATTGCTCGTGTGGTCACCAGAAAATAACACTTAAGGTAGCATTGCTCAAGTGGTAAAATACTTGCATTTGACATTGCTGTGAAATGCAGGTCACAAGGTTGAATCCTAGCAAGGCGAAATGAGCCTTCTAGTAAATATAGTGCCATTAGATTGGGCAATAGCAACATGTATTGCTTATTGAATGTAAACATTGCAGAAGTGTTAGATGAAGCGCTATATGAAAAAAATGTTTACTAACATTATTAAGTGGCTAGCACTGTATTGTGTGCCCAGGCTTTCCAGTTAAGAGGTGTCTGAGGGTACCAAAACTGTACCAGACAACCATGAGTTTCCTTTAAAAGACCTTTCTGCAAGATCTGTGAAGCCTTTGCTCTACAGGTTTGAATCACTAGGAAGGAAAACATAGACTGAAATGATCTTGTGTCCACTTGAGATACTACATTCTACCTCAGACAGTGGGGTGAACACTGGTCCAGTATTCATAATTGTGAGTCTTTAGATGGATTTAGGAAGTTATACTGTTGTATTCTGTTAAAGAAGGCAATGCACAACATAATAGCTCTTTCAGAGCAAATGTAATCTGCATAGTTATATAACAAACAACTGTCATTTCCACTTCTGGATTAGAGCACATTGTAGGACAAAACCAGGAATGTCAATGTTTGTCAGCTTCTGCTCATTGCCCTCAAAAGCTGTGCCTGGAGCAACTTCTGATCCAATGACATCTAATATTCTTTGGGGTGTGTTTGCATCGAACCCCACCCAGAACAGTTTCTGCACATTAAAGCATCCTGGCAAAATACTAATAAAATTATTGGATGCCCCCAAAATCAAGGAGCATGTTCTTGCCCTTATCTCCACCTCACACGGTCTATGCCTTTCTCAGCTAAGACCTTCTAATGACTTCCACTATCACTCTATCACCATAGATATAAGTTGACCCCTTGAATAATTGTTTATTTTTAAGTAATTATTTTTCTTATTGGCTAATTACTCATATATTATACCAGTTACAGTATTCTTTTATTTTAACCCACGTAATTACTAGTATTAAATTCCTCATTTTTTGGAAGATTCTTTGTATATTTCATTCCTCAGTTCTCTTTTTCTGCATAATTTAAGCATTAAAGTTATTATTTCCATGGCATACTTATGGTAGATGTGGTGTAGGCACGGGTATCACGTTTTAAGCCTTTTCACTCTCACCGCCTGCTAGGCCAGTGACAAGATAATTGTGACAGCCCCATGATAATCTTTAGCTCTTCTTTGAAAATAAAATATTAAAAGTGTCTCCAGCATTGCGAACTGTTAATATTTATTTTTCATTTATAAAGCGTGAACATGACCTGTGAGGGTATCAGAGCACTTTCCAGATGATAGGAAATAAGAAGCAAGAGAACAAACCACAACATAATCAAGAGAGGTATAGGGCAAGTCGACAGGACAATAGAAATGATCCAAAAAATGAGTAATAAAATAATCCTGGGTGAAAATCAAGAGTCAAAATGTGAGACCTAGAGTAGGAATTTGTTCACAAGTAGTATTTTATCTTCTTTTTTGAAAGATGCAGTAGAGGGGATCAGTCTGGTTTCAGGTGATGGGGAGTTCCAAATTCTAGTGGTGCGTTTTGCTTTGTGCACGAGGGTTCCATGTGGAACATTCATGAGCAGAGCTCTAAATAATGGTTGTAAGGGACAGTTGGTTGCAGTTTGCGTGGAAAGAGTTTGTGCTGCTCGTTGCATCCCTCAGTATTGTTGCTTCTTGCTCTTCAGCAAATAAATGCTTTATGGAGAACTTACTTGGGTATATCGTCTTTCATCAGTGGCGACTTAGATAATCCACATCAGAGTCCTGGATTCTTCCTCTTATGGTCTGCTGGTGCTTATGCAGTTTCCTACATTGTTGTTGTTGGAGGTGGGAGACAGTGAGAACTCTTCCGGTAACATTTTGGTTGAGGCGGTGGAGTTTCCCCTTGTTGGATTTTAATACGTGCGTGCCACATTGTCTGGTGGCCATTTTCCTTTGGTCCCGAACACAGGGATACACACGCTATTTGCCTAACTGTATTTTACCTACGTGTGAATCACAGTATTTGGCGCCGATTTTCTCTTGGTCCCAAACACGGCGATACGCACGCCATTTGCTTTGGCATAAGTACTTCGTGCATCGTCACATTTCTTAGCGGCCATTTTAGTTTGGTCGTCAGTGCGGCGATACGCACTCCAGTTTTTTCAACTGCAGTTTACATGTGTTCCACTTGCCATACATATCTAAATTCCATTTTGGATGTAACTATTGATTATTCTTGGGAAAGTTCAGCGTACTGCGTACTCTCGGCAAATTAATTATTGGCGGTGATGCGCACACCTTCACAGTTGGTTGGTTGACATCGGTGATATGCGCACCATTTAACCTATTGTTCATCATTATTATTCCCGAGGCAAGCAAGCGTGTGGCAAAGACTTTGTTTCTCTGTTTTAATAGGTTTTGCAGCATGGCTTGTTATTTTTATTGGGTTCTGAGTGTAATTTGCTCACCAGTATTATTGTAAACACTATTTCACATAACTATACTCTATTCAAAAGAAAATTTGGGTGGACATTAACTAAGTTTTATTTAGTAACATGTAAACTATGTCAGATTAGCGTCACTTCATCAGGATCTGCACGAGGCTGTTAAAGGCGTAACTCTGCATACTGTTATAGCACTGAGGTTTAGAGAGGCCAGTCGAGGGAAAAGGTGTGGTAAGTGGTCAGTGGGAAAGGAGACCTGAAAAGCAAAATGTGTTAACAGCAATGTAAAATTTAAAAGAAAGAAAACTCCTGTTTTTGCCGACTTAAAACCATAGGTTAGCGAGTACAACACTTATGTCCACGATCATTTTTTATGCATGTATATCCTCCTGTGGTAATGCTATACTGGATTAACAGTAAAATACTAGCAAGGCCCCATTCTGGTAATGAGACCTTCATGCACTCTTCAACATATAATCAAGAGCTCCTCGCTCTCTCTAATTATAAGTTCCACAGTTGAGCCCTGGAACCAAAGTCTCACTTATAACAACATGAAAGGACAAAGTCAAGCGAAAACCTAAAACGCCAAACGAAACATGAAACGGAAAAGACGAAGACTTGTCGTCAATTGCGTTCGAGCTCTGACCGCTCGTAAATCACTCAGAATGCACACACATACAGCCGAATGCTAGGCACCTTAATCACTTAGGACTCATACACAAACAGGCATATGCTTGGCCCCTTGATGACAATCGACCTCAAGTGTATCGATCGCGGCACTGAAGTTACCTTCTTACCACACAGAGCATAGCCTGCTCTGTACTTGCGCTTTTGACGGTCTGCCCAGAACGGAAAGTGCCTGGAGGTACTCGGCGGGAGCCGATGTGAAGAACGGTCCCCACGAAAGCAGGAAACTTTGACGAGGACCGGAACTCCGCTACGAAGGATTGGACGTAGAACAACTGCTCCAACCCGGAAGAGAGCCAGCGGAGTAGTGAGCATCGAGTGTAGTGCTTGGCTGGTTGTATGGGCCTGCCACACCCAATATGGCCACCACCGTGGGGTTCTGGGAGTGGTAGTCTCCTGTGCCTACTCTTATCTTGGAGGGGAAAAAAGGCACCAAAACACATGGGAGAAGATCATGATAGTAACAACAGAAGTGCACCATAAACACCCACTCCCTATCGGTTGTAGACAGAACAGTGCGACCACCAATGCGCAGGGGCATAGGCAGACAAGAAGCCGTCACTGGGATGGTTGTGATGGGCCCTAGACAGCGCATCGCCCTAGACCTGACAAATTATCACTCCACCTTCACCATTTTTGCTACTGCCTGGTGAGCCACCAATTAGATGGAAAGTGTGGTTCAGGGCATTCAGTGCGTGCCTAGGAGCTATAGATTGGTGAAAATCAAACCAGACCTGAAAGAAAAAAATGGATTTTCGAGCATTCTTTAGGGTTAGAAGGGGAGAATATTTTTTGAGTATCTTCCTGAAATAATTAATGAGGAGTCTGAAGAAGAATTAGATGAATATGAGGAGGCTGTTGAATGCCTGGAGGCTCACTTTGATAAACCACCTAATTTGATTGTCAGGAGACAATTTTTTTCCACAAGCACAGTCTGGATCTGAATCGATTGACATGTATGTAGCATGCTTATGGGTGTTAGCAGTAAAATGTGAATTTGAAATTTTTGTTAATCATCTGATTAGGGATCAGTCACCAGAGGTGGCAAAAAAATCAAGAATGCCTTTTGACCTATAAGAACCCATCACTTGAAGAGACTATTGTCCTTGCACAATATCCAGAATTCCAAAGAATATTTTAAAGAAATTTACAAAACTGAGAGTATTGCTATTGTTAAGAGTAAGAAGCCTGGTTTACCTAACACAAGTACACAACAGAAACCCAAGTCCACAATTGACTCTACGTGTTTCAGGCGTGTTTAGAAAATGCATCTAGCATACAGTGTCCAGCATTAGGGAAACAACGTAACAAATGTGGGGTATTAAATCATTCTGCAAGAGTATGTAGAAGTATGAAAAATGTTAAAGTTTACTCTGTGATGGCTGAAGAATCAGATCATATAGGTAATGAGATTACAAATATGGTACTTTGTGTTAAACTACTTAAGAAAGATCTACCTCTTTGCAAAGCTCCTATTGAGAAATTTGTGGTGAATGGAACTATGATCCCCATGTTGACTAATTCAGGCTCCAAACTCACTAATTTCTAAACAAACCCTGTTGGGGAGTAGGCTTAAGCAAGAACTTTTATATCCTGATATCAGTCCAAGAGGGTACAACTGGGCCAATATCAATCTTGAACGGTATTTTGAATCTTCTAAATAATTTAGAGATCACATAGTTGTAGGGAGGTTTATGTATCGATTGTGGGACCAGATATTTTAGGGTGGCATCATCAAGGGTGTTTGGGGCATCAACAGACCCTGGATGTTACCCTCAAGTCCTGAGTGTGGGTGAATTTAATGAGCTTTCCATGAGCATGAATGAAATATTAGAGCATTACAATGATATTTTTACAGAAAAATTGGGTACAGTGAGCAATTTTGAGCACCATATTAAGTTAAAGGAAGGGACAATACCTGTTAAGCATCAATTAAGTAGTGTTCCATTGAGTATCAGAAAGAGTTAACTGAATTGTTGAAGAATGTATGTCAAGAGGGTGTTATTGAGCCAACGGAGTCCTTGTTATGGTTGTCCCCCATCGTAATAGCTCGTAAGAAAAACAACAAACTGCGAATGTGCATAGATTTGAGAAGTTTAAACAAAGCCAAATTAGTTCAGGCATGTGGAATTCCTATGCCAATGCCCAGGACATATTGTTTGGGGTTGAGGGCAACACGTTTTCATGTTTATTTTGTCCTTGGAACAAGAAGGCCCAACCCCCTGCAGCACAGACTCTTTGGCTTCCAGATTACAGTGCCACATTATGAATCAGAGAAGGGCATTGTCTGCAGTTAAGGTAATATTTATGTCCAGATGTTAATGCTGTTTGAACTTGTATTTATGGTTCCTTAATACAAAGCCTTTATTGTTAGGGTGACTGCTCTAAGGAAATGTTGTAAGTCAGACTACACTACTGACAGTGGTTCCAAGATAAAGATGTGTACACATGTTTGCAAAGTTTAACAATTTGAGGCTACGTATAATGTTTCCAGGATGCTTTTTGATTAGATGCAAATATATGCAAAAGCTTGAAAACAAGATTGATGATTCTTTGCTTTTAAAAAGAAGTTCATTAAAAATTGCAACTAGATAAAAAACATTTTGCTAAACTACTGTGTAATTTTAGGTACCATTTCTTTGAAGCATCATTTAGTAAAATGTGTTGATGCATGCTAGTATTTCCCAAAAATATTCATAATTGAAAATCAGTGTAACCAGTTTCAACAAAATTATATGAAACATGAAAATAAACAAGAGTTGACAAAGCCAATAGGTATGACGTTGGAGGTCAGCCATTTGGTTTTGTCAATGCATGTCTTGTTTGGACATGGTTTTTGTAAAACTTAATTGTTGTGAGAGCTGCCTGGCCCTCATCATTACAACCAACATTGGCAAAAGCAAAAATATTTTTGGTCTGAAAGAACCCACATTGCCTTTGTAGTTAGTTCCTGGCACTGAACAAAACTACTTTGCGTGCCGATTTGCTCCTTGTGAAAGAGCAGAATGCTCTCACTCACTGTGAAGCCTGTTGGTAGATGGAGAGAGATCGAATTTTAATAAAATCAAAAGGTCTTGGATAACGCTGGACCGAAATAGGGGTCAATTTTTAAAGTCCCAAAAGTACACCATGGCATATGTACTTGCATTAATGCAGATGTACAGTTTTCAGGAATTCACAAAAATTTACAGAACTAGGTCAGGAAATCGCACTCCTAGACAATATTTGTGAACTGCATTTTAGCACGAGCAAATATGCATGTGTAGATTTGCTCATGCAGAAATCTGTTGAGCGGTAACAAGTTCTCACTCCCACCAACCACATTTTACCCCAAACCTGGAAGAAGTTTTACTGTTGCCCTTGTCAGGAGTACATTTTAAACCTTTCTCTGTATGGGAAAAGATTAGAGACTAGCTGATGAAAACCCATAAAACATGCAAGTTAGTAGGTTTGCACAGACTCAAAAGGGCATTCCAAGCATGGGGAACTATTGCTTACCGCTACCTCCAGCCCAAGTATTTAGATCTGTGGAAAGGTGGCGAAATAAAGGATTTGCTAGTATTCAAACCCTACTATGGTATAAGCTTCTGGCATAATCAGAGCAGCTATTATCAGAGCTCTTATATAATGAGATTGCTGCCATAATTTGTCATCACACTACATGGCACCAAAGGGACAAGTGGGTTTTGTTACAGGACAAGTAGATATTTTATTAAATTCCACACCCCTGAGGTTGATGGGCATCCTGTTCCCAAAATTGATGATTTAATCGTGTCCTTATTTCCAAATTGGACATGCGTTCCGCATATCATCAACTTGTTCTCAGTAAGGAGTCCAAGCATTTGACTGCCTTTATCACTCCGGATGGTGTTTTTTAGTTTTGTAGGGACCATTTGGATTGGCTTCAGTGGCTGCTACTTTTCAGAGAGTGATTGAGGATGTGTTGAGTGGCATTCCTGGTGTTTTAATTTTTCAAGATTATGTGTTAGTCCATGGTGAGGATGAAGTTGAACACCACAGCACTTTGAATGTATTGTTAAAAGCCATGGCAGAAAGAGGTTTGAAATTGAGAAAAGATAAATGTGTATTTGGAGTAAAAGAAGTTGAATACTTGGGGCATTGTTAGAAATGGGATTTCTGGTTGGCTAGGGCTTGCGCCTAAGCCAGGCAGAAACCACCACTCTAGTCAGGGCAAGGGAGTTACACGCTGAAGATAACCCTTGCTCACCCCCTTGGTAGCTTGGCACGAGCAGTCAGGCTTATCCCAGAGGCAATGTGTAAAGCGTTTGCGCAACACACACACACACAGCAGCAACACACTAGGCACACCACAAAAGGAACTCCACACAAGGTTATATATAAAAATAGCCTTTGTATTATCCAAAACACATTAGAATAGTAATCACACAATATACACTGTGCCAACTGGCACTAGGCAATATTACAGGGGATTATATACAGGACCAGACCAATCGGGCCACGGTCAGAACCATCAGAATGCAGGTAGTAAATATAAAACACAACCAGTAACTACTGGTACAATAATGACCTCAGCATTATCACATTAGCATTAGACACCATCCTAAAATATCACAGCGTGACATTAGGCATAAATACATTAGGCCCAAACCTCATAATCATAAACACATTACGCAATAGGTATCACCTTGAGGAAATAACAGTAGGCATAAATCACATTATGCAGTAGACATCACATTAGGGCTTTGCGCCCTACCAACATAAACCTGACCCCCAGGCCAACTGGCCTTTTCTGGGGCTCAAATGCCCTATGTCCAAAATGTCAGGGCTTGTACTGGGGCCTTCCACTGGCCCTGTTGCTGCCTATGCAGCCAAAGCAAAGTGCGCACTGCGCAGGGACCTGGGGTGCTTCTCACCCCTTCCTGCTGAAATCACCAATGCCTCCTAAGTCCCACTCCGGGACTTCTAGATTGATCTGGCCCAACCGTTGTAGCTGCCCGCGCTCTCGTGGTGCAGATGTGAAGATGCAGCAGAAAAAGTACTGGCCCTAACCAGGCCTTTGGAATCCCATTCGGGGACTCCTAGAACAATGCCCCTTCAGAACGGGGCGTCTGCACTGGGCCTCAACTTGGCCCAAAAAGAACTCGGCCCTGGCACCAACTGTGCCGTGGAGGCCCCACTCCAGGACCTCCGAAAATAACCTGGCCCCTAGCTTTGCAGCTGCCCGCAACTGCGGCGCAGCTGTAAGGATCACTCCGGCACTTCACGTGCCTCGGGAGCACTGACACGGCTCCAGGCACCGACAATGTGCCTCGGGGAGCCCCACTTCTTCGGGACTCTGTTGGGTGCCAATCTCGGCACCCACAAGGCATGGATTCAGCCCCTCCTCACTCACGGGGCTGTCCGATGCTGCGCGGCACGCCCAGAACCTCCCACGGCCTCGGTAAGGGAAGCTCTATTCTCTATTCTTCTTGGGTCTTAGGAGGCTCTCCGTTTACCTCCGGTGGCCCCCTCTGCGCGGCGGGACTTCTTCTCCTCCTCCAGCAACGCCGGTAGGACACGCGGGGCTCTCCTCCTCCTTACGGGGAGCCCCGCCCACAGCCAGGCAAACGCTGCCTGGCTTCCGGGTCGCTGCTCCTCCAGGCAGCAGCTCGCTCTTTTAGGAGACACCACCATGCGGGGTAGGCTCCCGTTTTTAAATAAATACAAATGCGGGGTAGGCTCCCGCTCTTCAGGAACGCTTCACTCCGGCGGGCACAACATGCAGGTTGGGCTCCTGCCGTGAAACAAACACCAACGCGGGGTGGGCTCCCTCTGGTGCACAAACTCAAAGGCACCGGCAACAGCACAAAGACAGCGGCAATGCGGGGTAGGCTCCCGCCTCTAGCAGCCTATATGCGAGGGAACCCCCTCTGCAGTTTGTCGCAGCTCCTGCGCTGTAAAAAGCACCAGCACTCTCTTGGGAAAGGAAATAGAGAGCCCACGAGGCGCTAAGGCCCCCACAGTTCCAGGGCAAAGGCTGGGCCCAGGATATCAAGTTGTAGTGCTCACAAGGCGCTAAGCCCACAGTCACAGAAAGTCCTGAAGGTAAAAGGGGGCAAAGGCTGGGCCCAGGCAGGCCAGCACACAGGGCCCTCCAGCAGGGAGGTAGTCCCTCGTGGCGGTTCCTCCTGGAGCCCAGCAACAGCAACAAGCCCCCAGTCACAAGAACAGCACACTTTCATGGGGTCACAACCCCAGTATTTATACACATATTCTCTTTGTCTGCAGCACAGGGCTTTGGGGGAACCAGTCAAAACTGGTTCAGGGGGGAATTGGAGCACTTTGTTTACAAGGCTCCTCTTCCCCTTTGTCAGGTGGGGGCTCGTCATCAGACACACCACAGGGGGGCAGAGCCAGCATTGTACAGGCCAGGCACAGACCTATTCAGGGACCAGGGACTTCTCCTCCCACTACTCCAAATGTAGATGTCCCATTTGGCCTAGCACTGACTCACCCTGCCCCTCCTGGAGCCACACACACCTCACCAGCCCCTGTCACTCAAAAACCAGACATGCAAACAAGGGGGGGCGTGGCTACGCAGCGTAGCGCGATGGCCGCTGCCTAGTGAAGGTCCGTGGATCCTAACTCTCCCCCGTATATCCAGCACACTTATCCGTCACCCCGAGAGGGAAAATAGTGACCGGAAGGCACCTGGCCTACAATCCCGCAAAAACTGACTTTGCTGACCACCCGCGAGCCCAGATAGAGCTCGCCTTGATCACGGCCTGCAACGGGTGCACACGCCGGGACCTCAAGTGCGAACTGAGGCGGCGTGCGTGCTTATGCAACTGGGCTGGTCGTGCCGCGGATCCTGGGTCTGCCGCGCTGCTCCACCCCCGGAGACACCCGCGCGGCGGAACTCAACGGCCGCAAGAGACCGGAGGGGCCAAGGCTGCGAAATTACACAGCAGGGGTGAGAGCGCCCAATACAACAGACATCGGACGGCGCTGTGAAGGGGGAAATAGCAACTGACGCAGTAAGTTTGCACACTGGGCCTGCCATAAACTCAAAGGTAGTGAGAGCGGCTGGAGACCCGGAACGAGGTGTGCCCACCCTGGGGGGGACAGCAGAACCCGCTCGGAGAACTGTGCCCGCACGTGTCACCCACTGACTGTAAGGCGAAGGCGGGGGGCAGACCAGACCTGCACGAGTCTCTGGGGGTCTGGAAGACTCAGATACTGGAGGGAGGAAGAGCGCACCCTCCCTTGGTGCGGCGCGCTGTCACGGCAGTCTACATCTCCTTGCTGAAGAACCGGAGCACTCCACGCAAAGGACCAAGGGAGTGCGCCAGTGGCGGAATAAGGGTGAAGCACTCCTTGACGCCTCAACAGGGATTTCATAGCGACAACAGACCCTCGTCCTACCCTGAGGGCCCGGCTAGCCCTTACAGAGGAGTTTGAAATCAGGACCAGTAGAGTGCTTTCGTCGCCAGCGCCCGGGGTGGGTGCGGGGGCCTGGCTCTGTCACATACTCCCACCTACCGAAGAGACCGAGGCGGTCTGCGAGAGGCATAATGTCATCCACAAGAGGCCCCAAAGCTGTACAACTGAACAAACTAGACCGCTATACACTCCCTAAGGAGTTCCTGCAAGACCCTCCGCCCAAAGACAAAAGCTCTGGAGCACAGGGAAGTGTTGACCCAGAACCCACCCTTAAGGACGTCATGGAGGCAATAGCGGGGATCAAGACCTCGCTGGAACAAAAGATGGACTCTATCACTGTAGAAGTTAACCTGATACGAGCAGACCTCAACAAAAATAATGAACGAGTCAAACAAGTGGAACTCACAGCCGCGAGCCTCTTAGAAGATACCTCACAGCTGCAATCCGATGTGAAAGACTTACAAACTTTTCGAAAGTTCGCAGAAGCTAAACTGGATGATTATGAAGGACTGCGGCGAAACAACGTGCGCATACTAGGTGTTCCGGAGAAATCAGAGGGCCAGGCAACGGATCTTTTCGTGGAGGATCTTATCCTTAAGCACCTGCAACCCAAGGGGCTAGGAAAATTATTTGTTATAGAGAGAGCCCACAGAGTCCCCGGGGGTCGTCTGAAACCAGGGGCCCCCCCTCGTCCAATACTGGCTAGAGTCCTCAACTTCCGGGATCGGGACATTATACTTCAGCGTGCCCAATCAGGGCCTCCGCTCCGATATGAAAATGCGGACATAACCTTTTTCCACGATTTTACCCAAATGGTCCAGACGCAACGACGGTCCTTTCTGGGGAATCAAGAAGACACTGAGAGACAGGGGCTTCAAATATGCTATGTTGTTCCCGGCCCGGCTCCGAGTGGAGACAGATGGCAGGGCCTGGTTCTTCGATCATCCGGAGTCTGCGGCAGAATGGTTGGAGAGCCGCTGAACAAAAGACCATGCAGTAGGTGGGGTGAACTATAATCGGACTGGGCGGATACTGGCCAAATGACGCCTATGACGGACCGGCCCTGAGTACGAAATGCGTCTGGCCATGCTGGGCACTGGAAACAGATGCCGGGGAGCACCTTCGGACTTACATGCAGGGCAGGGGCCTTCCAGATACAAAAGACATGAATAGATTTCGGTTTTCTCATAGGGGAACTGTATGGTAGTAGCACATGGGGAGGGGAGGGAGGGACGGAGCACCACGCACCCCATTTTTCTTCATTTAGTTAACTAGTTGGGCGACAGGCACTCTGCAAGTTGAATCATGGGCAGTTTGGAGCCCAGAGTGCAGGGACGCAGGGAGGGGGGCGGTTGGGAAGGGACCTTAGCATTGTTAAAAGTTATGTTTATTGTAGCAAATGTTATATCGACAATACAAGAATGCATCGTAACACAGGAGCAGTGCACAAACATGGATTTAGATGGGTACACAGTGGGACACGGGGATTAAGATCCTCAGTTGGAACGTCAATGGGCTTGGCGATAAAGTAAAACGTAGCGTGGTCCATCAGTACATAAAGAGACAAGCCCCGGACGTTATCCTTCTACAAGAAACACACCTGGTGGGAAATACCTGCAAGGCAATGAATAGGGGGGGATACAAATTGTTGGCCCACGCTGGCTTCACGACCGGCTCGTGAGGGGTAGGAATAATGGTCAAAAACACATTTAGTTTCACCGTTCAGTCCACATGGTCGGATGACAGGGGTAGATACATAGGAATCTCAGGGCTCTGGGAGGGGAAAGTTGTGACGTTTACTTCGGTCTACATGCCCCCGGGCTTCCAGGGTGATACATTTAAGGACCTTGGCGCGATCCTCTCATCACTTCCGGAGGGCCTACATGTAGTAGGGGGTGATTTTAATGCAGTGGTTTCAGGAGTGTTAGATCGGCACCCCCCCTGTGAAATTAGGCCTGCAAATAGGTGGCTGCCCAACTTTCTTGAGGCGATGGGGTTAGTGGACGGGTGGCGAACACACAACCCAGATAGGATCCAATACACCTTCTTGTCGGGGGGCCCACCACAGCCTTTCCCGCATCGACTATATTCTGGTCCCAGCGTCCCAGGTACTCAATATCCAAGAGCCGGCGATACTGGTCTCATTGGACGCCACCATGGCGTTCGACATGGTGGAATGGCTGTATCTATTTGCAGTGCTCGACAAAATGGGATTTGGGCCCAATTTTATAAGTTGGATCCGGCTCCTATATTCGAAACCAATGGCACAGGTGGTGGTAAATAATAGGAAGTCAGCAGTATTTCAACTGAGCCGAGGAACACGCCAGGGGTGTCCCTTGTCCCCGCTCCTGTTCGCTCTGGCCCTGGAGCCTCTGGCTGCGTGGATACGCAAAGACCCGGTCATCCGTGGTCTGCGCTGGTCCCCTGACTGGGAGGATAGGATTTCCCTGTATGCGGACGACATTCTGTTATATCTGGCCTCCCCAAAAGCTTCCTTGGTGCGCGCATTGGGTATCCTGGCAGTATTTGGCAGGTACTCTGGGTTCACGATAAATTGGACCAAGTCCATTATTTATGTCCTTAAAGGGGAGCCACTAGTCCTGCCGCGGAATTGTCCAATACAAACAGCAGCAGAAGGCTTTAAATACCTTGGTATTTTCATCTCGCTGAATCAGTCACTCCGTTTTAATCGAAATCTCCTGCCGCCAATACAAAGATTGAAACGCGACATAGGGAGCTGGAAGTCTTTGCCACTCTCATTGCTGGGCAAAGCAGCCCTCTTTAAAATGATGGCGCTACCCCGCTTCCTGTACGCCCTTCAGAACTCATTGGATCTAGTTCCTAAGTCATACTTCCAGGAAATTGAGAGCCTCCAGAGAGACCTATTGTGGGATGGGAGGCCCAGGATCGCCTTGACTAAACTCACCCTAAATTGGTACGACGGGGGCATTGGCCTCCCAGATATCAAAAAATACTATTGGGCGACCCAGCTAGCAGCCATAAACCAGGGGACCTATGGTCGTCCCGATGACCCGGGACACCCCATGGATAGATGGCTTTTGTCGGGAAGGAACTACAGCAGAGCACTCTACTCCCGACCTCGGAAATACTCCTTAACAGGACCAACCAACCACTCGGTACAGATATGGCATGTTGTAAACAAGTATCTGGACTGGGACCGCAGGCTCACGCTGGCAACCCCCTTGTGGAATTCCGAAAAACTGGGGAACTTGTGGAGAACGCAGGGATTTGATAAGTGGGATCTTATCGGGATCTCACAGATCAAGGATCTTTGGGTCAAGGGTGGGATCCTGTCGTTTGCCTCCCTCCAACAGCAATATAGTTTGGCAGAAACTGAACGCTTTAGATATTTCCAGATCCACCATGCTTTGCAGACCCACCTCCCCGGAGGGTCTTCCCTCCCGGACGCCTCTCCCTTAGAGGATAGAGTATTAGACGGTCACCTGCCTGAAAAGACCATCTCCCTGATCTATAAAAAACTAATTAATAACATGGAGGACCCACTTCAGTCCCTTAAAGAGAAATGGATAAGAGATGGACTTGAGCTTGATGAGGAGGATTGGCGGGAGGCGGCGTCCTCCCCGAGGGAGGTGGCGATTCAGGCCAGACTGCGCTTAGTACAGCTCAAAATTCTCCACAGAATCTACATAACAGGACCATGTCTAGTCCGCATGGGTAGAGCAGAAAGTGGGGAGTGTAGACGTAAATGTGGGAAAGACGGCACCTTCATACATATCATATGGGAGTGTGATCAAATACAAACTTACTGGCGCGCTATACATCGCATCCTTAGTGAAGTACTTACACTTGAACTCCGTCCGGAGGCGCGTAGGTGCCTCCTGAATACATGGGACCCTACGGACCTCACTTTCTACACCAAACTCTGGGCAACCCTGGCTGTGATGATAGCGAAGAGAAATATCGCACAACACTGGGGAGCCCTTCAACCACCCAGAGTAGAATCATGGAAGGAAGATCTAGACTGGTGCATGTTTTGGGAAAAGTCAGTCTATATAGCCAGAGGGTGTCCGGTGAAATGGAACCGGGTTTGGGGGCCGTGGAACTCCTACCGAGGCAATATATGTACCCCTCCGATACACAGGTGTGAAGACGAAGAACTCCCGCCCACCCTAATTGGTCCACACTGTGTATGATGGTCTGAAACTATGTAATTTTGAATCTAAGATACTCGAAATGTACTATGTCTCCTCAACACACTATGTATGCTATGTTATGTCGATGATACTTTAATAAAAAGAATGTTTAAAAAAAAAAAAGCCAGACATGCAATTCACATCAGGCAGGCAGACACATAGCACACAGAAATGCCAACTTCTAAAAGTGGCATTTCTAAAATAGTTATAATAAATCTGCGCACACCATTGCGTAGCATTTATTATCACTATTCCAAATATACCAAACTTGACCACGCTGCACCTCTCATATCAGGATGTGGGAGCGCGGGCCGGATAAACAAACACGGAGGATGTATATATCTCTTAATGGTGACGGTTATTTTATTTTTGTAGCGGTTTTGAAAGTTCAAACATAAAACAGTTGTTGCAGGCTTCTGTATTCCTCAAGGGTTCTACTTCTGGTTCTTCTGTTGTGGTGTTCTCGGTCTCTTCCTCACTTCCCTTCTTCGGTGGTTTCCCACAGAGGCTCAAGTTTGAGAGAGGAAAAAGAGGGAGCAATCAGTAAGTGTACTTGGTGAGGCTCAAGAAGACGCGCACCCTTCACCACACCCGGTCGGTGCCAATGACCAAGAGAAAAAGAAAAGAAAACTGTGAAGACAAAAAGGGGGGTTTGCTAAGGTGAACGATAACCTAGAACAAAGGGGAAGAAAAAAAAACAAGAAGATAGGGCCTGGAATGCTTCTTCACAGGTTGCCTGTTGTGAGGTATAGAAACCCGGCTTCACTTAATCAGCCGGTCTCTTTTCCGTAAAAACAGTTAGTGGGCGATTAAATCCCTTGGTTCAGAATCTCTATATTGCCGCATAGGATCAGAAGGGTAGAAAAGTGCTCAGCGGGTAGTGGTATCTCATGCACGTGTTACACACAGTGCCCGTTTTCCCTTCCTTCTCCCTCAGTCCCTCTTCCCTGTTCACCCTTCCCGTTGTCACTCACCGGCTCCGCCGCAACTCTCCTGAGTTGCGGCCGCTCTCCAGCGTCGTCCTGTGGATACCACCACTCCTCACTCCACCGCTCGTCGTCCTCTTCGGATTCGGCGTCTCCGGTTCTATTTCCCGACTCTTCCCCTCGTTCCGCTTCTTCCACGTCTCCTCCGTCCGTCCAACTCGCTCTGTCGTCCTTGCTGAGGCAGTCCCTTTTCACTTGCCATTCCCTGATCCTTCTGGGGTCAGACCCGCCTTCTTCTGCTGCGTCAGACCAGTGCCTCTTTCCCTGTGTGGATACACGATACGGGGGTAGGGTTATCCTCCCGTTTTGCCGGATGTCTTTGGTTTGTTTCCGGATTTCCCTGTACCGGGAGGAGGTGGTTGGACCAGTGTCGGTAGGGGTACGTACACCCTGGTTATACGGTGAGACCCTCTTACACAGGAATTACCACTGAAACACTTATCAGGGAATCCCCAATGCATTCCTATGGGAGGGCAGCCCCACAGTAGTGAGAAACCAAAATGGCTGTTTGTCACTACCAGGACATGTCATGCACTTAAGGTACATGTCCTATCTTTTACCTACAATGCACCCTGCCCATAGGGCTAGCTAGTGCCTACCTTAGGGGTGACTGACATGTAGTAAAAGGGGGGTCACAGACATGGCACACACTTTAGGTGTCACGTCACAGCGGCAGTAACACTGCGCGCACAGGCCCTGCAATGGCAGAGGCCTGGGATAGGTTTGAAAGGCTACTTTGGTGGGTGGCGCAATCAGCGCTGCAAGCCCACCAGTAGCATTTAATTTACCAGCCCTGGGTATGAGAGATACCACTTTACAAGGGACTGACAGGTAAATTAAATAGGCCAAACAGGTGTAGACCAATCTTATCATATTTATCACAGAGAGCACACGCACTTTACACTGAACAGCAGTGCTAAAGTGCCCAGAGTCCTAAAACCACCAACACCGTGTCAGAAAAAAGGCTAGGAGGAAGGAAAAAAGTTTAGGGATGACCCTGCAAAAAGGGCCAAGTCCAACAGGCATCATTTTGAAGTGGTACACATCCCGGGTGGGAAGAACAAGAAGGCGGATTGTCTTTCACGTCTTCCAGTTTCATCGGAACCTGATGTGATTAAAGAGGATGTGAAATATTTGGTGGCTAATATTTATTGGTCGTATGTAGGATGTGTGTCCGAATAAAAAGGGAAATAAGCTTTGAAGGAAGACAGTATTTTGAAAGAAGTGAAGAGTCATGCGAGTGCTGGTTGGCCAAGAGAAAAGAACCTATCTTTGGTATTACAGAGTTTTCTGAAAATTCAAGATGAATTGTTGGTGGAGGGTGATTTTCTTTTTCGAGGTGATAAATGAATACCACCTTCCAACATTAGAAACAAGTAACTTACTCTGTCATGAAGTACATTTAGGCATGACCTCCAACAAGAAAAGATTAAGGATTCTGTATTGGTGGCGAGGAATGAACAGAGATGGTGAGGAATGGGTGTCTAAGTGTATTAATTGTCAGCAAAATTACAAAAGTTTAACAACAAGGGTATCACCCTTGACTATTGTTGTTTCACCTAAAAATGTGTGGGAAAGGGTTGCCATTGATTTTGTGGGACCTTTCTGTTATCTTCCAGAACAACACAAGTATGCCATTGTTTTGGTAGACTGTTTCAAAGTGGTTGGAGGTTTTTGACTAATATTTTTGCCAGAGAGGGTTTTCCTGACGATTAATGTCCGATAATGGTGCAGCTTACTTCAAAAGAAATTGAGTTTTTGAATAGGCTGGTATAAAACACAAATGGTGTAGTTTGTATCACTTACAAGCGAATGGTCTTGTAGAGAGAATGAATAGGATGGTGGTAGAAGGTGTACCTTGAGCATCTTTAAGGTGTGTACATGTTGAGGATGATATTAGAGCTGTGCTTTGGGCACATCGTACCACATCCAACAGAGAGACAGGTGTCACCCCTTTTTGTGCTTTAAGAGGAAGGAAATCTTTTGACTTTCTTAAGCCAGCAAGGTTGTCAATGTCTTGTATTTTGGTGAATGATGCATCATCAGGAATTCTGGGGGAAGAGTGTGTCAGGAACATGTTGTTTCTAGATGCAGTCAGAGTAAGATCAGATTTGATTCCATTAAATGTGCAAAGAAATTGCATGTCTACAAAGGTGATTGGATGCGTGTGAAGTTACCAAAAGTCAATGGGGAAAATAGGGGGAGTGAGATTTAGTCAACCTCATAAAGTGCAAGAAAAAAGTGAAAACTCTAGTGCTGTGAAAATGGTCAGGGGTGGAATAGTAGTAATATTGGGAAAGTATTAGTGATTGTGCGAGGGTGTTGTTTAGATTCTGATTTTCATGAATCTGTATGCACTCAGAAGGGTGTTGTTAATAAATCTTCTTCTAGTGCAAGGTGATGGTTCAACTGGTTCGACGAATCAATGTAAGCTGTACAGAGTTAAGTCTGTGCCAGCTAAATTTCAAAACTATATGATGTTAGATCATATACACGTAGTGTTGTTACCTTGTATCATTTTTTGCCTCTTAATTATAGACTGTAATATGCATATATTTATGTAGCTTTGTTTTCATATTTATTGTTATAATTTATATATATTTCCATCTTTGGATTTTTACCTTAGAATATATGTTCTTGTATTTTTAATAGTTTCTAAAAGAGTCTTTTGGCTTGAAAAGGGGGAGGTGTGTTGTGTTTTGCTTTGTGCACGAGGGGTCAGTGTGAAACATTCATAAGCAGAGCTCTAGATAACGGTTGTTAGGGCCAGTTGGTTGCAGCTGGCGGGGAAAGAGTTTGTGCTGCTCGTTGTCTCGCGCTGTATTGTTACTTCTTGCTCTTCAGCAAATAAATACTTTATTGAGAACTTACTTGGCTATATCGTCTTCCATCAAAGTGGTCCACTGTCTTCGACTTTTGGCTCTTGTTAAATCGTATGTTGACCACTACTTCGCCCAGTTTATCTAGGAGCTTCATGGGCAGGATTTGAATATTCCCATGGGTTTGGATCTTAGTGATGTTTACAGACTACCCACTTTGCCCAACGTTTGTCTGTCAGTGTCTTAGACAAAAGTCTGATGCCTCTAATGTGTGTGTTTTTGTGAGCAGCACACTTTCAGTTTGCCTAACTTTTGTCTCTCAGTGTCATGGACAAGAGTCTGATGTGTGTGTATGTGTTTTTTTGTAAGCAGCACACTTTCAGTTTGCTATGAACTTGTACTACTTTCTCAGGATCATGGTGGTACCTCATTCTTTTAACCTAGTTATACATCTTGGTCGTTTCCTGATTGTTTTTGGTAGTGGTACTCGCTGTGGGAGGCTTAGCAGGCTGATGTCTGCAGCACAAATATTTCATAGATTGAGTGCTGTGTAAAATTCTGCCTTTTGTCTGGACAACTAGACTCCTGTAGAGATGATGTACTGCAGTAATTGATAGCAGCAGACATTAAAAGTTTATCTTCACAGTTGAAGAGAGTTCTCAAGCGCCAAAATACAAGAGGCTAAGAAGAGGATCCTGTTCCACAAGAACATGCTGCAGGCGAGCAGCATTCACATCCAATTTTCTCAGTTGCTGCTGCATTGGATGATTATTGGGACACATAAATGTTGGCCTTGCCTACCACCTTTGTCTTCTCTCCCTTTTCCACCTCTGCCATCTAATCCTACACAAACGGTCCTTCCTTACAATTTAACCTCACCATTTTGACTCACGACAGACTCCTAGAAACCACACACTGTTGTTGTTTTTGGCAAAACAGGAAATCAAACCACAATGCTAATTTTTGTCGTGTTTTCAAGTTACGTTTCCTGCTCCTTCGGTCAATCCCAAAGCTCCACATTGCAAATAAGCTACTTTGTTACCAGTCCATAATAATGTCAGATTTGCATTAATGTACAGATGCTCATAACGTATATAGGGCGAGATGTAGCAAGCAAAATTGCGGTCGATAACGCTGAAATTCAGCATTTGCGATCGCAATTCAGCTCTGTGCAATGCAGGTAAGTCGAAACCCACTCGCAAAATAAAGAATCGCAAAATTTGCGATTCCCTATTTTGCGCAAGCATTTAGAGAATCGCAATTTGCGATTCCCTAAATGCTATTCTGGGAGACATCGCAAATTGCGATTTTGCTGTAAGGAATCGCAAATTACCACCAACTTCAAGTTGGTGGTAAATTGCGATTTCCTTTAAAAATGCAATTTCATGCATGTTTCGAAGTGCCATGTGGCACACATACATGCACTTTGGGCATGTATGTGCGCCACATGTGCACACCTGCACATTTCAGGGGTGCAACAGGGTGTCCTTTAGGAACCCTTGCATCCCTGAAATTGCGTGTGCAATTTGCGAGTACCTATTAGGTACTCGCAACTTGCGCCCGCTATTCCCATTCATTCCTATGGGCCTCTTGGCCCATAGGAATGATTGGGAGGCCATTCCTTATTTGCGACTCGCAAATAAGGAATGCATAGGAATCGCTAAATATTAGCAGATTCCTACCTACATAGCAGTTTGCGAGTCCTTAATAGCTATTCGCAAAAAATCGCTATTTAGGACTCGCAAATTCCTATTTTGCTACATCTGGCCCATTGTTGGTTCCCTGCTAAAAGTATTTTGGTGTCCATGAACTGCTTCTGTTTACAGCAGAGTACTCCTTGGCACTTTCCGTGTACCCTCAGTTTGTTTTGTGCATGGTTAGGAGTTTCTTGAGCTAGTTACATTATTTTTCTTCTTGTATGCTTGAACCAGAGACATATGCATTAATTAGTGCTACATAACCCAAGGCACAATGACAACAGATATATACTCATCCAATAGAAATGTTTTTTCTCTTTTTCTTCCAAAGGGCATTGCATCATCTTTCACGATTAAAAGAATTGGTCGAGGAGTCTAACGTGAAGCAAGCTCAAGAATGTCTGAATCTAGAAGAAGAAAATTGAATTTATACCAAATCCACATATGCAGAAAACTATTTTTATTTTTGTGTATGTATTTTGATTCAATGAGGAATCTATTTTGTATTGACAAATTTTCATCAATTACTTTTGATGAGCTGTGCTGCTTGAATTGTGTAATTATTTAACTCTGAAAATATAATTGGGTCAAAATATAATATTATTTTAACCAAGTTTGCCTTTACCAAGAATTGATTGCATCTCATGAACTGTCATAGCGTCGTGTTAGAATGATTAGGTATTGAGACTTCTTACCATCAATCATGCCATTAGAATCCCACTCAGTGTCTGCCATCATTTAAGCACTGTATTTCCTACATGCTCTTTAGTATACTATTAGCTGTCGCCCTCCCCAAGCCACATCAGTAAACTTGTCCCCGTTAACATCCCGCTTGTCCCGGTCCTAGTTTGAAAACACACACAATGTTTTAATGGTAGATTTGAACACCAGTTTTAATACACCTATCACCCCTTTTCTGTGCAATATTTAGAAACGTTTTCGATTTCACTGTACATGTCATTCACACACACACACACACACACACACCCCCCCCCCCACACACCCCCCCCCCCACACACACACCCCACACACACACCCCCACACACACACTACAAAGGTCATGCCCTTGATATATTTTACCATACTCCATTTTGAATAGCTGGGTTACCTATTGTTTTTCCACGGACAGGCTACTATGGTATCACATCCAAATGTTTTGTTAAAAATCCTTAGCAGTTAAAATGTATCCAGCATGTTTGTGAAGTTGTAAAAGCGTAATGTGTGATGCCTTAGCACCTTCCATTTAGAAACCCAACCTGAATATCTCAAATAATGCTCATTTGGGCCTGGAGATGAGACTTGTGGGGTTCAATAGGTGATAGGTGCACAGGAGAGGCCCATGGTATAGGTACTACCAGGAGGGACTAGAGGTAAAGACGAAGAGATGGCGAGAGAGGTGCAAGGAAGGGGGATACGGAAAATTAAGTATGTGCAGTGAAGAGGGGAGAGATACAGGTAAGAGGGAAAGTTAAAGAAAAAGGGAAGCAGCAAGACGTGCATGACGTGATATTCACCAACCGACATCCAGGAAAGTAATTCCATGAAATTAGAATATTTCAGCAAAACAGATTCAGGCCCATCTTTTGGAGGATTCCAAAAAGCTTTTAAAATTCGGCCAACAAAACATTACTTATTAACAATACAGCCACGATGGTGATTTAATTAACCACATCTATAACAGGAAATGTTGTCGACGACTAGGAATATATTCACTCGTGAACGTTAATAAATTACCTAGAATACAATCCTCCCTTGGCTGGAAAACGCAGGCTGCTCTTTCAAAGACGTGCAGTACACAAATAACACCAGCAGGTGTCATTAGATTGAAGCTTTTAAATTGCACCAGATAGTATTTTAAAATCATTTCTCACATTTTCCGATTATTACATTTACTCTGGAGCAAGTTGCCTGAATTCCAAATGCACACAGCATCGTATTCCATAAATGTCTTCCACAACTCCCTCAGCACCTTACATCCACCGTGATGCACAACGTACACCTGGCAACCTCAGATGTGTAAAACAGGTGCACAGTAGCCGTCATTTGGAATAAAAATTGGTATATTATGTACACAAACGTTGCAAAGGGCACCTTGTCTGGCCTTGAACCACTGCCAGTCTGCTTTCAATGTTAGTAGTTTAGAGAATGGCATGCAGGAGCAGTCTGCTTTTCTGAACTCCCTTAACTTGGCTATTTTGATTCGGTTCCTTTGAAACGGGATGGTAGTCAGTTTACGGTGCTGGAGTCCAGCCACTGTTTATTTGAAAGTGAAGACCTGGCCCACACCCAAAGGTGGCTGAGCTAGCTTTGATTTTGTGGCTGTAGGACTGACTTTATCCAAAGCCGAACATAGACCTCCTAAATCTCGAAAGAAGCCTTGTACTTTCTTTGCAAACACCCCCACATCCTCTCCTATGCCAAAATCTCTATTGCTTATTTTCAGCTCTCCACTTATCTTTGTTAAAAGCAACTTTGCTTTGCGCTCTGCCTCCCTCGTGGGAGTGAAAAGTCAAAGAACTTTGAGGTAGAAATCAAGGAGAGCTATTTTTGGTTAAAAAGTCTCCAGGGGCTGTTGCAGAGTGTAGAGGATGGTGTTGTCATTTATTAGGAAGTGTAAGAAGTTAGAACGTAAATGGAGGAAGAACTACAGTTTAGAGGACAAAGATTTTTAAAAGCGCGCAAAAGGAATACTATGTTTCCATTTTAAGAGCTAAAAGCCTCCCCTATGAGAAGCGTATTTTCCGCTCTGGCAACATTTCTAAAGATATTTTTTCGATTGTCAAGAGCCTCCTAACTCCAAAAGCGGGTCTCAATCCAAAATGACTTCTCAAGGAATGGTGTGAAGAATTTGCAGGTTTCTTCGCTGGTAAAGTCCAAACCATACAGGCTAATCTTGGGAGCGGTGGTAAGCAGGAGCTTGAGGTTGACTCTTCTCCTGTGAGGAATTTGGCTTTCCTGCCCAAATTAGAGGCTTTTGGAGCCATCTCCCTGGAAAATTCTCTAGCCGCACTAAAATCATTAAAATCAGGCTCCCCTATCGATCCTTGCCCCCCCAAGCTGCTAACAGCGGGAGCAGAGGTTGTTAATCCAGGGGCCAATAAACAGTTTAATTTATCTTTAGCTTCAAATAAGGTGCCCAGTGACTGGAAACAGTCTATGATTATCCCCTTGCTTAAAAAACCTTCAGCAGATCCCTCTACACCTGCTAATTATAGACCCATTTTTTACTCCCAGCCTTTGCAAAAATCCTAGAGAAGCAGGTGAACAAACAACTATTGAGGTTTGTTGAGCATAATGGGCTCCTCCACCCAGCTCAGTCTGGCTTTAGGGCCCTACACAGTACTGAAACGGCGCTGACTGAGGTATCTGAAGCCATCGGGGGCACACTGGATAATGGGGGCAGGGCGGCACTGGTTTCACTGGATCTTTCGGCGGCGTTCGACATTGTGCCACATGCTCTGCTATTAAACAGTCTGCGGGAGATTGGGGTGGACGGCTTAGCCTGGAATTAGTTTAAATCCTATCTGGAAGATAGAATCAAACAAATTTGGATCCCTCCCTTCTCAGCCGCCCCTCAAAATTTGTACACTGGGGTTCCCCAAGGCTCTGTATTAAGCCCCTTGCAGTTTAATATTTATATGTCCCCGTTAATTCAGATAGTTATTTGGGGCCAGAGTCATCTCGTATGCAGACGATACACAGCTGCTCTTTTCCTGGAAAAAGGGAAGTGAAGCAAATTGCATGCACGTGAAATCCTGCCTCACCGCAGTTTTCTACTGGTTAGCTAAGGCCCAATTGAAATGTAATGAAGAAAAGACTGAGATTCTTCTCTTAGGGAATTTCCCTCTGCAGTTCTGGCTCTCATTTTGGCCAGACGACTCTCCCCCGCAGGCGCCTCAGGGTGGACAGGTAAAAAACTTAGGGATATGGTTTGATGACAAGTTGTCCTTTGGGCCTCAAATCAAAAGGCTGACTGGAACATGCTTTGGGATTCTGAAGCTCTAAAGAAAATTCTGCCGTTGGTACCTGTGCATGCTTGGAAAACAGTCATCCAAGCCTTGGTTACGTCACGCATTGGCTATGGCAATGCGTTATATGCCGGCTTGCCTGGATATCTCCTCAACAAACTCCAGGTGATCCAGAATGCGGTGGCCCGCTTGCTACTTAACCTCCCTAAGAGGGCTTATGTCAAGCTGCATCTCCGGGATCTCCACTGGTATCCTGTAAAAGAAAGAGTGAAGTTCAAGACCCTGGTGCTGGTACATTCCACCTTATACGGCAAAGGACCTTCCTATATGAGATCTAGATTCAGGTTTTACACTCCGTCTAGGAAACTGCGGTCCTCAAATAAGTTGCTGGTTTGTACACCTAGGATCCTCAGACAGAGAGCTGGTGGCAGATCACTGACCCAGTTGGGTGCGGTGGCCTGGAATCAGCTCCCGATTGCCGTAAGTGATCCGGGTCTATTTAGAAAGAAGCTGAAAACATGGCTTTTTAAATAAACTGTGCCTGCTTCTGCCGAACCGTTCAGTAGGGAATGTGCCGAGACACTCCTTGCAGTAGCTTTGGCCACTATAAATGCTGTTAATAATAATAATTCTTTAACCTAATTCCCACAGTCTATAAAAAGGTTCTGTAATTGTTCAGCCCTCTCTAATACCCCTGCATTTGTATTTGTACATTCCACAACGTGTTGACAGTTCATAATGTCGTTTTCGATCTCACTGAGACCTTGGAGGTAGATGTGAATAAAGGTTCTTCACTCCACAGTTGGCTTCGACTTGCTTCTATCACTATGCATATCATTGTTGAAATACACTGAACGCTAATAAATATCTTCTGTTGATTGTGTTTTCCTTTAAAATATAAATAAATCAATTACCAAGGTGTGCGCAACATCGTTTTGATACACACACACTTTTTTTTTAGACCTGGAATATCTCTGATCTATAAAATAGTTTTCATGCCATTTTGGAGGTTGTCGAGACCTGGTTATACAGGCCACATGAAGTTGTGGTTTTCTGTTAGACAGACGTGAGAGTTTGAGCTTGAGAGGGCAGAGGAAACACTGAGCACTTGACCACTTACCCATGCTCCATGACTGAAGAATGATTCAAGACATCAACATTGGGTTTGACACAGCATATGCACATGGGTTTAGAAAATACATATTTTCATTTGCAGTTTACTGATCTCTTAACTAATACCCAATTGCCTACGTTCCACTGTTGCCTCTTTACTCTGACTTCTGTCATATCTCATTCTGCAGTCTTTTTGGTGAGCCAAGACTTTTTGATCATCTTCTCTCTATTAACCTATAATGGGTCACCACCATTTAACCAACAAGGTGATAACTTGGTACTTGGGCGTCTTCCCCGAAGTCACAAACGGAGAAACACCAGTAACATTGTTGGTAGTGGTATTTTAAGCCCATAATAATTCTTGTTTTGAATGGATACTTCTAACTGTAGATTTCTCACCTAGTGAATATTTCCTGGGCGTCAGACTGGATTCGAAAACTTTGAAGCAATACTCTTGTGCGCTGCTAGTTGTCGTCATGTGCAAACCTCCATTCCTTTCTTTCTGTGCCTTTAGATGCAGATCCGGAGCTTCTTCTTGATCTGGAGACAAGATTTTCATCATAATTTACAAGTATGCAGGAGAACACCCCTCCACCCCCCAAAGTATAGGTTTCAAACTGTGTTTAGGGGCTGTCCCAAACAGACTGTGACGAACGAAATCTGTCTTTTGTGCCTGGGGTCGGAGCACAGCTCCAGGTCCTGTGATGACTGTGCCCAGATGCATCTGAAGGGCGTGCAAGACCGCAAAGCCATACTACATTGCCAAACACAAGAAGACTCCAAAATGCGACCGATCGAAGTTGAAAGGAAGGTCCTGTTCCGCTCACAAAGCTGTTCCTGCAGCACATCATCCTGGTGGTTTTCGTCTTCAGGTAAAAAAAATCATAAGAAGTCGAAGCGGGAATCAGCTCCTTACCTCTACTCTCTGACTCCAAAGAGGGAGCAAGGGCGTCAACATGCCTCCTCGGCTTGCTCCCGATTTCCATCAGAGCTGATTCCAAGTCCAGCCCCGATACATCCCGAATATCCTGGCACATCAGCGATGTTGCAGCAAGTATAGGCCTTCAGAGAGGCCATGCTGTTCATTTATGGTACTTTACAGATTCCCTCTAGCTCGCTTTTGGGCCCGAGGATCCTCAGGGGCCTCCAGACTGACTTTCATGTGCAAGATTGCCCTTAGCGGTGATCAGTGCCTCTTAAACCTGTATCCGGTTCAGCAGTGTCTCCCATGCCAACTTTGGTTCCAGCGACATCCCCTGTACCGGTCCCATTCACTTCGATGCCAATGCCGGAGAATGATTTGTAGCCCATTGTTCTATCCTACTCTGCACAGAATCCACCTCAACCAAGATCGTGCCCAGCTCCGACCAGCACGCTGCTAACCAGCAATCCTTTAGATTCTGACACTTTCCCTTACCATGTGTTAGGGCCCAACCTTTACACAATTTGGCACTGACTGACAATGACTGTTATGATGAGATCGGGGGGGTATATCCCTCCATATGAGGAGGACAACTGGTATGAAGAACTCCTGGATGCCAGTGGTCTAGATACTTTTACAGAAACCACCTTGTGCCTCCCCCTGGTCCTTCTAAGTAGGAAAGAGCCTCCTTCACAGTTGTTTGCAACAGGCGGCAAAAGTTTTAGACCTATAGCTTCACACTATGAAAATGAAAACTAATGTGCTGTCTGAGGTACATCAAGCAGGACCGGCCCCTACAGAGCTTAGTATGTAATGAGGCCCTCACAGATAACCTTTTGGTCATTTGGGTGAAACGATGTTTGGATCCGCCTGTTAATAGACAGGTTACTCGTTGCCATTATCCTGCACCATGTGACTCAGCCTTTCTTACACAATATCTTATGCAAGTGAGTTTTGTGATACAGGTGCCACCAGCAAAGTCAATCCTAATGCTTTTCCTGCCTTCTGCCTGATCGTGAATGTAAAACAATAGATCCATTTGGAAAAATGGATTTTCTCCTCTACTCAGCCTTTCTCTCAGGTCTGTGAACACCAGCTGCCTTCTAGGCTGCTATTCATAAGCCCTTTGGGACACGGTAGCACAAGTTTTACTGTCTGTTCTGGACTGCCTTTGGGTATCCCTTACACATGCAGCGAAGTTCGTAATACGCTCTGACTTGGATATGATCGACTGTTGGGTCAAGCTATGGGCACCAGTGTGGCTCTTCGGTGCCACGCCTCGATTACCGGCTTCTCCAGGGATGACCAAGTGTCCCTGATGGACATGCTGTTTGACAGCTCTTTGTGGCGAGAAAGCAGATTCGGCCTTGGAACGGTTTAAGGCGAGTGGGGCCACAGCACATTTCTAGGGACATTCTGCTCCCACCAGACAGTTCCACTGTTGAAAAATGGCCCTCTCTGAAGGGTCACCCCAAACTTTTTGCCTTCCTCCTTCTCTTTTTGTTGGCCTTCAGACTCTGAGCACTTTTATCACTGCTAACCAGTGCTAAAGTGCATGTACTCATCCCCTAAAACATGGTAACATAGCTCATACCCAATTGGCATATTTGATTGTCTAGTACGTTCCTTGTAAAGTGGTATAACATATACCCAGGGCCTGCAAGTCAAATGCTTATAGTGGGACTGCAGCACTGATTGTGCCTCCCACCTAAGTAGCCTTTCAAACCTGACTCAGACCTGCCATTGCAGGGCCTGTGGGTGAAGTTTACTGGGACATCGACTTGGCATTTAAAACTGCGTACCAAGCCTTAAACTCACCTTTTATTACATAAGTCACCCCTAAGGTAGGCCATAGCTAGCCCTAAGAGCAGGGTGCTGGGTAAATGGAATGTAGGACACGTACTGGTATGTTTTGCATGTCCTGGTAGTAACAAACAGCCTATTTTGTTTTTCACTACTGTAAAGCCTGCCCCTCTCATAGGCTAGTATTGGGAATTCCTTAATACACTCACTTTTAAGCTGTAATTCCTAATCAGATAGGAGTAGCTTGTCCATGTTTCATAAGTTTGGAATGGTAATGATAAATCTTCTTTACTGGTTAAGTTCGATTTAACATTACTCTTTTAGAAACGCCACTTTTAGAAAGTGAATATTTCTCTGCACTGACTGCTCTGTGTGCCTGACAGCCTGTCTCCCATACACGTCTGGGGTGGGTGACAGCTACGCTTTGTGTATTCCCTCTAGACTGCCACAACACAGGAAGGATAGATGTGTCTGAGTACCAATCTACATACATCTGCATTTTTATTGGCCTTTCCTGGGCAGGATGGAAGGGAAGGTCTAACCCTTCACTTGAATAGGCAGGGTTCTGTTCCCACACAAAGGACTGATTACCCCCCACATATAACCTGGCAGACAGGACTGGATTGAAAGGGATACTTTGCACTTCAGAGAGCTGCTTTGAAGTCACCACCCTCGTCAAAGGCACTTTTGGGTATAATAACTGGGTCTCTGACCCCATCAAATGAGACACTACTGGACTTGTAACAGAAGCTCTGATGTGCTGCTTAAAGGACTCAACTTGACTGCTGACCTGGAAGGCCTGCTTTTCTGTTTGTTGCTCTGCTGTCTCTTGCTCTCTAATTCTACTGAAGGAGAGCTGGACTCTGTCTTCACTCCAAGTGATCTCCAAGGGCTTGTTGGCTTGCCTCCTGTTGCTTGAGACTCAGCGATATCAAAGTCTCTTCCCCTACTCCTGTGCCTGGCTCACTGGAAGTGGCCCAGATACTTGCTACAAAGATTTTGACTCATCTCCTGTCTGCGTGTAGCAGAAAAGGTGCATCGCCCCGCTTGTGGGAGTAAAATAATCGCATCTCATTGGAACCAGCGCTTTGCCTCCAGAGATCGACACTTCGGACAGCATATTGCCGTCGCTGCAGCTTGGTGAGATCGACACAGCGCATCAACTGCGTGGCAGAATCTGGCGCATCGCTCAACGCCTCTCGACTCCGGCACCCATATTCGGAGCTGACGCCTCGACTTAACTGCATGGAAAAGATTGTCGCATCTCGCTGCTTGCGATCAGGAAAGGTAGTTTGTTCACCCGGGCCTGCGTGGGTCCTATAGCCGGCCGGCGCTCCATCACGGTCAGCCTGGATTTTGGATTTGCACCGGTTCCTCACGATCTCAAGTAACTTTTTGACCGGTGGTGACTTCTAAGCACTGTTTTTGCATTTAATCTTTAAAAATTCATATCTTGACCTTTACTGATTGGATTTTTGTCAACGTGGTCTTGCATTACTCAGATAAATATTCTCAATTTTTCTAAACCTGTGTGGAGTCTTTTTGTGGTGTATTCATTGTGTTACAGTGTGAGTGTGTTGCACAGATACTTTGCACATTGCCTCTTTAGATAAGCCTGACTGCTATGTGCCAAGCTACTAGAGGGTGAGCATTGGTTACTGTTAGACCTGGCATCATTGGTGTGGGTTTCCCCTGTAATTTTTAGGTCGAGCCCTGAGCCAGCGTGCAATCTGGGGTAGTTCAGTACGTGAGGGAAGCCCCGCCCACTCCCCTGCCTATATTTTTAGTGTGAGTGTGTTGCACAGATACTTTGCACATTGCCTCTTTAGATAAGCCTGACTGCTATGTGCCAAGCTACTAGAGGGTGAGCATTGGTTACTGTTAGACCTGGCATCATTGGTGTGGGTTTCCCCTGTAATTTTTAGGTCGAGCCCTGAGCCAGCGTGCAATCTGGGGTAGTTCAGTACGTGAGGGAAGCCCCGCCCACTCCCCCGCCTATATTTTTCAGACTGTGTGCAAGCACACAGGCTAGAGGCCTGTGTGCTTGCATACCTTCTTGAACTAGTCACTCAGTGACCCCCTAACTCATCCACTTATTATCCCATCTATCCATCACCATGCATTGTATCAACCCTCACTCAGTCTTCCACTCACTCACCATTTTTTAGATAAAATTATCGCCGTTTTCACTGATTTAGTGACTACCTGAAAACTGCATAATCATAAACTGACTAAGTGGTTAGTCTGTTTACTGAGGTACTCGTATGATTTCTAGTTTAGGGAAGACATAAGGCAACAGTGAGTTTTTTATTTTCACCCATGTGGTGTTGGGACTTGCCGCCATTCGAGTTACCTGGTCCCTGTGCCATTCGAAGCTGAGCATGAGCGGGAAATCCTCTTATAATAATTAAGGTTCCTTTGTCCTCAAACGTTGAATGCATGGTAGAAGGCATTATGGAAATATTTCTTTGAAAATCAAGAGGGATTTAATCAATATCCTCACAAGTGGGCTCAAGCTTGTTTCCGTCACTAGGGGGTGCTGTGCTGCAAGCAGCCCATCTCCTGTGGCTAGTGAGTTGCAGGTCTGTGTTACACTCTACTCAGGTGGCCCGCTTCTCTCCCTCTTTGTTGAACAGATCTCCGTACCCACAGGGGGGTGTAAAAAGCATAATGCTGGAGGCTGACCCCGCCCCACGCTTCTCAAGGAAGGCAACAGCTCCTCTGCACTTTATTTACTCCCTCCAGGGGTGTAAATTTTTACTTTATGAGCCGCCAAACTACCCCATGGTGTCGAATTTTAGAGGGGGCTGCATCTGATTATTTGACAGAGCGCTAACACAGTGATACATTCATAGGCACGGAAATCAACGTTGCACTAATGTGCGATATGCTGCATCACTAAATACTTATAAGGTCCCAAAGGCGAGACCGATTGCATTGCAAATGCTTGTTTGCCTTTGCCTCCTGTTATTTTGCTGTGTGTTGGACTTCATTTTTACTGGTCTAGATGCTTTGGGCACTTTGCCACTGCTGTTCAACGCCAAAGTGCAAAATCTCCCAGTAAATTGTTGTTATGGATTGGTGATTCCATGATTGGCATATTTGATTTACTAGTCAGTCCCTAGTACAGGGCACTGTGGGTGCCCAGGGCCTGTAAATCCAATGCTGCTAGTGGGCCTTTAGCACTGATTGTGCCACCCACATAAGCAGCCTGTAAATGTAACTCAGACCTGCCACTGCAGTGTATGTGCGCAGTTTGGTACTGCCATGTCGACCTGGCAAGTGCACCCACTTGCCAGGCCCTAATCTTCCCTTACCTTACATGTGAGGAACCCTAAGGTACGCCCAAGGTACCCCTGTGGGCAGGGTGCAGTGTATGTGAAAGGTAGGACATGCCCTGATGTGGGTGGCATGTCCTGATAGTGAAATAATGCCAATTTCGTTTTTCACTATTGAAAGGCTATCTGTCTAATAGGATAGAATGGGAGTTCATATATAACATCTTATAAATATAACTTTCCATTGGGACAAGATAGGAAGATAAAGTTTAGCATGCCTGAACTCAGAATATAAAGATGCATCTTTTAGTGAGGATGATTTTTATATTGTGTTTGAAAATACCACTTTTAGAAAGTAGGTATTTTCTTGCTTAGCCATCCTGTGTGCCTCTGCTAGGTTTGTGTATTGACCGTCTAGCTTTGGAGTGACAGGGGCTGGTGATGTGCATTCTGTTCAGACAGCCACTTGGGGGGTTGAGTTGTGTCCTGCCATTCCAGGGTGAATCAGGGCTGGGCTGAATAGACCTGGGCTGCATTCAGAGTAGGGGGAGGAGATTTCTTTCACACCTGAATGGGCCTGGTCTGCCCTTGACAATGCTGTTTCCACCTCCTGCCGGGAAGCTGCACCAGAGAGGACAGAACTGCTTTTGACTGAGCACAGGGCTTCTCTGGCACCAGAGAACAAATAGGATTGCTGCATAAATATTGGAGCTCAGACCCCAGAACTTTAGATCATCTCTGGAATTCAAGAGTAACCTTTGCCAAGGAGAAGAGCTGGAGAAACTGAAGGAGAAGTACTGGCCCTTTGCTGTGTGCTATCTGGGGTTGGCCTGCAGTGGCTGTTTCTGCCAAGGAAAGGACAAGGACTTTGCTGTGTGATGTGTCCCCTGCTTGAGGAAGATCTCCAAGGGCTTGAAGTAGAGCTTGCCTCTTGTTTTTAAAATCTCAGTTATACAAAGACTTCACCCCCAGCTGCCCTAAACTCCCTTGCTGAGAGTTCTGACCTACCAAGAGGTGCCTGCTGCTGTTCTGGGCCTCTGGGGGTTGTTCCTGCTGTTGGGAGCTGGAAAAGTAACATAACGAGGAGAAGCACGATGCATCCGCACCTGTTTCCGACGCATCGCCGAAGAAACCGACGCAGCACCTGCCCGCAGATCGAGAAAACGCCTCACGCCACATCGAGTGCCCCGATCCCCGAAGTACCGAGATCACCGCACCGATTCTGACGCAGGCCCTGCTGTGCGGCTGCAAGAACCAACGCATCGCCCCGGATCGTCACGCATCGCGGCGCCATGTCTGTAGCATTGTTGGGAGACGCAGTAAGAAACCGACGCATCACCTCCTCACGCAGTAAGAACCCAACGCATTACTTCCTCTCCGGTAAGGAACCAACGCATCACCTCCCCTGCGCAGCAGTAAGGAACCGACGCATCACATCCCCGGAGCAAGGAACTGATGCATCCCCTTCCCTGCGTGTAAGGAAACAAAGCATCACCTTCCCTGTGACCCTTTTTGCTTATGTTTTTGACGCATCCAAGGTACTTTGTGTGAATAGTGTCACATTTGAAATTTGCTTTAAACAGAACTGTTTCTACCTTTTGAAAGTCATATTTTGATTACTGTATTGTGGATTTTTGTCATTTTGGTCTTGTTTGGTTTAGATAAAAATTACTTATTTTTCTAAACTGGTGTGATGTCCATTTGTAGTGTTTTCACGGTGTTATTGTATGTGTGCACAAATGCTTTACACGCTGCCTCTGAGATAAGCCTGTCTGCTTGTGCCAAGCTACCAAGGGGGCGAGCAGGGGTTATTTTAGAAGTGTATCCCCCTTACCCTGACTAGGAAGAAGGGTCCCTACTTGGACAAAGGTGCAAACCGTTGCCAACTAGAGAACCCCTTTTCTAACAGTTACCATTTAGTGTGTATATAACTTACCCTGACTAGAGTGGTGGTTCCTCCCTGGCGTGGATGCATACTTTAGCCAACCAGGAATCCCATTTCTAACAATGATGTACTGTTTCCAAGGTGATTAAAATTAGAACGTCTATAGCACTTTGGTTTTAAGCTCTTCTAGATCTACTTTCCCTTCACATTTATTGTTTTGATCATTTTTTTATATTCTGAACACCTTGCATTTAACACACCGCTACCTCTACAATCAATCCTATTTTTTGCTGTAGTTTTCTTTTTATACATTCTGTTACGCATGCTATACTCTTTGCTATGCCAATTACATCTTTTAAACATAGGTTTCTAGATAATAACTTCTCTTGAATTTCTGAGTTGTTCATGCAGCTGACTAATCACATATTAAGGAGTTATGCAATACATCAAAATCACATCTATTTGCAAGACCTCAAGACAGCAATGCAATTGGTCACCTTTCCTTCTTTCCCTGCACCCTGCTAAAAAAAATGTATGCCTTTCTAATACAACATTAACTTTCTCTCCAAATAAAGTTTTTATATTTTTATGTATTTAAATGTGTATTGAGATACCTCCAACTGTACTGTACCACCAAGGGCCTCATCTTCTATGGGGTCATGTAGATTTTCTACCCAAATGATGTGTAAGAGAGTGTATTATTAATTGGACTGAATGACTGTTCACCACAAGTAATTAGCTCACTATCTTATTAGTTCCTTGTCTGAAATGTCAATCTCTTGTGTGGTGTACCTCCAGATTTTTGCCTAAACTGTTTTTGCTGGCTGTAGAACTGTGTGCTCTTTACCCCTGCTAGCCAGTGGTAAAGTGCCTGTGCTCACCCTTTCAACATGATGAAATTGGCACACACCTAATTGGCATAGTTGCCTTATCTCTGAGTCTCTAGTATAAGGCACAAAAGTGTACCCAGGACCTGTAAGTTAAATATCACAAGTGGGCCATCCACTACAATGACAGTGTAAACATGACTGTAGGCCTATCATTTGTAGCCTGACTGTGCAGTTTAAACTGCAAATTTGACCTGAAAAACCCATTTTGACAAGCCTGAACCTTTCTTTTATTTAGTAATAAGTCATCCTTAGGAATCTTTATTGCCAATAAGGCATGTTACATGGTATTTAAAAAGAATGGTCAAAGTTTAATGTTAAACATTTCCTTACAGTGAAAAGACCACACAAGCTATTTTCACTGTAGCACGGCTGTCCATATGGGCACTGGGTTACATTAATGAATTTAATAATGCTAATTTCGGTTAGGAAACAGCTAGAAATATGATTCAACAACTTTTTTAATAGTTATTCAAAATCAAATTTAATGGTAACATCAAATTTGTTAAACCAAGCAAAAGGTATTTACAAAACCTAATACTTTTCCCTGCCTAAAGCATTGAGGCCCATTTGTGTTAGATACAGCTGTTACCGCACAGCTGAATAGCCCCCTTGATGATGTATTAAAACTGCTGACAGAGCAGGACAAATACCTTGGGTGTGTGGAGGTGTTTCTGTTACTCTTGCAGGATGGCATCTGGGCTGTACCCAGGGACTTGTTTACCTTCAAAGAGGCCTACCCTGTCACAGGCAAATGTTTTCTGATTGAGACTTCTAGCTGCAGATTCCTTACTTTACAATATTCCCCAGGCGTCAGACTAGATCCAGAAGATTTTCGAGCAGTACTCCTGCGTGCTGCTAAGTGGCACCATTCAGCTCCGCGTTGGCAACATCCACGGCAAAATTGATGCGCGTGGTACCTACATAGGCACCACCCCAGCGAACTGACGTCCATTCTTTCCTTCCCGCACCAGATATCGCTGATCCGATCTGAGCTAGTCCTCAGTCACTTTTGACTTTTTCGATGTTTTGTGGAATTTTTTAAAGAAATGTTCCCCTGATGTGAGGTATGTATTAGTCCTGGCATCCTTGGTGTGACTTCACCCTAACTTTTTGCCATCAGACTTGATGTTTTTGCTGGCCTTAGGACTCTGCACACTTTACCACTGCCAACCAGTGCTAAAAAGCTTACACTCTTTCCCTGAAACATGGCAACATTGACTTATACCCAATTGGCAAATGTAATTTACTTGTAAATCCCTAGTTCAGTGGCACTACATGTGCCCAGGGCCGGTAAATTAATTGCTACTAGTGGGCCTGTAGTACTGGTTGTGCCACCAACTTAAGTAGCATTTTAAATGTGTCTCAGGTATGCCATTGCGGGGCCTATGTGCGCAGTTTAAACTGCCTTTTCGAACAGGCAAAAATGAAGACCCTGTGTGTTTGCTTTGATCGCCCTAAGTTGGCAGGGTATGCCCAGACGTGAGTGCCTTGCTCACTTTGCCACTGGATTCAAGCTAGCCTGGCTGATGAGGGGTGTTACCCTGAAACAGGTCCCAGAATGCTTGTTTCCGGTCCAGGGAAGCCCTGTCTTGGCAGTTCGGGCGGGCCTCTTCCCATGAGGAACAGGGTCAAGACTGATTAGCATATGGCTGGGTCTGAACTGGGGTGGCGAAGTGAGCTAAAGAACGATGATGGATTCAACTCAGATCTGTGACTGGGGGTGAGTGTCTGAAAAGTTTCAGTGCTCCGTTCATCATCTCCTTGTGTTTGCAAAATAAACGTTTTGCCAGGCCCAAACCTTACTTTTTAATACATTTAAGTCACCACTTAGGTAGGCTGATTTCACGTAACTATGCTGGCATGCAGCGCACAGTGTCCATCCGCGTTGTCTCGGCCCAACAGACTTGGTCCGGCGACATCAGCATGGACATTAGTGAGGAGCAATGGATGTACTGCTGCGCACAATCTAAGGCCTTATCTCCGAACCACAGACTGTGACTGATCCACTTAAGGTTCTTACACAGAATCTATCTCACGCCTGTGCGATTGCGACAAATGGAGCTTGCAGAACACAGGTGCCTGCACTGCACTGTGCGCTGACTTTCTTCACCTGGTGCCGAACTGTCCCGAGATCCCTGATTTTTGGGCAGAGGTGTTTAGAAGCATTCCTGACATCACTGGTCACTCTCCCGACCACACACCCCTTGTGGCCTGGTTGGGCTATGTTAAGGAGGCTCCCCCCTCTCGGCCCGTCGACTAACTGCAATGCTTCTATTGTAAGCGTAGGGTGGCAATGCATTGGGGCAGGCGACAAGCTCCCATCAGGAGCAGCTGGTTGCATAATGCGGCGATATGCACGGTGATGTTAGATGCATAATGGGAGCTGATGCCTGCTAACTCTCGCCCTAGGGATATAATGGCCCCCTTGACTGCTTATCTTTAGCTACAGAAGAAGCTTACGGGAAATAGGAGCGACCCTGGGGACCCCTCCTTGGATACGCGTCTGACTTCCATTCCCCCCTCTCAATGACGCCTTGGCTACTGACTTGACTGACTAGTGCTGATGTCAAGATTGTTACACTGTTTGGGCGCTGTAGTTCTTATCCCTAATGCTAAATGTAGACTGTACTACGTGGCACTGTTATTGACTTTCAATTCCTTTTCTTCCCCCCTCTCCCCTTCTCCTTACATTCTCTATTGCATTCTTCTTGAGCAATGACGACCACTGATATGAGGCCATGCATTGTGTTTGCCTTGAACTGCAATCTGTGTTGTTGAGTCCATATATTGCAAAATTCAATTATTATTAAAAAAAGTCACCACCAAGGTAGGCCCTGGACAGCCCCAAGAGCAGGGTGTAGTGTATTTGAAAAGTTGGACGTGTACTGTAGGAAAGTAGGATCTGCTTCTATGGTTACCCCCACTTTTTGCCTGGTGCTAAGCTGTATTTGACTAGTCTGACTGGGATCCTGCTAATCAGGACCCCAGTCTATCTGCTTTCTCCCTAAATTGTGTTGTTCAGTACTTTGGTACATCCCAGATTGGATACTGGGGTACCCTTATAAGTCTCTAGTATATGGTACCCATGTACCCAGGCATAGGTACCCCAGAGTTCTCCCATGGGCTGAAACATGTATTATGCCACCCATGAGAGACTTTTCAGAATGGAACTACAGGCCTGCCATTGCAGCCTGTGTAAGTTGGTGCTGGCACCACTTACTAAAGATATAGGTTTCCTATATCTAAGCGTCACTGCACTTAAAACCTATAAGTCACCCCTATAGCAGGCCTTTGCAATCCTGAAGGCAGGGTGCTTGGTTCCAAGTGAGAGGGTGCCCCTGCATGAGCAGGACACCCCTGCAGCCTACGGAGTCCATTCTCCCGGGTTGTCAGTGAAGCAGCCATATACTATATAGAGGGACACCGCGTAATTACGCAATGACCATCTCGAAAACGGCTGCAACGAATCCTATCATGTTTGGTATCAAACATGTTGGAATCATACCCCCACACCGAATCATACCCCCACACCCTAAACGGTGTGGGAGGTATGATTCCAAGCACTGAAAGAGCCCTCCGTTAGGCTCTCAGTGTTCCTGGTGCCAACCTTCTAGACCCGGACAGCACAAAATGGTTGCTGCCGAGCAGAGACACATTTCTGCCCTCCTGCTGCTGAGCCGAGTTTGAGCAGAGGGAGGTGGAACAATAGGCATCCTCTCACAGGGAGGTGTGAACACCTCCCAGACAGGATTTAGTGTATAGGGGCCGGGTGGGTGCGCTTGCCAGCACCAGAAAGTCTGCATGAGGGGCACACTTGGTGTTCCTGTGCATAGTCTAGTTCAAACCAGTTCTGGGAGCCATTTGCACCCGCTCTGGCGTGAAACTGGACAAAGGACATGGGAGTAACCTCCCCCCTGTCCAGACCCTCGGGAGGTTCCCCTGAATCTTCCCAACCCTTTCCCTAGGGTTTTTAAGGGCTTACCTGGGTGTAGGTCCCTAGATTCGTCGTGGGATAAGATTCAGATCAGACACAACTACTCTTCTACCGTCTGGGCACTCTGGACTTCGTTTGGGCCTGACTTCGTCTTCCTTCAAGTCTGCTGCATTGTCTGTGTCTGTGCATCATTCAGGAGCCTTCCTAGGCCTGTGAAGCATCCAAGACACTTAAAGAAATCTACCTTGCAGTGAAGGAGTCACTATCCTGCATTCGCAGGCACCGCAACTAAGTCGACCGGTCGGTCTGCTGATCCTGAGCTCCTCCGGACTCCAAAGGCTCTGCAACACAGGTGGTGGTTTTCTACAGGTCCCAAGGCCTGCCCTGCCCTCTCGCCAAGTTTGAGGCCAGTATCCCTCGTGGGGGTTGCAATAACCAAACCCCTGTGCACTGCGTCAACTTGCCGTTGCAAAGGCTTGTTGACTTCTTTCCAAGAAGATCTTCGGGCTCCAAGTAGCCCCAACCTCGAGCACCTCCAGTGAACAGAATCTTCAGCCACACCGCGTCATGGCCTGCATCTTTTGGTGAGCTGCTTGAGGTCCTCTCGCGACTCCAGTGCCTACGGCTTGTGGGTCCACTTGAGGGTCACCGTTGTTTCTTTTGGGCTCCCCTGATTGCTCGGGGCCTGCCCTGACTCCCCTGCTCTTGGTTAGTCCCCTGGACGTTGCTGGTCCCAACGTCCCTCCTTCTTCGATTCCTGCGTTGGTTGCATTTGTCAAGGCTTGTTGGTGCTCCCGCCGGACACCGACCCCTCAGCACTCGACATCCTTCGTGGGACAGCTCGTGCACGGCTCCTGGTCCTCCTCAGTGTCGCCTGGTCCTCACAGCTGCAGAGTCAAGGTCATCTTCATCTATTCTGCAACACCTGACATAGGAGGGCGTTCGGCTTCCAAGTCTCCTGGTCACTCCTGAGTGACATAGACTCTGTCCCCTCTGCTTGCAGGTACCTCATCTAGAATCCACCTTTGGATTCCACTGGACACTTTCTCTTTCTGCAACAGGAGCACTTTCCTGAAGTCCTCCATTGGGTTTGACAGCGGTTTCTGACACCACTTCACACGTATGCACCCGGCTTCCCTGGTGTAGGTAATGTGGGTACTAGGGTATCCACATGTGGGGTGGCTCTCCAACCTTCTGTCTTCCACTGGGTTTCTAAAGGGTCCACTGGGAAGGGTCCTTAATCTTTAAAAAAATCCAACCATGACTTGTACATAGAGTTGTATGGAGCACGCGGTCGTGTCTCCACACTGCACACGCTTTCCGTGGGGTCCCTATTTACTCACCTGGGTGGTTCGTTGGGGTCCAAGCACTTCTACGTCCTCTCGACCTGGTCTTGACCGGAGTCGTGGTTCTTATACCACTTTCTTAGTATATGGTTTGGCCCCCCGCATCCTCAACCCGGGCCACTGTGTATTTCGTGCTATTTACTGTGTTTCTTTGCTAAAGTATTGTGTGCACTGTGCATATCTCTGGGTAGGAGATATTTCTATGTGTTAGAGAGTATTATATAATAAATACATATTTTTATAAATATTTTGTGTAGTTCTTTTTCATTTAATCTATACTATAAGATTGCATTCTGGCAAAAACAAGCTGCTTTACACTCCTGGACTAAGCCTGAAGGCTGCTCTCCACGGCTACCACTTAGAGAGCTTTCTAAGGTTGTCTAAGACCTCTTAAATCACCATAAGTGTTGTCTGGACTGGTGCAAGGTGCCCACTTACATTAGTGGACATCATATACCAGGCCAGCTTCTCACATGTACTTTTAAGTTCTACATGTCCTGGAAGTGAAAAACCCTTAAACTTGTTTTTCACTTCTGGAAGGCCTACCTTTACCAAGGATAACATTGGAATTACCTTATTATATTTTATAAGTGTAGTTTCCAAATGGGGAAAGGTGATTGTTCATGTTTGGTGTCTCTGGAATCCTAATTTAAAAGTCTAACTTATGGTGAAGTCGGATTTTAAAATACAATTCTGAAAATGGCACTTTTAGAAAGTTAACTAGAGCCAAGCAGTCCTAGACAGAGTGTGCACTACCTGTGCTACTCAAGTATATCATCAGTATATGCATCAAACATAATACAATTTGAGAAACAATTATGCTTAGTACTCAATATAAACAAAAATACTTTTTTGCAATGTGACTACAAGTCAACTTAAAACAATGACTTCATCCGTCGTTTTTCTTTGCACTTCTTTTTATTCTGAAGCAAAGTCCATGAATTATGTGTCACTTCAATGACAGTACACAAATTCCTGTCAATCTCGTAATAAAATATTCCCAATGCATTTGGGTGTATCAGACACCCTTCGTCAGAGGAAATCTATAACAAAACATACACACAATGAATATAATGACATTTGTATCATAATTGAAAATAATAATAACTGCTGGCCTATTCCATCCGGGAAAGGAAAAAATTGCATTACGGATACAAAGAGCAGATATAACGTCCACCAACCATGTGGTATCACTAGAACCTGGAATAAATATGATAGAGAAAAAGGAAAAGGAAAGACAAAGTGCCACGCCACCATTCAGTGAACTGATAAACTAGACGTACCGACGACGTGCTATATCCCAAACATTGCTAAGTGTCTCAAATCATGCTACTACAATTGGTACATATAATGTACACACCATAACTATTAAGCATGGCCTCTGTACCTCTGTTAATCTCGAACAGTGTGACAAAGTCTGCAGACTCTTCTTTTAACTCAAGCCGAAATTGGATCAAAAGGGCGCTCAAAACTGTGAATTCTGCAATTCAAAAGAATGTACTGAGATGTAATTTGCGCTCAGAATAAACTATATAGCCCCCAAACTGTGAGTTCTGCAGTTCAAAAGAATATACTGAGATTTAATTTGCACTCAGAATAAACTGTGTAGCCCCCCAAACAACACGTATCACTCCTATCACCACAAACCTAAATACCCAGTATCAAGGAAAATCGTACACATGATATCAAAAATTACTTGAGAAATCTCCCAAGTACGACCATTAGAAAATACCAACTAATTGTAGGACAAACTTCCACCCACTGACCCTCCGATTCAAAATGCAAACAATTAGTGAACGTCCCTTAACTATCCTCACTTTGACTCTAGCATTGATTAAAGACCAAATGTCCCTCTAGCCTGTAGTCCTAGCTCTCACCTGCTGCCCTGTCACTCGGCTCTGGAAAGAGTCAAGTCGCTGGTCGCCGATGTGGTTCAGCGCGTAGTACTAGCACGTAATAAAACATTAGTCTCCCCGCTCGTGCTGTCCACCGGTCTAACGATCTGCTAACTGTTAAATGAAAGCAGTCCTCTGTGACACTTTCACTGGAGTTGAATGAAACGCTCACTCATGTGCTGCTATTTAATATCGGCGTCCTGCTCGCTATCCTCCCTTTGAACGTGAGCTTCGACGTTGGTTAACCCCTGACCGGGTTGAATGCACGTCAGATCAACAAGAAAGCCTGGCGGCCATCTTAACCAGTCTAAAAACTCCTCCAATGACAAGAGAAAAGGAAAGAAAAATGTGACAATGTTCAGAAAAAAGAAATAAGAAATTCAAATACCCATACACATTTAAAAAAAGAGATCCACAGGTGATACCCGGAAGAAAGCTGAAATAATAAAAAATAATAACGGAGTAGAAATGAATGTCGAGAGTAAAGAAATAGTTATTAAGAATTTTGCAAACACTGTGTAGTACCCACACATGTACTGCTATAACTGTGTTCTCTCTTACGTGATTTCGGCCATGTTATGAGAACATTAAAATTTATGAAATTTGTGTTAACAATGACTAACTCACGATGTGAAGTTAACAATTGTGTACTAGGTCCATTCTCCATAACATACAGTAGTGAAAGGTTATACATACATCAACAGTACTTCATCGGAATCCCCCCATATTGTTGCTAAATTGGCTTCATGAATCAACATATGGCATTTGTGATGATATGTACTATTCTATGAATCAAAAGATTGATTAATTAATTACTAGCGAAAATAAATAAGGACAATACAATCCAAGCTAGTGATTCCCATCGGAGATCAAACACCTTCCCTCCACACGATATAGGAATACCACATATGTCGCGTATAGTTCTAATTCTGCTCTTGCTAAACTGAGTTAAATGTAAGTCCAGTCACAAAAATAGCTCTATAGAAAACATGATAGCTCTATTTTGTCATTCAACCCCTTAGGGGTCATGGTATCCAAATATCTAATCCAAAAAGTCTCTCTCTGCGTGATGTATTTGGACATGTCTCTGTCATTCCGGTGTATAACTGTCTCCAATACAGTGAATCTTAACTGGGCTATGGTGTGATGTGTCTCAGTCCAATGACTGGCAAGTGGTGAACTCAATACTCTAGTCCTGATCCTGCTCTTATGTTCAGTTATGCGAATCCTAAGTGATCTTTCAGTTTTCCCTACATAAAACAAAGCACACGGGCAGCGAATAGCGTAAATGACATTTTGGGTGTTACAATTTGCAGTAAATCGAAATCTTATTGATTTTCCTGACCATGGATGAGATATAGATGTACCAATGAGAACATTGTTGCAGTGCGAACAATTGTAACATTTTAACATGCCCTTATGTTGCTCCGTTTGATTACTGATGTTCTTAGTGAGCAACTCCCGGAGTTTGTGAGACCTTTTGTAAGCGAAAATAGGAGGATCCTGAAAAAGATTTCCAAAGTCTGGTTCTGTTTGCAACAGATCCCAACGATGCAAAATTATTTTCTTTATGGCTGGTGACTGAGTTGAAAAAGTAGACACAAACACTTCTCTTTTATTTTTGAATTTCTCTTTTTTCTCCAATAGTGTCTCTCTCGAAATCTCCTCTGCCCTTCTAGCTGATGCTTCCACAATCTCAGTAGGATACCCCCGATCCAAGAAACTCTTTTTGGATGCTGCTAATCTCTCTGTGTATTGAAAACTGTCTGACGAAATTCGCTTGATCCTCAAAAATTGAGAAAAAGGAAGATGTTTCTTTAAGGTCTCGGGGTGAAAACTGCTGAAAAGTAATGTCTTGTTGCGATCTGTGGGCTTCTTATACACCTTTGTGGTGATAACTTTGTCATGCAATTCCACATTGACATCCAGAAATGAAATTCTCTGTTTATCCAATGTGTTTGTGAACTGGATTCTGGAATTTATATCATTCAACCCCATTAACTTGCTTTCCAAATCATGTTTCATGCCCTGCCAAATGAAAAATATATCATCTATATACCTGCGATATATGATGAGGTGCTCAGTCCAAGATGGATCGTTCAACACATTCTCCTGTTCGAATTTCATCATGAAAGTGTTAGCGTAACTAGGTGCCCCTGCAAAACCCATGGAAGTTCCATTGGTTTGTAGATAGAATCTGTCTTGCCATTTGAAGTAGCTGTTAAACAAACAGAACTGTAGTAGTTCTAAAAGAAAAACTTTATTGGCCTGTATGGATCCCTGCTGCAACAGTGCCCACTCTATTGCCTCAATGCCCTCAGCATGCGGTATAGAGGGATACTACGTCCACTGTCCCTAGCCAAATCTCTGTCCCTGATGGCAATGTGAGCTCACTTAACAGTTTCAAAAAGTGAGTGGTGTCCTGTACATACGTTGATCCAGACTGTACGAATGGTTGTAGAAACGTGTCCAAGTACTGTCCCAATGGTTCATGTAAAGAGCTACACCCCGATACTATGGGACGGAATGGTGGGTCTTTGAGGTTTTTGTGAATTTTGGGCAACATGTAAATTGTAGGTCTACGTGGAAATTTAGAACATAAGAAATTGCGTGTGTTTTCAGAGATCCATCCCATATCTACTGCATGTACAAGTATTTTCAATAAAATCTCTTGATATTCTGATGTAGGATCCTGATTCAAAAGTAAATATGTAGATTCATCTGATAACATCACATCAATCTTAGATTCATAGTAACACCGGTCCATAACCACTAGTGCTCCCCCCCTTGTCTGCTGGAAAAAACACTATAGCCTCGTTCATCCTCAAGGATTTAAGTGCCTTTCTATCAACTGGAGTCAAGTTTTGTCTCTTGGTGGATAAAGCAGGTAATTGAGCCAGGTCTCTTTTAATCAACGTCTCAAAGGAATCTAAGACTTTGTGTGAAATCGGAGCCATGAAAGTGCTCTTGGATTTAAATTCTTTGTATTCAATTTGGCCTGTGTTGACCTGTGCTAATTCTTGATCAGCAAAGAAATACCGTAGTCTTAATTTTCTCATGAACTTGTAAAGTTCTATTTCTGTCTCAAAAGACCTAGCCTGAAAAGTGGGTACAAAGGATATGCCCTTGTTTAAAACTGCAGTTTGTGCTTTTGTTTTAAATGTGTATGGGTATTTTAATTTCTTATCTCTTTTTTCTGAACATTGTCACATTTTTCTTTCCTTTTCTCTTGTCATTGGAGGAGTTTTTAGACTGGTTAAGATGGCCGCCAGGCTTTCTTGTTGATCTGACGTGCATTCAACCCGGTCAGGGGTTAACCAACGTCGTAGCTCACGTTCAAAGGGAGGATAGCGAGCAGGACGCCGATATTAAATAGCAGCACATGAGTGAGCGTTTCATTCAACTCCAGTGAAAGTGTCACAGAGGACTGCTTTCATTTAACAGTTAGCAGATCGTTAGACCGGTGGACAGCACGAGCGGGGAGACTAATGTTTTATTACGTGCTAGTACTACGCGCTGAACCACATCGGCGACCAGCGACTTGACTCTTTCCAGAGCCGAGTGACAGGGCAGCAGGTGAGAGCTAGGACTACAGGCTAGAGGGACATTTGGTCTTTAATCAATGCTAGGGTCAAAGTGAGGATAGTTAAGGGACGTTCACTAATTGTTTGCATTTTGAATCGGAGGGTCAGTGGGTGGAAGTTTGTCCTACAATTAGTTGGTATTTTCTAATGGTCGTACTTGGGAGATTTCTCGAGTAATTTTTGATATCATGTGTACGATTTTCCTTGATACTGGGTATTTAGGTTTGTGGTGATAGGAGTGATACGTGTTGTTTGGGGGGCTACACAGTTTATTCTGAGTGCAAATTAAATCTCAGTATATTCTTTTGAACTGCAGAACTCACAGTTTGGGGGCTATATAGTTTATTCTGAGCGCAAATTACATCTCAGTACATTCTTTTGAATTGCAGAATTCACAGTTTTGAGCGCCCTTTTGATCCAATTTCGGCTTGAGTTAAAAGAAGAGTCTGCAGACTTTGTCACACTGTTCGAGATTAACAGAGGTACAGAGGTCATGCTTAATAGTTATGGTGTGTACATTATATGTACCAATTGTAGTAGCATGATTTGAGACACTTAGCAAGGTTTGGGATATAGCACGTTGTCGGTACGTCTAGTTTATCAGTTCACTGAATGGTGGCGTGGCACTTTGTCTTTCCTTTTCCTTTTTCTCTATCATATTTATTCCGGGTTCTAGTGATACCACATGGTTGGTGGACGTTATATCTGCTCTTTGTATCCGTAATGCAATTATTTCCTTTCCCGGATGGAATAGGCCAGCAGTTATTATTATTTTCAATTATGATACAAATGTCATTATATTCATTGTGTGTATGTTTTGTTATAGATTTCCCTGACGAAGGGTGTCTGATACACCCGAAATGCATTGGGAATATTTTATTACGAGATTGACAGGAATTTGTGTACTGTCATTGAAGTGACACATAATTCATGGACTTTGCTTCAGAATAAAAAGAAGTGCAAAGAAAAACGACGGATGAAGTCATTGTTTTAAGTTGACTTGTAGTCACATTGCAAAAAAGTCTTTTTGTTTATATTGAGTACTAAGCATAATTGTTTCTCAAATTGTATTATGTTTGATGCATATACTGATGATATACTCATTTTTGAGTAGCACAGGTAGTGCACACTCTGTCTAGGACTGCTTGGCTCTAGTTAATTTTTTCTTTTTGAATAGGTGGCAGGGTAGAACCACCTCAGAGTGAGCACACCAATTTTGATTAATTTGGAGTACTGAGATTATTTGGACGAGAGTTTTATCTTGAGTGCACTACAGCTGTTCTTTAGAATTTACTTTTAGAAAGTTGGCATTTTCTTGCCTTAGCCATTTGGTGCTTGTAGCCTGTCTCTGGGTCACATGACTGGGTGTGGGTGACAGTTGGGCTTTGCATATTCCTCCTAGACAGCCACACACAATGGGAGCTTAGGTGTGACTGGATGGGCCATTACTGGCAGGATGGGTGGGAAGCCCTTTTTCTGCAAATAGTGTGTGACTACAAAGAACTCCACCCCCTCCCTGACCAGATAACCGGTATCCCCTAAAAGGAGTGGCTGCGTAGCATGATTTTGGTATAACTTAATAAGTTAGTACTAAAGACGAATTGACAGTAATACTTTTTACTTAAGAGTTGCATGTGTTTTAAAGAGGCATGATTAGGCTTTCACTTACCATGCATGACATGTTGTACTGCTTTGCAGTGACATTCACCTGCTTCCTGACAAGTGGATTTGCAAAAATGTATCCACATTAGGCTAGTGTTGGGAAGCTGTCCACTTTTTTATTTATTTATAAAAAAAATAGAATCTGTATTTTTTCATGTTGAATATGTCCTATATTATGTTGTTGTTTCTAATCTTTCTTAAATAGGTCGTTCCACTAAGACAATTCGAGACCCAGGTAGGAGTCACCTGGATGTTTGTAAAATCTGGTGAGTGCTACTTAAGGCGCATTAGGACTGTATTCTATGTTTTGGGATCCTAGAGCCCTGATGAATGCCCCAGACCAGACAGGCTAGTTTATTGTGGGCAGAAACATGTTGGGTAGTATGAGACGGGTCAGAACAATTGATCTCTAGTTACCTGCCCGGTTTAGTGTTTTAGATATACCTGGAGTCCTCACTGATAAAGGTGATAACCGAGGAACTCTAAGGTATTTTTAGATTTTCTGGATCCCGTGTCTGAACCCAAGAGGCTTGATACCATTAGTAAGAGAATGTTCTCTTCCAGCAGCCTAGCACTGCGTTCGGTGAACACTACATGCCTATTGGGCGTTAATCCCATAGGAAATTGGGCCAGTGCTTCTGTCTCAGAGGAGGCCCAAGCCATACTCACCCAGACTATTGCTGATGGGAGAGATGCAGCTAAGTTCACCATAAGGTATGGGCTTGACACGACTGACTCACTGGGCAGAGCGATTTAATCGTCTGTTGCCTTGTTGGCACCATGCCTGACTGAGAACGACTGGCTTTTCGTGGTATGTCCAGGCTTCCCTCATGGACATACACGTAGAATGCTCTCGCCTTTTTGGAGAGAAGGCGTACTCAGTGCTGGAGAGCTTTAAGGACAACAGCGCTAGAGTAGGTCCATGGGCTTGTCTATGGCCCCTTGGCCACCCCATTCTGCCTTCCGCCCCTTTTGTGTTCACGGGAGGGGCATCCAACCACACTCATTCCTTTCCAGCCACCAAGGCCAACAGGCTTCCCAGCTTTCGGGGCTGATATGCGGATCCCATAGGCAATGTGGGACAGGGCCACCAACCCCCGAAGGCTGCTGCTGCTTCCAAGTGTCTTTAGTTCACCCTCTGACCATCATGGGTACGCGGTAGGAGGCAGGATACACATCACCTGCCCCACTGGTAGTCAGTGATATCAGACCGCTGGGTCCTGAAGATCGTCTAAAGTTGCTGCTCCCTCCCCTTCGTGACTACCCCGCCCCCTACATGCCACCCATCTATGATTGACTGACGGAGGGCCATCTCTCTGTGCTCTGTCAGGAAGTGCAGGCTCTCTTGGCCAACGGAGCAATAGATGGGGTGCCTGCATCAGAAGTAGGTCATGGCTGTTATTCTTGTTACTTTCTAGTGCTAAAGAATGACTGAGTACTTGATCCTATCCTAGACCTGCACCTTCTCAATCTTTTCGTGAAAAAAGAGAAGTTCAAAATGCTCACTTTTCACCAAAGTCTTGTCTCCCCTGAACCCCGGAGACTGGATGGTAGCATTTGATTTGCAGGACGCATATTTTCACATCCCCGTCCTGTGTGCCTATAGGCGTTACCAGTGGTTCATGGCCGGCTAAGAACACCCAAAGTTTGCCAGCTCCCTTTTGGCCTTACTAGCGCACCTCAGGTGTTTACTTGGCATTAAAAGCCTTTCTTCTGTCGATCAGGGGAAGGCTGGTGCAGGTGTTCACGGACAACACCACCCTCATGTGCAACGCCACCGCCATGTACAACAGACTGGGTGGGGTGGGGTCGTGGACCCTCTGTCAAGAGGCCCTGCGTTCGTGGACATGGCTGGAACGTCGGGGGCGTTTCCCTGGTGGTTCAACACCTGGCAGACTCTCCGAATGCCAGAGTGAACAAACTCAGCCGAAGATGCCTAGCGGATCACAAATGGCGTCTCAGTCCCAGAGGTGGTGCAAGGTCTATTTCAGCAGTGGGGAGAGCCTTGATTAGATCTATTCTCTACCGCAGAGAATGCTCCATGTCAGCAGTTTTGCGTGCTAGAGTTTCCGGGCGACTCTCGCTCGGAAATGCTTTTAGTCTTGAGTGGAGCTCCGGCCTCCTGCCTACCTTTCTGCCAATACCACTCCTGCCCACAGTTCTCAAGAAGATTGGGAACAACCGGGCCCTAATTATTCTTGTAGCTCCAGGTTGGGCAAGGAGGGTTTGGTATCCTGAGCTGTTGAACATGACCATTGGCCCTACATTCAGGCTGCCTCTTTGAGAGGATCTTATTTCGCAGCAACAGGAGAGGGTCCTGAACCTGCGCACTCTCCACCTTCATGCTTGGAGACTGAGCGACGACAGTTGACAGCTTTCGACCGTCCTCTCAAATTCTGTGATGTATTCTGGCAGCAGGGTTCCCTCCAACAAGTCAGTATATGCCTGACGTTGGGAAAAGATTGTGCCATGGTATTCTTTCCACGTTGACCCCTTTCGGCAACTTTATCCACTGTTCTTTTGTTTGCTTTATCTTTGGCCCAGCATGGCTCTGCTCTGGGCGCAGTTAAAAGTTATCTTTCTGCCATTTCTGCAGTTTTGCGGTTGGTGGACCAACCTTGTCTCTTTAAGTCATCTGTTGTGACTAGGTTCCTTAAAGGCCTGCAGCATACGTTTCCCCCCCATTCCAATCATCATACCTCAGTGGGAGATCAACCATGTCCTCACCTTTCTGATGTGTGCACTATTTGAGCCTCTGCACAATTGCCCTCTTTGGCTATTGACCATCAAAACTGCCTTTTTAATAGCAATAACATCAGCCAGGAGAGTCAGCGAATTGCGGGCACTCAGTGCACCCTCTTTATACCACCACCTACCCGGACAAACTGATTCTCCTGACCCAGGTAACTCCCTTCAATGTAGGCCTGAGCCTCACCCTGCCTACCTTATTTGCTTCACCTCATCCCTCCAAAAAGGAGAAGAGACTCCACCATATGGACCATTGTTTTACTTTTACCAAGCCAAAGAATTCCTAGTGGTTGGTCAACTCTTCGTAGGCTATGTAGGAGGTAATAAAGGGAAGGCTGTGCAGAAATAGACCATCTTGAGATGGATTGTTCTATCCATTAAGATCTGCTATACTTTGGGCAAGACGCAACCCCCTGAGGGCTTGCGGGCTCACTCCACCAGACCCAAGGCTACGACCACTGCGACCACTGCGTTAGTGCACTCTCCTGGACATTTGTCAGGTGGCAATGTGGGCATCCCTGCACACGTTCACCAAGTACTACTGCCTGGACAGTCAGGCCCGTCGTAACTGGCACTTTGCTTGTTCGGTCCTGCAGGACTTTATGATTTAATTGGCTTCGCAGAACCACCTTTAAGGAGGTATTGCTTGGGTTTCAATTCTAAGGTAAGGAATCTGCGGCTAGAAGTTTCTATCACATCGGTCCACGCAAGCATTTTCCCTGGGGCCATCGGTCAGTGGTGTGACCAAGGGCCGCATTAATGCAAGCAGAGTGGTGGTCAGGGGGAGGTGGAAGGGGGCGTAGGGGAAGCGACACGTACATCTAGTGGTTGAACTGTGCCTGGGATCAATCTTGACTTCCCCACTTGACAAACTTGTGTAATCCTAGGCAACTTTTTTATTTTACTTGGCTTCCTTTTTCTTCAATATCACATATAGGAGGACTTAGAAATATGACTTCAGGATGTCCCCTGTACAAAACCATCTCTTGTGTTTTATTTCATAAACTAGAATGTCCATGTATAATATCAACCCAGGCCAGCTAGAGGGTAACAACTGACTTGCCTTGTAGTTCACTATTGGCATTGTTGTTAGGTTGGGGGAGACCTGAATGTTTCTAAATTCATGTTAGAAAACTGTCACTTTTTTTTTTTTAAACTTCTCAGTGCAGTGATTTACATCTGATGTACTAAGATGAAATGCTTCTGCTTGTTAGTGAAATAAACTTTTTTGAATTTTGAAGACTATCATATTTTTCCATGTTTGTTTCAGGGTGTATTTAAAAATGAAGGTGTACTTAAAAATAAGTGGTACAGAACACCTGTGCTTTTTTTATTTTTTTACTTCCGTTCGTTTGTAAATAAATGCTTGCCATTTATTTAATATCTTTATGAATGTTAGTGCTTTGTAAAGTAAACAGTAGCCCAGTGCTGCTGTTCAACCCTGGGTTGCATATAAAGGTTGTTAGGGCCACATGTGGTCCACGAGCCGTACTTTGAGTATCACTGCTCTATCAGATAAACAAGTTACTTACCTTCAGTAACGCCTTATCTGGTAGAGACTCTTATCTAGCCACAGATTCCTTAGCAGCCCTCTCATCCTCCTTGCTCTGCGAATCAATTACAGGGCAAGGGACACCGTTCTCAGAGCCTTAGCTTGTCACAAGTGGTCCGTTCTCATTATGACTCTGCCCTCCTGGTGAAGAAAATCGTTAAAGTAACTGACTTCAGCGTCCCAAGGTGGCGCCTTTATAGGTACCACGCATTTCACTTCCGGCGCGGATGAAGACGCAAAGCAGAACAACGCCACCTACCGGCATGCAGGGGCACTGCTCGAAAATCTTCTGGGTTTAGTCTGATGCCTGGGGAATATTCTAAGGTAAGGAATCTGCGTCTAGATAGTCTCTACCAGATAAGGCGTTACCAAAGATAAGTAACTTGTTCATCTGATACCTGGGCAGGATCCTCCACCTCCCCCGTTAGATGGCAACCACTCCTAGTAGGAGAGGAACTGTCTCCTAGTCTGGTTATCTGGTTTAGAGTGACCACAGAGGAGAGGGGTTCATTTCCCTGGCCACGCCTCTGGGGTGGCCACACAAGCTCTACATAGGGGAAGAAGAGTTCTGCCATCTTGGTTTTAGACACAAAGGGGCACAGTGGTATTGTTTGCAGTAGGGCACACAGGTAAGACTACAAGAGTACTCCTTGAAACATTTACACTGTTTCACAGTTTGTGAAGTGAAGAATCTTTATTCAAATCAATTTCCAAGCTCTCCTCAGGAGTCACTGAGCTCCAGCACAACATTCTAAACTGTCAATACATTGTGGAAAATTCAAGGGAAGCAGTGTCAGAGAGGGCTGAACCATTAGGAAACCTTTTGACATGCAGTGTTGATCTTATTAGAGAATAATACAGTCGTGAGATTAGCTTGCAAGGAACTAGAAGAAAGGAGGAGGGAGAGACAGGAAGCCCACAAAGAGAGAAATAGGGAGCATGAGGAGTGGGAAAGGGAATGATGGGAAAAGGCGGCAGTATTGGAGAGAGATGATGGCTTTAGAGAAAGAGAAGCTTAGGATATTTCTGGTAGCAGCTACATAGGGAAAAGTGATTCCACTTTCAACTCTTCAGGAGTTCCTGCCAAAGATATTTTGGAATGGTTTGTGAGTTTTGAGATTGCTTGAAGACCTCCGGCTTTCACTGATATGGTAAAAGCTACGTTAATGAATGAATTACTTGCCCATGGAACATACGGTAGTCATTGGAATCATGCCTGTGGCTAAACAAATGAATTATAACCGAATGAAGATGGAAGCTCTAATTAGAGGGTATGGACTAAGGCCAGAACTGTACCTAGAAAAGTTTCAGGATAACAGGAGATCAGATGATTTTCCATTTGAGACCTGGATTCATGGTGCTTTATGTGATTGAAAGGAGTGGATTAGAAGGATAGAGGCCAACAATTTTCATTTCTTTAACTTCTTAATGGCGAAAGAGAGACTACCCCACTGATTGACAAGTGCTTAGTTAACAGGGTTGTTAGACCTGTCATCCTTAGTGTGGTTTCCCCCCAAACGTTTTGCCTGCTTACCTCCTGTTTTTGCTGATTCTTTTTGTTGGCCTTAGGACTCTGAGGACTTTACCATTGCTGACCAGTGCTAAAGTACATGTGCTTCTCCCCAAAACATGGAAACATTGCTATACATAATTGGCATATTTAGTTTACCTGTAAGTCCCTTGTAAAGTGGTATACCTTATACCCAGGGCCTGTAGCCTAAATGCTATTAGTGGGCCGGCAGCACTGATTGTGCCACCCACACAAGTAGCCTTTCAAATCTCTCTCAGGCCAGCCATTGCAGGGCGTGTTTTTGCAATTTGACTTGGCATTTAAAACTACTTGCAAAGCCGTAAACTTTCTTTTTATTGCACATATGTCACCCCTAAGGCAGGGCCTAGGTAGCCCATAGGGCAGGGTGCTGTGTAACTAAAAGGTAGGACATGTACTTTTGAGTTTTGCATTTTCTGGTAGTGACACCCCAATTAGTTTTTTACTACTGTGAGGCCTACTCCTCTCATAGGTTAATATTGGGAATTCCTTAATACACTTGTATGCTGTAATCCCTGATTAGAAAGGAGTACCTGCATCATGTTTCATATCTTAGGAATGGTACTGATAAATCCTCTTTACTGGTAAAGTTGGACATAGCATTACTATTTTAGAAATGCCACTTTTAGAAAGTGGTGAGCCACAAGAGGGGCAGCCCTACTAACCCAGAATCAGGGGCAGTTAAACCATATAAAAGCCACAACGGTTCCAGAAGTATTTGTATCACAAATATTACACTACAAATAAACCAGTGTGGCTCGTCTCCAAGTTGCATTTTTAGTAATATTTAGATTTATCCCGGTCTTTTTGCTTCAGTTCCCTAGTAACAGATTGATGGAGGGTAATGTTCTTGGTTTGCACATGTGCGGTAAACGGATCATTATTCTGACCGCATTCATGCTCGTTCACAGTCTTGTTTTTCTCTTTTTTTGATTAACTCTGCCACTGTTATTGAAAAGTTATGCACTTTGATACTATGAGGAAATGAGTACAATTGCAAAAATTGCCTCCTGGTGGTTCTTTAAGTGGGAAGACTTTCTTCTCCCTTTATGAGGATCAGTGCAGCTTAAAACACCAACTGAGTCTCGGCCTTGCGCTGATGCTGTTTCATTGTCGACAGTGAGGTTGTTTTTGGTAAGTTGCGTTCCCCGGTAAGTGCCCCATATGGTTGCAATTAATGCCACATGGCTTGCCCCCTTGAATTTTTAGTTTAAAGATTCTCTCTGTGGTTTTTTCTTTAGGTAATACTTTCTTGCATATTCATTCAGCAAATCTGTATGTTTCTGAAAGTTTTCTATTGATGAATATCCTTATAAATAACTTCACCCTTTGCAGTTTTGGTAACTTTTCTTTGAAGGGATAAAATATTTCAGTTTTCTGTTTCCTTCTAGTACGATTAGACTGAATGAGCTAAAGGGTCCTTGGACCCACTGGTCTCCTAGTTTTAAGGAGATACATACAATACAAGTAGGTGGCATTTTGTTCTGCTTTTACCCTTTTAATCACTTTTGGATCTCACTGGTTTGGGTGTGTTCATAACCTTGAGGGTATAATTTGGTGTACACTTTTTGGTTTTCTAGTTATTTGTTCACTATCACACACTGATTTTTCCGCATGGTGTTGGATTTTTTTTTTGTTTACGCTTTGGTGATGAGTTCACGGTGTCAGTTGTAGATAAGCTTCTCTTGGTTATAACTAGTGGATTTATGTAGTCATTGGACGTACATATTGTAACTGTCCCCCTATTTGATCTAGGTGACTTGACTTCAGTTTATAGGGAAGATTCCCTTGAGACGCCTAATGTATTTTGTTCAGTGGTCAACAAAGTGACTACCTAGCCTTAGGTTATATACTGCTTTATTTACTATTTTCTAATTCTCATATGGTGCCCCTCATTGTAATTTTTATTTATGTTTTCAGTTTTTTGTTTTTGCTTGCTCCAAGATCTTTCTGTCCTGATGATGACCCAATAAATTGTAAGGGTTGAAACGCCGGTGACGCATCATTGGCAAATTGGGAGCAAACATTGGTTGTGATCGGTTCCATTGTTATGTGGACCAATTAATTGAACTTAAGACCTTTTGTCACTTACAGTTTTTTGTTTACACTGTGTATTGTCTGTGTGTGTTCTAGTGTAATATGGTGAGCACAGATTGTTTGTTTGGTTGTATAATGTACTGTGGTATTATTTCTGTGACAAATTTTTAACAATCTTGATTACTCAGAGAAAAACAATTTGTGGGCACTGGTTTATTTGCAGTGTAATATTTGTGATACAATTTCTTATATAAACTTTTAGAACGTGGGCATTTCTCTGCTCGTACTGCTTTGTGTGCCTGCAGCCAGTCTCCAATACATGTCTGAGGTGGGTGACAGCTACACTTTGTGCATTCCTTCTAGACAGCCCCAAACACAGGAAGGTTAGGTGTGTCTGAGTACCCATCTACATTCGTCTGCATTCTTATGGCTCTTCCTGAGCAGGAAAGGAGGGGGAGCTGACACACCTGTATAGGCAGTGTCCAGTTTCCCACACAAAGGGCTGCTTACCCCCTACTGATAGTCTGGAGCCAGGGCTTGGAAGAATGGGACCTGTGTGCACTTCAAAGACCCTTCTCTGAAGTCACCCCCCTTTTCAAACGCACAACTGGGTATCAGTACTCGGTTTCTGACCCTACCAAGATAGTACATTACTGGACCTGTGAAGAAGTCTTACAGGAAAACAGACTGCTGTGCTGCTAGGACTGCCACTCTACTGGACTGCTTCTCTAGACGAAATGCTTTTCTGCTCTTATGTGCTGCCTGTTGCCTGCTGTTTGCTATCCTCTGCCCTGCTGAGGAAAAGGACTGGACCCATCTCACTTGAACCTAGAGTGACTTCAAGGGCTTGATGTCTTTACCCCTGTTCTGAAGTCTCATGGCCATCAAAGACTTCCTACAACCCTGCAACAGTACCTTGTCTCTGCCATCTGAGAGTTCTGCCTTGCCAGGTGGCAATCCAGTCCTGGGCCCTTGGAAGTGCTTGTTTCTGTGCTGATCCAGCAGAATCCACACATCGACGAATTTGTGCCGATTGAAACTGACAGATTTTCCTTCGATGCTGACGCAGCTGCTGCTCGACAACATTGTTCAACGGACTGTGCGGCTCGATGACGATGGACTGCATGGCTTGACGGCGGCGCATTGCCTTCATCGCAAAGCTAAGTGCGCAGATCGGAATCAAAGCATCGCCTCCATCCATTGGATCAACAACCCTTCACCTCCTATGCTCCTCGCCTCGAGTCCTCGACGTAGACGCTTCCTCCATCCAAGGTACTTTTTCAGCGGAACCTGCGTGAGTTCTGTACCCAGCCTGCCGTCCATCGTGATCGGCCTGAACTTTGGATTTACCCTGATCTAACACGAGCAGATGTCCCTGATTGCTGCTTTATGAGCCTAAGCACTATATTTTAGTTTAATCTTTAAAAATTCATAACTTCGGTTCCACCGTTTGGATTTTTGTCGTTTTGGTCTTGTTTAAAATACAATCTATTTTTCTAACCCTGTGTGGAGTATTTTTGTTGTGTTTTCATTGTGTGTGTGTGTGTGTATGTGTATGTGTTGCACAAATACTTTACACATTGCCTTTTTGATAAGCCTAACTGCTCTGTGCCAAGTTTCCAGAAACCCCATTTCTAACATGGGCTAACAAAAGGCTTGAGCAGCATGGACCTAAGGCGGAAGAAGAGAGAAATGTAAACAGACTGGTTCAAACTGAAAGATGAGGATCTGGGCAAAATTTAATGTTTCAAACGGGGTCAAAAACAAAAGGCGAATTGGGTTGCAAGTCAGGAACAGCACACGGAAAAGGTAGAACAGGAATAGTCTGCAATGTCCAAAATGATAACTTGTTTTAAGTGTCACAAAGAGGGGCATTCAAAAAGAGACTGTCATGTGAAAGACCCTATATCAGCACCCACATTAATGAGTGTGTTGACTGTTCGTGAAGGAACCTGAGAGTGATATGAAATCTAGGGTGTACACAGAGCTGCAAGGGTCTGATATCTCTGACAAGGGCTCAGTTCAACATTGTATTAGAAAGCCAGTTGGACTGCAACCCTGACACGAGGCTACTGAGCAGTTTTGCATAGATGGTCTTTTCAGGTTACCATCACTCCCTTTAGATACGTTCAGGGACACAGCGACAATTGTAACAATATTTTGTTTATGGATAACACACTCAAATATAGCACTAAGAAAATGGGATATGTAAAATGTTTATTTCAAACTTCTCCGTCTAGTGCATAAAATATGAATGGAAACCACACAGAATGCAAAAATAAAAGCAGTCAGATATGTAATGGTCAGTGAAAATAAGACAAATGTTTCTAACAATTTTAGCTCGTTTGAGACATCCCACAACACAAAAGCGATTTAGAAGTGCTATTCTAAATCTTAGCTAAAGCATTAAACAACAAACCTGCCTATTGAGTTTTTTAGGATGGGTCGCAGACCAAATCTTTGAATAGCTGGTTATAGTAATTCCTTATCAGAGTTCTGTAGAAGAAGCAAAATATGTGCTGTCGGTAAAGGATACTGCGGAGTCTTCTCAGTGGAAGTGGAATGTAAGGCTTGTTGCCAGGATGGAATGTTACTCTTTGAAGTAAGAGGGAGTTGGAGCTGTGAAGCTGGAAGAGAGAGCTGGAGGTACCTGTCATTGCATCTTACTAATAAAGATAACCATCTTCACTTACTGCATTGGAGTGGATCTTTACATTGGCGACGAGTTGAACCCAGTCTGCGCAGGGGGCAGACATCAAGAACAGTACCTCCACCCCCTGGATGAATTACTAAGGAAACTGGAAAATTCCTACTACAGGAAAGCTATATATCTGGTATGTAAACTGTGCCTACTCTTATCCTTCCTGCTGTGCCTTCTTCTTTGCAAGAAATTACTCTGTGCTTTATTCATGCTACAGGATAACTGGGTGCTTGCTTCTAAACTGAACTGTTTCTCCACCGCTCGCTAAGTTGTGCTTCACATTACATTGGCTCTTTTTATCTTAACTGGACTAGCGCTCTAGTGACTGTTAAGTTTGGAAGATATTTGGAAGCGCTGTGTCTTGACCCTTGAGCTTTGGAAGTGCTACGATATACACACTTGCTTGCGCTGTGTTTTGAAAAGTATTGTGTTTTGCATGTGTCTTGCTGGAGCTGCGGTATACTCTAACTCAGTTGCGCTGCTCCGCCCTCACTCCTGAGTCATATGCGCCCCATTGATATTGCTGTGTGATTGTACATCGTGCCCTCCTGCCTGCTGTTAGGACCGCAGTTTACTATTTGAACCCCAGTATACAGAGACTTGTTTGCTCTGCACCGTGCTCACATCGGAGACTTGTATGCGCTCTACCGCTAGTGCTGTGTGATTGTACATCGTGCCCTGCTACTGTTGGGACTGCAGTGCATGGAGGCCTGCTCGCGCAGTGCTGTGTCCGCACACTAATTGATTAATAACACTCACCAACAACGCCTTCCATTGCCGGTGTTCTTCAGAAGCGTTCTTCGTGCTGCATTCTTTCTGTGCCCAACCTCATCAAGAAAAGAGACGCACGGGACGCACGGCGGTGGCCATTTTAGGAAGTAGGGAAGGTTTCCCAACATTCATGAAACTGTGCCCAATTTCCTGTTGATAATAGACGTATGGCACGCACGACAGCGGCCATTTTAAAAGGTTGAGAAGACCTCCAACAAGAGATTTCTTCGTGGGAACATCGTTTTTCCTCACATTAAAGCAGCTCTTCGCCGAATGCTGTTTAGATCGTCTGGATTTCAACTATACCTCATCTACACAGCGTATCTTAAGTTTTTTTTTTTTTTTTTATTGTGTTTATTATTTCATCTAACATTTTGGTTTCCTTTCAGGTGGGACTTCGATTACCAATAATTATTCTTGTTGCAGGAGGGACTTGAATTAACCAATAATTATTCTTATTGCAGGTGGGACTTGAATTAATTACTACTTATTCTTGGTTGTACCACATTGTACTATACTTACTATGGCTGATCAAGGTTTAGCTGCCCCTCCTTCTTTCCTCCCCACACCTGGTGACCCTTCCATTCCTTGGAAAGAATGGAAAAAGTTGTTTTTAACATATGTGTTGGCAACTGGTGCAGATAAATATGGTCACGTACGCAGGCAGGCCATTTTGCTCCACCACTTAGATGTTGAAGGACGTCGCCTGTATGAGGATCTTCCTGAAATTTCCTTAGGTATGGGTGATGGTCAGCCGAGTAATGTCTATGACATGACAATGCAAATGTTAGATATGAGGTTTGTTACCAAAGTTAATGTTGTACTAGAAAGACATAAATTTTTCTGTCGTACCCAGAAAATAGATGAAGATATATATTGACTTGCGTTGCTGCCTTGAGGGGACTTTCCTTAACTTGTCGTTTTGAGGGATTAGGAGATTCCCTTATACGTGATCAAATAGTGAGGTGTACTAACAATAAGAGAGTGCGTGAAAAGTTATTTATTAAGGATCCTACATTAGAGGAGGCAATACAGATAGCTAAGGGACTTGAGCATACAGATTTATGGATAAAAGAAATGGACAAATGTAGCAATTCAGTGGTGTCAAAAGATCTAGCTTCTAAGGGGTCTGAAATTCATGCATGTGTTGATGAGACCAAGACTGCGAAGCATGCTGTGAAATTGCAAAGTACAGTGAGGTTCCCCGCACCATCACTACTGCTCCGGGGACCGGTGCACACGCAATCAAGTGCTATCGGTGTGGTGCTCCTGGTCACATTGCTCCTAGCACTAAGTGTATGGCTAAGAATGCAATTTGTAGAACATGTGGCAAGAGGGGACATCTTGCGAAAGTGTGTAGGTCTAAAACTCAATATGTGCAAGAGGTGGATGACACCTGTGAGAGCATTCATGAATTGATGCTGTGTGTGGATGGTTCTAATGTTCCAGAAGAAGTATGCTGCAACGGCAGTGTTTTGGATGGTGATATTGCCAAAGAAAGTACTGATAAATTAGAAAAACCTCATTGCACCATAGGTTTGGATATGAATAATGTGAGGATGTTAGTCGATTCAGGCAGTTTGTATACATTGCTATCCAAAGAAATGTATTCCAAGGTGTGGGGAGATATGAGTAATATGGAGTCTTGGGACAAGTCTGACATTAAGGCTGTAGGTTACGGTGGGAAGACCATTGATATCTTGGGCCTTAAATGGATGGTGATTTGCTTTGGTGGAAAGAAAGTGTATGGTCGTGTGTATCTAACAAGACAAGGCTCTAATTTGCTGGGTTTGCGCCATCAAAAGGATCTGAGTATTGTGCTCAATCCTAATGCTACTGAACCAGTCATATCTACTATTGTGAACAATGTTGATGCTTATAAGACAACTGTGATGGAGAAGTTCCCCCAAGGTTTTCTCTAATAATTTGGGGAAACTCAAGAACCTCTTTCATAAAATTATTCTTAAGAAGAATGCGGTGCCCGTTGTACATAAAGTGAGAAACGTACCCCATCTAATGAGAGGTCCTCTCCAAGAGGAACTCAAGAAATTATTAGAGCAAGGTATTATAGAGCCTGTCGAGGCCTCAGAATGGCTGGCGCCCATTGTGGTTGCGCACAAGGATGTGGGCAAGATTCGCTTGTGTGTCGACTTGCGTGATTTGAATAAAAATATATGGGTTGATAGGCAACCTCTGCCCAATATTTCCGAAATGCTGACTGCCATGGGCGGGGGAGTGATGTTCAGTGTGATTGATATGTCAGCGGCATACCACCAGATCGATCTTAACGAGGAATCAAGGCACCTTACCTCGTTTGTTACACCACTGGGTGCATTTCGTTACCGCAGGATGCCATTTGGTTTGGCATCTGCCTCAGCGGTGTTTCAGAGGGTTATGCAACAGATTTTTGTCGGTATGAAAGATGTTCTGTGCTTTCAGGATGATGTGCTGGTTGTGGGAAAGGGACAGTGCACACCATGATAAAGTGATGAACGAGGTCCTGAGGCGAATAGAGAGTCACGGATTGACTATAAAAAAGGAGAAATGTCAATTAAGGAAGAATTGTGTGACTCCCAGGATTTCCAGATGGATGTTGTCCGTGCTTGAGTACAACTTTGAAGTGGAATATGTGAGATATCTGAAAAATGTGGTAGCTGATTATTTATCTAGGATGCCAGTGGATGTAGTTGAAGAGGACATGGAAGTAGGTGTTGAGGTGATCAGGTGACAAGGAGGAGTGGAACACTGCTATGTTGAATGATGAGGTGCTGCAACAGGTCATGAGTTGTGTGCCGGAAGAATGGAGAGAAAATCTTATTCAAGATGATCGCTTCAAACGTTATTGCCACGTTGAGGCAGATTTGAGTGTAAGTGAAGGGAAGTTGTGGAGAAGGAATCAATTGGTGCCACCGGCAGGTCTTAGGAGTAAAATAATGATTATAGCGCATGAGGGGCATTTGGGCAGAAATATGACAGAGACGTGTGCGTCAGTCATTTTGGTGGCCTGGCATGGACAATGATATTGAGAAGGTTGTTAAGGAGTGTTATGCGTGTGCCAAAAGCGATAAGACGAAAGTTGTAAGGCAACCTCCCCTTGCATGTGTGGCTTTTCCCAAGCATCCTTGGGAGAGGGTGATGATTGACTTTCTCGGTCCTATCTCCAAACTTGGTTCGCGTAGTAAGTCTTTGATGGTCTTAGTGGACTACCACTCCAAGTGGTTTGTCATTGAGACTGCCGATTGCATTGAGACTGAGAAAGTGATCGGGTTCATGGAAAGAGTGTTCATGAATGAAGGGATACCTAAGACCCTTGTATCCGACAATGGAGTTCAAATAGTATCCAAAAGAATACAAGCATTTCTGTGCAAGTTGGGAGTCAAACAGTTTGGTTGAAAGAATTAACCGCTTAATAATGGATAACATTCAACTTTCGATCTCTAATGGTTTGTCATGGTCTGAGGAACTCAAGAAATTGGTGTGGTCATTTAGAGTGACCCCTCATTCAGTGACTGGAGTGTCGCCATTTGTCTCTCTCAAGGGGCATGAGCCTGGCGTGAAAGAAGTCCCTGGTTGGCTTAAAAGTAAGGATTGTGTATGGGTTGATTGTGCTGCTGTGGAGAGTGATATTGCGAAACAGCAATTGGTTTCTACAAACTATTACAATATCAGGAAAGGTGTCAAAGTTCCTGATATAAAGGATGGTGACTGGGTTGTAGTGAAACGAGGGGGAATTGTCACCAAAGTTGAAAGCAAATTCTCTAAACCTATGCGAGAACTGTGAAGAAGAATATTCTCATTTTAACTGATGGCTCTGCGTGGAGTACTGGAAATGTTTGTAAATGTCATGCTCCTCAGCCAATTCTTTGCGATTAATGTTTCTGTGGTTCTCCCCTCTTCATGGTTCCCTTCTTGCATTAAGTGGGATATTTTGTGGGATGTTTTTGTTACTGTATATAGGGGGGAAGATGTGTGGAGTCTTCTCAGTGGAAGTGGAATGTAAGGCTTGTTGCCAGGATGGAATGTTACTCTTTGAAGTAAGAAGGAGTTGGAGCTGTGAAGCTGGAAGAGAGAGCTGGAGGTACCCGTCATTGCATCTTACCAATAAAGATAACCATCTTCACTTACTGCGTTGGAGTGGATCTTTACAGATACCATAAACATGGCTTTTGGAATCAACTTTCTGACTGAAAGTGAGTGGCTCAGCAGTCTGGCATGACCTCTGGCAGTAATTCTAGTCCAAATGCCTCTCCTAATCAGTGGTCAAATGCTGGCGTTTATATATTGTAAGACCACTGGTTTTATATCCTGTTTTCAAAATAGAATTGGGTTTGGAGACATGAAGGCTACTTCAAGGCTAAACTACATGGCACAAAATACGTTTGCTTATTCCACATGTTGACATTAAGCATCCTTCTTTGTAAACCATATGTTTATACTGTAAGGGCCCATACTGTTGTGGCTGCTCCCATTAAATAAATATAAAAAAACTTGTCAGTCTACAGAGTTGCCGTCATGATATTAGCATTTTTTGTGTGCCCTAGGAACCTCTCACTTAGTAGAAATTGGAGAGGTCATGGAGTATGTTATTACCCGAGTTGAGGGTGCAATCAGTGGCAAATTGGCCATGGTTGATTTACTGATGGAAGATAAGCAAAGTGCTCGATATTTCTTGTGTAATGATTTGATTGCCCTTGGTTTACTACCAGGGCCAGAAGCCTACATGGCTCAGACCTCATTTCTGTTGACCAGAGCACAGGCTACAAATCTCTCAAATTTGCAGGGACCAGAGCAAGGTAGTAGGCGATAAAGGTGGACTCAGAGAAGGCCCTGTCTATGACATCAATTACCCCTCCTTCAGATGAAGGGAAGAATGAGATACCCAAAGTGGACCAGATGTTTTAGTCTGGGTCACTACCAAACCTTCAGGGGCTGCTGGTGAACTTACCCGGAAGAAATTCCACAAGGCTCAATTAGAGTACCCTGCACTTGGGGGACACAGTGAGGTCCTGTAGCACCTGCCCCTTTTCCCAATTGAGCGTTAAGTCAGGAGATAAGGCCAAGGCACCGTTCATGCCTTTGCCAGTTGTGGGCGTTCCATTTGACCAGGTGGGAATAGACATTATTGGCCCATTCAAACCCTCCCTTCCCGGTATCAGGTATATGGTGAATCATGCACTCAGGTATTCAGAGGCAGTACCTCTGAGAAGCACGACTGCAGAGGTGGTAGATAGGGTTCTACTAGTGAGAATTTCTAGGGTTGGATTTCCAAATACTGTGATTTCTGACAGAGGAATCAATTTCATCTCCTCTAATATGGCAGAGACTTGAAGGCAAGCTGATGTGACATACCATTTTTCCACAATATACTATCCACAAATCAGTCAGTTAGTGGAGAGGATGAAAAGGCCCTTAGGTGCATGATGAGAACTCTAACAGACAATTTCAGAAGGAAGTAGAATCTTTTCCTGCCATGCCTCTTATTTGCTTACTGGGAAATTGTACAGGAAAATGTTGGTTTTAGTCCCTTTGAACTTCTGTTTGGGAACTGATTGTTTATCCCGCTCACCCGTGTCAGTGAAACGGCAGAAAGGAACTTCTGAGTTGCCTCAGAAAGATGTGGTGGACATTATGATTGGCCTCAGGAAGTTGATGGTGCAATACATCTGATGAAGAAATGTTACAACCAGAAAGTGAAGCAGACTCGGTACCAGAAGGGTCATGAGGTGTTGGTACTGAAGACTGTTTGTCTCAGAGCTTTGGAAGATAAGTGGTGTGTGCCATAGAAAGTAGTGCAGAAAGTGTTGAATGTGAACTATTTGGTGGACACAGGAACCAAAATGGTGTTCCATATGAACAAACTGAAGCCTTACCTGCAGAGTGATTACACAGTCAACATTATCTCCATGATTGAAGAAGTTGTGGAAGACAAGCACGCCTCTTCCTGACTTATTGCATAGTGACATGATTGAGGGATGTGTGGAAAGGGTACCACTTGCTCCAGAGTTGATACCTGAGCAGGAGAAAGAATGGAGGAAGGTGCTGGGTCAATTTTCCTACCTTTTTTTCATTGCTTCCAGAGTTGACACCTTCCTGTGTTCATGAGATTGACATGGGATAGTCTTTTGTCAAAAGTAAGACATTGCATGAAAGCAGAGATGGCTAAGATGATTGAAAGATCTTGTATCTATCTATGGTTCAGCCCATTGTGTTGGTACCATAGTAAGGTTCCACAGACTTGCATTTTTGTGTTGACTTCAGGGCCCTTAATGAAGTCACTATAACATGCATGTCTGATCCCAAAAGCTGATGAGCATATGGACCGGCTGAGTTCTGCAAAGTACTTCAGCACCTTTGATCTGACCACTGGCTACTTGCAGATTGCTTTAGCACAGAGTGCCAATGAGAAGACTTAATTTTCTATGCCAGCGATGCTATTCCAGTTGAAGGTAATGCCCTTTGGGTTGACAAATGTTCCTTCCACTCTCCAGTTCCTGGTGAACAATGTTCCATCTGAGGTAGAAGAGTTCTGTGTATCCTACCGGAATGACATAATGGTGTTCAGCAATTCATGGGAGGATCACCTAAAGCACCTAGAATAGGTGATATTCAGGATAAAGGGGGTGACATTGACCATCAAGAAAGCCAAATGCCAGTCAGGGCAGTCCATTGTAGTCTATCACATTAGGAACGGAACAGGAAGATTCACCCTTTGGGTGCCAAGATTTAGTCTGTGTTGAAGTGGGAGGTGGTCACTGCCCAGACACAAGTAATAGCCTTTTTTGGACTCTCAGGTTTCTACAGGAACCGTGTAGCTAATAGTAGCCCCTTTGTTAGCTTTCAATGACAAGCATAGAAATCGTCCAGTGATCTTTATTAGCCATAGGTTACTACCCAAAGAGCAGAACTGGGCAGCCATTGAGAAGGGGTGCTTTACAAAACACCATCTTCTCAGTCTCTGTACAGCCACCTTTTTTCTGGCCGCCAATCTCAATGCCCTTTTTGGGACATTCCTTTGGAACTTTTCCTCCAAATATCTGGGGCCTGCCACATGGATAGATTTGTGTGCTATGCATAAAGATTTGAATATTGCCCTTTTCCTTACCGGCAATCAGTGTAAAGTATCCAGTTCGATGGGTGCCAAATGACGTTTAGGTATGGCCAAAATCAGGCGGACTGCTCCATTTTGTATTATTTGTGTTAACTTAAACTTTTGTACTTAGTCCTTACTGCCATTATTTTCTATGGTTTCATACTGTACTTTAGTGCATTTCCCACTGAGTTACAACTTTTTTAATTTATTTTTCATTTAAGCTGTACATTATTTCCTATGTAGCTACCTGTTGGACTGAATGAATGAAGACCTTATTGTATGATTACTTAAAATCATTACATAGATAAAGGAAAAATATACAACGAAGTAAAAAAATCCTGCAGCTAAACGAGTAAATTCATCTAAAATTCAAGAAAACCGTTTCAATTGCTTAAAGGTTGTACATTGGAGGTTTCAGCATGGGACCATGGATGTAAAGTGCAAGTGCCTTGTCCCACTGTTTGTGCAGACTGCCTGCGTTGTGTGTTTATTAGCAAGGTGCCATCGACCTCGAGCAGTACATTGCCTTTGGCTATGTTCCTTTGGGTCATTGTCCGTTTGAGCAGTGAGGTGCCTCCTGGAATTCCAAAAGCAGTGTATGCTAAGACAGACCCTCTTGTTGCAGTTCCGGCAGCCTGCTGTTTAGCAACATCTGCATCTGTTGCATGTGTTTATCGAATGTTGCCTGGGGCGACGCGGTTTCCAATAAAAACAGTAGATTCAGCGCCTCCACATCCGTGCGTGTCACATGCTGTAGGAAAGTTGTCTTTAAAAGCCTGCAGTGGATGTTGGGCAGGGAAGGCAGCAGCATATCGGATGGATCAATGATTCTTTTTTATAGTCGCATAGTCTGCAACGTGTGACTTTAAAGAGGGATTTCCAGCTGACATTCAGCTCTTTTATAGGTAGGGGAACTAATCTGGCCCACATTATAGGTAGCGTTTCGCAGTGATTGGGTGTAAGTAAGGTTGTGTATTACGTATTGTGTAAGACAGTATTTGGGGAGCATGCGTGCTATTCTCCAATAGATCTTCGTTGATGGTTGCCCTTGATAGCTGATAAAGCTGCTTTTTAGGTCGAGCCTAGCGGCAGGGAGCATGCGCTGCTTGCTCTGCAAGACTGCTGTAGTAGAGTATAAGATACAAGCCGCGCCCACTCTCCTCCCAAATTTTTCATTGGCTTTTGTCATTGTCTTTCGTAAAGGCTGCCTTCGGATTCGTTAATAGGCTCGTTAGCCCCTCCTTAGGACAGCCTTGTCTTCATTTGTACCCTCCCATGGCGACTGGCCCTTTTACTTCGGTTGTTACATGGGACCTGTTATTTAGTCTGTAAGCACTATTTACTTTATTGAGTTTCTCTTACTGCAGGCCGGACATGCCCTGCTTCAGCTGAAACCGCTTGTGTTTTTTTTAAGCATCACGGCCGCCTCCATAACACGGGTGTCTGCTTTCAATCACTTTAACCCGGCATTATCTCGTGTCTGTTTCAATCCCCCTGCCCCCAAGTAAAATGGATTTAGAAATGATTAGCTAATTAAGTCATGTGAATTCCAGGTAGCACATAATCGTGTGCTAATGGGCTGAAGCTGACAACAGCACATCTGTGTTACTTGTCATCTGTACTAAAGCCACATAACGGGTTGTTTTCAAAAGCCTGTTTTATTAACAACACCACCACCATCAATACCACTACCACCACCAATACCACCACCGATACAACCACCAATACCACCACCACTACCACCAACAATCGCAATACCACTGTCAATGCCAATACCACCACTAATACCAATACCACCACCACCAATACCACCACCAATACCACCACCACCTATACCACCACCACCAATACCACCACCAGTACCACCAATACCATCACCACCAATACCACCACCACCAATACCACCATCACCAATACCACCACCAATCCAATGCCACCACCGCCAATACCACCACCACTAATACCACCACCACCAATATCACCACCACCACCAATACCACCACCTCAGCGCCTCTCGCTCACTAGTAATAGCAGGGGCACTGTACGAGGCCGGAGCTGCAGCCAAGACCATCCATCCCTCCCTCCCTCCATGCCTGCCTAAAGCACAGCCCGCCCTGCACCAGGAGGTGAAGCCAGGGCCCTACTACAGCTGGAGTGTTTTTTATTAGGCCAAAGATAGCAATGACATTACGTAATGCCACACTGCACACTCAAATCACGGAGAGGGCAGGAAATAGCCTCCCCCTCCCGCTCTTCCTCCTGAGCCGCGACAGTGTTATCACAGAGCGAAAGGTGTTGGAGCGCTTTGGTAGTGTTTATAGCTCGGATCATATGTAACTCTCACTTCACACTTTGTGTCTGTGTAATTTACAACACTTACTCATCTTCTTCACTGCACTATTTATCACTACTTTGAAGACGTCGTAGGCCGTTCTCTTCCTCTGATATTTACAATCTAACAAGCGGTCGAGAAGGCCCTCTATTGCAATGCAATAGGTCTCGCTTTTGCGACAGTTTAAGCTATTAGTATTGTAAATGACAATGCCTTTTATTTATGTTTTAAAACCCAAAACATAAATAAAAGGCATTGTCATTTACAATGCCAATAGCCCAAACTCGCGTGAATGCGAGACCTATTGCATTGCAAATGCTTGTTTTATGGAGGATTTAGCAGCAGTAAAGAAATTGCCTCCATGCCCCAATTTTCTATGGCCAAATGTAGCTTTTTGGCGGCTGCATTCAGATAGTTATGCCATAGATTGTCCCCAGAGATAAAAATGGTTTTTAGAGCCACCATCATTGAAATTTCAGGATCTCTGGTTATTCTGAAGAAGTATTTAGTGTGTGCGGCAATGTATTTTAATTTTTGTGATATTAAGCCGAACTCCAAGCGGACCAATGTGTTCCGTGTGTATAGCAGTAATTTGAAGATTCGCTTATACTGCATGCATTGCTTTTTATCAAGTTCGGTTCCCAATAGGCAAGATATGCTTGTTGGCCATAGTTAACAGTGGGCATGAGTTTTGCTTTTATCACCCTCCGACTCGCTTCTGTAGTGGGACTATGGAGGTTGGAATATAATTTGCACAGGGCTTTCTGATGGATACATCTGTCTGTGGATTCCTCACCTTATGATTCCTCACCTTATGAATACCCCCTGCGCCAGCATTCCGCGGAAATTCTTTTCCTAGCTCTCCCACGTCGACTAGGACGTCATAATAGCACGTCTCCGCTCGCAACTCCGTATGACGTCATCGGAGCCATAAGAGGACCTTGTCGGCGTGCTGACGTCTGTTCCCTTTTTTCTGCGCCGTCGACACGTAACGGTTTTTTCTAGGGACTCTCCATTTTCGTTATGATTACTTTGTTTCTTCGATTATTTCTGATATGGCTACTTCTAAGAAGTCTGGATTCAAGCCCTGCAGGGAGTGTGGCGGTCATATGTCGATGACTGATCCCCACGATGATTGCCTTTGGTGTTTGTCTTCCGACCACGACGTCGAAGGGTGTCAGTGCTGCAGGAAAAAGAATCCTAAAGCTTTAAAGGAACGTGAGGCAAAGCTCTTCAAAGCTCTTCAAAGCTAAAGCGAAGGAGGAGTAGAGGGGTTGAAAACGTTCGAAGTCGTCGACTTCGCACTCTTCAAAATCAAAGAAGCACAAGAAGTCGAAGAAGAGGCATAGTTCTCGGCATCGTTCTTCGAAGAGAAAGGCATTGAGGTCGCCTTCACCGGCTCAGCGACGTCGGAGAAAAGACTTTGTGTCTCCATCATCTTCTCCTTCTCCGCAGGCGACTCCGATTCACTCACCAGCTCCGAGGTCGCCGGCGTCGAGGGGCTCTTCGACACCTAAAGGTACTGCGACGCCCAGGAGGTCTCAGACGCCCAGGGAGTCTTCTCCTGTTTATGTGGCTTCGCCTGTGCGGGCACCGGCTCCGCAGCCTCCAGTTCGGCCTCAGGTGGATCCTGTTCAGGAAGATACGGATCCTTATCCTCCTTTTCCTGGAACGGATCCTACGCATTTTTTAAATGCGATGTTTAGCATGTTTGCCAGGGCCTCCCATCCTACTGGTGCGCCTTCGGGCCCTGTGGGGCCATTGGCCTTTAATTTGGGTGTTCCTCATCAATATGCCCAGGTGCCTTTCGTGCCATTCATGCCGACGACTCCGGCTTGGCATTTTCCGGCGCCGAGGGTTTCCACTTCAAATCCTCGGACTCCATCTGTTGTCGAGTCGGCGCCGCCTCGGATTCGATCGGCGCCGAGGCTTGATCTTGAAGGTCCTCCTTCGACGCCGATGCCGTCGTCACCGGCGCCGCGTCTGGCACCGCCGACGCCGATCCTGAAGCAGCGCTCTAGCAGTGATGCGCAGAGACTGCTTGAAGAGGAAGAATATAGGCAAGAACAGGAGGAGGGAGAGATTGTCGACTCTGTTGACGAATTTGAAGGCCTACAAGAGGCCAGTGGGTTGGATACTTCCCCAGAATGGGAACTCTCCTCACCAAAGGCTGGGATTTCACAGGATGTTGCTCCTTATCACGTAGTCATAAGGAAAGCAGCTGAGTTGCTTGACCTGCAATTACCTTCAGCTGAGATTAAATCTAACATTTTGACTGAGGTTCTTAATACGTCTTCTTCAGTATTTGAGCCTCTTCTGCCCTTCAATGAGGCTTTGACAGAACCTATTTTGGAAGTTTGGCAAAGACCCTTGACTGCTCCAGCCGTTTCCAGGTCTATTGCGAGGAGGTACAAGCCAGCTCCTGGGGATCCTGCTTTTCTGTCTACTCATCCATCTCCTGAAAGCTTGGTGGTCCAAGCTTCTTGCTCCAAACAGTCATCTGGTTCCTTCCCTACCATCCCGGGGGATAGGGATTCTAAAAAGATCAAGCAGGCGGCTAAAAAAGTATTTTCATCTGCAAGTATGGCATTGAAATCTACTAATGCTACCTGCTTACTTGGAAGATATATCCATGCTCTTATGGACACTGTTAAACAGCTAGCCTCAAAGCTACTTGAGGATGATCGGATTAATTTCCTTGAGGCACTTTCTGACTCTCAGGCTGCTGCCCGTCAAGTTATACAGTCAGGTTTGGATACGGCTGACTCGGTGGCCCGAGTAATGGGATCTTCTTTGGCAACAAGGAGACAAGCATGGCTAAGATCATCTGGATTTTCTCCTGATGTTCGGGCAACCCTGTTGGATTTGCCCTTTGATGGTACGAGACTGGTTGGCACTAAGGCTGACTCTGCTTTACAACGCTTTAAAGATAGCAGAGCGACTGCAAGATCTCTGGGCCTTCAAAAGCAGTCTAGAGGGTACGGCTACAAGCGGTATCGAGGTTTTGGAAGGGCAGCTTCCTTTCGTGGCTGCCAGCAACCTCAGCAGAGTCAACAGCAGCAGAACCCTTTGTACAAATCGTACAGGGGTAAGAATAGAGGCCGTTTTCGAGGGGCTGCTCGGCAGCAGTCCTCCTCTCCTCCCCCCACCGTTGGTGCCACAGGAAAGCAGCTCTAGTTCCCCCATCTTAGAGCATGTTGGTCCTGTAGGGGGTCGGGTGTCCCACTTTCTACAAGATTGGAAATCGATTACTTCAGACCGTTGGGTTTTGAATCTTGTAGAGAATGGGTACGCCCTCCCTTTTTTAGAGTTTCCTCCTCCTTACCCTCCTCGCCAGGGTTGGTGTTCAGAGGACCACTTGCTGCTTTTGCAGCAGGAGGTTCTTGCCTTGTTACAGAAAGGTGCGATAGAGGTGGTTCCAGAGCAGGAAAGGGGTCAGGGGTGCTACTCCCGGTATTTCCTGATTCCCAAAAAGGACGGTCGATTGAGACCGATCCTGGACCTAAGGATTTTGAATCTTTACCTCAGACAGGAAAAGTTCAAAATGTTGACCTTGGCTCAGGTTCTTCTGGCGCTGCAACAGGAAGACTGGATGGTGTCCATCGATCTGCAGGATGCCTATTTTCATCTTCCCATCCTGAAGTCGCATCGGAAGTATCTCCGGTTCACGGTAGGGTCGCAACCCTACCAGTTTGCGGTCCTCCCGTTCGGTCTGACTTCCGCACCTCGAGTCTTCACGAAGGTGATGGCGGTGGTAGCGGCACATCTCAGAAGGTCAGGGGTTCCTGTTTTCCCCTATCTGGACGACTGGCTGTTGAAAGCCGAGTCAGTCTCAGGAGATGGTGTTGCGCCATTTGCAAAAAACAACGCAACTGTTGTTCAACTTGGGTTTCTCGATAAATGTACCCAAATCTCACCTGGTACCTTCTCAGCGCAGCCTGTTCATAGGGGCAATACTGGACACTACTGTATGTCGGGCATTCCCGCCTCTGCAGAGAATTTTCCACATTCAGGAGATGATTCCTTTGTTTCACGATGGAGCGGTTGTTCCAGTCCTGAAGGTCCTACGCCTGCTCGGTCTGTTCGCTTCCTGCATACTGTTGGTCAGTCATGCACGCTGGCACTTGAGGGCACTCCAGTGGTGCCTCCGCAGGCAGTGGTATCAACACAACGGAGATCTCGGGGAGAAGGTCAGAATCTCCAGAGACGCTGTACGGAGTTGACTTGGTGGGGAGTGCAGGGCCCTTTCAGCCTCCTGCGCCGGTGGCCACAGTGATCATGGATGCCTCCACTCTAGGGTGGGGTGCTCATCTGGGGGATCTGGAGGTCAAAGGTCTTTGGTCTCCAGAGGAAAGGTTGCTTCACATCAACCTTCTGGAATTGCGGGTGATACGTTTGGCACTAAAAACGTTCCTTCCTTCCCTTCGCGGTCAGTCAGTTCAGGTCCTGACGGACAACACTACCGCGATGTGGTACATCAACAAACAGGGAGGTGTAGGGTGGTATCGCCTCTGTCGAGAGGCTCTGCGACTCTGGTCCTGGGCTCAGGGCCGTCAGATTTGTGTGTTTGCAAATCATCTAGCCGGTGTGCTGATTGTTCGTGCAGACTCGGCCGATCTGCATTACTCGGCCGATCACGAGTAGCGGCTTCATCCGGAGGTGGTCCATCACATCTTCGAGATGTGGGGGTCCCCTCGGTTGGACCTGTTTGCCACTCACGAGAACGCACACTGCCCGTTATTCTGCAGTCTCCAGTATCCAATGCAGGGAGCGATGGGGGACGCGTTTCAACTGGATTGGAGCTTGCATCTCCTTTACGCGTTTCCTCCCACACCCTTGATTCCTCGGGTTTTGAGGAAGATTCGCCAAGACGGGGCCCAAGTTATATTGATCGCTCCGGATTGGCCAAGAAGGGTGTGGTATACAGATCTTCTTCACCTCTCATCGCACCCTCCGCTCCGTCTCCCTTTCAGGGCAGACCTCCTCTCGCAATCGCAGGGGCAGGTTCTACACCCCCACCTCCAGAGCCTGCACCTTCATGCCTGGAGATTGAACGGGGAAACCTGAGTTCTTTCTCTCTTCCACCGGATGTGGTGGATGTCATTTTGTCATCCAGGAGGCACTCCACCAAATCTGTGTATTCCTCCAGGTGGTCCAAATTTGTAAAGTGGTGTGGAGAGAGGGCCATTGATCCTTTAAAGGCTCGTTTGTCTGATGTGTTGAGTTTCTCTCTTTCCCTGGCCCAGCAGGGTTGTGCTGTGGCTACAGTTAAAGGTTATTTGTCAGCTTTTATTTGTTTGCCGGATCAGCCGTCTTTATTCAAATCTCCTGTAGTTATGAGGTTCATTAAAGGCCTTACAAATAAGTTTCCACCACTCCTTTCATTATGCCTCAGTGGGATTTAAATCTTGTTCTTACCTTTCTAATGGGTTCTCCATTTGAGCCTCTTCATAGTTGTCCTTTGAGGCTTCTCTCTTTTAAAACTGTTTTCTTGATCGCTATTACCTCGGCCAGGAGGGTAAGTGAGCTTCAGGCTCTTAGTTCTAAGCCTCCTTTCTTGACCATTCATGCAGATAAGTTGGTTCTTAGGACCAGGGCTGCTTTCCTTCCTAAGGTGGTTACTCCTTTCCATTTGGGAAGGTCCATTACCTTACCTACCTTCTATCCTCCCCCTTCCAAGGAGGAGGAGAGACTTCATCGCTTGGACCCAAAGAGGGCGGTCAGTTTTTACCTGGACAGGACCAGGGAATTAAGGCTGGATGATCAGCTGTTCGTGGGCTACATTGGTCGGATGAAAGGAAGAGCTGTACACAAGTGAACTCTTTCCAGATGGATCATCTTGTGTATCAAGATCTGCTCTGCTCTAGCCAAGAAGGACCCGCCTTAAGGTATCAGAGCTCATTCCACCAGAGCTAAGTCATCTTCTTCTGCTTTGGCTAGAGGTGTTCCTGTTGTTGATATTTGTAAGGCAGCAACTTGGGCCTCCCTCCACACCTTTGCAAAGCATTACTGCTTAGATTCGGAGGTTAGGAGGGACGGCCATTTTGCTCGCTCTGTGCTGCAAGATTTTTTGGTCTAGTCAGGTGGACACCCTCCTCCGGGAGAGGTACGGCTTTGGGATTCTATTCATAAGGTGAGGAATCCACAGGCAGATGTATCCATCAGAAGAACAAGTTACTTACCTTCGGTAACGCTTTTTCTGGTGGATACAGTATCTGCCTGTGGATTCCTCACTGTCCCACCCGCCTCCCCGTTGTCCACGTGTTTCTACCAGAAATGCTATAACTGTTTGACATGAATGTTTTTAATATGTCTTTTTCATGCTTATGCTTTAATATTGGAAAATGCTTGGTCTGTTGCCCTTTTTCCATGCTATTATTAGTTATGCTGTGTGTACTTGCATTTGTATTTATATTTTGTATACTGTGTATACGTGTGAAAATGTGTCGGTCCGCCCGTTTGCCTCGGCACGGAAAAAATGGGTGGAACTGACGTCAGCACGCCGACGAGGTCTTCTTATGGCTCCGATGACGTCATACGGAGTCGCGAGCGGAGCCGTGCTATTATGACGTCCTTGTCGACGTGGGAGAGCTAGGAAAATAATTTCCGCTGAATGCTGGCGCAGGGGGTATTCATAAGGTGAGGAATCATAAGGTGAGGAATCCACAGGCAGATACTGTATCCACCAGAAAAAGCGTTAGCGAAGGTAAGTAATTTGTTCTTTGTGGCCGCTTTTCCTTCAATCTTACTCTTTTGATGATGTATAGTGGGTTTCCCTGTGTCTGTAGACCACGCACCTAGATAGTTGTAGCTCCGGGTGCAGTTTGAATTATTTGCAGTCTATTCATCTCTGTAGACTTCATACCTAGGTTGCATTGCAATAATCCAACCTGGATAAAAATGTAACCAGACACCACCACCTTGTGGGACTTCAGTGGAATATAAGGAAAGATTTTTCTAGGCATTTTTAAAATGAGGGTGCAAGCAGATGTAACAGAACTCACTTGCTTAGTAAAAGTTAATGAATTCTCAAAAATGATCCCGAAGTTCCTTGCCGCTTTCACCGGGACTGGAGGCAAGCCTAATTCCTCGGCCCACCAGACAGATGACCATCTATTCTGATGGTTACCTAAGATGACCTCTGTCTTCTCTGCATTTAGTTTGAGGCAAATTCTCGACATCCACTCATTAACCACTTTCATACAGCTTTGAAAGTTACAGGCTATTGATTGAATGTCCTCTGAGATAGTGATAACTATTTATGTGTCATCTGCATACGAATATACTGATAGACCAAAGGATCTAATTAAAGTGACTAACTAAGATACATAAAGATTTAATAAAGTAGGACTTAATGAAGAACCTTGCGGTATCCCAAATGGTAAGAAGAGTTTAGAACAGAATTGGCTGCAGACCACTGTCTGGCATCTATGTGTAAGAATCTTTTCACTAACTGTAGCGCTTTACCTTAGTCCCTAACTGGGCCAGATGGAACACTAGCATAGAGTGGTTAACTGTGTCAAACGCTGCTGACTAATCAAGTAGTATTAATATCACAGAACCACTCTTATCTACCCTCCACCTGATATCATCCGTGGCGGCAATTAAACTCCATGCTGTGTCCACTCCTGAACCCAGATTGTGTCTTATTCAATGTTTTATACTTATCCAGCACTGTAGTTAATTTAGAATTCAAAGGCTTCTCTGTCATTTTTGAAAGGGTGATAACAAAACTTTAGCTCCCTCGGATTAGCAGCCTTTTTATTGAGTGGAATTGATTGAATAATCAAGTTAAATATAGGTGTTAATGCTTTAGCAGTCTCTCCCGGAGCGAACTGAAGAATCCATGGGGGGGCAAGGATCCGATGGTGACCCTGATTTAATTGTGCAAATCACAAGTCGCTTAAGTAGTTGATGGCAATGAAGGGAGAAAATCCTAATTTGCTTAGATGTCCTCAATGGAATCTCTTAATTTCACAGTGGATCATGCAGTTGGACTTTCCTGATGGATTTGTTGATCGAATGAACTACAATGGTGGAGTAAAGTTCCTGTTAATCTAATCTGGGAGGGATATCTATTGAGACATGATTGTCCCCTGCATGGTGTACAGTCCTGTTTCCTCTGCCCTGAGTGCCAGACTGATGGGATCAGGTATCTTTGTTTTTGATTTTTGCCCAAGCCTCATGCTAATCAAGCATGCATGTGAAGTTCTATGCCTATCCCTTGACATCAATGAGATCCTGGACCTGTCCTGTGACCTGGAGGGTTGCAACAAGTGTGCTCTTATTTAATTGACAGAGGTCTTACCGTCCCTGTCATGAGTTTAGCATATAGCTCGATGGTGGCGGCATACCAGGTCTTGCGAATCAGTAGTTGTGAACAGGCCTTTTTATGTGTATCACTTGTACTGGCCCATTGTGTAGAGTTCTTCTATGTGCTATCCCAGATCCTAGCGTTAATATCCCAAGAGTATATAATGTGTTTGCGCATGTTTTTGGCCCCTGTAGTGAATGCATTGTGCGTATTAGTGAAACACAGTAATTGAGGCGTGTGGGTTCCAATTTGAAAGCCCCTGGCCTGTTCCTGTACTCAAGATGGAGGTGAGAGACTCTTCCCAGACACTGGAAATGTATTGCTGACATTCCTGAAGCTGGAGGTAGGAGACCCAGGCAATGAGAAGAGGAAGCCAGGCTTCTGTAAAAATTGGATTAGGTCCTTTTGCTAAGAGGAACTGCTGATGGTGGAGTAAAGGATGGGACTACAGTTGCTGTTAAGGATGAGACAAGTCCTTTAGGTGAAGACAATTTTTTGTCTCTTTCCGGATCACTGTCAGTGTGGCTGTTGATAAGCTAAGTGCAGAAAGCTCACACCTCTTTGTGCCTCTGTTGTGGGTACTCCAGGCTTGACACTACCCTGACATAAACGCATTGCTCTGCATATGTTCTGTATCGGTGCCCACCCTAAGAGGACAGATGAAAAAAACACACTCCATACTGGCGATAAAAGTGCAGGCATAGAATCCACATCCCCATCTACTTTGACTGTATAAAAGGGGGAGCCCTCTACGCACTTGTTCTTCCACTTCTAAGGTCTCTTCAACCATGGAAGGGTATGCTCCCCAGAGTACATAGAGGATGGCTGTATGGCCAGAGCTAATGTAGACTGCTTTTCCAGAGTCACATGAGGACTCTACTTGCTGGAAGTAGCTGAATCTCTGGCCTGCTGCACCCTGAAGCCAACCTGCTGCTGATAGAGGGAAGGAGACTTCCAACTCTGCAGAGCTGTGACTGACCTTGAATGCCAGAGCAGCTTGACCCCAGGTTATGTATGGTCCACCTCATGAAGGAAGACTAAGGAGATTGATCTGCATGCCCCAAAGAGTATGGGTTGTAGACTGCCTGTGTGAATGATTTCCCAAGGAATCTTGGAGAGGGGTCATCATTAGTGTCTTCAACAAGAATCTTTTCCCCAAGGTAGACTGTACCACCACTGCACCTGAGATGTGCTGTGGCACTGAACCCTTGGCCTCTCTCCGTGGTTGGCACCCTTGCACTGCTGTGACCTCTGATATCAGTGGCCTGCTGACTGCAACTCACATGTGACTTAGGGGTTCATGGATTTAGCCTCCAGCTGGCATGCAGGTGGAGCAAGACGAGTGCTTCAGGCCCCCTCCACTATCGGAATCTGACTAAGACCTGCTGAGCTCTAAGAACTGAATTTAAGGGTAATCTTCACCTAAGCCTTGATGCTTACTTGGGTGAAACTCAACCCAGCAGGGAAACACCCACCTAGACTTGCCAAGGCAGGGGAGGGCACCCGGCACCTTGGAGAAGGCGAGGGTATGCGAAGTGGGGTAGAATACATGGTATAGTAGCCCAAATACCTGTGCAAGATGTGTGCCTTTGTGATGTGTTGCAACGTATTACATTTTAAGTGTGTAGTTTAAAGTAATTTTTTTTTATCCCAAGCTAAAGCACTGAGTGATTGTTGAGTTTGCGCACCCCTGCAATACCTCACTAGGAACCTAGGAGTGGTCACCATCGCTACCCCTAAGACTCAAGTGCTGAAAGGGTTGTGCTTGGTCAAGTTTGAAGAGTCGTAGTAGGATGCGCCCCGAGACATCAGAGACAAGTGTCCCTAGCAACCACAGCTGAAACCCAGTAGCCATTGCCTGACCAATAACTGGGTCTAGCAACCTCCCTTGATTGCAAATGAACCAGTTAATAATGGTTTCTTCTGTCTTTTTGTAGTTGGTCTCTGTAAAAGTGGCATCCCATAAAATGAGTGGAAATATCTCGTTTCCAGCTGAAAATTGTCTCTCTGTGAAATCTGTTCCACTGATAAACTATTAAGAGAAATATATTCCCTCAATCTAATTCTTAAGCATCAGTTACAAGTGTTCAGCAAGATTTGGGGCTGTTCACTGCAGAGAAATCCCATACCTTAGTGTCCAGAATTCACCAGGTGCGATAAATAGCACTGATTATATGTTTGGTCTTAAAAATAGGGCATTAAATGCTGATTTTGAGATCCTGTTCAACAATCTGCATGTCCTGTAGATTCCAAACCTTTCACATGATAATCATTCTTTGGAAATTGTCCATTCAAATTTCTACAAACTTATTCTAATAAGTCAGTGTTATTGTAAATACCTACTTCAACTCAAAGTATCTTATTTTCATGGAGTTTACATTTCGTTGCACAATGCCCTTAGATAGAGGAATTTCTTGAGAATCTGCTATATTTGCAGGAGGTTATTTCCTTTGCTCAGTGTCAAAAGCAAACTTGCAAGTGTTGTGGATCTCCTTGTTTTGTTTTATAAATGTTTCAAAAGTGTTAATCTTCATTCCTATAGTTTCTTTACATCAAAGTGAAACCTCAGTCAAATCAAAGACTTGCACTACAAATGACATTCCTTTACGAGGTAACAAGCATCACCAATCATTACATAATGGATGAAATAAAACTTCCAGTATCTCTGATACCCCACATGCTGTTTTGCACAGCATCCACCAGGTGCCACCTACATTTTGGCGTTTTACATATCAAAAATTGAAGATTCCCGACGTCATGAAAGAGTAAGATTTCCTAAACCGGTTCATTACCCAAATAGGATTTGCAAAAAAATCCTTTGACCGCCTCCATCACTCTCGTCAGGAAATGAACATGCACATTCATATGATTTGAATGATAGATGCTCAAAACACTGTTTCAGTGAGAAAATCTGGGTTTAACCTGAGGGAGAAATAACACAATGCAGCAGCCTTTTGTCCAGAGAAATGTGTTAAGTATTTATGCAGCACCACACTGATATAGAAGTAGAGAAATGCAATTTCCAAGCCACTTTATTAACAAGCATTGGCAAAGCCGATACGTCTCGCCTATCGGCGAGCTATTGGTTTTGGCAATCGGTGGGAACCTGGGCCGGGGAAGGCGAAGACGGACCCATTATGGGCCTGGGACAAACGCCGTCTGGGGGCTGAAGGCCGCCCCCGCACATTTGCATAGCTTGCCAAAAGGGGGGGGACCAGGATTGGTCACCCCCTGCAAGCTCGGGCCCCCTCCAATCCGGGGACGAGCAAATGAGCAGCGAGGGGGAATAAAGGAGGGCACCAGGCCCGAGTAGGCACAAACCCCCCTCGCAGAAGGAGAAAGAGAATTGTCGCCGCGAAGGAGCTGCGCAGCAGATCGCCGGTCAGAGCCAGCAAGAACCGGATCCTGCGTCCCAAGGCATACCTGAACTCGGAGTGGGAGGACCGGCCCGGATCCCCTGCGTGCAGCGGTAAAGGCGGAAGAAGCAGCGGACGCCTCCTGAAGCACCCCGGATACCCTGAGTGCAGCGGAAAGGCGGGAGAAGCAGCGGGCGCCTCCGGAACCAGCCCGGACCCCCTGGGTGCCTCAGAACGGCGGAAAAGGCAGCGGAAGCCTGTTTTCGGCTCAACCCCCCCACACGGGGTGCATCAGAGTCGTTCTGGGGCCAGGAGCGAGGTGCGGCGAGGAAGCGGCGCGTTCGCCACCAGAGCCTGGAGAGGGAGGACACGTGTCTGGCAGCAGGCGTGGCTTACGGAAAGAAGTAAGCGCCCTCTTAAAGGCACACAGCCTTTTTGTTGCCCGCGCTCTTTCGGGACCGAGCTTGCAAGTGCACCGGTCTCTTGGGAATCAAGCACAGGCCAACAGAAACAGATTCGGCAGCGGCCTCACTCGGAAGGGCAGCGGGGGCCAAGGGGTGCAGCCGGGAACCAGCAGGAGGCCGCGACGGAAGAAAAAGGGCGCGGACAGCGCTCGGGCCTGGATTGTCTTGCCTGGGATCAACAGCCTGTACAGGAGCAGACAAGCCCACGGGGGTCACAGCAGGAGGTGTGGTAGAAAGGACTATTTGGGGCACAATTTACAGCAATTGAGCATTTGGCAGTACAATCTGCTACAGCAGGACATTTTGGGGGTACAGAAGATCACCAGTGCCCAGGAGCTTTTGCACATTTTCTGTCCACCCACAAGTGCAGAAGGGTAGGAGCAACACAAGGTCTGGCGGGCAATGGCAGGCAAGCGTGGGCCAGCCGGGAGGAAGACACGGCTCCCAGCCAGCCAAGGAATACATGCGCCCCTCCCCGGGGGATCCTCCCACAACCACAAAGCTGTTAGGGATGGCAATCTCATTCCGCTAGCAGTGAAGGAGAGAATATGGAGGAAGGAGTTTATAGACATTTTCTCACTGCTGGAGGTACGCCAGGCGGGTTTAGACCTAACAGCGCAGGACAAGAAGGATGATGACAGGAGGGACCGACGCAAGCCCAGAGTAGAGGGATCAGTAGAAAATTGGCTGAACGCATTTAGGACCCTGGCGTGCGTTTTCATAGAGAAGTTCCCCCAGAGTGCGGTGGCACTGATTTTGTACGAGCAAAAAGTGCACGAGGCGCAGCAGCAGTATCAAGGGGATGCATGGTTGAGATACGATGAGGGCTTCAGGGAGAAAATGCAGGTATGGCCAATAATGGAGTGGGACTGTCAGGACATGGAAGGGTTCACGACGCAGATGGTGGCGGCCAGGGAGGGGGTCTCCACAAAAGAGCACACTTTTTGTCCCTATGGGAGTGAAGGTAAATATGACGAGCAAGGGCAAGGTTTTAAAGGGAAAACCCAGGGCAGTAACAAATCAGGCAAATCATGCTGGAAGTTCGACAAGGACAAATGTTAGTGGGGAGCCGCTTGCAGTTTCAAGCATGCATGCTGGTCATGCGGGGGCAGTCACCCTGCCATACGTTGTTAACGGGTGCAAGGGACAGGAACCAACAAAGATAAGACAGGGACAAAGAAGTGAGGAGCAAGCCCCCCCCTAGCGGGGGCGCGGGTGGGGGTCAGCCGCTACCAACCCCCAGAAAAGCATGCAGGCTGGTATTGTTGTTGAGACAATATCCCAAAGCGACAGACAAACAGCAGTTAGCAGAAGGGTTCACGCAAGGTTTTCCAATCCCATACAAAGGTCCCGGGAAAGCCGTAACCTGAAATCAGGGAGAGACAACCCAGGGGTGGCAAAGCAGAAGGTAATGAAGGAAGTTCAGCTGGGGAGGGTGGCCGGCCCTTTCACGTACCCCCCACCCCCCTGGTTGGATGGCATTGGGCCTTGGTCTTGGGGGCGGTGGAGAAATCCAGACGAAAACTCAATATCACCATGACATGTAGGGCCAACGGAGAGGGGGGTTCGTAAGACACAGCTTCATAAATCTGAGGTCCCCGGGTTATCACTTGGAGGACGGGGAACACCTTACCGGGGTGGGAATGGACATGTTCCTACTAAACATCGTTGGGGTGCTAGAACAGATGGACTTCAAGTAGGATGGGACCACAGAGGGCAGGGCGGTGGGGGAGCTCCCTCCGATCGTGAAACCGTAGGTAGCGTGGCGGAAGGTACATAAGAAAGGTAGAAAAAAAAGAGATAAATCACTAAAGGTAGAGGAAGGTTCACACAGTGTCCTTGGGATGGCTCACGGCAGGGGCACTGAGGGAGCGAAGGGCGGCATACCGCCATAGAAAGAATAGAGGTGATGCTCCCGCAGGGCCCTTGGGATGCCTAATGGCGGGGATACCGAGGGAGCTAGATGGAAGGACTCAGCCTCAGAGTAGATGCTCAAACAAGGTCCTTGGGATGCCACACGGCAGGGACCCCTGGGAGCAGGGAGGGCCCGTGAAGGGGTCCAGGGCAGGCGGGACGGCACTTGCAGCCCGGGCAGGTCCTGACGGACACCCTCCAAGTCGGTAGCAAGCTGAAGCCTAAACCCGTGAAAGAAAAGTGAGGCCCAGACAGGTGGCCCCCCTCTCTCCCTAGATATTGATTGGGCTGGGACCGCATAATGACCAAAACGTATGAAGGAATTGCAAAGACAATAAATGTGTAACATGGGTACTGAATTGACAATTGGAATGACCAGGAGTTTTGCAATATGTGTAACCATGTGATGTTAAATAAACTGCGACCTTTTAGGGCACCAAAGCACTTTGTCACTGGTGTGATTTGAATGGATGAGGGACGCAGTTTAGTAACAGAGGCGGTGATCAATCGCCTCCTGGGAGGGGTTGGAACCCGGGCCGGGGAAGGCAAAGACGGACCCATTAGGGGCCCGGGACAAACGCCGTCTGGGGGTGTAAGGCCGACCCCCGCACATTTGCATAGCCTGCCAAAAGGGGGGGGACCAGGATTGGTCACCCCTGGCATGCTCGGGCCCCCTCCAATCCGGGGACGAGCAAATGAGCAGCGAGGGGGGATAAAGGAGGGCACCAGGCTCGAGTAGGCACAAACCCCCCTCGCAGAAGGGGAAAGAGAATCCCACCCACCCACACCGGAAAGAAGTGGGCGTCACAGCCTCAAGGGTAGAGGGGAAGCGGAAGGTACACAAGAAAGGTAGAAAAAAGAGATAAATCACTAAAGGTAGAGGAAGGCTCACAGTGTCCTTGGGATGCCTCACAGCAGGGGCACTGAGGGAGCGAAGGGCGGCATACCGCCATAGAAAGAATAGAGTTGATGCTCCCGCAGGGCCCTTGGGATGCCTAACGGCAGGGGTACCGAGGGAGCTAGATGGAAGGACTCGGCCTCAGAGTAGATGCTCAAACAAGATCCTTGGGATGCCACACGGCAGGGACCCCTGGGAGCAGGGAGGGCCCGTGAAGGGGTCCAGGGCAGGCGGGACTGCACTTGCAGCCCGGGCAGGTCCTGACGGACACCCTCCAAGTCGGTAGCAAGCTGAAGCCTAAATCCGTGAAAGAAAAGTGAGGCCCAGACAGGTGGCCCCCCCCCCCTCTCTCCGTAGATATCAATTGGGCTGGGACCGCATAATGACCAAAACGTATGAAGGAATTGCAAAGACAATAAATGTGTAACATGGGCACTGAATTGACAATCAATCAATCATGTCACTTATAAAGCGCACTACATACCCGCGAGGGTCTCAAGGCGCTGGGGGAAGAGGGGGGTGGTGCTGCTACTGATCGAAGAGCCAGGTCTTGAGGAGTCTTCTGAAGGCCAGTAGGTCTTGGGTCTGTCGGAGGTTGGTGGGGAGGGTGTTCCATGTCTTGGCGGCGAGGTGGGAGAAGGATCTGCCGCCGGCGGTCGTTTTCCGGATGCGGGGGACTGTGGCGAGGGCGAGGCTGGTCGAGCGGAGCTGGCGGGTGGGGGTGTAGAAGCTGAGTCGTCTGTTGAGGTAGGCTGGTCCGGAGTTGTGGAGTGCTTTGTGTGCGTGGGTGAGGAGCTTGAAGGTTATCCTCTTGTTGACAGGGAGCCAGTGCAGGTCTCTCAGGTGGGGTGTGATGTGGCTGCGTCGGGGGATGTCGAGGATAAGACGTGCAGAGGCGTTCTGGATGCGTTGCAGCCGTCTCAGGAGCTTAGCCGTCGTTCCTGCGTAGAGGGCGTTTCCGTAGTCCAGCCTGCTGGTGACGAGGGCCTGGGTGACTGTTTTTCTTGTTTCGGTGGGGATCCACTTGAAGATCCTGCGGAGCATTCGGAGGATGTTGAAGCAGGATGAGGAAACGGTGTTGACCTGCTTAGTCATGGAGAGGGTGGGGTCGAGGATGACCCCTAGGTTGTGTACGTGGTCGGTGGGTGGCGGGGCTGTTCCCAGTGATGTTGGCCACCAGGAGTCGTCCCAGGCTGAAGGGTTGGAACCAAGGATGAGGACCTCCGTCTTGTCCGAGTTCAGCTTCAGGCGGCTGAATTGGAATGACCAGGAGTTTTGCAATATGTGTAACCATGTGATGTTAAATAAACTGCGACCTTTTATGGCACCAAAGCACTTTGGCACTGGTGTGATTTGAATGGATGAGGGACGCAGTTTAGTAACAGGGGGGTGACCAATCGCCTCCTGGGAGGGGTTTGGTGGTGAACGGAGGATCAGGTGGAGGTGGTGAACGAGAGAGCAGGTGGGGGTGATTACCAGGACTGGTAAAAAAGAGTAATGATGCAATCAGCGCTAGCCGCTTCATAGCGCTTTTTTTTCCATTTTGACTACTGGGGAGTAGAGAAAACAGGGACAGGTGTACGAGGGGAGAGAAGAAAGCAGATGACAGAGCCAGTTGCAAAAGATGCACTTGTAGAGTGGCTCAGTTTCGGCGCCGGCTCACCATCCTGTGACTCTAGGCAAATCATTTATTCTTCCAGTGCCTACATAAAATGAATGTGTAATTGTATTTGTATGTATGTAGCACTTACTACCCCTGACAAGGTGTTGAAGTGCTGTACAACCAAATGAACAATACAAAGGCTTTAGCCAACGCTAAATGTAAAAGCACACTCTAGTTTAAATCCAAAAACAATGTTGTTTTATCCAGTAAATAGCATATTTACTGGATTTACTGCCACCCCTCCCAATCATATTGTGTCTCCACCATTAGAAGAATTGCAGATCTAAAAGGGACGCTTGCTTCAAGAACCCGCCCCCTGTGCTACAAAGCTCTTCATAACATCCTGTAATACGGAAAAAAATCTCTTTGGAATGCAAGTTTCAAACTATTGGCCAAACGTCCCAATATTGTGATACTAGCGCCACAATGTGTTATAAAAAGTGATTAGAGTGAGTACAGTAACCAAGGTATACTTTCTTATTCACAATGAGGCGGCATGTGCTTTAACGTAAATAAAGCGACTAGCAGAGAATGATCGACAATGATATAGATACTTCCTTCTGATGACCAAGAATGCCTTCTACCACGCACACAGTTCTCTGAGCACAGAAATTCGTTTCCCTGCTCATCATTCTAATCTGTCTTTTTGCAGCTTTATACGATGCCAACCAGTGCTGTGAGGACAGTGAGGTTAGGACAATTTTTTAAAGTGAGGATTGTGAAAGCAAGATTGTTAACTGCAATATGGAAACCGACAGCCACCTCTGTCTAGCGCTCTGAGGAATGCTGCAAGGCGCCGGTGAAAGCTTCATGGCTCCGTGAAATGGACAACACGCAATCAGCAAATTACTCCTGGCTGTAAGCCTGCATCGCAAGTTTAGCAAATAGCAACCACTTCCAACTACATCACCTTTAGATGCTACCTAACTGGATCCCTAACGGACAGGAGGGCCGGTAGAGAAGGGGGATTAAGTTTCAGGTCTGACAATTCAAAGAGCAACTGCAGGATAATTTGTAAAAAATGGCAGGGAAGGTCTCAGCTTCGCACATCGACTTGTAGCTTTAAAAAGAGCAAAACCTTTGCAGAAGTTCCGAGCTCTCTCTTTACATTCACCTCTACCAGGGGCCGGCGCTCTTGAATAGCCTTTGGAACTGCTCAGAATCAGTGGTGGAGTTGCTCGTAATTGCCACTTGTATAGCGCATAATCTGCCACTGGTATGACGTGCAGCGCCTTTCGGTAGTTCGGTTTATTACTTTGAAAGCGCAATTTCTAAATATCACAATGTAAACCGGAAACCATAGTCCCGTAACACGCACTACGAGCCTGCACCCAGGATACCCTCCTTCCAGCTACTGCATGCTGACGCCCCAGCCTCTCTACCGGGGCCTGACACTATCATGGTGCACAAAGACAGACACAGAGAACTGCGCACCTTTTGGCCCTAGCTCCGGAAAACATCCTCAAGGGATCAAGGCCTGTATACAGGGAGCATGGCACTGCTCAATTGCCAAAGCTAGGAAACGGATACCTACCTGCCAGGGGCACGACGGGGCTGTGAGAAACTTTAGAGCACGAGGTGCTCACATAATCTAAAGCGCTTTGTAGGTGCTGGTAGCAGCTCGCAGCACTAGCATCTGCCATACTCCCATAGAAGAATAGCTTCTGAATAAAGATCGACTGTCTCTTGTTCATTTCCTAAAGAAGACAGTGCCATCTACTGGTCAGGATGGGCATTTTTTTTTTTTAATTAAAAGAAGTGCCAACAGCGATTGGCACGTTTTTACCACGACTGGTAAAATAAAAGAAGCACACCAAGTATTGCTTTCAGTGATTTGCACACTTTTCAGTGCAGATCATTAGTTCGACATTTTCAGATACCTGCACACTTACAACGTCAGTGCAAGTTTATGGTACAGACAGTTCATTCATTTTCAGTTTCTTTCTGCCGGCTCGGACTGTTGGCGAGATTAGCAGCGCACTGAAATATAAAGCACGGCGCCCTTGCAGAGAAAAGTAAAGTGAAGCGGGCGCCGTGCAAATCATTTTAAAAAAACGAGCCTCGGAGTCAGCTCAACATCAGGTGATTATGGGTAAATCACTTAATCTCCACATGCCTACCAAATAATGAACATGTCCTTTGCCCCTATCTAAAACTACAAAAAAAACAATGCCTGACCTGCAATAGCCATAGTGCCAATATCGGCAACACACCCAACCCACAAACACAGCAATACCAGAATAAAGAACACACAAGACACATTGGTTGTTGGAGAAAACATTGCTGCAGGTTTATTTTGCATAAGAAATATGCCAACATGGTGGGTCAACTTACGGGCGATCCAAGGGCAGGCAGCCCCTCTGCTGCCTGACCACCTGATGAGCCAAATTGCACCATGGCATAACCAATCGGTGCTAACCATTTTGGAGGATTACCCCTTACATCCTGTGGACCACCAGTCCACCCATTTACTCACGCCCCTTGAGGGGGCGGAGCGTATCCAGGCAAGCCCCCGGTTGCTCAGGTTTACAACTGCCCGTAGGACTAACGGGGCGCCGTCGTTCCTCCAGGGTCCTACCGTAAGGACTTCCTGGGGCTATTTGGCATTTGCACCCTTCTTCTGGTCCTGAAGAGGGTACCCCTATGTACCATTCAGCCTCTGGATCGCCCTGTAACTCTGCCACAGCTCTGGGTGTGGCACCCGTCATACCCAGGTCCCCCCACCAAGGCAGGCATTCTTACTTACACCCTGCTCATTCTAGGGCATCACCCAGGTCCAACATAAACAGGTTCATGCCCATTCTAGACCAATGGACCCCATCCACATCAAAACATCCCGTGGTCTTGGCAATGCAAGAGCTGAGTATGATAAAGCCAGGAACCCTTCTGTTCCGTGAATTTTGCGAGAAATTCCAACGGCCTCTCCAGACCCAGACAATACCCATTTACCTCTGACATGGTTACCAATCCTTCTGGCTGGACAATTCCCATCTACCTCTGCAGGTGTTTACCGGCCCTATCGGGGGAGCCTTGCGATGTGTGCACCAGAAAGACCATGCCTAATTCACCAAGCCCATCTGATTTATTTGATTTTGAATTAGAGTTGAACCAAGCCCTCATGCTTGGTGGGCTTGCGCATGGCTTATTTACCCTTACGTAGGCAAGTTCGATGGCCTCCACTTCACTTGGGAACAACTGTTCTCTGTTTTAACCACCGCTTTGTTTACCCCCTAGGCATGTTCAATGGCCGCCCCGGATTGCGACAACTGATCTCTAATTTAACCACTTTTCAGGAAGAAATCCCCATGGTGCCCTTTGTGCCAATAGGGGCCTTCTTGTTAGGTGTTGCTTAGTCATGTGTTTACCCATTACCGCCCCGTACCTGGTATAAGATTCGCGATCAACATAATGGAGGTCACCTCCAAGGCCATCAGTATCATTGTTAACAGTTATTAATTGTGGCCAATCCAATACCCCTCTCTCTACCTGCTGACATCCGTTGTATGGGAGTACAGCGTCGGCCAGAGATTATCATAGAAATAAAACTACTGCTCTCCTCTTGACCAAGTTCTGGGTGGTATACTCCACTGTGCACTGTGTACCCTTATGTGCAGTTCCATGTGGGGGTTGACTAAGCCCTTGATTACCCCCCTAGCTTGGCAAGTCCACATTTGGGGGTTCAATCTGATTACCATGTGCGGCACCAAGAGAAAAATGGACCCCCTGGTGAGGGCCATCGTGCGGGGACAGGGGGAGTCTTGTGACCGATGCTGTGTCGCCCTGCTGGTGTCCCCACCTGAGTAGAAGCCGACAACCCTGCACACGATTTTATAGGTTCTACGCAAGGATCAGAAATCACACTGCACACATGTTGGCACATAGTGCTGCGCAAGATTGTACTTAGTTTGCTCAGAAGTGGTACTGCACACATATCACACATGGTGCTCCAACGCACCTCATCCCTGAAGACTAAGCCCTTGTTTTACCCCCGTACTTGCTTATTCACAAACTTTGGGGTTTCACACTGATAACCGTGTACTGCACCAGCAGTGGGAGTTTACCTGCTCCTTCCAAATTTGAATTTTCCTGAATAATTGACATGCCAAGTATTCTTAATAATCGTAGCCTTTTTATGCTTTTACCCCGTGTTTCCCCATCATTGGGACAGCAGCACCCTTATCAGCTGACAACTTTCCCATACAGCCTAGCTACTAAGGCTAACAGGGCGGGGGATTTTTTGCTTCACTGGAGCAGCCTGTAACCTACCTTCGGTTCCAGGGTGCACATACTTTGCTGAGTAGACTAGACATTAGCAACGCCCCCTTTTTTTTTTTTTTGGATCGCTGAACCCAAGGTGAACCCATTCTCACCATCGCTCACAGTGCCCTCTATGGCCGTGGGCCTATTTATTTACAGACGAGGTTTTCCTTCCATGTCCCGGATCGTCAATTGCGGTCTTCCTCACAACTTTTGGCCCGGACCCCACGGTTCACCCGCCAGAGGCTGGGAGGGAGTTCCCTTGCCCTGAAGGCTGCGCGGGCTTGGAATGCCCTTCCACTAGCTTTACGCTGTATTCACGATTCTGTGGACTTTAAGAGAAAGTTGAAAACCTTTCTCTTTTAGTTTCAGTTTTTAGAGACTCACGACTCTTTCCTGATCGCGCAGGGACACTCTTCGGAGTAGCTGTGCGAGCTACAAAAGCAAATAACATAACATAACATTAATGGTATCGACCTTGGTTGAGGGAATGTATGTATTGTGCCCACTATTGCTGTCACCGCACCCTTTCTTGGAGTGACAACTTACGCAGCCCACCAGGCCTGCTTAACTGCAGTCCAATACAGATGCACCCTACCTGCTAACCCTCTGTGACCTTTGTTGCTTGAATCAGCAATAGACCTAGCTCACTTAATTTTCCCCGGAATGGATTGCCCTCAAACGAATCAAAGCTTGGTTCAGCTTCCTTCTAGTCACCTTTTAATTCATGAGAAACATATTTTACCCCGCATCACCAGAGAGTCTTGCGTATTATTAGTCCCATGAAAAAGTTGGAATCAAGATACCCAGTTTAATGTTTTGCCGCAGCCTACCTTATGTGTGCCCGCTGGGTCCCATCTGCCTCCCTGCAAGTAACCTTGTTACTTAATACAGCTCCCTTACTGCGCTTGCCTGACTTCAAAGACAACTGGCAACAACATGCCGCCCCGCAACTTGGTGAAGAGGATGTTTGAGCCAAACGTACCCTGGTCCGTGTTTTCAGCATTTTATCCTTATAGAGGCTCACGTTCGTGTGAAGTGTTTCAATGTCCTGGCAAGGCAAACCCAATAGACTGTTCAACCTTGGGGACTATCCTACTATGATGTGTGCAGGTTAAACTATCCAATGAGCTTAGAAATATGTGACTGTCACGGGGCGGGGTTGCAATTGGAAGAGACAAAACCATCAAGAGACTGGTGGGAGGCTCGAGATATCACCGTACCTTTTCTTTTCCCACGGCAGGACGAGTGGATAGGTATAAACCAGGCGGACACCACAGAAGTAAGCCAGGGCTCCTTTAACTGGGACTCCACCCACAACGATGACGTAGGGACTACCGGACCAACAAGAGGAACGGGATTCCGGAAGGGAGCGGGTGTCATCACCGGAGGAGGAGGAGATCGAGAGGAGTGCGGAGGAAGCAGAGAAAGACGGAGAGCAGGAAGACTCGGAGGGATCGTGTCGCCCAGCCAGAGAGGAGGAGAGACCGGAGAAAACGGGAGAGCCAGGAGGCCACCGGGGACACGCTTCGCCCAGCCACGCTCCTGGAGGAGCGTGGCTCAAACAGGTACAGGAGCGCTTCGCGGGCTGGGTAGGGAGGAGGGAGAGGCCTAGAGTATAGAGGCGCCAGACTCGCCCAAAACGCTACGCTCTGAAACCCTAACCCAGCACCCTCACTCCCGTCCGTTCTGTATGCTGCACCGTGTGGGTTGGTGTTTCCTCACTCCATATCCCCTATAAATCCCCCTACAGCACATCCAAGCACTCACCCTTGTTTTCCCTCTTTGTTTTTTTCATTTGGGACGTCTTGAGCTATACCGAGCCGCCATCGGACGCCCTCGGCCCTGGGGAAGAAGACCATTCCGGGACTGACAGCAGGAGAGACAAAAGCGGAAACAACGAGGATAAAACCTATTGCACTCGCTATTATCTCTGCCCTGGAAGAGAGGAGAAAGCGTGTGCTACCCTCAATAAAAAACCGTGTTACCCCGAGCCCGTGTCTAGCGCAATTTGTCCGAAAGCTTACAGTGACCTTAAGCAAGTCCTTGTTTACTTGCAGTGAATCCCTCCTTTCTTACAGGAATCTTGCCTATTCAGTTTATCTGTGGTGTTAGCCCCCCAGACTTCCAAGGCTGCTTACTGCTAATCATATGACCAGCTGCTGGTGCTAATGATGGAAATCTCCCAGTTGCCACTTGAACTTATACACCCCCGCCTTAATGTGCTACGTTGTAAGCGATGAAGTACCTAACTTATGTCTCTTCACCTAGGAAAGATACAAAAAACTGCATTGTGGGTGAGAACCATCATAAGCACTAAATTTTAACCTGGACATACCTCTAAGTGGGAATGGCTCTACCCAGCCATAAACCCAGAGATACACATGCATTAAACCCACAGATAAACCTTTGAGGTATGTTACCCTGCCCCAGAATCTGCTTCTCCCTGTTCCTGAAGTGGGAGCCTGTTGCCTGGAGGTACAACCCCTCCGCCCCTGAAACTCTCAATGATATTATCTGGCTGAAGCTGCGACTCAATGCGTTACATTTGTTTGCCCAGGCCTGTTGAAAGTAAATTGCACTCCTTTCATTCGGAGTCTGGGTGAAATTGGGGTGGGTGGGGGGACTACTATTTGCCTTCGCAGTACCAGAGATATTGTTTTGACCAATTTATGGTACCCATGCTGCTGAAACTGGCCCTTCAGATCTCCGACTATCCCATTGAAGCAAGAACCTGTGGCGTTTGCCTAAGAAACCTGTATGTATGTGCCAAACCTGACGCATATTTGAGCCCCCTCCAGAACCAGGGGGTCATGCAGCCACTCCTAGGCATGCTACTAACCAGGTTAAGATTATGACTGGTATCGAAGGACCCATCTCTCGGCGCATGCATGCAACACTTTCCACTGCATCACCCTGGCAGTAAAACCAATGCAGGGTAGCATGTGAAGCTGAGCCTACGCAGAAATCGCCTGCCTGTGCGAGCAGACCAAGCATTCATCGCTCCCCCAGCCATTCAAACTGTCGATGATAACCCTAGGCTGTTGTGCGGTTCGCCCCACCCAGCTTAAACCAGCTGGACATGACCCAGTTTCAGTCAGCGGATAATTAGTCAAGGGCATGTCAGCGGTAGATTAATCCTCCCTTCAGATTGAAAACAAGGTATTAATTAACAAGCATGCTCATCTATTGCAGGAGTCGTCCCCATTTGACTGGCCCAAGGTGTACCTTAAGGGGTAGTTATCTTGCACCGTTATCCAATGTGCCACCGGCACGCTTAAAAGTACTTATTAAAGCCATCCGCTGTGCTACTGGTTGTGCCAGAAACCAGATGCTCCCTTGGCATTGGATTAAAATTATAAGCGGACGTCTGAGCTAGGTATTGCGTGCCGCATAGTCCTGCCTCTTCTGCTATTGTACCCGTCAATTTACTCATCCCGTAACATTGGACCAACAGCCAGCCAGGACCACTGATCCTGCCACTGGTTCGCAGTTGAACAACGCAAACAAGCAACACTCTGGCTAACTCGCAACAATATTGACAATGCTTTCGTTCTGAACTGATGAGACTGTGCAAGCTCTATCTTGAGTTTCTTTGACATACATCACAGTCTCAAAAACCCCGCCACATTACAACTTAATCGAAGTGTTACTCCAGAGCGCGCATGCTGCACAAGCTATCAGCGCACTTCATTTGAGCACCAGTTGCGATACAGACTGACCCATTCATTTGTCATGCACGGGGAGACTGAGTGACTTGCCCAGAATCACAGAATGTTGGGCGTTCCTGCTGCGACTCGAACCTGGTTTCCCAGTGAGGCACTAACCCAGCCCAACCCTGCTTGGCTTCCGCCCAGCCGGTGCATGTGCTTACCAGCCCAGGTGAGGTCCCCCTCCCCCCCCCAAGAGGCAAGACTCGCCGATGCTGCCCGACTGCCTCACTGTGGTAACAGGCAGAAAGAAACAAGCTGCAATGCAACCAGCCCGCTGCAGTTGTGAAATAGGATTAATGCAAGCTACCACACCGTAGCAGGAATACAATCTAATAATCACCATTATAATTAATAAGGACCAACCAGGGCAACTACAAAGTAATGCCCCCTGCAGGCATACTGTTAAATTGGCATTGTGAGTGGCCATATAACGGATTTAACCAAATGTGTGCATCTGTTTAAAGAGGCTGTGATGCATGTGTCATGCCTTAGGCTACAATCAACACTGTGGGACCCGGTAGTTAATTAGAAACCCTTTGGTGGGTGTCATCAATAACCATGTATGTACCTCCCGATATTGCTGATGTGAGTGCCATCTTAAAACTTGCCAACCCGACACAGGGAATATGATAGGGATTTGTGATCATATTGTGCATAAAAACCGCTTAAATCTGCACGGGGAATATGCAGCTGACACAGCCAATCATATTTTTGTGAATACATGTAACTGAACATGTCACAACCATAGTTGCATTTAATTTTAATCCACCTGTAGAACGATGGAGGAGTGAGGCCTTCGCCCCCATGCAGCCCAGCATTTAAGATCGAAATAAATAGTAAACGCATGGATATTGCAACAGTCACAACGGAAAACCACCCTTTTTAGGTCTTGCATAGCGTTGCAGCGCAACGCGCTGTTCGCTTTGCGAGGCATGCAGTATACAGTATAGCAGGGGGAAGCTCTGCCCACTTTCCGGCCATAATTTTGATTGGCTTCAATCATAAATTCTGCATTGTGATTGGTTTTTTGGCTTGTTAGTCCCGCCTCCTGACGGCCATGTCGTCATTTTTGTTCTTCCGAGGCTATCAGCCCCTTTACTTAAAAATCCGTTTTGTTTCCTCCCGTTCCCTCCCGCAGTCCGTAACTTTTTGGACCACAACCACCCCCCCACCCGCTCCCGTTTGTGCCTTCTTTCATGCCCGCACTTCCGTTTAAAATGCAATAGGTCTCGTGTAAATACGAGTCCTATTGCATTTGTAAATGCTTGTTTTCTCTTGTGATTGGCTGAGTGAATTCGCACTCTATTGTGCCTGACCTGTCCAGACTCACACGGCTCCATTACCCGTAAGTGGAAGCGCAGTTGTGAGAAGGGTCAATGTCAGCAGCAGCATGGTAGCAGTAGCGATCTAAACCGGAAGAGTTCGCGCGCATAGACCCCGGACGCAAGCATTGAGCAGCGCACCGAAATAAGCGAGCCGGCTGTAGGGGAGCCCTGCACCGTACCGATCCCAGGCTCGCGCTGCTCCTGGGAGTGGCTACTCTGCACTACCGTCATGCAAAGCACCTGATCCTCCAAAACCTAGACTTCCTTTTCTATGACCCCGCAGTGTGCGGGATCCGCATGTTGTTACTTTCCTCTTGCCCCTTTAACTCTATTCTCTCTGCATTCGCTGCCCAAGAACTGCGCCTGCGACACCATGTTCACTCAAATGGCCTCGGAAATGCGAGACAAGAATTATGAGAACGTGCAGCCGGGCAAGAACGGGGCTACCTTGGGCACCGCCGGCGGACGCGTTGTGCTGGGCGTGTTGCAGAATAACTGCGTGGTCAGGGTGCAACCTCAAAGGAGCAGCCGGCAGCAGCCCCAGCAGGTCAGTATCAGTACTTCCTTGATTAAGGGATCCTGTCCAGGCTGTACGACCCCACTTTAGTCTACTCTACCATGGGGTGCGGCAGAAGGAACCCCCAGTGCCATCCAAGGGTTGTCGGATAGGCCGGGGTTCTCTCCGTACTAAGCATTGTTCCCGTGCCACCCATTAATAATGTCTCGTTAATGCGTCCAATCCACCATCTGTGTGTGTATGTATATATTGCGACCGGTGCGTGTACCCAAGAAGCCAGTTCCCAGTGTTCGCTAGTTAGCGTAAAGGTAGACTGGTGGTTTGATCCGTCTGACCTTGGCCTATTTCATGGGACGTGGCCCCATTCTGCACTGTGCAGGCCGGGCGCACTGCTCCTGTAGTTCAATTAACTACTTATCCTTTCGTAAAGCGCTAAAGACCCATCTGTTCCCTCATTAGGTTCCCCTTCTTTTGTCCCACTTGTCTTCCCTGGCCCTTCCTCTCTCCTCTTAGGAGGGATACTCGCAGTTTTAGCCTCTTTTTTGCTAAGCGCCGGGACGCCCCGTAGCTGGGGCAGCTGTGCGCTCTACAAGCTATCTTAACATAACATAACAACCAGCTGCTGCGTCGCTTTTGGCGGACAGTCATCTGGCTTGCATTGTCCCCGGTCCTTCCGCGCTAACAAGCGCGTTTTGTATCTCGTCATTATAGGGGAGCGGAGTCTCTGCACACATTTTCGATTCCGACACTCTTGCATCCTGGTACGCTTCTCTATCCCCCCCTCAATGCACAGCAGTCAATTCCTTATTTTAACTATAAGAATCATGCACGTGTGCCTATTCCGGCTGGCGACTATCTAAAAGGCATGGCCTAGCAAACTACTACTCATGTGACTATTCTTACCTGCCAACCACATGCAGCGTTTTAAGACGATAGCGTAACACCTGCTTGTACCTCCTGGCTACAAAAGTATTTCTTCAGCAGGTGTGCTCTTACGTTGCCATAAGTGCCTAAAAGTCTCAATTAGCCCAAATGTCTTATTTACTCCGTCCCACCCAAGAAACTGATACCAGTACACGGATGGCAGACATCTGCACGCAGAGCTGTCACTCCTGCGCTATAATCGTAACTAGAGCTGTGCGTTCATAACGATAGAAGCGAAAGCTGCTGCTCCTCTAACAATAACCAATTGCGCAGAGCCCGGACGGCGAGGATCATGTCTGCCGAAGCTGAGCCCCCTCCGGCGCACTCCCGCCTGGCGCAGTGCCTCTCTGCCCTGTCGTAAGGACTCTGTTCCTTCCTCATCGTGTTGGTTAACAAGGTGGTGCTAACTTCTTACAGGTGAGGAGAAAGGGCGGCGCCCACCTAATGATGAGTGGGCTGTAGGTCAAGGGGACGCCGTACGCGCTTCCTGGACAACATAGGGGTATGTGGTTTAGTGACCATTTTGTGTGTCTGAATACTTCTAATCCACACTTGACAAGCAGTGCGATCGTGGGCAAAGCTACTCGTGTCCCGCTGCTTCATTTCACTTACCTGCCTAAAGCACACAGCAGCACATGTAAAACAACTGCCCACCAATATTGACTCTGCATAAAATCTAGAAGTGAACAACAATGTATCATTTTATATAAAGATATACAAATATTTATAACAATATAACAGTGATATCTTGTGTGATATCATATGCTTCGGAAGAAGGTGACGCAAGTTATTGTTCAAGCAGTGATGTTAACAATGACGTCAGAAATCATGTAATGAATGTTATCACTGGCGGCGTGTGGACACGTGTGCCTGTGTTGGATGCTAGCTGCATTAATGTACCCTTGCCTCCATTGGAGTGTTAGGAACACCTGAGTATAGCCCGAGTCGCTAAGTGAGTGCCAGTGTGCAAAAACATGTCCCATCCTTGGCTCTTAAACTCTGCCGGAGTGTCACTAAGTCAATGATGGTGAGCATGTTTAGGTCTCTCTGTGTTGGCCTTAGAGTGTGTTTGGGTGAGTAGCAGTGTGTGATCAGATGCATGTTTTTTTGTATCCAACCAGATGAGACTCGAGAGTCAAAAAGAAAATAGTGGACAAATCTGGGGCATCACCCCTTCCTCGGTCTGGCTGGATGATGCCAGTTTGCACAGAGCGTCTAGAATCGAGCTCATGTCAAAGTTTACGTATTAGTGTCCCTGGGCGGCAGATGCTTGTAAAGTTACGTTCAGTATTGGTAATTTGTGAGAGGTCCCGTCTATGGGAGCAGGAGGGGTGGCCTGATTTGGTTTCTCTCTTCCGGTCCCTCACAGGTGGTTTTAAAGGTGTGTTTGATGTAGAGCCATATCACTCCATGTGGCCAGGACACTTCCTTTTCACACCTGGTGGGGTTAATGGGAGCACCGGTGACTACAACGCCCAAAATACATTGTGCCATCAAATAAAAGCCTAGGACGAGGACCTACAGTGAGATGGCCACTCTAATGGCTTAGTCCCACTGATTGGCCTTCCAGGCTCTATGTACATATTGTGTGAGCTGCAGTTGTCAGCCCTTTCATGCGCTTTAAATGTCTGTGAGGATTTTTATGGCGCGTCTTGAGCTCATGTGGTCACTTTTGCATACGTTCCCATTCTGAAGTTTCTAAATACAGTAAATGAGAACTGCAAGCACCCGTATTTGCATCTGAAATATGCAAATTAATTGAAGTAAAAAAAGCGAGCACTTCTGGCAGTCACAAGTCACCAGCATGCCACAACTGTGCAACGTCATTTACTAACTAACGTGCATGGAAGAGCTGTTTTACCAGCACAACTGCAGAACATTACCTGCACAGCTCCTGAGGTGTGCCTGTGCAGCCCTCTGCATTACCAGCACAACTGCAGAACATCACCTGCACAGCTCCTGAGCTGTCTATGCAACCGTCTGCATTACCAGCACATTCGTATTATATCATTTGTACAGCTCCTGAGCTGTGTCTATGCCGCCTCTCTGCATATTATCAGCACAGCCGTAGAACATTACCTGTACAGCTCCTGAGCTGTGCCTGTGCAGCCCTCTGCATTACCAGCACAACTGTAGAACATCACCTGCACAGCTCCTGAGCTGTGTCTATGCAACCCTCTGCATTACCAGCACATTCGTATTATATCATTTGTACAGCTCCTGAGCTGTGTCTATGCCGCCTCTCTGCATATTATCAGCACAGCCGCAGAACATTACCTGTACAGCTCCTGAGCTGTCTGTGCAGCCCCTCTGCGTAACCAGCACATCCATATTATATCACATGTACAACTCCTGAGATATGCAGCCCCTCTCCATTACCAGCACAACTGCAGAACATCACCCGTACAGCTCATGAGCTGTGCCTGTGCAGCTCTCCGCATTACCAGCACATACGTAGTATTGTATTGTAATTGCATTTATATAGCGCTTACTACCCCTGACGAGGCATCAAAGCGCTTTTTTGGCGAGTAGCACGCTACTCCGGGACCCATAGAGGATTAGTGTTGAATAAGTATAGTGAAACATGCAAGTAAATTTTAAGTGGTGGATAGGTTAGTCAGTTATTTGGATTTGGAAGGATAGCAGAAGGATAGAAGAGGGAAAAAAAAGCTTTGTATTTATATAGCGCTTGTTACCCCTGATGGGGTGTTGAAGCACGCTATTCCGGAAACCCATAAAGGATTAGTGCTGAATTAGTATGGTGAAATATGAAAGTAATTTGAGTGGTGGGTATTAGTCAGTTATTTGGAGTGAGAAGGGTAGCGGAGGGATAAAAGGGAAGAAAGGTTTGCATTCATGTAGCACCTGTTACCCCTGATGGGTGTTGAAGTGCTTTTCTGGTGAGTAGGACGCTACTCCGGAACCCATAAAGGATTAGTGTTGAAAATTAGTATAGTGAAGTATGAAGTAATTTGAGTGGTGGATATGTTATTCAGTTATTTGGATAGAGAAGGGTAGGTTGCGGGATAGAAGAGGGAAAGAGGTTTGTATTTATATAGCGCTTGCTACCCCTTGATGGGGTTTTGAAGCGCTTTATTGGCAAGTAGCACGCTACTCTGGAACCCATAAGGATTACTGTTGAATTAGTATGGCGAAACATGAAAGTAATTTGAGTGGTGGATATGTTAGTCAGTTATTTGGATTGAGAAGGGTTGGGGAGGGGTAGAAAAGGGAACAAGGTTTGTGTTTATATAGCGCTGGTAACCCTGATGGGTGTTGAAACGCTTCATTGGCGAGTAGCACGCTACTGTGGAACCCATAAAGGATTAGTGGTGAATTAGTATAGTGGAATATGGAAATTGAGAAGTGAACGTGTTAGTCTGTTATTTTGATTGAAAAGGATAGTGGAGGGACAGAAGAGTGAGATTTTTTTTTTTAGGTCATAGCAGTAGGAGGAGGCTTTTGGATGAGTAAAAAGGGTTTTTTGAGGGGAAGAGTCAGAGGGGAGAGTTTATAAAGGTTTGTTTTGGGGGATCGGTATAGTAAAAAGAGGTGTCAGATGATGCAAGGAGGGTAGAGTAGGAGAGAGTCTAGAAAGGGTTATTTTGGGATCATAGTAGTGGTATGGGATAAATGAGAGAGTGGATGTAGAGGATATATTGATAGATGTATAGGGTAGTGCATTGGAAAGAGTAGTGGAAAGAAGTTTGAGATGAGTCAGAAGGTTGGGCAAGAGGATATATTGAGAGAAGTATAGGCTTAGAAATAGGGTAGTGCATTTGAAATGCTAAATTAGAAGAAAGTGATAAATATATAGATCCATAAGTACATTGAAAGTATATAGATGCATAAAGGAGGTAAGTATATATAGATTAAAGCTATTGATAGAGGTACAGGATGAGAAATAGGGTAGTGCATTGGATATGCTTTTTCAGGAGAAAGGTAACAGGCACACAGATCCAAGTACATGGAAGGTACATAGATGCGCAATGGAAGTAAGTACATGTAGACCAAAGATGATTTTTATTTATTTATTTACAACAACATAATTATTCTACATGTTTATACAAAGCAATACACAAAGATAGGTACATATCTTTAGTGAAAATAAATGCTTATATACAGAGGAATATGCTGTAAATTTCTGTTTGCGTATGGTGCTTATGTGGGGAAGAGCCAATTCTTGAGTAGTTTTCTGAAGATAAGGTGGTTGTCGGTGGATCTTATGTTGGGGGTAATGAGTTCCATAGTTTGGCTGCTTGAACAGAGAAGGATGTGCCACCCATGGTTTTTTTCTTGTATCTTGGGATTTTGAGGCGAGATGCCCCTTTAGAGCGTAGGTTCCTTTGTTGAATGTGTTTGTTGATTTTATTCCTGATGAAGAGCGGTCCGATCCCATGTATTGCTTTGTGGGTGATACAAAGTAGCTTGAACGTGGATCTTCTGGCAACCGGTAACCAATGCAGGGCTTTCAAGGCAGGTGAGATGTGGTCTCGCGGTTTGATATACAAGAGTATTCTGGCAGCCGAGTTCTGAATCCGTTGTAGTCTTTTCATGTTCGTTAAAGGTGATCCGTGGTAGAGGCTATTGGCGTAATCGAGTTTGGACAGAACAAGGGAGATGGTAGCTTGGACCTTGTGTGGAAATCCCAAATGAGGGAAAATTCGCCGCAGTGTTTTTATAGTGACAAAGCTTGATTTTGCTAGTTTGTCACTTGGGCATTCATCGACAGCTTGGAGTCCATGGTTATTCCGAGGTTTCTTACTTCCTTCGATAATTTAGGTGGTGATCCCAGTTCATCAGGCCAGGCGGCAAGCGGGTCGTAATGTTTCCAATTGCCACACGTGAGTATTTCCGTTTTTGAAGCATTCAATTTGAGATGGCTCCAAGTCATCCACTGATCCACGGCTCTGAGACAACTGAAAATTGGGCATTTTTCAATGTCTTTGGGGCATTCCAGTTGAAGGAGTATTTGCGTGTCATCTGCATAGTTATAGCACGTGAGGTGAAATTGATTGATCAGTACCGGTAATGACTTCATGTAGATGTTGAAAAGCATGGGCGAGATGATAGAACCTTGAGGGACCCCTGCTTTTGTGGAGTATGGTTTGGACGAGAAAGGTGGGGTATGGATGACATTAGTTCTGTATGTCACCTGTACAGCTCCTGAGCTGTGTCTGTGCCGCCGAGCTGCATAATCAGCACAGCTGTAATATATCACCATGCAGTGTGAGAATATATTTATGTCTGTCAGTGGAAGCCGCATATCACGTTGCATAAAAAATGTCAGCTTTGTCAATACTTATAAGGTACCAAAGGCGAGACCGATTTGCATTGCAAATGCTTGTTTAATACGGCGCTAGCCAACTTCACAACCAATGCATCTAGAGACCATGTCACAAAACTTTAGGTGTCCGATGAAAAGCGGCACCGCCTGAGTTTGCTGACTCATATTTTCTAAAGCAACCTGGATTACCCCTAGTAATCACACCTGACGTAAATGTGAATGCACTCTTGGCCACAGACTGAGAGATGCCATGTTCAAGTGTCAGGGCCCCCCGCGCGTCCCGACGAAGGCTGTGCCTTGCCAACATTGCTTCCAGTGCACCCCCACACTGCCTGCAACAACACCGACGCACGCCGCTCGCCCCGTGTGGTCCCTGCACCCAGCACCGCGGAGTCGAAGAAAATGCCTCAGTGGCCCGGCACCCCCGGGGCTGCAGCTGGCAAGGCAGCAAACCACCGGGTGCATACCTCGCGTGGGTGACGAACCAAACCGTGCCAATATACTCACCCACACAACTACGACAGCAATAAACACCTATGCCTAAGCCCAGCAGGAAGGTAATTTAAGTTTACAATGTCTAGCGTGGACTGGGCCCATCTTGATTTGGGCGAAGGAATATTAATTAAGCTGGTGCCGGGACTCGAACCTCACCCCCATTCCATGACAGAAGTCTGGCCCGTGGGCCACCTATACCTCCTCGAGATTGGGATCATGGTGCTTTACGCGCAGTTACCTTATGCCTGGAAACACACAATATACTATAACAGTATAACTGGGACATCTGCACTGTAAATCTGCCTTAAAGAGGGGGCCTGTGACAACAAATAAATAAGACCCTGCTCAGGAGCACAGCTCCTGGGCTGAAAAACATACTGCTCGGCTTGCCTGTCCTACCTTACGGGTTGGCACCGGCCCGCGGTGGTCTAAGCCTCGACCATGGCGGTACCAACAGACGCTTATACGGTGACCAACCGGCCCGGCATGCAGTGCCCACATCTATTCATTCCAAGTCACGTGGGAGCGGAGTGCCACCCAGCCCACTGCTCTATTGCTCCCCTGCTATCAAATCCCGGATCAGACAGCCCCGTTCTACAGAAACCCCTGTGCGGCTGGATGAGGCATGTGGTCACTTCCTGTTGGCGCAGCCCTCTGTGGAATTTGCCGAAGGCTGCTGTGTATATGACCAACCTACCCCTACCATGACCAGGTGTAACTTAGGTGATGACCCCCTGGGTTTAACAAAGTTGCGTGCAGATGGTAACTGACGTGTCTATCTGGATGCTCGTCGTAGGTTCCCATACCTCACCCGTACACCTGACTTGAAGCGACATGCTAAACAGTCACACCATATGCAGTTTACAGTCGCTTTCCAGTTCAATTATAATGGTGGCTCCCATAATGCGGTTATGCACAGCATATTGATAGGCTGGCTTGCTAACCTGACTGCCAGCTGACACGGAGTAAGTGTACACGAATGGGGGGAGTGTTCCCCAGGTCATTCAGCTGTACAGAAATAAAAGTGATCCTTCACAGGGAAGTACTCAACCACTTTCCTTAACCGGATGCTTCGTCTCGATTTGAGTTTAGGTTTCTGCTGACTCTTGCATTCTGAATGAAACAAAGTGTTGCTGTGCTATAACCTTTGACCGTATACATTAATCCTGCCAATCCAAAAATTAAATATCCATACCCTTGTTCCTACAACTGCAAACATGATTCTAAGCGCGTGGCCCGAGGTACGCCTTTTAATGAAATGCTGGAGAAAACCCATTAAATGGTAATGAAAAAACTCTGGCGAGGAATGAGAAACCGCAAAACCGAGGGACAGTGCCACCCGGTGGCCTAAACACCTCACTGAACCCGGAGTATACATGGACGAGCAATAGGTATAGTGCTCTTTTGGAAACTTTCTTTACCACGATTCCGAACAACATCCTCCTCACCAAGAGTTTACAAGGCACATTCAACGGCAAACGGGCAAAGAAAACCCTGCACGAGTTCCCCTCCTTGACCTCGAATCCAGATATTAGAGTGCCGCAAAGACTGGTGTTCAGTGAGCGCCGTTCCCTCTACTCAAATGTCTCCAATGCTCCGCTCACCGCCGCAGCACTCGTTAACCCTGCACCTCTGCCTACAAGGATGGTCGCACCAACTACGGTGTCTACCAATGCATCCTCGCACGGTCCGGCACAGCGGACTTAACCCTCAAAGTATTCCTACCGGCAGTCTAAATCATACACGCAGAAGAAGAGCAGAGGCCACAACCACAATTAAAAGACGCGAGAACCGAAAACGCCAAGGCTCCTCACCTCAAGCAACAAAACCGAAAGTGCTTGCCTCTGCTCATCTCGCAGCGTGCCACACGGCGAGCCCTCGGCGCGAAAAAGGATCGCCAGCTGGGCGGGCCGCGGGGGAGGCAGATATACCTGCCCCCCGCCCACTGGCGTGCCGGAAATGACAGAGCAGTGCTTGGACATCCGGGAGGTCCAAACACTAGCCCTGTTGTGTTTGTGCCATCATGTGGCACTAGGGTGGCCGCCCTCTTATGGGGCCCCCTGCGTGGGCCGCGGGCAGCCTCAGATGGGAGGAGGGAAGAGGGGCCATCACAGTCTGTACTGTGCCACCAAAATGCTCTCGGAGTGAAATCGCCAAAAAGAGAGCTAAACACACAAAGGAGGGACTTTTACAAAAATGCACCAATAAGAAGCCAGATTACTGATTGCCACAGATAGTAACCAATGGCAATCGGTGGGTTTTCCAAACCCCACTGTAGAGATATAACAGGTCGATCAAGCTCGACCTAAAAAGGAAAACATGTATTATAGAAAATAACTTAAGTAGTTAAAATCAGAGTAAGGGAATCACAGATATGAAATTATAAAGATTTTAAGTCATGAAGCACTAAGAAACTGCAATTGACTGGGATGTTGTGCAATTTGAGGCCACCCAACGATGAAGCAAAGAATGGAAATGTGTATTAGTCAAGAGGTGTAAGTTCTGACTTTGTCGTTTTATGGAAGTGACCTTCCTTGAGTGGGAAAAGATAAGAATTAGTATACCAGAATCCTCTTCTAAAGTTGGATGCTCAATTTTCAGGGTACTTATCAAGATTGGAGTTGTGATACAAAAAGCTAAAGTGTTGCAACCAAAGTCTTTTTTTTAAACTAAGTATACTTTGCCACTCCTGGGTTTTAACTTTGGCTTTTTTGGAACTCAAAGTCCTCCAGCGGGGTAAAGCAGGAACCGTAGGTGAAAAGGGCTCTTCAGGGTCACAAATTTGTTATTGTGGTGCTGCAATAGCCTCCAACTTGTCAGAACGATGAGAGTGGGACAAACCACAAATTCTTGACCCATAGGTTATTCCTAAGACGATGGTAGCTTCTTCAGGGTTACTCTTAAAGCACTCAAATAGTTGGGCGAGTCTTCTAGGGACTAGGCTCTACAACTTTTCTTATTGAAAGCCAGTAAATGCCCTGGACCCAGCATCTCTGCTGGTTCATCTATATGTCCATTTTTAGCTTTTATGTCTCCGGGGCTACAGAAGGCCCACTGTTCTGACCATTCAGGGCATTTTGAAAGCTTAGTTACAAGGGGTACAAAAGGGGATGATGGACGGAACGTTTGAGCCAATCAAACACTCACCCCCAGTCAACTGATCTGGGTTTAATCCATCATCATTCTTTAGCTCACTCCAACACCCCAGTTCAGACATGGCCATATGCAAATCAGTCTGACCCTGTGCCTCATGGGAACAGTCCAGCCCGAACTGCCAAGCCATGTCTTCCCTGGACCGGAAACAAACATCCTAGGACCGGTTTCTGGCATTCCAGCCGTCATCAGCCAGGCTTGCTTGAATCCAGTGGCAAAGTGAGCAAGGGACCCACGTCTGGGCATACCCCGCCAACTTAGGGCGAACAAAGCGATACAAAGGGGATGATGGACGGAACGTTTGAGCCAATCAAACACTCACCCTCAGTCAACTGATCTGGGTTTAATCCATCATCATTCTTTAGCTCACTCCACCACCCCAGTTCAGACATGGCCATATGCAAATCAGTCTGACCCTGTGCCTCATGGGAACAGTCCAGCCCAGTTACTGCCAAGCCATGTCTTCCCTGGACCGAAAACAAGCATCCTAGGACCAGTTTCTGGCATTCCAGCCGTCATCAGCCAGGCTTGCTTGAATCCAGTGGCAAAGTGAGCAAGGGACCCACGTCTGGGCATACCCCCGCCAACTTAGGGCGAACAAAGCGATACAAAAGGGGATGATGGACGGAACGTTTGAGCCAATCAAACACTCACTCCCAGTCAACTGATCTGGGTTTAATCCATCATCATTCTTTAGCTCACTCCACCACCCCAGTTCAGACATGGCCATATGCAAATCAGTCTGACCCTGTGCCTCATGGGAACAGTCCAGCCCGAACTGCCAAGCCATGTCTTCCCTGGACCGGAAACAAGCATCCTAGGACCGGTTTCTGGCATTCCAGCCGTCATCAGCCAGGCTTGCTTGAATCCAGTGGCAAAGTGAGCAAGGGACCCACGTCTGGGCATACCCCCGCCAACTTAGGGCGAACAAAGCGATACAAAAGGGGATGATGGACGGAACGTTTGAGCCAATCAAACACTCACCCCCAGTCAACTGATCTGGGTTTAATCCATCATCATTCTTTAGCTCACTCCACCACCCCAGTTCAGACATGGCCATATGCAAATCAGTCTGACCCTGTGCCTCATGGGAACAGTCCAGCCCGAACTGCCAAGCCATGTCTTCCCTGGACCGGAAACAAGCATCCTAGGACCGGTTTCTGGCATTCCAGCCGTCATCAGCCAGGCTTGCTTGAATCCAGTGGCAAAGTGAGCAAGGGACCCACGTCTGGGCATACCCCCGCCAACTTAGGGCGAACAAAGCGATACAAAGGGGATGATGGACGGAACGTTTGAGCCAATCAAACACTCACCCCCAGTCAACTGATCTGGGTTTAATCCATCATCATTCTTTAGCTCACTCCACCACCCCAGTTCAGACATGGCCATATGCAAATCAGTCTGACCCTGTGCCTCATGGGAACAGTCCAGCCCGAACTGCCAAGCCATGTCTTCCCTGGACCGGAAACAAGCATCCTAGGACCGGTTTCTGGCATTCCAGCCGTCATCAGCCAGGCTTGCTTGAATCCAGTGGCAAAGTGAGCAAGGGACCCACGTCTGGGCATACCCCCGCCAACTCAGATCAGTTGACTGGGGGTGAGTGTTTGATTGGCTCAAACGTTCCGTCCATCATCCCCTTTTGTATCGCTTTGGTCGCCCTAAGTTGGCGGGGGCATGCCCAGACGTGGGTCCCTTGCTCACTTTGCCAGTGGATTCAAGCAAGCCTGGCTGATGACGGCTGAAATGCCAGAAACCGGTCCTAGGATGCTTGTTTCCGGTCCAGGGAAGACATGGCTTGGCAGTTCGGGCTGGACTGTTCCCATGAGGCACAGGGTCAGACTGATTTGCATATGGCCATGTCTGAACTGGGGTGGTGGAGTGAGCTAAAGAATGATGATGGATTAAACCCAGATCAGTTGACTGGGGTGAGTGTTTGATTGGCTCAAACGTTCCGTCCATCATCCCCTTTTGTATCGCTTTGGTCGCCCTAAGTTGGCGGGGGTATGCCCAGACGTGGGTCCCTTGCTCACTTTGCCACTGGATTCAAGCAAGCCTGGCTGATGACGGCTGAAATGCCAGAAACCGGTCCTAGGATGCTTGTTTCCGGTCCAGGGAAGACATGGCTTGGCAGTTCGGGCTGGACTGTTCCCATGAGGCACAGGGTCAGACTGATTTGCATATGGCCATGTCTGAACTGGGGTGGTGGAGTGAGCTAAAGAATGATGATGGATTAAACCCAGATCAGTTGACTGGGGGTGAGTGTTTGATTGGCTCAAACGTTCCGTCCATCATCCCCTTTTGTATCGCTTGGTCGCCCTAAGTTGGCGGGAGTATGCCCAGACGTGGGTCCCTTGCTCACTTTGCCACTGGATTCAAGCAAGCCTGGCTGAGGACGGCTGAAATGCCAGAAACCGGTCCTAGGATGCTTGTTTCCGGTCCAGGGAAGACATGGCTTGGCAGTTCGGGCTGGACTGTTCCCATGAGGCACAGGGTCAGACTGATTTGCATATGGCCATGTCTGAACTGGGGTGGTGGAGTGAGCTAAAGAATGATGATGGATTAAACCCAAATCAGTTGACTGGGGGTGAGTGTTTGATTGGCTCAAACGTTCCGTCCATCATCCCCTTTTGTATCGCTTTGGTCGCCCTAAGTTGGCGGGGTATGCCCAGACGTGGGTCCCTTGCTCACTTTGCCACTGGATTCAAGCAAGCTTGGCTGATGACGGCTGAAATGCCAGAAACCGGTCCTAGGATGCTTGTTTCCGGTCCAGGGAAGACATGGCTTGGCAGTTCGGGCTGGACTGTTCCCATGAGGCACAGGGTCAGACTGATTTGCATATGGCCATGTCTGAACTGGGGTGGTGGAGTGAGCTATAGAATGATGATGGATTAAACCCAGATCAGTTGACTGGGGGTGAGTGTTTGATTGGCTCAAACGTTCCGTCCATCATCCCCTTTGTATCGCTTTGGTCGCCCTAAGTTGGCGGGGGTATGCCCAGACGTGGGTCCCTTGCTCACTTTGCCACTGGATTCAAGCAAGCCTGGCTGATGACGGCTGAAATGCCAGAAACCGGTCCTAGGATGCTTGTTTCCGGTCCAGGGAAGACATGGCTTGGCAGTTCGGGCTGGACTGTTCCCATGAGGCACAGGGTCAGACTGATTTGCATATGGCCATGTCTGAACTGGGGTGGTGGAGTGAGCTAAAGAATGATGATGGATTAAACCCAGATCAGTTGACTGGGGGTGAGTGTTTGATTGGCTCAAACGTTCCGTCCATCATCCCCTTTTGTATCGCTTTGGTCGCCCTAAGTTGGCGGGGGTATGCCCAGACGTGGGTCCCTTGCTCACTTTGCCACTGGATTCAAGCAAGCCTGGCTGATGACGGCTGAAATGCCAGAAACCGGTCCTAGGATGCTTGTTTCCGGTCCAGGGAAGACATGGCTTGGCAGTTCGGGCTGGACTGTTCCCATGAGGCACAGGGTCAGACTGATTTGCATATGGCCATGTCTGAACTGGGGTGGTGGAGTGAGCTAAAGAATGATGATGGATTAAACCCAGATCAGTTGACTGGGGGTGAGTGTTTGATTGGCTCAAACGTTCCGTCCATCATCCCCTTTTGTATCGCTTTGGTCGCCCTAAGTTGGCGGGGTATGCCCAGACGTGGGTCCCTTGCTCACTTTGCCACTGGATTCAAGCAAGCCTGGCTGATGACGGCTGAAATGCCAGAAACCGGTCCTAGGATGCTTGTTTCCGGTCCAGGGAAGACATGGCTTGGCAGTTCGGGCTGGACTGTTCCCATGAGGCACAGGGTCAGACTGATTTGCATATGGCCATGTCTGAACTGGGGTGGTGAAGTGAGCTAAAGAATGATGATGGATTAAACCCAGATCAGTTGACTGGGGGTGAGTGTTTGATTGGCTCAAACGTTCCGTCCATCATCCCCTTTGTATCGCTTTGGTCGCCCTAAGTTGGCGGGGGTATGCCCAGACGTGGGTCCCTTGCTCACTTTGCCACTGGATTCAAGCAAGCCTGGCTGATGACGGATGAAATGCCAGAAACCGGTCCTAGGATGCTTGTTTCCGGTCCAGGGAAGACATGGCTTGGCAGTTCGGGCTGGACTGTTCCCATGAGGCACAGGGTCAGACTGATTTGCATATGGCCATGTCTGAACTGGGGTGGTGGAGTGAGCTAAAGAATGATGATGGATTAAACCCAGATCAGTTGACTGGGAGTGAGTGTTTGATTGGCTCAAACGTTCCGTCCATCATCCCCTTTTGTATCGCGTAGTTACAAGGGGAGCAGGATCCAGTCATCAGTTTTTTTCCCAGGTAGACCACAGGCAGCAACCAGACGTCCTTTACTTATTCTTCTTGTCTTTTCGGTGCCAAGTTGTGTTCCGAGGAGCTGCTGGTGCATCGTCTTTTGAGAGAAGTTACTAGCCAGTAATTGATGACAGCTCCTAATTCAATTCTAGGAAAATCTGATCCAGCGCGGCTAAAATAAATTTTTGCTTATGACGATAACCCAGAAAACACCTACTCAACCTGAATCATATAAACCTTATGTCGGTGGGGCCCATAACACCGCATACATACATTCACTCAATTTTCTGGATCAAACGCTAAGGAAAATGAGCTGCTGGACAAACGGAATACCTTATTATATGACAGAATTATAATCTATACATTATATACATTAACTTAGGATTCTGTCGGTTCTAAACATCAAGGTACTCCGCTATTCGGTCGATGGACCAACTAGTAGAATCAGTTGATGGCGATTAAGTCCAGCTCAATCACATTTAAAACCTTTAACATTTATTAATCACAATTCTATTTAAAGAACCACAGGCTCATTTTAGAGTTAGCATATAATTTTATCTAAATTCTTTGAGCAAATAAGTAAAGTTCTTTATTAGGCAAATATATTTAAATTATCAATAAGCATTTAAGTAGAATTTTTAAAATAGAGATGGAAAATACTCATTACCCTTGGCCATAGGTCGATGACAAGAATGGTTCACCAGGAAAGAAAAGATGAACCGCAGGTCACAGGATAGGACTCCCACAACTGACTGACTGTCCCGCTAACCTCCTCGGACGCAATCTCCTTCCGGGCAACTCCTGCAATGATCTTGTTCCTTCCCCAGTCAAAGTTCGAAGTCCAGAATGACAGAGTCTCTCGCAGCATCAGGATAGTAGAAGCGAACAGCAACATCAATAATAACCCTTCATAATATCCAACATCACACCCAACATTACTCTTCTCAACGTAAGAGCAAACTCTCTTATACCCTATTCTCTGACTCGCTACACTAAAGTTGCAATCCTTAGGGGCAGAAATCACACTAATTGGTCCTTTGGAGGGGTGGTGATGGTCACCTCATCGTCCTCCTTGTTCGAACCGGTTTGGGGACAATAACGCATACAGTAGTTCTCGTGCTCAACCATGTCCAAAGGTAATTCAATTTGTTAATGTTTTTTGTAACAAACTCCGATGGTCACACATTAGTTCATCCTTTGTCGCTCGATTCTCTCATCTGTTCCCATGCATATATGCTGAACTCTTGGCACGATCCTTGTTGCAGGTCAGACTGGCCTTGACATCTCTCACTCCGGGCACAGGCCGCATACACGTGACTGGACCATTCACTCTGCCCATGCACGGGGGCCATTTTATTCAGCACACGCAATCTCGTCCTTTTCCGAAGGCCATTTTCGAAGCATGGCCTAGCAGGCCCGAACTAAACTAATATAAGAACAAACACAACAGAAATTAAAACATGGAAAATAAGCCTTTCTATTTACCACCCGCCATTCTAAAGACCTGTGTTAGGTATTACCTAGCAGAAGCGACATTTAAAGCCATTTTACTTACCATCTGCATTCTTTGCCACGGTGCAATTTTACTACGCAACACAAATCATGCAATTTTACTCTATTTACTACGCAAATCATAATACTAATGTTATTTTGCTTCACATTTGTAAATAAATTAGATTTTTGCAATGCCAGCAAGTTGCCCACGTGTAATGTTTAATAAAAGTGCATTTGTTGATTAGTTCATGCGTTTCAAACGGCTAGTATCAGTAATCGTTATGGGGTCATTAACTTCCAAGGGGGTACACCAAAATATTGTGTTTCCCCTGCTCCATCAATTCACCCCTTTGGTGATTTTTAACATCACCACTAAAACCTATCCCTACAAATTTATCAGAAATATGTTTCTTGTCCACTTGCATTTGTTATTTTAGACAATTGTGTTCTTTTCATCTTGTCTTTTAGACCTTTTGTACATGTTCTCTTTAAACTCTTCCAATTCAATCTCTCCCATTTCTCGTTCTCTTGTTTCTCTTTCCTTATTTTTCTCATTTTCTCTTTTTGCTTTATTTTGTCTTTTCCTCTTTGTAATGCACACATATGCTAATCTCAATATTAATATTATCAGTACTACTGAAGTCACTGGAATTAGTATTTTTCCAATTAGAGAACTACCTATTTCGGTGAACCATTTCTTTATTGAGTAAAAACTCTTACCAAGTTTCTCCCAAGCACCTTCAACCTCCAGTATGGCAATTTCTTTATGCAAATCAGTAATGTTCTTTATATACTTCTGTATATTCTGACTTTTGTCTGGAATGTAAGTGCAACAATGTTGTACCTTCAGCATTCCACAGACTCCACCCTCTTTCGCTAAAAGAATGTCAAGGGCAAGTCGATTTTGCATTACCATAGCTCTCATGGCAACCATTTCGGTATTTATCATCAAAAACCCTCCAGCAGTATTCGTTGATAAACGATCTACTACTGTAGACAATTTCCGAATCTTGTATGCATTCAAAGATACACCCACTGCTGGTATCAATGCTCCAAAAATGTCACCTATTATCTCTGAGAAGCTTTCCCTTCTCCTACGGGTTAATGGTTTACCTATCTCGTGAATTCCTTTCGTTCATCTCTCCACGTGAAAAATCTTTGGAAAGACCAGGCCTAGATAGCATGCTCCATACCAATGGTCCGGCAACCTATAATAGGCTCGGTTTCCGCAAATATAATAGATTCCTGGGAATACTGGATCTTTTCCTCCTTTGAATCCCCATCCCCCTATAATTTTGTATGTATCTCGGCACTCACTAGAACCCACAAAATAGTTATCATACATAGTGTTATCTCTACTAATACACAATTTTCCCTGTTGGGGCCAATCTAAAACCATGGCTGCATTCGTTTCGCTCTTGTCATAACTTTCCTCTTCAAACGCCCAAGGTGGGGTTTTTGTCTTTTCTCCCATTGCTTTTCTTTGAAACTTAACCCTTCTGTCTTCTACCATGTCTAGAAAAACCCTTTCTTCCTTTCTTAACCTACAAGTAAGGTTATGTCTAAATGCATAATCTAGTGTTAGTTCTTTCGTTTCTTAGAAAAATTCTCCAAAAATCTTTGCAAGTTTCACCTTATTTAGTTCAGGGACTACGGGAACTTTAGCAAAAATAGCATCTGTGTCAGTGTAGTAATACTCTAATTTACCTGTTTTATAAAATAAACTAGCTAAAACACTACAGGTTATTCCATACGTCAAAGGAAGGTGATGATACGTCACACCTTCTGTTACAGACGCAGGTAACTGCATACATACATAACAATCTCTAACATCCATTGTCTCTACATATTCATACAAAAGTTTTGTGAAGACATTCTTGGAGAAATCAGTTATTGACCTATCCCTATGAAATTCAGTACTATCTATCAGTGTTGCAGTGTTCTTTATGTTAGATTTCTTGTCACTATTAGTGTCATTCATGATTGCAGATGTATTTTCCCCAACTAATCTAAGTGGAATTATTATTGCTAAAATGAACCAAATAAGCATTAATAAACCTGTACAATAGAAACACATTTTACACCATCTACGGAAAAACTCACATCTAGATCTTCTATTCTCAGTGTCTACCATGTTGAAATATAATCTAAATATATGTACAGAAAATGTGTTTCCACACCTCAGAATGACCTTTTTGCCGTTTTACCCTTTCTTTTATCGTTGATTTTCTTTGACTTTATCAGTTTGTGTGTCTAGTCCGGTTTTCTTTTCTCCTCTTCAGGATGGGCACAGTTCACTCTCACCCACTTGTTCACAGTCTTTGTCTGGGTTTTCGTGACTGCTATCCACTTCTTCAATGTCAGGCAGTGCTATGTATACCCATTCAGGTGACTTGTATTTCAGGTTAGGTCTTTTCACTCTTTTAGGTCTTTGCAATTGTCTTTTATTCGTTTCTCTTTGTCTTTTCTGACTTGTTATTTCATTTACTTGTTCTGCATTGTCTTTGTTCAAATTTATTAGCTTATATTTCAGTCTTTTAATTTCGTTGGGCCAATTGTCTCCTTTTCTTGGCCTTTTCAGTTCATTTTCCTTTTCTCCTCTTTCCGCTCTCCAAGTTCTCTTTCTTGGTCCTATTCTTTACCTTATTTCCTTCTTCACTTTCTTCAGATTCTGTCTCAGATCTCACTTCACTTTCTCTAACTTTGAACTTTATGATCTCTGTCTCTTTGTCTGAATTCAATTCTCCTTGGATTTCTTCTGCTTGTAATTCTGAGTCTAATTCTCCTTGTGTTTCTTCCCCATTTTCCTTAACCTCTCTGTCTAAATCTGAATTTTCTTGGGTTTCTTCTGCTTGTAATTCTGAGTCTAATTCTCCTCGTGTTTCTTCCGCAATTTCCTCAATCTCTCTGTCTGAATCTGAATTTTCTTGAGTTATTTCTATAATTTCTGGAGGAATTTCCCCAAAACTTGTACTTGGCTGTTCACCGTCACTGTTTATTGGTTCAGTTTCTCCTGTTTCAATATCAGTTCTTTGTTTTTCGTATTCTTCTGTTTGTCTTTCACTGGATTCAGGTTGGTCTGCTTCAGATGCCGAACTGGTATCTGATATTTCCAGATGTCGACTTACAGGTCGAGCTTCAGGATCTGGAACTCTGATAGTATGGCTGGCATGAATCCAATTTTTCACACCTGCACACTTTACTGCAGTTGTCGTCACCAGAATCACTTGACGTGGTTTGTCCCAGCGTGGAACCAAGCAATTTCTTCTTCTGTGGACTTTTATGCGGATCCAGTCTCCTGGACTCAGGTCATGAGCTGGTTTTCTCTCAAGAGTGGTCGCATCCGGCCCAACCTGATGAAACACAGAATGCACCACATCAGCCAATCCTTTGCAATAGTCCAGTATGAGATCATCAGTTATAGTCAGCAGTTTGTTGACAGGTACGTATGCTTGTCTCATTTCTCTTCCCATTATTATTTCATGCGGACTCAGACCTGTTTTTCTGTCAGGTATGCTTCTTATGCTCATCAGCACCAGGGGTAAGGCTTCGGGCCATTTGAGTCCTGTGGCTTGACACATTTTCCCTAACCTATTCTTTATTGTGCCATTTACTTGCTCTACCACTCCAGAAGCCTCTGGTCTGTAGGCACAATGCAGCTTTTGTTGAATGTCTAGTGCTTCACATATTAGTTGGATAATTTCATTCTGGAAATGCGTTCCTCTATCTGTTTCTATCGTTACTGGAAAGCCATATCTAGGAATGAATTCTCTCAGTAGGAGCTTAGCTACAGTAACTCCATCATTCCTTCTTGTCGGATAGGCCTTCACCCAACGAGAAAACAAACAGACGACCACCAGGACATACCTCAATCTGTTACTTGGGGGCATTTCAATAAAATCCAATTACATTCTGGTAAAAGGACCTCCTTCACGTACTATTGTTCCCAAACTTACTACAGGATTTATCTGTTGTCATATAAGACATCTTTGGCAAAGGCTTTCAGCTATAGCCCTAAACTTTGGGTTGTACCAAGTCTGTTTGAAAAGTCTGATCATGGCATCCCTACCTATGTGTGCCTGTCCATGGTACATCCGTGCCATGTTAGAGATCATGCATCAGGCATAACTGGTCTTTCATCCCTGTAAACCCAGACTTCATCTTCCTCCCTCCGTCTGCAACCTGATTTTATCCAAACGTCTTTTCCTCATCACTTGCCTCTTCCTGCAATTGTTTCACCTCTTCCCATGTTTCAACTGGGTTAGTAAACAACAAGGGACATGAAACAATTTCTTTTTCCCTTCTCCGATTCATTGAGGTCCTATTTCTGGCACAATATTGAGCTAATTCATCAGCAAAATTGTTACCTACTGCAATATAATCAGTTCCATTTTTGTGAGCAGTGCATTTTACCACCGCAATCTGTTTAGGTAGCTGTATCGCCTCAAGCAACTTCTTCACAAACTCACCATTCCTAATAGGAGACCCTGAGGAAGTCAGGAATCCCCTCTGGGACCAGATCTGTCCGAAATCATGGACCACTCCGAAGCCATACTTGCTATCCGTGATCACAGTAATTCGGAAATTCCTTCCCAGTTTGCAAGCTCGAATCAGAGCAATCAGCTCAGCAACTTGGGCTGAACGTATTCCTCTCAAACAAGATGCTTCCATTATGGTTGCCACCGTACATACAGCATACGCAGCACTTAAAACTCCTTCATTTGTCCTCAAGCATGATCCATCTACAAACATCACATAATCTGACTCTTTCAGAGGTTCATCTCTGATGTCAGGGCGGGGCTTTGTGCAAAATTCAAGCACATCCAAACAGTTATGATCAGTCTCATCTTTGACCTCTGCATTTACTGCATCTGGCAGTAATGTGGAAGGATTCACACTCGTGCATCTTACAATTGTTACACTGTCTGCACCCAAGATCACTTTTTCATACCTAGTCAGCCGACTATGTGTCATGAATTGTGTTTTTGTTCTGGTCAGAAGGATTTCAACTGAATGTGAGACATATACTCTCAAAGGATATCCCATCACAATGCCTTCACTCTGTTCCAGACTCACACAAGTAGCAGCTACTGCTTTCAGACATCCAGGCAATGCTTTTGCTACCGGATCTAAAACAGCTGAAAAATAAGCTATCGGTCGTCTCATTCTTCCATGCCTCTGTACTAACACTGAAAGTGCACATCCGTCTCTTTCACTACAATACAGCTCAAATTCTTTCTCATAATCAGGCATTCCTAATGCTGGTGCTTCACACAAACTTGTTCTCAGTTGCTCAAAAGCCTTCATTTCTTCCTCATCCAGCGCAATCGGATCTTTGACATCACTCTTTGTCAATCGCTGTAAAGGTTTTGCAATCAATGAAAATCCACTTATCCACTGTCGGCAATAACCAACCATTCCAAGGAACATTCTCACCTCTCTTTGTGTCATTGGGGCTCTCATTCCTTTAATAATCCTTATTCTTTCTGTTGTCACTTTTCTTATCCCTTTCTCAATCTTATGACCTAAGTACTGTACTTCCTGTTGACAGAATTGCAGTTTCGATGGGGATACCTTGTGTCCTCCTTCTGCCAAATGATTCAGTAAAGCAATTGTGTCCATAACACATGCTTCTCTGGTCTTTGATGCCACCAGTAGGTCATCGATATAATGGACCATCACAGATTTTTCAGGCATTTTCAATTTTTCTAAGGATTTCTTCAGAATTTGAATAAAAATAGAAGGACTTTCAGTATACCCTTGAGGAATTCGGCACCATGCCAAAATAAGTTCTCCCATCCAAAACGCAAATAATGGCTGGCTGTCAGGGTGCAATGGAATAGAGAAAAATGCATGGCACAAATCAATAATTGTGTACCATTCTGCATCATGAGGGATTTGATACAGTATTACAGCAGGGTTTGGCACAATTGGGCAGCAAGGAATAACAATTTTGTTCACTTTTCTCAAATCCTGTACTATTCTATATGTTCCATTTGGCTTTTTCAATCCCATTATTGGAGAATTACATGGACTACTCATTATTTCTCTCAAAATTCCTTGTTCAATCATCTTATTAATTACAGGTGTTATTCCTTCAATAATTTCAGGCGTCAGTTTGTACTGCGGGGTGTTTGGGTAATTCGTTCCTTCTTTTACAGTAATTTTTATTGGATCAACTTCTCTCATTAGTCCAATATCTTCACCTGTGAAATCCCATACATCAGACCTGACTGTTTCTTTCAATTCAGTAGGGATTTTCTCTGCATCGAACACAGGAAACATATCATACATTCCTGGTTCTAGTTCTGCCATTGTCATTTTATACAGAACATCATCATCTGGTGTCTGGAATGCAATACCATCTGGAGTACAGTAGATGGTACAATTCATTTTACAAAGCAGATCGCGTCCTAATAAATTTACAGGACTACAATCACACACCACAAAGCGGTGCATATCTTTGAATTGACCAATTTCCACCTCTACTGGTTTTGTAAGAGGAGTTTTAATTTGCCTGTTTGAAACACCTACAACTTGGATGTATTCTCCTGAGAGAGGAAGATTTGGAATTTCCACTGATCTAACAGTAGAATGAGTAGCACCAGTGTCCACAAGGAATGTAACATTTACACCATTCACCTTTCCATCCACAAATGGACCTGACTGATCTACCTCTAGAGTTGCGCCAAGCACGCACTCCTCTTCCTCTCCTAGGCACTGTCATAAGCTTTCATCCGATTCATCTCCATTTTGCCGTAACCAATACTGTGAAACAGCAGCTGCGCGCGGCAATTTTGTTACCTGCTCTCCTCCGTAGAATCCTGCCTCTGTACTGTATCTTTGAGGATTTACACTCTTTGGAAGAGGTGGTTGCGGCACCTGACACTGTTGACTAACTGCCTGCGGCTGTTGGTAACTCACCTCATTCTGCACCTGTGGATTTAATGGTTGATTCTCGATATTAACTCTCGGAGGTAATTTACACTCGTTTCTCCGGTGCCCTAATTTTCCGCAATTATGACATGGCCACTTCTTTTTGGCTTCTTCTATACTCATCTGACCTTTTCCTTTACCAATATTTGGTCTGGACTTGGTCTGTTCTGTGCCACTAGACGGATTATTCATCTGAGCTTCTTGCTGTTCTGCAACCTTTACTTGTGCCCACATTGCCTTTTCCTTGAGTTTACGCTGTCTTGCCTCAATGTCATCACTGCAATATTTTGCATACCGTAATACCTCATCTACTGTGCTAGTCTGCCAACATAACATATGCTGCTTAATCATTTCACTTATCTCAGGTTTCAAACCATACACAAATCGATACACAAAATGACTCATGTCTTTTTCACTCAAATTCTCGTATCCACGATACTGTTTAAAAGCCAATAGTAACCTTTCATAATAAACATGTACAGATTCCTTATTCTCCTGAGTTGTTCTATCAATCTTTACCCAGTCCGTTTCTTTTGATGGAACCTTATTTTTCAGGAATGTAATTGCCTGTTCATATTTTCTCATTACTTCTGAACTTGGGGCTCCTGTTTTTGCATCTCTAAGATATTCTTCGGCCAGTCAATGGTAATTTTACACTCTGTCCATAAATCTGCAGGAACAACAATCTCAAACAATCCATCCAGATCTTCCCACAATACTTTTGAAACCTTTACAAACTTTTCTACCTGTCTGTACCATTCTACAGGTTTTTCTCTCAATCTTGGAAAATCATTTGTAAATGACAATATATCTTGTCTAGACCATGGGACGTGTACATAACCTTCTCCTGGAATTTCTCTCATTGGACATTCTATTACCGTTGGTTCTTTTTCTTTTACTAAGCCAATGATGCTTTATCAGTTGTTCCCTCTTTTCTCCTTATCCACCTACTTCTCCACTTGTCTACATCTCCCCATTTTCTCAATAAAACAATTAGTTCTTTTATCTGTGTGAGTCGTCCTGAAGTATTCAGATTTTCTATGTCCTTTTCACTAAAATCTACCCTGTACGGTTTCTGCAATCCTCTGATTTTTGCAATTTCTACTCCTAGTTCGTTCGCTGTTTCTTCCAATTTTTCATGCAAGTTCCTAGCTCTCCAAGTGATGCTTTTACACATAAACATTAATTCATCATCTTGATAGGACTTCAATCGATCTGTACCAATAGTCCCTAGAATCAATTCTTCCATATCTATCTTTAATCTGACCACATCCAAAGGTTGTGGTTCGGCATCTTTTTTCTGCAAGCTCCTCACCCAATCATTTAATTCCTCTGCAGTCGGACCCACTGGGGTTTTAGTTAATTCTACCCTGTTTACACTTTTCTCCGGGGTTTCGGTTGCTGACTCAGCTCCCATAGGAATCTTGGTTATCGGACTCTCATTAATCGTCAAATTTACAGGTGGACTTGACCTAAATGGAGCTACAGAATCTTTTGTCTTTCTTTTTTCTGGAATTATCCCTTCTCTTACATTTTGCATACTAGAATTTAATGGAATTATTAAGGAATGTTCATCTATCTTTTGATTTTCAAATACTGGAATCACTGGCCCTATAGTTACTGGCACAGTCACAGCATCCATATTCTTTGTCAGTTCTCTTATCTTTTCGGTCAATTCTTTTGTGGTTCTGGCTAGTTCGGCTGTATTATTATTACCATGTTCCATAGTCTGTGGTGTTTCTAGTTTATTACTTGAACTATTTAATTCAGAAAATTGTTCAGGGCTTGGATTTATTACAGTTTCCATTTGCGGTGCATTTGGTGTCACCACCACAGAATCCTGTTGATATGGAGGGGGTCTTTTATTAAAAATGTCCTCCAGCAACTCATCCTTCGTGTCGCTAACTCCATACCCATATCTCTCTTGTATTGCATGCTTCTTTTTTTTCCGTACACTTTTTCCCTGCAAATTCTTCAACTGTTCTGGTAGGAAACATACCATCCGTCATGTTAGCATACCGCCATCGTCTCATCCTGTCTTCATGATTCAAACCCCATACTCTTCCATGAACAAAACTATAATTCTTTACACCTCTGTGTCTTTCCCTTTCATACATCTCATCTTCCCATTCACCTAAGGCTTCGAACTGTGTCGGTCTAGGTCTTGGTTCAAGTCTCATCATTCTTTCTCTCAGCTGTACTAAATGAACCGTTTTCCGGAAATGCCAATACTCCATCGTCTTTGGTATATTTCGCCCAATTTTCCAACCAAATACAAGTATGATAGCCATATTTCACCATCATATAAGATGCTGGTGTTTTCGGCGGAGGAAATACTTCTCCTTCCCTAGTCACAACCTTTTTATCTTTCTTAAAAAGATTTTTAAGCTTCGCAAACCATGACGGTTTCTCTCTATCATGTTCATTGTAATAAGCCATATTTCACTGTTGTTTTGCCGAAGCTAATTCACACAATTCTTTGCCAATCGGTTCTTTCTACCGCTCGGCTATTCTGACCTATCCCAGCGCGTCTCACACCAACGCACCAATCAGAAAGCTCTACGTCACTCTCACACTAACCTATTCCATCGCGTCTCACACCAATGCACCAATCAGAAAACCCTTCGTTCTTTCACAACTGGCCAATACCAGCGCAGTTCTTGTTGACGTCAGTTCTACTCCTGCTTCTACTGACCCCTCCTTACAAAAATTATCGGCACTTTTCTTTTCAACTAAATCGATTAGTTACAACATAAAACACATTACCATTGTCTGTTTCTCTAAACAAAAGAGATAGTTTATTCTAACTCACAAGAATACTGTTTCGTTCGATAAGTGTAGCACTTCTCTCTACCTTACCCTTCTCTCAAGCAAGAGGTAAACCCGTTTCTCTGGGGATAAAACACATGTGGAGAGTACACTGCTCCTGAGAATTAAGGCCAAAGTTTCACAAGAAAACCTGTTGCTATTTCACTCAAATGCAATTCATACGTGAAATTTCCCTAACATAACACAGTCCTGTGTTATCACCAAATTTGAAATCAGACAATGCACAATTCCATGTGACTTCTCTTGCCACACGTGTCCACTTCCTACTTCCCGGAAGCTTCAACATTTCTGACTACACTTACCGTAATACAAACTCAACATAGAGTGTTAGACATGAAAAAAAATCAATAATCAATAATCACCAAACTAATCTATAGAAACCATCCTCTGCTACCAAGAAATCTGATCCAGAGCGGCTAAAATAAATTTTTCCTTATGACGCTAACCCAGAAAACACCTACTCAACCTGAATCATATAAATCATATGTCGGTGGGGCCCATAACACCGCATACATACATTCACTCAATTTTCTGGATCAAACGCTAAGGAAAATGAGCTGCTGGACAAACGGAATACCTTATTATATGACAGAATTATAATCTATACATTATATACATTAACTTAGGATCCTGTCGGTTCTAAACATCAAGGTACTCCGCTATTCGGTCGATGGACCAACTAGTAGAATCAGTTGATGGCGATTAAGTCCAGCTCAATCACATTTAAAACCTTTAACATTTATTAATCACAATTCTATTTAAAGAACCACAGACTCATTTTAGAGTTAGCATATAATTTTATCTAAATTCTTTGAGCAAATAAGTAAAGTTCTTTATTAGGCAAATACATTTAAATTATCAATAAGCATTTAAGTAGAATTTTTAAAATAGAGATGGAAAATACTCATTACCCTTGGCCATAGGGCGATGACAAGAATGGTTCACCAGGAAAGAAAAGATGAACCGCAGGTCACAGGATAGGACTCCCACAACTGACTGGCTGTCCCGCTAACCTCCTCGGACACAATCTCCTCCCGGGCAACTCCCGCAACGATCTCGTTCCTTCCCCAGTCAAAGTTCGAAGTCCAGAATGACAGAGTCTCTCGCAGCATCAGGATAGTAGAAGCGAACAGCAACATCAATAATAACCCTTCATAATATCCAACATCACACCCAACATTACTCTTCTCAACGTAAGAGCAGACTCTCTTATACCCTATTCTCTGACTCGCTATACTTAAAGTTGCAATCCTTAGGGGCAGAAATCACGCTAATTGGTCCATTGGAGGGGTGGTGATGGCCACCTCATCGTCCTCCGTGTTCGAACCGGTTTGGGGACAATAACGCATACAGTAGTTCTCGTGCTCAACCATGTCCAAAGGTAATTCAATTTGTTAATGTTTTTTGTAACAAACTCCGATGGTCACACATTAGTTCATCCTTTGTCGCTCGATTCTCTCATCCGTTCCCATGCATATATGCTGAACTCTTGGCACGATCCTTGTTGCAGGTCAGACTGGCCTTGACATCTCTCACTCCGGGCACAGGCCGCATACACGTGACTGGACCATTCACTCTGCCCATGCGCGGGGCCATTTTATTCAGCACACGCAATCTCGTCCTTTTCCGGCGGCCATTTTCGAAGCATGGCCTACCAGGCCCGAGCGAAACTAATATAAGAACAAACACAACAGAAATTAAAACATGGAAAATAAGCCTTTCTGTTTACCACCCGCCATTCTAAAGACCCGTGTTAGGTATTACCTAGCAGAAGCGACATTTAAAGCAATTTTACTTACCATCTGCATTCTTTGCCACGGTGCAATTTTACTACGCAACACAAATCATGCAATTTTACTCTATTTACTACGCAAATCATAATACTAATGTTATTTTGCTTCACATTTGAAATATAAATTAGATTTTTGCAATGCCAGCAAGTTGCCCACGTGTAATGTTTAATAAAAGTGCATTTGTTGATTAGTTCATGCGTTTCAAACGGCTAGTATCATTAATCGTTATGGGGTCATTAACTTCCAAGGGGGTACACAAAAATATTTTGTTTCCCCTGCTCCATCACTGTCAAAGGCAACCCAGACATCTTCTACTTCAGTTCCTCTCGGTTTACTGTAAAACAAACCCAGAATACCCTATTGTGGAAACCTTCTACTATGATGGGAGCCTTTTGGCATCTGAATTCCCACCCAGGGACTGTCCTACTTAAATGAGGGAACTCCATTGAAAAACCAAGCTTACATGTATCCGAGGCCAGCCCCCTCCTTGTGACAGGCAGTGTGGGAGCAGAACAGTATCAAAGACACCCCTGATACTATGTACCGAAATCATTCTAATCTGGAAGGGTCCAGTTAGTTCTTTGTGAAGGCCATCTGCTGTTCCCCCCCCTCCCACACTGCAGACCAAGTCTATTGTTCTTTCCCAGGAAGGGTATTTCACACCTCATCTAAGGGCTAATAGCTGTCACTAGAGAAGAAAGGGGCTGGTCAGACCTCATTTTAGTACTGTTCAGGCTTTACATTATTTTAGAGAAAATCTTTCTTCACCACGGAATTACATTTTTGCTTAATATTATTATGCTGTGTGGATGATCTATGTAACTAATCCCTAACCTGAGGTATTGAAATATAAAGCTTCTAACAACGAGAAGGTTTTCACCACAGGATAAAGGGTATCCTAGCATGAGAGCTTATGTGGACTGTCATTATGCACATTGACCTTGGAGGTTTCAAAGCACCACTAACGGGTAACTTAGATAATATCAAAAATGATTCATACCAAAAAATGCTTTCCTTTGACGTGCACCTCTTGCAGCTTTGTTTACTGCAGTTTGGTGCTGCAGTGGTCGACTTGGAATCATGTCTTTAAAGTCACTCACATGGGTAGTGGAAGGCCCACTGCAGCCCACATATGGCATCCAACATGCTACATGTGTTATATCCATGCATTGTAAGTTGCCTTACCTAAACGTCAGACAGGGCAACTGAGGTTAGCCATTTGTTAACCATGTTTTGGCGGTCAGAGCGCATGCGCGGGGGAATGTTACTAGTTTCCCAGTGCCAAATGTCAAAATGCCAGCTGAGCCAGAGTGAACAAAATCGGGGCGTTGTTCAAAGAAATACACTATCCTACACTGCCCCAGAGACCAGTTTTTTCAGTGTTTTTCCAGAGCGTGAGGCATCAGGTATGGTCAGAAATCAGACAGTAGTGAGACGGTAACACTTGAGGTGCTCAGGGGCAGGTCAAGGGGTGGATTCTGTTGTATTTACTAACTGAAAAGCTGCATCTTGGATTATCCTATTGTTTGTCCTTAGAAAACCCATTGTTTGCTGTCAGCACTGTGATTGAGGGCTGCAAAATAGTTCTAAACAGTAACTGATTTTAAAACTCCTCAATACGCAGTGATTAAATATACCACGCTGATTCAATGTACAGCTTCCATATAAAGTACAAATGACTCGTCATGATTAAATGTTCTCTGTGTTAATATCTTACCTCAGAGGTAGGATGTAAGATTTATAAAAAGATGATAAATCTACTATAGTAAACTGCTGTTTCATGCCAACATTAAGGTCAGTCAAGCCAATGTTATGGAAACCCTGTTTCTTCCTCATTCTCTATAGGGTTTGGGGTATTTTATGAAATAGAATACAAGCTATTGCACTGCTAAAAATGGACATGGCATCCCGTCTCAGCATATGTGTTTTTTTTTCTACAATGAGGGTTTGATTGGAATTTGTGTTTTTCTCTAGATTGCTCTTGAAATTAATTGTGGTAACCTTTGCAATGAGCATAAAATGTTAGGTTGTTTTAGGTCTTTATCATAATAAGAATGATATGCTAAGGTACCTAAGCACGAATTACTGCCATTCAAGTATCATAAAAACATAAAGTGTGCCTCAGTGCCTGTAAAGATTGTTTGTATCGATGTAGAAATGTCCCTGATCTATTGCTCTTCCGTGTTGCATTTAAAACCTTGAGGCTTTTGAATCCCCAACTCCCTGTAACTTTTTCTTATTTCATCATTGAGATTGAAGGTCACCTCCTGAACTGGATGATCTTAAGCCATATCCATCTTATTTGTGTTCTTTGATTATAATGGCTTTCATTATTTGCTTTTTAGTTTGCAGAAACATATTTGGATTATGTTTGTAACTTCTGCATGGTGATACAATTCTCTTTGATTGACATTATGCGTATGTCTTTCCAGTCTTACCCAATAATTCCTAAATTGTGGGCCTAACAGAGGCAGTCATACTTTTTCATATAAGTCCATTCTTGCATCTGGTAATGATGGGTGCCGAAGTGTGCAGTCATGGAGCAAATGTACCTCGTTGGTAAGTAGTTAGTGGGCAAGATCATCCGTTCCTCACCTGTTGTCGGGGACCCTTGAGGACTGCGACGCATACTCAGGGGGTCCGTGACTGCTTAGAAAATTACATAATAGGTTAATAAAGTGAATATAATTAAAGAAGCAAAATGTAACATTAAAAATGTAAAAAAGCTCCATAAGTGTTAAGGTATTTGAAATTGTAGGCTAAAAATTAAAATTGGTGTTCTCAGATTGATTCCTGAGAGCAGTGCAAATGGATCAAACAGAATATTGTATGGACAATGGGTAGCCTTAGTTGAATTTAGAAGAGCCCCAACTTTCCCATTAACATGTACATTTTGTTTTTTTTCTATTTGGTTGTTAATTAAATAAATATTTTCATGATTTGTATATTTATTTGATAAATGTTTGTTTCTGTATTTTGTTGGTATTATTTTGAGGTCAAAATCCTTCAAATGTCCTAAGCCATGGTCCACAGCTTCCATTAATGAGTCGGTGAGGGTCCCCGGATTCCATTAATGTTTCAGTGGGGTGGGGTGGTGTGGGCCACAGAAGTCAAAAGGTTAAGGGGCCCTGGGCTAGTGAACGCAGCTCTGTTGGGTCCTTCCCCAAGTTGGTTTTGTTGACAACCTAAATGGTCTTGAACTTAATCCTTAAGTTCTCCAGAAGCCAGGGAAGTATTTTCAGTGCTGACATGCTGTGGTCACACTTATGAAGGTTGAGGTGAATTCTAGCTGCCTGGTTTTCCACACTTTGGAACCTTTCAGTACGTTTCATAGGTCCCATTGAATAGATTGCTTTACAATAGTCAAAATGTGCCATGATCAATGCTGCACACTGTGATCTACTTGGAGAAACTGAGAGAGTTTTCTTTGGCTGGAGAGCTTCATACTGGCCCCAGATACAACTGTTTTAACTTGGGTGAAATGGAGAGTTCAGAATGAGAGCTTATTACCCAGGTTTTTTACCTTAGTTTAAATTGTAGGGAAGTGTTTCAAGTCTTAGGGAACTGACAAAAAGAGTCTGGTTCAGTTGCTCCATTCATCCAGAGGAAACCTTTCATCCAATGGAACACCTCATGTATTCCAAACCTGAAGTGATGCTAGCCTTATTTCTAGGTTTTTATCCAGTCTAGAATGGATTTGAGTGTCATCGGCATACATTTGGAAATTCACATGGTATTTCTTGTGCAGTTTCACTAAAAGGTGTATATAGAGCTTGAAAAGCAAGTATGAGAGAGGTGATCCCTGGTGTATGCCGTATGAGGCATATTTAAATGATTCTTATTTTTGGGTAAGATTAGAAAGAAAAGATTGTATTAAAGTCAAGGTAGCTCATGACTTGCTTTCTCAGTTTTACAGCATTTCCAGAAAGTTTTCATGACCCACCTTCTGCTAGACCAAGGGAAGGTCAAGGAGTATTTAAGATGTTCTTTTATCTTTGCACATATAGAGGAGTTTTTCTGATGTTGAGTGAGTTAGATTATATACCACTGGTGGATCTTAATCATGACTTGTAGTCACAGAGGAGACTGTTCTGTTCCATATTTTCTTGGGGCTGTCTTGTGAGTTTAATTCCAGGGTATTGTTTGCTGTTGGACGATAGTGTGCAGAATCTTTGGTCTGCTGATAGGGCTTTCTGGAGTGGGCCAATTATGCCATGTTTTATGGGCCAGGATCAACTCCCTTGGAAAGGAGGTATTTATCATTTTTTAGATGCCTCTGACACCCAGTGGAATTGTTTAAATGATGAGGCCAGGCACCAGTCCATGGGTAGGTTTGGTGCGTTTGTCTTAGGAAATGTTTGAGAACCTCCTCAGTCTCCAGTAGGCTGATGGTCATGAAAGGTGAGTAAGGGGGTAGAGGAAGAATAGATGGAGGAAGATGTTGCTGGGTTGCCTGGATGTGCTTCTTTTTACTCTTAAACATTCAGAATGTTGTTGCAGTGTTTCTGTGATGCACGGGGGTGGTCTTGAGAGTAGTAATTTGACTGTTTTGAAAAATGCTTAAGATCTCACCTGTGTGTTTGAAAGCCCAATTGATTCAATTTGCACACTGACCATTTTGGCTTAATTGATGGCTTTGTAGGTTGCCTTTCATATGATTCTTGCAAAGCCCAGTATCTTCTGTCAAAAAGGCTTGCCCTGTTTTCAGTCCAGTTTACAATTAGTTCATTTCAGTTCTGCTAGCTCTTCATTGAACTGTTTGTTGGTCAGTTTAATGCCCATTTTCGGTTTTCTTGTCATGAAAGGGCGCATGATGTAAGTAAGTATCAATCAATCAGGGAGTTATAGAGCGCGCTACACACCCGTGAGGGTCTCAAGGCGATGGGGGGGGGGGGGGTGCAGCTCCGGATCAGTCAAAGAGCCAGGTCTTGAGGCACTTCCTGAAGGTGTGCAGAGTAGGGGAGCGTCTGATGTTGACTGGGAGCTCGTTCCAGGCCTTTGCTGCAACGTAGGAGAAGGCCCTTCTGCCTGCTCTTGTTCTGCGGATGCGTGGGGTCTCTACCAGGGCAAGGTCGGCAGAGCGGAGATTCCTTTTGGGTACGTGGAAGGATACTCTCCCGTTGAGATATTTGGGTCCGATGCTGTGGAGTGATTTGTAGGCGTGGGTGAGTAGCTTGAAGGTTACTCTCTTCTCGACGGGGAGCCAGTGGAGGTCTCGTAGGTGCTGGGTCATGTGCTTGTGTCGGGGGGGGGGGTTCCGAGAACGAGTCTGGCTGCGGTGTTCTGGATGGTTTGGAGCTTGTGTAGCAGGGTTCTGTTGATTCCGGCGTAGAGAGCATTGCCATAGTCCAGTCTGCTGGTTATGAGTGCGTGGGTGACGGTCTTTCTGCATTCGGGGGGGATCCACTTGAAGGTCTTGCGGAGGATGCGGAGGGAGTTGAAGCAGGTGGAGGCGATGGCGTTGATCTGGCGGGTCATGGTGAGGGAGGAGTCTAGGATGATGCCGAGGTTTCGGGCGTGGTCGGTTGGAGTGGGTGGGTTTCCGAGGGCGGAAGGCCACCAGGTGTTGTCCCAGGCGGTGGAGGACGGTCCGAGGACGACGACCTCTATCTCCTCTGAGTTGAGCTTCAGGCAGCTGTTGTTCATCCAGGCTGCGATGTCCTTTATTCCTTCCTGGAAGCAGATTCTGGTGTCTTTGGGATTTTTCGTGAGGGAGAGGATGAGCTTGGTGTCGTCGGCATAGGATACTATGCTGAGCCCATGCTGTCTGACGATGGTGGCGAGGGGGGCCATGTAGATGTTGAAGAGCGTGGGACTGAGCGAGGATCCTTGGGGTACTCCACAGTTGATCTCAGTGGGTTCGGAGAGGAAGGGTGGGAGTCTGATCCTTTGGGTTCTGCCGGAGAGAAAGGAGCGGATCCAGTCGAGGGCGGTTCCTTGTATACCGGTGTCGTGGAGTTTGGCTGTGAGAGTGCGGTGTGAGACGGTGTTGAAGGCTGCGGAGAGGTCTAGTAGGATGAGGGCCGCAGTTCGGCCCTGGTCGAGTAGCATGCAGATGTCATCGGTGGCGGCGAGGAGGGCGGTCTCGGTGCTGTGGTTGCTGCGAAATCCGGACTGGGAGGAGTCGAGGATGGCGTTCTCTTCGATGAATGTGGTCAGCTGGGCGTTGATGAATCTCTCTGTGACTTTGGCTGCCAAGGGAAGGAGAGAGATGGGCCGGTAGTTCTTTAGGTCCGCCGGGTCGGCCGAGGGTTTCTTGAGGAGGGGCTTGACCTCTGCCCGCTTCCAGTCGTCGGGGAAAATGCTGGATTTGAGGGAGGTGTTAATGGTCCGGCCTGGTTCGGGAGCTATGACGGCGGCGGCGGCTCTGTGGTAGATGTGCGGTGAGCAGGGGTCTGTGGGGGCTCCTGAGTGGGTGTTCTTCATGGTCGTGGTGGTGTCTTCGGTGGTAGCAGGTTTCCAGGTGGTGATGGTCGGATGGCTGTCGGTGGAGGAGAGGGGGGTGGTGTCTGGAGTCTGTTCGCTGAAGTTGTCGTAGATGGCCTTGATTTTCAGGTGGAAGTAAGAGCTGAGCTTGTTGCAGAGGCCCTGGGATGGCGTGACATCCGTGGCTTCGCTGGGGGGTTTGGTGAACTGCTGTATGATGTTGAAGAGTTCTTTTGCGTTACTTGCGTTGGTGTGGATTTTATTCTTGATAAAGGTCCGCTTGGTGGCTCTTATGCGTTGGTGGTATTCATTCATGGCGTTCCTGTAGATGTTCTGGTCTTCGGTGGTTTTCCGGTTCTGCCAGAGTTTCTCGAGGCGTCTGCAGGAGCGCCTGGCGTCATGGAAGTCGGTGGCGAACCAGGCAGCCTTCAGGGGGCGTTGTTTGATGGGGTGGCGGAGGGGTGCGAGCTTGTCTGCGCAGCTGGAGATCCAGCAGTGTAGTTCTTTGGCTGCGGAGTTGGCGTCGGTCGTGGCGGAGGGGGGTCGTGGAGGAGGGTGGTGTTGAGATGTTCCTCTGTGATCTTGCTCCAGTTTCTTCGTGGCAGGTGCGGGCGGGTTTGGGTGCGGTGGTGGTGTTGAAGGTGAAGTGTACACAGTGGTGGTCTGTCCAGAGGGGCTGCGTGGTGTGGCTGAAGTGGATGTTTGTCCCTCCTGCGAAGATGGGGTCGAGGGTGTGTCCGGCTCTGTGGGTGGGGGTGGTGACGAGCTGCTTCAGTCCGAGGTTGGCGAGGTTGTCAAGGAGGGTGGTGGAGTCGGGGTCGCTGCGGTTGTCGAGGTGGAAGTTCAGGTCTCTGATGAGAATGTAGTCTGTGGAGGCGATGGCGTGGGGTGCGACGAGGTCGGCAATGGTGGTGGCGGAAGAGGCGTGAGGCCCTGGGGGCCTGTAGACGAGGGTCCCGCACAGCGTGGTTCTGGGGCTGGTTTGGATCTGGAAGTGGAGGTGCTCTGTGTTGGAGAGGGGGTCGCTCGTGCTGGAGGTGGAGAGTCGGAGGGAGCTCTTGTGTGCGATGGCGAGTCATCCTCCTGGGCGGTGGGGCGGTCCTTTCTTTGGATCTTGTATCCACCGGGGATGGCGGTGGCGATGTCGGGGGCGGAGGTGGCATTGGTCCATGTTTCCGTGAAGAAGGCGACGTCTGGCGAGAGGATGTCGAGCAGGTCCCATGTCTGTGTAAGGAGCGCACGTTGAGGAGGCTGCACGTCAGGGCTTCGGTGGTACGGGCGTCCGGCGGTCGTGGGGGTGCATAGGCTGCCCAACAAATCTACAGGCTTATTTAGATTCAGAGGCAATATTGGTTTTCTCCAGTAGTCCTAGGTTGACTCCTTTGCAGTGCCTGATTGGTATGAGTGACAGAATGTTTCTGCTCCAGAATGTGGGGCTGTATTTCAGGTGGGTAGAGAAGCATGCGTTGTCCGACCAGGTCAATAGTAGGATTGTCATATTGGCAGTGTCAAGGTTGTGGGTAAACACAAAGTCAAGTATTTGTCTGGTAGTGTGCATTGGGCCATTGATTGGTTGAAGAAAAGCGCTCTGACTATTCTACAAATTCTGGTCTATTGCCCATAGAAGGAAATTGCCCAAAAGACTGTCGTCACAAAAATTGAAATTTAGGGTCTGAAATAATGAACAAGACAAAATATTGTTGTGATTCTTGAGTCATTTACTGTCAGGAACTGTCAAAAATGACTAATCAGTAGTACTTTTCAATTAAGCGAGTCAAATATTTCCAGCTAGAGTGGTGGGGAGCATCTTGAAGGAAAAGCCAAACATGTTAACTCTTTAACTTTTCACTCATTGCATAGATGTTCAGCCTTCCCTTTTAAAATCACGTTTTATCTAGGACAACGAACACATGATATTTTTGTTAGAGACCCTTGTAAAGTGTCTGACAAGGTTTCAGTTGTCTTTCTTTTTTTACGTAGCCTTGGGTCCCCAAGTACATCTCTTTCTGCCCTTTTGAGGAGAGGTGTGTCTCACAGTTGGAGGAACACTCCTTAAACATCTATCCGTAGGTCTTGCTTGGAAGCCGACAGAGATTTACCTCTATAGTTGCTTTAGTGCTTTCCTCAGCAGGGCCTGGGCTGAAAGGCATTTGGTGCTTAGCAAAGATTATGTGCAAGAGTCTACCACTGAATGGCCTTTGTAAGTAGAGTGTACTATGTGTCAATGTTCACGTGGACACTTGCTCATTTGCATACTAAAACTTTCCCTCAAGTTGTGTAGAGTTGTAGCTTCGTTTAACTGCACTTCTTGGGCAACCCTCGTCTGGCAAGGGGCAAAAAGGGGTCTTCCTGGTGCTCGGTCAGCATCTCTGAAATCCATGGGCTGCTTCGGAGTTTCTTTGCAGGCAGGGTTATAGCAGGCCCTGGGCTGGACAACAGAGCTTCGGCAGGACATGAGGTATAGTCCTAGCCTTAGGGACATGGGCATCACGCAACTCTATGTTCAGGAGGCACCGCCGGTGGGACCGCGCAGTTCTTAGTGGGCACAAATGTTCAAGAAGTTGGAATGCGCGTCAGTATATATTCCCAGCCCCTGGCAGATGGTAACTCATTGTGCAGATCTGCTTCTAAAATGATAGCACAAGTAAAAATACTAGATACAGAATTATATAATATATCACACTACATTAAATAATAGATTGTTACAGAATATTAAAGTTTTAGAATGTAGAATTGTGTTGAGGTCTGCAGATTTCACATGAAATATATCACTTCATACTTTTCTCTGCAGTGGTTTTGGCAAGCCTAATGTGTGGGGGGGAAAGTAAAGCAAACTGTGACTATGCACTACAGGTAAAAGAGAAATGCAGTATTCCTGATGGTATAGAAAATCAACTTTTAGTATAAGCTGATTCTGTATTTTGCAACCTTTATTTATATTTTCCAAAAACACAATCAACAAGCATTAAGATGATGACAACGGTCAAGTCAGAAGTTTGACGGGACGCGGCTGGGGCGAGGGGGGGCAGTAAAACTTATAAGTCAGTGTAGCTCTAGCGACGCGTTATATGCAGGGCGTTCCACTGCTGCTATGGCGTCCAATTGGGACTTGCTGCAGATGCCAGGAGTCCCGACGTTCTAACTGAGCACACCCCCGATAGGGGGCGGTGGAACATTGCTCCCTCAAGTCGCTGGCGGGGGAGAGGAGGAGGAAGGGATAATTTCTTAATTATAATTCATGGTGTTCCAACCCAAAAGAAAATGTGCATAATATGCTTCCTCTCGGCCAACCAGGGCTTTAAGTGGGAAGAAAAAACTGGGGGGTCTCTCAAAGGGGCGTGGTCAATTTAATTAAGGGTGTGGCTTAAAACACGTAAGCTAAAAATCTGTGCTTAGCATAGTGTGCTGCCTGACTTGTATTTGGCTGTTTCTGTCATTGCATCCAGATATATGATACAACAAGTAACATCATACCTACAACAAGTCAGGACTATTGGTTTTGTCAATGGTTGTTAGTTTCATAAGATTAATAAGCAGCAACTGTGGCTTGTATATTATTGAAAAAGTTTCCACTTAAAGCTCTGGTGACACCACAACAATGTTGCTGCTCCTGAGTTTCAAAAAGAGAAGGGAAATCCAGAGGGAAAAACTCTCTTTAAAGGATTTTCCTTCCCCTACAACGCTCAGGTCATGTGGTAACTTCTCCACTAGTGAGAAGTGAGCAGTGTGAGCAGCGCACATCGATGTGCCTGCTGTCACTGCAGTCCAGAAAAAAACGGACCATGTGCCAGGGCACAAAACAGAGCCCGATAGAGACCCGTTTCGAGGCCCCCTTTAAAAAACTGCCGGTGCTCAGCACCGGTGAGACCCGGCCCACTTACAGCCCTGCGGCCAACTCAAAGTATGTGTGTGTGTACACTGAATGGCTTTTTGAGTTGGATTTTGGTTTTTCGTTCTAGATCAGTTGCACCTGCAGTTGTGGCAACCTTTGAACTGTAGCGTAAAGGACCGATACTCCTTGGTTTGTGTCATAAAAATGGAGTGGATCATAGTCATTTACATTGATATCGGAATTCCCCTGACCCGTTGCTCTTCCTTGTTCACTTTAAACTTTAGTCTTTGTGAAGCCCTTGTTTGTAGTAGCAGTGATTCAGCTCATCATTCGGAGTCATCTGCGGGTATGTATACATCACAAACCGGGTGCATTTTATTTGTGCTAAATGCGGGCATTGTTTGCTGATGGCCATCTGCGGTATTTGTCAGCTTGCACATTTGGAGAGTAACAGGAATTCTGTCATTTTCCAAATGTGCGAGCAACAAAATACCCCCATAGTGAACTGCAAACAAATGAGCAAATATGGATAGCCTTTAGCTTTACAGCACACAAATAACAGAGCAGCAAGCAACAACTAGCCTCAGCCTGCATCAATGGCCTGAAGGCTTCGAGCCCCGGCTTTCACTCAATGTTCTGTCATTTCTATATGCAGAGGACGCATGGCACCAGGCAGGGCGTCCTGGCTCCGGTGAAGGGGGAGTGCTGGCCTATCTGGGGTCATTTGATAGAGATTGAGTTTTAAGTTTAAGAACTGAGCTGGCGGTGGTAGGAGAGTTCATTGTAGGCTTAGGTTAGGAGGGTGATGTAGGAGAAAGCTCGACCTCTGGCTTGCTCGGCGGATGCACAGAAGTTGGGCGTGGAGTAGGTTAGCCGAATGGAGGTGTATGGCTGGAGTGTGAAACTGGATGTGGTTGTTGCGGTATGCTGGACTTTGGTTGTATGGTGCTTTATAAGTTTGAGGAGTTTGAAAAGGTCAAAGGTAGAGCTCGTGGATAGGAAGCCAGTGGAGGCCTTTGAGGTGTTTGGATGCCTGAGTGCACTGTGGTAGCTTGAGTACGAGTTTTGCTGCTGCGTTCTGTATAACTCGGAGTCTTTTGGTGAGTTGGGAAGTGATGGCAACATAGCTGGCGTTGCCCTAGTTGAGCTAGCTGATGACGAGGGCTTGCGTGACAGAGCTGCAGGTGTCCAGCGGGAGCCATTTGTAGACTTTCCTGAGTGTTTTGAGGGTGTGGAAGCAGGAAGAAGTGACCGTGTTGACTTGATTGGTTATAGAGATTTGGCTATAGCTCATTATGCCAACATTCCTGGCAACATTTGATGGGCGGGGAATCAGACCTAGCTTAGTGGGCCATGAGCCCGGGGACCAGAGCTAGGTGTCTTTTCCGAAAAGAGTCACTTCTGTTTTGTCACTGCTGGGTCTGAGGAGTTCCTTTTCATCCAGTCTGCTGCCCAGAACATGCAAAGGATGAAGTTTACTTGGGTAGTGGAAGTATCTTTTGATAGGAAGAGGATGATCTGAGTGTCATTTGTGTAGGAGATGCTGCTCAATCCATGGGCACTGGTGAGTGGTGTCCTGTAGATGTAGAACAGTGTGGGGTCAGGGAAAAGCCTTCTAAAATGCTGCAGATCTGATTGGAGGCATTGGACAAGTAGAGGGCTAGGCTGACCATTTGGGTGCAACCTGAGAAGAAGAAGCTGATTCATCGTAGTGCTGGGCCATGAATTCTGGCCTTGTGAAGGCATTCTATGAACGTGGGGTGGGAGATGTGTCAAATTGTTGCTGAGAGGCCTAGTAGAATGAATGCTGCTGTGTCCTCTTTATCCATGATGAGGCACATGTCGGTGGCAGCGTTGAGGGCCATCTCATGATGTGATTGGGTCTGAATCTCGGTTGGGAAGGGTCCAGGAGGTAGTTATTGTTGAGGGCATTGGCCAGCTGGACGTTGATGAGCATCTTGAGGACTTTGGCTGGTTAAAGAAGAAAGGAGATGGGTCTGTTTTTTGCCATGGTCAGAGGGTCTGCCGAAGGTTTCTTGAGGAACAGCAGGATGATGGCGTGTTTCCAGGAGTGCGAGGAGGTGGCGGTGGAGAAGGGTAAAGTGAGAATGGGTGTAAGGCCTGTACAGATAGGGTCAAGCCCTTTAGTGAAGATATGGTACAGACAATACAATAGGGCTCCTGAGTGGGTGGAGCGCATGGTGGCCAGCAGGTGAGTGTAGTTTCCATGGTGGTGTTGTTGGAGTGGAGGACTTCAAGGGTGGGGAGGTCTGGTTGGGGAGTAATGTTGTTGTAGATGTAGTGGAAGAGTTGAGTGCAGAGTTCCTGGGAAGGGGGTTGGACATGGAGCTGGCCGATTGAGACATTAATTCCTTCACAATGATGAAGGTTTCTTTCTAGGTGGTGGAGCTGCTTTGGATCCGTTCAGTGAGGGCTAGTGCTTTGTGGTTTTGAGGTGCTGGTGGCGGATCTGGAGGGCCAATTTGTAGGAGTCTCTGTCCCTGTTGCCAGGGAAGCTACACCATTTTCATTCCAATGCTTGCAGTGATGCTTTGTGAGCCGGAGGTCCTCGATGTACCACCTGGCTTGTGGCCTGGATCGAGATGTACAGGTAATTCTCAGAGGAGCCAGGGAGCCCGCGCAGGAGGTGATTTGCATTTTGAGGTTTATGAAGGAGCACTCAATGTTTTTATTTTATTTATTAATTTATTTATTAGAGTTTGGTTGCATAGAAACAGTACAAGTGGTAACTTAACCATATGACACAGCAATGGAATCATCCAGTAATTACATGACCAGCATAGTAACAATGCTTCCGCTGCACTTAGGCCCACACATTGAGAGTTCACCCATGTTCGTTGTCTCAGTCCGCCTCACAGCCCAGTCATCTCCCTCCCTCTGCCCGCATGTCCCATTTAGTGATCTTCCTATGTCACCAGTGTGTGCGTCGGGTTCACATTGCTAGTCTCAGCTGTGTTTGAATGTTCTAGAAGGTATAGTCTCAAGGGGTCCCATATATCCCTTGGGAGAGATGTGGGCGGCATCAGCTCAGCATATATATTCAATTGTTCCTGACAGTATATTAGGTCATTTAGCCATTCTTTGAATTTAGGTGCTCTCCCCCTACCCCATCTGCAGGCGACTCTGCGCTTGGCCAACAGCAGCGCCAAGGAAACATATCTTCTAAATGAAACGTCTAGGTCCTTCGTGCATCCCAGTAGTGTGACAAGTGGCGTATCGGGTATGTGTAATCCCGTCATTTGATCTAGGACCTTTAGCACCTCGGCCCAATATTCCCGGACAAAAGCGCAATCCCAGGCCAAGTGTAGAAAGTCAGCGCCCCCCCCCTCCACATCTATCGCAGTTATCCGAGTCTCTTAAATGAAAGCGCATGAGTTTTGTGAGCGTATAATACAGACGGTGTAAATACTTATAGTGGATGATACGCAGCCTGCTGCTGGCTGATATTATCCCAGTCTGTTGACAACAAAATGACCATTGATCGTCACTTAATGAGGAGCCCAGTTCTTCCTCCCATCGCGTTCGCGCTGTAGGGGTTTCGGCGGGCTGTCTGTTTGGGTGGTGCGATATAACATGGAGACGACATGTGTGGGGGCAGGCTTCTGTAGTAGGGAATGTAACGGGGCCATAATGGGCGGCTCATTTGGGCATTCTGGAGTAAGAGTTTTAATATCTTGCCGAAGTCTGACATACATGAAGAGTTCCATTGAAGTTGGCGAGGCATCCCCAAAGAACTCTTCCCGGGTGTGAAATCTCCCGTTCTTATACAAGTCCCACCAAGTTGGCGCTGCAAATTTCCGGAGCATCTGTCGGCAGCCCCCCTCTTGTGTTACTGGGATATCCACCCTCCCATGTAAGGGCAGCAGGGGGGAGTAGAGTGTAAGGCGGTTCGCAATGTCACGCCAAGCTCTGTTTGTGCAGTCGACTGTAGTCGGGTCCCTGTAGCTACGGGCGGTCGGCGAACTTAAGTAGGCCGAGTAGGGGATTGGCGCCATGTGCCCATTTTCGACAGCTAGGTAGGGCATATATGGCGGTGGGTTCATCCAGTATGCAGCAAAATGAGCTTGGGCACACTAGAAGTAAAGTTCCATATCTGGTATTTCAAATCCTCCGGAGATGAATGGTTGAGTCATTGTTTCCCATTTTAGTCTAGGCTGTTTCCCTCCCCAGACGAGTCGAATAAGCTGCGATTTGAGAGTTTTGAAGAAGTGTTTACTGGGGGCATATGGGATATGGATGAAGAGATACAGTAACTTGGGAAGTATTACCATTTTTGTCAGCGAAGCTCTCCCCGCCAACGATAAAGGCATAGCAATCCATCTGGTGATCTTATCTTTTAGCGCTTCTAGCACCTGCCCGTAGTTCACTCTCATGAGTTTCTCTCTATCTCTTGTCCCCACGATGCCTAGGTATGTGACTGCACTGTCACACCAGGCCAAGGGGAAGTCTGGGTCAAACTTTTTAGCCATGTCAGTGAGGGGGAAGATTTGCTCCAATTGATATTGATGCTGGAATACATACCAAATTGTATGAATTCACGCAAGGCTTTCCTCTGGGTCTCGGAGGTACAAGGTGAGGTCATCAGCATATAGGGAAATTAAGATTTGTCGTTCGGGGTATACTATAGCATGTTCACGATGATGCTGGCGTAATTTAGCTGCCAGTGGTTCCATCGCCAGTGCAAAGAGGAGGGGCGACAAAGGGCACCCCTGCCTCGTTCCTCTAGCAATACTGAAGTCAGCAGAGTAGACTCCATTGATCAGTATTTTAGCCTGCAGTTTGGTATAAAGTAGCTGGATCCAGGCCAAAAAAGGGGCAGGGAAGCCCATTCGCCTGAGCACACTAGCCAAATAATCCCACTCCAAGGAATCGAAGGCTTTAGTGGCGTCTAAGAAGACCGCCACTGCGTTCGCTTCCGGGTCAATGTCCTGTAGAATAGCAAACAGGGTCCGAAGGTTGTGTGATGTTGCTCTGCCAGGTATAAATCCTGACTGATCCGGCAGTACCAAGGCGCTCATGAGGGGGCTGATGCAATTTGCCACTATGTTTGCTAGGATTTTAGCATTACAATTGATGAGAGACAGCGGTCTAAAGGAGTCGCATCGATCTCCCGCTTTCCCAGGCTTGAGTAGGGATATGATGAGAGCCTCACATAGTGTTTGGGGAAGGACCCCTGTTTCTCTTGCTTCCTCATAGACGTGTCTGAGAATTGGGATAAGAATGTTGCTAAAAGTTTTGTAAAACTCAGCTGTGAGCCCGTCAGGGCCCGTCCAGATCTCAGTTGCATAATTGCGGCTCATATTTCGTCATCTTCAAAGTCTGCCAGAAGAAACTTCCTTTGGGCATCTCCCAGCCAGCCCAGTGCCGTATCTTCAAAGTACGGTACAAATTCTACTGACTTCATCCTGTGTGAATATATGTCCAGAGTGTTTCTGCGTAACTGTCCTTCGTTATCAACTATCTCAAGGATCGTTGAGGAGAACCTAGGTGGTCGGGTCAATTCCGTTAATGCCTTCCCCGGTCTCTCTCCCTCCCCGTATTGCCGGGCTAGGTAATATTTCTCTCTGAATTTGCATTCCCTGTCAGCCGTTTCACAATATTCCGTCAGCACCTCTCTGATGTGTTTTTGTATCTCAGGGGTGGGTGCGGAGTGCATTAAACCTTCTAAGTGTTTTAGTTCTTTTTCCAATTTCTGAAGTGTGTTTCGTATGTCTCTCAATATCCCACCTCCCTTAGCAATGCATATGCCGCGAATAGTTACTTTAAATGCCTCCCACACTGTGGAGTATTGCGACACTGAATCTATGTTGTGTGGGAAGAACTCTTCTATCTCTTGTTCCAATTCAGATCGGAAGACGGTGTCTAATAGGGCGTGCATGGGCAATCGCCAAAAATGATATGGCGAGTCCTCACATGGCGGGGTGAGAGTCAGCAATACCGGCTTTGATTGAGCGAGCCACGGCTGCAAGCCTCGGGATAGTAGCCACCCATCAATACGTGACCATGATGAATGTACCGTAGAGTAGCAAGTGCCCTCTCTACCGTTCGGGTGTAAGTTACCCCAGGCGTCTATCAGTCCGTGTTCCGTAATGATGTTTCTGAGTTGGCGTTGGGCGTTTGTGTAATTGTGTGGCTGTGGGTGTGACCGATCCATTTCTGGATCTAATGTAATATTGAAGTCCCCGCCCCATACTATATGGGTGGACCCGATGTCCAGAATCTTCCCCCATAGAATGTGATAAAATTCGGGATCGGCATTATTGGGTCCGTAACAGCAGATAAATGTTATGGATTGGGAGGCTAGATTTCCCCATATGATACAATAACGGCCCTGGGGGTCCGTTAGTGAGCCCATGGCAGTGTAAGGAAGGCCATGTTTTATCAGTATGGTTGTACCCCGTGCGTAAGTTGAGTACGAGGAGAAGCAACTGTAAGCTGCCCATCGTGCCGCAAATGTAGTTGGAGCTGAGGGGCCGAGGTGTGTTTCCTGTAGCATAGCGCAGTGTATGTTCTGTCTGTCGAGGTATGGTAAGACATGTCTGCGTTTACGGGGGTCGCCTAGGCCGCGCACATTCCATGTCAGGATGTTATAGTTAGGGGGACCCAGGTGATTCATTTCGAGTGTATGTGTGCATTACCGTGCTGAGTATGAGGGTTATTATCTGTGTCGAAGTGGCGCTGGTCAAGCTGCTTGTGGTCATGTTGCTGTCTCATGTCATAAACTGTCCTCCGCTCCCTCCCCCCTCCCACAACAGCAGCCCAATCCTGCTGTGATACATGTACCTTCCCTCCCACCCTAATAATCCCATAACTGCATCCTCAACGGGGGGCATATGGTGGCAAACTCAACTACAACAGCCCAGTTCATATTAGGGATGACCTTCTGGGTAAAGTCAAGAGGGAGTCACAGGTCTTCCTCGCGTGTGCGAGGGGCTCAGGAACAGATATAGTGTCTCATATGGCCAATAAGGTCAGGTGCTTTTCAGGGGGGATATCCGTGCTGTGGTTTACGAGTATATAATCATGGTTATCTTTGTCACGCCTTGTACTGCGTGAATTGGAATAAGTTGCATCATGGCCAGCAGTCCTTGTCCGGATCAATGCCTGTTAGCCCCCAGCTGACATGTCTTCAACGCTTGTCTCACTCTATGTCCGAGAGGGCAGCCATAGATCTGATTGGGCTAGAGGAGGAGCCGCGTCCAGGAGATTTACTAAGTGTAGATTTCAGGACATCGTTAACATGCTGGGGGTTCGTGAAGAAATGCTGCTTCCCTGATGTGCAACTCTCAGACGTGCCGGAAAGAGCATGGCGTAGGTGATGTTTGCCCATTTGGAGTTTCTTTTTAACGGGAAGGCATTTTTTGCGAGTTTCTTGGACCGCCATGCTGAAGTCTGGGTAGATGGCTATCCCAGTGCCTTCAAACGATAGCGGCTGTTTTTCCCTCGCTAGGCGCAGCACCATGTCTTGATCTCGATAATTCAGTATTCTAGAGATTATCGGTCTTGCAGGGGCTCCTGGTGGAGGTCGGCTGGCCAGTGATCGATACGCTCTCTCCACTATCAATAGTGCGGAAAATACTTCTCTGCCGAACAGCGTGATAAGGAGGCGCTCTACATATTCCTCCATTTTGCCTGTGTTTGTGGACTCTGGCATGCCAAGAATTCTAAGGTTGTTTCTGAGTGATCTGGATTCCAAGTCTTCATTCTTTGCTGCTATCACCTTCAGAATCCTGTCCGAGATGCGTTGCTCCGTTTCCTTCAGGCGCTCGTCGTGTTGGTCTAGCTTGTGCGTAATGTTGTCCATTCTTGTGCACATAGCATCCATTTTGGTTTCTATTGAAGTTAGGCTGGATTTCATGGCAAGGAGGAGTTCCTTCAGGTCTTCTGTTGAGGTGTGCGTGCCCGTGGATGGCGTGTCTGCTATGTCGCCCTCCGAGTCCACAAGTGATCTGGCGGATTTGCGAGCTTCGAATGGCAGCTTAGTTTGCTTCCCGTCGGTCTTGCCCATTCTGCCTGTTGACTCAATTCTGGATTCTATTGGAAAGGTTGGGTGCAGGGGAATCAAATATGCCTCTGTCTTAGTTTAGGACTGCGGTGCAAGAATCATAGTATGACTTTCCAATAATTGAGTCCTTCTGTCTCCCTGCGTCTTCCGAGCCGCAGCTAATCACTAAGCTACCACCGTCCAGTCAGAGAGTATGCGTTGCGGTTGGATAAGCTGAAGCCGGCCCTTCGGGTATATGCATCCTCTTTGTCCGTCCCAAAACGGCGCGGCGCTGGCCTGCTAGATCTTGGTCAAGTATTCCCGCTGTGGCCGTGTTCGCTGTTGTCTGGCTTGCAGGAGGTGCAGCGACAGTCCTATGTGTGCTGGCTATGGGCTGTAAAGGCACGTAGTGCTGGGATGGTGGTTTCACATAGCCTCTGCCCACATGGCGGTATGCTCTGAGTCACTGTGAGTGGAGACGGTGCGTCGCGGCAGCAGCTCAGAGCTGACACTTGTCTCACTGCGTATAGCTACCTGGCACACAGCAGTTGGCAAATCACCTCAGGCAGGCGGGTCGTGCCGTTGGTTGGGCTCCTTTCGCGCTTACTCCGTTGGGGTCGATGTCATGCGCCTTGCGGTCGTTGCAATCCCCTGGTTCCACTCTGGGCGCAGTCCCCTCCTAGGTGATCTCCCCAGGCCCCAGTCAGATGTCGGCAGCAAGAGGGGGGGTGGGGAGGGTTGGAGGCGGCACTCCTACGATCTCTTGCTTGTCGTGCGGGCAGCAGTGGTGAGACCCCAGCCGCCCCTCCACCCCCGGTGTCAGCGGTTGCCGATCCGCTAGCTGGACGCAGGCGGGGGGGCAATGGTATCACTCGCACCTCTTGGGCTGGTGTGACCCCTCGCAGCGGCCCCCTCCTACCGCAAGGCAGAGCCCGTCCCACGGCACTTCTTTGTGCAGGCGATGGTCGGCAAGATTACCCCCGATGCAGCAGCGTAGCGAGGAGCCAGGCCCGGCACAGCTGGCGGAGGGGTCGCCTCACCGTCTCTTCCTGGCAACTTTAGGAACCTCTCTCCTCCTCCGGCAGCAGGGCGGGGGTCGGCACCACCGGTGTTGGCATCAAGCGAGTTGGCGCAGCTGTGTCTCAGCTCACGTTCTTCCTCCCGGCGGTAGCGGCCGCCAGATGAAGGGTACGGCCGCTATCTTAAGACTCATCTAGGGCCCGTCGCCGCCGGGTTGTCTGTGCCGTAAAGCTCGTTTCTGTGGATTCTTCTAGCGTCCCACGGCAGCGATAGGCTTCCGACCGTGATTTATACCGCTATGTCTTCTGATCATCGGCATATGAGCAGGATACAGGTGCTTGTTCTTCCTGAGCAGCAAGAGCCTCACGCAAGTGCGGCCATCTTGCTTGTGCACCCTCTAGCGCCCCCAAGGAGCACTCAATGTTGTATGGGGGCGCCAAGTCCAGAGCTTGCAGATCCAGATGTCCTCTGTGATTTTGTTCCATTGGCGTCGGCCAGTCTGGGTGTAGGGGTTTCTGGGATGGTGGAACAGGTGCATGCCGAAGCGAATTAGAGTGGTCAGTCCAGATAAGCAGGATAGGCTTGTCAACTGTGATGTTGGGGAAATCGGTGAAGATGGGGCCGAGGAGGAGTCCGGCCATGTGGGTTGGGTTGTTTCTATTGCTGGGTGAGTTTTAAGATGCTGAAGTCTTCCAGGAGAGTGGTGGAGTTGGGGGTTGGTCTGGGACTGTAGGTGGAAGTTAAGGTCACTGAGAAGCATGAAGGAGTTGGATGCAAGGACCAGAAAGGTAGTGAGGTTTCACTTGAATTCACCTTGGACACAAACTTCACCCTCATGGAACACATTGTCAAGAAAACACCTCTCTCTTGTAAAGAAAATGAAACCATTCCTCCCAGAAAGTAACTTCAGACAGCTCTTCAAGCCCTCATACTCCTGCAACTGGTTGGTTGCAACCCCTTATTCCATAGCTTCCAAACTCCACACTTCCCCATCCTTACAGGGCATTATACACACTGCAGCATGTTTCGTCCATGGCCTGAAGAAGTATTACTACACTGCCTGCACTTGCCGGGCCACACTATATTAATAAAAACCAGCGGCATAATTTACAAAGCTGTCACGACCAGCAGTCCTGCCTATCTAGCTAACAAGCTCACCATCTCTGGTGGCTGTTGGTTCACCTGCAGCCAGGACACAATCAGACTGGAGGCAAAGAAGTGTAGAAAAGAAATGACAAAGCAAGAGCTCTTCTTAGTCGGTGCACCCAGGATCGGGAACAATACCCGTGTAGCCACTTAAACAGCCCCATCCCTGCTTCAGTTTAGGAAAGAGCCAAAAATGCATCTCAGCAAAAAAATGACATCATAATGCAGTAACAATCCACTCTGCTTGGAAGACTCCTCTGCTTCAGACATCCAGAGTCTCAAACACTGCCTACACATCATCCAGGCCTACACATCCAACGCATACATGAAGCTCAATCCCAACCAAGACCAAATTCCTTTTATTTGCCAAGAACACCCAACAAGAAACAGTACAGACCTGGCTTAGTGAAGGAGCACATTGCCAAAACCCCCAAAAAAGACAAAAAGCGACTTCAGAACTGCTGTGCAAGTCCTCATACTCTGACATCTGGATGCTGGTAACACCCTCCTCCATGACCTCGCAAAACTCTAAACTGGCACCTTTAAAGGGCATCTAACCCACCACAGCATGTCTGAAGAAATATGATCACATCACCCCTATCCTGCTGGAACTCCATTGGATTCCCTTGCCGGTTTGCACTCTATTCAAATCCAGCTTATCCTGCAGGCAAACTAGTCATCCCTGGTGATTATCGGAACACCCACAGCTAGGATACGCTCAGACTGCAGAGTAAGAAGTGTAAAAAAAGAAAAAAACAAGACAGCAGGCCTTTTCCATCTATGCACCCAGAATCTGGAACAACATTCCCTTATCCATCAGGGACCCCCTAATGTTGCTCCAACTTAAGAAAGAGCTGAAGACTCACCTTTTTTAAGAATGTTACATCACAAAGCATCCACGGCCCAGCTATCTCTCTTGACACTCGTTGACTTTATGCTTGTCTTTGCTGCGCTACCTTTTGGCTAGGTTCCTGCTATGAAAATACCATATGCATGTATTCATTCATATTTCTTCTCCGAGAACTCAGCTACCTCTTCAATCATTTGTAGACTGAATCTCTGGGTTTTACCCTTTTGAGTGCTCTGCTGCCGTTTAGCTATGTCTGTGTGCCATATATGTCACGTACATATTTACAGACATTGAAAGTATTCTTGGATGATGTAAGAAATTAGTTAAGAGGTGTAGGTACCCACTTCCAGTAATAAACACGATCTTTGTTAGGGTGAATCACTAAAGTCACTAAATTACCCAGAGCTCAACACCCTGGTAGCTATGGCTCAGAGCAGACTGGCTTAACTTGGAGGCAAGATGCAGTACTAAAACAGTAATAAAGTCACAACACAACCCAAGAATAATCCCAAACCAATTTGGAACAATAGAGAAAATGTAAATAAATAAAATGACACCACAATGACAAAAAATAGGTGAACTAGGGATATGAATTTTTAAAGTTTAAGGCTCAAAATAACCCCAAAAAGCATGATGCACCAGCATGCGAACATCTGATTGCGCTTGACCGGTACCTATGCGCAAGTTAAGGCTGATCGCAATTAAGCACAGGTCGGATAAAGAAAACATTTTAAACTTGATCTGAAGTTTTACCTATTCTCTGAAATAGAAGTCAAAAACCATCAGTGGGGGCAAACCAGCAGGCTGTGGCCGAGGAGGACTCCATGTTGTTTGATAACCACCGGATGAGATCTCGGTGAAACCATTGACTTTTGGTGAGAAATGCTCATAGCGGAAGAAATTTGAATTTCGTGCACAGAGATGGTACTTCGCCAGCCGGATACTTTTGCCTTCTTTGCCCTTTGAAGATTTCTGTGTTTTGATTTAGCCACTTTTTTTCGACTTCGGATTCTTGTAGGGTGGCAAGGATGTAGCTGAACATAGCTCCATGAGGCTGTATACCTTCTCTGCGATGTGCTGTGAAAAAGCTCTGAGGAGAAGCAACCTGAAACTTCAGCCCAGTGACAAAGCACCTTCATTGTGTCGGCTTGGCAGGTTGGTCCCGGTTCTCCTGAGGTCTTTGGAGCCAACATGTTTCTAGGTTTTAGGAGATGTTAGGAGGAGTACACTTTGATGCAGCCCAGGGTTCCAGGACCTCAGGAACAGCATTTGGGGGTCAAGACTCTTTCCAGCAGAAGTCACCAGCAGAGTCCAGGGCAGGTCCATTTGGCACTGGTCAAATAGGAAGTGTCAGGAAAGGCCTCTTGTAGATTGATGTATCCCTGTAGCTTGAACAGGAGGTCAGCCTAATGATCCTTGGAGTACTCTTTTTTAAATTAAAGTCTTTTTATTCTAAACCAAAGACAACATATGCTTATAGTACAGTGAATTCAGCGGTTAAAACAGTGTCCAACATGCATAGGTAGATTACAATCTGCATTGAGGTCGTTGGTATGGCAAACATAGTCTATGGAACACCACCAGGATACTTCAGACCACTTCAGACGACCCATATCAATCAGGATGATGGTAGCCAACACGCACGCCACCCTCTCGTACATATCCCATGTCGTTTGCCTCGATAGGCTCATCATTTGCCCCACACCTTGTCCCATTTTTTGGAGCATTTTGGTAGATTACTTTCCCAGCCCTCTGGCACCAGTCTAGGTCTGCCATTCAGTCAGGGTGGGGCCTCTGCCCCCCAGGCGCGTGCTATGTTGCGCTTGCCCACTATCGCAGCTGTTGCTAGCCAGATCTTCTGATATCGCGACCTCATCTCTTCCCCAGAAATATTCGAAAGGAGTAATTTGGCATCAACAGGCACTGCCGGGCCCAAAACCAAGTCATAATCTGCAAGCTATTCACCCAAAAGGGTCGGATAACCGGGCATTCCCACAGGATATGGCAAAAGGTACCCTCTTGTCCACAGCCTCTTAGACAGAGTGGTGTATCCCCCTGTTCATTTTGTGTGGTAGAACCCTAGAGTAGTACACTCTGTGTAGGATCTGGAGCTGAATGAACCTAAAGCCTGCTCATATTGCTACCTCTCTGGGGCTTTGAACAGCTTCCATCCACTCTTCATCATCTAACGTCCTCACATTCACCTCTCAAGACTCTCTCAGAGCAGGCAACAGGTTGGGAGAGTTGTTCATAATCTTCCTGTATGTCACGGCGACTGCCTTGCTGTCCAGTGGTGCCGAAAGGAGGAGGTCCTCCGGCAGGGTTGCCTCTGGGATTTGATCCCCTTTGGAGTCCATTTCTTACCCATGGTATAAGATGGAGAGCAGGTCCAGTCGTCTAGGCTCTTATCAGGTCTCGGAAAGCACGTATAGTCCTCTTCTGATCTTCCACAGGTCCAGTACTATTCTGAGGAGGGTTCTGTGAGTGCCATATTTATGCCTGGCACCAGCCTGTAAGCGGGGGTAAATCCTAACTCCTCCCTAACCAATAGGGTAAAAGTTCTAAGAGGTAACCCTACCCACTTTTGCGACATTGTCTATGCGCCCTGCTACAAACAATCCCACAGAGTCCCTCTTTACCAAAAACCAAGATGGTGGAGTCCTTCTTCCCATATGCAGAGCTGGTGTGGCCAGGGAAATGAGCAACCCCTCCTCTGTGGTCACTCTAAACAAGTTCTAGAAGCATCTCCTGTCCCACCGGAATTGGTGCATACCTGACTGCGTGGTCAAAGTGGGGTCCTGCCCAGGTGTCGGCTAACATTTTCCTGTGACAGGGTAGGCCTCTTTGAAGTTAATCAAGTTCCTGAGCACAGACCAGATGGTCATCCTCTCAGAGAAACAGAAACACCTCCCCGCACCTAAGGTATTTGTCCTATGGTGGGAGCAGTTTTCACAACTCATTAAGAGGGCTATTCAGCTGCCAGGTAACAGTTGGAGCTCAAGCAAAGGATTTAGGCAAGGAAAAGGTAAGTTCCTAAAAGTACTTTTTTTCTTAATAGGTATTAAAAATTTGATTTTTCCTTTAAATTGGATTTTGAATAACTATTAAAAAGAATCTTTGAATCATATTTCTAGCTGTTTCATAACTAAAATAGCTTTGAGGCATATATTCTATGTACGGACATGTTTAACATTAAACCTTTACTTGTCCTACTTTTAAATATCATGCACCCTGCCATATGGACAATAAGGCCTACTTAGGTGTGGCTTATAAATATTTAAAAGGAAGGTTATGACCTGCCAAAGGGGTCTATTTGAACTGGTTGAATATGCAGCTCAAAATTGCAACAGCCAGGCCACAAATGGTAGGCCTGCACCATTGTTGCACTTTTACTGTAGTGGATGACACAATGGGTGCTAAAGTCCAATAATGACATTTCACTTACAGGCCCTGGGTACCCTACATACCATATATTAGAGGACTTATAGGTAAGATAAGGATGCCAAATAGTTGGTATGCCAATTTCATCATGTTAAAAGACGGAGCACAGACTCTTTACCACAAGTTGCACAGAGGTGTACAGTCTGCAAACAAAGGTTTCTGCATAAAGGAGAAAAGAAAATCCAGGCATGACTGTACCAGAAAGGTGGGTTTCCAACATATGAGTATTAGGTGTACTTCTTTGCAGTGTTCTACTCAGATTTTCCAATCTGCTAAAAAATGGCAGGGGGGTTTCGGCAATTTACGTTAAGAAAAGTAGTCAGAAATCGCAGTTTGGTAGTGCACTGCAAGCAGCTTAGACATTTTGCATGAGATCAGAAGGGGACAAATTGAAGGAATAGTCCACAAACTTTATGCAGTTAACATTTTCAAACATTGCAATTCGGTTCAGCTTACCATTTTTAAATCACACTTTGCCATTCGCAATGTTAAAATGCTATTTATTTCAGAAATGGCTGTGAAGTTTGTGGCCAACCCATATTTTCGCCTTGCTGGGGTATCATGATAGCTGACAAGGTTGCACTCCAATATTCTTTTGTTAATATTCTCTTCAGCAAGGACCAGGTATGAAAGCATCAAAATACTTCATCCTTTGCAGTAAATATGCTGAAGAGTCTCACACACGAAGGCTTTTTCAATCAGTGTACACTATTTAAGTTTGACTCATGTTTACGCACTCATTCGCTCACTCGCACTTCTGCTCTTTCACTGACTCAGTCTATCACGCCCACACTGACTCAATGAATGAGCAGGAATGTGATTGTGAATAAATGTGTGAATAGAAGTGTGACAATTACATAGCACACACTAATTCTAAAAGGATTTGGGGGTGGGTCTTTCACATGCTGGATGGTAAGAAGCCAGTAACTGCCTTAGCCTCTAGAGCTCGCAAAGAAGCAGCAAAGAGTTATTCAGTTATCAAAAGGGATACTCTGGCCTGTAATTGGGCAACTGAGCATTTTAAGTGTTTTCGAGGGCCATACCATTTGTAGTAAGCACAGATCATTAGCCTCTGATACAAATTTCCTCATGCAGGAGTTCAGTAAGAGACACTTCCAGAACAGCAAGATAGACTGACAGTGTTAGAGAGTGCCATTTAAATACCAGGTGTATTCTGGGGTTGTGAAACTGAGTAGCTGACTGTCTTTCTCAGTTACTTATGGTTGGTGGAAAGCTAGAGGAGGCATTTAATAGAGAAGAGTAGGCAGAGCGTTATGTGGGTGCAAGTGCTGGCTCTGCATTTTGCAGAGTGGGAGAGTGCTCAACCGGATGATGACATTTTGAACTGATGTTTGTGGAAGGTTGGTCAATGAAAGTGGATGTACCTAAGGAGTGCGAGTTCCAGCATGTGAGGGAGGAATCAAATATTGTTGATGGTAATTTAAGAAGGGAAGTATGTTGGTACCAGTGAAACGAATGCAACAAATAATAGATTTGTCCTCATGAAGACCTGTATTTGAGTTGTTGTATGGGTTGAAACGTCAACAAATGAATTTGTTGACTAAAATTAATTGTAGAACTCTAAAATCTTAAATCCTTTGTGTTAAATCATTACACTACAGCATTGTCATAAGAATGTTGTTGAGAATATTTCTGCACTAAAGCTTTGGATGCAATTTTACCCTTGGTGGAGGGATGTGGTAGCCTCTCTGTATGAAAACAGAGCTGGGTGTAATGCCAATCAGTCTACATGAGACCCACCTCTGTCCCCACTAGCACCCTGCCACATTCCAGCATGTAAGAATTTGGTAGTGGCATTCGCCTCCAAGGTTTACATGACCTGGTGGATGAATTGTTGTGGAGCCCGCAAGTGGGAAGGTGTCAATAGGCTAGCATTGTCTATCCCCGCCTAATGACCTAACAAATCCCCAAATTCTGTTTTTTGTCAGGGGTGCATATAAACCCCAAGAAAGTTAATGCTTAGGATTACTATTGTACCTTAGGGCCACGGGAAAACCTAGGATTCTCACCCGCTGATATTTCAGCACAGTTATGCCAGAGTGACTTGTGGGTGTCTCTACCAAGCACTACATTTGCTAGCCGCCCCTGCAAGGTCCCCAGGACAAGCAGAGCCATCTGCATGGCAGTCCTTATACTGATGTCTGTCACCACCTGCCCACCTCTGCCAATGCCAAGCCTTCCCAGTAACCGAGGGCAATTGACTCTGGTGGCCTTGGGAAGGGAATGGCCAGGTTTTAGCATGAGCAGAGGGGATGTCTGTATTCAGGTGCTGTAGGAAGCTGGGTTTCTGTTGCAGTAACCCCCCACTTTTTGCCAGACTACTGATGCACTTTGACTTGATGTGCCCTGGGTCCCTGCCAATCAGGTTCCCAGGGCCTGTGTTCTTTCCCAAAAACTGTACCTTGTACCCCCAATTGGCACTCTATGGCCACAGGTCAGCCCTTGTAAATGGTACCACAGGTACCCAGGGCACTGTGACCAGGGAAGGCCTCTAAGGGCTGCAGCACTTATTGTGCCTCCCTTACAGGCCCTGTACCTTTACACTCACAAACTGCCTTTGCAGGCTTTGTTTTGGTGCAGAACAAAGTGAAGAGTCGACATGGCACACATCCCTGTGTGCCATGCCTACAACCCACTGCCCTGGCATAGATCGGCCACCCCTCTAGCTGGGTGCACTATGCCAGTGGTGAGGGTACAGGTGCATGAGCCCTGTACCCCTACAGTGTCTAAGTCAATTCTTAGACATTGTAAGCGCAGTACTGCCATTAAGAGTATATGGTGCAGGGAGTTTGTCATTACGAACTCCACAGTACCATAATGGCTTTACTGAAAACTGAGAAGTTTGGTATCAAACTTCTCAGCACATTAAACCCACACTGATGCCATTGTGGGATTTAATGAAAAATGCACTCAGAGGGCATCTTATAGATGCCCTCTGAAAAACGACCAGCCTCTGGTGGGTTCCTTGAGTAGTACACACCAGCCTGCCACCACGAGACATGTTTCTGGACCCCTGGTGTGGGAGCCTTCGCTCCCTGAGCCCAGAAACAAAGCCTTTCCTGGGTGGAGGTGTTCACACCTTCCCCAGGCCAGGAAGAGCCATCTGTGGCAGGGGAGCTTCAAAGGCCTTGCGCCTTTGTAATGCGAACCCCAGCCTCTCCTGCTATCAAGAGCAGGCCCCCTTCCTGTCTCCCCTCCTTTTCGGCAGGAAAAATTTGCACAGCCCAAAAGGTGCCCACCTCTGCCAACCCCACCTCTCAGGTGGGGGAGGCGAGGTGAAGCCCACACTTCAGTGCCCGCCATCTTGCAGATGGCAGGCACTCTCCAATCAGGACTAGGGATTGTACCCACTCCCCCACGTGGGGTGAGCACACAAAGGGGTGTAGCCACCCTAAGGTCAGTAGCCCATTGGCTACTAACCTCGAGACCTCTAAAACGCCCCCTAAATACACTATTTAGGGGGCAGCCCTGAACCAAGAAGGCCGATTCCTGCAACCTACGAAGAATAAGGACAAAAGAAGACGCCCAGCAGAGGAGACGGCAGAGAACAACTGACTTGGCCCCAGCCCTACCGGCCCGTCTGCAGTTTCCAGAGATCCTGCGCCAGAAGTCGCCCTGTCCTGCAGTCAGCGACCTCCAGAACCCTGGGAGGACTGACTGCCTTCAACAAAGACCGGATCTCCTGCGAACAGCAGTTCTGTTCAAAAGAAACAGCCAAGAAAGACTCCGAGCCTGCTGAGGACAAAGAAACCCGACGCCTGGAACCACCACTGCACCTGACGCCTACAGCCCGAGTTCGAGTGGCCCATCAGTCCCAGCGAGGTCTCATAGCGCTCCAGAGTCAGAGTCCACCGTGGGTTGACCCCTCCAGGACTCCCCAACATCACCTGCAGACTCTGCACGGAGACCCCCCAACCGCGAGTGGCCCAGTAAGGTGAAATCCGACCTCAAAAGACACCCTTGCATCCAGCCGCCCTGCGCCCTGGAGAAAAGAATCCGAGGTGCACCTACGTCCCCGAGCCCTCCAACTTACCTGCTCCGCTGTTGGTTCCTCCCGGAAGTCTTCCTGGACTGAGCCTGCAGCTAGAAACCAAAACCGAAAATCCCCATTGAAAACAACAGGGCACCCAACGCCAAAATAGCACCCTGCACCCAACCGCCCCTGCAGGTGCACTTTGTGTGCTAAACCAGATCCCCCTTTGACCTGAGCCTAACCCCAGGAGCTTGGCTCCCACTACCTTGTGGCCTGCTCGCCAGCAGCCACCAACCGGAGGCCCCCTATCTCCTATTGGATAACATTGGGCCTCAGCACTCTGCACCCGGCCACCCTAGTGCAGCTGAGGGTGCTTTGAGAGTGCATACTCGACCCTGGGGGACCCCTGAGTCTAACCCCAGAAACCCAACTCCCACAACAAAGTACTTACCTTTGAACCGATAACATTATTTTCCTCCATAGGGTAATATTGACTGTTTTTCTGTGAAAAGTTTCTAAGTGTGGAGTTGGAAAATCTAAGAAACCCTTTAAAACTGTAACTAAATAACAAAAACACTTTTACTTACCTGTTTACAGGAAATGTCCCAGTGAAGTATTCAGGTATACTGCACTGTGTAAGAAAATTAATCTGTAAAGTAATCTACTTGACATTCTACTAAAAAGCCAATACAAAGTATTTGTACAGTATATCAAAAACATTGCATTACTAGTAGCTCTACTGTAATCAAATCAAAGTGCATATACGATTGCAATTCAAACTGTTTACAAACTGCATTACTGCTGTAAAGTATTTATTGCTTACCTGTGCCAGGCTTGCTTGGTTCTAGAAAATAAAATAACTAAAAGAATATTTTTATGCAAAACCAATTGGTCTGAAGTTCAGTCTTTGAGTGCGTGAAATCATTTGCTGATTGAGTGTGTACAACAAATGCTTAACACTGTCCTCTGATACAGCCTTACTGCTCGACCACACTACCACAAATAGAGAGTGAGGTGCTATCTACTTTTACCTCTGCCTACCTTTGGGGTTCCACTGGACTCTGTGCACACTATACCTCACTTTGGTATAGTATATACAGAGCCAGGTTCCTACAGGTGCTATCAAGGCTTTTGCTACCTGTAGGTTACAGGCTCCGATCCCAATGAGGGAGCTCTGGGGATTGTCTGCTGCACTGATCTGCTAGTAGCCTGCACGTCACAGATATCAATGCCAGTAAGATGACTTTGTGGGTTAATGCATTGGATTGCCCATGCATATTTGTGCCTCAAGCCTCCAATTATATTGTTTTATGTTGTGTATTTGCCATAGCGTGAAACTGATCATAGAATGCAATGAAATCCTTTAGAGGGAATATTTTCTTCTCCGCAGGGCGTCTCACACTTAGGGTGCTGCATAAACAGCTGTATTTTACAAGCAAACAGAATGTGGGATGTTACCAAGCCACTAGATCTTACTCCATTTGTTTTCCCCTGACCTGTTGTGAGTGGGAGGGGGGGGGGTGAGTGATTGGTGTAAATGAACACTCTAAAGGTTAAGAAGGAAAGCCATCAGCACCTAAAGTGCTGCTGATCCCAGGGAAGCCCAAAATAGACAACTCATGTATTTATTAGGGTGGAGTGTGGCACCCCAAAGACCCCCGGAAGCTACGCCACTTTTCGTGTCTTAAACCTTAATGTGGGTGATCGTGGCCTTCATAGCCTCCACCGTCGCTTATCTCGCTTCACCTCTACAGGTATCTTGCAACACTTCCTTCCAGCATATGTGGCCAGAAGACGCTTGAAGATTAGATTGTCCTGGTGAATACCCACTTCCTCGTACGCGCTGTCATATTCCGTGAACGCCAAACATATTTATTGTCCTTTTATCGTTTCTATATCACTTTTACAGCTCCTCTGATGCGTAACATTTGGGCGCTACTCGAGCGTTTTATTTCGTTTCTCTTGCTTAAGACCTTTCCTTGATGGAAGAGAGAAAGCCCCGCCCCCTCCAGTGCTGGAAGAGACTCCTATTTACAATACCTTGTAAGAGGTTAGACAGTTTGTAAAGCAGCACCGGCAGCCTTTCAGAGATGACAGGAACGGGATAGGCGCTATGCTGCATTTCACCCCGGACTTCCTCCTGCCTTACAAAGGCTGAGATATGACAGTAATGTTGTCAGGGTCGATGTACCTCATACAATGGAAATATTCTGTTTGTATAAGAGCATCCCGCAGCATATAAAGAAGTGGGAATGTTTAAGGCAAACATGTATATGAGCATGAAGTTGATGGAGCAAGGTTTCATAAACGAAACTTGCTTGTATTCAATCCTCCTCACAGTATTAATTTATTAAAACTTGTATTATTAATACTAACCTTTGCATTCACAACACGAAAGGGGAAGGAAGCTTGCCTATGTGTTTTACTAATGAATAACGCTTGTCTGTAATCCAAAATGGCCGCTAAAGCGCGGGAATATCACTGCGCATGTCGCAACCATATCACATGGTGTGACGTCTTTCTTTCCTTGGTGGGAAATTTCTGCTTCTGCGCAGTGTGCATTAAAATGGCTGCTTGATGTTTTCACATGCTTCAGCTTGCTCTCATGTCATTACTAAATTGTCGTTTCCTAACGCTACTAATGCGGGATAGAATTTATAATTAAATGGGAATAGAGTAGAAAAAGTGGGCATACAGTGAAACATTTTATTTTGTGATTTTAATATTTTCTTCTTGCATTTTATTAGTTCGTAAAACTTGGGCCTGGGTTGGTGACCTGAAACTCGAGAGGCAAATGGTTCTGCGCATGTGTCCTGTGTGCCTGCCAAATGAAGTCAACCTGGACGTCGTCCAAGGCCGCGACCCGATGGCCGAAGATGCTGTACTCTTGCCTTTCCTGTTGCATATTGATACATTGTCTATGAAAAATGTTTTACATTTGTTGTGAGACGGGTGGGAAATAAAGCGAATGTATTAATTTGAAGGGGTGGGAATTTAAAGACAATAGGCTTTACAATTTAGGCCAAATCAATGTGGTGCGAGAATCCACCCCCTGTCCCTGTCCAATCAGAAGTAGTGGTCCCATATTTTGGCAACATTAAGGGGAGGTACATGGTGTAGAAGGGTATAATAGAATATAGCATTAGTTAATTAGTCAGAGCAAGATTCCACAAGAGCAGGCGTTCACGAAGAACAGGCGTCCATACTGACAGGCAGAAGAGCTCCAGACCGCCAAGCTGATAGATTGCAGACTGAATCCCTGTCCTGAAGAGGTCCTGAGGAGGGGGCGGCGGAATCCATTAGAAGGGAGACACGAGAGAATCGAGGAGAAGCCGAGTACCAGAGAGGGGAACGGCGCAGGCGTCGTTATAGAGAGGTCACCGGTCCTGTCCTGATCCTGGAGGAGGTCTTTGCTCTTCATCCTTCCTGGGTCCTATTCTTTCCAACTCCTTGGCTAAGGGGTTTGGTTCTCGCACTTAGGTAAATATAATGCAACCTTTAGTTGCGCTGCTGTCTCTATCCTCTCCTTTTCCTTAAACACCGTCATTGATTAGCAATAATCATTTCTATGCTTTATCTTGGGTATTGCGATTAAGTACCGTGTGGTTCTGTATTTTACTCTACTAAAATCTTTAGATAAACATTTTAAAACTTCCTGACTCAGTGGTTATTTCAGGATTATGTATTGTAATGAATGTCACTCATTTTAAACTTCCCAATTAGCAAAGGATCCATTGGTAAGTCATTACTCTTCAATCAGAAGGTAATTGGTAGCAGGGATTTTGATAAAAAGTACAACTGACACTCCAGCGTAAGTATTAGTGTAGTATGAATGTATGGGCCCAAGTGAGTGTTTTGTGTATGAATGCTGTTTGCTTATATCGCGCTGGATCAGTTTTCTGGTAACCAGAGGTTGGTTACTCTTTGTTAATTGGGTAATGAGAATTTTATTTGTATTTTTATGAACTAACATCTGCTTATTTTAGAGTTTTGTTTTATGTTGTCCAGAAATACCCCGGGGTAAAAAGAATAGCGGATGGTAAGTGGAAGCCATACTGCAGTGAGGTTATCTGCCAGGCAGAAATAGTACTGAAAAGTTAAGCAGGGCTATCAGTACTCGTTAGGGACTGTATGCGTGTAAGTAATAGCAAAGGAGTACGCTGGTGAAAATTTGATGTTATATCACCTAGAAAGGGTAACATTGAAGAAGTAACAGGTATTTCGGAAGCTTGTCTGAAGAGTAAACGGAAGGGTTTTACTCGTAGTGTATGTTTTAGTAAACGGAAAGGTTTTACTAAGTGTGAGAGAAACTATCTTTTCGAATTTAGAGAAACTGGCACGATAGCGAATGTTTTATGTTGTTACTGAAATTTAATTAAGAATTGTAGAGAAAATAAAGTTTTGCGTAAGATTTTTGTAAAGGGAGGGTCAGTTGCCGGAGAGGGAGCTGACGTCACAAAACGCCGCGCTGGGATTGGTTGAATCAGCGGGTGTGGAGAGACTCTTGTAAAGGAGGGGTCAGTAGTCAGGAGCAGTACTGACGTCACAAGTGCCGCGCTGGGAGTGGTTGAAACAGCGAGGGACAGAAAAGCGCAGATTGTAAAGGAGGGGTTGACAGATAAACGTCACCAAAAGGCCGCGCAAGGATTGGTTCGGAAATAAAAGTTAGCAGACATTTGATTGGTCGAAATAATAAAAGCGAAATTCTTAGTGGAGAAAGGATTGCATGTTAAAACGCGATCCGACTTTAACAGGAACTCGTCCAGATAGGAGATACTTAGGCTTTGCAGAATATAATTTTATACATCGATATTTATCAAAGATGTATAGAGAAAAGAGAAAGATGTCATTTTTACAAAAGATTAAGAATTATTTTAAAAAGGACAAACCAATCAAAACTAGGGAGGGAATTATTATTCCCCCAGCCAAAACGCCCGCTTCATTCATGATGATGGAGAGAGGTTATCACACTTGTATATGGATAGAGAATTGGATAGAATATACCAAAAACGATGGAATACTAGCATTTCCCGAGAATGGCACGTTCAATGGGCGAATTCTTCAAAATTTAAGATTAAGAATGAATGACCTAGAACCTAGACCTAGATTAACTCAATATGAAGCTTTAGAAGAATGGGAAACTGAAGCATTTGAACGTGACCGGCCCAGAAGTAATAGAGGTTATCGGGGATTTTTCCCTAGATATCTCAATGAGTCAAGGGATGGCCAGATGAAACAATGGAGAAGGGCAATGCTTACAGAGGGACTGTATCCATTATTCACAGAAGGAGAGAAATCAGGGGGCAAATGCACAGAAAAGACAAAACATTTAATGAGAAGTGACGATTCCGAAGATGAATTTATGGAAGAAATGTTAAGGAATCCCCCACCATATCAGGAAGGGACAAGTGGGTGCACCCCAAGTGCACCACCGTTAAAAACTCCATTAGTGCCGCAGGTAATGCATGAATTCACCCCTAATAGAATACTTCATGACAAAGAAAAGGCCCTAGAAAAGACCAGAGCAGAATTGATACAGAAAATAACACAGATAAAAGTACATCCTGACTCGTTGACAATACCTGTAACAATTGGTCCAGTAGTTCCATTATATGGTACTCAAGGAAACTGCCCTCCACTGATACCTGCACCTACTCCTGTGAATATTCCAAAACCTGAAGCAGCAGTTATAGTTGAAGATCAATTTAGTGACAGTGAATCCACAATATCACTCATGGACTTGCCTATTCGAAGTTCGGTGAAAAGCACTTCCAGAAAAGAGGTACCTGAAGGTTCGAAAGATGTGAGTTTAATAACTTCATCAGGAGCAAAAAGTGCTACCATAGTAACACCCGAAGACTTAGACAAATGGGTACAAGGGTCAAGTAAATTGTGTACACCTCCTAAAGTAATGGACATTCATAAATTGGAAGTTGAATTAGAAGAAATAATAGCAGGAAATGTAGGACTAGATCGTTTAAATACCTATGATGATGAAGAATTATTGTTCATGTGCAGGAGTATCACAAGAAATGAAAAGGTTATTTCATGAAAAATTGTCCAATTTAGCACTACAGATGGGAATAGAAATAGGGAGATCAAAAGTATTGCAGAAGCCTTATAGAGCAGAATTTTCAGATAAAGATTTAGAAAACATGAATGCCTCTGGAAGAAAATTACAAGTGAGGGAATTAATGATAGTCCTACAGAAATGGGGAGACCTAGATAAATGGAGAACTAGGTGGGCCAAGAAAAAGGAAGACGCACGAATAAGTAGAACAGCATCTGAATATGTGATGAAAGAAACAGAGAAAGTTGATCAGATGTACCCAATGCGGGAAGTTGCAGGAGGAGGATATGTACACGTCCCATGGAGTAGACAAGATATTTTGTCATTTACGAATGACTTTCCAAAATTGAGAGAAAAACCAATTGAATGGTACAAACAGGTTGAGAGGTTTGTGAAGGTGTCAAAGGTATTATTGAAGGATTTGGATGGTTTATTTGACATAGTGGTACCTGCCGATTTATGGACAGATTGTAAGATCACAGTGGATTGGCCAAGTGATGAGTATCCTAGAGACCCAAAGACAGGTGCCCCGTCAAGTGATGTAATGAAAAAGTATCAGCAAGTGATAACTTACCTGAAAGGGAAAATACCACCAAAAGAAACAGATTGGGTGAAAATAGATCGAACTACCCAAGAAGCCAATGAATTGGTACATTCCTATTATGAGCGATTATTGCAGGTATTTAAACAGTATAGTGGATTTGAGGACATTGGAGACAAAAACATGAGTCAGTTTGTGTATCGGTTTGTTTACGGTTTGAAGCCAGAAATTTGTCAGATGATTAAACAGCATATGCTCTGTTGGCAGGGGAAGCCGATTGATGAGATTCTGAAATATGCAAAGTATTGTGGAGATGATATTGAGGATAGGCACAAGAAGTTACAGGAAAAGGTGATGTGGGCACAGGTGAAGATGGCAGAGAAGCAAGGAATTAATTTGGATAATCCAAATGAAACCCAAGGAAAGGATTCTGGAACGAGTGGTGAAACTGGGAATGGTGGAAGAATGAGAGGACGAATGAGTAGAGAAGAAGTTAAAAAGAAATTTCCTTGTCATGGATGCGGAAAATTGGGGCATTGGAAGGACGAATGTAAAAAGATTCGGAATAATAATAGCCCAAATCAAAATTTTAAATCCACAGACGCAGAATGACTCACAGCAGGGTGTAAATCCTCAGAGTCAGTTACCACCTCCACCTGTTCAGGGTAATGTAAGCAGAGCAAAGCACGGTACAGACATCGGATATCAAGGAGGAAGTGGTAAGAATGATTATATGACATCACAATTTCTTTTGCAGGACGATTTCTGTCAATTCAGTTCATGAAGGTGCCTAAGAGAGAGGGAGAAGGAGTGCGTACTTGGCGCATCCTTACAGGTAGATCAGTCAGGTCCATATGTTGAAGGGAATGTGAAAGGAAATGATATTACTTTCCTTTTGGACACTGGTGCTACCCGGTCTACTGTAAGAACAGCAGACATTCCAGGCCTTCCTCTCTCTGGTGAAGATATCCAAGTAGTAGGGGTGGCTAATCAAAGAATTAGAACACCTCTTACCGAACCAATGGAAGTTAAAATTGGAAATTTCAGAGAAATGCGCCAATTTGTAGTGTGCGATTCTAGCCCAGTGAACTTATTAGGTAGGGATTTGCTGTGCAAGATGAATTGTACAATTTTCTGCACACCGGATGGTGTGGCAGTTCAGACACCAGATGAAGACCATGTATATAAAATTATGGTTGCAAAACAAGGTACAGAAGTAGACGAGATGTTTTCAGTATTAACAAAAGATGAGTTGCCAGAAGAATTAAAAAGTACAGTAAACCCCATAGTATGGGATTTCACAGGAAAAGAAGTAGGACTTATGGCTAAAATAGACCCAGTTAAAATTACTGTAAAAGAAGGTGCTATTTTCCCAAATACCAGACAGTACAAAATGAGTGCAGAAGTAAAGGCAGGAGTCATAGAAGAGATCAATCGAATGGTTGAACAAAACATCCTAAAAGAAGTAATGAGTAGCCCATGTAATTCACCTATAATGGGTTTAAAGAAACATAGTGGAAAATATAGAATTGTTCAGGACCTGAGGAAAATAAATAAGATTGTGGAACCATGTTGTCCTATAGTGCCAAATCCTGCAGTAATTCTATACCAGATCCCTTGGAGTGCAGGATGGTTCACAGTAATTGATTTGTGTCAAGCGTTCTTTTCAATACCATTGCATCCAGACAGCCAGTATCTTTTTTCATTTAAATTTGAAAACAAGGTCTATGTGTGGAATCGTGTTCCTCAGGGGTACACAGAAAGTCCTTCTATTTTCAACCAGATACTGAAAAAGTGTCTTGAAAAATTAGTGATGCCAGGAAGCTCAGTCCTAGTCCAATATATCGACGACTTATTGGTGGCATCAAACACCAGAGAGGACTGTGTCGTTGATTCCATAGCACTATTAAATCTGTTGGCTGAAGAAGGGCATAAAGTATCACCTGAAAAATTGCAGTTCTGTACAACAGCTGTTAAATATCTGGGACACCAAATTGAGAGGGGAAAAAGAAGAGTGACCGCAGAAAGAATAAATTTAATAAAGAAAATGCAAATGCCAGTAACCCAAAGACAAGTGAGAATGTTCCTAGGAATAGTAAGTTACTGTCGACAATGGATACCAGGATTTTCCATGTTAGCTAAGCCCTTAATTAACATGACAAAAAAGAAAGCAAAGGACCCTGTGGAGTGGGAGGATGAAAGTGTAGAAGCATTTGTAAAATTAAGGAATGCCCTGTGTTCAGCACCTGCCTTAGGTATACCTGATTATAAAAGAGAATTTGCATTGTTCTGCCACGAGAGAGAAAATTGTGCACTTTCTGTCCTAACTCAGAGACATGGACTAGACAGACGTCCTATAGCATATTTCTCTGCTACATTAGACCCAGTAGCAGCCGCGTTGCCAGGATGCTTAAAACCAGTGGCAGCTACTTGTTTGAGCCTTGAACAAAGCGAGTCAATTGTAATGGGACATCCTGTAAAAGTATATGTTCCACATGCTGTTGTAATTCTGTTGACAAGAACTCGAACTCAGCATCTCACTCCTAGTCGGCTGACTAAATATGAGAGAATAATAATGGGTGCCGAAAATGTGACCATGGTAAGGTGTACTATAATAAATCCAGCAACCTTACTACCAGACCCATATCATGAAAGAATTAAAGATGATGAAGAAGATGAACATGATTGTATACAAATTACAGAATTATGCACAAAACCACGCCCCGATATAGAGGAACAGCCTCTTAAAAAGCCAGACAGGGAGCTATTTGTTGATGGTTCATGTCAGAGACATGAAGATGGCAAACTAACTGCTGCCTATGCAGTATGTGAATTAACTGGAATAGTCGAAGCATCCTATTTACCAGGAGTCAAATCTGCACAAGTAGCTGAATTGATTGCGCTGATAAAAGCATGCAAAATTGGGAGGAATCAGAGAGTAACCATATTTACAGATAGCCAATATGGGTACGGGGTTGTGCATGATTTTGGCCAACTATGGATGCAGAGGGATTTCATGACTTCTTCAGGATCCCCCATTAAAAATGGACAATTTGTAAGGGAATTACTGGAAGCAATACAATCACCAAAAGAAGTGGCTGTGGTGAAATGTGCCGCACATCAGTCAGGAGATGACTGGGTGGTAGTCGGCAACAGATATGCAGACTTGGTGGCTCAACATTGTGCCAAGACCAGACTGTCAGTCAATAAGAGGGTGGAAAGAATGGGAATCAGCTGCCAACTTATGTTGTATATGCCACCTGAAACTTGTAATGACGTCAAGAAATTGCAAGATGAGGTCGATGAAAGTGAAAAGAATTTGTGGATCAAAGTGGGTTGTTCCCAAAGAAGAGATGATGAAGTGTGGATCAGTGCTGATGGCAGACCAGTTATGCCAGACTGTTTGCTCTCTCAAATGGCTAGGATGTATCATGGAGACACAAACATAGGGAGAGATACAATGATTAGGCTGTTCAGACAAAATTGGTACAATCCCAAATTCAGGGCTGTTGCAGAGAGTCTTTGCCAGAGATGTCTAACTTGCCAGATGCATAATCCGGGGAGGAAGACAGTAATTGGATTTGGGAAAATTGGAAAGGCAGAGGGTCCATTTATGAGACTTCAGTTTGATTTCATACAGTTACCTCCATGCAGAGGGCTGAAATATGTACTAGTCATAGTGTGTCTGTTTTCAAAGTGGGTGGAGGCTTACCCTACTAGGAGAAATGACAGCATTACAGTCGCAAAACTGTTACTACGAGAGCTCATTCCAAGGTTTGGTTTTCCAGTAACTTTGGAGTCAGATAGAGGAAAACATTTTAACAGTGAAGTGATCCAAATAATCTATGAAGCATTCCAAATCAAACAGAAACTGCACTGTGCATATCGTCCAGAAGCTTCTGGAGTGGTTGAACAATTGAATGGCACTATAAAGTCAAGACTGGGAAAAATGTGTGCATCAACATCATTAGAGTGGCCAGATGCATTGCCACTCGTTTTAATGGGACTCAGAAGCATACCTGACAGAACAACAGGATTGAGCCCACATGAAATAATGATGGGAAGAGCAATGAGACAAACACATGTTCCCACAAACAAACTGGTGAATATATCTGATGATATGGTATTGAACTATTGCAAAGGACTGGCTGACCTAGTCCATTCTGTCTCTCACCAGGTTGGAGAAGACGCAGTTTCCAGGCAGCCTGAACAAGAACATGATCTGAGTCCTGGTGATTGGGTGGTAGTGAAGAATCACACCAGAGAAACGTGTCTATCACCTAGATGGAGCAGACCGTGTCAAGTCATACTGATTACGAATACAGCAGTGAAGTGTGCAGGATTTCCTAATTGGATTCACGTAAGCCACACCAAGACAGTACCAGATCCAGAGGAAGAGAATCCTCAGACAACACCAATCACTGAAGAAGCTGAAGGTTGCCCAGCTGAAGGATCTCCGGTTCGAGATTCAAGAGAGGCTGACGGAGAACAACCGAGCACAAGTCATGATTGGATACCAGTGGTAGAAGTTCCTGAAGTATACCACAGAACAAGAAGTCAAGCAAAGTTGGAAGAAATTGAAGAAGATCAGATAGGTGAAGAAGAAGCAGTTCAGGAACAAGAAGAAGAGACATTAAGAGATCCTGAACAAGATCAGATAGGGAAAGAGAAAAGGACTCAAAACAGTGAAGATCTAATAGACTTTGAACAGGGACAGACAGGTTTAGAAGAATCCGGTCAGGCTGCAGAAGTTCACAGTGCAATAAGCCCTGATCAGAACAAGTTAGATCAAGAAGAGTCCACAGAAGAAGAAAACTTTGAAAAACATGAACTTGAAGAAATAAATCAAGAACAAGGTCAGTTATTGGAAACTCACAGAGGAGCTGTTGAAGAGAAACCAATCAGACCTGAAAAAGAGCAAACAGAAAAAGCAGTAATCAAAGAAAATGAAACAGTACTAAGCAGTGAAAATAACAAGATCTCTGAAGACGAAAATAAAGAAACAGTGCAAACAAAGAAAACAAGAAAAGGAGACCATTGGCCAAGTGTCATTAAAAGAGTAAAATACCACATAACAACCAGAAGTGAAGATCCAGATCAAGTAAATGAAGTGACAAGTCAGACTGAACAAGAAAATAAAACTGAGAAAAGAAGAAGCAAAAGACTGAAACTTGTGAATAACAAATTCAAGGGTCCTGACTGGACTTACATCATTCTTGAAGATTTTGAAAGCTCAGAGTCAAGTGACAGTGGTGACGAAGGAACAAGTGCAGAACTGACATACGAAAAAGAAACAAGACCACCCTGACTAAGCAAAAGAATCATCTAAAGAAAAGAAGAAAAGATAAGAAGAGCAATCTTCCTTGTCGAAAAATGCCTGACAATAGAGTTACTGGGAGACCAAAACAGAAATGTTGTAGAAGATGCTGTGCATTATGCATACGTAGCCTAGTGATTTATAGTATGGTTAGTCCTGATTGTAGCAGTTCCTTACCTTATGATAATAGATAAAAAGATTAATAATGAAACTAAAGGGAGGACAGCAAACATGAAGGGCAATAGAGTAGAACTAATGACAGAAGATGAGGCAGACATTCATCATGAAATAGCTGATAACGACACTAGTTTAAATGTTTTCCCAAAATTATTATTTCAGTATGTAGATACCATGGAAGTTAGTAATTGTTATGTCTGTATCAAGTTACCTGAATCAGTAGCAGAAGGATTAACATATCACCATTTACCACTGACATATGGCATATCATGTAGTGTATTAGCTAGTTTATTTTATAGAACAGGGAAACTTCAGTATTATTATTCAAACTTAGATGTGATATTTTCTGAGGTTCCGATTCGAAAGAGTATGAACCCAGTGCTTAGTAGTCAAGATGCGCAGTTTATGGGAGAATTTTTCTTAACAATGAAATCAATAGACATGATAACGCCGATTCTTATCTAATTATCTATAAGAACCTTCTGGTCGCCAAGATCTTTTTACCTGTTGAATAGTGTAAAGGAGAGAATCTCATCTGGTTATATAACAGCATTCATTTTGTCTGAAAGGACCACTGACTCCGAATTCAAGTTTAAGAATTTATTATCGCCAAAAATAACTGGACATGCAAGCACCTCAACACGAGGTTAAAGAAATAGATGGGCACTAATACAAATAACCTACGCAGGAGTCTCATCCGACTTAGAATAAAGAGAATAGATAGTTCTAGAAGGATCAACCAAGCTATGATTGCTCCAATTTCTACGTTGCTCTTCATTTATCTAAGCAAGCTTAAACCAATCGCTGTCCCTACACTAACACTTAGTGACATCCCTACATAACGATTTTCCCAGGCAAGAGTGAATAAAAGGTGTCAGCTGTGAAGACTTCCTAAGAAATGCAATCACATAATACCTAAGCTCAGCTCTGTCCTCCTCTCTGGTCTCCCCTACCTCTTCTCTGGCCTCCTCCCTCAGGGCACTATCCCTAATACAAATCCCCAATACAATTGTACACGCCTTTGTCACGCCTCCTTGGCCAGGTCTTCTTTCTTGTACTTTTCCATCGAAACGGTTACTTCATCCTGGACGGTTGCGATGACCTTGAGTCCCAGGCACCTTCTCCGCTGAAAGTATCATCCCTAAATTCCATTTCACTCCCCGTACCATGCCTCCCATCTCTCTAACTTTTGAAAACAAAGAGTTAGTCTTCACTAACGAGACATGTGTCCTTGCACCTGCAACAAAGATACGTTCAACAGAAACCTTCTACTGTGCAAATTAAATCTACCGTTTGTGCCCAGAGAGCCTTACCAAGAGAAACATTTCTCTGCCTACAAAATAAGCTAACATAAGAATAAACCAGGCCTTCCCTAAGCATATATGTAGTCAGGCCTTTACATATAACTTTTAAACACACATCTTACTTTCCCTATAAGCATTTTCATTACAATTCATATGCGACCAATGAATTACATGTGCAGCTTTAATATGGTGCACGTTTAAACTACTGCAATTGAATTACACACAAACTAATTTCTCTATGCATTATGTTCACACAATTCGATAAGCATTACATTACATGATTACCATAATACAATTATACTGCTGATTCACTTGGTCTCAGCGAACTATTCATTCTTTACTAAACATGCATGGATATACAACTGAATATATACGAATATATGTCTGAGTACATGCGGGTGCGGACTATCAGTGATTATGATGCACCCCTACAATTCACAAGAACATTTCGCTCTATCAGACATAACACATGCACATAGACACAATCTAATGTTTACTTGAAGAAGAAAAGATATTTTTGAATTTAGTAGAAGATAGAAGACAGGATTTTCAAAGAAAAGCTTCTGAGCATAAGGCTCATTTACCACCTTGGGCTGAGAAAGAAGGAAGTTACACACCTGGCAAGGCTCAAGCTGCTATGGCTCTGGATTTCGTAAAGACAGGAAAAATTTGTCTTCATAGGTTAAAGACTGACTATAACAATGTTTTCATCGGTACCAGTGAATGTGAACACAATTTCTTAATTCTTGGGGGTTGGGGACTCAAAGGAGGAACAGATTCAGTTTTTCCTGGAATCTATTATGTGTGTGGGTATAAGGCTTACTTTAGGCTTCCTGCACGGTGGTATGGAAGTTGTTATTTTGGAATAGTATTTCCAAAGATATACCACGCAAAAAGAAACACTGGGAGCAATGAAAATAATAGCGAATTAACACGTAGTAAAAGAGCTAGTTTTTCTGAAATTGTAGGTGATATATTTGGTGCATTGATACCTTCCGTGGGAATAATTCTGAACTCAAGGAAAATATGTAAATTGTCTACAGTAGTTGATCGTTTATCAACGGATACTGCTGGAGGGTTTCTAATGATTAATGCGGAGATGGTTGCGATTAGATCTATGGTGATGCAAAATCGACTTGCTCTTGATATTATATTGGCAAAAGAGGGCGGAGTCTGTAAATTATTGAAGACGAAACACTGTTGCACTTATATTCCTGATAAGAGTGCAGAAATTGGAACGTATATACAGAATATAACAAAACTTGAGAATGAACTTAAACCACTGGAAGTTGATAGTGTATGGGAAAGATTGACAAATAGTATCTCGTCAATTGGAACCTGGTTTGCTAATGTAGGGAAAGGACTTATAGGTCAAATATTAATACCTTTAGTAGGGATAGCAATAATAGTGCTGTCAATAACAATATGGTGCAAATGCTGTAAAAAGAATGGAACATATAAAGTGACAGGAAGAGGAAAGAAACGAAAGGTAGATGAAATCAAACTTGAAGAATGGAGAAGTGAATTATACAAGAAATTAAAAGGAGATTGTAAAAATGGAAAGTGTAAAAATGAGAATGAAGTAATTTGCTAGAAGTTGGCATCTGATTGAGGGTAGTGTTTTAATGGCTCAGAAACGCCATCAGAGAGGGGATTGATGGAGCAAGGTTTCATAAACGAAACTTGCTTGTATTCAAACCTCCTCACAGTATTAATTTATTAAAACTTGTATTGTTAATACTAACCTTTGCATTCACAACACGAAAGGGGAAGGAAGCTTGCCTATGTGTTTTACTAATGAATAACGCTTGTCTGTAATCCAAAATGGCCGCTAAAGCGCGGGAATATCACTGCGCATGTCGCAACCATATCACATGGTGTGACGTCTTTCTTTGCTTGGTGGGAAATTTCTGCTTCTGCGCAGTGTGCATTAAAATGGCTGCTTGATGTTTTCACATGCTTCAGCTTGCTCTCATGTCATTACTAAATTGTCGTTTCCTAACGCTACTAATGCGGGATAGAATTTATAATTAAATGGGAATAGAGTAGAAAAAGTGGGCATACAGTGAAACATTTTATTTTGTGATTTTAATATTTTCTTCTTGCATTTTATTAGTTCGTAAAACTAGGGCCTGGGTTGGGGACCTGAAACTCGAGAGGCAAATGGTTCTGCGCATGTGTCCTGTGTGCCTGCCAAATGAAGTCAACCTGGACGTCGTCCAAGGCCGCGACCCGATGGCCGAAGATGCTGTACTCTTGGCTTTCCTGTTGCATATTGATACATTGTCTATGAAAAATGTTTTACATTTGTCGTGAGACGGGTAGGAAATAAAGCGAATGTATTAATTTGAAGGGGTGGGAATTTAAAGACAATAGGCTTTACAATTTAGGCCAAATCAATGTGGTGCGAGAATCCACCCCCTGTCCCTGTCCAATCAGAAGTAGTGGTCCCATATTTTGGCAACATTAAGGGGAGGTACATGGTGTAGAAGGGTATAATAGAATATAGCATTAGTTAATTAGTCAGAGCAAGATTCCACGAGAGCAGGCGTTCACGAAGAACAGGCGTCCATACTGACAGGCAGAAGAGCTCCAGACCGCCAAGCTGATAGATTGCAGACTGAATCCCTGTCCTGAAGAGGTCCTGAGGAGGGGGCGGCGGAATCCATTAGAAGGGAGACACGGGAGAATCGAGGAGAAGCCGAGTACCAGAGAGGGGAACGGCGCAGGCGTCGTTATAGAGAGGTCACCGGTCCTGTCCTGATCCTGGAGGAGGTCTTTGCTCTTCATCCTTCCTGGGCCCTATTCTTTCCAACTCCTTGGCTAAGGGGTTTGGTTCTCGCACTTAGGTAAATATAATGCAACCTTTAGTTGCGCTGCTGTCTCTATCCTCTCCTTTTCCTTAAACACCGTCATTGATTAGCAATAATCATTTCTATGCTTTATCTTGGGTATTGCGATTAAGTACCGTGTGGTTCTGTATTTTACTCTGCTAAAATCTTTAGATAAACATTTTAAAACTTCCTGACTCAGTGGTTATTTCAGGATTATGTATTGTAATGAATGTCACTCATTTTAAACTTCCCAATTAGCAAAGGATCCATTGGTAAGTCATTACTCTTCAATCAGAAGGTAATTGGTAGCAGGGATTTTGATAAAAAGTACAACTGACACTCCAGCGTAAGTATTAGTGTAGTATGAATGTATGGGCCCAAGTGAGTGTTTTGTGTATGAATGCTGTTTGCTGATATCGCGCTGGATCAAAGTGAATGCGCTACAAGGAAGTTATTTGCCGTCTCAAGCTATAAAAGTCCCCCCATTAATTGTGGCATTTGCATCCTCCTTTCGGCTTGTGTCCACCAGCCTTTACTACCCCGAGGTGCGCCGAGATCGTAGTCGTACTTATGAAAGGTTAGAGAACGAGGCTTTCCACGAAATTCAAGGACAAAAAAATGTAAATATCGCTGCCCGTTTTATATGTGCATGTTGATGAGCATAGGCCCTTCCATGTACATCCGGCTTTGCAAAAAGGGTTTGTACCTTCGAGCATTAAGCTAAAAGGGGAAAAGGTCTTAAAATATTAGTTATCGTGCAAGTCTCGGATTGAATTGATTTCTCCTTTCTATGGGATGGTGAAAATATAATAGACTGGTGGGCGGAAGCCTGTTTCTCCTACACCTACAAGTGTAGAGGATATGTGTAATTATCCATATTTTTCCTCCCCATTTTTTTTATCCACATAGAAAACACTTTCCAAGCATGAATCAGCATTACAGAGCTATTTAGGACACCTTCTCACCATGAGCGAAAGCTCCCTCCACCTTATATTTGGAGAAAGACCCCTACCACGAGTGGGATCAGATTCTAGCTCTGGAAATCCCACAGCCGACAGACTGTCTAGGAGACTGTTCGCCTTGGGAAGATTGTTATTTTCTAAATGAAAATTAAGGTCACCCAAGATCAAGAAATTGCATGGTAGAAATTAGATCCCGGCCCAGGGGTGTGATAAACAAGTGCCCCAGTAAAAAGGGCAGGAGTGCTCAATTTTAAAGCAAAAGGCAGACATTCCACATCAGAAAAGTTTCCACTTCCTAGGATGGAACAAGTGATATTTGAGCAATAGATTACAGCGATTCCTCCTCCCAAGTGATTTGGTGGTCTAGTTTAACTGGGTCGCCAGGCAAGCCCCAGACGGTTTGCAGAGCCAGGCCTCGGTTAGAAAGAGACCGAGTCTACCTGGAGACCAACCACTCCTACTTCAAGTAGAAGGCACCCCTTCTATGGGAGTATACTGGGAAATAAAATAAGGCTAAACTGATAGTGTGAACACATGCACGAACACAATTCAAAGATGGCGACCGCAGAGGAAGGGAATTTGAGCCAAGCAGACAATGCAGAATTTTCTGAGCATAATTTCCAGGGGAAACACCAGCTGGGTAGATTTTCTGCCCTTATTAGATATCCGCAACTGCAAGAGTTTCATAACGTCAGAAAAAAATGCACCTGTAGCTGTCACATAAGGGCAGTTGACAAATCGTGATTGAAAGCATACGAAATTGCAGTATGTCCCGAGCATAATTAAATGCACCGGGTGGGTAATTTAATACATTTCTGAGCATTATTTGTAACCCAAGCATGCCAGGTGATTAGATTTTTATCAGTGAAGGAAAGGGATGGGAATATGGGTACACCCTAGGGAGTGCATGAAGTGGGGAGAGGTGTGGCGCAGTGGTCAGAGCTGCTGACTCCGGAGCACTAGTTTCACGGTTCGATCCCTGGCACTGGTGGCAGCTCCGCTCAGCATCATGTGACTCTTGGCAATAGCTCACTTAATCTCCTCGACGGCCCTCAATGCCTTGAACTCATCTCGATCTGGAGTTTGGCCCATGTATAGTAACATGTCCGCTCCATTGGCGATAGTAAATGACATCAGAATCACTGCTGACCAAGGCAAATCAGATGCTCTTGCCCTACTGAATTTGGCCACAGCCTTTGACACGGTCTCACACCCTATTCTCATTTCTCGTCTTCTTGAGGTACGCATCTTCAAACGCACTAAAATGGTTTCACTAATTTCTTCCTAACCGCTATCAAGCTATTTGATTAGCCCCTTTTCAATCCTCCCCTACACCTATCAAATATGGGGTTCTACTAGGGTCCTCGCTCAGCACCACTCTTTTCAACATGTACATCTGTCCCCTTGCCTCTCTAGTCTGTACTTACTGCTGTGATATTGTTTCTTTTGCTGAAGACTCACAAATTCTGATGTCTGTTCCTACCAATGCCCCTGCAACTCAAGCCAACTTTAGAGTTTGCATAGAAGTCTTCCCTAGGTGGATGAATGTTAACTGGTTGAAACTCAGTGGAGATAAAACCGAGGTCCTGTTCTTCGACCTGGTGGCCTCCCACTTTAAGGCACTGCCCTATATTGTCCTATGCCTGCAGCCATCATAAAGAAGAGGCTTTTTTTCTTAATGATCAACTTCTCAAAGTAAATTAATTACGTAGCAGCTATCTGTTTCATTTCCTAAGAATGCTGTGAAAGGTTTTTCCACTTCCCCCACCAAGGTCTCGAAGAACTGCAATGCCAGCCCTGATAACTCCTTGATTTGATGATGCAAGCTTGCTTTACTTATGAGTCCCTTTATTCCTTCTGCACTGCCTTCAAATTGTATAAAATTCAATGGTGCGCTTGCTCGTGAGTCTGCCTACTCACAGATCCATTTCATCTCATTTGGATGATCTCCATTGACTGCTTCTTCTGGAGGCCATCACTTAGAGGATCTGGCTTTTACCATCCTTCAGTTCCGTATTCAGAACTTGCCTCGTTCCAGCGCCTGTTGTTCTACTCAGCCTGGGGTCGCCTCCAGTGGCTCCCTGCATCCCCCATAGCAGAATACACTGAATGCATGTACTCTTCAGGTCCCATAGCCTCTGTGGCCACTTGAAGGGCACCCGTGTGATGACAGAAAAGTTGGCGGCCCTCTTGATGAGGGTTACTGCTCTGCAGATGGAGACCTCAGAATGTCTGGGAGATATCTTCTACTTAGGGTCCCACTGCAGGGAATTCATTCTATTATCCCTCAGATGGTGTATGGGGCAAGCACCACTGGCCATGAAGAGGTCAATCCACAGAGTCCCATCCAGGGTTGGTCCCCCTGACAGGAGTCCTGTATTCTTCAGGATCCTGCAACATCTATCTTCTCTCTCCCTTTGTCTCCCTGTGCAGAGGTTTTTCGTGGTAGTGGAAAGTTCCATAAGGTAGGCACCTCTGTCCATTTCTGGTATGGCACGTCATGACTCCATCTCTGTTCCAACCATCCTGCATGTCTTTTTGGAACATTTCAAAATAGAGACTTTGAGGGCTTTGTTGAACGGCCTTCTCTCTGAGGCTAAGCCTTGTCCCTAACTGCCACAGGCAGACATTTGAGGTGAGAAAATTTAGAGTGTTGCAGGTGTTGAGAATGCTCTTTACTGGAGCTGCTTTCCACCTAAACTTGAGAACTACCCAGAATTCCCTGCTTCTTTTTTGCCTAATGTATGCGTCACTCTATGCCTGAAAGGGTATTGTTTTGATTTATACTGGGTGCTCCCTTGTGTCTGGACAAAGTTGTGCATCTCTGGAGAGCTCTGATGGGAGCGAAACACCTGTCAGGGGTTGCTTTTATTAATTTCAGATTGGCTTGGATGGTATTTTGCCAATCCAGAGCTGTAGTGCTGTGTCTGGAGTGGTAAAAGGCTTTGGTCATTTTACAGCTCAGTATGGATAGCACTGTGCTAATCCTATAAAGACTTTGCTGTAGAAACTGCAAAAGACTTTGTCACTTTCTATCTCGGCGTGGATGGCACTGTGCTAATCCTATGCTTAAAGACTTTGATAGAAAAGCAGACATTTAAGGTGAGCAACTTTCGAGTGTCGCTGGTGTTGAGACTGCTTTATACTGAAGCTGCTTTCCACCTAAACTTGAGAACTACCCAGAGTTCTCTGCTTCTTTTTAGGTCGAGCATTCGAGACCACTTGGATATACTTTAGTATATACTTGTACGTGTATGTACTTTGTGGGCTCTGGAGATCAGCCCTAGGACTTGTCTGCTTCCGCTTAGGGACTTTTTTTCTGTTCAACTGCCTCTATATAACTGTCTTGATAGAAAGCGACCAGTAGAGGTCAGTAAAATACCAGAATTGCTTTTTGCTTGTTCAACTGCCTCTATTTAACTGTCTTGATAGAAAACGACCAGTAGAGGTCAGTAAAATACCAGAATTGCTTTCTGCTGAGGGACTTTCTTTTTTTTAATTTTTCTGGCAACTTTCTCTATTTAACTTTCTTGATAGAAAACGACCAGCAGGGGTCAGTAAAATACCAGAATCACTTTAGCATTCTCTAGATTCCAGTCCATAGAAATTGTCTTCCACGAGCACCCGTAGACAATATTTTTTTTGAAATCTTGTATTTTCAGTGATATGACCAGCGAAGGCACTGATTTTATATTAAAAACAGAGCTTTGGACTATACCATTTCCTGCTGAAAGGCAATATTTCTCTCCATGTGTTCCCATACCTGGCATGTCAGGCAGTTTGGTGCTTACTTTCCCTCCATGTTAAAGAACAGTAGATGTTTCAGCACCCAGGGTAATGTGCTGCATAGCTAAATACATGTAAGGGCCCAAAGGCGAGACCGATTGCATTGCAAATGCTTGTTTTGCATAATTTATGCGTCACTCTATGCCGAAGGGGTATTGTTTTGATATATAATACCAGGATGTCCTCTTCTGAGAGTGGGTTTGCAGGGGGATTTAAAATGCAAAACAAGTCTGTGATCAATGATAAACCTACCAAATATGTCCTATAGTATGATCCATGTCCTGTTTTGTAGATCTTTTTGGTCAGAAGTCGGTTTTCCCTTTGTGTCTCTACAATTTCCTCCCAAGGCAGGACAAGTTCCTACAACGAAGGAGCAAAACATTCCACACCTCTGAGGTCTATCTTTTACATTTTATACCCACCCTGCTCTGGCTCCACTATTCTGAAGTGCATCTCTGGACGCAAAGCGACCCAATATTGTGGGATGCCTTTCACTAGGGAAGTGCCCTGCGTATGTGTGGTGCATACATCTTTGACATACTGTACCTTTGTTTAAGATGCTTAATGGGATCTGAATGTTACACACCATGTGTATAGGTTAAATAACTAATATTAAACTAAACATATTTTAGAACAAATATCACAATGTTCACAGTTAATTCAGAAGAAACAATTTATTCTTCTTTAGTTCTCCCTTTTCTTCGTATTTTTGCTTACTTTATGTAGAAGTTTAGATACATCCAGCATTGTTCATAAAGATGAGGTGTTCATCCAATATGCGTTTTGCCCCATGTGCATTCAAGTCCAGGCTTTCTCAAGGCATAAAATGCAGTGTCAGGGAAAACATTGCTGAAGACATCAGTATGTGAGGAGAATGCTTCCTCCCCCTTCCCTTAACCTTTGATTAAGCTGGTCTTTGAAGCTAGACATTTGACAACCTGAAGCAAGTGGAGATTAGTTATGCAACATTGTAGATACGTTTCGCATTAAAAAATCAATACATAGTATGGATAATTACAATCCAATAGTTCCATAGATTTTGCCATTCTAAATGAGCTGTATTCAGCATGTAGGATGTTTACCTCTTTTCAATACCAGATGGTAGGTATATATATTTTTATTGGCTTTTAAAAGCAGACCTTTTCAGCCTGTTGCATAAACATGTTATTTTAAGCACATGGTATGTTTTTGTATGCAATTGGGTGAAATGTTTCCTTCACTCCTGTATCCCATAATTGAACTTTGTGCATTCACGCAAAATGTTTTCTAAAATTACAGCTGCCTTACCAAAGTGTCAATTATTATAATTTTGCATCAAACCTATGTTTCATTTTTAAAGAAGAGCACATGTAGCTGGGACCTGGTCAGCAGGCCCCAACCACTGCAGATGCAAAGTACCAGAATTCCAGAGCCCTAAAAATAAAAATAAATTGAATGAAACATGGCAAAACAATGGAGATCTTTGCACCAATCACAAATACAGTCAACATGTCACTAAACATGTGACTAAGTTCTTCACTGACTGTGCAGATTAAGTGATAATAAAAGCACGCACACAGTCTCACATAGAATTAATGTCTGTATCACTGTGGCATGACCATATCACTTGCAAGCAGCAGATACATGCATAAGCATTGCAGGTGTGTACACCTTAAGCTGCAGACATATACATAAACATGACAGGTGTGTACACCAACAAATACCTCATGGACATAAACACTATCAAAGAGAAGGTAAGTTAAAGTGACAGGGATGACCGTTCATGTCCCACAAACAAAATGCCTCTAAAGACAATGGTGTGTTTTATCAACTGCCACAGCTCACAAATGGACACAAAATCTGAATCTGTACTACAGCATAGACCCTAAGCCTGTGCTGCAGTGACTGACGTAGCATATGGTACCCTATAATTAATGTGACAGGCCCTCTTGTAAGACTGGGGATAAGCATATCGGTTCAGTTGAGCATTAAAAATAATTCGTGTATTCAAAGCCTCTAGGTCACAATACTTGCATGGCAAGTATTAACCACACACATCCGGAGTGAGAAACAGAATAAGAGTGTTGAATTGTTAACTCAGTGAATAGTCCTGAAACTTACAAAAAAACATTATTCCTCGTACTAATTACTGATCCAATTCATGTTACCCTCCTGGGATCTGTGTACATTGTCAATTACACAATCTTCCCCATGTATACGGATTCCAGCTAAGGTTGTAAAAATTGCAGCATGACATATTTGCATCGATAATGATGTACACATCTTTTGCAGAGGGGATAGTTTCAAGGTGGTCTTAATCCCACCCTCCTGAAAAGATCTCCCTTTACCCCAGCAGTGTCTGCCAGTAACTAACCAGCCATCTTATGCGTGTCTTGGCACAACTGAGAAATAGCACATGTACATTGTTAGTCAACTCAATGGTACTCATTTTACCAACCTTACGAGGATGAAAATCTCAGTTGACCAATTGTGATTCAAACCTGGGACCATGGGGCCTACTCTGAAGTGACATCCTGGTGGTGGGTTCATTAGTCCACTGATTCACCAGTCCTCAGGAAATGGCCCCAGAAAGTATGTATAAAGACCTTTCTCTCCAAGCCTTCCACCATTACCTGGAGGGTTTCATTGGAGATTTGTCTTTGCCCAGGTTTATTTTAAATATTTATGTAACCCAATGTGATCCTGCTCAGAGATTCCCAGTCACATGCCATGCTGGGATGACCCTGCAAAAAGTGCCTCGTCCAAAAAGTGCAGTTGGTAATGATGTGGAAATGTGGACACAGCCTCATTGGTCTTATCTTGGCAGCGCCACAGCACAGTGCAACACTTTTGGACGTGTCCTTGCTATTCTTGGGGCACCACAACACTAAATATGCATATTTTTACTTTTATATTTCTGCATTTTAAAATAATTCTATATGTCCACTAGTCCTGTGTTCAAGTGGAGGTTGAATACCCTGTCATAGGAACTGTGAATGTCACAATCCTGCCAACTTCTCAGGTGCTGGGGAGGGAGCTTGCTGCTCTCCTCTCTCCTATCCACTTCCGCCAGACACCTGGAGTGAGAACACAGACTCCCAGTGAATAGGTCACATACCTCAGTCCCAGGGGCTTCCTTAAGGTGGAAAAGATCCTGGCTGCCCAATTCTAACGGGGACAAATTTGAAAATGTTGTGACTGCCTGAGGTTTAGAACAGTTTGCTCCTGTGGTGCACTTTTCTTGGTTGCTTTTTACAGTCATTGCACTGCTGCTTCCTCTACAGAAGCAAGTAGTAGTAAGAGTCTGGCTCTGCCCTCCTTTCCAGGCCTTGGTAGTCTCCTGACCTGGGGTCTTCGGGCAGCAGCACCACTCCATCCTCAAAGCAAATCCCTCTCCATACCTGCACTCCCCAAGCACTCAAAACATTCTTCTACTTGCAGAGTACCTATATGCCCAGAAGGGTTTGGAGTAACCATTCTGAGGGCACCAATGAACAGGATTTGTACACAGAGACCCCCTTCTTTCAGCTTTCTCAGCACATCTACTAACTATCTACTCACCTGGAGAGGGAGACAGACAGCTAGGGCTACTCAGTATTTGGTGAGGCATCTGTTGATGATTTTCTCTAAGACCTTGGCTGGGAATGGTTGTAGGGAGATCAGGCTGTAGTTGGCGAGCGCTGAAGGGTCTTTGGAGGGTTTCTTCAGCAATGGGAGGACAGTTGTGTGTTTACAAACTTCTGGGAAGGTTGCGGAAGAGGCGTTCAGAATAAGTGTGATCATGGCACTGATGTGTTGCAGTCCTCTGGAGTGTTAGTGCTAAGCGTAGGGGTCCTTAGCACCATTGAGCTTGTCAGCCAGTTAGGTGGGCTTGTATTTGCGATGGTTCTGTCATAATATGCAACTGGTTTTGTAGATGTGTGGGACAGAAAAAGGAGCCACTGAAGTTCCACCAGAACTGAAGTGATGAAATTATATGTTGTCAGGCTGGGGGTGAGATGTGCTGCAACATTTAGTATGCCCATAAGATTCAGGGTTGAGCCTGGGCAGCCCGGAGCAGGCTGTTTTCATGATTCAGATGCAAGAGTATGAGAGCTTGTTCAGCTGTTCCGAAGTAGCTTTCTGGGACTAACACTTTCACAGACCTCATTAGAGAGAGCTGGTTCCAGACTGTCTTTGATTTATTGGCTTTGTGATTGGTGGCCTAGAAACTGGTGAGGTCTCTAATAATGCAAAAATACGAATCTCTTCCTTTCTTTCAGGATGTGTGGGAGTCATCTGTCTTCATCAATAGAATGACCCAAGAGAGAAAATAAAAAGACACAATTAAGCAGCCACCCTTTGGAAACACATCTGAAAAGCTGTCAAATTGCCGCACTGATTGTAGAAGGGTAATACGTACGTGTACTTATTGCTCATTTACTAAGGACTCCGTGAAACTGACAGCATATAGGAGGAAATGAGTGTTCACCAAGCTAATCTTATCAGTGGGGCACTTCATCTATACTAAAATAATTGTTGCAAAATACAATAAGAGGTGAAGGCTGGGAACTTGTATTTTAATGTCGCATAAACCCTGCATTTGTTTCTGGTAACTTAAAGTTTCTTCTCTGCTATCAAAGATGATGCTGCCCCGGTTCTACTCGGGGTCAGTCAGTCTGCTTAATCATTTTAAATTCGTTTTCACTTCTATTTGTGTCACTCTCTATATTTTCGTGCTGCAGGTTTTTTTTAAACAAATGTTTATATTTTTGAAAACCACATTGATATTTTTTTTGTATAAATAGTCAAAACATACAAATCTATAAATGGTACTGCATATTGTAATTATACATATGCATCTTAATTGAATAAGCCTTACCCAAGACATGCTCTGACATACAGAAATGAAGCAAAAATTACCTCCTCTGAAGTAATCACATACAAAAGTAAAACAAGCAACAGAAAAAATGGATAAGGAACAGTAACAAAAACCCACAAGCTCTTGGCTCATTCACAGCTAGTGCACCATCAAACTGGAGACATACAAGTGTGCATTTTTCTTCTGTGCTTCCAGCATGTGGAAGAACAACACTGTATCCATCAGGATCAGGACCACCCAACCCTGGTCCAGTTCAGGAAAGACATGAAGAAGACACCTCTTTTTTAAAACACTACATCACGATTCTGCAATAGTCTACAAACCAGCTACCTCTCAAATCCCTTGTTGATTTTACTGTTGCCGTCTACCTGTACAGAGCTCTGCTGCCTTGGCTAAGTTTGCCCTGTACAAATAACACATATCTACATTCATAAATACATTCTTTCATGGGTAAAATGCAACAGCAATAGCACATCTCGGCTTCCAATGCTTTTGCCGGTCTTGCTCATGCAGCAGGGCAATGTGGTGGAGTTACTTTCTTGTCGTCTGTGTCCTGGAAGGACGCTTCTTTCCATTAAAGATGGACAAACGTGGAAAGCAATGGAGGCTTGTATCAGTGACGACTGGTAAATTAAGTGAAGCATGCTGAAGTGATTCCAAACCAGGAAGTCTGATGCCCTGTGCAGCAACAACTTCCATGGTTGACGTATTTTCCAGTCAGAATACGCAGTAAACAGTGGCGGCTCCTCCATTAAGGCAGAGGAGCATCGTTCCACCTGCATCAGCAGGTACACACAGAGTTATAAAATGTTAACACCATTTTATTATTCTGTGTGCTGCCGTCCGCGCTAGCATAAATGTGATGGTGGGGTCTGCGCAAATTCCTGCGGATTGCAGGATGACATCTGCAGGTGCTAAGTGCGCATGTCAGATTGGCCGGCTGTCTACAGCGGCCTACCCGGCATGGGCACTTCAGAGCCAGTAATGCCAGTGGTGCAAAACAGCAGTGGAATTGCAGGCACAGGACCCCAGCCTCAAAATGAGCACTGGGTTAGCCTGCTCCAACAAATCCTGGAGCTGTTCTCATACTGAACACCACATGAGAGCAGCTCCAGGATTGGTTGGATTGGCATGCAGGAAGTTAACCACCTTGTTTCCCTTTCCTGCTTGTCGTTCGGTAGAGGAGAGACACCAGCCAGCAATATCTCAGTGAGTTTTTCCGTGTCACGCCCTACCAATTTTTAAAGTTACCAGCCGCCCTGCTAGTAAACAAGGAAACGTCTGACACACATGACTCGTCTAAAAGACTTTGTAAGCCCCAATGAAGATCTCGTAAAGTTTAGAGTCCCCCTGAGAGCGATACACATTGGCCCTGCATGAAATTGCTCTGCTGCTTTTTTTGTTGGGAACAAGTCTCACTGGACTTGGACCTAGTTCTCTTATAAAAAAAAAAAAAACAAAGTCACTCGTTAGAAATTAGGCTTCTGGTTGGCAGAGGAGTGCACTCTATCCAGCCAGGAACCACAATCCTAGTCAGGGTAAGCCATAAACACACCCTGAATTAACCTGTGCTCACCCCCTGGTAGCTTGGCACAGAGCAGTCAAGCTAAACTTTAGAGGCAATGTGTAAAGTATTTGTGCAACACTTCAAACCGTAAAACAGTGAAAACACCACACAAAAAGATACCACACCTGGTTAGAAAAATAAAGGTTAATTTACTAAATAAAACAGGACCAAAATCACGATTGGTAGAGCTAGAGTTATGAATTGTTAAAGAATAGCGCTTAGAAGAAAAAACCGCCAACCAGGGATATCTGGTTGCACTGGACCGGGACAAAGTCAAAAGTTCAGGCCAATTGCGATGGAGAGCGGGCCAGCTACAGGGACCAGGCATGGCCTGCTTAGCAAAAGTACCTTGCTTGGAGATGTTTCATCGTCGAAGATGCAGAGCGCAGATGAGGTGCTGCCTCGACAACTCTCCACACAGTAATGGCGATGCGCCGGTTCCGATCCGTGCAACGGCAACAATGCACCTGCAGTGGAAATGATGTGCCACACAGCAGCGCTGATGCATCAGTGCCGATTCTCGCAACGGTGGCGATGCATCTGCAGTGGTGGGGATGCGCCAGTTCTGAGCTGTGCGTCAACGGTGATGCATGGATTCTGCTGGAGCAGCACTGTAGACCCCCATTCTAGTGTTCAGGACTGGATTGGCACCACTTGGCAGGACAGGTTCACAGGTGGCAGGGTCCAGGTGCAGAAACAGGTGATTTGGAAGTCTGTTATGTCCATGAGACTTTAGATCAGGAGACCAGCTAACTAGCGCTTGGAGTCACTCTGTGTTCTGGGTTCAAGTAAAGTAGGTCCAGCCCTTCTCACCCAGAGAGGAAGGGCAACATTCAGCAGGTCAGCACAGCAAGAAAGCAGTTCTTAAAGAGCAGCAGTCCAGCAGAGTGCCAGTCCTTCAGCAGCAGAGCAGTCCTTCTTCCTGGCAGAGTATACACAGGTCCAGTAGTGCCATGAAGTGGTGGGGTCTGAGGTCCAGTTCTTATACCCAGTGATGCCTTTGAAGTGGGGAAGACTTCAAAGAAGGGTCTTTGAAGTGAACAGAGGTCCTCTCTTCCTGCCCTGGCTCCATACTAACTACAGGGGTTTATGCAGCCCTTTGTGTGGGGACAGGACACAGCTTAGTCAGGTGTAAGTGTGAGGCTGTGTCCAGCCTCTCCCTCCCATCCTGCCAGGATGGCCCATCAAGGCCCAACAAGTCACACCTAAGCTCCCATTTTGTGTGGGGCTGTCTAGGTGGAATACACAAAACCCAGATGTCACCCAACCCAGACATGCAGTCAGAGACCGGCTATGACACACAGGGCCAAAAGCAGGAAAATGCCAACTTTCTAAAAGTGGCATTTTCAAAATTGTAATTATAAATTTGATTTTGCGGTTAAAGATGATTTATCAGTACAATTCCATAGGCACTAAACATGATATATCCACTTTCTCTATAACAAATTACAGCTTATTGATGTAATAAGGAATCCCCAATGTTATCCTATAAGAGGGGTAGGCCTCACAGTAGTGAAAACCAAATTTGGGAGTTTTTCACTACCAGGACATGTAAAACTTAAAAGTGCATGTCCTACCTTTTATTTACATAGCACCCTGCCCTATGGGCTACCTAAGGCCTACCTTAGGGTTATAGGTCATTAAAGGGGAGTTTAAGGCTTGGCAAGGGCTTTTAAATGCCAAGTTGACATGGCAGTGTAACACTGCATTCAGGCTGCAATGGCAGGCCTGAGACATGTTTTAAAGTGCTACCTAAGTGGGTGGCACAATAAGTGCCTCAGGCTCACTGGTAGCATTCCATTTACAAGCTCTGGGTATATAGTATATCACTTTATAAGGGGCTCACAAGTAAATTAAATATGCCAATTGGGTATATGCCAATAAAACCATGTTTAGGAGAGTTAGCACGAGCACTTTACCACCGGTTAGCAATGGTAAAGTGCCCAGAGTCCTAAGGCCAACAAAGCTGAATTCAGCAATATTGGAGGCAAGCAGGCAAAACATATGGGGGAAGACCACCCTAAAGCTGACAAGTCGAACACTAATTGTTAAATGTGTAGACTGTTTGCTGTTTGTCTTTGTTGTATGTCAATGTTGTCTGCTAAAGGAAAATTCTCTTTGGTGACAAATAAGTTAGCCTCCATATATGAAATGAAATGTGACGTGATTAAATAAGTCTGCATGTTACTAAATTAATTGAATAATAATCCATGGTGAACAAGGGTCCTCTCTCCTAGTGCAGCACTTTAAAACCTGTTGCATTTTTCTGCCTAATCCATATGTGGCTTTCTGCCAGTTTCCAGGGTCACCTGACTGTTAATGTCGTTCCCGTGGTGTGATTTGTGTTGCTCCCAGGCAGTGGACAAAGTGTTGTCTGGTTCCTACTATTTCAGTAAGACTGTGCGTTTTGCCAACCTAAGTGTCAAAACTATGCGGGACTAAGTCAGTGTATACCATCAGAATATGTTTACCTAAATCCTGGCTAGCTCACAGTGCACCATCAGGACCTCTAAGCCTTACAAGATACTGGATAGTCTCTGCAACCTCAGAACATGATAACCCTGACTCTCTAAGGAAATCGTGGAAACAGATTTAACCCTTTCGTTAGTAACTCAGGCATGTCCAATGGGAGACACGAGAAGTACTCAAATTGGCATTTCGAACATTTATTGAAGCAATAAGATTCTTTTGTAAAATACGTATGCTGCAATGATTAATAGAAAGAAACAAAACAGAGTATTCAGCATCACAAGAATGCTAAAGAAAATAAATAATTCAACCATTGTGCTGATACATTGATTAATTGAATACATATAATAGTACCTACACTGCTACAATGCATTTCCTATCCTAATATGCACAGGGCTGCTGATCTGCCAGAAATGTCCTAGAGTGATCTAACTCTCCCATTGCCTGAGGGTATGTGTCATATGGGAGCTCGTCTTGGTGTAGAGCAGGCCGCCGTTCTTCTAATAATGGTAACTGGATTCAGCTGGGCTGGAATTCCGGCATGTAGCAACCTCGACAGTTACAGCGAAATGGTCCTCTCCCAAAACATATGGCTGGGAGAGTTTTTATAATGCACTTCACCCATACTCTTTATGCCAGAGTTCTAGCCTGGCTGTTATTCTTTATTCTACCCTTGCAGAGCTGTCGACGAAACAGACAACAAGCAACAACATTTTGCGCAGTGAACTTAGTCCTTGTACAGTATGTTCAAGGGCATGATAATCTGCCTACAAAGAAGTGTAAGTGTAAGAAAATCTATTTCTCCGTATGGGTGTGCAAGCAAAGGTGTGTTAAAAAAGATGTCAACTTTAAACGTGAACATGTAAAATGGTGGTGGTCTGTGCTCGGGGCCTATGTAACCACAAGGCACCCACTCCTTGGTTGTAAGACGACTTAAAAAGCTCCATAAAACATAGTAGTAAAATCAGAATGAAAGCCAAAATTCATTTTAAAAGAGGACTTAAAAAGTATAAAAACCTGTATGTAAAAGCAATTTTGCAGTTAAAAACATTGCCGATTTTTATTAATCTAGATTGTAAACTTTTTGCCAATATTTTGTCAATTAGGATCTCTCCTTTAATTCCGGATATGGTTGGATTTGAGCAGACAGGTTTTGTTAAGGGTAGACACATGACTGATAATTCTAGGTTGTTTCTGGATATTTTATATAAGGCCTCCTCTGATAGTACACATCTGGCTGCCGTAACTTTGGATGCCGAAAAAAGGCTTTTGACCGTGTCAACTGGAAATTTATGATGCCGGCTCTAAAATGGCACGGATTTAGTCCAGCTTTTCTCAAATATATAGCTATATTATATTCCTCCCCGATGACGTCTGTTTTTTTAAATGGATCCCAATCTTGTTAGAATAAAAATGTTTCCGCTGTATTGATTATGTACTGTTCCACATAAGTTAGCATTCGCGGCACCATTTTATGTTTGGCCGCCATTTTGAGTCATGATCGAAACAAATTTATTCCTTTTTGTAAAACACAGCTTTTGTTAACTCTCGTTTCTCCAAGGTTGGGCCTTGTTTCTATTTCTCTATGAATACACTGTTCTCATTAGCGCATACCTTTCCCACTAGATAGAGGCCTTCTTCCACTAGTCTAGCAGTGGGCACGGACATAACGACCTTGGCTAAGAGATAGTGTGTGCCCGGTCTCAGGATCAAAACTTACCCTTCTGTACTTCTTTGTGTAGCGGCATCAGGCTGGAAAATTCCATTCTGGGCGTGCCTTCATTGGTTATGAATTGTACATAATGTATCTCCATGTTTGCTGATGTCAGTCCTCTCTGCAGCACCCCTAAGAGACTGGGCAGATGGGGCTCCACTCTAGTGTATCTGAATAAATATATATTGGTTTGTATTCTCTAGTGTCTGACCGACTCTTCATTTAGTATGGAGGCTGAGAGGTGGTAGTGAGTGACCCGGGTGACCCTAAACGGGCCACTTCCTTCAACCTTCATATTTTCCCCTTTTACTGGGCACCAGACAAGGCTGTCCTTTGCCTCCTTTGCTTTTTATTTTATCCCTTGAACCACTTTTGCACACATTACGAAATTCCTCTTCAGTTCATGTTTTTTGACACAAGGATACAGAGATTAAGTTCTCAGCATAAGCTGATGATGTGATTCTTTATGTATCTGATCCGGAAACATCAATCCCGGCTTTTACTAATTTACTATCATCATACTCTGGGTTATCTGGATATAAATAGAATTTTTCTAAATCGTAGGTACTCCCTCTGAATAAGTATTGTCTGAGGGCTTTGTTTGATGGCACTGGACTTAAATGGTCTCCACAATTTATCAAGTGTTTGGGAATTAAATATTCTGCTTCCTTGGACTATTCAGATAAACTTAGAGGATGTTCATCATAAGATCCTTCAGATGTCGAAGAGATGGTCTCCATTATATTTGTCTTGGTGGGACAGTTTGGCTTCTGTTAAGATGATGTTTTTACCGGCCATTAATTTTTACCTGTCCATGTTACCTATTAAATTACCCTTAAATTTTTTTAAACTATTGAATAAATCGATTACTTCATTCTGATGGAATGGTAAAAAGGCACGCATCTTCTTAGTATCGCTATGTAAACCCAAAGAGTTGGGGGGTGTAAGTTTTCCAAATTTTCAGAAATATCATAATGCCTTCGTCTTAAAACAGGTGCTACCATGTATGGGAGACACTGATTCTCCACCCAATAATATTTGGTGCAAATCGGAAGATTCACTTATGTCGCCTTTACCTTTTTATTCAATACCATATTCTTTGAAACCTCCTCAAGCCTTCTCCGCCTATTAAATATTCCAATATGATATCTTCTCGTATTCTCATGAAGCCCTTGTCCCCAATACAAGAATTTTTGGAATCCTCTATATGGCATAATAAATCTTTCAAAATCTCTAATCGAACTATTTTCTGGAAACAATGGGTTCTGAAAGGTATAATCCAAATAAAACAAATATTATGCGATATGACTCCCCTTCCTTTTTCTGTAATTCAAACCAAATTTGCTCTTTCCTCTACCTATGCCACTAAATATGAGTCTCTCAAGGATGCTCTGTTGCAAGCTATCTCCAAACTCACTTAATCACAGCCTCATATAAGCATCTCACCTCCTGATCCAATTACACCTTTGTCATCGCTTAAAGCGTCACATTTATAAAATATTTGCACCACATTACTCCTTCTCGTCCCAAGTCTAGAGTTGACACTTTGTGGGAATCTGATCTTCAAAATCCCTTATCTTTAAAGGTTTGGGGGTCAATCTGGACCAAAATACATCATACTTCACCCAATGCCAGCACTATACAGGCCCTTTATTATTTTTATAATAGATTATATATTACTCCACTTTCTTTGCAAAAATATAACCCAAGTCTTTCAAATATGTGTTGGTCTTGAGGAACCCTCCCTGGTACATATTTACATATGTTTTTTCATTGTCCACCAACCGCTGCTTTTTGGTCACAGGTCTGTAGAACTATTTCCATTATTTGCTCTATCAATTTCCCCTTTGATATCACACATATATTTCTGGGAAGTTCTTCATGCTCTTGGCCAATACGTTCTAAATTAGGCAAATTTCTGGATCTGTCACTTGCTATTGCTTTTCAAGTCATTATATCAAACTGGAAGAATGCCAAGAACATCAATGTCACTAGTTGGTGGAATCTTCTTTGCTCTCATCATAGGCTTGATACTGCATGAGCTACTTCTACTTTGCAGATGATAAATAAAGACCTTTTTTGGTCTCCGCTTATTGGTTACTTAAACAAGAAGCCTAAACCTTCCAAGGATTCTACAATGGTTTTTCAACCCCCATGATTGTTTTTCTCTTCTTGTTTAATATCATAAATTGTTATATTGCAACTGTTATTATATGAATTACGTTGTTATATGAAATGAAGATATTGTACGGAATAAGTTATAATATGCTATACGGTTTATTATGTAATATATGTATAGATATGCAATACATATGGTTTTATTCTTTCTTTCTTTCTTCTTTCTCTCTTTAGTCTCTTTTTGGTTTCTTCCTTTCTCTTAAACACAAAATACAAAAATTGCGATATCATAAGTGCAGAATTATGATATTATCATAATAAGTTTATTGTATCCAAGGTGGGGGGGTATAGCCATCATTCATGAGGAATCTATCAAAGTCTCCATACTCGAGCAACAAGGCAATGATAAAATTGAAATCCTAGTCTTCAGAATTGACCTGCTTCCGCAACACAGCTGGAAAGCTGCCCTTGTATACCAGCCCCCAGGTCCCCTCTTAGACTTCTCGCTTCAACTAATGGAATTAATTTCCTCCCATGTCATTTCAACAAAAAATGTCTTGCTTTTGGGAGACTTTAACGTTCACAGTGAGAACACCGCAAATCAGGATGCCTCTACGCTCCTGGCAGATTTAGCCTCTCTAGAACTAAGCAAGATCAACGATGGCCCCACTCATTCAGCTGGACACACGTTAGATCTTATTTTTGCTAACTCTTCTAGCATTTTCTGTGAAGCTCCTTGTCCACTCACATGGACTGACCACTCATTAATAGATTTTCAAATCAGGGGTCCCAGAGTACACGACGATTCCCCTATGACCCCCCTTAGCTTTCACAGACAGTGGCATTAAATCACTCCTGACCACTTCCAGGATACAATTCCAGCACTCTGGAACCTTGAATCAGATAATGTAGAGGAAGGCCTGGCTCGCTATAATTCCACAGTTAAAACTGCCATTGATCACCTGGCTCCTCTGAAACAATGCCCTAGTTCAGCTAGGCGCCCCCAGACAGCGTGGGTTTCCTCCAACCTTCGGACGGAAACGCGTCTCTGTAAAAAGTTGGAATGTCGCTAGTGCCATTCCCATGATGCACAGGACAAAGAGAGATATAAGACTGCTCTGGCTCAATATAATAAAAATATAAAAACCGCACGCAGAGCCCATATTGCCCTGCAACTTAATCAGGCAGGGAATGCCCCCAAAGTTCTCTACCAAATTTTAAAATCCTTCACTAACCCAAAGGCATGCAACAACGAAGCAGCTCCCTCCCAAGCTCTCTGTGATAAAATAGCAGCACACTTTACTCAGAAAATTGAGCTGATCTACGACAATATCACCTCAGTCGGGTACTCTCAGCAGCGTCCTATAGCATACTATTCTCCTGTTCCGCCTAATGTGCAGACGTTAGAAAATTTCCCCATGCTCACTGCCGGTGATGTAGAGTCATTACTGAACACAGTAAAATCAGGCTCCCTATTGGACATTATTCCGGCTAAGACCACCTCATTGCTCTCCAAACAGCTATCCACCCCAATTTGCTCGATCCTCAATCTTTCAATGAGAGAGGGCCAACTTCCCACTGAATGGAAGGCGGCACAAATAATCCCCATCCGTAACAACCTCAAGGCCCCTATAGAAGACCTATCTAACTATCGCCCAATTTCTCTGTTACCTCTCTTGAGCAAGATATTGGAAAAACATATCAACAAACACATGTCTGACTATGTCGAAGCCTCAAGCTGCCTCGATCCATCTCAGTCTGGTTTTAGGCCCAGGTACAGCACTGAGTCAGCTTTGATCGCTGTCACCGACAATATTAGACAGTCCCTGGACAACAGACAAGCAGTACTTCTTGTACTGTTCGATTTGTTGGCTGCCTTCGACACGGTCTCTCATCAGACTCTGCTCAGGAGACTCAAAGAAATTGGAATCCAAGGGCTAGCCTTCCAGTGGATGTCGAGTTTTCTCTCTCATCGAACTCAGACTATCAACCTAGGCCCTTTCCGTTCAAAGACCACAGGACTGACTAAGGGAGTACCCCAGGGATCCTGTCTCAGTCCCACCTTATTCAACATTTATGTTGCTCCCTTAGTGGGATTACTCAGGAAATTAGGTTTTATACCAATCTCGTATGCTGATGATACTCAGCTCCTACTTTCCTTTGACAAACACACTCCCAACGCTCAGTCTACCTTCACGGATGGCATGATGGCAATTGCTAGCTGGATGAGGAACAATTTCTTCCAGCTCAACGCGGGCAAAACTGAGATCATGCTTTTTGGAGATGCCTCCATGATGTGGTCCCCAAGCTGTTGGCCAGAGGAATTGGGCGCCACTCCGACTCCCAAGACTGTGGTCAAAAACCTGGGTGTACGCCTGGACCAGAAACTGATAATGAAGGAACACGCTGCAACCACCGCAAGCTCCTGCTTCCACGTGCTAAGCCTCCTACGTGGGGTATTTCCCTTCCTCCCTCTGACCACTCGGAAAACACTCATCCAGGCATTAGTGCTGAGCCGCGTGGACTACTGCAATGCCCTTCTGATTTCAGCTAACGAATCATCACTGAACAGATTACAAGTAGTCCAAAATACCGCGGCTCGCCTGGTCTCGAATGCTCCCCCCCCCAAACTTCCTCCCTCCCTCTCCTACATCAACTGCATTGACTTCCAGTGCATAAGCGGATCAGATTCAAGATTTGCTGCATTGTGCATAAATACTTGAATCGCAAAGTTCCAAGCTACCTGGCAGAAAAATTCCCTAAATATCTGCCATCTAGGTCCCTACGTTCAGGGACTAAGTCTCTACTCCTTGTTCCACATTGCAAAAAATCGCGTCTAAGTGGTAAAGCTTTTTTCCACCTAGCCCCCTTCTACTGGAACCAACTCCCCATCCATCTTCGGCAATGCCCAGACCACCTACAGTTCAGAAGGCTCCTCAAAACTGTACTGTTTTAACCTGTATCCCTCTCTGGCCGGCTGCAGCACTCCCATATCGCGGAGATACCTCTGGGGAGGTGATTCGGGCGCTTTATAAACTAATGAACTAAACTAAACTAATTGTACAACTTCTTCCAACATGTTTTAGATATTGTTTATTGTCGCCTTTTCTGTTACGTATTCTATTTCCTAATCTGATTTTCCACTTTAAGTAACGGTTAATTCTGTAAATTTTCATTTCATTTTTAATAAAGCTTTTATTAAACAAAAAGACAAAAAAGAAATTGCCGCTTTTTAAAAAATCTTCTTTTCTCTAAACTGCCTGAATGAGGATGTGTCCTGTCCCCACACAAAGAGCTGCATACCCCACTGTAGTGAGTCTGGAGCCAGGGCAGGAAGGGAGGACCTCAGTGCACTTCAAAGGCCCCTCTTTGAAGTCTTTCCCACATCAAAGGCACCACTGGGTATAAAAACTGGACCTCAGGCCGTACCACTTTAGTGCACTTCTGGACCTGAAGATACTCTGCCAAGACAAGGGACTTCTGTGTCCTGAAGGACTGCTACTCTCCTGGACTGCTGCTCTGGCAGAACTGCTTTCTTGCTGTGCTGACCTGTGGTCCTTCTGGTATGGTTGAGAAGGACTGGACCTGCATCACTTGACCCCCAGAACCCAGAGTGACTCCAAGGGCTAGTTGGCTGGCCTCCTGATCTGAAGTTTCAGGGACATAAAAAAAGACTTCTAACTATCCTGCTTCTTGCCTTTGCAACCTGTGAGTTTACCCTGCCAAGTGGTGCCACCCCTGTCCTGGACCCTTGGAAGTGGGCCTAAGGTGCTTAGTTCAGCCAAACCAATGCATCCTATCTTGAACTGGCGCATCGGTGGCGTTGCGTTGATCGGACTGGTGCATCCTCCCTGTTGCGTGACCAGAATCGGCGGAGCATTGATCCCATTGTGAAGATCGACACTGACGCATCGCTTCAATCTCGAAGCATTGCTCGGGTGTATTCCGCATCCTCCTCTTCAACGTCACTTTAGGCCAGACTAAGGTTCTTTTGATAAGTCAGGCCAATGTGGTCCCTGCAGCCAGCCCACGCTCAATCTCAGTCGGCCTGAACCTTTGGCTTTGTCTCGGTCCAGCGCGGCCAGCTGTCCATTGTTGGCACTTAGTATATGATTGTGTTATTTTCAGTTTATTCTTTAAAAATTCATATCTCGAGTTCTACTCATTTGATTTTTGTCATTTTGTCGTTTTGGTCTTGTTTTATTTATTAAAATATTTCCTTTTTTTTAAAACTGCTGTGGGATTTTTCGTGTGATGTTTCTACTGTTTTTACAGTTTGAAGTGTAGCACAAAAACTTTACACACTGCCTTCAAGTTAAGCCTGACTGCTCTGTGCCAAGCTACCAGAGGGTGAGCAGAGGTCAATTTGAGGATTGCTGGTGCCTTACCCTGACTAAAATTGTGGTTGCTGCTTGACCAGGGCTCACACTTCATTCAGCCAGGAACCCGATTTCTAACACTCTCTAAAAGAAGTTATTGTGTAATACCAAAATGGTTGGGCCGAGCAAATTGAGATGATGGTATGAAAGCTTACTTAGAGTTTGGAGGGGTTCGCCTATGTCATCAAGAACATTGTTTTTCCTTGTGTTTTTCAGGTGTCAGTCCTAGTGAACTAACTAGCCAACATGTGGACTACGTATAAAGAGAAACTGAGCTTGGATGAAGACTGACAGCGATGGAACTCGGCAGGTAGCTTGGACCATGTGGGAACTTGCACACTCTTTTCTTGTTTAAGATCAAGGGCCTTATGCAGAGTTTGGCAGATGCGGGACATGTGTCAATAAGTGGCCACCATGTTTAGAGTGCAGGGAGTCTCTCTACACTCTAATAGCGTGGATGGGACATCTATCACTTTTTGGAGAAAGTCCCACATCCGCAAACTCTAAGTTTGGTTCTTAGTGATTTAGCCCGTTGTAATGCACACATGCCTAATAAATCCTTTATTAATTATCGCAAAAACAAACTGTTTTATGTCTAGTAACAAAATCAAGTGCTTCAATTTCATTGTTCTATATTCTACTCATTACTCAGTGTCACATCCACTGTAGCTCAGACAGAAATATCACCGCCTCCAGCACTTCATCTATTTCTGTGTACCCAGACATACATGCTGCCCCTAAGTGGGCCCAGATGCCTCATATAGATAACCATTGACACAGTATCAAAAGTATCACTGGCAGACGTCTCTGTTCTTTTACGTCATCTCTCGTACGGACCTATCAGTGCAATCGAAAAAGAACATGTGAAACTTTATCACCTGATACTTATTAAACAATTGCAAAGTTCAGAAGGCACTGATTTTCTTGTTTCATAATTTTGTCTGCGGCTGATAGCTTGTGACGTAGCTGTCAACTCCAGGATGTCTTTGTACATATCTCACTCAATTAACTGATATCAAAAGGCTTTTATTGGGCTAGTCTCAGTTGCGCTTAGATAAGCACTATCTATTTGGTTGTTTCAACTGTGGAGGTACGGCCAGAGCAGGCGGCTTTGCAACTAGGGCATTCGATTCAAGTATCGGCGCCGGCTTCACATCCTGTGATTCTGGGCAAAAATTGTAATCTTCCCATGCCTAAAAAATGAATGTAAGTGGTGATCATGTAAAACTCTCGACTACCTACGCCGAGGTCGCGCTATATAAAACTGTAACCCCCCCCAAAAAAACAGTTTCTCGTATCTCGAATAAAATCCAGTTTAAATTCCATTCCAGTTCTACAGAAACACAAATACACTCACACATCTATGTATGTTGTGTCAAAATATTATTCAGAATTGGAAATTCAATCGAATATCTATTGTCACCGTACGGAAAAGATACTGTAGTCAACTGCTCGTTCATTTCTGTACTCTGGCCCATTTGTGTAATGAATAAAGTCGAAATAAAAACTATTGTTTGCAGATACGTCCATGCCTAAAATTAAATTTATCCCAAATACTAAACTATATCCATTTCTAAATGCATAGAGATCACTGACTATTTTTGCAAATAATTAATCCCTTAATGAATCAGAAATATGCTCAACTAAAATAGCTGCTGAAAACAAAAATATTGCCAAGTGTGTTGGAGATAAAGACACAATTTACTTCGTGTTTTGCGCTGTTTCAGGCTTCAGAACTTATTTGATTGTCAGCCAACTGCAGGCTCTGTGAGATATCTTAAAATAGGAAATATAGTAACAGTTCAGATGTAAAAATTTCAAAAGAAACCTTTTTTTTATTTGTATTCTGTTTATAAGGCAACTCGTACGTTTGTCCTTTAATGTCGTTTGCATACTGTGGCAGATTCCCTTGTTAAGGTTTCATTTGTGTGGATGTTGTTTAAGCTTTCCCTATTTTAGTGGCACTTGGGGCCTTGTCACATAAATTTAGGAATGCTTTCTGAAAAGTTCAGTTGCAGAACCATAATACGCCTTAGTAAGAAATAAATCTATGCAATATTGTAGATTGCATCAATAAAGAAATAATTTTATGAAGTAGTGATTATTAATAGCGGGAAAGGAAGAAAACACATTTTATATTGTATTGTCAATTAGAAAGAAAACATTGGGAAGAATGCCAGATTAAAGGCAATCCCTGAAAACTACCCCAGTTACTATCTTTAACCCTCGAACTTAGTTTAGACAAAAATCTATCTCAAACCTTAGCCCTAAAACAGCCATAAACGCAACCCTCATACCAACCAGAAAATGAGCACTAATCTTAGAACAAAGCCTAACTCTAGACTTTTACGTAAACCATGGGCACAAAACCTAACAAAAACCTCAGCCTAACCACGAAGCTTAAACATTGTGTGGTGCCTTCCACATTTCCCTTCATGGTAGTTGCAGACTACTTTTCAGAAGAGCACTCTATGAAATGTTAATAAGTAGAAAAGAATGTTATTCTTGTGTGTCGTTAAAGTCACCTGAGTGGGCATTGTTTTGTGGACTGTCTATGTTTTAGCACTTGTAATATACTTCTGCTTACCAATACACTGCTTGGCTGCTTATCCCCACAACACTAGCGATCAACACAATGAGGAATTTCAGTAACCCGGTGTATTGGACTGGAGGTGGTATCACTGACTTCTTGCTGGCTCATTCATCTTATAGCCTGAGGCGTCCATGTTGTTCCTTTTGGTGGTCCTGTCTTGTTCAGTTGGTGGCGGGGTTCCTTGCATCCTGGCCCTACCCTCTGGCATTTTCCAGGTGCCTACGTTCAAGTCACTTTCAGAAGACTCATCCCTGGTCATGGCTAGTGCATTAGCTATGTTCACTTTCTCAAACCACAACACATTCTGGGTCGTTTGTTCTTCCCCTTGAGAGCCGGTAACCATGGTCCCCTGCACATTCATCACGCACCATGAGTAGCTTTCAAAGAGTGTTCTAAACTTCCATCCCAGGTGCCAATCTCGTATTAGCACCCAGTCTCTGATTTTCAGTGAGGGAGCCACCTTGCTGCTGAGTTTGTCACAAACTTGCCATAATTGGGTCATTACATGCTTGTTCGGGGGGGGTCCCACTACTTGGCATTGTTTTGGAAGGGCTTCTGTGTCCTGTTGCAGAGCGCCATCGCTGCTTACTGCAGGCTTGGATCTTCCATGATTGCTGTATAGATCTCTACTATAGTCGTGGCGATTGGGCAGGCTCCCACCACCATCATCTTCATGAGGTCTTCGGCCCACTCGTCGTCCTCTGCATTCTATTGGGTGTCTTGACAGGAAGTCAGCCAATTTACTTGCCCCCGGCTGCATACGACGTCGAAGGTGTATAGCTGCAGTTGCACTGCCCACTGCTCGATTCTTGGCAGGGGATGTTTAGATGTTCTGGCATAGAACAGAAAGAGTGGTTTGTGGTCCATGATTACTTTGAATTACCTTCCATAGAGGTAGATATGAAAGTGGTGACATCCTCATTGGATGGTCAGCACCTTTCTTTCAATTGTTATGAACAATAGAGGGTTATGGCCTTAATCAGCAAGGCTATGCCAATCTATGAATAGTATAACAACAACACAATTGCCAGTACTGATGCTTACTATATTAGTTCCTTCAACCAATCACACGTAACACTCATAGTGACTGAAATTTTTTAATTTTTAATTTTTGTTTCATAGAAAGTTTGTGAATTCAATTTCATCAAAACTTTATCGGTTCATATTACTAATTCAATGAACAGTTAAACGATTTATCGCAGACCACATAAAATTCCACACACATAAAACATTAATTTGAGTCACATATATGAGACAACATTAGACATCACATTTCACAAAAAGAACTTAATATTTGAGCAAGCTCAGGTTCCAAACTTTTAACACATGAACGAATAACACAAATGAAGTAATAAATAATAAAAAAGAGAAGAAAGAAAGGAAACCCAAAAGAGGGGGTTGGGAAATTGTTTAAAGACCAATTTTTGAGTGTTTTTGAAGAAAACACAACCCCATTGAGGGCACTGGCCAAACTGTGTAATATTCAGGTAACCACGTGGTAATCTCAACAGAGAATCAGACTCTATTTAACACAAAGGAGCATAAAAGGGGTTAGCCTGATATCAAATTTCTGGTTCACTTGTTTGGGCAGGGAAAACAGGTCAACGCGTTTCGAGCCCCCATTAAACCTTGGGCGGGGTTCTCCTCAGGACCTGGAACACAAGAGAGCTAAAACAAAAACAAAAGGAAAAGGTACTTGTGTTACCATTTATCCTTCATTTAACCAAGCACTCCAAACCTATATCTTCTACTTTTTGTTACCTTGTGAAGGGTGTCTTGCACGACAGTGTCTGTGCCACTTTGACTTGAGATGATTACTATGAAACAATAAAGTAAAGGAGAAAGAAAAAGAAAGCCAGGGAAAAGACTGTGTCAGTATTTGTCCAAATTTAAACAAACTCCTGCTGTCCAAGTGTTGTTTACTTTGGAGCACTTACTTTTGCCATTTTTAAAAAATCGGAACGGGATCTCCAAAGGGGAGTCTTCAAGACCACATTTTGAATGAAGGCAGCGCTTTTGAAAAAGATCTTTAAACTGGGGAGAAAAATAGGAAGATCAATCGGAGAAAAACAGCTTGTCCAAAGCCGTGCTGTCTCTTTTAAGCATGAAACAGTAAGGAGCAATGTTCAGACTATTTGCAGAGAGAGCTTTGTGTCATGTGCTCGTCTGTGCTCGATTAGTAAAAACATGGCATTTCGATCTGCTCGAATCTGCCAGCAATTCCAATTGTTAGCTTTAAAAAAACTTTTAGAAGAAGAAACCTTTAGATTAAGAACAAGAAAAAGAAAAGCCAAGGTTTGTACAAAGCCCTGCTGTCTTTTTAAGTGAAAAACAGAAGGAGCTGTATTTATGTTTTTACCTTATGCAAGAGCTTTTTGTCATGGGCTCTTGTGTGCCTGTTTTTTGTAGAATTGTCTTTACGATCTACAAGGAAAAAGAGTTTGAAACCTCACGAATCTATCAGCAGTTTTAAGTTGTAAGGAATGGAAGATCTTCCTAGTACACATACCTATAGTCAATTTTTGAAGCCGTTTTCTTCACGAAGCGCCGCTCGCATCTCTCTCCGTCCAAGATGTGGCCGCTTCCTGGTTTCCGTGCGGCGGCTTGTTTATGACGCCAAAAACACGCGCGTCGGACGATGACGCGTCATCGTGTCCAAATGTTGCGGTGATTATCAACAACCTTTATTAATTTTTATCAGAAAAATTAAATTAGGAAATGGAACTTGCCTAATGTAAACGTTTTACTGTTGAACTCGCAGTAGGTTATGATGACCACAGTCATGCGATTTTGCTAATTGAGATGTTTTTTTTGTGTTGATTGCGGCGTGTGCAGTGGTGACGGGAAGTCACGTGTTTTTCGGAGGCCCAAAACTTTATTTGTGAATAATACATTCCTAACAACTTTACATCCGCACCCATGCCGTAAAGACAGGGGGCTCTTTTGGCTCTATGTCCTTACTCCAACAAGGTTTTGTTGCTCATAGCGGAAGAAATTTGAATTTAGTGCACAGAGACGGTACCTCGCCAGCCGGATACTTTTGCCTTCTTTGCCCTTTGAAGATTTCTGTGTTTTGATTTAGCCACTTTTTTTCGACTTTGGATTCTTGTAGGGTGGCAAGGATGTAGCTGAACAGAGCTCCATGAGGCTGTATACCTTCTCTGCGATGTGCTGTGAAAAAGCTCTGGGGAGAAGCAACCTGAAGCTTCAGCCCAGTGACAAAGCACCTTCATTGTGTCGGCTTGGCTGGTTGGTCCCGGTTCTCCGGAGGTCTTTGGAGCCAACATGTTTCTAGGTTTCAGGAGATGTTAGGAGGCGTACACTTTGAAGCAGCCCAGGGTTCCAGGACCTCAGGAACACCATTTGGGGGTCAAGACTCTTTCCAGCAGAAGCCACCAGCAGAGTCCAGGGCAGGTCCATTTGGCACTGGTGAAATAGGAAGTGGCAGGAAAGGCCTCTTGTAGATTGATGTATCCCTGTAGCTTGAACAGGAGGTCAGCCTAATGATCCTTGGAGTACACTTTCTTTTTTAAATGAAAGTCTTTTTATTCTAAACCAAAGACAACATATGCTTATAGTACAGTGAATTCAGCGGTTAAAACAGTGTCCAACATGCATAGGTAGATTACAATCTGCATTGAGGTCGTTGGTATGGCAAACATAGTCTATGGAACACCACCAGGATACTTCAGACGACCCATATCAATCAGGATGATGGTAGCCAACACGCACGCCACCCTCTCGTACATATCCCATGTCGTTTGCCTCGATAGGCTCATCATTTGCCCCACACCTTGTCCCATTTTTTGGAGCATTTTGGTAGATTACTTTCCCAGCCCTCTGGCACCAGTCTAGGTCTGCCATTCAGTCAGGGTGGGGCCTCTGCCCCCCAGGCGCGTGCTATGTTGCGCTTGGCCACTATCGCAGCTGTTGCTAGCCAGATCGTCTGATATCGCGACCTCATCTCTTCCCCAGAAATATTCAAAAGGAGTAATTTGGCATCAACAGGCACTGCCGGGCCCAAAACCTGAGTCATAATCTGCAAGCTATTCACCCAAAAGGGTCGGATAAACGAGCATTCCCACAGGATATGGCAAAAGGTACCCTCTTGTCCACAGCCTCTTAGACAGAGTGGTGTATCCCCCTGTTCATTTTGTGTGGTAGAACCCTAGAATAGTACACTCTTTGTAGGATCTGGAGCTGAATGAGCCTAAAGCCTGCTCATATTGCTACCTCTCTGGGGCTTTGAACAGCTTCCATCCACTCTTCATCATCTAACGTCCTCACATTCCCCTCCCAAGACTCTCTCAGAGCAGGCAACAGGTTGGGAGAGTTGTTCATAATCTTCCTGTATGTCACGGCGACAGCCTTGCTGTCCAGTGGTGCCGAAAGGAGGAGGTCCTTTGATCCCCCTTTGGAGTCCATTTCTTACCCATGGTACAAGATGGAGAGCAGGTCCAGTCGTCTAGGCTCTTCTCAGGTCTCGGAAAGCAGGTTTAGTCCTCTTCTGATCTTCCACAGGTCCAGTACTATTCTGAGGAGGGTTCTGTGAGTGCCATATTTATGCCTGGCACCAGCCTGTAAGCGGGGGTGATTCCTAACTCCTCCCTAACCAATAGGGTAAAAGTTCCAAGAGGTAACCCTACCCACTTTTGCGGCATTGTCTATGTGCCCTGCTACAAACAATCCCACAGTGTCCCTCTTTACCAAAAACCAAGATGGTGGGGTCCTTCTTCCCATATGCAGAGCTGGTGTGGCCAGGGAAATGAGCAACCCCTCCTCTGTGGTCACTCTAAACAAGTTTCCAGAAGCATCTCCTGTCCCACCGGAATTGGTGCATACCTGACTGCGTGGTCAAAGTGGGGTCCTGCCCAGGTGTCCGCTAACATTTTCCTGTGACAGGGTAGGCCTCTTTGAAGTTAATCAAGTTCCTGAGCACAGACCAGATGGTCATCCTCTCAGAGAAACAGAAACACCTCCCCGCACCTAAGGTATTTGTCCTACGGTGGGAGCAGTTTTCACAACTCATTAAGAGGGCTATTCAGCTGCCAGGTAACAGTTGGAGCTCAAGCAAAGGCTTTAGGCAAGGAAAAGGTAAGTTCCTAAAAGTACTTTTTTTCTTAATAGGTATTAAAAATGTGATTTTTCCTTTAAATTGGATTTTGAATAACTATTAAAAAGAATCTTTGAATCATATTTCTAGCTGTTTCATAACTAAAATAGCTTTGAGGCATATATTCTATGTACAGACATGTTTAACATTAAACCTTTACTTGTCCTACTTTTAAATATCATGCACCCTGCCAAATGGACAATAAGGCCTACTTAGGTTTGGCTTATAAATATTTAAAAGGAAGGTTATAACCTGCCAAAAGGGTCTATTTGAACTGGTTGAATATGCAGCTCAAAATTGCAACAGCCAGGCCACAAATGGTAGGCCTGCATCATTGTTGCACTTTTACTGTAGTGGATGACACAATGGGTGCTAAAGTCCAATAATGACATTTCACTTACAGGCCCTGGGTACCCTACATACCATATATTAGAGGACTTATAGGTAAGATAAGGATGCCAAATAGTTGGTATGCCAATTTCATCATGTTAAAAGAAGGAGCACAGACTCTTTACCACAAGTTGCACAGAGGTGTACAGTCTGCAAACAAAGGTTTCTGCATAAAGGAGAAAAGAAAATCCAGGCATGACCGACCAGAAAGGTGGGTTTCCAACAGATGAGTATTAGGTGTACTTCTTTGCAGTGTTCTACTCAGATTTTCCAATCTGCTAAAAAATGGCAGGGGGGTTTCGGCAATTTATGTTAAGAAAAGTAGTCAGAAATCGCAGTTTGGTAGTGCACTGCAAGCAGCTTAGACATTTTGCATGAGATCAGAAGGGGACAAATTGAAGGAATAGTCCACAAACTTTATGTAGTTAACATTTTCAAACATTGCAATTCTGTTCAGCTTACCATTTTTAAATCACACTTTGCCATTCGCAATGTTAAAATGCTATTTATTTCAGAAATGGCTGTGAAGTTTGTGGCCAACCCATATTTTCGCCTTGCTGGGGTATCATGATAGCTGACAAGGTTGCACTCCAATATTCTTTTGTTAATATTCTCTTCAGCAAGGACCATGTATGAAAGCATCAAAATCCTTCATCCTTTGCAGTAAATATGCTGAAGAGTCTCACACACGAAGGCTTTTTCAATCAGTGTACACTATTTAAGTTTGGCTCATGTTTACGCACTCATTCGCTCACTCGCACTTCTGCTCTTTCACTGACTCAGTCTATCACGCCCACACTGACTCAATGAATGAGCAGGAATGTGATTGTGAATAAATGTGTGAATAGAAGTGTGACAATTACATAGCACACACTAATTCTAAAAGGATTTGGGGGTGGGTCTTTCACATGCTGGATGGTAAGAAGCCAGTAACTGCCTTAGCCTCTAGAGCTCGCAAAGAAGCAGCAAAGAGTTATTCAGTTATCAAAAGGGATACTCTAGCCTGTAATTGGGCAACTAAGCATTTTAAGTGTTTTCGAGGGCCATACCATTTGTAGTGAGCACAGATCATTAGCCTCTGATACAAATTTCCTCATGCAGGAGTTCAGTAAGAGACACTTCCAGAACAGCAAGATAGACTGACAGTGTTAGAGAGTGCCATTTAAATACCAGGTGTATTCTGGGGTTATGAAACTGAGTAGCTGACTGTCTTTCTCAGTTACATATGGTTGGTTGAAAGCTAGAGGAGGCATTTAATAGAGAAGAGTAGGCAGAGCGGTATGTGGGTGCAAGTGCTGGCTCTGGATTTTGCAGAGTGGGAGAGTGCTCAACCGGATGATGACATTTTGAACTGATGTTTGTGGAAGGTTGGTCAATGAAATTGGATGTACCTAAGGAGTGCGAGTTCCAGCATGTGAGGGAGGAATCAAATATTGTTGATGGTAATTTAAGAAGGGAAGTATGTTGGTACCAGTGAAACAAATGTAACAAATAATAGATTTGTCCTCATGAAGACCTGTATTTGAGTTGTTGTATGGGTTGAAACGTCAACAAATGAATTTTTTGACTAAAATTAATTGTAGAACTCTAAAATCTTAAATCCTTTGTGTTAAATCATTACACTACAGCATTGTCATTAGAATGTTGTTGAGAATTTTTCTGCACTAAAGCTTTGGATGCAATTTTACCCTTGGTGGAGGGATGTGGTAGCCTCTCTGTATGAAAACAGAGCTGGGTGTAATGCCAATCAGTCTACATGAGACCCACCTCTGTCCCCACTAGCAACCTGCCACATTCCAGCATGTAAGAATTTGGTAGAGGCATTCGCCTCCAAGTTTTACATGACCTGGTGGATGAATTGTTGTGGAGCCCGCAAGTGGGAAGGTGGCAATAGGCTAGCATTGTCTATCCCCGCCTAATGACCTAACAAATCCCCGAATTCTGTTTTTTGTCAGGGGTGCATATAAACCCCAAGAAAGTTAATGCTTAGGATTACTATTGTACCTTAGGGCCACGGGAAAACCTAGGATTCTCACCCACTAATATTTCAGCAGAGCAGTGCCAAAGTGACTTGTGGGTGTCTCTACCAAGCAGTACATTTGCTAGCCGGCCCTGCAAGGTCCCCAGGACAAGCAGAGCCATCTGCATGGCAGTCCTTATACTGATGTCTGTCACCACCTGCCCACCTCTGCCAATGCCAAGCCTTCCCAGTAACCGAGGGCAATTGACTCTGGTGGCCTTGGGAAGGGAATGGCTAGGTTTTAGCATGAGAAGAGGGGATGTCTGTATTCAGGTGCTGTAGGAAGCTGGGTTTCTGTTGCAGTAACCCCCCACTTTTAGACTACTGATGCACTTTGACTTGATGTGCCCTGGGTCCCTGCCAATCAGGTTCCCAGGGCCTGTGTTCTTTCCCAAAAACTGTACCTTGTACCCCCAATTGGCACTCTCTAGCCACAGGTCAGCCCCTGGTAAATGGTACCACAGGTACCCAGGGCACTGTGACCAGGGAAGGCCTCTAAGGGCTGCAGCACTTATTGTGCCACCCTTACAGACCCTGTACCTTTACACTCACAAACTGCCTTTGCAGACTGCGTGTTTTGGTGCAGAACAAAGTGAAGAGTCGACATGGCACACATCCCTGTGTGCCATGCCTACAACCCACTGCCCTGGCATAGATCGGCCACCCCTCTAGCTGGGTGCACTATACCAGTGGTGAGGGTACAGGTGCATGAGCCCTGTACCCCTACAGTGTCTAACTCAATTCTTAGACATTGTAAGCGCAGTACTGCCATTAAGAGTATATGGTGCAGGGAGTTTGTCATTACGAACTCCACAGTACCATAATGGCTTTACTGAAAACTGAGAAGTTTGGTATCAAACTTCTCAGCACATTAAACCCACACTGATGCCAGTATGGGATTTAATGAAAAATGCACTCAGAGGGCATCTTTTAGATGCCCCCTGAAAAACGACCAGCCTCTGGTGGGTTCCTTGAGTAGTACACACCAGCCTGCCACCACAAGACATGTTTCTGGACCCCTGGTGTGGGAGCCTTCGCTCCCTGAGCCCAGAAACAAAGCCTTTCCTGGGTGGAGGTGTTCACACCTTCCCCAGGCCAGGAAGAGCCATCTGTGGCAGGGGAGCTTCAAAGGCCTTGCGCCTTTGTAATGCGAACCCCATCCTCTCCTGCTATCAAGAGCAGGCCCCCTTCCTGTCTCCCCTCCTTTTCGGCGGGAAAAATTTGCACAGCCCAAAAGGTGTGCCCACCTCTGCCAACCCCACCTCTCAGGTGGGGGAGGCGAGGTGAAGCCCACACTTCAGTGCCCGCCATCTTGCAGATGGCAGGCACTCTCCAATCAGGACTAGGGATTGTACCCACTCCTCCACGTGGGGTGAGCACCCAAAGGGTGTAGCCACCCTAAGGTCAGTAGCCCATTGGCTACTAACCTCGAGACCCCTAAAACGCCCCCTAAATACACTATTTAGGGGGAAGCCCTGAACCAAGAAGGCCGATTCCTGCAACCTACGAAGAAGAAGGACAAAAGAAGACGCCCAGCAGAGGAGACGGCAGAGAACAACTGACTTGGCCCCAGCCCTACCGGCCCGTATGCAGTTTCCAGAGATCCTGCGCCAGAAGTCGCCCTGTCCTGCAGTCAGCGACCTCCAGAACCCTGGGAAGACTGACTGCCTTCAACAAAGACCGGATCTCCTGCGAACAGCAGTTCTGTTCAAAAGAAACAGCCAAGAAAGACTCCGAGCCTGCTGAGGACAAAGAAACCCGACGCCTGGAACCACCACTGCACCTGACGCCTACGGCCCGAGTTCGAGTGGCCCATCGGTCCCAGCGAGGTCTCATAGCGCTCCAGAGTCAGAGTCCACCGTGGGTTGACCCCTCCAGGACTCCCCGACATCACCTGCAGACTCTGCACGGAGACCCCCCAACCGCGAGTGGCCCAATAAGGTGAAATCCGACCTCAAAAGACACCCTTGCATCCAGCCGCCCTGCGCCCTGGAGAAAAGAATCCGAGGTGCACCTACGTCCCCGAGCCCTCCAACTTACCTGCTCCGCTGTTGGTTCCTCCCGGAAGTCTTCCTGGACCGAGCCTGCAGCTAAAAACCAAAACCGAAAATCCCCATTGAAAACAACAGGGCACCCAACGCCAAAATAGCACCCTGCACCCAGCCGCCCCTGCAGGTGCACTTTGTGTGCTAAACCAGATCCCCCTTTGACCTGAGCCTAACCCCAGGAGCTTGGCTCCCACAACCTTGTGGCCTGCTCGCCAGCAGCCACCAACCGGAGGGCCCCTATCCCCTATTGGATAACATTGGGCCTCAGCACTCTGCACCCGACCACCCTAGTGCAGCTGAGGGTGCTTTGAGAGTGCATACTCGACCCTGGGGAACCCCTGAGTCTAACCCCAGAAACCCAACTCCCACAACAAAGTACTTACCTTTGAACCGATAACATTATTTTCCTCCATAGGGTAACATTGACTGTTTTTCTGTGAAAAGTGTGGAGTTGGAAAATCTAAGAAACCCTTTAAAACTGTAACTAAATAACAAAAACACTTTTACTTACCTGTTTACAGGAAATGTCCCAGTGCAGTATTCAGGTATACTGCACTGTGTAAGAAAATTAATCTGTAAAGTAATCTACTTGACATTCTACTAAAAAGCCAATACAAAGTATTTGTACAGTATATCAAAAACATTGCATTACTAGTAGCTCTACTGTAATCAAATCAAAGTGCATATACAATTGCAATTCAAACTGTTTACAAACTGCATTACTGCTGTAAAGTATTTATTGCTTACCTGTGCCAGGCTTGCTTGGTTCTAGAAAATAAAATAACTAAAAGAATATTTTTATGCAAAACCAATTGGTCTGAAGTTCAGTCTTTGAGTGTGTGAATTCATTTGCTGATTGAGTGTGTACAACAAATGCTTAACACTGTCCTCTGATACTGCCTTACTGCTCGACCACACTACCACAAATAGAGAGTGAGGTGCTATCTAACTTTACCTCAGCCTACCTTTGTGGTTCCACTGGACTCTGTGCACACCATACCTCACTTTGGTATAGTACATACAGAGCCAGCTTCCTACAGGTGCTATCAAGGCTTTTGCTACCTGTAGGTTACAGGCTCCGACCCCAATGAGGGAGCTCTGGGGATTGCTGCACTGATCTGCTAGTAGCCTGCAGGTCACAGATATCAATGCCAGTAAGATGGCTTTGTGGGTTAATGCACTGGTTGCGCAGGCATATTTGTGCTTCAAGCCTCCAATTATATTGTTTTATGTTGTGTATTTGCCATAGCGTGAAACTGATCATAGAATGCAATGAAATCCTTTAGAGGGAATATTTTCGTCTCCGCAGGGGCGTCTCACACTTAGGGTGCTGCATAAACAGCTGTATTTTACAAGCAAACAGAATGTGGGATATTACCAAGCCACTAGATCTTACTCCATTTGTTTTCCCCTTGACCTGTTGTGAGTGGGAGGGGGGGGCGGTGAGTGATTGGTGTAAATGAACACTCTAAAGGTTAAGAAGGAAAGCCATCGGCACCTGAAGTGCTGCTGATCCCAGGGAAGCCCAACATAGACAACTCATGCATTTATTAGGGGGGAGTGTGGCACCCCAAAGACCCCCGGAAGCTACGCCACTGCTCTTGTCTTAAACCTTAATATGGGTGATCGTGGCCTTCATAGGCTCCACCGTCGCTTATCTCGCTTCACCTCTACAGGTATCTTGCAACACTTCCTTCCAGCATATGTGGCCAGAAGACGCTTGAAGATTAGATTGTCCTGGTGAAAACCCACTTCCTCGTACGCGCTGTCATATTCCGTGAACGCCAAACCTATTTATTGTCCTTTTATCGTTTCTATATCACTTTTACAGCTCCTCTGATGCGTAACATTTGGGCGCTACTCGAGCGTTTTATTTCGTTTCTCTTGCTTAAGACCTTTCCTTGATGAAAGACAGAAAGCCCCGCCCTCTCCAGTGCTGGAAGAGACTCCTATTTAAAATACCTTGTAAGAGGTTAGACAGTTTGTAGAGCAGCACCGGCAGCCTTTCAGAGATGACAGGAACGGGATAGGCGCTATGCTGCATTTCACCCCGGACTTCCTCCTGCCTTACAAAGGCTGAGATATGACAGTAATGTTGTCAGGGTCGATGTACCTCATACAATGGAAATATTCTGTTTGTATAAGAGCAGCCCGCAGCATATAAAGAAGTGGGAATGTTTAAGGCAAACATGTATATGAGCATGAAGTGAATGCGCTACAAGGAAGTTATTTGCCGTCTCAAGCTGTAAAAGTCCCCCCATTAATTGTGGCATTTGCATCCTCCTTTCGGCTTGTGTCCACCAGCCTTTACTACCCCGAGGTGCGCCGAGATCGTAGTCGTACTTATGAAAGGTTAGAGAACGAGGCTTTCCACGAAATTCAAGGATAAAAAACATGTAAATATCGCTGCCCGTTTTATATGTGCATGTTGATGAGCATAGGCCCTTCCATGTACATCCGGCTTTGCAAAAAGGGTTTGTACCTTCGAGCATTAAGCTAAAAGGGGAAAAGGTCTTAAAATATTAGTTATCGTGCAAGTCTCGGATTGAATTGATTTCTCCTTTCTATGGGATGGTGAAAATATAATAGACTGGTGGGCGGAAGCCTGTTTCTCCTACACCTACTCCTGCTGACTGTCCACAGAAGGCAATTCACAAGTTCAAGAGTAGAGGATATGTGTAATTATCCATATTTTTCCTCCCCATTTTTTTTCATCCACATAGAAAACACTTTCCAGGCACAAATCAGCAATACAGAGCTATTTAGGACACCTCACCATGAGCGAAAGCTCCCTCCACCTTATATTTGGAGAAAGCATATGTCCCATTAGGGTGGGACAGCAGATTGAGAGTGTTCATTAATACCCTGCCTTCGTGAACGTAGTTTGGAGGCTCAAGGACACGGGTGGGGACCCCAAATAGTCAGATCATGAGAGTGGAAACTTTCTACTTGAAAGAGAGAGTGGTTCATACAGACCAGGTCCAAAGTAAGACCCATACCACGAGTGGGATCAGATACTAGCTCTGGAAATCCCACAGCCGACAGACTGTCTAGGAGACTGTTCGACTTGGGAAGATTGTTATTTTCTAAATGAAAATTAAGGTCACCCAAGATCAAGAAATTGCATGGTAGAAATTAGATCCCGGCCCAGGGGTGTGATAAACAAGTGCCCCAGTAAAAAGGGCAGGAGTGCTCAATTTTAAAGCAAAAGGCAGACATTCCACATCAGAAAAGTTTCCACTTCCTAGGATGGAACAAGTGATATTTGAGCAATAGATTACAGCGATTCCTCCTCCCAAGTGATTTGGTGGTCTAGTTTAACTGGGTCGCCAGGCAAGCCCCAGACGGTTTGCAGAGCCAGGCCTCGGTTAGAAAGAGACCGAGTCTACCTGGAGACCAACCACTCCTACTTCAAGTAGAAGGCACCCCTTCTATGGGAGTATACTGGGAAATAAAATAAGGCTAAACTGATAGTGTGAACACATGCACGAACACAATTCAAAGATGGCGACCGCAGAGGAAGGGAATTTGAGCCAAGCAGACAATGCAGAATTTTCTGAGCATAATTTCGAGGGGAAACGCACCAGCTGGGTAGATTGTCTGCCCTTATTAGATATCCGCAACTGCAAGAGTCTCATAACGACAGAAAAAAATGCACCTGTAGCTGTCACATAAGGGCAGTTGACAAATCGTGATTGAAAGCATACGAAATTGCACGGGGTGGGTCATTTAATACTTTTCTGAGCATTCTTTGTAACCCAAGCATGCCAGGTGATTAGATTTTAGTCAGTGAAGGAAAGGGATGGGAATATGGGTACACCCTAGGGAGTGCATGAAGTGGGGAGAGGTGTGGCACAGTGGTCAGAGCTGCTGACTGCGGAGCATTAGTTTCACGGTTCGATCCCTGGCACCGGCGGCAGCTCCGCTCAGCACCATCTGACTCTAGGCAATAGCTCACTTAATCTCCTCGACGGCCCTCAATGACTTGAACTCATCTCAATCTGGAGTTTGGCCCATGTATAGTAATATGTCAGCTCTATTGGCGATAGTAAATGACATCAGAATCACTGTTGTTAGCAATCCCCAGCACACGTCATATATAACAAATGATAGCAGTAGCTTCTGTTAATCACACAAAATCATAAACAGCCATCCAGGTTGTTTCTTTGATCTTTATTCCTTTTTCATGATTTCTTCGTGAATTGATTTCAAGCCGTGAATTGATTTCAAGCCAACACGTGTTTCGTCGCCTCAGTATAATTGTACATGCAACTTTTTCAAGGCTTCAATGTTCACTGTTTATATGTTTGAAGTGTGGTGATATTTCCATCCCACACTGTCCTGCGGCGTGGGGTTGGTAGTAGAACTGCGTTGCAAAATAGGTAGTCTTGCTCTCCAATATTGTGGTTAGGTCACGTATTACTTGTTGCTGCAAACGTCCTGTCCCCTCACGCCGACTTCTCGAGTACTTCTTGGTGTATATGACGTGTGCTGTGGATTGCTAATTACGTTGAGTGTAGCCCAGGCCACAGGTTTTGGAGACGAAGGACAGAACAGGGGAACCCTACTCACTGAGGAACCAGGGTAAGTAATTCTAAAGGAAAAACAGTGGTTCCTATGGAATAATACAATCAATATTTGTAATAATATGCACAATCGCAATAAAGAGGGTTTAACTAAGGTCAGAGGGAGAAGGAACCACATAGACCGATGATTCAGTATAACACAATTTATAAGTTTCAAACAGGAGAAAGAAAAGAAAGGGATATATACAATGTTACAAATTCATTGAAAAACATTTGTTGTGCATAGTGTCCCAAGTGAACAGAGGAACCTAAAGCATAAGTGAAAGTGTGATAATTATATACAAGGTTTCCACATTTTCGTACAAGTCGACCATTATCAATTATATATTATATATATAAAAGACGATGTGGCCACACGTGGTAAAATAAAAGGAAAGATGATACTCACATGAGGACCCAGCCGGGTACTGGTAATGTGAGGAGAAAAGGTACTTCCTAATCCTATACACCCTTCTCATTAGGAAGTACCTTTTCTCCTCACATTACCAGTACCCAGCTGGGTCCTCATGTGAGTATCATCTTTCCTTTTATTTTACCACGTGTGGCACATCGTCTTCACTAGGCTGCGCAATTGAACCAACAGGTACTTCCTAATCCTATACATCCTTCTCATATTTTTCGCATTTGTGCCGATACATGGGCCTTATGCTTTTCTTATCCTTTTCTTCATAGATGTCCCAACATCAGTCAGTCCCGATGAGACCCTACACTGATTAGAGGGTCGAAACGTCGTCGATACATAGAAGAAGCAAACCATTACTCAGCGCGTATTACTGTATATACCTGCTGTTCACACTGAATATAATTGATAATGGTCGACTTGTATGAAAATGTGGAAACCTTGTATATAATTATCACACTTTCACTTATGCTTTAGGTTCCTCTGTTCACTTGGGACACTATGCACAACAAATGTTTTTCAATGAATTTGTAACATTGTATATATCCCTTTCTTTTCTTCCCCCTGTTTGAAACTTATAAATTGTGTTATACTGAATCATCGGTCTATGTGGTTCCTTCTCCTTCTGACCTTAGTTAAACCCTCTTTATTGCGATTGTGCATATTATTACAAATATTGATTGTATTATTCCACAGGAACCACTGTTTTTCCTTTAGAACAGGTTTTGGAGAGGCAGGTGGTTCTCTCCACCTTACAGCACCGTATCAATTGAGACTTTATTAATAATATTGAGTGGATTTACCCTTTTAGGCGCCATTTCCCTATCAACTATACCACCATCTCTTCCTGTGTCAGAATCACTGTTGACCAAGGCAAATCAGATGCTCTTGCCCTACTGGATTTGGCCACAGCCTTTGACACGGTCTCACACCCTATTCTCATTTCTCGTCTTCTTGAGGTACGCATCTTCAAATGCACTAAAATGGTTTCACTAATTTCTTCCTAACCGCTCTCAAGCTATTTGACTAGCCCCTTTTCAATCCTCCCCTACACCTATCAAATATGGGGTTCTACTAGGGTCCTCGCTCAGCACCACTCTTTTCAACATGTACATCTGTCCCCTTGCCTCTCTAGTCTGAACTTACTGCTGTGATATTGTTTCTTTTGCTGAAGACTCACAAATTCTGATGTCTGTTCCTACCAATGCCCCTGCAACTCAAGACAACCTTAGAATTTGCATAGAAGTCTTCTCTAGGTGGATGAACTCTAACTGCTTGAAACTCAGTGGAGATAAAACCGAGGTCCTGTTCTTCGACCTGGTGGCCTCCCACTTTAAGGCACTGCCCTATATTGTCCTATGCCTGCAGCCACCATAAAAAAGAGGCTTTTTTTCTTAATGATCAACTTCTCAAAGCAAATTAATTACGTAGCAGCTATCTGTTTCATTTCCTAAGAATGCTGTGAAAGGTTTTTCCACTTCCCCCACCAAGGTCTCGAAGAACTGCAATGCCAGCCCTGATAACTCCCTGATTTGATGATGTAAGCTTGCTTTACTTATGAGTCCCTTTATTCCTTCTGCACTGCCTTCAAATTGTATAAAATTCAGTGGTGCGCTTGCTCGTGAGTCTGCCTACTCACAGATCCATCTCATTTCATTTGGATGATCTCCATTGACTGCTTCTTCTGGAGGCCATCACTTAGAGGATCTGGCTTTTACCATCCTTCAGCTACATATTCAGAACTTGCCTCGTTCCAGCACCTGTTGTTCTACTCAGCCTGGGGTCGCCTCCAGTGGCTCCCTGCATCCCCCAAAGCAGAATACACTGAATGCATGTACTCTTCAGGTCCCATAGCCTCTGTGGCCACTTGAAGGGCACCCGTGTGATGACAGAAAAGTTGGCGGCCCTCTTGATGAGGGTTACCGCTCTGCAGACGGAGCCCTCAGAATTTCCGGGAGATACCTTCTACTTAGGGTCCCACTGCAGGGAATTCATTCTATTATCCCTCAGATGGTGTATGGGGCAAGCACCACTGGCCATGAAGAGGTCAATCCACAGAGTCCCATCCAGGGTTAGTCCCCCTGACAGGAGTCCTGTATTCTTCAGGATCCTGCAACATCTATCTTCTCTCTCCCTTTGTCTCCCTGTGCAGAGGTTTTTCGTGGTAGTGGAAAGTTCCATAAGGTAGGCACCTCTGTCCATTTCTGGTATGGCACGTCATGACTCCATCTCTGTTCCAACCATCCTGCATGTCTTTTTGGAACATTTCAAAATAGAGACTTTGAGGGCTTTGTTGAAAGGCCTTCTCTCTGAGGCTAAGCCTTGTCCCTAACTGCCACAGGCAGACATTTGAGGTGAGCAAATTTAGAGTGTTGCAGGTGTTGAGAATGCTCTTTACTGGAGCTGCTTTCCACCTAAACTTGAGAACTACCCAGAATTCTCTGCTTCTTTTTTGCATAATGTATGCGTCACTCTATGCCTGAAAGGGGATTATTTTGACTTATACTGGGTGCTCCCTTGTGTCTGGACAAAGTTGTGCATCTCTGGAGAGCTCTGACGGGAGCGAAACACCTGTCAGGGGTTGCTTTTATTCATTTCAGATTGGCTTGGATGGTATTTTGCCAATCCAGAGCTGTAGTGCTGTGCCTGGAGTGGTAAAAGGCTTTGGTCATTTTACAGCTCAGTATGGATAGCACTGTGCTAATCCTATAAAGACTTTGCTGTAGAAACTGCAAAAGCCTTTGTCACTTTCTATCTCGGCGTGGATGGCACTGTGCTAATCCTATGCTTAAAGACTTTGATAGAAAAGCAGACATTTAAGGTGAGCGACTTTAGAGTGTCGCTGGTGTTGAGACTGCTCTATACTGAAGCTGCTTTCCACCTAAACTTGAGAACTACCCAGAGTTCTCTGCTTCTTTTTAGGTCGAGCATTCGAGACCTCTTGGATATACTTTAGTATATACTTGTATGTGTATCTACTTTGTGGGCTCTGGAGATCAGCCCTAGGACTTGTCTGCTTCCGCTTTGGGACTTTTTTTCTGTTCAACTGCCTCTATTTAACTGTCTTGATAGAAAGCGACCAGTAAAGGTCAGTAAAATACCAGAATTGCTTTTTGCTTGTTCAACTGCCTCTATTTAACTGTCTTGATAGAAAACGACCAGTAGAGGTCAGTAAAATACCAGAATTGCTTTCTGCTGAGGGACTTTCTTTTTTAAAATTTTTCTGGCAACTTTCTCTATTTAACTTTCTTGATAGAAAACGACCAGCAGGGGTCAGTAAAATACCAGAATCACTTTAGCGTTCTCTAGATTCCAGTCCATAGAAATTGTCTTCCACGAGCATCCGTAGACAATAATATTTTTTTTGAAATCTTGTATTTTCAGTGATATGACCAGCGAAGGCACTGATTTTATATTAAAAACAGAGCTTTGGACTATACCATTTCCCGCTGAAAGGCAATATTTCTCTCCATGTGTTCTCATACCTGGCGTGTCAGGCAGTTTGGTGCTTACTTTCCCTCCATGTTAAAGAACAGTAGATGTTTCAGCACCCAGGCTAATGTGCTGCATAGCTAAATACATATAAAGGCCCAAAGGCGAGACCGATTCCATTGCAAATGCTTGTTTTGCATAATTTATGCGTCACTCTATGCCAAAGGGGTATTGCTTTGATATATAATACCAGGATGTCCTCTTCTGAGAGTGGGTTTGCAGGGGGATTTAAAATGCAAAACAAGTCTGTGATCAGTGATAAACCTACCAAATATGTCCTATAGTATGATCCATGTCCTGTTTTGTAGATCTTTTTGGTCAGAAGTCGGTTTTCCCTTTGTGTCTCTACAATTTCCTCCCAAGGCAGGACAAGTTCCTACAACGAAGGAGCAAAACATTCCACACCTCTGAGGTCTATCTTTTACATTTTATACCCTCCCCGCTCTGGCTCCACTATTCTGAAGTGCATCTCTGGACGCAAAGCGACCCAATATTGTGGGATGCCTTTCACTAGGGAAGTGCCCTGCGTATGTGTGGTGCATACATCTTTGACATACTGTAACTTTGTTTAAGATGCTTAATGGGATCTGAATGTTACACACCATGTGTATAGGTTAAATAACTAATATTAAACTAAACATATTTTAGAACAAATATCACAATGTTCACAGTTAATTCAGAAGAAACAATTTATTCTTCTTTAGTTCTCCCTTTTCTTCGTATTTTTGCTTACTTTATGTAGAAGTTTAGATACATCCAGCATTGTTCATAAAGATGAGGTGTTCATCCAATATGCGTTTTGCCCCATGCTTTTGCCCCAGGCTTTCTCAAGGCATAAAATGCAATGTCAGGGAAAACATTGCTGAAGACATCGGGAAACATCCTTTACATCGCGGTGATTACACCGCGATGCATTTAGAACGCTGCCATTATAACGCAAGCGTTACATCGACTTGCACTGGAGGGCGCTATAACCTAAGGAATAGTAAGATTTACTATTCCAACACCTTCCCTACTGTACGTAGACTGGTGTTGGAATAGTAAATCTTACTACTCCTAAGTCCAGCGCCTTCCAGCGCAAGTCGTTGTAACGACTTGCGTTGTAAAACTGCGATAGTTACATACCGCGATCATTTTGATCGCGTTGTAACATCACATATTCAAGACATCAGTATGTGAGGAGAATGCTTCCTCCCCCTTCCCTTAACCTTTGATTAAGCTGGTCTTTGAAGCTAGACATTTGACCACCTGAAGCAAGTGGATTAGTTATGCAACATTGTAGATACGTTTCACATTAAAAAATCAATACATAGTATGGATAATTACAATCCAATAGTTCCATAGATTTTGCCATTCTAAATGAGCTGTATTCAGCATGTAGGATGTTCACCTCTTTTCAATACCAGATGGTAGGTATTTATATTTTTATTGGCTTTTAAAGCAGACCTTTTCAGCCTGTTGCATAAACATGTTATTTTAAGCACATGGTATGTTTTTGTATGCAATTGAGTGAAATGTTTCCTTCACTCCTGTATCCCATAATTGAACTTTGTGCATTCACGCAAAATGTTTTCTAAAATTACAGCTGCCTTACCAAAGTGTCAATTATTATAATTTGGCATCAAACCTATGTTTCATTTTTAAAGAAGAGCACATGTAGCTGGGACCTGGTCAGCAGGCCCCAACCACTGCAGATGCAAAGTACCAGAATTCCAGAGCCCTAAAAATAAAAATAAATTGAATGGAACATGGCAAAACAATGGAGATCTTTGCACCAATCACAAATACAGTCAACATGTCACTAAACATGTGATAAGTGATAATAAAAGCACGCACACAGTCTCACATAGAATTAATGTCTGTATCACTGTGGCATGACCATATCACTTGCAAGCAGCAGATACATGCATAAGCATTGCAGATGTGTACACCAACAAATACTGCATGGACATAAACACTATCAAAGAGAAGGTAAGTTAAGGTGACAGGGATGACCGTTCATGTCCCACAAACAAAATGCCTCTAAAGACAATGGTGTGTTTTATCAACTGCCACAGCTCACACATGGACACAAAATCTGAATCTGTACTACAACATAGACCCTAAGCCTGTGCTGCTGTGACTGACGTAGCATATGGTACCCTATAATTAATGTGACATGTCCTCATGTAAGACTGGGGATAAGCATATCGGTTCAATTGAGCATTACAAATAATTCGTGTATTCGAAGCCTCTAGGTCACAATACTTGCATGGCAAGTATTAACCACACACATCCGGAGTGAGAAACAGAATAAGAGTGTTGAATTGTTAACTCAGTGAATAGTCCTGAAACTTACAAAAAAACCTTATTCCTCGTACTAATTACTGATCCAATTCATGTTACCCTCCTGGGATCTGTGTACATTGTCAATTACACAATCTTCCCCATGTATACGGATTCCAGCTAAGGTTGTAAAAATTGCAGCATGACATATTTGCATTGATAATGATGTACACATCTTTTGCAGAGGGGATAGTTTCAAGGTGGTCTTAGTCCCAACCTCCTGAAAAGATCTCCCTTTACCCCAGCAGTGTCTGCCAATAACTAACCAGCCATCTTATGCGTGTCTTGGCACAACTGAGAAATAGCACATGTACATTGTTAGTCAACTCAATGGTACTCATTTTACCAACCTTACGAGGATGAAAATCTCAGTTGAACAATTGTGATTCAAACCTGTGACCATGGGGCCTACTCTGAAGTGACATCCTGGTGGTGGGTTCATTAGTCCACTGATTCACCAGTCCTCAGGAAATGGCCCCAAAAAGTATGCATAAAGACCTTTCTCTCCAAGCCTTCCACCATTACCTGGAGGGTTTCATAGGAGATTTGTCTTTGCCCAGGTTTATTTTAAATATTTATGTAACCCAATTTGATCCTGTTCAGAGATTCCCAGTCACATGCCAGACTGGGATGACCCTGCAAAAAGTGCTGCGTCCAAAAAGTGCAGTTGGTAATGATGTGGAAATGTGCACACAGCCTCATTGGTCTAATCTTGGCACAGTGCAACACTTTTGGACGTGTCCTTGCTATTCTTGGGACACCACAACACTAAATATGCATATTTTTACTTTTATATTTCTGCATTTTAAAATAATTCTATATGTCCACTAGTCCTGTGTTTACGTGGAGGTTGAATACCCTGTCGTAGGAACTGTGAATGTCACAATCCTGCCAACTTCTCAGGTGCTGGGGAGGGAGCTTGCTGCTCTCCTCTCTCCTATCCACTTCCGCCAGACACCTGGAGTGAGAACACAGACTCCCAGTGAATAGGTCACATACCTCAGTCCCAGGGGCTTCCTTAAGGTGGAATAGGTCCTGGCTGCCCAATTCTAACGGGGACAAATTTGAAAATGTTGTGACTGCCTGAGGTTTAGAACATTTTGCTCCTGTGGTGTACTTTTCTTGGTTGCTTTTTACAGTCATTGCACTGCTGCTTCCTCTACAGAAGCAAGTAGTAGTAAGAGTCTGGCTCTGCCCTCCTTTCCAGGCCTTGGTAGTCTCCTGACCTGGGGTCTTCGGGCAGAAGCACCACTGCATCCTCAAAGCAAATCCCTCTCCATACCTGCACTCCCCAAGCACTCAAAACATTCTTCTACTTGCAGAGTACCTATATGCCCAGAAGGGTTTGGAGTAACCATTCTGAGGGCACCAATGAACAGGATTTGTACACAGAGACCCCCTTCTTTCAGCTTTCTCAGCACATCTACTAACTATCTACTCACCTGGAGAGGGAGACAGACAGCTAGGGCTACTCAGTATTTGGTGAGGCATCTGTTGATGATTTTCTCTAAGACCTGGGAATGGTTGTAGGGAGATCAGGCTGTAGTTGGCGAGCGCTGAAGGCTCCTTGGAGGGTTTCTTCAGCAATGGGAGGACAGTTGTGTGTTTACAAACTTCTGGGAAGGTTGCGGAAGAGGCGTTCAGAATAAGTGTGATCATGGCACTGATGTTTTGCAGTCCTCTGGAGTGTTAGTGCTAAGCGTAGGGGTCTTTAGCACCATTGAGCTTGTCAGCCAGTTAGGTGGGCTTGTATTTGCGATGGTTCTGTCATAATATGCAACTGGTTTTGTAGATGTGTGGGACAGAAAAAGGAGCCACTGAAGTTCCACCAGAACTGAAGTGATGACATATTTTGTCAGGCTGGGGGGTGAGATGTGCTGCAACATTTAGTATGCCCTTAAAATTCAGTGTTGAGCCTGGGAGGCCCGGAGCAGGCTGTTTTCATGATTCAGATTCAAGAGTATGAGAGCTTGTTCAGCTGTTCCGAAGTAGCTTTCTGGGACTAACACTTTCACAGACCTCATTAGAGAGAGCTGGTTCCAGACTGTCTTTGATTTATTGGCTTTGTGATTGGTGGCCTAGAAACTGGTGAGGTCTCTAAAAATGCAAAAATACGAATCTCTTCCTTTCTTTCAGGATGTGTGGGAGTCATCTGTCTTTATCAATAGAATGCCCCAAGAGAGAAAATAAAAAGACACAATTAAGCAGCCACCCTTTGGAAACACATCTGAAAAGCTGTCAAATTGCCGCACTGATTGTAGAAGGGTAATACGTACATGTACTTATTGCTCATTTACTAAGGACTACGTGAAACTGACAGCATATAGGAGGAAATGAGTGTTCACCAAGCTAATCTTATCAGTGGGGCACTTCATCTATACTAAAATAATTGTTGCAAAATACAATAAGAGGTGAAAGCTGGGAACTTGAATTTTAATGTCGCATAAACCCTGCATTTGTTTCTGGTAACTTAAAGTTTCTTCTCTGCTATCAAAGATGATGCTGCCCCGGTTCTACTCGGGGTCAGTCAGTCTGCTTAATCATTTTAAATTCGTTTTCACTTCTATTTGTGTCACTCTCTATATTTTCGTGCTGCAGGTTTTTTTTTAACTAATGTTTATATTTTTGAAAAGCACAATGATTTTTTTTGTATAAATAGTCAAAACATACAAATCTAAAAATGGTACTGCATATTGTAATTATACATATGCATCTTAATTGAATAAGCCTTACCCAAGACATGCTCTGACATACAGAAATGAAGCAAAAATTACCTCCTCTGAAGTAATCACATACAAAAGTAAAACAAGCAACAGAAAAAATGGATAAGGAACAGTAACAAAAACCCACAAGCTCTTGGCTCATTCACAGTTGGTGCACCATCAAACTGGAGACATACAAGTGTGCATTTTTCTTCTGTGCTCCCAGCATGTGGAAGAACAATACTGTATCCATCAGGATCAGGACCACCCAACCCTGCTCCAGTTCAGGAAAGACATGAAGACACCTCTTTTTTAAAACACTACATCACGATTCTGCAATAGTCTACAAACCAGCTATTTCTCAAATCCCTTGTTGATTTTACTGTTGCCGTCTACCTGTACAGAGCTCTGCTGCCTTGGCTAAGTTTGCCCGGTACAAATAACACATATCTACATTCATAAATACATTAATTCATGGGTAAAATGCAACAGCAATAGCAAGTCTCGGCTTCCAATGCTTTTGGCTGTCTTGCTCATGCCATTAAAGATAATGGGGTAACCCAGTAGCCCTAAGAACCTGGGTAATTGCGTTAAAGAAAACAATGGTTCTGTCAGGTGGATACACTGATTTGCACTAGGTATTTAATATGTTTAAAAGAAAATATGTCTCATTCATATATCCAAGCAACACACAAAGAAAAACAACTTTTTTATGCTCAATAAATGTTTTCTTTACTTTATATTAGTATAAATGCGAAATCAATAAAATGGCTGTCTGTGACATAAAACACATACGGTGAAGGAACCACTGGTTATGGTGTACATTTGGTGACTGGTGGTGATATGTGACAAAGTGCTGTACAAAAGTGACATAAATAACATAAATAACGAAAACAGATGTTTTAGTTTGCAGGTCCAAAATAAAGTGCATTAATCCCAGCAGTAGTTATGATTTTTGTTCAAGTCAGGGAAGTTGCATGGATAATTGAGACAGTAACGTCGACGTTTCGACCCTTGACAATTGTGCAATAGATTATGCATCAGAGGCGGGTCTTCATCAGGACAGGGGGGAGAACAGTGACAGCCAATAACTTTAGGTCCTAGTATGTGGGCATTCAACTTGCAACACATTTCAGGGAGGTGTCAGCCGACACCTCCGACTCACATCCGGGGATTGTGGTCTGTTTAAAACATAACTCCCGTATTCACCAGCCGGTGAAATTGATTATTAAGGAGCCGCCAATGGGACACAACTAAGCTGACTCGGACGATAGAGGAGGTCTCCTTTTCATTTACTTCAATTTATTGATCGCATTGGCGGGTCCTTAATAATCAATTTCACCGGCTGGTGAATACGGAAGTTATGTTTTAAACAGACCACAATCCCCGGATGTGAGTCGGAGGTGTCGGCTGACACCTCCCTGAAATTTGTTGCAAGTTGAATGCCCACATACTAGGACCTAAAGTTATTGGCTGTCACTGTTCTCCCCCCTGTCCTGATGAAGACCCGCCTCTGATGCATAATCTATTGCACAATTGTCAAGGGTCGAAACGTCGACGTTACTGTCTCAATTAGTCCATGCAACTTCCCTGACTTGAACAAAAATCATAACTACTGCTGGGATTTATGCACTTTATTTTGGACCTGCAAACTAAAACATCTGTTTTCGTTATTTATGTTATTTATGTCACTTTTGTCTTGCTCATGCAGCAGGGCAATGTGGTGGAGTTACTTTCTTGTCGTCTGTGTCCTGGAAGGACGCTTCTTTCCATTAAAGATGGACAAACGCGGAAAGCAATGGAGGCCTGTATCACTGACGACTGGTAAATTAAGTGAAGCATGCTGAAGTGATTCCAAACCAGGAAGTCTGATGCCCTGTACAGCAAAAACTTCCATGATTGATGTATTTTCCAGTCAGAATACGCAGTAAACAGTGGCGGCTCCTCCATTAAGGCAGAGGAGCATCGTTCCACCAGCATCAGCAGGTACACACAGAGTTATAAAATGTTAATACCATTTTATTATTCTGTGTGCTGCCGTCCGCGCTAGCATAAATGTGATGGTGGGGTCTGCGCAAATTCCTGCGGATTGCAGGATGACATCTGCAGGTGCTAAGTGCGCATGTCAGATTGGCCGGCTGTCTACAGCGGTCTACCCGGCATGGGCACTTCAGAGCCAGTAATGCCAGCGGTGCAAAACAGCCGGGGAATTGCAGGCACAGGCCCCCAGCCTCAAATTGAGCACTGGGTTAGCCTGCTCCAACAAATCCTGGAGCTGTTCTCATACTGAACACCACATGAGAGCAGCTCCAGGATTGGTTGGATTGGCATGCAGGAAGTTAACCACCTTCTTTCCCTTTCCTGCTTGTCGTCCGGTAGAGGAGAGACACCAGCCAGCAGCATCTCAGTGAGTTTTTCTGTGTCACGCCTCACCAATTTTTTTAAGTTACCAGCCGCCCTGCCAGTAAACAAGGAAACGTCTGACACACACGACTCGTCTAAAAGACTTTGTAAGCCCCAATGAAGATCTCGTAAAGTTTAGAGTCCCCCTGAGAGCGACACACATTGGCCCTGCATGAAATTGCTCTGCTGCCTTATATAACAATTTACCAAAAACAGTGTATATAAGGCCATCAAAAAGCAAGGGCACATACTGTAATGGACTATATCTTGGAGGGCGAATTTTTTTGTTGGGAACAAGTCTCACTGGACATGAACTTAGTTCTCTTATAAAAAAAAAATAAAGTCACTCGTTAGAAATTGGGTTTCTGGTTGGCAGAGGAGTGCACTCTATCCAGCCAGGAACCACAATCCTAGTCAGGGTAAGCCATAAACACACCCTGAATTAACTTGTGCTCACACCCTGGTAGCTTGGCACAGAGCAGTCAAGCTAAACTTTAGAGGCAATGTGTAAAGTATTTGTGCAACCCACAAACCGTAAAACAGTGAAAACACCACACAAAAAGATACCACACCTGGTTAGAAAAATAAAGCTTAATTTACTAAATAAAACAGGACCAAAATCACGATTGGTAGAGCTGGAGTTATGAATTGTTAAAGAATAGCGCTTAGAAGCAAAAACCGCCAACCGGGAATATCTGGTTGCACTGGACCGGGACAAAGTCAAAAGTTCAGGCCAACTGCGATGGAGAGCGGGCCAGCTACAGGGACCAGGCATGGCCTGCTTAGCAAAAGTACCTTGCTTGGAGATGTTTCATCGTCGAAGATGCAGAGTGCTGCTGCCCCTGATTGTGCTCGTTTTTTCCTTTCTGTGCCCCCCCTTGCTGCCCCTGATTGTGCTAGTTTTTCCTTTCTGTGCCCCCTTGCTGCCCCTGATTGTGCTCGTTTTTCCTTTCTGTGCCCCCCTTGCTGCCCCTGATTGTGCTCGTTTTTTCCTTTCTGTGCCCCCCTTGCTGCCCCTGATTGTGCTCGTTTTTTCCTTTCTGTGCCCCCCTTGCTGCCCCTGATTGTGCTCGTTTTTCCTTTCTGTGCCCCCTCTTGCTGCCCCTGATTGTGCTCGTTTTTCCTTTCTGTGCCCCCCTTGCTGCCCCTGATTGTGCTCGTTTTTCCCTTCTGTGCCCCCTTGCTGCCCCTGATTGTGCTCATTTCTTTTTCCTTTCTGTGCCCCCCTTGCTGCCCCTGATTGTGCTCGTTTTTCCTTTCTGTGCCCCCTTGCTGCCCCTGATTGTGCTCATTTCTTTTTCCTTTCTGTGCCCCCTTGCTGCCCCTGATTGTGCTCGTTTTTCCTTTCTGTGCCCCCTTGATGCCCTGATTGTGCTCGTTTTCCCTTCTGTGCCTGTTTCCCGCCGCTGCGCCCTGCGGCCCCGCCCCTCACTGCCCATTCGCTGCCCCATTCCCTGCTCCTCCCTCCCACCTCCCCATTTATGGCGGCCGCTGCGTGGTGAAGAGAGCGACCCCTGACCTTTACTGGTAGGTCGCTCCCCCACCTCACTGCTCCGTCTGTGTGCCCTGCTGCTGCCCCTGATTGTGCTCGTTTTTCCTTTCTGTGCCCCCTTGCTGCCCCTGATTGTGCTCGTTTTTCCTTTCTGTGCCCCCCTTCCTGCCCCTGATTGTGCTAGTTTTTTCCTTTCTGTGCCCCCCTTGCTGCCCCTGATTGTGCTCGTTTTTTCCTTTCTGTGCCCCCTTGCTGCCCCTGATTGTGCTCGTTTTTCCTTTCTGTACCCCCTTGCTGCCCCTGATTGTGCTCGTTTTTTCCTTTCTGTGCCCCCTTGCTGCCCCTGATTGTGCTCGTTTTTCCTTTCTGTGCCCCCTTGCTGCCCCTGATTGTGCTCGTTTTTCCTTTCTGTGCCCCCTTGCTGCCCCTGATTGTGCTCGTTTTTCCTTTCTGTGCCCCCCTTGCTGCCCCTGATTGTGCTCTGTTTTTTCCTTTCTGTGCCCCCCTTGCTGCCCCTGATTGTGCTCGTTTTTTCCTTTCTGTGCCCCCCTTGCTGCCCCTGATTGTGCTCGCTTTTCCTTTCTGTGCCCCCCTTGCTGCCCCTGATTGTGCTCGTTGTTTCCTTTCTGTGCCCCCTTGATGCCCTGATTGTGCTCGTTTTCCCTTCTGTGCCTGTTTCCCGCCGCTGCGCCCCTGCGGCCCCGCCCCCTCACTGCCCATTCGCTGCCCCATTCCCTGCTCCTCCCTCCCACCTCCCCATTTATGGCGGCCGCTGCATGGTGAAGAGAGCGACCCCTGACCTTGACTGGTAGGTCGCTCCCCCACCACACAGCTCCGTCTGTGTGCCCTGCTGCTGCCCCTGATTGTGCTCGTTTTCCTTTCTGTGCCCCCTTGCTGCCCCTGATTGTGCTCGTTTTTCCTTTCTGTGCCCCCCTTGCTGCCCCTGATTGTGCTCGTTTTTTCCTTTCTGTGCCCCCCTTGCTGCCCCTGATTGTGCTCGTTTTTTCCTTTCTGTGCCCCCCTTGCTGCCCCTGATTGTGCTCGTTTTTCCTTTCTGTGCCCCCCCTTGCTGCCCCTGATTGTGCTCGTTTTTTCCTTTCTGTGCCCCCCTTGCTGCCCCTGATTGTGCTCATTTCTTTTTCCTTTCTGTGCCCCCTTGCTGCCCCTGATTGTGCTCGTTTTTCCTTTCTGTGCCCCCTTGATGCCCTGATTGTGCTCGTTTTCCCTACTGTGCCTGTTTCCCGCCGCTGCGCCCCTGCGGCCCCGCCCCCTCACTGCCCATTCGCTGCCCCATTCCCTGCTCCTCCCTCCCACCTCCCCATTTATGGCGGCCGCTGCGTGGTGAAGAGAGCGACCCCTGACCTTGACTGGTAGGTCGCTCCCCACCACACAGCTCCGTCTGTGTGCCCTGCTGCTGCCCCTGATTGTGCTCGTTTTTCCTTTCTGTGCCCCCTTGCTGCCCCTGATTGTGCTCGTTTTTCCTTTCTGTGCCCCCCTTGCTGCCCCTGATTGTGCTCGTTTTTTCCTTTCTGTGCCCCCCTTGCTGCCCCTGATTGTGCTCGTTTTTCCTTTCTGTGCCCCCTTGCTGCCCCTGATTGTGCTCGTTTTTCCTTTCTGTACCCCCCTTGCTGCCCCTGATTGTGCTCGTTTTTTCCTTTCTGTGCCCCCCTTGCTGCCCCTGATTGTGCTCGTTTTTCCTTTCTGTGCCCCCTTGCTGCCCCTGATTGTGCTCATTTCTTTTTCCTTTCTGTGCCCCCTTGCTGCCCCTGATTGTGCTCGTTTTTCCTTTCTGTGCCCCCTTGCTGCCCCTGATTGTGCTAATTTCTTTTTCCTTTCTGTGCCCCCTTGCTGCCCCTGATTGTGCTCGTTTTTCCTTTCTGTGCCCCCTTGATGCCCTGATTGTGCTCGTTTTCCCTTCTGTGCCTGTTTCCCGCCGCTGCGCCCCTGCGGCCCCGCCCCCTCACTGCCCATTCGCTGCCCCATTCCCTGCTCCTCCCTCCCACCTCCCCATTTATGGCGGCCGCTGCGTGGTGAAGAGAGCGACCCCTGACCTTGACTGGTAGGTCGCTCCCCACCACACAGCTCCGTCTGTGTGCCCTGCTGCTGCCCCTGATTGTGCTCGCTTTTCCTTTCTGTGCCCCCTTGCTGCCCCTGATTGTGCTCGTTTTCCTTTCTGTGCCCCCCTTGCTGCCCCTGATTGTGCTCGCTTTTTCCTTTCTGTGCCCCCCTTGCTGCCCCTGATTGTGCTCGTTTTTCCTTTCTGTGCCCCCTTGCTGCCCCTGATTGTGCTCGTTTTTCCTTTCTGTGCCCCCCTTGCTGCCCCTGATTGTGCTCGTTTTTTCCTTTCTGTGCCCCCCTTGCTGCCCCTGATTGTGCTCGTTTTTCCTTTCTGTGCCCCCTTGCTGCCCCTGATTGTGCTAATTTCTTTTTCCTTTCTGTGCCCCCTTGCTGCCCCTGATTGTGCTCGCTTTTCCTTTCTGTGCCCCCTTGATGCCCTGATTGTGCTCGTTTTCCCTTCTGTGCCTGTTTCCCGCCGCTGCGCCTGCGGCCCCGCCCCTCACTGCCCATTCGCTGCCCCATTCCCTGCTCCTCCCTCCCACCTCCCCATTTATGGCGGCCGCTGCGTGGTGAAGAGAGTGACCCCTGACCTTGACTGGTAGGTCGCTCCCCCACCACACAGCTCCGTCTGTGTGCCCTGCTGCTGTCCCTGATTGTGCTCGTTTTTCCTTTCTGTGCCCCCACTTGCTGCCCCTGATTGTGCTCGTTTTTTCCTTTCTGTGCCCCCCTTGCTGCCCCTGATTGTGCTCGTTTTTTCCTTTCTGTGCCCCCCTTGCTGCCCCTGATTGTGCTCGTTTTCCCTTCTGTGCCTGTTTCCCGCCGCTGCGCCCCTGCGGCCCCGCCCCCTCACTGCCCATTCGCTGCCCCATTCCCTGCTCCTCCCTCCCACCTCCCCATTTATGGTGGCCGCGCCGCTGGCGCGCCAAAGGCGCGCCTAAGGCAAGCCCGTCTGCGCCCGTCCGCGCCGTGACCGCGCACAGCGCCAGACCCCCTGGTCCGGGCATCCCCCACGCCCGCCACATCAACAGACGCCGATACGACGCCAGCACCCTCCACGCACTCAACCCCGGAAAAGATCACGCCTGCTACCAGGCCACCCCGAAGCGCACCCAAGGGCCCTTCACCTGCCGGAATTGCAGCTTCGCCAGCACCCGCCCCGCCAAACCACCGCCCAGGAAAGAACCCAACTACCTCAGATGCATCCTCCTCAACACCCGCTCCGCCAGCAAACACGCCATCGAACTCTGGGACCTTCTCGACTCAACCTCCCCAGACGTCGCATTCCTGACGGAGACCTGGCTGAATCCCGCTTCAGCCCCCGACATCGCCATTGCCATCCCGGACGGATACAAGATCACCCGCAGGGACCGCACCAACGGAGTCGGAGGAGGCATCGCCATCGTCCACAGGAACACCCTCAGAGTCTCAACCAACACCGACGACACCCTCAGCACCGCCGAACACATGCACTTCCAGATCCACACCGATCCCAACACCACCCTCAGAGGAACCCTCATCTACAGACCCCCGGACCCCGACCACAGTTCAGCGATTCCATCGCTGACTTCGTCAGCACACACGCCATCGCCTCCACGGACTACATCCTCCTCGGGGACCTGAACTTCCACCTCGAGAACAACAAGGACACCAACTCCACCAACCTGATCGACAACCTCGCCACCCTCGGACTCAGACAGCTCGTGACAACACCCACCCACGCCGCCGGCCACACGCTAGACTCCATCTTTTCCGCAAGTCCACACGTCTCCTTCAACCACACCTCCGAACCCCACTGGACTGACCACCACTGCATCCACTTCACCTACAGGAAGCCCACCACGCACCACCGCACCGAACAAATGCCTCGCCGCTGCTGGAGCAGAGTCACGGAAGACCAGCTAACCACAACCCTCGCCCTGAGCCCACCCGCCGAACCCTCCGACCCCGACACCGCCGCCCGCAACCTCAGACAGTGGATCGACGACTGCGCCAACACCCTCGCCCCGCTCAAGAATCCGCCCAACAGCCACACCAGCAGGAAAGCCACCTGGTTCACCGAAGACCTCCAGGCCTCCAAACGAACATGCCGAAAACTGGAGAAGATCTGGCTCCACGAACGGACAGCGGACAGCTACGCCGCCCACAAGAGCGCCACCCGCAGTCACCATCACCTCATCAGATCCACCAAAAGGGCCTCACTCAAAGACCGCCTAGACAACAACGCACACAACAGCAAAGAGCTCTTCAACATCGTGAAGGAACTCTCCAACCCTAGCTCCAACACCAACGACATCCAGCCGTCGCGAGACCTGTGCGACTCACTGGCCACCTTCTTCCACCGCAAAATCGCCGACATCCACGACAGCTTCAACACCACGACCGCCCCGGCAACCACCGAGACCACTGCCCCCACAACCACCAACCGCCTGCTCTCCTGGACCAACATCAACGACGAGGACACCAGCGAGATCATGAACACCATCCACTCCGGTTCACCGCTAGACCCGTGCCCTCACCACATCTTCAACAAAGCCAGTACAGCCATCGCGCCCCATCTCCGGAAAATAATCAACATCTCCTTCGAGACAGCAACCTTCCCGGAAAGCTGGAAGCACGCCGAGATCACCGCCTTACTCAAGAAACCCAAGGCAGACCCCAAGGACCTCAAGAACTTCCGACCCATCTCTCTGCTCCCGTTCCCCGCGAAGGTCACCGAGAAAATCGTCAACAAACAACTGACCCGCTACCTCGAGGAGAACAACATCCTGGACCCTTCCCAGTCCGGCTTCCGCAGCAACCACAGCACCGAAACCGCCCTCATCGCCGCCACCGATGACATCAGGACCCTGCTAGACAACGGAGAAACAGCAGCCCTCATCCTCCTGGACCTATCAGCCGCCTTCGACACGGTCTGCCACCACACACTACGAACACGCCTTCATGATGCCGGGATCCAAGAGAAGGCCCTGGACTGGACCACATCCTTCCTTTCCGGCAGAACACAAAGCGTCCGCCTCGCCCCCTTCCGATCCAAGGCCACCAAGATCATCTGCGGCGTACCCCAAGGCTCCTCCCTCAGCCCAACGCTGTTCAACATCTACATGGCACCCCTCGCCCACGTCGCCCGACAGCACAACCTCAACATCATCTCCCTACGCCGACGACACCCAGCTGATCCTCTCCCTCACCAAAGACCCTCACACCGCCAAAGCCCACCTCCACGAAGGAATGAAGGCCGTCGCCGAATGGATGAGGACCAGCCGCCTGAAGCTGAACTCGGACAAGACGGAGGTCCTCATCCTTGGTTCCAACCCTTCAGCCTAGGATGACTCCTGGTGGCCAACATCACTGGGAACAGCCCCGCCACCCACCGACCACGTACGCAACCTAGGGGTCATCCTCGACCCCACCCTCTCCATGACTAAGCAGGTCAACGCCGTTTCCTCATCCTGCTTCAACATCCTCCGAATGCTCCGCAGGATCTTCAAGTGGATCCCCACCGAAACAAGAAAAACAGTCACCCAGGCCCTCGTCACCAGCAGGCTGGACTACGGAAACGCCCTCTACGCAGGAACGACGGCTAAGCTCCTGAGACGGCTGCAACGCATCCAGAACGCCTCTGCACGTCTTATCCTCGACATCCCCCGACGCAGCCACATCACACCCCACCTGAGAGACCTGCACTGGCTCCCTGTCAACAAGAGGATAACCTTCAAGCTCCTCACCCACGCACACAAAGCACTCCACAACTCCGGACCAGCCTACCTCAACAGACGACTCAGCTTCTACACCCCCACCCGCCAGCTCCGCTCGACCAGCCTCGCCCTCGCCACAGTCCCCCGCATCCGGGAAACGACCGCCGGCGGCAGATCCTTCTCCCACCTCGCCGCCAAGACCTGGAACACCCTCCCCACCAACCTCCGACAGACCCAAGACCTACTGGCCTTCAGAAGACTCCTCAAGACCTGGCTCTTCGATCAGTAGCAGCACCACCCCCTCTTCCCCCAGTGCCTTGAGACCCTCGCGGGTATGTAGTGCGCTTTATAAGTGACATGATTGATTGATTGATTGATTGAAGTGCTGCCTCGACAACTGTCCACACAGTGATGGCGATGCGCCGGTTCCGATCCATGCAACAGCAACAATGCACCTGCAGTGGAAATGATGTGCCACACAGCAGCGCTGATGCATCAGTGCTGATTCTCGCAACGGTGGTGATGCATCTGCAGTGGTGGGGATGCGCCAGTTCTGAGCTGTGCGTCAACGGTGATGCATGGATTCTGCTGGAGCAGCACTGTAGACCCCCATTCTAGTCGTCAGGACTGGATTGGCACCACTTGGCAGGACAGGCTCACAGGTGGCAGGGTCCAGGTGCAGAAGCAGGTGATTTGGAAGTCTGTTATGTCCATGAGACTTTAGATCAGGAGTCCAGCTAACTAGCGCTTGGAGTCACTCTGTGTTCTGGGTTCAAGTAAAGTAAGTCCAGCCCTTCTCACCCAGACAGGAAGGGCAACATTCAGCAGGTCAGCACAGCAAGAAAGCAGTTCTTAAAGAGCAGCAGTCCAGCAGAGTGCCAGTCCTTCAGCAGCAGAGCAGTCCTTCTTCCTGGCAGAGTATACACAGGTCCAGTAGTGCCATGAAGTGGTGGGGTCTGGGGTCTGAGGTCCAGTTCGTATACCCAGTGATGCCTTTGAAGTGGGGAAGACTTCAAAGAAGGGTCTTTGAAGTGAACAGAGGTCCTCTCTTCCTGCCCTGGCTACATACTAACTACAGGGGGTTATGCAGCCCTTTGTGTGGGGACAGGACACAGCTTAGTCAGGTGTAAGTGTGAGGCGGTGTCCAGCCTCTCCCTCCCATCCTGCCAGGATGGCCCATCAAGGCACAACAAGTCACACCTAAGCTCCCATTTTGTGTGGGGCTGTCTAGGTGGAATACACAAAACCCAGATGTCACCCAACCCAGACATGCAGTCAGAGACCGGCTATGGCACACAGGGCCAAACGCAGGAAAATGCCAACTTTCTAAAAGTAGAACAAACATGTGTGAGAGAGCGCACACCTTCCCTTATTGTTCATTACTTCATCCGTATTTTTATAATGTTCTTATAATGAGTGCGAACAGCTGCTGAGAACCGTCACAGGTCCCAGCTAATATCAAAATATTCCGAAAGCGGGCACATTATTCACGAACCCAACCGTCGCACTGCTGAAATGGGAAATGTTCCCTCGAAGTAAACCACTTGCTCCAAAGTTCACCATTTTTTTTGTATACAACTGTATACCAAATTTTATGCCAATCAATTCTATCAATGTTCTTTCACATTTAGTCACCACGGAGACAGAATGGTTGCGCCTGAATACTTTATTCGCCAGTTTCAAATGCCGCCTGCCGCCCATCCAAGCTTTCAACAGTGGCACGTGAGGTCAACCATATTTTAAAGAAAGCTCTTTGTGTCATACCCAATGCATTTCGAGCCTTGGTGGCTCTTCGTCAGGGGTCACTGCAACACATGAAAAAAACAACTCAACTTACTGCTCAATACAACCATGCTATGTGAAATAAAGTGCTACAAAACCCAATTCTTCTCCCAAAACGACCCTCTTTACCTACCCCAGCCTCATAATTTAAACAATACCCACTTACTCCAACTCGTGTAAACCCATACCCTCAATCCCCCTGCGCTAAAAGTACCTCACATCTCCATGTAATCAGTCAAATAACTAGTGACAGTGAAAAAAAAACTAAACTCGACTCAAACACCCCGTTTTTTTAAAGAATACTCCACCCTCTGTCAATTACTCTTACCCCATTGACTAAATCCCACCTTCCGTAACAGCCTGGCTGCCCCGTGTCACACTAAATCTATGCTAAAACAAGTTACCTCTTCAGAGCCTCAATCAGCAGCCTGATCAACCTCGTACACTTCACTCCATCTTCAAAAACCAGTAAACCCTCCCTGCTGCTCAAGCCATTATTTAAGGTGTATCCTCCCACATGTGCCCCTCCCTACATCCTGATTTGCTAGTTTAAACTGACCCAATCATCTATTCATCCTGTGTCTATGCCTGTGTGCAACAACATAATGATATGGACTCTAAATCCCAAAATGCACTTCACCACCAAACCAAATCAATTAACTCTAAAACACACGTATTCTACCCCCATCAAACCCACACTTAACAGAAACCAATGACATAAAAACATAAAAGTGAAAAGTAATCTGTGAAAAATAGTGTCTTTTCAGTGCACACCAGTAACGTGCTCACAGTTCATAAATGAATCCAGTACTAAGGCTCGAAATGCATTGGGTATGACACAAAGAGCTTTCTTTAAAATATGGTTGACCTCACGTGCCACTGTTGAAAGCTTGGATGGGCGGCAGGCGGCATTTGAAACTGGCGAATAAAGTATTCAGGCGCAACCATTCTGTCTCCGTGGTGACTAAATGTGAAAGAACATTGATAGAATTGATTGGCATAAAATTTGGTATACAGTTATATACAAAAAAATGGTGAACTTTGGAGCAAGTGGTTTACTTCGAGGGAACATTTCCCATTTCAGCAGTGCTGTCATAAGGTTTCTGCACATACACAGAGCTATGCACAGGAAAATGGGACCCCGGAATACAGTGGTTTGCCACCATATACCGTAGCACCCAAAAACCCCAACCCAACTAGCTTAGCATCCCATTAGCACCCAAGTACTAATGGTTGGACAACCCAGAACACGGTATCTTTATCTCAGGACTCGCAGAAGCAAGAACACTCTTTCGTCACTCACTCGTACTTGTCCACAAGGTGCGTAGGAAGAGACACTGGATAGGTTAAAATGTTTATTCCAACTTACGTGCTCTAATGTACAGTACACGTGTCAGCACTAATAGCATAATGCATATGACTAATATAAGCAGCATGGTTACAATTCCATAGAATACAAACGGGGAAAGCATTTCATAACTCAGTGGATAAATGTCTAAATAACATTACCACCCTCCCCGTGCAGTAAGATAGTTTATTATAATAATAGAAGACCTCTGGGCTTTGACTAGCGAACCCCCATACCTCAGTCTCTAGATGCAGAATTACATCAGCAGGACATCATAGCTCTTCTCACTGAAAGGGATTTCTCCAAGTGTGTTAAGCGCTAGTAAACCACAGTATTAAAAGCATACCAAATTCTTCATGGCAATTGCACCTAATGTTATGTCTGGGTGCGCGAGACTGGCCATATCAGGAAGAACCAAAATACATTGTTATGCGACCTTGTACATGTTTGTGCAGACGGAGCTCAAAAAGGTGAACAACAGAAAATGCAGACAGTGCAAAAGAACTTGGCACGAGCAAAGGGCGAGGGGGGCCCGGCTCAGTGTAACGTGCGCAAAGAAAAGCAGCATGGCAGCCAGGCCTAGGCCAACATAACAAGGCAGGTAACAATCCACAAGACACCCTCCCCTGGTCAGTCCAGCGGCCAGGACAGAGGCCCATCAGAGGAAAAACACAGCCGTTGGAGCACAAGGAGCGCCCAAACGGCGAAGGGCAGGTCAATCCATGAAAGTGTAAGTGCAGAGAAAAGCCATACCCTCCAGGAGTTCATCATTGGAATTGTCAAAAAACATAGCTGCCATCCAATCCATGAGATCAAAAGAGCAGGAATGCTCCTCAACTAAGGGAGCATCCAGAAGCAATGCGGGACAGCTTGCGTGATAATTGAAACAGCTTCGTTGTAGGAGATCCTGGGCAGCCGCCCAGATATCCCATTGCGCCAAAATCCCCAGTGCAGCCGCACGCGCCATACAGCCAGCAACGGAACAGTCCTGCTCATGGGCCTCTAAGGGACCCATCAACTGAACAAAATCCGGAACAGACAATGACGAATTGGAGAGGCAATAATCCAGAGTCCAGGTGAAAGGACAGCGGACACAAGTCATCACAGGTTGCACGCAAGTGAAATACGCAAAGCGAAATGAAAGAGTATATGACACACTCAGTGTCGCCAATGGCAAGACACCAAAACCGGCCAAAAGGCGCTCACGGAGCAGCTGGAGGCGTTCTGGATCGAGCAGGTCCCAACGGGGAGCAGCCATTGCGCAGAAAGCAAATTAAGAGCAAGACACCAGCCGCTAAAGCGAGGATCAATGGGAAACCGCCAAAGACACTGGAAAAAATAGAATGTATGAAAGCCGGGATGGCACCAAAAATAGTTTGGAAGGAGGACACCAAGCCCGACCCCACGACCTTAAAAAGTGTACTAGGCCTTCAGTGTTAGATGCGTTAAAAATACGATGTATTAACTCCCCAAAATGTTGGGGGAGATTAGTGTTTAAAAGGGCCTGTATTTCACTGTGGGTACTCGCCACCTGGAGAATGAATGTCTCCCGGGCGGACGTGAGCATAACTTCCTCGTTTAATAATAGTGCCTTTATTCTGCTCAGTCTATTGAAATCTGCTTCCATGGTAGGGATGGAAGGCCAAATAGAGATATCAACCTTGCCATGAGGGGGAGGAAAAAGCACATTTTTGCAGCAGACAACCCTGTGCGAAACTGTTACAATGTAAGGAATGCCAGCCTGCAGGCCACAACAGTTTTCGTTATTTAAAAGTAAATAACTACCATTGGAAAGGAGAGTGAAAGTAGGAGAAATAACAGGAGCAGGAATACCTTTCAGCACACAAGCAAGATTAGGAGCGGAAACGCTACATGAGCCATGCAATTTAATGTGTTTACAAATAAGCGAATGACCCATAGTCGAGTCGCAGTACTCCCCCGTGAGAAAGACTTCCTTGCCGTCCCGAAGGCATTTATACATGAAAGGCAAGGACCAGAGTTCATGCAGGAAAGCACTGCCCAAGGGCCGGTAACGGCCCACAGGATAATGTTTCATGCACGAGTCAAATTCAAACAAGGAAAAAGGTAAAGCGATAACCCCATGGACTAGCCATACAGCAGAATCGAGTTCTGCAACAGAGAACGGTAAAGGATCCATCTTTTCGATATGTAATAGAGTGTAAGTTGCATCTTTCATGGACATAAATTGCTGTTTGTCAGTTAAGTTAAAAGGTAGAAACAAGGCAGAGGTGTTCAAAAAATGCCAAGGAACTTTACCTAACTTGAGCGTTTGTATAGTCCATGCAAACTGCATAACTGAACGCAATTGATTCTGACCATGATATAACACAGAAACATCATCTTGTACAATATCAACAACAGAGGACACAATATTCTCCAAAGTATAAATGCGAGAAGACAGGGTATTAATACTATTGTCAACAACAGCAAGCACCTTTTCCAAATTTGCTTGATCTATTTCCCGAAGACGGGAAGCAGCTTCCATTTGTGATAGCTTCCAGAGTTCATTATATGTCTCATAAATGAATCTTTTAGGTCGGGGACCACGAGGTCCCAAAACAAAGTCGGACAGATCAATATTGCCTGAAAGGAGGGACAAATGTTGTTTAACAGAATCAAGGGACGAATGTTGCAGCCATTGTTTGCATAATTTACCAACAGAATATGTAGTGACAGTACGGGAATCAGTAAATCTCGGATCAGGCCTATCCTGTGTGTAACTAGCTCCTGAGTCGTGAAAACGCATTTGACATGCATTTGATGATGTAGGCCATACCAACCAGGGTGACTGAACTAGCTCAGAAACATTATACGAATTATTTTGTAACAGAGCCTGCAGGGACACGAGGGACATATTGAATCGTGAGCTTTCATTGGGAAAACTCGACAGGGATGGTATTGATGGAGTATTCAATTGTTTAGTGGTTGCTAAGCCCCAACATGTAGTCTGATAGATGGAGACATTGAGGAACATAATTTGTGTAGGGATGAGGCAAGCACGGTGTAATGCCTCGGTTCCCTGTACCTGCCATGGCTTGGAGCCCCAAATAGATTTTAAATCCACTGTATTATCCCAGTACTCATAACCACCCACAGCTAGGGCACTTAGAAAGGAACCTGAATAAAGCAATTTGGTGTGTGTTAACATAATTTTCTGAGTTGATGTGTTATTTAGTCTAAAATAATAGGATGCAGGGTTCGACCGATTAAAATCAGTAAAATAATTAAACTTATTTCGAAGAGTTTGAGAGCTACCTGGCAAGGGGTTTGGACAATGTTCCCATTGGGTATAGTTAACAGAACTACGCAGGGCACTGGGCTTATGGAGAAAATGATTACCCCAATGTTGGTAACAATACAAATCGGCATAATTAGCAGAATTCATATATAGATCTTCAGCATTAAAAGATGCATAATATTTTAAATCGGCAAACAATGCTTCAACGGCATGCACATCCCAATCATCAGAATGAATATTATTTTGTACTACATCACCCATTGAAACACGAAGGACATTAGGTACATTAATAATTTCCGTCGGACCATGGATTTGATAGTTCACTGCATCCCATACGATGCCATCAGCAACTGGGAAAGCTGAAATGTTCACAAATGTGTGGTCACGCTTCATGATGTGAGACGAGGAATGAGGAGCCTAAGTTCCAGAAACATAGTCTACAGCAGAGCGTTCAGGTAAATAGTGACCATTAATTAGTAGAAAAAACACTGTGACAAAGCCAATGGACATGAACAAAAATATCAAGAAAAGTACCAACCAGATGTATGTCCAGGGTGGAATCAAAAAATTGTCTCTAAACCAGGATACAAAAATACTGAACTTGGATGGAACTTTTGAAGATGTGGAATCCGAATCAAAGGAATAACGAGTCGGGCTTAGTGGCGATATTGGTTGATGTGCCACCGATTCAGATGCAGGATAAGTATACTCGTCCTCGTCGATGTTGGTGGAGAGTTGGGGATCAATTATAGTTTCAGGCAAAGTAGAGGATTCAGGCAAATCAACCATCTCAATTACAGCATCAGCGATCGTTCGTGCAGATGGACTATGAACATATGTCCGATAAATGGCAGGACAAGAGACCGCTGGTGTGACACTATTCAGAATCGGCCAGGCGCTGTAGCTTGACATTTTCCACTGAGATGTATCTGTTCTCCTTGCGACCAGGAAGCGGTGGTAAAATGACTGTACGTGTTCCCTTCAAGCCCAGAACTGGAACCGGTGCACGAAAAGAGGGGCCGAATTCTTTTTTGTTTTCAACCTTCTCTCGAACCAGTTCTCCAACCTTTGGAAGCCAGCCGGCTACCGGAATCTGCAACGCAGGATCTGTGGCTGAAGGCAAATGTGTAGTTGCAAGTTTGTCTCGGGCTTCTTGTAAGTCCTGTAACATAGCAGAATGGTTATCTACATCAAACTTGGCGGATTGCGCCGCGATGTCTGGACCCTCAAGGTCAGGCACAAACATTCTTATGCCAAAGAGCATTTCGTATGGGGTCCGCCCACCCAGAGGTCTTCTAGGGAGATTATTAAGTGCACGCTGAACGGTATACAAATGGGCCAGCCAGTTCCTGCCAGTACCTATAACCCTAGCTGTTAAGGATTGCTTTAAGTCACGGTTCATTCGTTCAACGATAGAGTTGCCCTCAGGCCTATACGGAGACGAAAATTTCACCCGCACCCCAAGCGAAGCCATTGCATCCTTGTAAGCCCTAGAGGCAAACGCTGGACCTTGGTCCGAATGGAAGGTGCCGCATGCGAAAATTCCCACAAAGACACGCAAATCCCTGATTACATTTCGGGCGTCAGCACTCCGTTGTGGCCAGACCCAGAGAAACCGTGTGCACGAGTCCACTGCCACTAAGATGTATTTATAGGCAGTGTCTGATGAGAATGGACCGCAGTGATCCAAGTAAACACACCCAAAGGGTCTGTTAGCAATGCAGAGCGGGGTTTGTGGTGGACGTGTTACCGTGGAAGGCTTAATCTGTTGACAAACATCGCAAGAAAGCACAAAAGCACGGGTGTCTTTATACAATCCACGCCACCAATAACGCTGCTGCAAGATGGAAACTGTAGCTGACACACCTGCATGAGCCGAAGCCATGCCTTCGTGTGCAGCTGATATCAAGGCACTCCTGCGGTCCGCGTTGGGGATCAGCCGATCTCCAACGTCAGGTATAGTTACATAAGGAACCTGATCGGGACTTAATGTGTAAGAATACTTGGAAGGGAAACCTGTAGGGTAATTATTACCTTCCTTGGTTGCAGCAATAGCTGCTAATATAACAGGGTCTATTTTAGACATGGACCTGGTAACCGCTGCTACTGAACACGTGACTACTGCTGAACGGGCAGCTTCATCTGCCAGATCGTTACCAATAGCGTGTGCGCCCACCCGCTGATGGCCTAAGGTGTGAACCACCTGTGTGAGGGGCAGACGTTGTTGCAATTCTGCCACTCGAACCCAAAGCATTTTATGCTTAATTGTGCTCCCTTTTGCGTCCTTGTAGTCGTTTTTCGACCAGAAAAACAGATTGTCATTGTAAGATTGTACACAGTAAAAAGAATCACATACAATAAGAGTGGTCTCATCCTGAGAAGCGAACTCAAGCGCAAGTAGCAATGCATGCAGCTCGGCCAATTGTGCGGTACTATCTCCAAGTGTGCGAGTATGCACTGCAGAGGATTTGAACTTTCCATCTACAAAGGAACCCGCAACAATAGCACATGCAGCTGAATAAGCGTGCTTGGACCCAGTGGCCGGTTGCGCCGATCCATCGGTGTAGATCACACATTTGTAATCCTCAAGCGGTAATAAAAACAAAGGAGGAGGATGAACGAATTCATACTGCAAAAACTCCTGAGTCTGCAGAGAAGAATCAAAAACAAAAGTGACGTCCGAAGACGTCAAGGATGTAGCCCATTGTATCCAACGGGGATGCATTGCTTTTGAGTTCGGTACACTTGCCTTTGTTACTGCCTCTAGGGCAGGACAGGGTGTTACCACTAGAATCCGCTTTCCCTGTGCCAGTGCGCGTTCTTTTAGAATCGCCATTTGCACTGCAGTTAAAACTTTTTCGACAGAGGTAAAGCGCAATTCAGCGGAAGTGTACAGATGTGACTTGTATGCGATGGGTACTGTATCACCTTCATTAAAGGTTAAGTATGTGAATCCCACCGCCCCGGAATTATTCTAATCACCAGGTTTGTGTGGTTATCACGAGTGAAAAGATATTTAGACTCCAAAAGGTCTGTCTGCAAAGACTGCAGAATTGAGGTATGCTCAGGCAGCCAGCAAGACCTTGAATAAGTAGGTTGTATCAAAGCATACAAAGGCTTGATACGCTGGGCATATTCGGGAATGTAAGTACGCCCGAAATTCAGGAAACCCAGCAAAGACTGAAGTTTCTTCAGAGTATTTGGGGGCACAAATGTGCACATTTTTCCAAGAAATGGGGGCTAAGCCCTTACCTTCGTTGTTGAGCTCATAGCCCAAGAACAGAACTGTAAATTCAGCAATGTGTGACTTAGCAAAGTTAAATTTGTAACCCTGCTCCGCAAATTCAAGAATAATGCGGTCCACACGGGACAAATGCTGAAATAATTCGTCGTCCGTCAGATAGATGTCATCTACGTACGAACATGCGTCTTGATCAATGTCATTTAACAAAGAAACAACACGGGCGGCGAATATACCCGGACTATTTTTGTAGCCCATGGGTAAACGCCGGAACTGGAATAATTTACCACCGGAAGTGAATGCGGTCCATTGACCACTCTCCGGGGCTAGGTTGTGCGTGTAGAAACCGTTTGAAAGGTCAAGTGTCGTTTTGTATTTTTTACGAACAAGACTGTCTACAAGCGCAGAACTGTGTGTATTTTGCACCGCAAAGTTCCGACAATGAGTATTTAAATGCCGGTAATCCAAAACTAAGCGGTACGTTCCATCGGGTTTAGAAACCACGAAAAGGGGATTGTTCATAGGTGATACGCATGGTTCAATTACTCCCTGATATTCCAACTGTGTCAGAATTTCGGAGACGGGGCCTTTTGCCTGCCGTTTGATGGGATATTGGGGTTGTGGCTGCGGTAGTGACCGCAAAGGTATTGCATGAGGAGGTGATTCTTCATCCCATCCCACATGGTTGCGGTATAACGCTGGTGCCAGGTACACAGCCCACTCAGCTGCAAGTGCTTCAGCTTTGTCTTTTGGGACATGCCGTGAGAAGCTTGGAAGGATTACCTCCTCTCCTTTATGTGCAGCTAAAACGAATGGGGGTGGCCAATCCACCTCTGCTAACAAAATGTCATATGAAGAAGTTAGATTTTCCCAAAAAATCCCTTTTATTTCACGCGGTATGTCACCTTCAATTTGTATGACTATATTATATAGTCTGTCAGGGGGTGCCACTCTCGTGTCAGCTGTCTCTACAGTAACGAATGTTTCAGTTGCTGTCGCCTCCATATGAGGACGTAGCGCCTCCCGCACTATGGTAACTTCCGCGGCGCTGTCTAGGAGGGTCACTGCCCACGTCCAATTCTGGAGTCTCGTTCTCACGGTCTGAGGCATATTTCGCTGTGACAGCAGCAACTTTTTTCTTCTGAAATTGCGGTCGAGGAAGATGAAAGTCTTCTGCTTTCCCTCTGACTTGTTGTCGAGGTTGGTCTCGCTCCTGGGGAGCCTCTCGGCCCCTTCCTCTATCTTGCCGTCCTCCTCCACCAGCCTGTGACGACGTCTGGGCCTGTGAAGAACGAGGAGAACGCGTATCAGAGCTCTGAAACCTTTCTGGTGATTTAATCCTTGACCTATCACGTAAATCATAAGTACGTTCAGAAGAAACCGAAACTGGGGAAGCGCCTCTCGACCCCGGCTTCTTTTGTTGCTTACCCTGTTTTTTCTGTCTCCAACTCTTTTTAGTGAAGACCGGTTTATCATCTTTCTCAGATGCACTTTTTGTTTGTGTAACTTGTGTTTGCGATTGAGTTTGCATTTTTACAAAAGGCTTGTTGCCCAGGCTATTTCTTCCAATTGTTTTATAAGCCCTGGCAATAATTTTTGGTAATTCGCGGGGCCTGTCCAACTCTGGGACCAAAGCCAAAGCATTCGCTACTTGAAAGTTCATAGCATCGCCCTTGACATTTCCAAGGATCAGCTCAGCTACTACATCAAACACTCCCACTAGTCTCATCCCTAATTCCACAGCCGCTTCAGGGCCATGTTCATCCTGTACTTTTTTAATTACAGAGGGTAGAACCGTCATGGAAGGAGTTCCAAAACATTTTGAATAAACTGCTGCGAATACCTTACCCCAGTTTTCACATGATGTCAAATCGGGGATTATGTCTTTTGGCAAACTTATCGTGAGGATGCGATGTTTATCTACTGGGGATGTATGGGGAAACACTGCTTCTATCTGATCGAACTTTTCTGCAAGCCAGTAAGGATAGTCGTCCTTATTTTGTGGACGTTTGCCCATCACAGAATTTACCATGACAGGACTTATGGTCACTCCAGCGGCTATAGCTGGTTGGCCTGCGACTACAGGAGCAGCTCCATGTAGGCTACCTGTAACGTATGTCACTAGGGCTCGATGCACTCGTACCAATTCGGTATGCATAGTGCGCAGTTCCGCAAGCGGTAATGCCAGATAATTTGGATGCGGGGTATACCCGGCCAATACAGGCCAAGTGGCCCCCTGAATTGACAAGGGGCCTAAACGAACTGCGGTAGTTGGTTGTGGTAGGGCGCCATTAAACCAAACACGGTGCTGCCAAGCCGTGAGAGGTACTTCAAGAGTGGTATAGGGTCGATAGGCAGCAGGAATAACGGTGGGTTTATATTCATGAAACAGATTATCATCTGCCTCCACCGCTTCAAAAGTGATCCAAGTGTAAAACACCTCAAAGTGGTAAGCCGGATCGGCTTGAACCACAAAGACCAAATCGATCCCTGTATCAGGCACTCCATACACCCGTAAGTGGTCTCGGAGTGCTCCTCGACTATGTGCAGCAATCGCCACACCAGCCATGACTAAACAATTATATTCGACAACCTAACAGGGAGCACAAAATGGGTTATTTATGTAACCTTTTTTAATAACTTCAAGCTTGAAAGAACCTATAAAGTGTTCAATATAGGAGGTATCACCATCACTTACGCCTCCGGAAGCGTACGTGAGGGTTTTGTGGACAGGCACAAGTACTACTCAAGCGTCTCGCAGTTAAGCAGCCCCACGTTGGGCGCCATGTCATAAGGTTTCTGCACATACACAGAGCTATGCACAGGAAAATGGGACCCCGGAATACAGTGGTTTGCCACCATATACCGTAGCACCCAAAAACCCCAACCCAACTAGCTTAGCATCCCATTAGCACCCAAGAACTAATGTTTGGACAACCCAGAACACGGTATCTTTATCTCAGGACTCGCAGAAGCAAGAACACTCTTTCGTCACTCACTCGTACTTGTCCACAAGGTGCGTAGGAAGAGACACTGGATAGGTTAAAATGTTTATTCCAACTTACGTGCTCTAATGTACAGTACACGTGTCAGCACTAATAGCATAATGCATATGACTAATATAAGCAGCATGGTTACAATTCCATAGAATACAAACGGGGAAAGCATTTCATAACTCAGTGGATAAATGTCTAAATAACATTACCACCCTCCCCGTGCAGTAAGATAGTTTATTATAATAATAGAAGACCTCTGGGCTTTGACTAGCGAACCCCCATACCTCAGTCTCTAGATGCAGAATTACATCAGCAGGACATCATAGCTCTTCTCACTGAAAGGGATTTCTCCAAGTGTGTTAAGCGCTAGTAAACCACAGTATTAAAAGCATACCAAATTCTTCATGGCAATTGCACCTAATGTTATGTCTGGGTGCGCGAGACTGGCCATATCAGGAAGAACCAAAATACATTGTTATGCGACCTTGTACATGTTTGTGCAGACGGAGCTCAAAAAGGTGAACAACAGAAAATGCAGACAGTGCAAAAGAACTTGGCACGAGCAAAGGGCGAGGGGGGCCCGGCTCAGTGTAACGTGCGCAAAGAAAAGCAGCATGGCAGCCAGGCCTAGGCCAACATAACAAGGCAGGTAACAATCCACAAGACAGTGCGACGGTTGGGTTCGTGAATAATGTGCCCGCTTTCGGAATATTTTGATATTAGCTGGGACCTGGGACGGTTCTCAGCAGCTGTTCGCACGCATTATAAGAACATTATAAAAATACGGATGAAGTAATGAACAATAAGGGAAGGTGTGCGCTCTCTCACACATGTTTGTTCTGCTTTGCAATTTATCGTCCCACTGAGAGTTGCACCCCATAGTGCTGTCATTGGACCTTTTAATAATCAAGATAAAGTCGAGTACTACGGAGACAGTGGAAAAAGAAGACTTGGAGTGGATTTTAAACACGGAATAACCTTCATGTGAATAATAATATTAGATCAATACGGCAGCTGAACTCTGACTGCTCGTGTGGTTTCCGTCAACAATTTGCATTTCAATAGTACTGGATTCATTTATGAACTGTGAGCACGTTACTGGTGTGCACTGAAAAGACACTATTTTTCACAGATTACTTTTCACTTTTATGTTTTTATGTCATTGGTTTCTGTTAAGTGTGGGTTTGATAGGGGTAGAATACGTGTGTTTTAGAGTTAATTGGTTTGGTGGTGAAGTGCATTTTGGGATTTAGAGTCCATATCATTATGTTGTTGCACACAGGCATAGACACAGGATGAATAGATGATTGGGTCAGTTTAAACTAGCAAATCAGGATGTAGGGAGGGGCACATGTGGGAGGATACACCTTAAATAATGGCTTGAGCAGCAGGGAGGGTTTACTGGTTTTTGAAGATGGAGTGAAGTGTACGAGGTTGATCAGGCTGCTGATTGAGGCTCTGAAGAGGTAACTTGTTTTAGCATAGATTTAGTGTGACACGGGGCAGCCAGGCTGTTACGGAAGGTGGGATTTAGTCAATGGGGTAAGAGTAATTGACAGAGGGTGGAGTATTCTTTAAAAAAAACGGGGTGTTTGAGTCGAGTTTAGTTTTCTTTTCACTGTCACTAGTTATTTGACTGATTACATGGAGATGTGAGGTACTTTTAGCGCAGGGGGATTGAGGGTATGGGTTTACATGAGTTAGAGTAAGTGGGTATTGTTTAAATTATGAGGCTGGGGTAGGTAAAGAGGGTCGTTTTGGGAGAAGAATTGGGTTTTGTAGCACTTTATTTCACATAGCATGGTTGTATTGAGCAGTAAGTTGAGTTGTTTTTTTCATGTGTTGCAGTGACCCCTGACGAAGAGCCACCAAGGCTCGAAATGCATTGGGTATGACACAAAGAGCTTTCTTTAAAATATGGTTGACCTCACGTGCCACTGTTGAAAGCTTGGATGGGCGGCAGGCGGCATTTGAAACTGGCGAATAAAGTATTCAGGCGCAACCATTCTGTCTCCGTGGTGACTAAATGTGAAAGAACATTGATAGAATTGATTGGCATAAAATTTGGTAGACAGTTATATACAAAAAAATGGTGAACTTTGGAGCAAGTGGTTTACTTCGAGGGAACATTTCCCATTTCAGCAGTGCGACGGTTGGGTTCGTGAATAATGTGCCCGCTTTCAGAACTTTCTAAAAGTGGCATTTTCAAAATTGTAATTATAAATTTGATTTTGCGATTAAAGATGATTTATCAGTACAATTCCATAGGCACTAAACATGACATATCCACCTCCTCTCAATAACGAATTACAGCTTATTAATGTAATAAGAAATCCCCAATGTTATCCTATAAGAGGGGTAGGCCTCATAGTAGTGAAAAACATATTTGGGAGTTTTTCACTACCACGACATGTAAAACTTAAAAGTGCATGTCCTACCTTTTATTTACATAGCACCCTGCCCTATGGGCTACCTAGGGCCTACCTTAGGGTTATAGGTCATAAAAGGGGAATTTAAGGCTTGGCAAGGGCTTTTAAATGCCAAGTTGACATGGCAGTGTAACACTGCATTCAGGCTGCAATGGCAGGCCTGAGACATGTTTTAAAGTGCTACCTAAGTGGGTGGCACAATAGGTACCTCAGGCTCACTGGTAGCATTCCATTTGCAAGCTCTGGGTATATAGTATATCACTTTATAAGGGGCTCACAAGTAAATTAAATATGCCAATTGGGTATATGCCAATCAAACCATGTTTAGGGGAGTTAGCACGAGCACTTTACCACTGGTTAGCAATGGTAAAGTGCACAGAGTCCTACGGCCAACAAAGCTGAATTCCGCAAAATTGGAGGCAAGCAGGCAAAACATTTGGGGGAAGACCACCCTAAAGCTGACAAGTCGAACACTAATTGTGAAATGTGTAGACTGTTTGCTGTTTGTCTTTGTTGTATGTCAATGTTGTCTGCTAAAGGAAAATTCTCTTTGGTGACAAATAACTTAAGCTCCATATGTGAAATGAAATGTGACGTGATTAAATAAGTCTGCATGTTACTAAATTAATTGAATAATAATCCATGGTGAACAAGGGTCCTCTCTCCTAGTGCAGCACTTTAAAACCCGTTGCATTTTTCTGCTTAATCCATATGTGGCTTTCTGCCAGTTTCCAGGGTCACCTGACTGTTAATGTCGTTCCCGTGGTGTGATTTGTGTTGCTCCCAGGCAGTGGACAAAGTGTTGTCTGGTTCCTACTATTTCAGTAAGACTGTGCGTTTTGCCAACCTAAGCGTCAAAACTATGCGGGACTAAGTCAGTGTATACCATCAGAATATGTTGACCTAAATCCTGGCTAGCTCACAGTGCACCATCAGGACCTCTAAGCCTTACAAGATACTGGATAGTCTCTGCAACCTCAGAACATGACAACCCTGACTCTCTAAGGAAATCGTGGAAACAGATCTAACCCTTTCGTTAGTAACTCAGGCATGTCCAATGGGAGACACGAGAAGTACTCAAATTGGCATTTCAAACATTTATTGAAGTAATAAGATTCTTTTGTAAAATACGTATGCTGCAATGATTAATAGAAAGAAACAAAACAGAGTATTCAGCATCACGAGAATGCTAAAGAAAATAAATAGTTCAACCATTGTGCTGTTCATTGATTATATGAATAGATATAATAGTACCTACACTGCTACTATGCACTTCCTATCCTAATATGCATAGGGGTGCTGATCTGCCAGAAATGTCCTAGAGTGATCTAACTCTCCCATTGTCTGAGGGTATGTGTCATATGGGAGCCCGTCTTGGTGTAGAGCAGGCCGCCGTCCTTCTAATAATGGTAACGGGATTCAGCTGGGCTGGAATTCCGGCATGTAGCAACCTCGACAGTTACAGCGAAATGGTCCTCTCCCAAAACAAATGGCTGGGAGAGTTTTTATAATGCACTTCACCCATACTCTTTATGCCAGAGTTCTAGCCTGGCTGTTATTCTTTATTCTACCCTTGCAGAGCTGTCGACGAACAGACAACAAGCAACAACATTTTGTGCAGTGAACTTAGTCCTTGTACAGTATGTTCAAGGGCATGATAATCTGCCTACAAAGAAGTGTAAGTGTAAGAAAATCTATTTCTCCGTATGGGTGTGCAAGCATAGGTGTGTTAAAAAGGATGTTAACTTTAAACGTGAACATGTAAAATGGTGGTGGGCTGTGCTCTGGGCCTATGTAACCACAAGGCACCCACTCCTTGGTTGTAAGACAACTTAAAAAGCTCCATAAAACATAGTAGTAAAATCAGAATGAAAGCCAAAATGCATTTTAAAAGATGACTTAAAAAAGTACTTAAAAACCTGTATGTAAAAGCAATTTTGCAGTTAAAAACATTGCTGATTTTTATTAATCTAGATTGTAAACTTTTTGCCAATATTTTGTCAATTAGGATCTCCCCTTTAATTCCGGATATGGTTGGATTTGAGCAGACAGGTTTTGTTAAGGGTAGACACATGACTGATAATTCTAGGTTGTTTCTGGATATTTTATATATGGCCTCCTCTGATAGTACACATCTGGCTGCCGTAACTTTGGATGCCGAAAAAAGGCTTTTGACCGTGTCAACTGGAAATTTATGATGCCGGCTCTAAAATGGTACGGATTTAGTCCAGCTTTTCTCAAATATATAGCTATATTATATTCCTCCCCGATGACGTCTGTTTTTTTAAATGGATCCCAATCTTGTTAGAATAAAAATGTTTCAGCTGTATTGATTATGTACTGTTCCACATAAGTTAGCATTCGCTGCACCATTTTATGTTTAGCCACCATTTTGAACCATGATCGAAACAAATTTTTTCACACAGCTTTTGGTAACTCTCCTTTCTCCAAGGTTGGGCCTTGTTTCTTTTTCTCTATGAATACACTGTTCTCATTAGCGCATACCTTTCCCACTAGATAGAGGCCTTCTCCCACTAGTCTAGCAGTGGGCACGGACAGAACGACCTTGTCTAAGAGATAGTGTGTGCCCGGTCTCAGGATCGAAACTTACCCTTCTGTACTTCTTTACGTAGCAGCATCAGCCTGGAAAATTCCATTCTGGGCGTGCCTTCATTGGTTCTGATTTGTACATAATGTATCTCCATGTTTGCTGATGTCAGTCCTCTCTGTAGCACCCCTAAGAGACTGGGCAGAGGGGCTCTGCTCGAGTGTATCTGAATAAATACATATTGGTTTGTATTCTCTACTGTCTGACCGACTCTTCATTTGATATGGAAGGCTGAGAGGTGGTCGTGAGTGACCCGGGTGACCCTAAACGGGCCACTTCCTTCAGTTGGCGCCCATACAGGGTCTCCTTCGGGTGACCCATCCCCTCCCGCGGTCGGGTGGGGAGGTCGGGGCCATCGTCGGGTCGGACGGACGGATCAGGGATCCCTGTACGAGGACCATTGTTTGCTTGCAGCTGCCCCTTCTGCCCCGCCGGATGGTGCCTCGCCCAGTGGTCATCCCGACTGGGGTCCTGAACGGCGAAACCCTTAGATCTGTGGAGAAGTGTGGCTCAATGGTTAGAGCGGCAGACCCTGATGCAGAGATCTGGCCCGGGACCAGGGTTCAATTCCCGCCTCGGCGGGTCTTGGGCTCAATTTCCTCGGACCTGATAATTCTTGCCTCGGTGCCTATTCTAATCATGGGTCCCACTCTGCAACTCTGGGCAATAGCTTGCTTAATCTCCACAACGGCCCCACCAGCGCTGGGATGCCTGGCTTCACCTTGGGGGTGCCCAGGAGTGGACATTTCACAGGGAATAGCCAGGAAGGGTTCCACAGCGGTATGAGTACAGCGCCAGGACACCCCAGCTGGGGTAGCAGTGCGCTTTACAAGTACGAATTTCATCTGACCATTGGTCCGAAGAGTCGGCAGTGGAGAATAAATTCGTTTGACCTGCATGCATCAGGTGAGTTTGTTTTGGTTCTTTGTGGTTATGGTACCATTTTGGTTTGTATTTGGTGCGGTCTGAGGACCGATTTTGGGTGAAAAGTATTTGCAAATACTTTGCCAGGCAACATAACGAATTTGGGTCTCTTTTGAAAATGCCTGGGATTAGTCGATTCTTGGTTTCTTGTTGTCATTGTTGTTCTGCAGATGCTCGATTGGAAGAAGCTCAGCCAGCGCCTCCAGAAGGCACTCCGAATTTCGATATGTATGTGAAGCATGACCTTGGCCCTTTTATGTTTAGTACGCTATGGCACAAATATACGAGGGACAATGCCGAGTTGCAGGGGCCATTGACGGGCACTTTTAATGAACCAAAAATTGGGTTTTTACAGGAAAAGTTGTTTGTGAAAAGAAGTAGGCAGTCCATGTTTGATTCTCTTCGAACGTGGCAAAAGGAAGCTAAACAGAGGTGAATGAAAGCAGAGAAAGAGGCCCAGAAGGGGGGAATGCAAACATTGACTCAGAAAGCTGTGGCACATGATAGAGAGAAACAGGAGATAGGGATAGAACGTGAAGATAGAAGATTTCGATTGAATTTTGCTCAATCTTATGTGGCCCAAGAAGACAAAGATACTTTCGTGGAGGAGTTATTAGATACTCGACCCCCACCTCCATATGCCCCGCAGAGGATATATCCCGCTATTCCCTCACAGTCCCAGCCACCCGCTCCTTCTGTCTCTGTTATTTCCGCTCTTGCTACTGTTGATCAGACTGCTTTGGCCACGGCACCTCCTGTCTTTTCTTTGACTTCGCCGTTTGCGGCAACCATGACTGTTAGTACCCCTGCCACACCTATTGCTTCAGCGTCCCTTTCTCCAGCTCTTACACCTGCGACGCAGCCAGCAGCAACTTTAGTGCCTGTTACTTCTGTTGCTACTCCCACTGTGTTTTTTCATCCCCCGACATTACTGAGTAGCGGGACGCCAGCACGTGGATTTGAGGATAGAGACTGGACGAAATTTAAGGAACGTATGGGGTGGACGTTAGTCCGATCTGATGTGGGAGATGAGGAGAAAAGGGTAGTAGCTAATCAGGCTGCCCAGTGGGCTCGGAATCCCATTTATAGTGTGGAAGATGTGTGGAGTGTGATGAAAGATTATGAGCCCTTTGTACAACAGCATTCCCTTAAGCATATGTCTGCTACTCTGATTGGTCTTTCGGAGCAGTGTTTCAGAGATGCAGCACCACAGATTTTATATGATATTAAAGATCATGTATATGTCACTAATATGAAGCCAGGCCAAGTATTTGTCAATGTTGCGACGTTGGTTGCTTATCGGGGTAGGCTACTTGAGAAGAGTCCCACCCAAGTATCTCAGTTTCCGATGCGGGAGGTTCATCCTATATACCACCCTGAAATACCAGAGCTGAGGGATCAGTATGATGTTGTTACTAGACCAGGCGTAGCGGCCCTTTCCAAGAACAGTGGGTTTATACTCCATGGAAAAGGAGTGAAGTTTTGTCTTTTAAGACTCAGTTACCTGATCCTAGGAAAAATCCTACTGCCTATTATAAAGAATTGACTGAAGCTGCCTCTTCCACAGTAATGACGCTTGCGGACATTGAAATGTTCTTTGGTTTACTGGTTCCGGTTGATATTTGGAGACAAGTGCACACACAGGATCATGTTGCAGAATTGGGTGGTACTTGGGATCAAATTAAAGTATGGGATCAGGAGAGGAAGCCCGGTGAGAAGCCTAAAGCAGAGATACTTGCTTTGCCAGGTCGCATTATCACGTATATGCATTCTCTTATTCCACCGAGAAAAGTTGATTGGGACAAGTTATCGGCTTATCGTCAGAAGAAAGATGATAGTGTGTCTGATTTTTTCACTTGGTTTGAAGATGTGTTTCTGGATTATAGTGGGCAGGATTTGTCTATTGAGGGAGGTGTTCGATTGTTTGTAAATAGATTTGTTTCTAATTTGCTTCCTGAAATAGCGTCTCAATTGCAGGCTTTCGAGAGCACTTGGTCCACCTCTTCCCCTTCTGTTATTTTGAATATGGCGCAGTATTATGAACACAGGGAAAATGAGGATAAGGAGAGTACGGAGAAGAAGCACCAGGATTTGAAGACGAAGGTGTTGTTGCAGCAGGCTTCTAGAGGAAATGGTAGAGGACGTGGTGGTTTGGCCCGACAGCTTCCACGCACTAGCAGGCAGCCTAATACTACGCCTTTAGGGCCGAACCAGTGTGCATATTGTAAGGAGGAGAGACGCTGGCGTAACGAGTGTCCTGTGTTGTTGCAGAAGGTAGCGGCCCCCAGAGGACGAGGTTCTCGTGGACGGGGTCGTGGAGCTAGAGGAGCGGACAGGGTTCAGAATGCTGCAGCCTCACAGGGTCATTCTGATAATAATTACTTTGATGACCCTTGGGGCGGACAGTATTATCATGATGATTATGACACAATAGAAGTGACAGGAATGTCTTACAGCTAGTACAGCCAGGGACAGAGTGAGGGACCAGTTTTGATATCTGTAGATCAACGCGGTCCTTATGTTACTGCGGACCTGCATGGCTCGGCTAAGGAATGTTTGGTGGATACAGGTGCAACAAACAGCTCTATTTCTTGCTCTTTGGTCCCTGGGGCGGCTCTGTCTGGCCATAATAATGTTTCAGTAGTTTTTTCTGGTGTACCGGTTGTAAGCCCCATTTCAAAACCTCTTGCACTGACAATCGGTCCTTTCACTGTGGTTTCGCCATTTCTGCTGACATCTAATTGTGATGAGAATTTGATGGGTCTGGATTTATTGAGAAAGTTGCATGCCACAATTTATTGTTCCCCAGCGGGTGTCTATATGACCATGGGTCCGGACGTGGTGAGCGCTAAGCAGTGTCTGTCCAAAGATGCGCCCCTTCCTGTTAAATTTAAGGATGTGCCACCCACTCTGTGGGCCACAGGTGATACTTGCTTTGCCAGGTGACACAGATGTGGGATTGTTGCAGATATCGCCTGTTTCGATACGCGTTAAGGATGGTGCCATTTTACCTCATATCCCTCAATATAAAATACCGCAGGCAGGTGAGCGAGCCTTATTGCAGATTGTGCAGGATTTGATTGAGAAAGGTGTGGTTGAGGAGACGACTGCTAATATTTGCAATAGCCCTATTCTTCCGATTTTTAAAAGGGCGCCCCCAGGTTCTTCTGACCATGAAGATGTTTATCGTTTTGTGATTGATCTGCACGAAGTTAACAAAATAGTAGTTCCCCAGCTTCCTGTAGTCCCTGACGTTACTACTCTTTTAACAATGATTCCTTCTTCTACTAAATTCTTTTCTGTCATTGATTTAATAAATGCATTCTTCAGTGTCCATATCCATCCAGATAGCAGGTATTTGTTTGGTTTTACAATAGCTGCCAGAAGTTTTAGATTCTGTCGCGCTCCTCAGGGCTATACTGAGAGTCCAAGTATCAATAGTCAAGCTCTAAAGAGCCACTTGGATTCCCTCTCGCTTCCTACAGGTAATGTATTGCTCCAGTATGTTGACGATCTCCTCATTGCTTCTGACACAGAACAAGGCTGCAAGGACAGAACAGTTAAATTGTTGTTGCATTTGGCACATCATGGACATAAAGTATCCCTTTCCAAATTTCAGTATTGTCGACAGGAGGTCACCTATTTGGGTCACCTACTGTCGAAGGAGGGTAGGAGATTGACTCCTGAGCGCATCAGTACCATTGTTAAAATGCCCATCCCACAGACTCAGAAAGATGTGCGCACTTTCATAGGTATCACTTCCTATTGCAGGCAGTGGATGCCTAACTACTCCTTACTAACCAAGCCCCTTCTCGCACTAACCACTAAAGATATGTATGAGCCCCTGCCTTGGACGCCTGAATGTCAGCAGTCTTTTGAGCAACTAAAAAGTGCGCTTTGCTCGGCTCCAGTGCTTGGCACGCCTAACTACAACAAGCCATTTGTATTATATGTCCATGAAACGGCTGGTTGTGCGCTTTCTGTTCTAACACAAAAATTTGGAGATAAGCAACGGCCGTGTGCTTATTTCTCCGCTGTGCTTGATCCTGTCGCAAGAGCCCTCCCGAGCTGTCTAAGAGCGGTCGCGGCTGTGGCTGTCTCCATAAGACAATCGGCTGGACTCGTACTTGATACTGACCTCACAGTTATGGTACCCCATGCTGTGGATACACTTTTGAATAAGACCAAGACACAGCACCTCACCAGTGCACGTCTGACAGGTTATGAATTGACCCTATTTGCGAAACATTTCACGATCAAAAGATGCGCCACTCTGAACCCAGCCACGTTACTACCCCTCCCTTCTGAGAATGATGAGATCGATAAACATGATTGTATCTTCCAGATGGAGGAAGAGACGAAAGGACGGGTAGACTTGACTGACGTTCCCATATCTGACTCTCAAGGGGAACTATATGTCGATGGCTCTTGCTTTAAATTACCAGATGGCACTACAACTGCTGCTTATGCTATCACCACACTGCGCACAGTCGTAGAGACATCAAGAGTCCCTTATCAGTCAGCCCAAGCAGCTGAGTTAGCAGCCCTCATCCGAGCTTGTGAATTGAGCGAGGGACTGGTTGTCAATATTTATACTGACAGCCAGTATGCTTTCGGAGTCGCGCACAATTTTGGGTGACTCTGGGCTGAGAGAGGGTTCCTTACTGCCCATGGTACAAAGATCCAGCACGGTCACCTTATATTGAGGCTTTTGTCCGCTTTAACACTCCCTAAGAAGTTGGCAATAGTGAAGTGTAGTGCCCATTGGAAAATTACTGAGGTAGGGGGAATGCTTTTGCTGACCAGACAGCTAAGGAAACGGCACGGACTAAAATGAAGAAAATGTTTGTAGCAGGTCCTGCTATGTGGGTGCCGGAAGTTACTATGTTTGAGGATACACTTGAGAACATGAAGGAAATACAAAGTGAGGCTACAATAGAAGAATTAGCAATATGGCAAGAAAGTACAGCACAATTGAATGATGAGGGATGTTGGATTGACAAGTCAGGGAAACAGAGATGGATGCTGCCAGATGCATATGTTCTCCCTGAGGTTACGATGGCCCATGGCCCAGCCCATATCAGCGCTAAAGGTATTTGCAAGTTGTTAGACCCTGTATGGCAAAATGACAGCATACCAAAGACAGCTACACATTTAGTGAAATACTGTATGGTGTGTATGATGCACAATCCTGGAAAAGGTACCCTACACCACCCGGTAATTTTGCACCACCCACTTTCCCTTTTGAGGTCCTTCAGATAGATTATATCGAGTTAGACAGGATCAATAATTTGAAGTACGTGTTGGTGGTTGTCTGTGCATTCAGTAAATGTGTTGAGGCTAACCCCACTAAAGACAATGCAGCTGTTACGACTGCAAAGGTACTCCTGAAGGAGTTCCTCCCTCGCTTCAGTTTGCCCCATTTGATTTGGAGTGATAACGGAAGTCATTTTAATGCCAAGGTCATCAGCTAATTTGCGACTGTTTGCACATAAAACAGAAGTTTCATGCTGCAAATCACCCACAGTCAGCAGGTTTAGTTGAGAAGTACAATGGTACTCTCAAACTGAAATTGGCAAAGATTGAAGAAGGTACAGGTTTACAGTGGCCAGATGCTTTACCATTAGCTCTTTTGTCGACAAGAACAACAGCACATTCTAGAACAGGATTGTCGCCGTACGAGGTCGTGTTTGGACGCCCAGCAAATGTCTGGGGCGTCCCGCGTCCCCGTCGGTTCTCATATATTGAATACCCATTGTTAATAGACTACCTGTGCCAGTTGACTTAAAATTTGCGTTCTATTCACCAACAGGTCCGGGACACTCTGCCAGATATACCAGAGAGGCCCGGACACGACATCCAGCCTGGTGATTGGTTCCTTGTGCGCAACTTTCAGCGGAAAAAGAGTTTAGAGCCCCGATGGAAGGGGCCTGAACCGGTCCTTCTAGCTACTCGTACTGCAGTCAAAGTCGCTGGGCGAAAGAATTGGATCCATGGCACTCATTGCAAAAGAGTGCCTCTGCCGTTGCCTTGTGATGAATGGGTCAAGGAAGGAGTAGGGGACTCTGAGTGCGAGAAGGTGCCTCAGTTTGTCCCCTTCAGTGATGCACAGCTAACTTGGACCCAAACGGATGCAGAAGATTATGAAGTGCTGAATGCAGCGATCCCCCCAGAAATACGAGCTATTAAGGAGCCGCTGTTTGTTGACCCCTCTGTGCCTGGAGTCACTAGGTACAATCTGCGCACTCGGCTGAGGAATAGTGCACCAAAAGAGAAGTCAGATTAGTCAGGGATGGACTGTGTAAGTTAGGTTGTACTTCGCTATAGTACCAACGGAGTTAGTTTAGGGTGATGTGAGACTGGTGCACTGTTCTGACATTGGACAGGATAGATTGAACGTGCTCCCTTGGAGGGGGGTACATTATCCTGATCGACGTGGGATTCATCGCGAGCTTAGGACTGAGCAAGCTCCACCGCTGGTGCTCAAGAGCACCAACGTTGATGAATAATAGGAGCCTGTACCAGTGAGGCTCTGACGGACACTGGGAACACTTACCTTTACTATCAGTTTTGTCGCATTCCTTTTCTTGCTACATAATGCATCCATTTGGTTGCATCCATTTTGATGAGGAGTAACAACGATTTGCACCACTGTGTTTCGCACAGGGTTGGTCGAAAAAGAGTAAAATAGTTTGCATATTAATTGTTGTGATTGCACTAATAACAATATTTGGAATATCCTGGTTTTTAGAGGAGAAATTCCCTGTACATTCCTGGGTTAGTACAACTCCCGCTCCTCCTGAGCACATTTTTGTTACTCTAGCTCCACACAAAGAAGCGCATAGGCTGTCATATACAGACAATGTTTTTATACAAATGCTGCATCATGCTCATAATGTCTCCAATACAACTAACTGTTGGGTTTGTGGGTTGCTCCCTTCCATCACTCACAAGAGCGATAATTTGTTGTCCATGCCATTGTCATATATTGGCAGTTGTGAGGGTTGGTTTCAATTGTTGCGACTGGTGTACTTCCAATTTCACCTTTCAAACTTTGGGTATGACGCATGTTGACTCTCATACTGTGCATGAATATGTACGCTTCTATCAAGGATTTACCCCCATTGGACTGGCAGGACAAGGGATTCTAGGGACTCTGTCCTCGAAGTCATATGTGAATACATACTATAAAGTGAAGAACAATGCATGGTTTAGAATGGAAATGGCTGATTTCCAATGGTTTAACACCTCTGAGTACTTCCAATCCTTTTGAAGTCGAAATCTTACTGAAGATAAGCCGATACCTGTGTCTGTGGTCAATACGACATCTAGTTTTTGTGTCCAGGGGACAGGGAAGATAAAGTTGGGGGAGAGTAAATGTAATTTCACCTACAAGCTGAATACGACGATTAGTCCGCCTTTGATCCTGCCCCATAATGTCTATTTTGTTTGTGGGTCACAAGCTCACGTTTGGTTCCGGAGGGGATGGTCAGGTACATGTTATCTCTCTTTCCTTCTTCCCCCTGTATATGTCGCCCCGTCCAATTATCATAAAAATCATCAGCTACAAAGTAGGAGCACCTTCCATACTCGAGTAAAAAGGGTTGTTGACACAAAGGATATGGATCAAACAGCAGTTTGGGGATGCCATAAAGGGCCTACTACCTTTTTTGGGGCCCTATGGCTAATAGCTTTCAACTTCACCAGTTAACAAAAGTTGTTGAGGGGGTTATCAATACGACTGCTGGGATAATGACAAATATCACAGCTGAGCTCCAGGCTACGAGATTAGTCACTTTGCAGAACAGGATGGTGCTAGACGTCATCCTTGCAGATCGGGGAGGGGCCTGTCGCGTCATTGGAAGTAGCTGTTGTGTTTACATACCTGATCACGCTCCCAATGTGTATGCAGCTATACAAAAATTACATAGACTTTCATCTGACATACACCAGGAAACAGGTACTTGGACACTATCGGGATGGTTTTGGAACACTCTCACATCTTGGGGTTGGAAGATTCTTGGCTGTAGTTGCTGGTATCTTCTTTACATGTTGCCTCTGCATACAATGTCTTCCAGCTAGTTGCTCCTATTGTGTCAATATCCTCACTCCCAAACAGAAAATGTCAATCCATGATACTAATGCTGCAATTATGTTACAAAAAGATATTGACGATATCATGCAGATCGATGAGGGTATCTTTGAGTACTGACTATATGAGCAATTACTTGTAGTGGTGTTTATTATCCTTGCACATCTTATACTTCCCTTGATAACAACATAGCATGGTTAGCTCATGCTGAAAGGGGGGTCTGTTAGAATAAAAATGTTTCCGCTGTATTGATTATGTACTGTTCCACATATGTTAGCATTCGCGGCACCATTTTATGTTTGGCCGCCATTTTGAGTCATGATCAAAACTAATTTTTTCCTTTTTGTAAAACACAGCTTTTGTTAACTCTCGTTTCTCCAAGGTTGGGCCTTGTTTCTATTTCTCTATGAATACACTGTTCTCATTAGCGCATACCTTTCCCACTAGATAGAGGCCTTCTCCCACTAGTCTAGCAGTGGGCACGGACAGAACAACCTTGGCTAAGAGATAGTATGTGCCCGGTCTCAGGATCGAAACTTACCCTTCTGTACTTCTTTGTGTAGCGGCATCAGCCTGGAAAATTCCATTCTGGGCGTGCCTTCATTGGTTCTGAATTGTACATAATGTATCTTCATGTTTGCTGATGTCAGTCCTCTCTGCAGCACCCCTAAGAGACTGGGCAGACGGGGCTCCGCTCTAGTGTATCTGAATAAATATATATGGTTTGTATTCTCTACTGTCTGCCCGACTCTTCATTTAGTATGGAAGGCTGAGAGGTGGTCGTGAGTGACCCGGGTGACCCTAAACAGGCCACTTCCTTCAATCTTCATATTTTCCCCTTTTACTGGGCACCAGACAAGGCTGTCCTTTGTCTCCTTTGCTATTTATTTCATCCCTTGAACCACTTTTGCACACATTACGAAATTCCTCTTCAGTTCATGTTTTTTGACACAAGGATACAGAGATTAAGTTCTCAGCATAAGCTGATGATGTGTTTCTTTATTTCTCTGATCCGGAAACATCAATCCCGGCTTTTACTAATTTACTATCATCATACTCTGGGTTATCTGGATATAAATTGAATTTTTCAAAATTGGAGGTACTCCCTCTGAATAAGTATTGTCTGAGGGCTTTGTTTGATGGCACTGGACTTAAATGGTCTCCACAATTTATCAAGTGTTTGGGAATTAAATATTCTGCTTCCTTGGCAAAGACTATTCAGATAAACTTAGAGGATGTTCATCATAAGATCCTTCAAATGTCGAAGAGATGGTCTCCATTATATTTGTCTTGGTGGGACAGTTTGGCTACTGTTAAGATGATGTTTTTACCGGCCATTAATTTTTACCTGTCCATGTTACCTATTAAATTACCCTTAAAAGTTTTTAAACTATTGAATAAATCGATTACTTCATTCTGATGGAATGGTAAAAAGGCGCGCATCTCCTTAGTATCTCTATGTAAACCCAAAGAGTTGGGGGGTGTAAGTTTTCCAAATTTTCAGCAATATCATAATGCCTTCGTCTTAAAACAAGTGCTACCATGTATGGGAGACACTGATTCTCCACCCAATAATATTTGGTGCAAATCGGAAGATTCACTTATGTCGCCTTTACCTTTTTATTCAATACCATATTCTTTGAAACCTCCTTAAGCCTACTCCGCTCCGCTCCGCCTATTAAATATTCCAATATGATATCTTCTCGTATTCTCATGAAGCCCTTGTCCCCAATACAAGAATTTTTGGAATCCTCTATATGGCATAATATATCTCTCAAAATCTCTAATCAAACTATTTTCTGGAAACAATGGGTTCTGAAAGGTATAATCCAAATAAAACAAATATTATTCGATATGACTCCTCTTCCTTTTTCTGTAATTCAAACCAAATTTGCTCTTTCCTCTACCTATGCCACTAAATATGAGTCTCTCAAGGATGCTCTGTTACAAGCTATCTCCAAACTCACTTAATCACAGCCTCATATAAGCTTCTCACCTCCTGATCCAATTACACCTTTGTCATCGCTTAAAGCGTCACATTTATACAAATATTTGCACCACATTACTCCTTCTCGTCCCAAGTCTAGAGTTGACACTTTGTGGGAATCTGATTTTCAAAATCCCTTATCTTTAAAGGTTTGGGGTTCAATCTGGACCAAAATACATCATACTTCACCCAATGCCAGCACTATACAGGCCCTTTATTATTTTTATAATAGATTATATATTACTCCACTTTCTTTGCAAAAATATAACCCAAGTCTTTCAAATATGTGTTGGTCTTGAGGAACCCTCCCTGGTACATATTTACATATGTTTTTTCATTGACCGCCAACCGCTGCTTTTTGGTCACAGGTCTGCAGCACTATTTCCATTATTTGCTCTATCAATTTCCCCTTTGATATCACACATATATTTCTGGGAAGTTCTTCATGCTCTTGGCCAATACGTTCTAAATTAGGCACATTTCTGGATCTGTCACTTGCTATTGCTTTTCAAGTCATTAATATCAAACTGGAAGAATGCCAAGAACATCAATGTCACTAGTTGGTGGAATCTTCTTTGCTCTCATCATAGGCTTGATACTGCATGAGCTACTTCTACTATGCAGATGATAAATAAAAACCTTTTTTGTTCTCCGCTTATTGGTTTCTTAAACAAAAAGCCTAAACCTTCCAAGGATTCTACAATGGTTTTTCAACCCCCATGATTGATTTTCTTTTCTTGTTTAATATCATAAACTGTTATATTGCAACTGTTATTATATGAATTACGTTGTTATATGAAATGAAGATATTGTACGTAATAAGTTATAATATGCTATACGGTTTATTATGTAGTATATGTATAGATATGCAATACATATGGTTTTATTCTTTCTTTCTTCTTCTTTCTTCCACTCTTTAGTCTCTTTTTGGTTTCTTCCTTCCTCTTCCTTTCTCTTAAACACAAAATACAAAAATTGCGATATCATATGTGCAGAATTATGATATTATCATAATAAGTTTATTTTATCCAAGGTAGGGGGGTATAGCCATCATTCATAAGGAATCTATCAAAGTCTCCATACTAGAGCAACAAGGCAATGATAAAATTGAAATCCTAGTCTTCAGAATTGACCTGCTTCCCCAACACAGCTGGAAAGGTGCCCTTGTATACCAGCACCCAGGTCCCATCTTAGACTTCTCGCTTCAGCTAATGGAATTAATTTCCTCCCATGTCATTTTAACAAAAAATGTCTTGCTCTTGGGAGACTTTAACGTTCACAGTGAGAACACAGCAAATCAGGAGGGCAAACTTCCCACTGAATGGAAGGCAGCACAAATATTCCCCATCCGTAAGAACCTCAAGGCCCCCATAGAAGACCTATCTAACTATCGCCCAGTTTCTCTCTTACCTCTCCTGAGCAAGGTATTGGGAAAACATATTAACAAACACCTGTCTGACTATGTCGAAGCCTCAAGCTGCCTCGATCCATCTCAGTCTGGTTTTAGGCCCAGGTACAGCAGTGAGTCAGCTTTGATCGCTGTCACCGACAATATTAGACAGTCCCTGGACAACAGACAAGCAGTACTTCTTGTACTGTTCGATTTGTCGGCTGCCTTCGACACGGTCTCTCATCAGACTCTGCTGAGGAGACTCAAAGAAATTGGAATCCAAGGGCTAGCCTTCCAGTGGATGTCGAGTTTTCTCTCTCATCGAACTCAGACTATCAACCTAGGCCCTTTCCGTTCAAAGACCACAGGACTGACCAAGGGAGTACCCCAGGGATCCTGTCTCAGTCCCACCTTATTCAACATTTATGTTGCTCCCTTAGCGGGATTACTCAGGAAATTAGGTTTTATACCAATCTCGTATGCTGATGATACTCAGCTCCAACTTTCCTTTGACAAACACACTCCCAACGCTCAGTCTACCTTCTCGGATGGCATGATGGCAATCGCTAGCTGGATGAGGAACAATTTCCTCCAGCTCAACGCGGGGAAAACTGAGATCATGCTGTTTGGAGATGCCTCCATGATGTGGTCCCCAAGCTGGTGGCCAGAGGAATTGGGCGCCACTCCGGCTCCCAAGACTGTGGTAAAAAACCTGGGCGTACGCCTGGACCAGAAACTGATAATGAAGGAACACGCTGCAACCACAGCCGGCTCCTGCTTCCACGTGCTAAGCCTCCTACGTAGGGTATTTCCCTTCCTCCCTCTGACCACTCGGAAAACACTCATCCAGGCATTAGTACTGAGCCGCCTGGACTACTGCAATGCCCTTCTGATTTCAGCTAACGAATCATCACTGAACAGATTACAAGTAGTCCAAAATAGTGCGGCTCGCCTGGTCTCGAATGCTCCCCCCCCCCCGAACTTCCTCCCTCCCTCTCCTACATCAACTGCATTGGCTTCCAGTGCATAAGCGGATCAGATTCAAGATTTGCTGCATTGTGCATAAATCCTTGAATGGCAAAGGTCCAAGCTAACTGGCAGAAAAATTCACCAAATATCTGCCATCTAGGTCCCTACGTTCAGGGACTAAGTCTCTACTCCTTGTTCCACGTTACAAAAAATTGCGTCTAGGTGGTAAAGCTTTTTTCCACCTAGCCCCCTTCTACTGGAACCAACTCCCCATCCATCTTCGGCAATGCCCAGACCACCTACAGTTCAGAAGGCTCCTCAAAACTGTACTGTTTTAACCTGTATCCCTCTCTGGCCGGCTGCAGCACTCCCATAGCGCGGGGATACCCCTTGGGGGTTGATTCGGGCGCTTTATAAACTAATAAACTAAACTAAGCTAATTGTACAACTTCTTCCAACATGTTTTAAATATTGTTTATTGTCGCCTTTTCTATTACGTATTCTATTTCCTAATCTGATTTAACACTTTAAGTAACGGTTAATTCTGTACATTTGCATTTCATTTTTAATAAAGCTTTTATTAAACAAAAAACAAAAAAAAATTGCTGCTTTTAAAAAAAATCTTCTTTTCTCTAAACTGCCTGAATGAGGATGTGTCCTGTACCCACACAAAAAGCTGCATACCCCACTGTAGTGAGTCTGGAGCCGGGGCAGGAAGGGAGGACCTCAGTGCACTTCAAAGGCCCCTCTTTGAAGTCTCTCCCACTTCAAAGGCACCACTGGGTATAAGAACTGGACCTCAGACACTACCACTTCAGTACACTTCTGGACCTGAAGATACTCTGCCAAGAAAAGGGAATACGAGGCTGCTGAAGGACTGCTACTCTCCTGGACTGCTGCTCTGGCAGAACTGCTTTCTTGCTGTGCTGACCTGTGGCCCTTCTGGTATGGTTAAGAAGGACTGGACCTGCATCACATGACCCCCAGAACCCAGAGTGACTCCAAGGGCTAGTTGGCTGGCCTCCTGATCTGAAGTCTCAGGGACATAAAAGACTTCCAACTATCCTGCTTCTGGCCTTTGCCACCTGTGAGTTTACCCTGCCAAGTGGTGCCACCCCAGTCCTGGACCCTTGGAAGTGGGCCTAAGGTGCTTAGTTCAGCCAAATCCATGCATCCTCTCTTGAACTGGCGCATCGGTGGCGTTGCGTGGATCGGACTGGTGCATCCTCCCTGTTGCGTGACCAGAATCGGCAGAGCATTGCTCCCACTGTGAAGATCGACACTGATGCATCGCTTCAACCTCGAAGCATTGCTCAGGTGTATTCTGCATCCTCCTCTTCAACGTCACTTTAGGCCAGACTAAGGTTCTTTTGATAAGTCAGTCCAATCTGGTCCCTGCAGCCAGCCCACGCTCAATCGCAGTCGACCTTAACTTTTGGCTTTGTCTCGGTCCAGCGCGACCAGATGTCCATTGTTGGCGCTTAGTACATGTTTGTGTTATTTTCAGTTTATTCTTTAAAAATTCATATCTCGAGTTCTACTCATTTGATTTTTGTCGTTTTGGTCTTGTTTTATTTATTAAAATATTTCCTTTTTTTTAAAACTGCTGTGGGATATTTGTGTGTGATGTTTCTACTGTTTTTACTGTTTGAAGTGTAGCACAAAAACCTTACACACTGCCTTCAAGTTAAGCCTGACTGCTCTGTGCCAAGCTACCAGAGGGTGAGCACAGGTCAATTTGAGGATTGCTGGTGCCTTACCCTGACTAAAATTGTGGTTGCTGCTTGACCAGGGCTCACACTTCATTCAGCCAGGAACCCGAGTTTTTGTGTAATACCAAAATGGTTGGGCCAAGCAAATTGAGACGATGGTATGAAAGCTTACTTAGAGTTTGGAGGGGTTCGCCTATGTCATCAAGAACATTGTTGTTGCTTGTGTTTTTCAGGTGTCAGTCCTAGTGAACTAACTAGCCAACATGTGGACTACGTATAAAGAGTAACTGAGCTTGGATGAAGACTAACAGCGATGGAACTCTGCAGGTAGCTTGGACCATGTGGGAACTTGCACACTCTTTTCTTGTTTAAGATCAAGGGCCTTATGCAGAGTTTGGCAGATGCGGGACATGTGTCAATAAGTGGCCACCATGTTTAGAGTGCAGGGAGTCTCTCTACACTCTAATAGCGTGGATGGGACATCTATCACTTTTTGGCGAAAGTCCCACATCCGCAAACTCTAAGTTTGGTTCCTAGTGATTTATCCCATTGTAATGCACACATGCCTAATACATCTTTTCTTAATTATCGCAAAAACAAACTGTTTTATGTCTAACATCTTTCATACAATGACAAGTAACAAAATCAAGTGCTTCAATTTCATTGTTCTATATTCTGCTCATTACTCAGTGTCACATCTACTGTAGCTCAGACAGAAATATCACCGCCTCCAGCACTTCATCCATTTCTGTGTACCCAGACATACATGCCGCCCCTAAGTGGGCCCAGATGCCTCATATAGATAACCATTGACACAGTATCAAAAGTATCACTGGCAGACGTCTCAGTTCTTTTACGTCATCTCTCGTACGGACCTATCAGTGCAATCGAAAAAGAACATGTGAAACTTTATCACCTGATACTTATTAAACAATTGCAAAGTTCAGAAGGCACTGATTTTCTTGTTTCATAATTTTGTCTGCGGCTGATAGCTTGTGACGTAGCTGTCCTCTCCCGGATGTCTTTGTACATATCTCACTCAATTAACTGATATCAAAAGGCTTTTATTGGGCTAGTCTCAGTTGCGCTTAGATAAGCACTATCTATTTGGTTGTTTCAACCGTGGTGGTACGGCCAGAGCAGGCGGCTTTGCAACTGGGCATTCGATTCAAGTCTTGTGATTCTGGGCACAAATTGTAATCTTCCCATGCCTAAAAAATGAATGTAACTGGTGATCATGTAAAACTCTCGACTACCTACGTCGAGGTCGCGCTATATAAAACTGTAAACCCCCCCTCCCCCCAAAATAAAACAGTTTCTCGTACTTCGAATAAAATCCAGTTTAAATACCATTCCAGTTCTACAAAAACACAAATACACTCACACATCTATGTATGTTGTGTCAAAATATTAGTCAGAATTGGAAATTTAATCGAATATCTAGTGTCACCGTACGGAAAAGATACTGCAGTCAACTGCTCGTTCATTTCTGTACTCTGGCCCATTTGTGTAATGAATAAAGTCGAAATAAAAAGTATTGTTTGAAGATACGTCCATGCCTAAAATTAAATTTATCCCAAATACTAAACTATATCCATTTCTAAATTCATAGAGATCACTGACTATTTTTGCAAATAATTAATCCCTTAATGAATTAGAAATATGCTCAACTAAAATAGCTACTGAAAACAAAAATATTGCCAAGTGTGTTGGAGATAAAGACACAATTTAATTCATGTTTTGCGCTGTTTCAGGCTTCAGAACTTATTTGATTGTCAGCCAACTGCAGGCACTGTGAGGTATCTTAAAATAGATGTAAAAATTTCAAAAGAAACCTTTTTTTTATTTGTATTCTGTTTATAAGGCAACTTGTACGTTTGTCCTTTAATGTCGTTTGCATACTGTGGCAGATTCCCTTGTTAAGGTTTCATTTGTGTGGATGTTGTTTAAGCTTTCCCTATTTCAGTGGCACTTGGGGCCTTGTCACATAAATTTAGGAATGCTTTCTGAAAAGTTCAGTTGCAGAACCATAATACGCCTTAGTAAGAAATAAATCTATGCAATATTGTAGATTGCATCAATAAAGAAATAATTTTATGAAGTAGTGATTATTAATAGCGGGAAAGGAAGAAAACACATTTTATATTGTATTGTCAATTAGAAAGAAAACATTGGGAAGAATGCCATTTTAAGGGCAATCCCTGAAATCTATCCCAGTTACTATCTTTAACCCTCGAACTTAGTTTAGACAAAAACTTATCTCAAACCTTAGCCCTAAAACAGCCATAAACGCAACCCTCATACCAACCAGAGAATGAGCACTAATCTTAGAATAAAGCCTAACTCTAGACTTTTACGTAAACCATGGGCACAAAACCTAACAAAAACCCTCAGCCTAACCACGTAGCTTAAACATTGTGTGGTGTCTTCCACATTTCCCTTTATGATAGTTGCAGACTACTTTTCAGAAGAGCACTCTATGAAATGTTAATAAGTAGAAAAGAATGTTATTCTTGTGCGTCGTTAAAGTCACCTGAGTGGGCATTGTTTTGTGGACTGTCTCTGTAGTAGCACTTGTAATATACTTCTGCTTACCAATACCCTGCTTGGCTGCTTATCCCCACAACACTAGCGATCAACACAATGAGGAATTTCAGTAACCCGGTGTTTGGACTGGAGGTGGTCTCACTGACTTCTTGCTGGCTCATTCACCTGATGGCCTGAGGCGTCCATGTTGTTCCTTTTGGTGGTCCTGTCTTGTTCAGTTGGTGGCGGGGTTCCTTGCAGCCTGGCCCTCCCCTCTGGCATTTTCCAGGTGCCTACGTTCAAGTCACTTTCAGAAGACTCATCCCTGGTCATGGCTAGTGTATTAGCTATGTTCACTTTCTCAAACCTCGACACATTCTGGGTCGTTTGTTCTTCCCCTTGAGAGCCGGTAACCATGGTCCCCTGCACATTCATCACGCGCCATGAGTAGCTTTCAAAGAGTGTTCTAAACTTCCGTCCCAGGTGCCAATCTCGTATTAGCACCCAGTCTCTGATTTTCAGTGAGGGAGCCACCGACCTCCGGTGCCTGCTGGCTCGGTCATTTGTAGCTCTCTTTTTGTCTTTTGCTGCCCCTGCGTCGAAAATGGCAGGCTCTCAGGAATACTGTCTCGGGTTGGTCTCCGAAACAGTAGATCAATAGAGGAACATGCAGTGGTGCTGTGAGAGGTATGTTGGTATACCCTCAGGACTGATGCAAGCAGTATTCTGGATCTTCATCTTGGTCCACCCCAATCAAAAGCAGCAAATTCAGGGTATGCATGAAGCGCTTCACTTTCCTGTTGGCCTGGAGCCATCTGAGCATTATCCTTCGGTGATGGATCACTAGGGTGGACAAGTATTCTTTGAATTCCTGACCTTGGAATGGCGTCCCATTGTCTTTCCTTATCTCATTGGGGAGGCCAAACATGGCAAAAGCCTTCTCCAGGATTGCCTTCACTCTTGGAAATGCAGTGGATGCTGTCTGCTCTACCACCATGTACTTGGAGTGGCTGTCCAGAATTACCACTGTTATCCGTCCATTCGGGCAACTCCCAAAGTCCATACTGAGGTGGGTCCATGGATGCAGGGAATGCTCTCATGTCATGACAGATGTAGGGTGTGCCCAGCTTCCAGTTGTCTGGTATGGGTGGCGCTATTTCACTTTTTCTTCAACTACCTCATCCATGCCAGGGAACCAGACTTTGCTCTGGAGTCTTGCCTTTATTTTTGCTACACCCTGATCGTCTTGTTGTACTAGATCAATTACTTGGCTCCATATACTCCTCAGGATCACTAGGCACCGACTTCGTAATAAGAGACCCTCTCCCTTGCTACTGAGTTTGTCACAAACCTGCCATAATTGGGTCATTACATGCTTGTTCGGGGGGGGGTCCCACTCCTTGGCATTGTTTTGGAAGGGCTTCTGTGTCCTGTTGCAGAGCGCCATCGCTGCTTACTGCAGGCTTGGATCTTCCATGATTGCTGTATAGATCTCTACTATAGTCGTGGCGATTGGGCAGGCTCCCACCACCATCATCTTCATGAGGTCTTTGGCCCACTCGTCGTCCTCTGCATTCTATTCGGTGTCTTGACAGGAAGTCAGCCAGGTTACTTGCCACCGGCCTGCATACGATGTCGAAGGTGTATAGCTGCAGTTGCACTGCCCACTGCTCGATTCTTGGCAGGGGATGTTTAGATGTTCCGGCATAGAACAGAAAGAGCGGTTTGTGTTCCATGATTACTTTGAATTACCTTCCATAGAGTTAGATATGAAAGTGGTGACATCCTCATTGGATGACCAGCGCCTTTCTTTCAATTGTTATGAACAATAGAGGGTTATGGCCCTAATCAGCAAGGCTAGGCCAATCTATGAATAGTATAACAACAACACAATTGCCAGTACTGATGCTTACTATATTAGTTCCTTCAACCAATCACACGTGACACTCATAGTGACTGAAAAAATACATTTTTTATAGAAAGTTTGTGAATTCAATTTCATCAAAACTTTATCGGTTCATATTACTAATTCAATGAACAGTTAAACGATTTTTCGCAGACCACATAAAATTCCACACACATAAAACATTAATTTGAGTCACATATATGAGACAACATTAGACATCACATTTCACAAAAAGAACTTAATATTTGAGCAAGCTCAGGTTCCAAACTTTTAACACATGAACGAATAACACAAATGAAGTAATAAATAATAAGAAAGAGAAGAAAGAAAGGAAACCCAAAGAGGGAGTTGGGAAATTGTTTAAAGACCAATTTTTTAGTTTTTTTGAAGAAAACACAGCCCCATTGAGGGCACTGGCTAAACTGTGTAATATTCAGATAACCACGGTGGTAATCTCAACAGAGAATCAGACTCTATTTAACACAAAGGAGCATAAAAGGGGTTAACCTGATATCAAATTTCTGGTTCACTTGTTTGGGCAGGGAAAACAGGTCAATGCGTTTCGAACCCCTATTAAACCTTGGGCGGGGTTCTCCTCAGGACCTGGAACACAAGAGAGCTAATACTAAAACAAAAGGAAAAGGTGCCTGTGTTACCATTTATCCTTCATTTAACCAAGCACTCCAAACCTATATCTTCTACTTTTTGTTACCTTGTGAAGGGTGTCTTGCACGACAGTGTCTGTGCCACTTTGACTTGAGATGATTACTATGAAACAATAAAGTAAAGGAGAAAGAAAAAGAAAGCCTGGGAAAAGACTGTCAGTATTTGTTCAAATTTAAACAAACTCCTGCTGTCCAAGTGTTGTTTACTTTGGAGCACTTACTTTTGCCATTTTTCAAAAAATCGGAACGGGATCTCCAAAGGGGAGTCTTCAAGACCACATTTTGAGTGATGGCGGCGCTTTTGAAAAAGATCTTTAAACTGGGGAGAAAAATAGGAAGATCAATTGGAGAAAACGGCTTGTCCAAAGCCGTGCTGTCTCTTTTAAGCATGAAACAGTAAGGAGCAATGTTCAGACTATTTGCAGAGAGAGCTTTGTGTCATGTGCTCGTCTGTGCTCGATTAGTAAAAACATGGCATTTCGATCTGCTCGAATCTGCCAGCAATTCCAATTGTTAGCTTTAAAAAAACTTTTAGAAGAAGAAACCTTTAGATTAAGAACAAGAAAAAGAAAAGCCAAGGCTTGTACAAAGCACTGCTGTCTTTTTAAGTGAAAAACAGAAGGAGCTGTATTTATGTTTTTACCTTATGCAAGAGCTTTTTGTCATGGGCTCTTGTGTGCGCGTTTTTTGTAGAATTGTCTTTACGATTTACAAGGAAAAAGAGTTTGAAACCTCTCGAATCTATCAGCAGTTTTAAGTTGTAAGGAAAGGAAGATCTTCCTAGTACACATACCTATAGTCAATTTTTGAAGCTGTTTTCTTCACGAAGCGCCGCCCGCGTCTCTCTCCGTCCAAGATGTGGCCGCTTCCTGGTTTCCGTGCGGCGGCTTGTTTATGACGCCAAAAACACGCGCGTCGGACGATGACGCGTCATCGCGTCCGGATGTTGCGGTGATTATCAACAACCTTTATTAATTTTTATCGGAAAAATGAAATTAGGAAATGGAACTTGCCTAATGTAAACGTTTTACTGTTGAACTCGCAGTACGTTATGATGACCACACTCATGCGATTTTGCTAATTGAGATGGTTTTTTTGTGTTGATTGCGGCGTGTACGTGCAGTGGTGACGCGAAGTCACGTGTTTTTTGGAGGCCCAAAACTTTATTTGTTCAGTGAATAATGCATTCCTAACAACTTTACATCAGCACCCATGGCGTAAAGACAGGGGGCTCTTTTGGCGCTATTTCCTTACTCCAAGCCACTAGTTGATGGTTTTTAACTCCCGCGTGGTGTGTCCACTACCTTGTTGAGGTGGCTTGCTTGTGACCATCAGGGTATGTGCGTGCAATGGTGACACATGGTCAGCGTTCTAGAAGCTTTTTGTGTATTTTACCAACGGGACAATAAAGGTTTCATCAACACCCCTGCAGGTCTCTAATTTCAGGGACGACCAGATCTAACAGTAGCTAAAAATGAAATTTGTTCATAAATTATAAATCTCAGATAGCTCGTTTAGCCCATCTACTGCAGTATTAAATTTTATAATTAACATTGCTTCTCTTTGCATTAAAGTGTCATAAGGTTTCTGCACATACACAGAGCTATGCACAGGATAATAGGACCCCGGAATACAGTGGTTTGCCTACCATATACCGTAGCACCCAAAACCCCAACCCAACTAGCTTAGCATCCCATTAGCACCAAAGCACCAATGATTGGACAACCCAGAACACGGTATCCCTATCTCAGGACTCGCAGAAACAAGAACACTCTTTCGTCACTCACTCGTACTTGTCCACAATGTGCGTATGAAGAGACACTGGGTAGATTAAAATGTTTATTTCAACTTACGTGCTCTAAGGTACAGTACACGTGTCAGTACTAATAGCATAATGCATATGAATAATATAAGCAGCATGATTACAATTCCATAGAATACAAACGGGAAAGCATCTCATAACTCAGTGGATAAATGTCTAAATAACATTACCACCCTCCCCGTGCAGTAAGACAGTTTATTATAAAAATAGAAGACCTCTGGGCTTTGACTAGCGAACCCCATACCTCAGTCTCTAGATGCAGAATTACATCAGCAGACAATCACAGCTCTTCTCTCTGAAAAGGATTTCTCCAACTGCCCTCAGTACAAGCAAACTGCAGTGTTAAAAGCACACCCAAATTCTTCATGGCAGTTGCACCTAGTGTTATGTCTAAGTGCGAAGGACGGGCCATATCAGGAAGAACCGAAATACATTGTTATGCGACCTTGTACATGGCGTGCAGTCTGAGCCCAAATCGAACAAGAGAAAAGGTGAAAAACAGAAAATGCAGAGAGCACAAAATAACTTGGCAAGAGCAAAGGGCGAGGAGCCCTGGCTCAGCGTAACGTGCGCAAAGAAAAGCAGCATGGCAGCCAGGCCTAAGCCAACATAACAAGGCAGGCAACAAACCACAAGACACCCTCCCCTGGACAGTCCATCGGCCAAGACAGAGTTCCACAAGACTGAGCAAAATCTGACATGATGAAGGCAGAAACCATACGAGGTATGGTAAGTGAACCAAAGAGAAAAACAAATCCAGTAGAGCACAGGGAGCGCTCAAACGGCGAAGGACATGTCAATCCACAAAAGTGTAAGTGCAAAAAAACGCAACACCCTCCAAGAGGACATCGTTGGAATTGTCAAAAAACATAGATGCCATCCAATTCATGAGATCAAAGAGCAGGAATGCTCCTCAGCTGAGAGAGCATCCAAGAGCAATGCGGGACAGCTTGCGTGATAATCGAAATAGCTTTGTTGTAGGAGATCCCGGGCAGCCGCCCAGATATCCCATTGCGCCAAAATCCCCAGTGCAGCCGCACGCGCCATACAGCCGGCAACGGAACAGTCCTGCTCATGGGCCTCTAAGGGACCCATCAACTGAACAAAATCCGGAACAGACAATGACGAATTGGAGAGGCAATAATCCAAGGTCCAGGTGAAAGGACAGCGGATGCAAGTCAATACAGGTTGCACGCAAGTGAAATACGCAAAGCGAAAAGAAAGAGTATATGACACACTTAGTGTCGCCAAAGGTAAGACACCAAAACCAGCCAAAAGGCGCTCACGGAGCAGCTGGAGGCGTTCTGGATCGACTAGGTCCCATCGGGGAGCAGCCATTGCGTAGAAAACAAATTAATAGCAGGACACCAGCCGCCAAAGCGATAATCAACGGAAACCGCCAAAGACGCTGGAAAAAATAGAATGAATGAACGCCGGGATGACACCAAAAATAGTTTGGAAGGATGACACCAAGCCAGACCCCACGACCTTAAAAAAATGTACCAGACCCTCAGTGTTAGACGCGTTAAAAATGCGATGAATTAACTCCCCAAAATGTTGGGGGAGATTAGTGTTCAAAAGGGCCTGTATTTCACTGTGGGTACTCGCCACCTGGAGAATGAATGTCTCCCGGGCGGACGTGAGCATAACCTTCTCATTCAATAATAGTGCCTTTATTCTGCTCAGCTTATTGAAGTCTGCCTCCATGGTAGGGATGGAAGGCCAAATAGAGATATCAACTTTGCCATGAGGGGGAGGAAAAAGCACATTCTTGCAGCAGACAACCCTGTGCGAAACTGTTACAATGTAAGGAATGCCAGCCTGTAGGCCGCAACAGTTTTCGTTATTCAAAAGTAAATAACTACCATTGGAAAGCAGAGTGAAAGTAGGAGAAATAACAGGAGCAGGAATACCCTTCAACACACAAGCAAGATTAGGAGCGGAAACGCTACATGAGCCATGCAATTTAATGTGTTTACAAATAAGCGAATGACCCATAGTCGAGTCGCAGGACTCCCCCGTGAGAAAGACTTCCTTGCCGTCCCGAAGGCATTTATACATGAAAGGCAAGGACCAGAGTTCATGCAGGAAAGCACTGCCCAAGGGCTGGTAACGGCCCACAGGATAATGTTTCATGCACGAGTCAAATTCAAATAAGGAAAAAGGTAAAGCGATAACCCCATGAACTAGCCACACAGCAGAATCTAGTTCCGCAACAGAGAATGGTAAAGGATCCACCTTCTCGATATGTAACAGAGTGTAAGTTGCATCTTTCATAGACATAAATTGCTGTTTGTCAGTTAAATTAAAAGGCAGAAAAAAGGCAGAGGTGTTCAGAAAATGCCAAGGAACTTTACCCAACTTGAGTGTTTGCAAAGTCCACGCAAACTGCATAACTGAGCGCAATTGATTCTGACCATGATATAACACAGAAACATCATCTTGTACAATATCAACAACAGAGGACACAATATTCTCTAAAGTGTAAATTCGTGAAGACAGGGTATTAATACTATTGTCAACAACAGCAAGCACCTTTTCCAAATTTGCTTGATCTATTTCCCGAAGACGGGAAGCAGCTTCAATTTGTGACAGCTTCCAGAGTTCATTATACGTTTCATAAATGAACCTCTTAGGTCGGGGACCACGAGGTCCCAAAACAAAGTCGGACAGATCAATATTGCCTGAAAGGAGGGACAAATGTTGTTTAACAGAATCAAGGGACGAATGTTGCAGCCATTGTTTGCATAATTTACCAACAGAATATGTAGTGACAGTACGGGAAGCAGTAAATCTCGGATCAGGCCTATCCTGTGTGTAGTCAGTACCTGAGCCGTGAAAACGCATTTGGCACGCATTAGATGATATAGGCCATACCAACCAGGGTGACTGATCTAGCACAGAAACATTAAACGAATTATTCTGTAACAGAGCCTGCAGGGTCGTCAGGGACAGGTTAAATCGTGAGCTTTCATTGGGAAAACTCGACAGGGATGGAATTGAGGGCGAATTCAATTGTTTAGTGGTAGCTAAGCCCCAACACGTAGTCTGATAGATGGAAGCATTTAGGAACATAATTTGGGTAGGGATGAGGCAAGCACGATGCAATGCCTCGGTTCCTTGTACCTGCCATGGCTTGGAGCCCCAAATAGATTTCAAATCTACTGTATCCTCCCAGTACTCATAACCACCCACAGCTAGGGCACTTAAAAAGGAACCCGAATAAAGCAATTTGGTGTGTGTTAACATAATTTTCTGAGTTGATGTGGTATTAAGTCTAAAATAATAGGATGAAGGGTTTGACCGATTAAAATCAGTAAAATAGGTAAACTTATTTCGAAGAGTTTGTGAGCTACCTGGCAAGGGGGTTTGGACAATGTTCCCATTGGGTGTAGTTAACAGAACTACGCAGGGCACTTGGCTTATGGAGAAAATGATTACCCCAATGTTGGTAACAATACAAATCGGCATAATTCGCAGAGTTCATATATAAATCTTCAGCATTAAAAGATGCATAATATTTTAAATCGGCAAACAATGCTTCAACGGCATGCACATCCCAATCATCAGAATGAATGTTATTTTTTACTACATCACCCATTGAAACACGAAGGACATTAGGTACATTAATAATTTCTGTCGGACCATGGATTTGATAGTTCACTGCATCCCATACGATGCCATCAGCAACCGGAAAAGCTGAAATGTTCACAAATGTGTGGTCACGCTTCATGATGTGAGACGAGGAATGAGGAGCCAAAGTTCCAGAAACATAGTTCACAGCAGAGCGTTCAGGTAAATAGTGACCATTAATTAGTAGAAAAAACACTGTGACAAAGCCAATGGACATGAACAAAAAATCAAGAAAAGTACCAACCAGATGTATGTCCAGGGTGGAATCAAGAAATTGTCTCTAAACCAGGATACAAAAATACTGAACTTGGATGGGACTTTTGAAGAGGTGGAATCCGAATCAAAGGAATAACGAGTCGGGCTCAGTGGCGTTGTTGGTTGATGTGCCACCGATTCAGATGCAGGATAGGTATACTCGTCCTCGTCGACGTTGGTGGAGAGTTGGGGGTCAATTATAGTTTCAGGCAAATCAACCATCTCAATTACAGCATCAGTGACCGTTCGTGCAGATGGTCCACGAACATATGTCCGATAAATGGCAGGACAAGAGACCGCTGGTGTGACACTATTCAGGATCGGCCAGACGCTGTAGCTTGACATTTTCCACTGAGATGTATCTGTTCTCCTTGCGACCAGGAAGCGGTGGTAAAATGACTGTACGTGTTCCCTTCAAGCCCAGAACTGGAACCGGTGCACGAAAAGAGGGGCCGAATTCTTTTTGTTTTCAACCTTCTCTCGAACCAGTTCTCCAACCTTTGGAAGCCAGCCGGCTACCGGAATCTGCAACGCAGGGTCTGTGGCTGAAGGTAAATGTGCAGTTGCAAGTTTGTCTCGGGCTTCTTGTAAGTCCTGTAACATAGCAGAATGGTTATCTACATCAAACTTGGCGGATTGCGCCGCGATGTCTGGACCCTCAAGGTCAGGCACAAACATTCTTATGCCAAAGAGCATTTCGTATGGGGTCCGCCCACCCAGAGGTCTTCTAGGGAGATTATTAAGTGCACGCTGAACGGTATACAAGTGGGCCAGCCAGTTCCTGCCAGTACCTATAACTCTAGCTGTTAAGGATTGCTTTAAGTCACGGTTCATTCGTTCAACGATAGAGTTGCCCTCAGGCCTATACGGAGACGAAAATTTCACCCGCACCCCAAGCGAAGCCATTGCATCCTTGTAAGCCCTAGAGGCAAACGCCGGACCTTGGTCCGAATGGAAGGTGCCGCATGCGAAAATTCCCACAAAGACACGCAAATCCCTGATTACATTTCGAGCGTCAGCACTACGTTGTGGCCAGACCCAGAGGAACCGTAGTGCACGAGTCCACTGCAACTAAGATGTATTTATAGGCAGTGTCTGATGAGAATGGACCGCAGTGATCCAAATAAACACACCCAAAGGGTCTGTTAGCAATGCAGAGCGAGGTCTGTGGTGGACGTGTTACCGTGGAAGGCTTAATCTGTTGACAAACGTCGCAAGAAAGCACAAAAGCACGGGTGTCTTTATACAACCCACGCCACCAATAACGCTGCTGCAAGATGGAAACCGTAGCTGACACACCAGCATGGGCAGAAGCCATGCCTTCGTGTGCAGCAGATATCAAGGCACTCCTGCGGTCCGCGTTGGGGATCAGCCGATCTCCAACGTCAGGTATTGTTACATAAGGAACCTGTTCGGGACTTAACTTGTAAGAATACTTGGAAGGAAAACCTGTAGGGTAATTATCACCTTCCTTGGTTGCAGCAATAGCTGCTAGAATAACAGAGTCAATTTTAGACATGGACCTGGTAACCGCTGCTACTGAACACGTGACTACTGCTGAACGGGCAGCTTCATCTGCCAGATCGTTACCAATAGCGTGTGCGCCCACCCGCTGATGGCCTAAGGTGTGAACCACCTGTGTGAGGGGCAGACGTTGTTGCAATTCTGCCACTCGAACCCAAAGCATTTTATGCTTAATTGTGCTCCCTTTTGCGTCCTTGTAGTCGTTTTTCGACCAGAAAAACAGATTGTCATTGTAAGATTGTACACAGTAGAAAGAATCACATACAATAAGAGTGGTCTCATCCTGAGAAGCGAACTCAAGCGCAAGTAGCAATGCATGCAGTTCGGCCAATTGTGCGGTACTATCTCCGAGTGTGCGAGTGTGCACTACAGAGGGTTTGAACTTTCCATCTACAAAGGAACCCGCAACAATAGCACATGCAGCTGAATAAGCGTGCTTGGACCCAGTGGCCGGTTGCGCCGAACCATCGGTGTAGATCACACATTTGTAATCCTCAAGCGGCAGTAAAAACAAAGGAGGAGGATGAACGAATTCATACTGCAAAAACTCCTGAGTCTGAAGAGAAGAATCAAAAACAAAAGTGACGTCCGAAGACGTCAAGGATGTAGCCCATTGTATCCAACGGGGATGCATTGCTTTTGAGTTCGGTACACTTGCCTTTGTTACTGCCTCTAGGGCAGGACAGGGTGTCACCACCAGAATACGCTTTCCCTGTGCCAGTGCGCGTTCTTTCAGAATCGCCATTTGCACTGCAGTTAGAACTTTTTCGACAGATGTAAAGCGCAATTCAGCGGAAGTGTACAGATGTGACTTGTATGCGATGGGCACTGTATCACCTTCATTAAAGGTTAAGTACGTGAATCCCACCGCCCCGGAATTATTCTAATCACCAGGTTTGTGTGGTTATCACGAGTCAAAAGATATTTAGACTCCAAAAGGTCTGTCTGCAAAGACTGCAGAATTGAGGTATGCTCAGGCAGCCAGCAAGACCTTGAATAAGTAGGTTGTATCAGAGCATACAAAGGCTTGATACGCTGGGCATATTCGGGAATGTAAGTACGCCCAAAATTCAGGAAACCCAGCAAAGACTGAAGTTTCTTCAGAGTATTTGGGGGCACAAATGTGCACATTTTTCCAAGAAATGGGGGCTAAGCCCTTACCCTCGTTATTGAGCTCATAGCCCAAAAACAGAACGGTAAATTCAGCAATGTGTGACTTAGCAAAGTTAAATTTGTAACCTTGCTCCGCAAATTCAAGAATAATGCGGTCCACACGGGACAGATGCGGAAATAATTCGTCGTCTGTCAAATAAATGTCATCTACGTACGAACATGCATCTTGATCAATGTCGTCTAACAAAGAGACAACACGGGCGGCGAATACACCCGGACTATTCTTGTAGCCCATGGGTAAACGCCGGAACTGGAATAATTTACCACCGGATGTGAATGCGGTCCATTGGCCACTCTCCGGGGCTAGGTTGTGCGTGTAGAAACCGTTTGAAAGGTCAAGTGTCGTTTTGTATTTTTTACGAACAAGACTGTCTACAAGCGCAGAACTGTGTGTATTCTGCACCGCAAAGTTCCGACAATGAGAATTTAAATGCCGGTAATCCAAAACTAAGCGGTACGATCCATCGGGTTTAGAAACCACGAAAAGGGGATTGTTCATAGGTGATACGCATGGTTCAATTACTCCCTGATATTCCAACTGTGTCAGAATTTCGGAGACGGGGCCTTTTGCCTGCCGTTTGATGGGATATTGGGGTTGTGGCTGCGGTAGTGACCGCAAAGGTATTGCATGGGGAGGTGATTCTTCATCCCATCCCACATGGTTGCGGTATAACGCTGGAGCCAGGTACACAGCCCACTCAGCTGCAAGTGCTTCAGCTTTGTCTTTTGGGACATGCCGTGAAAAGCTTGGAAGGATTACCTCCTCTCCTTTATGTGCAGCGAGAACGAATGGGGGTGGCCAATCCACCTCTGCTAACAAAATGTCATATGAAGAGGTTAGATTTTCCCAAAAAATCCCTTTTATTTCACGCGGTATATCACCTTCGATTTGGATGACTATGTTGTAAAGTCTGTCAGGGGGTGCCACTCTGGTGTCAGCTGTCTCTACAGTAACGAATGTTTCAGTTGCTGTCGCCTCCATATGAGGACGTAGCGCCTCCCGCACTATGGTAACTTCCGCGGCGCTGTCTAGGAGGGTCACTGCCCACGTCCAATTCAGGAGTCTCGTTCTCACGGTCTGTGGCATATTTCGCTGTTACAGCGGCAACTTTTTTCTTCTGAAATTGCGGTCGAGAATGGTGAAAGTCTTCTGCTTTCCCTCTGACTTGTTGTCGAGGTTGGTCTCGCTCCTGGGGAGCCTCTCGGCCCCTTCCTCTATCTTGCCGTTCTCCTCCACCAGCCTGTGACGACGTCTGGGCCTGTGAAGAACGAGGAGAACGCGTATCAGAGCTCTGAAACCTATCTGGTGATTTAATTCTCGACCTATCACGTAAATCATAAGTACGTTCAGAAGAAACCGAAACTGGGGAAGCGCCTCTCGACCCCGGCTTCTTTTGTTGCTTACCCTGTTTTTCTGTCTCCAACTCTTTTTAGTGAAGACTGGTCTCTCATCTTTCTCAGATGTATTTTTAGTTTGTGTAACTTGTGGTTGCGATTGAGTTTGCGTTTTTACAAAAGGCTTGTTGCCTAGGCTATTTCTTCCAATTGTTTTGTAAGCCCGGGCAATAATTTTCGGTAATTCGCGGGGCCTGTCCAACTCTGGGACCAAAGCCAAAGCATTCGCTACTTGAAAGTTCATTGCATCGCCCTTGACATTTCCAAGGATCAGTTCAGCTACTACATCAAACACTCCCACTAGTCTCATCCCTAATTCCACAGCCGCTTCAGGGCCATGTTCGTCCTGTACTTTTTTAATTACAGAGGGTAGAACCGTCATGGAAGGTGTACCAAAACATTTTGAATAAACTGCTGCGAATACCTTACCCCAGTTTTCACATGATGTCAAATCGGGGATTAAGTCTTTTGGCAAACTTATCGTAAGGATGCGGTGTTTGTCCACTGGGGATGTATGTGGAAACACTGCTTCTATCTGATCGAACTTTTCTGCAAGCCAGTAAGGATAATCGTCCTTATTTTGTGGACGTTTGCCCATCACAGAATTTACCATGACAGGACTTATGGTCACTCCAGCTGCAACAGCTGGTTGGCCAGCGACTACAGGAGCAGCTCCATGGAGGCTACCTGTAACGTATGTCACTAAGGCTCGATGCACTCGCACCAGTTCGGTATGCATAGTGCGCAGATCCGCAACCGGTAATGCCAAATAATTTGGATGCGGGGTATACCCGGCCAATACAGGCCAAGTGGCCCCCTCAATGGATAAGGGGCCTAAACGAACTGCGGTAGTTGGTTGTGGGAGGGCGCCATTAAACCAAACACGGTGCTGCCAAGCCGTGAGAGGCACTTCAAGATTAGTATAGGGTCGATAGACAGCAGGAATAGCGGTGGGTTTATATTCATGAAACAGTTTATCACCTGCATCCACCGCCGTAAAAGTGATCCAAGTGTAAAACACTTCAAAGTGATAAGCCGGATCGGCTTGAACCACAAAGACCAACTCGACCCCATTATCAGGCACTCCATACACACCTAAGTGTTCTCGGAGTGGTCCTCGGCTATGTGCAGCTATCGCCACACCAGCCATGACTAAACAGTTATATTCGACAACCTAACAGGGAGCACAAAATGGGTTAGTTAAAAAACCTTTTTTAATAACTCCAAGCTTGAAAGAACCTATAAAACACTCAATATAGGAGGTATCACCGTCACCCACGCCTCCGGAAGCGTACGTGAGGGTATTGTGGACAAGCACAAGTACTACTCAAGCGTCTCGCAGATAAGTGGCCCCACGTTGGCCGCGCCATGTCATAAGGTTTCTGCACATACACAGAGCTATGCACAGGATAATAGGACCCCGGAATACAGTGGTTTGCCTACCATATACCGTAGCACCCAAAACCCCAACCCAACTAGCTTAGCATCCCATTAGCACCAAAGCACCAATGATTGGACAACCCAGAACACGGTATCCCTATCTCAGGACTCGCAGAAACAAGAACACTCTTTCGTCACTCACTCGTACTTGTCCACAATGTGCGTATGAAGAGACACTGGGTAGATTAAAATGTTTATTTCAACTTACGTGCTCTAAGGTACAGTACACGTGTCAGTACTAATAGCATAATGCATATGAATAATATAAGCAGCATGATTACAATTCCATAGAATACAAACGGGGAAAGCATCTCATAACTCAGTGGATAAATGTCTAAATAACATTACCACCCTCCCCGTGCAGTAAGATAGTTTATTATAAAAATAGAAGACCTCTGGGCTTTGACTAGCGAACCCCCATACCTCAGTCTCTAGATGCAGAATTACATCAGCAGACAATCACAGCTCTTCTCACTGAAAAGGATTTCTCCAACTGCCTTCAGTACAAGCAAACTGCAGTGTTAAAAGCACACTAAAATTCTTCATGGCAGTTGCACCTAGTGTTATGTCTAAGTGCGAAGGACGGGCCATATCAGGAAGAACCGAAATACATTGTTATGCGACCTTGTACATGGCGTGCAGTCTGAGCCCAAATCGATGGATGATTTGCGCGGATGATTTGATTGCCAACGCTTTTGTCTTTTTTAAGGGCAAACAAGGGTCTAGTAAAGGATTTATGTATCTTCTGGACCAAATGCCAATTTTGATTGATCACCTTCTTTAAGAAGTTGGTGCGGGGGTAAAACGTCGTCACACATACCAACCGTTTGGTGTTACTCTTTTCTTTTCTCTGTAGAAGTACTTCTCTCGGTGTCCACCATGCGCGTTTCATGGCACGTTTCAGAAGTTTCCTTGGATACCCTCGCGTCTTCAGTTTCTCAAACAAATTGTTCGCATGATGGATGTCTTCAGTTTTCAGTGTGCAATTACGGTTAATCCTGAGAAACTGACCGAAGGGGAGATTGTCCCGCAGGCTTCATGGATGGTGACTCGTATACTGCAGTGCTTTATTTCGATCGATTTGTTTTTTGTGTAGTGTTGTAATCAAAATGCCTTGAGAGGCATAGATTTCCACGTCCAAAAATATCATCCTACTAGAATTATAATTCAAACTGAATTTTATGTCTGGTGAAATGCCACTAGGTCATCCACATCTCCATTCCATATTAGGAAGATATCGTCAATGTAACGCACCCGGTTTTAAATTTTAGAACAAAAGGGGTTGTTGTTATAAATTAATCTCGCCTCGAATTTTGCCATAAACAGTACGGCCAATTCTGGCGCAAAGGGACAACCCATGGCGGTCCCCTTGGTCTGAAAATAGAAATAATTGTCAAATTTAAAATAGTTTTTCTAAAGTGCGAAACTTGCAAGTTTCATTATGAATTCACTCAGGACTCTAACGGGTTTCGGTCGTTGCTCCAAAAAGGTTTCAATAGCACTTAACCCATCTTCTTGGGGTATCTGGGTGTGTAAAGACACCACATCTAATGTGACCAAAAGTTGATTGTTTGGTCTGAACTCTTGGGTTTCCATTTTGTTTATAAAATCTGTTGTATCTTGGAGATAAGATGGAACCTTTTCTAGGAAAGGCTTTAAAAAGAAGTCAACGTACTTTGATATTGGCTTCAAAATTGACCCACAGCCCGACACTATGGGTCGGCCTCGTGGGTTAGTCTCATTTTTATGAATTTTGGGCAGGACGTATAACAGGGGAATTCTCAGATGTTTTTTGTTTTAAAAACAAATTCTTTTGGTCCAATAATCCCTTGCTCAAGGCCCTCTTTCAGAATTGCCATCAGTTAACACTGGATTTCCAGGGTTGGATCTTTTTCAATTCTGCAATAGCATTGTATGTCCTGTAGTTGTCTTTGAACCTCTGTCTGATAGTTTTCCGTGCTCATAACTACTATTGAACTGCCCTTGTCCGCCGGTTTGATTATTATAGAAGTATCCATCTTCAGTGAAGATATTGCCTCTTTTTACGTTTTTGAGATGTTATGTTTCACAAAGTCTCTTTTTCCTTCTATATGCGAAATGGCGGATAGAACCGTCCGTTCGAATGTTATTATGTCTTTCGGGACTCTGTTAGCGGGGGGACAAAAAGTAGATTTCTCTCTAAATCTAGTTGTTTCCATATTCATAGGGGCTTCATTTTCCAAAAAGAATGATTTGAGCATAACTTTCCTGCAGAATTCAATCACCTCTGTTTTCATTTTCACAAAATTAGTTGGTTTTGGAGGGACAAATGAAAGACCCTTTTAAGAATTGATTGTTCTGCCTCTGACAAGGAGCTGATCAGATAGATTAAAAATTGGTGACGGCACTAGGTCATGTAGTATTGGCGTCTGGTTGTCATCTCCCATGACTGGTTTTGGTACTTATTCCTTCCTTGTGGCCACTGTTGGCCTCTGCCTAAAAATTGTTGTTGTTGTTTATTTGTTCTGCGATTTGGCTGTTGATTGCCCTCCGTAGTGTCAGTTTCAACACCCGAGGATGATGATGTATCCGAAAAAGAAATGAACTTGTTTCTCGATCTTCCTTGGAAGTCAGATAGATATCTTCTTGAATCTGGACGCGAATAAAAATCCGTCTGTAAATAGGGGTAGGTTGTCTCCAATGAAAAGTTTTTCTTATCTTTTTCGAATTTAGTCCCTTTTTGATTTATCGTGAAGTCTTTAAAATCGGCTATCTCTTTTTCGACCTTTGCCAACAACGTTTTTGCATCCGTAATTGTTTGGCTATCCATTATCTCTTGCTCTAGGGTAGAGATTTCAAGTAATTGTTGTTGTGATAATCTTTGTGCTGTCTCGATTGTCAACATCATTAGATCTCTGCTGCACTTGGTTTCAATAAAGCTATAGCCTTTTTTATAAATCGGGTCATCTGTGAATATGACCGGGATGTTCCGTATTTGCAGTCCTGCTGGAATGGTCCCTGCTTTCAAATGTTCAAGCAAAAAATGACCGTGTAAATCAGTCCTTATTTGTTTTTTCTTTAGTCTGGTGAGTTTGTCGGATTCATTTTGTTGTTTAACTGTGGAGCTCAAGGAAATTGAAGAAAAAAGGGAGGGAGTGCTCAAGAGTTTTTGAATATGGTCCTCTGTATACGCAAAGGTTTCTTGCTCCGTCATGCTCGATAGAGCAAAAAAAGGCGGGAGGGAATTGTGGGATTAGTCACAAAGATTATTAGAAGAAAAAGAAGAAAGAAAAACTCCCAATTCTAGATGGAGTAGAAGAACCTCACGAGTAAAAACCTGCTACACTATTATGAACAATAGAGGGTTATGGCACTAATCAGCAAGGCTAGGCCAATCTATGAATAGTATAACAACAACACAATTGCCAGTACTGATGATTACTATATCAGTTCCTTCAACCAATCACACGTGACACTCATAGTGATTGAAAAATAGATTTTTTATTTTTGTTTGATAGAAAGTTTGTGAATTCAATTTCATCAAAACTTTATCGGTTCATATTATTAATTCAATGAACAGTTAAACGATTTTTCGCAGACCATATAAAATTCCACACACATAACCAACTAATTTGAGTCACATATATGAGACAACATTAGACATCAAATTTCACAAAAATAACTTAATATTTGAGCAAGCTCAGTTTCCAAACTTTTAACACATGAACGAATAACACAAATGAAGTAAGAAATAATAAGAAAGAGAAGAAAGAAAGGAAACCAAAAAGAGGGGGTTGGGAAATTGTTTAAAGACCAATTTTTGAGTTTTTTTGAAGAAAACACAGCCCCATTGAGGGCACTGGCCAAACTGTGTAATATTCAGGTAACCACAGTGGTAATCTCAACAGAGAATCAGACTCTATTTAACACAAAGGAGCATAAAAGGGGTTAGCCTGATATCAAATTTCTGGTTCACTTGTTTGGGCAGGGAAAACAGATCAACGCGTTTCCAATCCCTATTAAACCTTGGGCGGGGTTCTCCTCAGGACCTGGAACACAAGAGACCTAAAACAAAAACAAAAGGAAAAGGTGCTCGTGTTACCATTTATCCTTCATTTAACCAAGCACTCCAAACCTATATCTTCTACTTTTTGTTACCTTGTGAAGGGTGTCTTGCACGACAGTGTCTGTGCCACTTTGACTTGAGATGATTACTATGAAACAATAAAGTAAAGGAGAAAGAAAAAGAAAGCCAGGGAAAAGACTGTGTCAGTATTTGTCCAAATTTAAACAAACTCCTACTGTCCAAGTGTTGTTTACTTTGGAGCACTTACTTTTGCCATTTTTCAAAAAAGCGGAACGGGATCTCCAAATGGGAGTCTTCAAGACCACATTTTGAATGAAGGCGGCGCTTTTGAAAAAGATCTTTAAACTGGGGAGAAAAATAGGAAGATCAATCAGAGAAAAACGGCTTGCCCAAAGCCGTGCTGTCTCTTTTAAGCATGAAGCAGTAAGGAGCAATGTTCAGACTATTTGCAGAGAGAGCTTTGTGTCATGTGCTCGTCTGTGCTCGATTAGTAAAAACATGGCATTTCGATCTGCTCGAATCTGCCTGCAATTCCAATTGTTAGCTTTAAAAAACTTTTAGAAGAAGAAACCTTTAGATTAAGAACAAGAAAAAGAAAAACCAAGGCTTGTACAAAGCCCTGCTGTCTTTTTAAGTGAAAAACAGAAGGAGCTGTATTTATGTTTTTACCTTATGCAAGAGCTTTTTGTCATGGGCTCTTGTGTGCCCGTTTTTTGTAGAATTGTCTTTACGATCTACAAGGAAAAAGAGTTTGAAACCTCGCGAATCTATCAGCAGTTTTAAGTTGTAAGGAAAGGAAGATCTTCCTAGTACACATACTGTTATGTTTCATATAGATGCCCTAATATAGGCATGGTTTGAGATGCCCTAATATAGGCATAATCTTTCACCTACATTAGTTCCCTATTCTCCACAATAACTGGCACTGAGGGCTGAACCTTATCTAGACTGTGGTTTGGGTACAGAAGGAGGGATTTTCCCGAACAATGGCCTCCTATACCATCTTCGATGTGCTCATCCAGTATGATTAAATATTCATAAGAGTTCTAGGAAACCAGGCAGGGGCTAGAATCCACCTGCATAAACATCTACGTAAACGGTTCATCCCATACGTCATCTTCATACCCAACAATGGCTAACACAAGACACAAGGGACAAAGGGACTCTATACTTTTCTGTATAAATACAGCACCTCTTTCTATCAGTAGTTAGAGGGAACCGAGACTTCCAGGCTGACACACTGACCAGAGACGCTGAGGCTCCTGCATGCAGTCGCTCCAGCTGACAGTGGTCTAATCATCCCTTGTGGGGTGTCCAACTCGAGACCAGGACGAGGTCCCACACTCTCATTATTCAGGTAATGGGGTTTGACTAAATCCTAGCGGGTTTCTTGGCTTCTTTCGCACCTACTCACATGCTAGGTACACTTGGGTACATCTAGACAGGCATCGTAGGAGTATGCGCTTTATTTTATAAATGCATTTTATATTCATGTATATGTTCATGACTATTGCAAAATTTTAGAACTGTACTATCCCTTTTTATTCACTGTACTGCTGATCATATATCTCTGCTACTGTTTAACAGTTGTCGCAGCACATATATTTTATACTAGAAGAACAACTGTGCAATAAATTCTTATTGTAAACACGCTCAACTGTCTTCTGTGTAACTCTCTGAGACCAAATGAGCAAGCACGAGTGACTGAGCGAAAAGTAGTACATTGTTTCCACGAGTCTGAGGAATCAGGGTTGTCGTGTTTTGAGGTTGCCAAAAACGAATCTCTCTGATAAAAAGGAGATTCTAGTGGCACTGTGAGCTAGCTAATGCAAACAGGCTAACATACGGGGTGGGGGTGCTCAGAATCAGTCTGCCCCCAGGCCCACAGTGTATGTTATCCAAAAGCGCAGGTCCTGCAGGGGTACTATAGGAACTACACTACATGGCGCCACCAACGTTGGTTTGGTACTTATTTAACAGTAGAATCTGAGTAGTTCAGTCGTGCTTATTCTCAGAGACCCCTACTCACAAAAACTAGAGGCGTCTGGAGTGGGTGGGCACAAACTCCGCTACAGCTGAGTAGGCGAGATATCCTATTTATTGGCTGTTGGTTAATCAAGCTTGAAGGACATTTTTCCCAAAATTGTGCAAAACACCTTGTCTTAATTTCCTTGGACAGTTATTCCGTGTTCTGAACACAATGACTACCAAAAACGGAGAATTAGACCCACTGACACAAGCACTTCCTCATTCAGATGAGGAGGAAGATGCCAATGCAATACGTATTGCAGCTGGTGTAAGACACACACTCACAGTTAAACTCCTCAAAAATGGTGTACCAGCCAGAGGAGGTGTAGTAATATTCGTGATAGAGGCACATGAAGATTTCCAAACAGAGGTGTTCTATTCATGGGTTACATTCCCAGCAGCAAATGCTATAACAAGAACTTTTCATTATTATTTACATGAAGAAGTCCCAGCGGTTTACACTCCGTTTGAGGAGATTGAAATTCCGCTTACCTACCAGGAACATATTTTCTGGTTTAATGGCGCCCTAACCCACTCAAAAAGAAGAGCAAGACTCGGTCCATTAGGAAGACCAGGAGCAACATGGCCGATATTAGCGACCTATGCATCACATCCTGACATTGACACAATGCCAAATGATGAATTGCTTTTTCAACACAGAGTTGATAAAACTTTACAGAAACATGACACAATTCGTCATGAGGACACTTGCGGTCCAACCGACAGTAATTACACCAAATACAGCTCTTACACAGAGCACAGCTACTAAAATTACTCCACAAACATTACACGCGGTAATGGGTAAAATGCCCACAAAATGTGAACAAATTCCTTTCTGGGTAGCTCAGAAAATAACCCAGTTAGAAGCAGTATTCCCAAATACCACACCATTTGAAAAACACAGAATGTTAACAATCTGCTTCCCCTTGGGGATTACACCACAGTTAGAGGATTGTACCTCTTGGGGTACAGTCTTTGCTGCCATATATACCAGAACTCATGGTATTCCTTCATTAGCAGTGATACCAGATGTATTAAGACAAATACAAAATGAGTACGGAGCAGAGCCTTCTCTGAATTTAGGGATGAAGTTATTAAATAACTACGACCAGGTATCAGCCATAATACTAGCTAACATTAAAGGGGACGCAGCATCAGTGGCAATCCGCCAACGCCTACGGGAGTTCTCTCCATTAGAGCAGGAGAATGAACTACCCAAAATAATTGAAACTGCGTATGCAGAGTTAGGCAGGGATAGTTTGGGGGGAAAAGCTGTAAAACCTCAACTAATGGGCAGTCCCGAAAAGGACACTTCTAAGCAGACACCGACTTCTTCTAAAAAGAAGTGGGATAATAAAAAACAACAAAAGTTTAAAGACAACAGATCTCATTCCCGAGGTAGGTCTCCTCCACAGGAGCCCTCTGAAAAGAGGTACAACCTTAGGAATAGGGATAATATTAGGAAACCTGACAGGTATCAGGATACTGATACACATTCCTCTCGTTCCTTTCAGGGCTCGAAGAAAAACTCAGAGAGAGAAGGACGGTCAGAACACAGAGAGGAGCGCACACAGTCCAGAGACAAGCAGCGCGCTCCAGACTTTACTTCCAAAAAGAAGATAAGCCAAAATCAAAACCTCAATTTAAGAAAAAGAAAGTTGCTGGTCTGAAAATCAGACATGCCCAGAATTCCGAGGACACAACTTCTGAATGGGGAATGGGCTCTGACGATGCTAGACAGTGCGGCAGAAGTAACAATAGCTCACCAGAACCTGAAGGAATTTCTGGTGACAGCAGACTTGAATGATTACATCACGGTGGAAACACCAGACAAAAGGGTGAGCGTCCCACATAAGTTAAATGAAATAACACTCCGGATGGAGGGGGACAAGCCCAGGAAAGTAAAAGGTCTCTTTTGGAAGAACTTATCATCTGGTTATGACATCCTGTTAGCCGAACAAGTTTGGACGCCAGCATTCGTAATGGAGTGCCCCAGGGGTGAAAGTATAATTTTTCCTGCATTTTCCGACCATGTTCCCGTTCACCTTAAACATACATATGCACGAGAGTGGGCAGTAGCCCAAGCTCCAGCATTGTACAAAAATCACGCTGGGTGGGATGAGGACTCAACCTACCACGTGATCCCGTTAAAAGTTTCACCTTGCTCAGAGGCAATACCCAAAAAAGCAAGAAGCTAAAAAACAGGTCAGGGAGATCTTAGATCAACTTGAATACCAGGGGGTCATTGAAAAATGTACCTCTCCAATGAACAATCCTTTGTTTCCCGTCTCTAAACCCGACAATACATATTGTCTAGTTTTAGATTACAGACATTTAAACTCATGCACAAAGACATTTGCTGTCCAAAATGCACATAGTGCCGCATTAATGAATAACATTGTGCGGAAAAAATACAAAACAACACTTGATATCTCAAATGGATTTTTCTGCCAAAATATAGCGCCTGAAAGCAGGTATCTGACCGGATTCTCAGCGTTAGGGTCCCAGCGACAATTTTGTTGACTCCCCCAAGGGTATAAGAACAGCCCTGGGGTATTTTCAGCAAGGGTAACAGAGTTACTTCAAAAATTTGATGAAGAAGCGTTGTCCTATGTGGATGATATTTATCTAACGGACGACGACTTAGAGAGGCACTTGACCAGGGTAAGCACCATTATTATGGGATTTGCCACTGAGGGCTACAAATGTAACTTTAAAAATCAAAAATAGCCCACCTCAATGTCCTATTTTTGGGATATGAGCTGTCAAGTGAAGGGAAAAGTCTGGCAGCTAACTTTTTAGAAAAGTGTGCACTGCTCCAGCCGCCAAAATCATAAAAAAATGTACAATCAATACATACATTTTAGATTACGCACAAAGGGTAAAACCTTTCTACGACTTAATAAAACCTGACTTTTCAGCCAGAAATTGGACACAAGAACATACTAATATTCTTCGTTCACTCCAGGAAGACATGATAGCTTCCAAACACTTGCAAACATGCGTAAACTTACGCCACTTGGTGATCCGTATAATTGCGGGTCAATGCGGGTACATTCAATGAAGGAGAAACAGTACTGATCGCATACAAATCACACCTGTACACGAATGTAGAAATGCTTTTCACTGCAACAGAAAAAATCCTGACAGATGTTCAGACTGCTGTAGCAAGAGAAAGAGCACTGGCACAGGGGAAACGCATTATTGTCATAACCCCGGTACCGGCTTTAGAAGCTGTTACAAAGGCTAGCATTCCAAATGCGAAAGCCTTGCATCCAAGATGGATACAATAGGCTAATTCTCTTACTGCAACGGACGTTGAATACAGATTTGATCCAAGTTTAAAAACACAGGCATTCCTGCAATATGAACACGAATATCCTCTACCAAATGAAATCTTGCCTCTCGATCAGTATGAATATATTATTTATACTGACGGATCAGCTCAACCGGCCATAGGAAGTAAGCAGCAATATAGCGCAGCGTGTGCTATCGTTAAAGGTAGTATGCAGGATGGAAAATTCTATCCGAGTTGCACAAAAACGCAATCGCTAGGAGACTGCACGGCACAGTTGGCAGAGTTAAAAGCACTGATACTGGTACTTGTAAATACGGATCACGAATTCCCCACACTAATCGTGTGTGATTCGTTTTACTGTGTTCAGTCATATAATGAATACCTATACCATTGGGAGCAAAACGGGTTTAAAGATGCAAAAGGTGGCACAATTAAGCTGAAAAGGCTATGGGAACAGGTAGCAGAGTTGAAAAACGAGCTACCAAGGACTCACGTGATGCATACACTGAGTCATCAACGTGATGGCGTTCATGTTGAAGGGAATTCATTGGCTGATGAAGCCGCAAAGGGGGCTGTTTGCATGGCTTCTGTAGCTGCCCTCACTCGTTCCAAAATGAGAATAGACGGTGAGATTATGGTAGCTGTCATTGCTTCACGCAAAGGCAGCACAGCAGTACCTAAAAAATTTCCACTCAAATACTCCTACAAGTTAGATGCAAGTAACATTCCATATGTTCAGATTTCTGGAGTGGGGGATAGGGTAATACCAAATATGAATCGTAGGCAAGGTTTAATACTCGCAGCACACGAGGGTTTGGGCTCTGCGCACACAGGCATTACAGCGACTATTTCTTTACTGAAACAGCGCTATTGGTGGCCAGGGTTAACTAAGCAAACTAAAGATTATGTCTTGAATTGCGACATCTGCCAGCAGATGAAAGGCTCCACTGTAGCAAAACCCGCACAGACGCCATTATTAAAATCAGACAAACCTCTCACATGTGTGTACTTGGACCACTGCGGCCCCTTACAAACGGACGGGGCTTACAAATATATCATGGTTGCAGTGGATTCCTGCTCGAGATTCCTATGGGTATGGCCTCAGCACTCGGCTGACGCTCAAACTGTTATCAAAGATTTGCGAGTCTTTATCGGCACATACGCAGTTAGCACGTTACATTCTGACTGCGGCCCGGCGTTTAGCTCTCGGGCTTACAAAGAGGCCATGGAAGGAATGGGCGTAGCATTGCGGTACTCCTCTCCGTACCATCCCGAGGGAAATTTGGTTGGGGAGAGGAAAAACCGGGACTTAAGCACTCTTTAACAGCTAGGGTATTAGGCAAGGGAGGTAGTTGGGTCAAACACCTTTATGGGGTACAGCGGGCGTTAAACAGCCAGCCAAGAAACTCTCTAGGGGGTGTCACTCCATATGAAGTCCTCTTTTGGGACACGAATGTGGGTACCTGATCTTGATTGTGAAGGTGCAGTGGCGGATGAAAAACCATTTGATATCCATGATCGTTTGGCTGTTTTACAGGATCTAAATGAATCCAGGACAAAACAAAGCAATGTCCAACTAAAGCAGACCGCCACTGGGGAAGTCAAGGCAGACACGGTAAGACCTGTCTGGATCCCAAAAGTCGGGGATCTGGTCAGAGAGAAAATTGCAGGCAAAAAGGAATTTGGACCTTCATACAGAACACCTGTACCAGTCCTTGCAGTACAAGGAACAAGAACTGTGCTTTTGCCGCCTCTTGCCGGGAAAAAGGAGAAAAGATTTGTCTCAATGGACTTAATCAAACCACACTATGTGGCCAATAATAAGCAGCAGGCCTCGTGGTCTCCACAGTAGCAGACGCCCTCCTCTCGCTACAATCCAAGAAGTTCAAACAGAAAGACTCATCACGTTTGAAGAGCCACCTGTAAGGAATGAAGGACTAAGCAACAATGCTATGGAACTTGTTCCACTTGAACCAGACATTCAAATTCAAAATGAACATCAGAATAATTCACAAGTTGCAATTAGACCTAATACAGAAGTCTACATCTACATGCCTCATCGAGAGCAAAATAACATTTCAACTAATCCCGATGCAATTCCTACAATTGATCGAACTGCTTCTGGCTATTTCATGAACTTTGATACGTTTTCTCTGGATCCAAGCGAGCCGGAAACGACGCCAGCCAAAACACCATTCAAGCAAGAAATAAAGAACTTTCTTCTCTTTCTAAAAAAGACATACCTGGTATCACCTTGGATTGAACTCTGGGTAATTTCTGGGATATTGTTTTTTCTTTTCTGGCTTGGCTTAGTACTAACTTTTAGTATGCTTATTAATGGATGCTATCTTCAACATAGCTCCACAGCCCAAAAGGTCAACGTACTACTGAAGCCACATCCATCATCACATCGTGAGCAAAGAGACTTGTCATCAGTGAACATTACAGCAGTTCCTATACCGGATGGTATAGTATGGGACAAGGTTGATTTTAACATATTCGGTCTGACCGAGCTTTTAAAAATTAATCATGTATTTAAAATTTCATTAAGTGATATCATTACCTCAAGTACATTTTCTGATGATTGGGACTCTGAAACAATTAATAACATGTTGTATGATTTAGAGAACACTGCTGCATTTTCTAATAATGAAATGTTAGAGAGTTCTTCAGATTATGACACATTGTACTGTTACCAACATTATGGTCATCATTTCCTGCACAAATCCATTTCACCTAGGAATGTTTTTGAGTACCATCAGTGGGAACATTGCCCAACACCACCAAGAAGTAGTTCACAAACGTTTGCACAGAAATTTTCATACTTTTCAGGGTTTAACGCCACAGGTCCAGCCTCATATTACTATAAGGTTGCACCAACATCAGCACTGAAAATTATGTTGACAAACACTAAACAGATTTACTCTGCTTCCTTTTTGGCCCAATTGTCTGAACAGGGTTTTGACCTATGGAAAGACGAAATTGACTTAAAATCAGTTTGGGGTTCAAGGGACTGGCAAGTCCAGGGTACACAGGCACTATTTAGAGCATGCCTCATTCCACAGCAGATGATCTTTTTAAATGATACTGTGCAACAGACATCCTGTCTTGGACTAGCCAAGAGCAAGGACCTGAACACCCCTAGGTTTCCAACACCGACATATGGGGGGTGGCAGAATTCAACTACAAAAGAAGGGGCAACAGTGGATGACATCTTAAAGTACAACAGAACAGACCCAAATTGGAAACAGTGGGTGGTTTGGCCCTTAGACACGAATAGCTGTTATAAGCGATTCCTGAACATCACCGATGGACTCAGTATCCATAGGCCAGACCCACGTTATGTACAGAGAGAACATCCAGGGATAGTGACATCCTATAGTGTTGGGAAGTTGTGCCTCGGTTGGCTAGAAACCTCAACACTTGCAGAAGTGAAACAACACTTATCTTTACTCTCACTTGACATGGATCTTAGGGACTTTTTTACTAGGACCCAGGAAAACACGTCATAAACGTTTCATATATGTAGGCATATATGCTGCCTTTAATGAAAACTGGAAGATTTCCCAACAAGAGGCCGCAGAGAGAATACGGGAAATAGACTGTATAAACTTAGAAAAAGCTTTAGCTGTGGTAGATAATGGGTTAACAAGTTTGACCTCCAGGATATATTCATTGGGCAACATTGTATCTTCTGCTATCGACATACTGGAACAGGATTTAGCCATATTACAACACGGCCAATCTCAGTTACGTTCTATTATGTTATTAAGCTGGACGCTGCAATCTTTGCGTGCAGGCTTTGTGCCTTGGCGTTTTATAAACAGTACGTCTCTGTTTTCAGAATACAATCTAACAGATACACAGATTGAAATGGCACAAAGGGGAGCTAAATATACAATGCTGCGTATTGAAAAACTGGACAGGCTACCATTCACAGTGGCGGAATCACCATCAACAGAATGGCTAATCCACGGCCATATCACTCTCCCTTTCAGTTTCATTATTGCCTAGAGCAAAGGCAGGCAGGCAGATATGAAAAATTGGGTAAAGAATACATTAAGGAATCCTGGGATTTACCATATAGATTTCGTTGCCGGAGTGGGGATCGAGAAGTGTTTCTAAGTGGTACAAACTGCAAGAACGCTTTAAGCGGTTCTCTCATGTGCCAAGATATTGTTTTGCACGGAGCATGTAATGGTTCAATAGCGAATCGGTCTTGCCACTTGAAAGGAACTCCAGCTGCTGTAATCACACCAGTTTTCGAGTTACTGTCGAAAGGGAGTTTCTTGATGCTGAATGATCAAGGTTGCTGTGGCATGCTTCCGGGCATCGCCTATCTGGTCACCGTGAACGCCAGGGTTACTTGCTGTATGCAAGTATTGTTCCCCCCAACAAATACAGTCAGGGAGGCGCCTTTGTGGCCTTCGCTAAACATATCTTTTTTAGAAAATTTGACACTTTGAGCAGACTGAAAGCCATGCTTTTACAGCAAACTGTACCCTTAACCTCCGCTCGAGAGACCTTTGATCTTCAAGTTGCAAGGACCTCGACCGAGATACAGGCACTTATTCGTACAAACTGCCCCTTTCATTTCGTAGAAATGGTGGGTCGTATCTTTAACATGTCTGATACGAGTGGTATTATACACCTATTTAAGACCATAGGGTCAGGTTTTCTAAGCACCTTTCAAACAGTACTCGGAGTTATCCCAAATTTTATACACTCCGTATTTGGAAGCATCTTTGGAGGTTTACCTCTGATACTGCTTTTAATAGCTGGAATCCTGATCGTCATTTACATGATACGCAATGGACGGCCCAATCACGAACAAAATGGCGAAAGCTCTTCTGGAGCGTAGATACCGTGAGCTCATGGTACAACATCTGGGCGCGCCTGGCTTACGAGAACTGAGTGCTTCTTGGTTCTTATCATTTAGACCAGTCTGGATGGATTGCATCTTACCTGTTCTTCGATGCCTATTCTGCGGTGAAGAATGCGTGTTGGACATCTGTCTGACACTCGAGTCGGAGATGCCTGCGGACTTGAACACGAGGCTGGAACCGCTGAGGTCCCACGCTCGGCTGTGTCCCCAGCGTATTCCTATCCTGACAAATGCATTCCTTGAAAACCCGCAGGTGCCTTTTGCTACAACTGGGGTGAGCATGGGCTCAGCCACCACTAGCGCTGACACCAGCACAAGCGCTACAACTAGCACTACGGGCACTGAGGTATCGACTACAGCACCGGCTGCCGATATACCATCTATGGGCAGTACTGAATATAATCTGTGCTCCATCGACGTACTGTGTGAAATATTACAATTTCCGTCCCCTACAGCAAGTGACTGTGATGTTGCGTCTCCCAGCCAGGACACTTAATCTACAATTGGCTCATCGTGTGCTGGGAAAGAATTCAGAGTTTTCCTTTTTCATTTCGACTCTGATTACATTTGGAACATTTCCTACTAAATTGACACTATCGCTAGAGAAAGCATGGCCTTCTGAAAACGCTTATAGGAGTTTTAAATTCTATAAAGGAACTCAGTTACACTTTAGCTTGAGTACAAATTCAAATACTGACTCTACACATTTTTCCCCTCTTAGAAATGTTTTTAATATGCTTTTAAAGATTTTAAAAATGTTTTAATGTGGCTCACTGACAATTATATGAGCTACTACCTAGTATGAATTAGTAGTTTGCTGTCATTGTTTATTATTGTTGACTATTAAGAGGAGTGGGTGTTATGTTTCATATAGATGCCCTAATATAGGCATGGTTTGAGATGCCCTAATATAGGCATAATCTTTCACCTACATTAGTTCCCTATTCTCCACAATAACGGGCGCTGAGGGCTGAACCTTATCTAGACTGTGGTTTGGGTACAGAAGGAGGGATTTTCCCGAACAATGGCCTCCTATACCATCTTCGATGTGCTCATCCAGTATGATTAAATATTCATAAGAGTTCTAGGAAACCAGGCAGGGGCTAGAATCCACCTGCATAAACATCTACGTAAACGGTTCATCCCATACGTCATCTTCATACCCAACAATGGCTAACACAAGACACAAGGGACAAAGGGACTCTATACTTTTCTGTATAAATACAGCACCTCTTGCTATCAGTAGTTAGAGGGAACCGAGACTTCCAGGCCGACACACTGACCAGAGACGCTGAGGCTCCTGCATGCAGTTGCTCCAGCTGACAGTGGTCTAATAATCCCTTGCGAGGTGTTCAACTCGAGACCAGGACGAGGTCCCACACTCTCATTAGTCAGGTAATGGGGTTTGACTAAATCCTAGCGGGATTCTTGGCTTCTTTCGCACCTACTCACATGTTAGGTACACTTAGGTACATCTAGACAGGCATCGTAGGAGTATGCACTTTATTTTATAAATGCATTTTATATTCATGTATATGTTCATGACTATTGCAAAATGGTAGAACTGTACTATCCCTTTTTATTCACTGTACTGCTGATCATATATCTCTGCTACTGTTTAACAGTTTTCGCAGCACATATATTTTATACTAGAAGAACAACTGTGCAATAAATTCTTATTGTAAACACGCTCAATTGTTTCTTCTGTGTAACTCTCTGAGACCAAATGAGCAAGCACGAGTGACTGAGCGAAAAGTAGTAAGAGTCTGACGAATCAGGGTTGTCGTGTTCTGAGGTTGCCAAAAACTAATCTCTCTGATAAAAAGGAGATTCTAGTGGCACTGTGAGCAAGTTAATGCAAACAGGCTAACATACTCGGTGGGGGTGCTCAGAATCAGTCTGCCACTAGGCCCACAGTGTATTTTATCCAAAAGTGCAGGTCCTGCAGGGGTACTATAGGAACTACACTACAATACCGATAGTCAATTTATGAAGCCGTTTTCTTCACGAAGCGCAGCCCGCGTCTCTCTCTGTCCAAGATGTGGCCGCTTCCTGGTTTCCGTGCGGCGGCTTGCTTATGATGCCAAAAACACGCGCGTCGGACGATGACGCGTCATCGCGTCCAGATGTTGCGGTGATTATCAACAACCTTTATTAATTTTTATCGGAAAAATGCAATTAGGAATTGGAACTTGCCTAATGTAAACGTTTTACTGTTGAACTCGCAGTACGTTATGATGACCACACACATGCGATTTTGCTAATTGAGATGTTTTTTTTGTGTTGATTGCGGCGTGTACGTGCAGTGGTGACGCGAAGTCACGTGTTTTTCAGAGGCCCAAAACTTTATTTGTTCTGTGAATAATGCATTCCTAACAACTTTACATCAGCACCCATGCCGTAAAGACAGGGGGCTCTTTTGGCTCTATGTCCTTACTCCAAGCCACTAGTTGATGGTTTTTAACTCCTGTGTGGTGTGTCCACTACCTTGTTGAGCTGGCTTGCTTGTGACCGTCACGGTATGTGCGTGCAATGGTGGCTCATGGTCCGCGTTCTAGAAGCTTTTTGTGTATTTTACCAACGGGACAATAAAGGTTTCATCAACAGCCCTGCAGGTCTCTAATTTCAGGGACGACCAGATCTAACAGTAGCTAAAAATGAAATTTCTTCATAAATTATAAATCTCAGATAGCTCGTTTAGCCCATCTACTGCAGTATTAAATTTTACAATTAACATTGCTTCTCTTTGCATTAAAGTTCTCTCCATATTTCCACCTCACGGGTCTTTTTCAATCTTGGACAAAACAGTCCACTTTAACTCATTTACAGTATGCTTGTGCATTGTCCAATGGTTGACCAGCGGTGCATTAGCTGTTTTTTTGCGAATCCTTGACATATGTTGTTTTATTCGCTGACGTGCTTCCTGATTTGTCTTGCCAATTTACAGTTTGGAACATGGGCACAAAATGCCATAAACTACATTTTTCGTTTTGCAGTTTGAGAAAGCTTCGTGTTTCCATTTGATGGCTTTGAATGAAAAGAGCGATCCCTCAATCGTTTGAGGGCAGCACACACAGGTGCCGCATTTATGGTGTCCAACAATAGGTGGTAAACTGAGTTGTGCCCTTAATGTACTCCTACTAGCTAATTTGGGTACCGCTGCGCGGATGATTTGATTGCCAACGCTTTTGTCTTTTTTAAGGGCAAACAAGGGTCTAGTAAAGGATTTATGTATCTTCTGGACCAAATGCCAATTTTGATTGATCACCTTCTTTAAAAAGTTGGTGCGGGGGCAAAACGTCGTCACACATACCAACCGTTCGGTGTTACATAAATACAGCTCCTTCTGTTTTTCCTTTTGTTTTTCACTTAAAAAGACAGCAGGGCTTTGTACAAGCCTTGGTTTTTCTTTTTCTTGTTCTTAATCTAAAGGTTTCTTCTTTTAAAAGTTTTTTTAAAGCTAACTATTGGAATTGCTGGCAGAATTGCTGGCAGAATTGCTGGCAGATTGCTGGCAGATTCGAGCAGATCGAAATGCCATGTTTTTACTAATCGAGCAGAGACGAGCACATGACACAAAGCTCAACATTGCTCCTTACTGTTTCATGCCTAAAAGAGACAGCATGGCTTTGGACAAGCCGTTTTTCTCAGATTGATCTTCCTATTTTTCTCCCCAGTTTAAAGATCGTTTTCAAAAGCGCCACCTTCTTTCAAAATGTGGTCTTGAAGACTCCCCTCTGTAAATCCCGTTCCGCTTTTTTGAAAAATGGCAAAAGTAAGTGCTCCAAAGTAAACAACACTTGGACAGTAGAAGTTTGTTTAAATTTGGACAAATACTGACACAGTCTTTTCCCTGGATTTCTTTTTCTTTCTCCTTTACTTTATTGTTTCATAGTAATCATCTCAAGTCAAAGTGGCACAGACACTGTCGTGCAAGACACCCTTCACAAGGAAACAAAAAGTAGAAGATATAGGTTTGGAGTGCTTGGTTAAATGAAGGATAAATGGTAACACGAGCACCTTTTCCTTTTGTTTTTGTTTTAGCTCTCTTGTGTTCCAGGTCCTGAGAAGAACCTCGCTCAAGGATTAATAGGGGTTCGAAACGGGTTGACCTGTTTTCCCTGCCCAAACAAGTGAACCAGAAATTTGATATCAGGCTAACCCCTTTTATGCTCCTTTGTGTTAAATAGAGTCTGATTCTCTGTTGAGATTACCACCGTGGTTACCTGAATATTACACAGTTTGGCCAGTGCCCTCAATGGGGTTGTGTTTTCTTTAAAAAAAACTCAAAAATTGGACTTTAAACAATTTCCCAACCCCCTCTTTTGGGTTTCCTTTCTTTCTTCTCTTTCTTATTATTTCTTACTCCATTTTTGTTATTCGTTCATGTGTTAAAAGTTTGGAACCTGAGCTTGCTCAAATATTAAGTTCTTTTTGTGAAATGTGATGTCTAATGTTGTCTCATATATGTGACTCAAATTAATGTTTTATGTGTGTGGAATTTTATGTGGTCTGCAAAAAATCGTTTAACTGTGCATTGAATTAGTTATATGAGCCGATAAAGTTTTGATGAAATTGAATTCACAAACTTTCTATCAAACAAAAATAAAACATTTATTTTTTCAGTCACTATGAGTGTCACGTGTGATTGGTTGAAGGAACTAATATAGTGATCCAGCGCTAACAATAAAAATAATTCTCCTATTATGCTTTGGTCATCCAGGTGCAATTATTTCTCTAACACACACACTATATCCATATGACGGTGGGGCCCATAACACCGCATATACATTCACTTACTCATTTGTTCCCTGGATTTCCTCCGTCATGAACCTAGGAGAAAAACGATTCGCTGGAAGGAGACGGGATACCTCTTTTATAATGACATAATATTTCTCATTTACTTTTAAGGTATTCCGCTCATTGGTCGATGGACCAACTAGTAGGAATCAGTTGATGGTGATTAAGACCAGCTCAATCACATTAAACTCCTTTAACATTTCATTATTAATCATTGAGCTAAAGAAATCACTGAGTCATTTGTTTAAAGAATAATAAAGTTTATATAAAGTTTTGAATGCAGGAAATTGAGATTAAGCTTATTATTCAGATCATTGCATTTATCATCAATATAAGAATAGTTTGAAATTGCAAGGCACTTTTATTAGACGGAAAAATGAGGTTACCATAATAAGAACTCTATGGGTCAATCTATCTATCTATCTGGGGAAAGCCTAATAATTCTAATAAAAATCTATCAAATAAAAGTTCTCCTAAAGCAGCATCTTTATACTCAACTGGAAAAGGAAAATAACAGCAGCAGCATCAGCTCGTCAGCATCAGCAACCGCAACTTCTCCCATCTACAGCATCTAACTCCTACAGCATCTCCCGCAGCATTCGAACAGCATTCTATTCTCCAGCATTCTAACCCCTCCCACCAAGAGTAGGTCTTCTTATACCCTAATTCTAGCTTACAGCCTAAAATGTTTCTTCTTACATGGCGCGATTCATTCTCATTGGTCAAAAACTCAGGTCCATATACATTTTAATCAAACTTCCTGGTCTTAACCAGTTCCGAGTGGAATGTCCATGCAAGCATCGTTTCCCACAGTTCATGCACTTGCTCATCCGTTTCGATCAGTCCAAATTGTATCTTTTTCTGTTACATTTTGTGTAATACAGTTCCGTCTATTGATTCAGTCAGGCTTCTCACGCTTCTTGCTGATCATCTTGGCACACATCTGCTCAGAAGGGTCACAACAGCCTTGACCATACTTTCATCTTAGCCTCTCGGCATCAGCACGTGATCATCCCTTTTCCACAGCCTCTCTCCTCTATCACATGGTCTCTTCCGCTCATGCGCACTCTAGTAACTCGCGGCCATTTTATATTGCTGCTCGGCAGGCCTAAGCGCACTATTTTCAAAGATAAACAAAATGTTATTAAAACAAAGAAATATAAACCCTTTCGTTTCCCTCCCGTCTTTCTACGTACCCCAATTAGGTATTACCTAGCAGAAGCAACATATAAAGCTGTCCCTTACTTACCATCGCTTTATTTTGCAACCACACGTTTTATTTAAAAGCACAAATCATGCATTTATTATTTAATTAGTACGCAAATATTATGTTATGTTAGATACGTGAACAATTATAAGTCAATTAATTTGCACACTGAATTGCGTGTTACCATTAACCCTTAACATACATTGTTGGTTATTTACTTAAACGAACATGTTTATTAATATTGTACGAAAATATTAGGAGGTTAACATTTTTACATTTACCCTGCTCCATCAACTCCCCCTTTGGTGATTTTTAATATCACCACAAAAACCTAAGTTATACAATTTTCTCAGACAGCATATATCTTTTATCCGTTTGCTTTTGTTAGTTTACACAAATGTATCCCTTTCAACTTGTTTCTTCGTTTTCTTGTACATGTTCTCTTTTATTTCTTCTAGTTCTATTTCACCCATTTCTCTCTCTCTTTCCTTGTTTATCATGTTTTCTTTTTCTAGCTTATTCTGCCTTCTTCTTCTCTTTATACATGTTATTGCAAGCTTCAGTACTAATATTATTATTATTATCACGGTTGCTATTATTATAACTTTCCCTATTATTAATCCACTCATTCTTGTTAACCAATTTGTTACAGAAGAAAACCCTTTACCAAGTTTTCCCCAAACACTTTCAACCTCCAGTGGAACAAGTTCTTTGTGCAAATTTGTAATATTTGTTATATACTTCTGTATATTTTCGCTCTTATCTGGAATGTAAGTGCAACAATGTTGGACTTTCAGCATTCCACAGACTCCGCCCTCTTTTGCCAAAAGAATGTCAAGGGCAAGACGATTTTGCATCACCATAGCTCTCATGGCAACCATCTCGGTATTTACCATCAAGAACCCTCCAGCAGTATCTGTAGATAAACGATCTACCACTGTGGATAATTTCCGAATTCTAAATGCATTCAAAGATACTCCCACTGCTGGTATCAATGCACCAAAAATATCACCTATTTCTGAAAAGCTTTCCCTTTTTCTACGTGTAAAGGTATTTATCATTTTGTGTGTTCCTTTTTCTTTTCTATCCACATGAAAAATCTTTGGAAAGACCAGGCCTAAGTAACATGACCCATACCAATGGTCCGGCAACCTATAATAAGCCCTATTTCCGCAAATATAATAAATCCCTGGAAATATTGGATCTTTTCCCCCTTTGAATCCCCATCCACCTAAAATTTGGTAATTGTCATGGCAATTACTGGAACCCACAAAATAATTGTCATATCTTGTCTTATTTCTTCTAATGCACAACCTTCCCTGTTGGGGCCAATCCAGAGTCATAGCTGCATTTGTCTTTTTCTTGTCATGATTGTCTTCCTCAAACGCCCAAAGAGGTGTTTTTGTCTCTTCTATCACTTTTCTCTGAAATTTCACTCTTCTCTCTTCAACCATCTCTAAAAATACCTTTTCTTCCTTCTTTAACTCACAGGTAAGGTTGTACCTAATTATACTATCTAATGTTAAAACCTTATTTTCTAAAAAATATTCACCAAACGTCTTTCCCTCTTTTATTTTGTTAAGCTCGGGAACTACAGAAACTTTTGCAAAAATCTTATTTATGTCAGTGTAATAATATTCTAATCTACCTGTTTTATAAAATAAACTTGCTAAAATACTACATGTTATTCCATATGTCAAAGGGAGGTGATGATAAGTCACACCCTCTGCTACAGATGCAGGCAACTGCATACAAACATAGCAATCTCTTACATCCATTGTTTCTACATACTCATATAATAATTTAGTAAAAACATTTTTTGAAAAATCTGTTATTGATTTGTCCTTATGTAATTCTGCACTACTCTTTAAAATAACTGGCTCTTGAGTGTTAGCTCCTTTTTCTTTCTCAGTGCTATTAGACATTTCCACTACAGCTAAACTAATTGGAATAGTGATTGCTAAAACCACCCATACTGTTATTAATAATCCTGTACAAAAACAGCACATTTTGCACCATCTACTTAAAAACTCACATCTACATTTTCTATCTCTAGTATTCTCCATTTTGTCTTCTAACCTTATTTATTTGTTTTTCTAGAAAATTGTGTCACTACACCTCAGAAATGACTTGCTTGCCACTCTGTACTTTCAATATTTTGTCTTTGCTTGGTACTTTCTTTTAATTCTTTCTCAGAATTCTTTCTCTGTCACATCCGGTAAATTCGTCAGTTCAGTGTTTTGTCACATCCGGTAAAACTATCTAAACTTCTTCAGGTTTGTTGCTTCAGGTTTGTTGCACTTCACTTTCTCCCATCAGGTTTCTTTGTTCTGGGTTTTCGTGAGTGTTCAGTTCTTCCTTGTGACTAGTCAAAGCACGATACAACCATTCAGGTGATCTATACTTTTGATTTATCTTCTTTATTCTTTTCGTTTTCTGCAAGTGTTTTCCACCTTGTTTTTCTTGCTCTTTTTGACTTGTTATTTCATTTACTTGTTCAGCACTTTTCCCATCCAACCTTATGATTCTGTATCTTAATTTTCTTACTTCGTTGGGCCAATTGTCTCCTTTTCTTGGCCTTTTTGCTTCACTTCCTTTTTCCTCTCTTTCTGTTTTCCAATTTCTTTTTCTTGTCTCTAGTTTTTCATTTCTTTCTTCTCCACTTTCTTCAGACTCTGTTTCAATTCTTTCGTTATTTCCTCTTATTTTGAAACTTATAATTTCATTTTCTTCTACTTGTGGTTCTTTTCTTATCTTCCTTCGTTCACCTATTTCTGTCCCTCCTCGAGGTTCTTCCGAATTTGTGTCAGTCTGTCTATCTGCTTCTAAATTTCCCTGTTCTTGTGTTTGACTATCTGTCCCTACTGCTCCTCGGGGTTTTTCCGATTTTTCTAGCTTTTGGTTTGAAACTCTCCCTTCTTCATCTATTAATATTATCTCTGAAGGAATTTTACCACAACTTGTACTTGGTTGCTCACTGTCACTATCTTCTGGCTCAGTTTCTTCTCTTATGCTTTCAAAATTCCACTTTCTTTTTAGAATTTCTTCACCTTCCGAATGTTCTGTATCAGATTCTGAACTGGTGTCAGATATTTCCAGATGTCGACTTACAGGTCGATCTTCAAATTCTGGAACTTCAGCTATTTCTTCTATTTCCTCTTCTTCTTCTATCCTTGCACTTGTAGTTGGGTCTTCCAGATGTCGACTTACAGGTCGATCTTCAGGTTCTGGCACCCTGTTTGTTTCTTCTTCTCTTTCTGATGCTGAACTGTTATCAGATATTTCCAGATGCCGACTCACATGTCGATCTTTAGGTTCTGGAACTCTGATGGTGTGGCTGGCATGTACACAGTGTTTCACTCCTGCACACTTGACTGCAGTGGTCGTCACCAGGATCACTTGTCGTGGTTCGTCCCAGCGAGGAACCAAACAGTTTCTTCTCCGGTGGACTTTTATTCGAACCCAATCTCCTGGATTCAAGTCGTGAGCTGGTTTTCTTTCAAGAGTGGTCGCATCCGGTCCAACCTGATGAAACACAGAACGCACCACATCAGCCAATCCTTTGAAATAATCCAGCACTAGATCATCAGTTATAGTCAGTAGCTTGTTGACAGGTACTTGTGCTTGTCTCATTGCTCGTCCCATGATTATTTCATGTGGACTGAGTCCAGTTTTCCTTTCCGGAATACTTCTGATTGTCATCAGAACTAGTGGCAAAGCATCTGGCCATTTGAGTCCTGTAGCTTGACACATTTTTCCTAACCTGTTCTTGATTGTTCCATTCACTTGCTCTACTATTCCAGAAGCCTCTGGTCTGTATGCACAATGCAGTTTCTGTTTAATACTAAGTGCTTCACAAATCAGTTTAACTAATTCATTTTGGAAATGTGTTCCTCTATCTGTTTCAATCGTGACTGGAAAACCATACCTAGGAATGAATTCTCGCAGCAAAAGTTTTGCTACCGTGATACTATCATTCCTTCTTGTTGGATATGCCTCCACCCAACGAGAAAACAAACAGACGACCACTAGGACATACCTCAATCTGCTGCAAGGTGGCATTTCAATAAAATCCATTTGCATTCTAGTGAAAGGACCCCCTTCTCGTCCTATTCTTCCTAGACTCACTACTGTCTTCCTTCCTGGATTTAACTGTTGACAAATATGACATCTCTGACAAAGACTCTCAGCTATGGCTCTGAATTTTGGATTATACCATGTTTGTCTAAAAGTCTAATCATTGAATCTCTCCCAATAAGGGCTTGTCCATGGTACATCCGTGCCATGTCAGAAATCATGCTATCAGGCATAACTGGTCTCTCATCCCTGTAAACCCAAACATCAGTTTCTTCATGTTTTCTACATCCTGCTTTTATCCACGTATCTTTTTCCTCATCCTCTGCAGCTTCTTGTAACTGTCTCACCTCATCCCATGTTTCAATAGAGTTAGTAAAAAGCAAAGGACAAGAAATATGTTCTCTTTCACGACATTTATTCAAAGAAACCACATTCTTTGCACAGTACTGTGCCATTTCGTCAGCATATTTATTACCAACAGTAATGTAGTCTTCCCCATTTTTATGTGTATTGCACTTCACAACAGCGATCTGTTTAGGCAGCTGTATCGCCTCAAGCAGCTTTTTCACAAAATCTCCATTTCTGATGGGCGTCCCTGCAGACGTCAAGAAACCCCTTTGTGACCAAATCTGACCAAAATCATGCACGACCCCAAAGCCGTACTGGCTATCTGTCACAATCGTAACCCGTACATTTCTTCCCAACTTACATGCTTGAATAGGAGCTACTAATTCTGCAACTTGGGCAGACCGTATACCTTTCAGACAAGATGCTTCCAATACAGTTGCTTCTGTGCAAACTGCATATGCTGCACTTAGAACTCCATCACTCATTCTCAAACATGAGCCATCCACAAACAGAATATAATCTGATTCTTTCAAAGGCTCATCTTGGAAGTCAGCTCTTGGTTTTGTACAGTATTCGAGCACATTCAGACAATCGTGATCTACTTCATCCATTTCAATCACATTCTCTTCATCTGGCAATGATGTTGAAGGATTCACATTCATACATCTGTCAATGGTCACATTATCTGCACTCAAAATTACCTTTTCATACCTAGTCAGCCGACTATGTGTCATGTATTGGGTTTTCGTTCTTGTCAAAAGAATTTCCACAGAATGGGGAACATACACTCTCAATGGATACCCCATCACTATGCCTTCACTCTGTTCCAGACTCACACAAGTAGCAGCAACTGCTTTCAAACATCCAGGCAACGCTTTCGCTACAGGGTCTAAAACAGCTGAAAAATATGCAATTGGTCTTTTCATAGTTCCATGTCTCTGCACCAAAACTGAAAATGCACATCCATCTCTTTCACTGCAATACAGCTCAAAATCTTTCTCATAGTCAGGCATTCCCAACGCTGGAGCCTCACACAATTTCTTTTTCAACTCTCTGAATGCTTTCATTTCTTCATCATTCATTTCAAAAGGATCTTTAACATCCTTCTTTGTCAGTTTCTGCAATGGTTTAGCAATTAGTGAAAAACCGCTTATCCATTGTCGACAATATCCAACCATTCCCAAAAACATTCTTACCTCTCTTTGTGTCATTGGAGCTCTCATTCCTTGAATCATTTTTATTCTTTCAGTTGTTACCTTTCGTACTCCTTTCTCAATTTTATGCCCTAAATACTGGACTTCTTGTTGACAAAACTGCAATTTTGAAGGGGACACTTTATGTCCTCTTTTTGCTAAATGATTCAGCAAAGCAATTGTATCATTGACACATGCTTCTTTCGTTTTTGATGCCACCAGTAGGTCATCAATATACTGAACCATTACTGATTTTTCTGGCATTATTAAATCTTCCAATGATTTCTTTAAGATCTGATTAAAGATTGAGGGACTTTCTGTATACCCTTGAGGAATTCGGCACCATGCCAAAATACGCTCTCCAAACCTAAATGCAAATAATGGCTGGCTATCTGGATGCAATGGAATAGAGAAAATGCATGACATAAATCAATTACTGTGTACCATTCTGCTTCACGTGGAATCTGGTATAGAATCACAGCAGGGTTCGGTACTATTGGGCAACAAGGCACAACAATTTTATTTACCTTTCTCAAATCCTGTACAATTCTATATGTTCCGTTTGGCTTTTTCAGTCCCATTACTGGCGAATTACATGGACTGCTCATGATTTCCTTTAGAATCCCTTGTTCAATCATTTTATTTATTACTGGCGTTATTCCTTCAATTATTTCTGGAGTCAATTTATACTGGGGCGTATTTGGGTAACTCGTTCCTTATTTTACTGTTATTTTAACGGGATCTACTCCTTTCATTAATCCTACATCTTCTCCTGTAAAGTCCCACACTTCTTCTTTCACTGTCCTTTTCAACTCATTTGGGATTTTCTCTGCATCAAATACAGGAAACAAACCATTTACTTCTGGTTCTAAATTTACCATTGTCATTTTATACAGCACATCTTCATCGGGAGTCTGAAATGCAATTCCGTCTGGAGTACAATAAATTGTGCAGTTCATTTTGCACAATAAATCGCGTCCTAAAAGGTTCACGGGACTACAATCACATACCACAAATCGGTGCATTTCACTAAATGGACCAATTCTTACCCTCACTAATCTAGTAAGAGGCGTTTTAATCTGCTGATTGGAAACTCCAACCACTTGGATATGTTCACCTGAGAGAGGAAGGTTTGGAATTTCCACTGACCTAACAGTAGAACGGGTAGCTCCAGTGTCAACAAGGAATGTTACATTTGCACCATTCACTTCTCCATCCACAAATGGACCAGACTGATCTACCTCTAGAGTTGCGCCAAGCACGCACTCTTCCCTCTCTCTTAGGCACCGTCATGAACTTTCATCCGTGTCATCCTCATCCTGTCGTAACAAATATTGAGAAATTGCAGCTGCACGCGGCAACTGTGTTACCTGTTCTCCTCCGTAGAATCCTGTTTCTGCACTGTATTTCTGTTGGTTAACACTCTTGGGAAGTGGTGGTTTTGGCACCTGACCTTGTTGAGTAACTACCTCACTCTGCTCCTGTGAATTTAATGATTGATTTTCCACATTAGGTTTTGGAGGAAATTTACACTCGTTTCTCCAATGTCCTAGCTTTCCGCAGTTGTGGCATGGCCACTTTTTCTTTGCCTCATCTATGCTCATTTGTCCTTTTCCTTTACCTATATTAGGTCGGGATTTAAACTGTCCTGTTTCACTACCAGTATTACTCAATTGAGCTTCTTGCTTCTCTGCAACTTTCACCTGTGCCCACATGGCCTTTTCTTTCAATTTACGCTGTTTACTCTCAATTTCATCACTGCAATACTTAGCATATCTCAAAACTTCGTCCACTGTGCTACTCTGCCAACCAATCAAGTGCTGCTTAATCATTTCACTTATCTCTGGTGTTAATCCATACACAAACCTATATACAAAATGACTCATATCCTTCTCACTCAGTGTCTCATAACCACTATACTGTTTGAAAACCAACAACAATCTCTCATAGTAGGCGTGCACTGACTCTTTGCTTTCCTGCGTTGTTCTGTCTATTTTTACCCAATCTGTTTCTTTTGGTGGAATTTTATTCTTCAAAAGGTAACTACTTGGTCATACTTCCTCATCACTTCTGGACCTGGCGCTCCTGTTTTAGCATCCCTTGGATATTCTACAGTTGGCCAATCAATGGTAATCTTACATTCTGTCCACAAATCAGCTGGCACTACTATATCAAACAATCCATCTAGATCTATCCACAGCACTTTTGACACCTTATCAAATCTCTCCACTTATCTGTACCATTCTACTGGTTTCTCTCTCAATTTGGGGAAATCATTTGTAAATGACAGTATATCCTGTCTGGTCCACGGAACATGCACATAACTACCACCTGGTGTTTCTCTCATCGGGTATTCCCTAGCAACTGGTTCCCTATCTGTCACTGCAAAAGCCAAAGATGCTTTATCTGTTGTTTTCTCATTCCTCTTTGTCCATCTATTTCTCCATCTATCCACATCACCCCATTTTCTCAATAAAACAATCAGCTCTTTTATTTGGGTCAGTCTTCCTGATGTGTTCAAATTCTCTATGTCTTTCTCACAAAAATCTACTCTGTACGGTTTCTGCAACGTCCTCACTTTCACAAATTCTACTGCTAGTTCACTTGCGATCTCTTCCAATTTGTCAGGTAAATTTCTAGCTCTCCAAGTAAGACTCTTGCACAAAAACATAATCTCATCATCCTGATAATTTTTTAATTTTTCTGTTCCAATTGTTCCCAAAATCAACTCTTCCATGTCTATTTTCAACCTAATTACATCTAATGGTTTCTCTTCTGGTTCTTTTGCTTTTAGCGCTTTTATCCATTTGTTTAACTCTTCTGGAGTCGGACCTACAGGCGTACTATTTAATTCTATCCAATCACTGCTTCTTTCTGGTGTTCCTGATGCGGACTCTGTCACCATAGGCATTCTCCTAATCTCATTCTCATTTATCGTCAAATTTGTAGGTGGGCTTGGTCTACACGTACTAGCCAAATTGTGTGCACCTTCATTATTCAGTTCCATCCCTTCTCTTTTTCTTTGCAAATGTGAATTCATAGGAATCACTAAAGAATGTTCATTAATTTTCTGATTCTCAAAAATTGGCATTACTGGACTTATGGTTACTGGTACAGTTACAGCTTCCATATTCTTTGTCAATTCTCTTATTTTCTCAGTCAATTCTTTTGTCGTTTTTGCTAATTCAGTTGCATTGTCACTTTCTGTCTCTTCATTTTGTGAAATTTTAAATGTTTCTTGTGACCTATTTATTTCATTTCTTCGTTCGGGTTTTTATTCCTCCCAGTTTCCATTGGCGGTGCATTTGGTGTCACCACCGCAGAAGTCTGTTGGTATGGAGGTGGATTTCTGTTTAAAATATCTTCCAGCAATTCGTCATCTGTTTCACTACCACCATACACATACTTTTCTACCACTACATGTTTCTTTTTCTCGGTACACTTTCTCTTTGCTTCTTCCTCACCTGCAAAAGCCGGAAACAAACCTCCTGTCATGTTAGCATATCTCCAACGCTTTACTCTGTCCTCATGATTTATTCCCCACAACCTTCCAGGCAAAAACTCATGATTCTTTAATCCTCTGGATCTCTCTCGCTCATACATCTCATCTTCCCATTCCGTTAAAGCTTCAAACTGTGTTGGTCTAGGTCTAGGTTCTAACATTACCATCTTTTCTCTCAAATTCCGTAATACAGCTACATTAAATGAACCATTCTCAGGAAAAGCCAATGCTCCATCGTTCTTGGTGTATTTTGTCCAATTTTCTAACCATATGCATGTATGATATCCATATTTCAGCATCATATGTGAAGCTGGTGATTTCGGCGGAGGAATTATTTGTCCCTCTCTAGTCACTACCTTTTTGTCCTTCTTAAAGAAATTCTTAACTTTCAACATCCATGACGTTTTCTCCTTTCCATACTCATAGTACGACATGATTCACAACCTTTTTCTCCTTAAACAATTCGCAATTCAACACTGTTCCCTATGCGTTATTTCAACCAATACTAGCACGACTCACACCAACACTCCAATCACAAACTTCCACGTCACTAGGCTATTCAACCAATCCTTGTGCGACTCACACCAAAACTCCAATCAGAGCGATTTCTGTCTACGGCGCACTGTCCAATCCCAGCGCGGCTTTTGTCTACGTCAGTCCTGCTCCTGTTCTCATGTGACTATCGCACTGTCCAATCCCAGCGCGACTCTTGTCTACGTCACTTTTGCTCTTGACCCCTCCTTTACAAAAATTATCGGCAATTTCTTTTTCAACAATTCTTTGTTAATTACAACATTTTAAACATTTCCATTGTCTGATTCGCTAAACCGAAAAGATAGCTTTGACCATTTACACAAGAATTCTGTATTTTCCAGTAGGCAGCGCTTACCTCTACCCTACCACAGAATTTTCAGTTTCGCCGATAAAGTAGCACTTCCCTCTACCTTACCCTTCTTTCAAGCAATTAGTAAACCCGTTTCTCTGGGGATAAAACACATGTGGAGACTATACTGCTCCTGAGAATTAAGGCCAGAGTTTCACAAGAAAACCGATCACTATTTAACTTACACACCTTTTATACGCAAAATGTCCCTAATATAACACAACTTGTGTTATTACCAAAAATGAACTCAGACAGTGTAAAATTCCATGTGACTTCTCTTGCCACACGTGTTCCACTTCCTACTTCCCGGAAGCGTGAAAACTTACATATAACATAACGCGACTCAACAAAAAGTGTTAGACATGAACTTATCAATAATCTATAATCAAAAATCAATAATCACCAAACTAATCTATAGTAACCATAACTCTGCTACCAAGAAATCTGATCCAGCGCTAACAATAAAAATAATTCTCCTATTATGCTTTGGTCATCCAGGTGCAATTATTTCTCTAACACACACACTATATCCATATGACGGTGGGGCCCATAACACCGCATATACATTCACTTACTCATTTGTTCCCTGGATTTCCTCCGTCATGAACCTAGGAGAAAAACGATTCGCTGGAAGGAGATGGGATACCTTTTTATAATGACATAATATTTCTCATTTACTTTTAAGGTATTCCGCTCATTGGTCGATGGACCAACTAGTAGGAATCAGTTGATGGTGATTAAGACCAGCTCAATCACATTAAACTCCTTTAACATTTCATTATTAATCATTGAGCTAAAGAAATCACTGAGTCATTTGTTTAAAGAATAATAAAGTTTATATAAAGTTTTGAATGCAGGAAATTGAGATTAAGCTTATTATTCAGATCATTGCATTTATCATCAATATAAGAATAGTTTGAAATTGCAAGGCACTTTTATTAGACGGAAAAATGAGGTTACCATAATAAGAACTCTATGGGTCAATCTATCTATCTATCTATCTGGGGAAAGCCTAATAATTCTAATAAAAATCTATCAAATAAAAGTTCTCCTAAAGCAGCATCTTTATACTCAACTGGAAAAGGAAAATAACAGCAGCAGCATCAGCTCGTCAGCATCAGCAACCGCAACTTCTCCCATCTACAGCATCTAACTCCTACAGCATCTCCCGCAGCATTCGAACAGCATTCTATTCTCCAGCATTCTAACCCCTCCCACCAAGAGTAGGTCTTCTTATACCCTAATTCTAGCTTACAGCCTAAAATGTTTCTTCTTACATGACGCGATTCATTCTCATTGGTCAAAAACTCAGGTCCATATACATTTTAATCAAACTTCCTGGTCTTAACCAGTTCCGTGTGGAATGTCCATGCAAGCATCGTTTCCCACAGTTCATGCACTTGCTCATCCGTTTCGATCAGTCCAAATTGTATCTTTTTCTGTTACATTTTGTGTAATACAGTTCCGTCTATTGATTCAGTCAGGCTTCTCACGCTTCTTGCTGATCATCTTGGCACACATCTGCTCAGAAGGGTCACAGCAGCCTTGACCATACTTTCATCTTAGCCTCTCGGCATCAGCACGTGATCATCCCTTTTCCACAGCCTCTCTCCTCTCTCACATGGTCTCTTCCGCTCATGCGCACTCTAGTAACTCGCGGCCATTTTATATTGCTGCTCGGCAGGCCTAAGCGCACTATTTTCAAAGATAAACAAAATGTTATTAAAACAAAGAAATATAAACCCTTTCGTTTCCCTCCCGTCTTTCTACGTACCCCAATTAGGTATTACCTAGCAGAAGCAACATATAAAGCTGTCCCTTACTTACCATCGCTTTATTTTGCAACCACACGTTTTATTTAAAAGCACAAATCATGCATTTATTATTTAATTAGTACGCAAATATTATGTTATGTTAGATACGTGAACAATTATAAGTCAATTAATTTGCACACTGAATTGCGTGTTACCATTAACCCTTAACATACATTGTTGGTTATTTACTTAAACGAACATGTTTATTAATATTGTACGAAAATATTAGGAGGTTAACATTTTTACATTTACCCTGCTCCATCAATAGTAAGCATCAGTACTGGCAATTGTGTTGTTGTTATACTATTCATAGATTGGCCTTGCCTTGCTGATTAGGGCCATAACCCTCTATTGTTCATAATAGTTTAGCAGCTTTTTACTCGCGAGGTACTTCTACTCCATCTAGAATTGCGAGTTTTTCTTTCTTCTTTTTCTTCTAATAATCTTTGTGACTAATCCCACAATTCCCCCCCCCCCTTTTTTTGCTCTATCGAGCATGACGGAACAAGAAACCTTTGCGTATACAGAGGACCATATTCAAAAACTCTTGAGCACTCCCTCCCTTTTTTCTTCAATTTCCTTGAGCTCCACAGCTAAACAACAAAATGAATCCGACAAACTCATCAGACTAAAGAAAAAACAAATAAGGACTGATTTACACAGACATTTTTTGCTTGAACATTTGAAAGCAGGGACCATTCCAGCAGGACTGCAAATACGGAACATTCCGGTCATATTCACAGATGACCCGATTTATAAAAAAGGCTAAAGCTTTATTGAAACCAAGTGCAGCAGAGATCTAATGGTGACAATCGAGATAGCACAAAGATTATCACAATAACAATTACTTGAAATCTCTACCCTAGAGCAAGAGATAATGGAAAGCCAAACAATTACGGATGCAAAAACGTTGTTGGCAAAGGTTGAAAAAGAGATAACCGAATTTAAAGACTTCACGATAAATCAAAAAGGGACTAAATTCGAAAAGATAAGAAAAACTTTTCATTGGAGACAACCTACCCCTATTTACAGACGGATTTTTATGCACGTCCAGATTCAAGAAGATATCTATCTGACTTCCAAGGAAGATTGAGAAACAAGTTCATTTCTTTTTCGGATACATCATCATCCTCGGGTAGTTGAAACTGACACTACGGAGGGCAATCAACAGCCAAATCGCAGAACAAATAACCAACAACAACAATTCTTTTTAGGCAGAGGCCAACAGTGGCCACGAGGAAGGAATAAGTACCAAAACCAGTCATGGGAGATGACAACCAGACGCCAATACTACAAGACCTAGTGCCGTCACCAATTTTTAATCTATCTGATCGCTCCTTGTCAGAGGCAGAACAATCAATTCTTAAAAAGGGTCTTTCATTTGTCCCTACAAAACCAACTAATTTTGTGAAAATGAAAACAGAGGTGATTGAATTCTGCAGGAAAGTTATGCTCAAATCATTCTTTTTGGAAAATGAATCCCCTATGAATATGGAAACAACTGGATTTAGAGAGAAATCTACTTTTAGTCCCCCGCTAACAGAGTCCCGAAAGACATAATAACATTTGAACGGACGGTTCTATCTGCCATTTCGCATATAGAAGTAAAAAGAGACTTTGTGAAACATAACATCTCGAAAACGGAAAAAGAGGCAATATCTTCACTGAAGATGGATACTTCTATAATAATCAAACCGGCGGACAAGGGCGGTTCAATAGTAGTTGTGAGCACGGAAAACTATCAGACAGAGGTTCAAAGACAACTACAGGACAAACAATGCTATCGGAGAATTGAAAAAGATCCAACCCTGGAAATCCAGTGTGAACTGATGGCAATTCTGAAAGAGGGCCTTGAGCAAGGGATTATTGGACCAAAAGAATTTTTTTTTTTTTTAAAACATACTTTATTCGTCAAATGCATACAAATCGCAGAGCTCTGCACACCAGAGTCATCTGCCGAATCATTCCGCACTTTGTTACAGAGGCAAGTGACTTTCATAGGTATTCTCCGCACGCCTGATCCTCGATGTACCACGCCACAGCCACATCACCCCCCACCTGAGGAACCTGCACTGGCTCCCCGTCGACAGGAGAATCTCCTTCAAACTCCTCATCCACGCACACAAGGCACTCCACAAAACTGGCCCAGCCTACCTCAACAGACGACTCCTCTTCTACGTCCCCAACCGCCAACTCCGCTCCGCCGACCTCTCCCTCGCCGCCGTCCCTCGCATTCGAAGAACTACCACCGGCGGCAGATCCTTCTCCCACCTCGCCGCCAAGACCTGGAACACCCTTCCACTAAGCCTACGACAGACCCAAGACCTGCTGACCTTCAGGAGGCTACTCAAGACCTGGTTGTTCGACCAGTAGCAGCACCCCCCCCCCCCTTTTTTCCCTAGCGCCTTGAGACCCTCGTGGGTAAGTAGTGCGCTTTACAAATTCTGTGATTGATTGATTCTCCTAAAAAATGATATAAATGCAAAACACAGTATAACCAAACCCCCCCCCAGCTCCCCCCTCCCTCTCCCCACCCCCGTAGTCGCAAACCTTCCGCATAGCCCATATCAGAATCTCAGCACTGTCTAACCCTCCTCCCCGGGTCCCCCCCCACCCTGCACTCCCACATCCCGGCATACATCAGGACTCATTCTGGTGGATGAGCCTCTATAGCAGCCGGCGGCTCCAGCCACAACCCCCGGTAATCCGCCCATCTTTTCCATGTTTTGTAATGTTTGCGTGGGCAGCCCCTGGCTACGAACACAGGCTGTTCCAGGCCCATACAAAAATCCAAGCCGTTCTTCCATGCGTTCACCGATGGGGCCCGCGGCGCCTTCCACACTCTGGCTATATCACGCTTCGCCAGGGTGAAGCCAAGTTGCATGAGGTGTCGTTTATAAATGTTACCCCCTATATCCACCATGACGTGGAGCAGAGCTAGCCGTGGCGTCCGGGGAGCTCCCACCCCAGGACCTCTGACAGGCAGGCAAACACCCCCTCCAAAACCGATCCAGGGAAAGGCAATGCCAGGTAGTATGTATGAACGTGCCCTCCTCTCGACCACATCTGAGGCACTCTGGGAGGCGATCAATCCCGCTCGGTACAGTCGGGCTCGGGTAAAGTAAACCCTATGCAAATATTTAAACTGGATGAGGCAAAGGCGCATTGCTATAGCTGCTTCTCTAGGCGCTACCAAAGCCTCCCTCCAGTCCTCCTCCTCCAGCTCGCCCACATCCAACTCCCAATCCCCACGCAACTTCTGAAGAGAGGTGGAACAGTGTAAAACCAGGGATTGATAGATCTGGGAGATTTTCTTGGTCTCCAAATCCCCCATAAAAACTTTTGCCTCCAGTGGACTAAAGTCAGGGAGGCATTCCAGACCTTCAAGGCTAGGGGATAAGGCATGACGAAACTGGAGATACTTATAGAACTGTGTCTGGGGCATAGAGAAGTCCCTCTGCAGGTCCTGAAAGGACTTGAGTATCGTGCCCCTCATAACATCCCCCAGGGTCGAGATGCCAATATCATCCCATCTCCGGAAGCCCTGCAGGGCCGCCAGCTCCGGCAAGCGCCCATTGTTCCAAAGGGGGGTCTCTCTGGTCAAAGTCTTCCACCAACCCATACGGCGCAGCGCCTGCCGCCACACCAGGAAAACCACCCGTGTGGCTGACGGCATCCTGCCCCGCAACGGCGCCGAATACAGAATGGTATGTAAAGTATGTGGCCCCATGAGCAGTCGCTCCAGTGCGTTCGCCGGGTCCCTCCTATTTCCATACCACCACTCATTGAGGACAAGTAGGTGCGAGGCCTGATAATAAGAAAGGATATCTGAGGTCGCGAGTCCTCCGCAATAGGGGGACAGAAAACACGTGCGTAGTGCCACGCGCACCCTGCCTCCCTCCCACAGGAACTGCCCCAGGACAGAATTCACCAGCCGGAACCATCTGGGCTGGATCGGGTACGGGTGATTCTGCAGCTGGTAAAGCAGCCTAGGAAGCGCCACCATCTTGAAAATTGCCGACCTGCCGTATAGCGTCAGAGGCATACGAGACCAGGTCTTAAGGTCCGTGCGTACACGCTCCCATACTGGAACCAGGTTGCGCTCCCAGGAGACAGCCGGGACATCTGACAGGAACACTCCCAGATACTTCAACCCCCCGGCAGCTAACTGGTGTGTGTTCGCCCATGCGCCCAGCCTCGTCCGCTCCCCCAGAACCCATAGCGTAGATTTGCGGGGGTTCATATACAGTCCCGACGTCTCCCCAAAGATCCGCATGATCTCCAGGAGCCGCGGCCCCGTTCTATCTAAGGCCGTGAGGAAAAACAGGACGTCATCCGCATACAATGCGATCCTGTCAGATACATCCCGCGTCCACTCAAAGCCCCTGACCTGTGCATCCATGCGCACCCATGCCGCCAGTGGCTCCATGGCGAGCGCAAATAAATACGGAGACAGGGGGCATCCCTGCCGTGTACCCCTCCGAATCGGGAAGATGGGAGAGGCCGCACCCGACACCCGCACTGTCGCCATCAGGCCTGTATAGAGAAGCGTTAAGTAAGAGAGGAAACGCGGGCCCAGATTGAGGGGCCGATTCCGATCTCGGCCGGTAGGGCTCCGAATAGGATTCGGCTTTACCGGATCCGATTCGGAGCCCTTTTTCCCGACCGAATCGTACGCGGGTCCGGCCGAGCGAGTACGATGCGAGTCGCCGACCGACTCGTCCGGGTGACCCGACCGCTCCGACCGACTCGTACCCGGATCGTACCGCTCCGACCGACTCGCTCGGACCCGATTCGCACCGCGCAATGGAGACGTTTTCCGGCCGGGTAAGTACGATGCGCACCTCGACCGCTCCGACCGACTCGCGCCGTCCGACTCGAACTCGCTGTCGGAGCCGTACTTTGGGGGTCCGTGTCGGACCCCTGTACGCATGCCCGTGCGAGGCGCACACAGGGGGACCCATGGGTCCCCCTACCTGTGCGTGTACGCCGCGAGCGCTTCGCGGCGTACTCGCTGTAGAGGGCGCCCTTGTCCGCCTCGCACCCATTGAGGCAATGGGAGCCCGCGTACGCGTTGTACGACCGGCTCCCATTGAGTTCAATGGGAGTCCGACCGACTCGTGTCCGGTGGCATACGAATGCATCGGACTCGTTCGGTCGGACTGCACGGGTCCGATTCGGTCGGAAATCTCTCCGGGTCCGGCTCGGTCGGAGAGATTTCCGGCCCGAATCGGAATCGACCCCAGAGTCTACGTAGCAACGCAAATAAATACACCCAACTCAGGGAGTCGAACGCCCTATCCATATCTACTAATAGGAGTGCCGCCCGCTCCCCGGTCTGTTGAACCTCTGCCATCGCAACGTGCGCTCGCCGTATATTATGCCTGGTTGCCCTCTGGGGCATAAACCCAGCCTGATCAGGGTGTACAAGCAATGCGATGTGGGGCAAAAGGCGATTAGCCAATGCCTTTGCCAAGATCTTAGCCTCCACATTGAGGAGGGAGATGGGGCGGTACGAGGCCTGTTGTTCTGGTGGCCGGGCTTAAGGAACACCACCACTTCCGCATGCCTCCAGTCGGGAGGGAGTATTCCCTCTTCCCGGGCTTCCTCCACCACTGCCCGGTAGTAAGGGGCCAACTGCGTAGTATAGCGTCTAAAAATTCACTCGGGAACCCATTAGGCCCGGGGGCCTTCCCGGTATTCAGCTCTCCCAGGGATGTGCCCAGTTCTTCGTCAGTTAGGGGGAGGTCCAGCAGAGCACGCACGTCATCCGGCAACGCCTTAGGCGGTAGATCAGCCAAGAACTTATCTATTGTGGTCGCTGGCAAGCACTCACAGGGGGCATAGAGATCTGCATAGTAGGTAGCGAAGCTCCCGGCTATAGTAAGCGGATCCGTAATCGGTGTCCCCTTCCCATCTAGAAGGCCCGGGAAGGCCTGGGCATGGAAGGTGCCCTGGCAAAGCCGATGGAGCATCTTTCCGGACTTGTCCCCCCATTGATATACCCTGCTGCGTGTCGCCAGCCAAACTTGCCTGGCCTCTTCCATTAGGAGAGCAGCACAAGACTGTTGGGCCTGAAGCAGTCGTCGCACACAATGCCCCCCCGTCTTCCCGTGACCGGCGTTCGAGTGCCTCTACGGTGGCCTCCGCCCGAGTCAACTCCTCCCTGCGCTTAACACGAGCCGCCTCACACCAGGATATATCCACGCCACGTAAAGTGGGCTTCAGAGCCTCCCACAAAGTCCCTACACTAAGCACCGACCCCTCATTTGAGGCGAAGTATTGCACAATGGCCTCCCGCATATGCGTATCGTATTCATCATTCTGGAGGTTCCACACGGAGAGGCGCCATCTAAAGGGCTGTCGCCCCCGGCCCATATATAACTCAAGGGACATCGGGGAGTGATCTGAAAGGCCCCGAGGTAGTATCTCAGCCATCGCCACCCTACCACCCAGCACCCGGGGAATGAAGATGTAGTCGAGCCTGGAGAAGGTTTTGTGGACCGCCGAGAGGTACGTGTACTCCCGCTCGGTACCATGAGCCCATCACCACACATCCAGCCAGTCCAGGCCGGCCACCAGTGAATTCAATTTCGTGGGTTGCCCCCTCCCCTGTCCACCCCCACCCCCACTCCTATCTCTGGCCAAATCCATAACATCGTTCCAGTCGCCACCCACCACAGAAAGCATATCTGGCATATTTGCCCACAGGGCCAATAACTTCTCCACAAAAGACCACTGCAAAGGGGGGGGAGCATAAACACAACCCAAGATTAAGGGAACTCCCCAATTTTGCCCCTAATAAACAAATACCGTCCCTGAGGGTCGGCCCACTGCTGCGCATGGATATATGGGACCCTACGATGGACCAAAATCGCCACCCCCTGGAGCCCCTTGTGAACCCTGCATGAAAGACCTGTTGGTATCCATATCGCTGTAGGCAGAGTGTCTTCGTCCCCATAAGGTGTGTCTCCTGCAACAGAAGAACATCAGCCCTCGCCCTCTTTGCCTGATGTAAAATAGCCCCCGTTTAATCTTGTCCAGGGCCCCTCGCACATTCCAGCTTATAATTCGAAGGGTACCCAGGGTCCCGGGATCTACACGCAGCACGCTAGCCATAGGGGAGGGAACCTGCCAATACCATCAAGAGAGGACCACGGCTACGTGTGTGCACAAAATCATGGAAACTAATCGGTGTTGCGACTCAGAACTTTGAACGACCCCCCCCCAACAAACCCCCCACCCCATACCTCTCAAACATTGAAGTATCTGTCGCGGTGAGACAAGTACCCGAACCCCAACGGGGGCCCGAGCACTGCCCCATCCAATGGATCCCCAACTTACAGCCCATACCTCTTGGGCAGGACCCCGACCAGCCCAAGACCGGCGGGAACCCAGCCCGCTCTAATATTCCCCTGACAGAGATACATCAGTATACTCGGTGAGCCAAAGGGACCACCACTGCACCCACCCAACCCGAAGTGTCAAGGATCCAAAGTTTGGCGCCCAGGAGTAGGGCCCCCTCTAGCGGACGCCCCACAAGATGGAGAGCGTCTCCGGGAGCGCGATCGCCTGCTGCCCCCCGCTGCTGTCCCTTGGGGCCCTTCTGGGTAGCCCCGCTGGAGGAGGAGTCCGACTCCCTGCCGGGTGGCGTGTGGACCCTCACCCGCACTGTCTCATCCGTCCAATGAAAGACCTCCTCCGGGGTGTCAAAGAAGTGAGTGCGGGATCGATACACCACCCTCAGACGAGCGGGGTATAAGAGGGCGTATGGGAGTTTAAGAACCCTGCAGCGGGCCTTCGCGGCCATGAATGACTGACGTTGTTGCTGCACCTGCCTCGTATAGTCCGGAAAAATTAAGATGCGCACATTGTCATAAAGCAGAGGTTCCTTGGCACGGGCCTGCTTGAGTATGGCGTCGCGGTCTAAGTAGTTCAGGAGCTTCGCTATCACTGGCCGCGGGCGAGCCCCCGGCGGTGGTTTCTGCATGAGTGCCCGGTGGGCCCGCTCCACGACAAAGCATTTAGACATAGTGTCTGGCGGCAGCCAGCTCTCCAACCACTGCGTGAGGAAGCGTTCCATGTTTCCAGCCTCGTAGCCCTCCGGAAATCCCACAAATCTCAGGTTGTTGCGTCGGGCCCGCCCCTCAGCATCCTCCGCCCGCTGCGCCAGACCCTTCTGAGCCGCCTCCATAGTTGCCATTTTCTGTTTCAATATGGTGACATCATCCTCCACTCCAGAGATACGGGTCTCCGCCTCCGTAATGCGGGAGACCGCGTTGCGCAAGTCTTGCCGCAGCAGCATTACATCTGACCCTACTGCCCCGATCTTAGCATCCAGCATGTCCCTGGATTGGGTGATGGCCGCCATGAGGGCTGCATTATCTGGGATAGTTTCCGACTGACCCCTGCCGCACCTGCCGTCATCCCCGGGCCTGTGAATTTGTCGATCGGCCCATGTTTGGTGGACCCGCTCCCTTTGTCTCTCGTTATAGCTGCCCCCGGGGTCTCCCCTCGCGCCCAGATGAAGCAAGGCTGAGCGCTGGTATGTGGATGCAGAGGTCGGTGGGTCACCCTCTAATATCTGGTCTCTCCCGGCGCTCCACACCGTGTATATCACTGCTAAGGATGAGGCCAGGCCCAGGCGCTCAGCCCGCCAAGCACCACCGCTGGGCACCGGGACTTCTGAGTATTGTGATCAAGTGACCTGGATGGCCCGCCACACCTGCGTCTCTGATCCGGGGAAGAAGACACGCAACCGCACCCCTCCGCGGCCCGATAGTGCCGCCGATCCCTCGCCGCCAAGGCTCACCGCCCACCGCCGTCGGACCCCCCGTGAGGGGTGTGGGCCCAATCTGTGGCAGTCCGTCTCCCGTCCACTTCAAGCGGCTCCCCTCCTGCCCGCAATTCTCCGCATCTCCTCACCTCCCCTCCGCGGCCCGACCCGGCCGCTGCGCCATCCTTTACGATTCTTCACGAAAGCAAGGTGGGGCAGCCGATCTCAGGGCCGCCGCCGCCTGCCCACGATGTCACCTCGGCCCCTGGGTCAGACCGCCCACCGGCGGGCAGATGGTCGAAGTCCCGCAGACCCCGACCCTGGGCGCCTGCGTGGCGAAGGATGTGGGCCCAATCCGCAACAGTCTGTTTCGCACCCACTTCAAGCGGCTCCCCTCCCGCCCGCGGTTCTCCCTTGCTCCTCACCACCGCGGCCCGACTCGGCCGCCGCGCCGGTTCTCCACGATGCCTCGCACTCCGCTCCACACAGTCAAGATGGGGCAGCCGATCTCAGGGCCGCCACCGCTAGTCCCCGGGATCACCTCGGCCTCCTTGGCAAGACCACGCGGAGGCGGGCAGACAATCCAGGTCCCCCGCCGTGGGCGTCCGCGTAGCAGGAGGGAGTCTGATGCCCGCTGCGGAGTTCATCGCCACGGGGCCCCATAGCTCCCCAAGGCCACACCACAGCTTTGGAAGGACGCGGAGGGGGGGGACATCCACCGGGCTGAAGCAGCGACTCAGCGGCTCCTTTAGAATCGTTCAGAAGTCAGGGGGAAACAGGATAAATGTAGGATTATAGACGGGCTGGACAGAGCTCGCCTAACACACGTCCGCCATACTGGCTCGCTAGAAGAATTTGGTTTTTTAAACAAAAAACATCCGAGAATTCCCCTGTTATACGTCCTGCCCAAAATTCATAAAAATGAGACTAACCCTCCAGGCCGACCCATAGTGTCGGGCTGTGGGTCAATTTTGGAGACAATATCAAAGTACGTTGACTTCTTTTTAAAGCCTTTCCTAGAAAAGGTTCCATCTTATCTCCAATATGCAATGGATTTTATAAACAAAATGGAAACCCAAGATTTCAGACCAAACAATCAACTTTTGGTCACATTAAATGTGGTGTCTTTATACACCCAGATACCCCAAAAAGATGGGTTAAGTGCTATTGAAACCTTCTTGGAGCAAAGACCGAAACCCGTTAGAGTCCCGAGTGAATTCATAATGAAACTATTTTAAATTTGACAATGATTTCTATTTTCAGACCAAGGAGACCGCCATGGGTTGCCCCTTTGCGCCAGAATTGGCAGCGCTGTTTATGGCAAAATTCGAGGAGAGATTCATTTATAACAACAACCCCTTTTGTACTAAAATTTCAAACTGGGTGCGTTATATTGACGATATCTTCTTAATATGGAATGGAGATGCGGATGACCTAGTGGCATTTCATTTCTGGTTGAACGAACGTACACCAGACATAAAATTCAGTTTGAATTATAATTCTATTAGGATGATATTTTTGAACGTGGAAATCTATGCCTCTCAAGGCATTTTAATTACAACATTACACAAAAAACAAACCAATCGAAATAAAGCACTGCATTATACGAGTCACCATCCACGAAGCCTGCGGGACAATCTCCCCTTCGGTCAGTTTCTCAGGATTAAACGCAATTGCACACTGAAAACTGAATACATGCATCATGCGAACAATTTGTTTGAGAAACTGAAGACGCGAGGGTATCCAAGGAAACTTCTGAAACGTGCCATGAAACGTGCATGGGGACACCGAGAGAAGTACTTCTACTTAAGTAACACCGAACAGTTGGTATGTGTGACGACGTTTTGCCACCGCACCAACTTCTTAAAGAAGGTGATCAATCAAAATTGGCATTTGGTCCAGAAGATACATAAATCCTTTACTAGAACCTTGTTTGCCATTAAAAAAGACATAAGCGTTGCGCCAATCAAATCATCCAGGCAGCAGTACCCAAATTAGCTGGTAGGAGTACATTAAGGGCACAACTCAGTTTACCACCTATTGTTGGACACCATAAATGCGGCACCTGTGTGTGCTGCCCTCAAATGATTGAGGGATCACTCTTTTCATTCGCAGACATCAAATGGAAACACAATGCTTTCTCAAACTGCAAAACAAAAAATGTAGTATATGGCATTTTGTGCCCATGTTCCAAACTGTATATTGGCAAGACAAATCAGGAAGCACGTCAGCGAATAATACAACATATGTCAAGGATTCGCAAAAAAACAGCTATTGCACCGCTGGTCAACCATTGGACAATGCACAAGCATACTGTAAATGAGTTAAAGTGGACTGTTTTATCCAAGATTGAAAAAGACCCGCGAGGTGGAGATATGGAGAGAACTTTAATGCAAAGAGAATCAATGTTAATTGCAAACTTTAGTACTGCAGTAGATGGGCTAAACGAGCTATCTGAGATTTATAATTTATGAAGAAATTTCATTTTTAGCTACTGTTAGATCTGGTCGTCCCTGAAATTAGAGACCTGCAGGGCTGTTGATGAAATCTTTATTGTCCCGTTGGTAAAATACACAAAAAGCTTCTAGAACGCTGACCATGTGTCACCATTGCACGCACTTACCGTGACGGTCACAAGCAAGCCACCTCAACAAGGTAGTGGACACACCACACAGGAGTTAAAAAACATCAACTAGTGGCTTGGAGTAAGGACATAGAGCCAAAAGAGCCCCCTGTCTTTACGGCATGGGTGCTGATGTAAAGTTGTTAGGAATGCATCATTATTCACAGAACAAATAAATTTTGGGCCTCCGAAAAACACGTGACTTCGCGTCACCACTGCACGTACACGCCGCAATCAACACAAAATTAACATCTCATTTAGCAAAATCGCATGAGTGTGGTCATCATAACGTACTGCGAGTTCAACAGTAAAACGTTTACATTAGGCAAGTTCCATTTCCTAATTTAATTTTTCCGATAAAAATTTATAAAGGTTGTTGATAATCACCGCAACATTCGCACGCGATGACGCGTCATCGTCCGACGCGTGTGTTTTTGGCGTCATAAACAAGCCGCCGCACGGAAACCAGGAAGCGACCACATCTTGGATGGAGAGAGACGCGGGCGGCGCTTCGTGAAGAAAACGGCTTCAAAAATTGACTATAGGTATGTGTACTAGGAAGATCTTCCTTTCCTTACAACTTAAAACTGCTGATAGATTCGCGAGGTTTCAAACTCTTTTTCCTTGTAGATCGTAAAGACAATTCTACAAAAAACGGGCACATAAGAGCCCATGACAAAAAGCTCTTGCATAAGGTAAAAACATAAATACAGCTCCTTCTGTTTTTCACTTAAAAAGACAGCAGGGCTTTGTACAAGCCTTGGTTTTTCTTTTTCTTGTTCTTAATCTAAAGGTTTCTCCTTCTAAAAGTTTTTTTAAAGCTAACAATTGGAATTGCTGGCAGATTCGAGCAGATCGAAATGCCATGTTTTTACTAATCGAGCACAGACGAGCACATGACACAAAGCTCTCTCTGCAAATAGTCTGAACATTGCTCCTTACTGTTTCATGCTTAAAAGAGACAGCACGGCTTTGGACAAGCCGTTTTTCTCCAATTGATCTTCCTATTTTTTCTCCCCAGTTTAAAGATCTTTTTCAAAAGCGCCGCCTTCATTCAAAATGTGGTGTTGAAGACTCACCTTTGGAGATCCCGTTCCGCTTTTTTGAAAAATGGCAAAAGTAAGTGCTCCAAAGTAAACAACACTTGGACAGTAGGAGTTTGTTTAAATTTGGACAAATACTGACACAGTCTTTTCCCTGGCTTTCTTTTTCTTTCTCCTTTACTTTATTGTTTCATAGTAATCATCTCAAGTCAAAGTGGCACAGACACTGTCGTGCAAGACACCCTTCACAAGGTAACAAAAAGTAGAAGATATAGGTTTGGAGTGCTTGGTTAAATGAAGGATAAATGGTAACACAAGCACCTTTTCCTTTTGTTTTTGTTTTAGCTCTCTTGTGTTCCAGGTCCTGAGGAGAACCCCGCCCAAGGTTTAATAGGGGTTCGAAACGCGTTGACCTGTTTTCCCTGCCCAAACAAGTGAACCAGAAATTTGATATCAGGCTAACCCCTTTTATGCTCCTTTGTGTTAAATAGAGTCTGATTCTCTGTTGAGATTACCACCGTGGTTACCTGAATATTACACAGTTTGGCCAGTGCCCTCAATGGGGTTGTGTTTTCTTAAAAAAAACTAAAAAATTGGTCTTTAAACAATTTCCCAACCCCCTCTTTTGGGTTTCCTTTCTTTCTTCTCTTTCTTATTATTTCTTACTACATTTGTGTTATTCGTTCATGTGTTAAAAGTTTGGAACCTGAGCTTGCTCAAATATTAAGTTCTTTTTGTGAAATGTGATGTCTAAGGTTGTCTCATATATGTGACTCAAATTAATGTTTTATGTGTGTGGAATTTTATGTGATCTGCAAAGAATCGTTTAACTGTTCATTGAATTAGTAATATGAACCGATAAAGTTCTGATGAAATTGAATTCACAAACTTTCTATCAAACAAAAAGAAAACATTTATTTTTTCAGTCACTATGAGTGTCACGTGTGATTGGTTGAAGGAACTAATATAGTAAGCATCAGTACTGGCAATTGTGTTGTTGTTATACTATTCATAGGTTGGCCTAGCCTTGCTGATTAGGGCCATAACCCTCTATTGTTCATAATAGTGTAGCGGGTTTTTACTCGCGAGGTTCTTCTACTCCATCTAGAATTGCGAGTTTTTCTTTCTTCTTTTTCTTCTAATAATCTTTATGACTAATCCCACAATTTCCCCCCCCCCTTTTTGCTGTATCGAGCATGACGGAACAAGAAACCTTTGCGTATACAGAGGACCATATTCAAAAACTCTTGAGCACTCCCTCCCTTTTTTCTTCAATTTCCTTGAGCTCCACAGCTAAACAACAAAATGAATCCGACAAACTCATCAGACTAAAGAAAAAACAAATAAGGACTGATTTACACAGTAATTTTTTGCTTGAACATTTGAAAGCAGGGACCATTCCAGCAGGACTGCAAATACGGAACATCCCGGTCATATTCACAGATGACCCGATTTATAAAAAAGGCTATAGCTTTATTGAAACCAAGTGCAGCAGAGATCTAATGGTGACAATCGAGACAGCACAAAGATTATCACAATAACAATTACTTGAAATCTCTACCCTAGAGCAAGAGATAAAGGAAAGCCAAACAATTACGGATGCAAAAACGTTGTTGGCAAAGGTTGAAAAAGAGATAGCCGAATTTAAAGACTTCACGATAAATCAAAAAGGGACTAAATTCGAAAAAGATAAGAAAAACTTTTCATTGGAGACAACCTACCCCTATTTACAGACGGATTTTTATTCGCGTCCAGATTCAAGAAGATATCTATCTGACTTCCAAGGAAGATTGAGAAACAAGTTCATTTCTTTTTCGGATACATCATCATCCTCGGGTGTTGAAACTGACACTACGGAGGGCAATCGCAGATCACAGCCAAATCGCAGAACAAATAAACAACAACAACAATTTTTTTTAGGCAGAGGCCAACAGTGGCCACGAGGAAGGAATAAGTACCAAAACCAGTCATGGGAGATGACAACCAGACGCCAATACTACATGACCTAGTGCCGTCACCAATTTTTAATCTATCTGATCGCTCCTTGTCAGAGGCAGAACAATCAATTCTTAAAAAGGGTCTTTCATTTGTCCCTCCAAAACCAACTAATTTTGTGAAAATGAAAACAGAGGTGATTGAATTCTGCAGGAAAGTTATGCTCAAATCATTCTTTTTGGAAAATGAAGCCCCTATGAATATGGAAACAACTAGATTTAGAGAGAAATCTACTTTTTGTCCCCCGCTAACAGAGTCCCGAAAGACATAATAACATTTGAACGGACGGTTCTATCTGCCATTTCGCATATAGAAGGAAAAAGAGAGTTTGTGAAACATAACATCTCGAAAACAGAAAAAGAGGCAATATCTTCACTGAAGATGGATACTTCTATAATAATCAAACCGGCGGACAAGGGCGGTTCAATAGTAGTTGTGAGCACGGAAAACTATCAGACAGAGGTTCAAAGACAACTACAGGACATACAATGCTATCGGAGAATTGAAAAAGATCCAACCCTGGAAATCCAGTGTGAACTGATGGCAATTCTGAAGAGGGCCTTGAGCAAGGGTTTATTGGACCAAAAGAATTTGGTTTTTTAAACAAAAAACATCCGAGAATTCCCCTGTTATACGTCCTGCCCAAAATTCATAAAAATGAGACTAACCCACCAGGCCGACCCATAGTGTCGGGCTGTGGGTCAATTTTGGAGCCAATATCAAAGTACGTTGACTTCTTTTTAAAGCCTTTCCTAGAAAAGGTTCCATCTTATCTCCAAGATGCAACGGATTTTATAAACAAAATGGAAACCCAAGAGTTCAGACCAAACAATCAACATTTGGTCACATTAAATGTGGTGTCTTTATACACCCAGATACCCCAAAAAGATGGGTTAAGTGCTATTGAAACCTTCTTGGAGCAACGACCGAAACCCGTTAGAGTCCCGAGTGAATTCATAATGAAACTTGCAAGTTTCGCACTTAAGAAAAACTATTTTAAATTTGACAATGATTTCTATTTTCAGACCAAGGGGACCGCCATGGGTTGCCCCTTTGCACCAGAATTGGCCTTGCTGTTTATGGCAAAATTCGAGGAGAGATTCATTTATAACAACAACCCCTTTTGTACTAAAATTTCAAACTGGGTGCGTTACATTGACGATATCTTCTTAATATGGAATGGAGATGCGGATGACCTAGTGGCATTTCATTTCTGGTTGAACGAACGTACACCAGACATAAAATTCAGTTTGAATTATAATTCTATTAGGATGATATTTTTGAACGTTGAAATCTATGCCTCTCAAGGCATTTTGATTACAACATTACTCAAAAAACAAACCGATCGAAATAAAGCACTGCATTATACGAGTCACCATCCACGGAGCCTGCGGGACAATCTCCCCTTCGGTCAGTTTCTCAAGATTAAACGCAATTGCACACTGAAAACTGAATACATGCATCATGCGAACAATTTGTTTGAGAAACTGAAGACGCGAGGGTATCCAAGGAAACTTCTGAAACGTGCCATGAAACGTGCATGGTGGACACCGAGAGAAGTACTTCTACAGAGAAAAGAAAAGAGTAACACTGAACGGTTGGTATGTGTGATGACGTTTTTCCCCTGCACCAACTTCTTAAAGAAGGTGATCAATCAAAATTGGCATTTGGTCCAGAAGATACATAAATCGTTTACTAGACCCTTGTTTGCCCTTAAAAAACACAAAAGCGTTGCCAATCAAATCATCCGCGCAGCAGTACCCAAATTAGCTAGTAGGAATACATTAAGAGCACAACTCAGTTTACCACCTATTGTTGGACACCATAAATGCGGCACCTGTGTGTGCTGCCCTCAAATGATTGAGGGATCGCTCTTTTCATTCACAGACATCAAATGGAAACACAATGCTTTCTCAAACTGCAAAACAAAAAATGTAGTATATGGTATTTTGTGGCCATGTTCCAAACTGTATATTGGCAAGACAAATCAGGAAGCACGTCAGCGAATAATACAACATATGTCAAGGATTCGCAAAAAAACAGCTATTGCACCGCTGGTCAACCATTGGACAATGCACAAGCATACTGTAAATGAGTTAAAGTGGACTGTTTTATCCAAGATTGAAAAAGACCCTCGAGGTGGAGATATGGAGAGAACTTTAATGCAAAGAGAAGCAATGTTAATTGCTAAATTTAGTAATGCAGTAGATGGGCTAAACGAGCTATCTATGATTTATAATTTATGAACAAATTTCATTTTTAGCTACTGTTAGATCTGGTCGTCCCTGAAATTAGAGACCTGCAGGGCTGTTGATGAAACCTTTATTGTCCTGTTGGTAAAATACACAAAAAGCTTCTAGGACGCTGACCATGTGTCACCATTGCACGCACATACCGTGACGGTCACAAGCAAACCACCTCAACAAGGTAGTGGACACACCACACAGGAGTTAAAAACCATCAACTAGTGGCTTGGAGTAAGGACATAGAGCCAAAAGAGCCCCCTGTCTTTACGGCATGGGTGCTGATGTAAAGTTGTTAGGAATGCATTATTCACAGAACAAATAAAGTTTTGGGCCTCCGAAAAACACGTGACTTCGCGTCACCACTGCACGTACACGCTGCAATCAACACAAAAAACCCATCTCAATTAGCAAAATCGCATGAGTGTGGTCATCATAACGTACTGCGAGTTCAACAGTAAAACGTTTACATTAGGCAAGTTCCATTTCCTAATTTAATTTTTCCGATAAAAATTAATAAAGGTTGTTGATAATCAACGCAACATTCGGACGCGATGACGCGTTATCGTCTGACGCTCGTGTTTTTGACGTCATAAACAAGCCGCCGCACGGAAACCAGGAAGCGGCCACATCTTGGACGGAGAGAGACGCGGGCGGCGCTTCGTGAAGAAAACGGCTTCAAAAATTGACTATAGGTATGGGTACTAGGAAGATCTTCCTTTCCTTACAACTTAAAACTGCTGATAGATTCGCGAGGTTTCAAACTCTTTTTCCTTGTAGATCGTAAAGACAATTCTACAAAAAACGGGCACACAAGAGCCCATGACAAAAAGCTCTTGCATAAGGTAAAAACATAAACACAGCTCCTTCTGTTTTTTACTTAGAAAGACAGCAGGGCTTTGTACAAGCCTTGGTTTTTCTTTTTCTTGTTCTTAATCTAAAGGTTTCTCCTTCTAAAAGTTTTTTTAAAGCTAACATTTGGAATTGCTGGCAGATTCGAGCAGATCGAAATGCCATGTTTTTACTAATCGAGCACAGACGAGCACGTGACACAAAGCTCTCTCTGCAAATAGTCTGAACATTGCTCCTTACTGTTTCATGCTTAAAAGAGACAGCACGGCTTTGGACAAGCCGTTTTTCTCCGATTGATCTTCCTATTTTTCTCCCCAGTTTAAAGATCTTTTTCAAAAGCGCCGCCTTCATTCAAAATGTGGTCTTGAAGACTCACCTATGGAGATCCCGTTCCGCTTTTTTGAAAAATGGCAAAAGTAAGTGCTCCAAAATAAACAACACTTGGACAGTAGGAGTTTGTTTAAATTTGGACAAATACTGACACAGTCTTTTCCCTGGCTTTCTTTTTCTTTCTCCTTTACTTTATTGTTTCATAGTAATCATCTCAAGTCAAAGTGGCACATTCACTGTCGTGCAAGACACCCTTCACAAGGTAACAAAAAGTAGAAGATATAGGTTTGGAGTGCTTGGTTAAATGAAGGATAAATGGTAACACAAGCACCTTTTCCTTTGTTTTTGTTTTAGCTCTCTTGTGTTCCAGGTCCTGAGGAGAACCCCGCCCAAGGTTTAATAGGGGTTCGAAACGCGTTGACCTGTTTTCCCTGCCCAAACAAGTGAACCAGAAATTTGATATCAGGCTAACCCCTTTTATTCTCCTTTGTGTTAAATAGAGTCTGATTCTCTGTTGAGATTACCACCGTGGTTACCTGAATATTACACAGTTTGGCCAGTGCCCTCAATGGGGTTGTGTTTTCTTAAAAAAACCTCAAAAATTGGTCTTTTAAACAATTTCCCAACCCCCTCTTTTGGGTTTCCTTTCTTTCTTCTCTTTCTTATTATTTCTTACTACATTTGTGTTATTCGTTCATGTGTTAAAAGTTTGGAACCTGAGCTTGCTCAAATATTAAGTTCTTTTTGTGAAATGTGATATCTAAGGTTGTCTCATATATGTGACTCAAATTAATGTTTTATGTGTGTGGAATTTTATGTGGTCTGCGAAGAATCGTTTAACTGTTCATAGAATTAGTAATATGAACCGATAAAGTTCTGATGCAATTGAATTCACAAACTTTCTATCAAACAAAAATAAAACATTTATTTTTTCAGTCACTATGAGTGTCACGTATGATTGGTTGAAGGAACTAATATAGTAAGCATCAGTACTGGCAATTGTGTTGTTGTTATACTTTTCTTTCAATTGTGGCATAACGGGATTTCTTCTGAGTGAGGTTGCAGCTGGCCTAAACTATAGAGACATAATAGAAATGGGGGATGCACACCTGCTTCAAACACAACTCATCCGGTTCATTGGATCATACGCCGATGCGTGCTCACTGGAAAAGTGCCTTGCCCAAACGGCACTGGAATCCACAGGTACTTCAATATTGATGGGGTGACATTCCACCCCAAAACCAGTAGCACAGCCTTATGTGACTTCTTCAAATTCTGTACTGTCTTTTAACCCATGTTGCTTAATTTCATCTGCTCTTTCATTCCGTCTTTTACTTTAATCCAGTGTTAACCACACATGGTGATGCAATTTACAAAGTTTCTCATATTCAAGATGTGCCCCTCGGGCCTCTCTTCAAGAATACGTACAAGCGCGTTGTTCATCCAAAGCAGTTTTTATTAAAAACCCAATGCATTTCGGGCTGCTGGGGCCCTTCGTCAGGGGTAACTACAAATGAACAGTAAAACATACATTACACATCCATTAACCAAAATATATTGTACATAGACATTTCAAACGTACATATAAAAATTGACTGCTTCTAAGTCCTCCATGATAGTCACAATCCTATTAATACCATTAGCAATATAATTACACCCCGTTATGCAGTAGCAAGAACCTCTATCAAAAAGCAATCCCACTTCCTTCCATCTATTACACCTTCGCATTACTCTCCCAAATCACTCCCACCATTACTTAATCCCCCTGAACACACTCTCCTCCTCCCAAGTGATGCCATCATCCTTTCTTTTGTGTACTAAACCCTCCTATTGAGCGCAGAAATACCCTCGAGTCTTTCCCCCTCCCATATCCACCTATCCAACTCAACCCCCTCACTATGTCCACCCTATCCTTGACCTTTCACCCAGAACCTCATGGTGTTTATTTAAGATGTGTGCTCCGAGCTACACGTTTTCAATCATCGTGCTGACAACTTCTTTTAACATTTTTAAGCAACCCCTTTCTCTCACACGCTACCAACAATCTCATTCCTAGCCCATCCTTGTTCTTATTCACTCCCATTCTAATGCCCAATCTATTCTATACATTACTGCGCTGCTGCTAACTGCAAACCCTTACTCACGTACCTGCTACAAACCATCCATTCTAAACTCTCTTTCACGAAAGGATTTCACGTGACTTTCACCCGCCTGTATTTAAACCCCACACCTGTGTTCAGAACCCTCGTGTTCTGAACACAGGTGTGGGGTTTAAATACAGGCGGGTGAAAGTCACGTGAAATCCTTTCGTGAAAGAGAGTTTAGAATGGATGGTTTGTAGCAGGTACGTGAGTAAGGATTTGCAGTTAAGAAGCAGTGCAGTAATGTATAGAATAGATTGGGCATTAGAATGGGGGTGAATAAGAACAAGGATGGGATAGGAATGAGATTGTTGGTAGCGTGTGAGAGAAAGGGTTGCTTAAAATGTTAAAGAAGTTGTCAGCACGATGATTGAAAACGTGCAGCGCGGAGCACACAGCTTAAATAAACACCATGAGGTTCTGGGTGAAAGGTCAGGATAGGGTGGACATAGTGAGAGGGTTGAGTTGGATAGGTGGATATGGGAGGGAAAGACTCGAGGTATTTCTGCACTCAATAGGAGGGTTTAGTACACAAAAGAAAGGATGATGGCATCACTGGGAGGAGGAGAGTGTGTTCAGGGATTAAGTAATGGTGGGAGTGATTTGGGAGAGTAATGCGAAGGTGTAATAGATGGAAGGAAGTGGGATTGCTTTTTGATAGAGGTTCTTGCTACTGCATAACGTGGTGTAATTATATTGCTAATGGTATTAATAGGATTGTGACTATCATGGAGGACTTAGAAGCAGTCAATTTTATATGTACGTTTGAAATGTCTATGTACAATATATTTTGGTTAATGGATGTGTAATGTATGTTTTACTGTTCATTTGTAGTTACTCCTGACGAAGGACTCCAGCAGCCCGAAATGCATTGGGTTTTAATAAAAACTGCTTTGATGAACAACGCGCTTGTACGTATTCTTGAAGAGAGGCCCGGAGGGGCACATCTTGAATATGAGAAACTTTGTAAATTGCATCACCATGTGTGTGGTTAACACTGGATTAAAGTAAAAAGACGGAATGAAAGAGCAGATGAAATTAAGCAACATGGGTTAAAAGACAGTACAGAATTTGAAGAAGTCACATAAGGCTGTGCTACTGGTTTTGGGATGGAATGTCACCCCATCAATATTGAAGTACCTGTGGATTCCAGTGCCGTTTGGGCAAGGCACTTTTCCAGTGAGCACGCATCGGCGTATGATCCAATGAACCGGATGAGTTGTGTTTGAAGCAGGTGTGCATCCCCCATTTCTATTATGTATACAGTATTTTGCCCTACCGGGGTTTGCACCCGCAGCAGAGATTGGATTAAAGTTGGAACTTTGGGAACAGTGGTATCTTCCACACACACGGCGGAACATCTCGTTCACCTAGCATTTTTTTAATCGAGTCTTTTGTTAATCGAGTCTTGCAGAATGAACAGGAATATATTCGCATTGTTTGTTTGACATTTATAACGAAGTTGACACGTGGAAGCTATATTGAAAGTTACGAATATGGATTTTTAATACAGAGCACTGCGAAGTTATATTGAGCTGATATATTGCATCATGGGAAATGTAGTAGCCAAGAATTAAGGGCAGGGTTTGCCGTGAAAGAGGGTCACAAGGGTGGTTAATTAGTGTTTCGTGAAGTGGGAGGGTTCTGAACACAGGTGTGGGGTTTAAATACAGGCGGGTGAAAGTCACGTGAAATCCTTTCGTGAAAGAGAGTTTAGAATGGATGGTTTGTAGCAGGTACGTGAGTAAGGGTTTGCAGTTAAGAAGCAGCGCAGTAATGTATAGAATAGATTGGGCATTAGAATGGGGGTGAATAAGAACAAGGATGGGATAGGAATGAGATTGTTGGTAGCGTGTGAGAGAAAGGGGTTGCTTAAAAATGTTAAAAGAAGTTGTCAGCACGATGATTGAAAACGTGCAGCGCGGAGCACACAGCTTAAATAAACACCATGAGGTTCTGGGTGAAAGGTCAAGGATAGGGTGGACATAGTGAGGGGGTTGAGTTGGATAGGTGGATATGGGAGGGGGAAAGACTCGAGGGTATTTCTGCGCTCAATAGGAGGGTTTAGTACACAAAAGAAAGGATGATGGCATCACTTGGGAGGAGGAGAGTGTGTTCAGGGGGATTAAGTAATGGTGGGAGTGATTTGGGAGAGTAATGCGAAGGTGTAATAGATGGAAGGAAGTGGGATTGCTTTTTTGATAGAGGTTCTTGCTACTGCATAACGGGGTGTAATTATATTGCTAATGGTATTAATAGGATTGTGACTATCATGGAGGACTTAGAAGCAGTCAATTTTTATATGTACGTTTGAAATGTCTATGTACAATATATTTTGGTTAATGGATGTGTAATGTATGTTTTACTGTTCATTTGTAGTTACCCCTGACGAAGGGCCCCAGCAGCCCGAAATGCATTGGGTTTTTAATAAAAAAACTGCTTTGGATGAACAACGCGCTTGTACGTATTCTTGAAGAGAGGCCCGGAGGGGCACATCTTGAATATGAGAAACTTTGTAAATTGCATCACCATGTGTGTGGTTAACACTGGATTAAAGTAAAAAGACGGAATGAAAGAGCAGATGAAATTAAGCAACATGGGTTAAAAGACAGTACAGAATTTGAAGAAGTCACATAAGGCTGTGCTACTGGTTTTGGGGTGGAATGTCACCCCATCAATATTGAAGTACCTAAACTATAGAGACCCACACACCTGTGCTTTTCTCTTTCACGAGCACTGCTCCGAGGATAACTGGACTGACATTAACAATTAGTTCTGTATAGCGTTGAGGATTGAATTATGCCATTGTGGCATCTGTCAGTAAAGCGTCCTTCACTCTTTGAAGTGCTGTGCTGGCCTGGTTTTCCCAGTTCCAGCCCACATTAGTTCTTGTAAGTGTACTCAAGAGCTCGGAGATTGTTACCACGTTCAGCACGAAACAGCCACAGTAGATGGCCATCCTGAGGAAGCTCCTGACTTCGGCGGCATTACATTGCACAAGTGCGTACTGGATGGTGTCTGCCATCTTGGGGTCCACTTGTAGATCCTCCCGTAGAAGATATAGCCAAAGAACTATATTGAGGATTCTAAGAAGGAGCACCTTTGATTGTGTAGTTTCAGGCCATAGCTCGCCAGATGATTTTGCGTGGCCCTGAGTTATTGGTAATGTTCCTCCAGTGTTGTTGAGTGAATCAAGATATTAATGCTTATGTTCACCGTCACATGTTGGTCGTGCTGTGTCCAGTCTGTGTCACGGTTGTGGTCTCCGTACAGCAGTGTCCACTTCTGCCTCACTGCTTGTCTGTCGATTCAGTGGCATCCCCTTTCCTCTTTCTTTGTTTGCTTGTTTTTTCCCCTAATTTATTTTTAGCCCACTCGCTGTGTGCTTCTGCAGCTGATCATTGATCTGCTGTTGCTGTAAAATGCGGGGCCCGCAGAGTGCTTTGCGCCAAGCCGGTGGTGCTGCAGCTACTTCTGTGGTTGCTTGAGTATGCACATGACCGATAAGACTCGCTAGTCCCTGTGCTGCTTGGAGAGTGCCTGTGGCACAGGCTTCAGCTAACACTGCCCTAGAATAATGGAAGGCAGCAGCGGGGCTGGTGTTAGGTTCGAAGCAGCTCAGTGAGCTGCAGGAGTCTTGTCTTCTTTTGGGATATAGCGGCACAGCTTAGACCACTGACCATTTTGTACGGTGTGAAAAAGGCCGCTTTATTGAAACAGGTGCACATTATTCCTGGGAAAACCGTCTTACAAAACTAAAACCTCGCTAAACATCCAATTTACTATACCATATCCTACCCTCACCCCTACCGTCCCACCCACATACCCCACAAGTATCTCATTGCTATTGAAGCGCATTTCAACATTTTCAACCTTAACTTTCCCCTACAATCTATGACTGCAAGTATTAACCTCTAAGCAACTGAACTTCTTATTCTTGAACTTCCTGCCTATCCCCATGTTTCACCAATGGCAGCACCTCTCCAACTCCTGTAACCTCCTGCAAAACTTTCCAGGCTACTGCTACCCAGAAAAAAGGCTGCCTGCTGAATTTTTCTGCCTCCCCAGCTCACCTACTCAGGGACCCCCTTTTTACCTACGAATGTTCAGAGTCCGTGCCAATATTTCCATCAACTCCAAAAGGTACAACTCCATTCCTACCAGCGAAAGATGACAGCCATCACTCCAAAAAAAATCAATATTGTCATACCTAATGTCCAAGTGGGAGATGTGGCCAAAACCAATTTCCATACAAAATTGACTCATCTCCCTATTTACCTTCATGCATGCTCTGCCAACTGCTGCTGCTTGTTGGCCCCCTTCACTACCTGTGTGGCATAAACTCTGTCCAGATGACAAAGCAACCATAGGGTCTTTTTCTGCCTTAAGTAATGTTTCACAGCCCTCATCAAAACCACTCCCTTCTCAAGTACAAGATCATTTTCCCCCGAAGGGAGAATCAACACATCCGGTCATCTTGCTTCAACCATCACACCATTCAGAAACCTGATTAACTAGTGCCATCTCATGCCACCTTCCCCCGCCAAGTAACGGGGAACAAACACTTGTTAAATCTCCAGTTGGTCCATAACCCCTTTGGGCCAATTGACGCTCCGCACATTTGATGAAGAAATGTCCTACTACCCAAATGGCCACTTCTTCCACAGCCAGGCCCGCAACCGAACCAGATATAAAAACAGCAGTCAATATTCACACAGAAAGCCCTGCCGCACTTCCCTTCCCTCCAGTGTCGCGCACATATCTCCGGAAGAAATCTAAAGACCAGCACCCCAGCCTGATGATGTCTTCCAGCGCCCAGCTGTAATTGCCAGCCTTGGTCGCAATGCTAATCTGGAACAAATGTGTCCCATATTCAGCCCGGGGAACCCTCAATGCTGAGTGCGCCTTTTGCAACACTGAGAAGAGCTGGAATGCTGCAACCTTCACCCCTGACTGGCGCCAGAAGACTACACCACCGACAACCATGCTGTGCGCGGCCCACCTGTCACCCCATGCCACTAGGCCTTGGCCCGACGCTGGAATCACCTGTAATACCATATACCTCCCCTGTGCTCTCTAGTCAGTCTTGGAGCAGTGCATTCTCCACCATCACTCCTCCCCTGCCTCTGCAGTTCAGAAACTCAAACACGAGAAAGGCACCAAACAACATCCAGTACATCAAAGTGGAGATCACACAAACTTCCTGGGCTCCCCTGCAAACCATAGTTTGCAATTGTTGTAGTACCCCGCAGAGCAAATTCCATGATAATGGCCTCTGAAGTCTTCCCAAGCCACCTTGTTCCCTTGCCCAACCCTTGAGCATCCTCGTCCCTAATTCCTCCACTGATGAGGGGTAGCCCCACAAAAATTTGCCCATGAAGGGAATACCCGCAAGCTTTCCTGCAGTTGTCACTCCAGACAGGACTCTCTCCATCAAGTCCAGGATAAATTGACCCACATCCTCCATCATACTCCATCCTACCCCCCTGGAAAGTGCCCCCGTTACCAAAACTTGAAACCATGCCTGACCATAAGCTCTCCTTGTAGACTTAGCTAGATACCCTACCACCAATTGTACCACCCTGTGTTGCCTACTAAACACAACTCCACTGGTATGAGAGTCTTCCATCTGTCTCCTTCCTCGGCCGGCCCACGGAATCTCTCCCACTGAAAACGAGACAAAGCATCCGCAATGTCATTGTTCACCCTGGCACATGCTACCCCTTGAAAGAGATATCATATCACAGGCAATCAGCACAGAAACGTGCAACAATTTCAGCATCTGTACATCTCTCGCCAACTGTCTGTTCACCACCTGTATGACAGCAAAGTTTTCCACCCAGAACGACACCCTCCGGTGCGCCAACTCTGCTCCCCACAGGGTGACAGCCACAATAATGAAAAAAGTTCCAAAAGCGCAATGCTTCTAACTCCATCCTTCCACTGTGCTGGCCACTCCTCTGCGCACCAGCAACCTGCCAGAACGAACCAAAACCCAGACCTCCAACCGCATCTAAGAACATATGCACATCCCAGTCAAGATCATCCTGTAGAGCCAACTGAATTCCATTGGAGGAATTCAAGAAGAACCCCCACATCCTGAGAGCCTCTTTGACCCCAGCCGCTCTGCCTACGTGATGGTGCGGCAGTGATCTCCCTGCAAGAGCCAAACCTAGCCTTCTGCAGAATGTTCTTCCTGCCCTGATCACCCTACAGGCAAATTTGAGGTGTCCCAGAAGCAACTGAACTTCCCTCACCTTTACTGTCTCTCTGGCCAGTGTGCTCGCCAACAATGTCTGCATAGCTTCTTTTTTTGTCCTGTGGCATCTTGCCTCCGTTTTTTTTGCATCAATTTCAATCCTCAGAAAGGATAAGACCGTACTTGGGCCACTGTTTTTTCGAGGGACAATGGAACACCCAGGTCACCCATGAGCTCCTGGAATCTTACCAACTCTTGCTGGCAGTCCACAGAGCCAGGTGCACTCACGAAAAAGAAATCATCAAGGTTGTGTGTCACCAGCATTTTGCCCGCATGCCATGGGAAAAGCCACTGCAGGAAGGAACTGAAGCACTCAAAAAGTGAACATGAGACAGAACGTGCCATTGGCAAAGCCTTGTTGGCATACCATTTTCCTTCGGAGTGCATGCCCAACAGTTGAAAATCATCCAGATGTACCGGAAGCAGTCAAAAAACAGACTTCACATTGCACTTAGCCGTCTGTGCATCTTGCTCTGCTGACACCACAAATGACATGGCCATGTCCACCGAAGAATATGACACGGAAGTCGTTTCTTCAGAAATGAAATCATTTCTCAACCCGCCATCAGGCCATGTTAAATGTTGAATTAGCAAACCTGCCCCTGTTCCTTTTGCATTAGAGAAACAATTGCTGTTAAGAGATAGAGCGACGCCTATACAGAATATAGTCAGGACACCAATTACTCGTCGACTCGCATAAAAACGAACCATTGTCCACTCTTTGAAAACAATTAACGAAATTGTTAAATCATTGTTAAAACTATAATGCTCATTTCCATGTATTAAGAAACCACTTTGTATGTCACATTTTTTGTCACTCACAATATGTTGGTTCTGATTTCACTTAGGACATTGAGCACCGATTTTATGTATTTTCCAAATACATAAGTGATTTTGTGCTAACAGTAATTGGTGTCCTGACTATATTCTGTATAGCCGTCTCTCTCTCTCTCTTAACAGCCTTTCTTGAAATATCTGCCATTGCGCATGTTTATTATCAATTTTATTTTCCACAAGAACCATTGTTTCTCTGATGTAAGTTAATTGCCCTGGTTCCATGTGAGTAGGGTTGCCTTTTTAGGCACCACACCAACAGGTGGCACAATCAAGTCTGCCATTGGCCAATTCTCAAAGGGGCCCAACATTCTACCCTCTGAAACGTCCTTGTCCAGTTTGTCCTGCACTGCTTTTTGTGTTCCTTTGCGGACCGCAAATTGTCTGCCCACCTCTGAACCCAGGGGTCCTCATAACCCAATCGAAAATGACATCTGAAACCTTACCTCAAGATCCTTGCCTCCTCTGCCCGATCGTTAATGCAACCAGTATTCCAGCCTTTCAACTTTAACCGGAGCACAAGCCTTTTGCCCCAGGTCCCTGAGCCCCTCTCCCCCTCTGTTGCTGTAGTTCTGTTGCTGCTGGTGTGGCCATTGACTGCTTGTATCAGGCTGCCATTGCCCTGCATTTTGTCCCTGGTATCTGCCTGCAGTCCCAAAACAGTGGATAAGTGCGTGTCTGCCCGCGCACTTGGAGCACTCATGCCGAAATTTGCAGTACTTGCGAGTACACAATCCCTTGTTGTAATCCCAGCATGCTCCCCCTGATCCACTCTGACCTTTAGGTGTTGTTCCCACCCTTCCCAGGGTGGAGAGCGGCTGAAAGGGCTTATAAATGATTGGCAAGCCACTGGCCATGAAGCTCGTGTTCCTGAGCTTAGCGGGGCCCATGGTGTGCTGCCACAGATCTGTATCCAGTTCCCCCCACTTTGCCTGAGGATCCCAAGCGAACTGTGCCTTGAATTCCTCATCAATTTGTGCCCAGGCATAACCCCCAAAAGTCAGTTGGGCTTTGCGTATGATGTCCATATATTTGAACAACACTACGCAACGTTCGGGAAACTTCTTGCAGTAGACACTAGAGCAAATTAAAAATGCCACGTTCCAATTCTATATTGTCAGGGAGACCTTCGGGCTCTTGGGCAGCTCGTACTCTTCCTCCTTTGACCTATCTTTGGAGCGCAGCTCCCTATGATGTATCTTAAACATCTCCACGTATTCCCTCTTCCAAATTTTTCCTTCATTGCCAACACTAAGCACAGCCTCAAAGGTTTCATCATCCCCTTATACAGTAGCTGCTTAATTTTCAGCTCCTTGCTGTCCAGCCCTTCTTTCTTGCCACCTATGTCCTCCGTGCCCGTCCCACCTTTATCCCCTGTACTCTCTCCACTCTTCACACTACTGTCTTTGCGTCCTTCCACTCCCTTTCCTTGCTCACTTGCTGTGCTGCTAGCTGCTCCATCCTACCCACACCAACATCAGTCATGTACCTACCTCTTCACCGCCGCCTCCACTTCCCCCTTGTCACACCCCGCATCCACGCCTGTGGACACCAGCACTGGGCCCACGCCCTCCTCTTGGCCCTTACCTGGCTCCAAGATTTGTGCCCGTACAGATTCTTGCCTCCGCGCGAGCGGCCTCTGTGTTCCCGATGCTGCACTGTGCCGGGCCTTTCCTGTCTGTAAAAGACAATTAGCACATTAGCTGTACCCCCACTACCCGTGCCTCTACAGGTTCCTCCCATCTCGCACCTTGCCTTCTTCGAGGTTAACCTCCCCATAATCCACCATTGACACACCCATGATGTCCTCTGTCCTGGTCCAACTCAGGCCTACATCCGCACTCTGTCTTGTTACTGTTGTTCTCACCTGAGTCGTGGGCCGGCTCTTGGTGACCTGGGGGATTGTATGCACCCAATCATACGGTTCTGCCGAGACCACCCGTCCGTCCTCTGCGCCGAAGGAGCAGGAGGCCGCCAATGACCTGCCTGCTGCTGGAGCCAACGAGGTCGTCCTGAACTTACTTCTGCTGGCTGCGACGGGATCCCCAGAAGACATCCGGTGAACCACTCTGGGCCCTTCTGTAGGAGAGTAGGATCTGCTTCACATGGGTACCCCCACTTTTTGCTGATGCTTCACTGTTTTTCGACATTAGTCTGGCTGGGGCCCTGCTAATCAGAACCCCAGCCTAGCTGCTTCCGCTCTAAAATGGTTTCCATGTGCCTTAGGCACATCACTGATTGGAATCTGGAGTGCCCTTATAAGTCCCTAGTATATGGTATACTATGTACCAAGGGCATAGGTACCTCAGAGGCCTGCCAGGGGCTGCAGCATGTATTATGCCACCCCTGGAAGGCCATCCAAACTGACACCACAGGTCTGCTACTGCAGCCTGGGTAAGGTGGTGCATGCACCCCTTACTGTGATATAGGTTACCTATATCACTAAATACATACACACATATAAACCTATAAGTCACTCCTAAGGCAGGCCTTATCAATCCTAAAGGCAGAGTGCATGGTTCCTATGTGAGAGGGTGCCCCTGCATGAGCAGGGCCCCTCTGCAGCATTCGGAGACCCTTCTCTGATGCTGTTTGTAGTGCAGCCTGACCATATACTCTTAAGCGCATTATAACCTCGCGTTAAATGCTAACTTTGGAATGGCTGCACCTAAACATGTCGTGTTTGGTGTCAAACATCTTGGAATACTACCCCCCGCCAATTCTGGCCGCGGGGGTAGCATTCCACCCTTCTAGAGGGAAAGACATGTTAACTCTGGCTAGCCCGGTAACTTCTTTCTAAAGCCCTGGCATCACAAAATGGATGCTGCTGCCACAGACACGAGTCTGGCCTCCTGCTGCTGGATGAAACTCCGGCAGGGGAGGCCTGGACAATAGGTTTCCTGTCCCAGGGAGGTGTGACCACCTCCCCAGACAGGATAATGTGTATTGGGGCTGGGCGGGAGCACTTTCGGGTGCTTTGAAGTCCTGCACTGGGGGCACATTTGGTGTCCCTGTGCATACCCCAGTTCAAACCGGATCAGGGGCTTGCAGCCCCTGCTTTGGCGTGAACTGGACAAAGGGAAAGGGTGTAGCCACCCCTCTGCCCTGACCCACCCATAGGTGGGGCCACAGAGTAGTCCAACCCCTATCCTTAGTATAAGTATAGGAACCCAGTCCTTAGGACTTTAGATTATCCCTGGACGAAACTCTGAAACAGAATCCTGGACCTTCGACGCTCTACTCACGATTAGAGGACAGAAGAATCTCCCTTGGGGTCAAGGAGTGACTCCCCTGCTTGGCAGGCACCAAAGAAGCATCTGTCCGGTTCGCATTTCTGAAGCTCCCGTCGGACGCCGAAGTCATCGCATCACCAGAGGTGGATTCTCAGACTTCCCCGAGGCTACCCTGAGTCTCCAGCAAAGCTGAGGCCCGTGGCTATCGTGGGTGACTTGAGACCGTGACCCCTGGACACCGAGCACATTTGCAAGTGCATCCTCTTCTGGGTCTCCCAAGAAGTCGTGCTTTGGGCTCCGAGTAGCCCTAGCCTCCAGCACCAACTGCACCGAAGATCACTGGCCCTCACTCCACGAGTGTCCTGTAAGCCAGATCCACATGCGGCGTCACGAGGCTCCTTTGCGGTCGCTAGTCCGTTGGCTAGTAGCCCTTAACGAAGGCCAATCTTTTCTTAACTTGGCATCCTGGTTGCTCCAGGCCTGCCCTCACTTATCCTCGCTGGGTGAGTTCCCCAGACCTTGCTGGTTTGCACCATCGACGATCTTCCTCTGCATCGAGACTTGCCGTTGCCAAGGCTGGTTGGGTCCAATCCGGTCGCTGACACCTCAGCACTCGACAGACATCGTGTACCAGCCCGAATCCTGCTCCTGGTTGCCGACAACACCTCCTGGACCTCGTGGCTGAAGAGTCAAGATGACCGTCAACGCACCTGAAGCACTCGACATCGGTGGGCATCTGTCCATCGCCTCCCTGGTCACTGGCTAGTGACCCAGACTCTGTCCCCTCTGCTTTCAGGTTCTTCAGAACTCCGATCCACTCTTGGATCCACCCGGACACTTTGCACTTGGTCGCCAGCAGCACTTTGTAGCAGATCGCCATTCAAATCGACGACGAAACCCGACCCCGAAAGGCACCTTTGCACCCGGCTTCCCTGGGTGAGGTAACACGAGTACTCCGGTGCTCCCGTGGGTAGAGACTCTTCAAAGTCCTAGATCTCAAAGGGTTTGGTCCAAGTCCTCTTTTAAGTGTCCCTTTTCTCTAATTTCCCGATCACGACTTTCTCCATAGAAGTCAACGGCGTATCGCGGTTGTGTATTTACACTGCACGCGTCTCCCGTGGGTCCCCTGTGTCACTACCTTGGGCGGTTCCTTGTGGTCCAAGCACTTCTAGAGGCTCTAGGCCTAGTGTCTAGTTCAGTCGTGGTTCTTATACCACTTTATTGGTATATGGTTTGGTACGCCCCTAGGGCCCAAACGTGTATTTGTGCTATTACTGTGTTTAAATAACTTCTAACTTATGTACTTCGAAACTCTAGCCTCATAAAGAGACTAGAGGGGTGTGTTTAGCAATAAATACATATATTTTGAATATATACCTGGTGTGGTGCTCTTTCATTTGGTCACTCAAGAGATTATAGACTGGTAAAACAAGCTGCTTTACATTCCTTCAAGACTTAGCCTGAAGGCTGCTCTCCATAGCTACCACAAGGATAGCTTTCAATAAGGTTGTCTTTAACCTATCTCCAATAAGGGGTTGTTTGGACTGGTGCAAGGTGCCCACTATAATTAGTGGACAGCATATACCAGGCCAACTTCTCACATTGGTGTGCAGCGTGTGGTATTCCAGCTTGCTATTGTTTTACCAGATAATCTCAATTGAATTGATCAACTGAAAACCACTAAAGGTACCTAAGGTACATATAATTTAAGCTTAGAATACAGTAAGTTCTACTGAACTTAGAGTTGTTATTAAAATGACTTCACTCCAGTTTAAGATAAATGATGTATTTATTCGCAGCACGGCAGATGTAAACCTCACAGCTTCCAGCTCCAGATGCAACTGGGCTAGCAACTGTCACCAAAGCCATACATAGAACACTCCAAAGTGGAATCACAATGAAATGATAACATGTCGCATGCAGGGTGGCATGCGGCCAGGTGATATGTCATCTTAAAGGGAAAGGTTACATAATGGAAAACAAAGGATGTAACATATCTCCCTTAATAACAAAAAACAGAAAACAACCGCTAAACAAAATCATTAAATCTCTTAGGAACTTGTATGGTACGATTTGAATTCTTAACTCTGAGGCCCACAGAATCATCATTACTTATATCAACTCCATCGGTAATGAGTTCACCTTGTGCATCAACATTATCCTTATGAGCATGACCTAACATAGGACATTTTGCCAACCTTCTGACATTCCAGGTTTTGCCATCCTGTGTTATAACACTATTGCTAAATATTTTTTTATCTGGATGGCTTTGCCAAACTTGTTGGCACCCTTGTTTATAAAACCTGGTTTGAGGATTTTTACCCAATCGCCTATTTGGAACGTGTGTTCCTTAGTCCTCCATTTGTCATCATACCATTTTTTAGTTTTCATTTGTTTAAGTTCTACTCGTTTTGCCACATCACTCACACCCTCCTTTTCAGAAATAAACAAATGTGATTTTTCTCTTAACCACCATGGACATACATTGGATGCAGGATCCCTACCCTTGAGAAGTTTGAAGGGACTGACTTCAGTAGTGGTATGTGGTGTGATGCGATAAATCCATAACCGTTCTCTTAAAGCACTCACCCAACTTGAACCAAATTTAAGAGAATCCACAACAAAACTTTTGAGTACACGATTGAAACGTTCCACTTGACCATTCTCATGTGGTTCATAAAGTGATGTGAGCCTATGAACGATATTGCATTCTTTGAGAAATCCTTCCATTTAAGAAGATGTTAATTGCACTCCATTGTCTGTGATTAAGACAGATGGACACCCCTCACGGGAAAATATCTCTTTAAAAAAATTGATTACTGCACTTGTGGTAGCTTTAGCAACAAATTTTACCTCCAGCCATTTTGAATGATAATCGACGATAACTAAAGCAAATCGTGAGGATTCTGGTAACATATGAAATGGACCTGAGATGTCAAAGGCAATCTTTTGCCACGGTTCAGTGGGCCATTTGACAACTTTCAAGGGTGGAGTGTGTGTTTTTAACATTTTTTCACTAGAAACACATTCAGCACATTCTCTAACTACTCTATCTATGAATTTATCAATACCAGGCCACCAAAAATAACTTCTGACTAAACGTTTCATGGAGGAAATACCTGGATGAGTGTTATGTGCAATCTGTAAAATAATGTCATACATACCTACCGGGGAATGCATTTTCCAGATTTAAAAATAAAACTACCTTCTACTTCCAGCTCTTCTGCTACATTAAAGAACGGTAAAATATCTGGTCTTACCAAATTCTTCTTAGGCCAACCTTCCAAGATGTATTTTTTCAACTCGCACCATTTATCATCATTTTGTTCACATTTATACCAACAATCTTCAGTTATCTTTTGGAACTTTTCTTGAACTATGTCTTCAATGGTTAATATAAAGTCATACTCTTTTACAATACTTACTTTATCTTGGTCGCACGGCAACCGTGACAGAAAGTCAGCTGTCACATTTTTTTTCCTGGAACATATTCCGTAGTAAAATTATATTCCTGTAATTTGGATGCTAATCTAGCAATTCTGGCAGTGGAATTCCAACCACCTCCCACAGACAAAATATTAACCAGTGGTTTGTGATCCGTTCTAAGGATGAATTTGTTCCCCCATACATATAGTCTATAGTGCTCTATGGCCCAAACACAAGCTAAAAGTTCCCTCTCAATCACTGCGTATTTACGTTCACACTCATTTAACGTCCTGGAAGCAAACGCAACATTCCACTCTTCTTTTCCCTCTTTTTGTGATAAGACTCCTCCCAAACCATAAAGGCTAGCATCTACAGTAATAATGCATTCTTTGTTGATGCGGAACGGTTTGAGTGTGGGAGCATTGATTATATCTTTTTTTATAGCTTCAAATGAAAATTGTTGTACATCAGTCCACTCATACTTAGCACCTTGCCTCAAAAGTTTTCTTAGGGGTTCCATTTTTGTGGCGAAACCCTCTACAAACTTGCTGTAGTACTCACACATACCTGCAAACGACAGAAGTTGTTCTTTGTTGTTGGGTGATGGAGCTTTGATAATTGCCTCTACATTAGATTTCTTTGGAACCACACCGTCACCCGACAACGTGTGTCCTAAATATTCAACTGATTTTTTAAACAATTTACACTTGTGTGACTTGAGAGTTAAACCATTTTGTTCCAATCTCTTACAAACCTCATTTAAATGAATTTCATGTTCAATGGTATTCTTTGAGAAAACAAGGATGTCATCTTGGAAACATTTGACATATTTATCCAAATCCCTGAAAATTTGGAACATAACTCTTTGGAAAACTGACGCGGCTGATGCCAGACCAAAAGGCATGCGAGTGTATTGAAAAAGACCTTGCGGAGTGATGAAAGCCGTGTACTTTTTAGATTCTTCAGTGAGTTCTATCTGGTGGTAAGCCGACCTAAGATCTAATGTGGAGAAGACTTGTGCACCATCTAAAAAGATACCACCTCGTTTATATTTGGCAAAGGATGACAATCCACTATGATGTTGGAATTCAAAGCCCTCAAGTCTACACAGACTCTCAATTTTTGATCAGGCTTGCGTACAAGAACTATCGGAGAAACCCACTCTGATGATTCTATCGCCTCAATTATACCATCTTTGGATAACTCATCTAACATTTCTTTAAGTTCTTCTCTAATGTTTATGGGGAGCCCTCTCAACTTTTGTACCACTGGTGAATGATTATCTTTTAAAACAATTTTGTGTGAGACATTTTTAAGTTTACCCAGTTTGTCACAAAATACATTTCTATAATTTTTGATAAGATTAAATTCTTTAGCGGAATGCGGGGTACTATCTTCTACAACAGCAACGGTGTTCATCAAACTGTCATCACATAGAGATACCGGATCCTTGGAACGAGAATTAAGCATAATTCCCAATTTCCACTGATCCTGCCATCCTAAAACATTTACCCCTTTCTGGGAAATGTATAATTTAATCTCAGCTTTCCTGTGTTTGAAACACAATTCCACATGGAAAAAACCCATGATGTCAATTTTTGTACCACAAAAACTTTCAGCAACAATATCAGATGGTTGCAACAAATTAAAAGATATGGACTGAACTAACGTATCTAGATAATATTGATGAGAGATGATGGTCCATGGCGAACCTGAATCTACCATAAGTAACAAATTGATACCCAGGACCTGAAAAAAACATTTGGGTGATCTCATTTGAACATGTGCATTATTGTCTACAATGGAAACAACAAATCCTTTCTCAGGTGTAGTGTCTCTGACCGTACTTGCATCACTTTCATATAAAGAAGATACTGCACCTTGTCTCTGCATTTGTGGTCGTCTATCTCTACATACATTACTGAAATGGCCTATTCTGTTACAAATTTTACATTCTCTGTTTATAGCTGGGCAACCTGGAAAAGAAGCATAATGAGATTTACTTCCACATCTGTAGCATATACCATTGTTAATGACCACCTCATTTCTTCTCTGAGTAAAACCATGTTTGAACTTGTTAAAATTATTTCTTCTTAAGGGTTGTGGGAAGTCTTGTTTGGTATCGGATTTATGTCCCACAGCGCATATTTCCTCATCTGTAGTCTTTTTTTCAGTATTTTTCCTAACTGTTTCCATCCATAAGTCAGATTGTTCCTGAGCTTTAGCTGTGGCTATGGTTTCTGTTACATTTGGGTCACCCATGACCCATAACTTATCTTGGATTTTTTTGCTTTTGACATGAACAATTATCTGGTCCCGTATCATTTCATCGGTCATCACCCCAAAATTACAATGAATACTGAGTGACCTTAATGCTGTCAAAAAGTCATCAAAAGATTCTTCCTCTTTTTGTGTTCTAGTGTAAAATTTGAAGCGATTTAAAGCTATACTAATCGTAGGTTTAAATCTTTTTTCCATACGGGCCAAAGCTTCAGTGTACACATTTATGGAATCTCCTTCTCCTTCATTTAAGGTGGTAATTTGTGGTAGCGCTCTAAAAACTACTTGGCCCTCTGATCCTAGGCAATGTAAAAAAATGCTTTTCTTTCTTTCAGCGCCCATTCTTTCGCCATCTATGGCTTTCATATATGTTAGGAACTCTTCTTTCCATCTTGACCATGGCATGGGTGGATCACCCTTTGTTTGCAGGAATTTAGCAGGAGGGTCAAATTGCATGGCAGTGAGTATTTTATAAATTTAGTGTTGGTAGTAAGGATGTACTGTGAAAAAGCATAAACAAGAAAGAAAGAAAAAAACGACAGGTTTTTTTTTTTTTTTGCTGCTCGTAATAACGAAGGGAAAGTAAGTGCTTCAAGGTTGTAAAATAGTATCCCTTTTACGAACAAAAGTAATTGACTGTACTTGGAATATACACTAGCAAACTGAGCAAAATACCATGTTTAAATTTAACTTACTAAATGCTTCGCATTGTGAAGGAAACCAGTTCTCCACGCGCGTTTCGCTGTGTTGTTATGGTAACATGAAAATAATACAAACAAAATGGCCGCACAAGCGTGCGTAACGTAAACGCGACGTAACGTGCTTCCAATGAGGGATTAATGACGTGCGGTCCAAGAGTAGGATTGAGGAACTACTCGCGTGCAGAGGAGTTTGTTGAAAGGAACACAGTGCTTCCCTTTGAAAATAAACAACAAAGAATATCGCCCATGCAGCTTCCCCAGGTAACTCACAGCCGCAGGCGCAATAAATGCACGGAAACAAAACCAGTATTGTGCGAAAACATCCGCGGGTGCAATCACTACACAAATTCTTGTTAAAGTAGATTTTCCGCTTCCAGCGAAAACAGCCGCAGGTGCACTCCAAACACAAGAAAATGCGCATGCATATACTGCCGCTGGTGCAATCACGTCACTTAAATTCTCGGATTAGGATATTTAACATACCTTTCAAAGCTTTATCGTGCGCTTATGTAGTTGGGTTCCTTTGGTGATCTTGAATAACGTTCTTTTTTTTTTTTTTTTAAAGCGCGAACAATGGCTTTCTTTAACTTTTTCTGTCGTGGGTCCAGAATCACCACTCTGTTCCCGTGCTGCTCTGGTGGTGGTTTCCCGTCGTCGCCAATATTAAAATGACTTCACTCCAGTTTAAGATAAATGATGTATTTATTCGCAGCACGGCAGATGTAAACCTCACAGCTTCCAGCTCCAGATGCAACTGGGCTAGCAACTGTCACCAAAGCCATACATAGAACACTCCAAAGTGGAATCACAATGAAATGATAACATGTCGCATGCAGGGTGGCATGCGGCCAGGTGATATGTCATCTTAAAGGGAAAGGTTACATAATGGAAAACAAAGGATGTAACAGTTGTGTGTGAAGGGATAGCACAACCCTTTCTACAACTCAAGAGAGTTTAGTAGGCCACACTAGAGTAGGTAGTGCATACACCATACCACACTAGTAATGTCTTTAAGGGTAGGATCTAAAGAGTCCTTGCAGGAAGCCATTGAGCTTCCACCCTCCAAGTATGATACACTCCCATTCTTGGAATTGAGAGCTTTATGCAACTTGAGAAAAATAAGGACTGGCCAAAGCCCCACCACCCAACACCTCAAGGAGTTGTTGGTGGCTTATGACCTTAGTAAGCCCTTGGGGACTGAAGGGGTAGGAGCTGAGGGTGGGGCAGAAGATGAGGATGGGACCAGGGGTACCAGTACCCCCAGCCCCCCCTCTGAAACTGACCAGGAGGGCGACAATGGCTCTGACCTGGATAATCCAACCCCTCCTGAGGAAGATGAAGAGGAGGATCAGAATGATGCCCCCTTTGTCCCCCCAGGAAGGATTGTGAGTGTGCCCAGAAGGTCTAGATCTTCTTCTCAGGAGTCTAACCACTCTGGCACCTCAATAGGGAGCTCTGTCTCATCTCATAGGAGGGAATCCTCTCATGAGAGAAGAAAGAGGCTGGTTCAATATGAGGAAGCTCAGTTTGAACTCAAAAAGAAGCAACTAGCCATAGACAGGGAGTCCCTAGATCTCTTTAGAGGAGAAGAAAGTTGGGACTAGGGTCCCATGGTGGCAGCCATGTCCCTAGAGATAGGGAAAGGTCCTATGACCATAGGAACCTGAGCAAGATTGTCCCTCCCTATCAGAATGGGGATGACATCCACAAGTGGATAACTGCTCTAGAGAGGGCCTGTAAGGTACAGAAGGTCCCTCAGGAGCAGTGGGCAGCAATCTTGTGGCTCTCCTTTGCTGACAAAGGTAGAGATAAGCTCCTCACTGTTAGAGAGGAGGATGCTGATAATTACAAGGTCTTGAAGAGTGCTCTTATTGATGGGTTTGGCCTAACCACTGAACAGTACAGGTTGAAGTTCAGAGATACCCAAAAGCACAGACTCAAGACTGGGTAGACTATGTGGATTGTTCTGCCAAGGCTCTGGAAGGCTGGTTGATGGGCAGTAAGGTGTGTGACTTCTCAGGATTGTACAATCTGATAATGAGGGAGCAGATTCTTAATAACTGTCAAAATCAGCTGTTGCATCAATACCTGGTAGACTCTGATCTGACCTCTCCCCAAGAATTGGGAAAGAAGGCAGACAAATGGGTCAGAACCAGGGTGAAGCAGAAGGTACAGAACCAAGGTGGGGAAACCAAGAAGCAAGATGCTAAGAACTCTGACAAGGGTGGGGAGAAGGGTAAAGATCAAAAGTCTTCATCAGGCCCCCAAAAATCTTCTTCTGGTGGGGATTCACAGTCTACCAAAGGGAAAGGCCAAAGAAAACCATGGTGCAAGGTCTGTAAGCAAAAGACCCACTGGAGCAGTGATTGCACCAAGTCCAAAGACTCCAGTCCAGCACCCACCAATGCCCCTAAGGCACCTGTTCCCCCTAGTACAGTTGGTGGGGGTGTTCCAGCCAAGGGTTTAGTAGGGTTCACCCTGGGTACTGAGTTGGGCTCTGACCTAGTCAGAGAACTGACTCAGGCTGTGTTAGTCTGTGATGGAGGCATGGATGTGACCTCCACTGTGAGTCCCAGTAATCTGGGCAAGTACAGACAACAGCCTTTAATCAATGGACGTGAGGCTTTGGCATTTAGGGACACAGGGCCAAGTGTCACAATGGTGACACAAGACCTTGTGAATCCTGGGCAAGTTATACTTGGTGAGATGTACCAAGTGACCAATGCTAGCAATGTCAGAACAGACCATACTCTGGCAGTTGTTAACTTCTCCTGGGGAGGGGTAACTGGCCTTAAGAAGGTTGTGGTAAGTGCAAACCTACCAGTCGAATGCTTGCTTGGCAATGACTTAGAGACTTCTGCTTGGGCAGAAGTGGAGCTCAGGACCCATGCAGAAATGCTGGGGATCCCTGCAGATGTGTTTGCTGTGACCAGGTCACAAGCCAAAATGTCTAGCACTGAACAGGCCTTGGATTCTGGAAGAATGGACCAAGTGCCTTCCAAGAGGAGGAGTAGTAGGGTTAAGGCAGTGCCTTCCCCTTGGCTCAGGAGGAAGATCAGTCCCTTGAGGGGGATGATCTCAGCCCTGAAGAAGGAACTGTCCCAGAGGAACTGGAACCTGACCAGGTTGAGTTCTTGGGGACAGGGGGACCTTCTAGGGCAGATCTGAGCCAGGAGCAGCAGAGCTGCCCCTCCCTTGAACCCCTCAGACAGCAAGCTGCTGCTGAGGCTGCTGGGAAAGCTAGTGGTCCCCATACAGTGTATTGGGATGATGGACTCCTGTACTCAGAGAGTAGAGACCCCAAGCCTGGTGCTACCAGGAGGTTGGTTATACCTCTGAAGTTCAGGGGCTTCCTATTGACCCTAGCCCATGATATTCCCTTAGCAGGTCACCTGGGCCAGAACAAGACTTGGGACAGAATTGTCCCTCACTTTCACTGGCCCCTCATGTCTGAAGACAGCAAGGAGTTTTGTCGCTCCTGTGTAACCTGCCAAGCCAGTGGCAAGGCAGGTGGCACTACAAAGGCCCCCTGATACCACTACCTGTGGTGGGGGTGCCCTTTGAAAGGGTAGGGATTGACATTGTTGGTCCCATGGATCCCCAAACAGCATCTGGGCACAGGTTTATCCTGGTGGTAGTGGATCATGCCACCAGGTACCCAGAAGCTATTCCCCTCAGGACCACTACAGCACCTGTGGTGGCAAGGGCCCTCCTGGGAATTTTCTCAAGAGTGGGCTTTCCTAAGGAGGTAGTATCAGACAGGGGTGCTAACTTCATGTCTGGGTACTTAAAAGCAATGTGGAAGGAGTGTGGAGTGACTTATAAGTTCACCACACCCTATCACCCACAATGCAATGGTTTAGTTGAGAGATTCAACAAAACCTTGAAGGGCATGATTAAAGGGCTCCCAGAAAAGCTTAGGCGTAGATGGGACATACTCTTGCCCTGCCTTTTATTCGCATATAGGGAGGTGCCTCAGAAGGGGTTGGTTACAGCCCTTTTGAACTTCTGTTTGGCCACCCTGTGAGGGGTCCACTGTGCTTGGTGAAGGAAGGATGGGAGTTACCTCTCAAGCCCCCAAAGCAAGATATAGTGGACTATGTACTTGGTCTCCGCTCCAGGATGGCTGAGTACATGAAAAAGGCAACCAAAAACCTTGAGGCTAGCCAGGAACTTCAAAGGCCTGGCATGACCAAAGGCTGTTCTGACTGTTTACCAGCCAGGACAGAAGGTGTGGGTGTTGGAGCCAGTGGCCCCAGCAGCTCTCCAGGACAAATGGAGTGGACCCCACACTATTGTTGAGCAGAAGGGTGAGGTCACTTACTTAGTAGACCTAGGAACACCCAGGAGTCCCCACAGGGTTCTCCATGTCAACAGGTTAAAACCATATGTGGACAGGGCAGACATGGGCTTGCTCATGGCTACTGATGAAGGGCAGGAGGAAGAGAGTGACCCACTCCCTGACCTGCTCTCACAGAACCCTGACGATGGGTCAGTTGATGGTGTAGCCTTGGCAGGCAGCCTCACTACCCAGCAACAAACTGATTGCAGGCAAGTTCTCAATCAGTTTAGACATATGTTTTCACTGACACCCAGTCAGACCACCTGGTGCACTCATGAAGTGGACACTGGGGACAGTCTGCCTATTAAAAACAAGATTTATAGGCAACCTGACCATGTCAGGGACTGTATCAGGACTGAAGTCCAGAAAATGTTGGAATTGGGAGTTATTGAACCCTCAGATAGCCCTTGGGCTAGTCCAGTGGTCCTTGTACCAAAACCTCACACCAGTGGTGGAAAAAGAGAGATGAGGTTTCAATGCAGTCACTAGGACTGATGCCCATCCAATACCCAGGGCAGATGAGCTCATAGATACTTTGCCTCTGCCAAATATCTCAGCACATTTGACCTAACAGCTAGCTACTGGCAGATAAGACTAGCTGATACTGCAAAGCCCAAAACAGCATTCTCAACCCCTAGTGGGCATTATCAATTTGTGGTAATGCCCTTTGGTCTGAAGAATGCACCTGCCACTTTCCAGAGGCTGGTGAATACAGTTCTCACAGGTCTGGAAGCCTATAGTGCAGCATATCTAGATGATATTGCTGACTTTAGCTCCACCTGGGAGGATCACCTGGTCCACCTCAGGAATGTTTTACAGGCCCTGCAAAAGGCAGGCCTGACTATGAAGGCCACTAAGTGCCAGATAGGGCAGAGTCAGGTTGTGTACCTGGGCCACCTTGTGGGTGGAGGCCAGGTTCAACCTTTTCAGAGCAAGATCCAGACCATCATGGACTGGACTGCTCCCACTACCCAGACTCAGGTGAGAGCCTACTTAGGCCTGACTGGGTACTATAGGAGATTTGTCAAGGGGTATGGATCAATAGTGACACCCCTGAATGACTTAACTTCTAAGAAAATGCCCAAAAAGGTTCAGTGGACAGTTAGCTGTCAAAAGGCATTTGATGACCTGAAGCAGGCCATGTGCACTGCTCCCATTCTACAGAGTCCTGATTACTCCAAGAAGTACATTGTTCAAACTGATGCATCTGAATTGGGGGTAGGGGCTGTACTGTCACAATTGAATGAAGAAGGTCAGGATCGGCCAGTAGCTTTCATTAGCAGAAGGCTGACCCCTAGAGAGAAACGTTGGTCAGCCATAGAGAGGAGGCCTTTGCTGTGGTCTGGGCTCTGAAGAAGTTGAGGCCATACTTGTTTGGTACACACTTCCTGGTTCAGACAGACCATAAGCCCCTCTTATGGCTAAAACAAATGAAGGGTGAAAACCCCAAACTGCTTAGGTGGTCCATTTCCCTACAGGGGATGGACTTTACAGTGGAGCATAGACCTGGGAGTAACCATGCCAATGCAGATGGACTCTCTAGGTACTTCCACTTAGAACATGAAGACTTAACTGGGCAAGGTTAGTTTAATGTCCCTACGTTTGGGGGGTTGTGTAGGAGAGTAGGATCTGCTTCACATGGGTACCCCCACTTTTTGCTGATGCTTCACTGTTTTTCGACATTAGTCTGGCTGGGGCCCTGCTAATCAGAACCCCAGCCTAGCTGCTTCCTCTCTAAAATGGTTTCCATGTGCCTTAGGCACAACACTGATTGGAATCTGGAGTGCCCTTATAAGTCCCTAGTATATGGTATACTATGTACCAAGGGCATAGGTACCTCAGAGGCCTGCCAGGGGCTGCAGCATGTATTATGCCACCCCTGGAAGGCCATCCAAACTGACACCACAGGTCTGCTACTGCAGCCTGGGTAAGGTGGTGCATGCACCCCTTACTGTGATATAGGTTACCTATATCACTAAATACATACACACATATAAACGTATAAGTCACTCCTAAGGCAGGCCTTATCAATCCTAAAGGCAGAGTGCATGGTTCCTATGTGAGAGGGTGCCCCTGCATGAGCAGGGCCCCTCTGCAGCGTTCGGAGACCCTTCTCTGATGCTGTTTGTAGTGCAACCTGACCATATACTCTTAAGCGCATTATAACCTCGCGTTAAATGCTAACTTTGGAATGGCTGCACCTAAACATGTCGTGTTTGGTGTCAAACATCTTGGAATACTACCCCCCGCCAATTCTGGCCGCGGGGGTAGCATTCCACCCTTCTAGAGGAAAGACATGTTAACTCTGGCTAGCCCGGTAACTTCTTTCTAAAGCCCTGGCATCACAAAATGGATGCTGCTGCCACAGACACGAGTCTGGCCTCCTGCTGCTGGACGAAACTCCGGCAGGGAGGCCTGGACAATAGGTTTCCTGTCCCAGGGAGGTGTGACCACCTCCCCAGACAGGATAATGTGTATTGGGGCTGGGCGGGAGCACTTTCGGGTGCTTTGAAGTCCGGCACTGGGGGCACATTTGGTGTCCCTGTTCATACCCCAGTTCAAACCGGATCAGGGGCTTGCAGCCCCTGCTTTGGCGCGAACTGGACAAAGGGAAAGGGGTGTAGCCACCCCTCTGCCCTGACCCACCCATAGGTGGGGCCACAGAGTAGTCCAACCCCTATCCTTAGTATAAGTATAGGAACCCAGTCCTTAGGACTTTAGATTATCCCTGGACGAAACTCTGAAACAGAATCCTGGACCTTCGACGCTCTACTCACGATTAGAGGACAGAAGAATCTCCCTTGGGGTCAAGGAGTGACTCCCCTGCTTGGCAGGCACCAAAGAAGCATCTGTCCAGTTCGCATTTCTGAAGCTCCCGTTGGACGCCGAAGTCATCGCATCACCAGAGGTGGATTCTCAGACTTCCCCGAGGCTACCCTGAGTCCCCAGCAAAGCTGAGGCCTGTGGCTATCGTGGGTGACTTGAGACCATGACCCCTGGACACCGAGCACATTTGCAAGTGCATCCTCTTCTGGGTCTCCCAAGAAGTCGTGCTTTGGGCTCCGAGTAGCCCTAGCCTCCAGCACCAACTGCACCGAAGATCACTGGCCCCCACTCCATGAGTGTCCTGTAAGCCAGATCCACGTGCGGCGTCACGAGGCTCCTTTGCGGTCGCTATCCCGTTGGCTAGTAGCCCTTAACGAAGGCCAATCTTTTCCTAACTTGGCATCCTGGTTGCTCCAGGCCTGTCCTCACTTACCCTCGCTGGGTGAGTTCCCCAGACCTTGCTGGTCTGCACCATCGACGATCTTCCTCTGCATCGAGACTTGCCGTTGCCAAGGCTTGTTGGGTCCAATCCGGTCGCCGACACCTCAGCACTCGACAAACATCGTGTCCCAGCCCGAATCCTGCTCCTGGTCGCCGACAACACCTCCTGGACCTCGTGGCTGAAGAGTCAAGACGACCGTCAACGCACCTGAAGCACTCGACATCGGTGGGCATCTGTCCATCGCCTCCCTGGTCACTGGCTAGTGACCCAGACTCTGTCCCCTCTGCTTTCAGGTTCTTCAGAACTCCGATCCACTCTTGGATCCACCCGGACACTTTGCACTTGGTCGCCAGCAGCACTTTGCAGCAGATCGCCATTCAAATCGACGACGAAACCCGACCCCGAAAGGCACCTATGCACCCGGCTTCCCTGGGTGAGGTAACACGAGTACTCCGGTGCTCCCGTGGGTAGAGACTCTTCAAAGTCCTAGATCTCAAAGGGTTTGGTCCAAGTCCTCTTTTAAGTGTCCCTTTTCTCTAATTTCCCGATCACGACTTTCTCCATAGAAGTCAACGGCGTATCGCGGTTGTGTATTTACACTGCACGCGTCTCCCGTGGGTCCCCTGTGTCACTACCTTGGGTGGTTCCTTGTGGTCCAAGCACTTCTAGAGGCTCTAGGCCTAGTATCTAGTTCAGTCGCGGTTCTTATACCACTTTATTGGTATATGGTTTGGTACGCCCCTAGGGCCCAAACGTGTATTTGTGCTATTACTGTGTTTAAATAACTTCTAACTTATGTACTTGAACTCTAGCCTCATAAAGAGACTAGAGGGGTGTGTTTAGCAATAAATACATATATTTTGAATATATACCTGGTGTGGTGCTCTTTCATTTGGTCACTCAAGAGATTATAGACTGGTAAAACAAGCTGCTTTACATTCCTTCAAGACTTAGCCTGAAGGCTGCTCTCCATAGCTACCACTAGGATAGCTTTCAATAAGGTTGTCTTTAACCTATCTCCAATAAGGGGTTGTTTGGACTGGTGCAAGGTGCCCACTATAATTAGTGGACAGCATATACCAGGCCAACTTCTCACACCTTCCATCTGTTCACTCTCCCGAGTCTGGAAATCTGCCACGCTCCTCAACCTGCAAAAAAGATGACAGGACTGGTGTGCTGGCATCCCTCACCCACCTATCCCTTCCTGTATCCGCATCCAAGACCCAAGACCACTTATCCTGCCCGAATCTACCATCTTCACCTCCCCAGTAGCAACCCTCCAAGTCTCCCTCCTTTGTTCCCTGCCGCCCACCTCAGCCTCGGCACTCACGGATGTCAAACTCTGCACCATCCTCCTCCCTACTCCATTCCTACATGGCTGGCATTAACGCAGTAGCTGGCCCCTGTACGGTAGGGGGACACCCTTCCCACCCCTGCCTGACCCTGCCTGCTGCGCACAGTTCCGGGCCTGGGCCCCAGACTCCACTACACCCTAGGGCCTTCCATCCTCCCTTCGCTCCTGTAGCCATTGCGGGCCCTCCTCAACCAGTCACAACACCCAAGCCATGGGTCCTCCTCCAGCCCTAAAGACTCCCCTTCCTGACTCGACCCATATCTTCCAGTGGAGGCCCCATTATTACTGGGGCCTCGTCAAGCTGCTCTGCATCTCCCACTCCCCTCCCACCTCCAGAACTCCTACTGCAAGGAGCTTCCATAGCGGGAGGCACTGCTTCAGCCTCCCGTTCCCCGATGTGTCCCCGTGCACTGGGAGACACTGCAGAATCCTCCGGCTCATGAATGCGGCCCTGTGCAGCGGGAGGCACTGCGGCGGCCTACCGCTTGCTCACCTGTATTTTTCCAGTGGCCTCGTACCCATGTATAAAACATGGTCGGACCGCTGACATGTCTTCAATGAGAGGCGCCGCTTCTGCCTGCGCAGATGCCTCCCAGTACTCACCTCCTTGCCCTGGCTGCCCCAAGCCCTCCAGGGCTCTGCTTCAGGTCGCTGGGGCGTAGGGGCACTGACACCACTTTTGGTCTACTCTCCTCCTTTCTGAGGCCTGCCCCTCTGCCTGAAATGATGCTGGCCGCAGCTTGCAGGACCGCGAGCAGGCCAAAACAGACCCTGCCATGCGCTCAGAGGCCCACCATGCCGGTTGAGCCGCGCTGGCCCCGCTCTCCTATGCCACTACTAGATCCATATGTCCTGCTTCTCTCAGCAGGCGCATGGCTTCAGCCACCCTTTCTGCACTAGGCGCCATCCTTGCAGCTTCTGGGACCAAAGGGGGGGGGGTCCCACCTATGAAAAATGAACCCCCTGACTCCCTACCACCAGGTCACCTGAAACCTAAAATGGTGGCAGAGAGCCCAATAGCAGCCCCCTATATATAGCCTTGTTAAGCTGTATTGGGATCCTTAATAGCCCAATCAAAATCACAGTCGTAAGACTGCACCCTCTCCCAAAATCCCAGTTTCGCAGACCTCCCTGTAGTCTGCTGCCACAAATCCCCATTCTCCCACCTCCAAATGGTGACACCATCTCCCCACAGACAAAAGACAGGCTGCAGCCATGCAGGTTGTATGCTGGCGCCGGATGAGCGGCCCAATGGGGGTCTACAACCAGCTTTGTCACTAGATGTAATGGGTCCAGTGACTCGGGCGCGGGCAGGTAGACCAGGATGTATAAATGACACTGCACTTATGGTATCTGTGTGTGGAAGTAGCCACGAGCGGCCCACAACCCATTTATTTTAACTCCTGTGCGGAGCCGGCCAACAAGGTGCATCCAACACTATCAGGCATGACATAGCAGCTGGGCGGCACTCTACAACCACCTCTTTTCAATCATGATTTGGCCTGCATGAGCCGTGAGCGAATGGCATTTTTCCAGTGTGCCATGCATAGCATGGAACCAGGACTATGGTTGACTGCAGTTGGATGTGCGAAAGGATCAGTGCACTTTCTGCATATATCGCTGTGCAATGTGTTCTACATGATGTGATGTATTAACATATCTGCATCATACCTGCATGGAGAAACACGAACAGCTGAGTTGTTCCTGCATTATGACATGCTTGTAATGCTGTCACTCCTCTCTTCCTGGAGCTGCAGTAGTTTGGGTTAGTTGGCAGCTGCAGCCTTTGTGGATTTGCTGACTCAGACGGGTGCACTCCATACAATTTGAGACTAGTGAGGGCTTCTTGCTATATTTCATCCTCACTGCATGAATTTTGTTAGCTCAAAATAATTTTGGCAGTTTGCCTGATAACCGCAACATAGGCAAAAACAAATTTGGGAGCTTTTCACTACCAGCCAGGACATGTAGAACTAAAGAGCATATGTCCTGCCTTCTACTTACACAGCACCCTGACTATGGGCTACATAGGGACTACCTGAGGGGTGACTTGTCTGTAATGAAAGGGGGATTTAAGGCTTGGAAAAGGATTTTTAAATGCCAAGTGGACATGGCAGTCAAATTGCACATACAGGCAGTGCAGTGGCAGTCCTGAGACATGTTTAGAGGGCTAATTAAGGGGGTGACACAACCATGCTGCAGGCTCACTAGTGGCATTTAATTTACAGGCCCTGGGCACATGTAGTGCACTTTAATAGGGACTAATAAGTAAATTAAATATGGAAATTGTGGATACACCAATATTGCCATGTATAGGGGAATGAGCACATGCACTTTAACACTGGTTAGCATTGGTAAAGTACCCAGAGTCCTAAGGCCAACAAAAACAGGTAGCAAAAAATGTGGCAAACAGGCAAAAGGTTTGGGGAAGACCACCCTAAGCCTGACAGGTCTAACATGTACTGCCCCCAGCTAAAAGTGGGGTTAGCTACCCAAGCTCCTGGGAGATCTCATTACGAAGGTGGAAGAACCTAGAGAGACCATCAGCATTTGTGTGATCTGACCCAGGTCTGTGTTCCACCGTAAAATCTATTCCCTGTAGGGAGAGGGACCACTTCAACAATGTTTGATTCTCACCCTTCGTTTGCATTAGCCACCTGAGGGCCCTGTGGTCGGCCTGAGTCCAGATGTGAGTCCCAAACAGGTATGGTCTAAGCTTCTTCAGTGCACAAACCATTGCAAAGCTTTCCTGCTCAATAGCACTTCACCTCTGTTCCTGAGGTAGTAACCTCCTGGAGATAAAAGGTGCTGGTTGGTCCAGGCCCACCTCATTAAGCTGTGACAGTACTGAGGCCATGCTCTGAGGCATCAGTTTGAACAATGAACTCCTTATAAAAGTTAGGGGCCCTGAGCACAGGGGCTCTGCACATGGCTTGTTTCAGGGATTCAAATGATTTTTGGCATGCCTCTGTCCAGATTACATTTCTGGGTTGTTTCTTTGATTTCAGTTCAGCGAAGGGGGCCACAAAGGTACCATACCCTTTGACAAACCTGTAGTATCCGGTGAGGTCTAAAAAGGCCCTCACCTCTGCCTAAGACTTTGGGAGTTCCAGGCCATGATGGTTTCTATCTTGGCCTGGAGGAGCTGCACCTTCCCCCTGCCTACTTGGTGTCCTAAGTACACCACAGTACTCTGCCCTATCTGGCACTTAAAGGCCTTGATAGTCAGGCCTGCATCTCGCAGAGCCTGAAGCACTTCCTGGAGGTGGAGAAGAGGTCCTTCCAGCTGCTACTGAAGACAGCTATGTTATCTAGGTGCGCAGAGCTGATGGCCTCCATTCCCTCCAATACTTGGTTCACCCACCTCTGGGAGGTGGCAGGGGCGTTCTTGAGTCCAAAGGGCATCATCTTAAACTGATAGTGGCCCTCTGGGGTGGAGAAGGCTGACCTCTCCTTGGTTCCTTCAGTTAGGGCAATCTGCCAGTATCCTGAAGTAAGATCAAAAGTACTCAGGAACTAAGCAGCCCCTAACCTGTCAATCACCTCATCCGCCAATGGGATTGGATGAGCATCAGTCTTGGTGACTGAATTGATCCCCCTATAGTCTACACAGAATTGGAGTTGTAGTGCCCTTTGGGGCAGCGTTTGCTGCCATCACCACAGGGCTGGACCAGGGGCTACTAGGAGGTTTAATCACCGTAATTCTAGCATTTTGGAAACCTCTTCCTTAATGTTGGCCATCACTTTGTCTGACAGCCGGTAAGTTTTATTCTTGACAGGGTGGCTGTCTCCTGTGTGTCTATGTTGTGAGTACACAAGTGTGTAACCCCAGGAGTGAGGAAAAACAGAGAGTAAAACTGTCACAGTAACTGGTGACAGTCCCTCTGCTATTCAGAAGTCAGGGTAGGGTTAAGGTTTACACGTTCCATTGACCCATCCTTCTCTTTGAAAGCAAATAGGTCAGGGGGAGGTTCACTCCCCACTTCCTCTCCTCCATCTGTCTCCAACAGCATGGTGACCTCAGACCTCTCATAATGGGGCTTGAGACGGTTGAGGTGAATAACCCTTAGGGTTGTCTGGAGGTCCACCAAGTAGGTGGCCTCTCCCTTCGGCTAAAAAATCTTGTGGGCCCAGTGTAATGGTTTTGGAGGGCCCTGGCTTCATTGGCTTCATCACCCACACTTCTGCCCAGGTTGCAAGACCACAGTGGAGCCATGTGGTCGTACACTGCTTCATCACTTCCTGGCTGGCCTCTAAGTTGTCTGAATCTTGCTTCCACAACTTGGCCATTTGGGTTCAGAAGGCTAGCATGTAGTTCTCTACATCCTGGGGAGGTTTCCTGGGAGATTGCTCCCAATCTTCCTTTACCAGGCTGAGAGGCCCCCTGACAGGGTGACCATACAGAAGCTCAAAGGGGCTAAACCCAGCCCCCTTCTGCGGTACCTCCCTGTAAGCGAAGAGTGGGCATGACAAAAGGACGTCCCACTTATGCATCAGAGCCTCAGGCAGGCCCCTAATCATGCCTTTCAAGGTCTTCTTGAATCTCTCACCAAGCCCATTGGTTTATGGATGATAGGGGGTGGAGAACCTATAAGTAATCCCACACTCCTTCCACATTGACTGCATATAAACAGGCATGATGTTGGTGCACCTGTCGGACACCACTTCCTTGGGGAAACCCACTAGAGTAAAAGTCCCCATCAGGGCCCTAGCCACTGCGGGTGCAGTATTAATCCTCAGAGGTATGGCCTCTGGGTACCTAGTGATGTGATCCACCAGAACCAGGATGTACCTGTAACCAGAAGTGGTCTGGGGTCCATCAGCCCTACAATATTGATGCCCATCCTCTCAAAGGCAGTGCCAATGACAGATAAGGGAGACAGTGGAGCTTTTAGCTTCTGCCCTGTCTTCCCACAGGCCTGGCAGGTCGCACAGGTCCTACAGAACGTATCTGAGGAGGTCTTCATCCGGGGCCAGTAAAAGAGAGGGACAAGCCTTGCAAAGGTCTTGTCCTAGCCCAGATGTCGTGCCAGGGGGATCTCAGCCCCAGTAGGAAGGACCTGTAGCATTGGGTGACCACCACGACCCTTGTTGTCTCCTGCAGTGGTTCCTTAGGCTCACTGTACAGGAAGTTGTCGTCCCAGTAAATGGAGGCTTCACCTAGTGCCTGTGCTTTGGCCAGTCGCCTCATGTTCTCCTAGACTGGGCATTCCCTCTGAGCCTTGCAGAAGTCCTCCCTTGTGAGTACTCCTTCTACTTGCCATCTAGCAAGATTCTGTAGGTCACCAAGGGAGTCAGTGTCCTCTCCACTTGGGTCTTGGGGGGCCTCCTCATGTGTCCCATCCACCTCAGTTGGGAAAACCTCAGGGGCTGGTTCCCCAGGCCCCTTGCCCTTCTCCTTCTTGGCAGCTGTCTGGGCCATTCTTCCAGGCTCAAGACCTTTTTGACTCCCAACATTTCCAGGTGTAACCTGAGCTCCACTTCCTTCTAGGCAGTGTGCTCTAGGTCATTCCCTAGCAAACAGTCCACAGGCATGGCAAGGTTTACAGCTACTTGCAGAAGATCTGAGACCCCCCACTGAACAAGGGCCACTGGGCAGTGACCCTCACAGTTGTCTGCTACCACAACCTGGTGGAATACATTGGGTAAAATCTACTCTGGGGATACCAGATGACTCCTTACCATAGTCATACTGGCACATGTATCCCTCAGAACACCAACACCTTGCCCACTGATGGTAACCTATTGCCTATACTTGGTAGTATTTGATGGCACATAGGTCTCTAGGACCATCTCTGCAACACCCAGGGACACCAAGGTAACCCCACTGAGCTCCCCTCCATTAACTGGGACAAACTCCTCCCCAAACCATACACTCACCAACCCCGGGTGTCTTACCTTCAGTGGGAGGCTGTGCCCTCTTGGTGCATTTGGGATTCCCCTTGATATGCCCATACTCATAGCACTGATAGCGCTTGGGGGTTTTGTACTGACTCTTGTCAGGGAAGCCCTTCTACTGGCAGCCAGATTGGAAATGGGTCCTTTTCCCCTGTGAACTGTTTTGGGGGCCTTGTGAGATCTCTTTTTTATCTCCCACCACTTTCTTTTGGTAGGAACCCTGGCCACACTTTTGGGAGTCCCTCCCTGATACGTTCTTGGACACTCTGGTGCTGACCCAGAGGTCCAACTCCTCAGCAAGCTTCCTGGGGTCAGTCAGCTTGCTGTCTACTAGCTGCTGGCACAGCTCTGGAAAAAAAAATTCAAGCATGTGCACCCTCATAATCAGGTAGCACAGCCCATCAAAATCATCTTTCTTGCTGCCCTTCACCCAGCTCTTCACTGCCTTGCGGGAAAAAATCAAGGTCCACCCAGGTGTGTGTGGGAAGTTTGTTGCCATTTGTGAACCTCTGTTGGTATCTCTCAGGGGTTAACCCAAACTTGTTGATAAGTGCGGCCTTAATTGGAGTGTAGTGTGCCTGGTCCTCTGCCTCTAGTGTTAGGAGTGTGTCCCTTCCCACTGTTGACATACACCTCCACAAGTTACCCCCCCCAGTACTCCTCAGGCACCTTGTGCACACTTAGAGCCATCACATAACTGGACAGCAAATCTTTTGGGATGCGGACCCTTTCTTCACCAGTTGACACTTCAGGTACGCTGCCACCATTACTGCTCGACTCCACTTGCATGGTTTTGATGTCCAGTTGCCTACGGCTTAACACATACGCCATTTTCCTCTCCTCCATGGCCTGCCTCTATTCCTCCAGGGCCTTCTCCTTTTCCATCAAAGCTTTTTCCTTTTCCATCTTTAATTTTGCTAGCTCCAACTTGAGCTTTCTCGCCTCCCTCCTGTCCTCCAGCTCATCTGGGGACAGGCCTCTAGATGAGATGCTACTCCCTGCCCTGGGGGGAACCTCCACTCCATTGGCTCCCTGCCCCACAGGCAGACCCAGATCTTCCAGTGTATCCAGTTCTACATCATCCTCATCTATCATCACATCCTCCTCTTCTGAGGTCACAGATGCATCTCGGGCTTCTAGCCAATCCCTCAGGGCAATTTGTAGATCCACCTTCTTGGTGAAACCCTCCATAGAAAGCTAAAACCCCTTGCAGAAAGCTTTGAGATGGGCCACTTTGTAACTCTCCAGCTGGGCCAGCTCACACTCCATTGTTGCAGGTGCAAGTGCAGATGTAGAACTTCCAGTTAGAGACGTGATTTTTAGTAAAAAGCAAAAATGCCAATTAGGGAGAATAGAAAGATTAAAAATGCCAATCAGAGAGAGTAGAGAGAAAATATGCCAATGAAGATAAGAGACAATAGACTTGAATTGCTCTTAGGATGTGGATGGTAGTGTCCACCAAATTACCGTAAGGCACTACTGCACAAGCACAAGTCCTATCCTCATCGCTGATCACCAATGTTAGAAAATGGGTCTCCAGTTGGCAGAGGTATGGACCCAGTCCTAGTGGGGACCATAATCCTAGTCAGGGTAAGTCAGATACACACCCCAAAATTGTACTCACCCTCTGGTAGATCGGCACAGAGCAGTCAGACTCACCTTAATAGCAATGTTTAAAGTATTTGTGCAACACTTAATACAGTAAAAACAGCAAAAACACCACACAAAAATAATCCACACCAGGGTATAAAAATAGAGCCTAATTTAATGAACAAAACAAGACCAAAACGGCAAAAGTCCAATAAGTAGAACCTGAGTTATGAATTTGTAAAGAACATCTTGAGATATAGTGCTTAAAAATATAAAGCGTCAACCGGGGCTACCTGGTCGCGGTGGACTGGGTCAAATCTTAAAAGTCAGACTGACTGTGATGGAGTGCGGGTCGGATACAAGAGCTAAGCAGGGCTCACTGCAATCAGTACCTTCATGGAGGAAGAATCGACGGCGAGGAGCAAGATGCGAGGAGCGGTTGGACGCGATGCATCGGTGTCGATCCTTAGGATTGTAGACAATGTGTCTGTCCTGAGTCGCGCAGCTGGGAAATGCATTGTCCTCTTGTGATGAAGGCAACACGTTGTTGTTGAGCTGCGCAGCCGGTGCTGTCATGTCCTTGAAGCGGCGATGCATCGGCGTCGAAGGGAATGCGTCGGTTCCAACCGGCTTAAAATTAGCGTTGTATGGATTTTGGTGCTGCAGCACAAGAAAACCCACTTCCAAAGGCCCAGGACTGGATTGGCACTACTTGGCTGGGTAGGACCCACAGATGACAGAGTGTAGGTGCTAGTTGGAGAGGTGCAGGCAGTGTTTGACGTCCCTGAGACTTCAGAACAGGAGGCAGGCAGACAAGCCCGTGAAGTCACTCTGGGTTCAAGTGGTGTAGGTCCAGATCTTCTCAACCAGGCAGAGAGGGCAGCAGGCAGATCAGCACAGCATAAAAACTGTTTTCCCAGAGCAGCCGTCCATCAGAGTGCCAGTACTACAGCAGCACAGCAGTCTTTCTTCCTGGAAGAGTATTCAAAGGTCCAGAAGTGTAATGTTTTGATAGGGTCAGAAGTCCAGTTCTTGTGTCCAGTGGTACCATTGAAGTGGGGGTGACTTCAAAGAGGGCTTTTGAAGTACACAGAAGTCCTCCCTTTCCTGCCCTGGCTCTAGACACACCACAGGTGGTTATGCAGCTCTTTGTGTGGGGACAGACACAGCCCATTCAGGTGCAACTGTCAGCCCCTCCCTCCCATCCTGCCTAGGATGACCCATCAGAATGTTAATGGCCCATCAGGATGTGAATGGCCCATCAGGTACACCTAAGCTCAGTTTGTGTGTGACTGTCTAGAGGTAATACACAAAGTCCAGTGGTCACCCAACCCAGACATGTATGGAGACACGCAGCAGGCACACAGGACTTAAGAGCAAAAAAATGCCAACTTTCTAAAATTACATTTTTAAAGTTGTAATCATAAATCCAACTTTACCATTAAAGAGGATTTATTATTACAAGTCCATAGGTACCAAACATGACAGTTCTACTCATTTTCAATCAGGAATTACACTTAATAAATGTATTAAGGAATCGCCAATGTTAACCTATGAGAGGGGTAGGCCTCACAGTGGTGAAACGCAAATTTGGGAGTTTTTAGTCCCCAGCCTGGTGGGGAAGGGAGTTAGGAACCCTGCCAACTCCTGTCTTCAAAGTAACAAATCTAGGGATTCTTTTCGATTTCAAATTGTCATTTGAGGAGAAAATCAATGCTGTGACCTCTTCATTCTTTTTCGTCTTGAAAAACTTGAGGATGGTTTTCCCTTTTATTCCACAGGAATTGCAGAAGAAAATTTTTACCATTTTTGTGCTCTCCAAGTTGGATAACTGCAATGCCTTATACACCATCATGCAGCAAAAACCTTTAAACAAATTGCCAGTCTTGCAGAATGCTGTGTCTCCCATGCTGCTCGTGATCCCTAAACATCAGTCTGCATCACAGACCTTAATCCATCTTCATTGGTTACCCATCCGAAAGTGCATTGACTTTAAGGCTTTATGCATAGCCTTTAAAGATCTGCGCAATTCAGGCTCTGACTATCTAAAACCGAAGTTTGCACGGTATAATCCATCTAGAACTTTGCACTCTTCTTCAGCTTACAATGTAGTCACTCCCAAAGTCAAAAGAGCCCACTGGAGGGGCAGAAGCTTTGTGCATTGCACAGCTAAGTTGTAGAACTCTCTTCCACTGCAGTAAAGAAATGCATAGGCCATCTTCTGTTTAAAAAGGTGCTTAAAACATGACTTTTTAATCATTCGATTTACTCTATCAGCCAGGCTTGTGTTTATGTTCTCACTCTTTCAGTCTTTCTGTTGCTGGCAGTGCCAAGACACCTCCGGGCAAAAGCGTGCTTTACAAAAGTAATTTTCATTTCATTTCATTTCACTACCAGGACATGTAAAACTAAAGAACATATGTCCTGGCTTTTACATTACACAGCACCCTGCCCTATGGGCTACCTAGCGCCTAACTTAGTGGTGACTCATCTGAAATAAAAGACATGGCAGTCAAACTGCACATATAGGCTTTGCTGTGGCAGGCCTATGACATGTTTAGAGGGCTACTTAAGTGGGTGGCATTTAATTTACAGGCTCTGGACACATATAGTGCACTTTACTAGGGGTTATAAGTAAATTAAATATGCCAATTATGGCTACACCAATATGACCATGCTCTAGGGGAGCGAGCACATGCACTTTAGAACTGGTTAGCAGTGGTAAAGTGCCAAGAGTCTTAAGGCCAACAAAAAAAATTCTGCCAAAATTGAGGCAAACAGGCAAAATGTTTGGGGGAAGACCACCCAAGGCTAACAGGTCTAACACAAACACTTTAAAGAAAGTAGGGTGAATTTATTATTTCACAGTGAACAAGGCTCGGCTGAGCCGAAACGCTTCCATACGTTGCCTGAAAGAGATAAAATAAAGTGAGCACAATTTATCAGAATGTCTGTATCAACTTTGTTCGAGGATTTATATATTTATTTTAACTTACGATTCGGATTCAGGTGTGCACGATTAATCATTGTCTGTTTCTATGCAGGTTGGGTTGTGACGTAATATGGCCGTGCTCGAGTAACGTACTTCCTTTGTGGATGGGATGACTATAAACGCACGGTAATGCTGGAGGCGACTGCATGGGGCCGATAGTGCAGTTCCTGTTTGGGGGAGACACGGGTGGACTGGACATATGGGGACATGGGAATAGCTCTTGGTGGTCTGTGGGCTACCTGGCTCCTGTAGGGATGGATTGATTGCAACAAAAACAAGCATTGGCATAGCCAATAGGTCTCGCCTTTGGGACCTTATAAGTATTTAGAGATGCAGCATATTATACTAGGTGCTACAACATTTTCTGTTCTTTAACACAAAAGCTTTGTGCATAGAGGAGCGGGGCTAGGGTGCTGAGATGTGGCAGGCATTCAGTGGCGTGCACTTAACAAGCGGTTGCATAGGTTTCTAACTTATGGTAGTTTTCTGTTCAAAAGTTGTGCCTCCAGAGTCTGCATGGCAGTGGTGTAGCCAGTGACCATTAATTAGATGTGCTAGTGAGAGAAGTTCATGCCCCAAAGTGTGTGTGTCAGTGTTGTCCATTTAAGATTATGGGCTTGCAGTTTACGTTATTGGTGAGACCAATGCTACTTCAGGGTGTAAAGTGGAGTGCTTGCAGTTATGAAATTTTAGCTGGTCCTGCAAAAATGTGCCGGTAAGAGCGGCACCTTCCTCCGTGTGTACAGGGTGGTGTAGCTGTCACTCAATCTTGGAGACACCATTTATGGTGAGTTGTACGGGCATGCATTGCACTGAGTGCAGTTGGTGTCGGTGTATGGCTGTGAGAACAGTGCCTCACCACATGTGTGCAGGGCAGCCAGGCAGCACCAAAGCAAGTTATCTACTTGATCTTATTCCAAAAATGGAAATGAGGACGGAACACCATTGAACAATGCATACACGCCCCGCAACACTTTTCTCGGCATGCGGTTATCAGTTTAGAAGGCACCCGTTCATTTTCAGGAGGACCGGTGAACGGAGTACTACTCTACCTTGAACAGGTTATGCATGTAAAAGAGACCCATAACATGGGGATCGTTACTCACCAGCATGCTTGGCAGGCAAACCCGTGCTTCAAGTTCTGCCTATTTTTCAAAATCAACAGGAAAAGAAGTGGGCGGTGAATGACGAGCATGGGGACGCATGAGAACCGGCTGTTGGGAAATGTAGTTCCTCAGGATAGCACCAGCCGGAAGTTTTCAAATGCACACACACAATCTTTTGGTTACAATGTCAAAACTTAAATTGTAAGCGATTCTTCAAAAACATGTGAGCAGCAAGTAAATCTAGCAAGAAGCAGCAGTCAACCAAGGATTAGCGGTAGGGGCTGCCAGAAAGTTCCGAAACAGAGGGATGGCAGTGAAGGCAAAACAAGCACAAGAGCTTGTAAAAACAAGCGCGCGCGCCTCACGCTCAAAGTAAAAAAAAAAAAAACAAGTTTGACAAGAGGCAGCAGGGGGAGGGGAGAGAGGAGGGGGCCTGCGCCTGTTTCCCTTGCGGGAGCGAGCAGGAACCATCTTTTAATTACAAACAGATGGTTTGAAAGCTCGCTCCCGCAAGGGAATCGCCAAACGTGCATGCGTTGCCATTCAAAGCAATGCAATGCGTGCACGTTTTTGGCAGAAAAAGGGAATCGATTGCTAAAGGTCTTTTTCCTAAGCAGCGCATGCGCGCTGCGTAGGCGAGACCTAAAAACCCTGAGGGGTCGCACACTTTTTTTTTTTTGGGAGATTAAAATAGAATTTGCCTCTGGACATCTTTCTTTGGAAATGGTCTGAGTCAATTGCAATACTCACTCTGTGCAATGTGGGCTCGGTGGGTTGGCTCTTTCCCAGGGCTTCTCCCAGCCCACCACTGGGGGTGGTGAGTTGTACAAGGGGTGGGTGCTGTATGGAAAGTGCATGGGTTGGATGTCCTTTTAACTCAGCATGCAGTGGGTAGGGTGGTTAAATCTCACAGCCGTGGTCTTTGTAAATAAAGCTTTTATCTTACTGGGTACTGTGTTGGCTGAGGCTGGCTTTAACTGTCTTCCTCTTAAACAGGTAGATAACTTCCAGGAAGGAGGGACCAAAGCAAGCATGGAGGACATTGTATGGAGCATGTTATTCTATTAGCCTTCAGGTGGCAAGGTCATTTTAATCCCTCATTTAAGGTTACTACTGGGACAATAATGTGTGTTTACTGAAGGCGGATAAAAGCTGTCCAATCTAAATGCATCTGACCTTTTAGGTGTAGTTTGGGCCTGGTACAAGGAGGGGTGGGCTTAACTTGTGGGCTGGACACGGAAGGGGGGGCTTTTTATGACACCTGAGCACTTACTGTTGCCTCAATCATGTGGAGATGGGAAGTTTTCTTAGTAAAAATGGGGTCTACTTGAGTGTTGCTTTCACTATTGTGTTGAGTAGTGTTAAATAGGTGTGTGAGTTTCGTTGTACGCTGTGTTGTATGGTTTTGAGGTCCAGGATTAGTCCTGTTGGTAGAGCTGAACAGACCCAGGGGTTTCTAAGGTTGGAGACTATGTTGGAGGACACAGGGGTCCTATGTGAAAGGTTAAATCCAGATATACAGGAAGTTTAACTTAAGTCCATTGTACATGGGAAGTGAGTTTTAGGATTTGAGACTGCTTTTTTAAGGACAAGTTGGTCTTAAAGGATTGCTAATTATTGAGGGTTGCTTTTGGGGGTTTTGAATCTGTATGTTTTAGTGTTGGCGCACTACCTCTTCTTTCCCTCTCTCCTGGCTGCTCCCTTGGGCTTTTGTTCCTCTACGCGTTCACCCCATACACGTTCACTAGAAGGGAGTTAAACCATTGCTGTAGTATGATTGGCATATGTAAGGCATTTGGAATTTTGTTTGTATTTGCCATTGTAATTGTTCCAATGGGATGTTTTTTGTTGGCACTGGGAGAGCTGTCGCCAAGACTCAAACGTAGTTCCCCAGTCCCAAAGCCGACTGCTCTATATGTTACCTTGCATCCTCTCACTTGTTTTATGTTACTTATGGTGGAAGCTTGCTCTGCATCATGTAGTGTACATGTTATGTGTGTGGGAAGCTCGCACTGCTGGTTACCCTGCTCCTGTTCTTTGTAGGAGGGGGTGTAAAGTTACAGTGCTGTGTCTCTACTGCTCTTGAGCAAGGCCTGCGCCTTGCTGTCTATGCACTATCGGTTTTGTTTATGGTGGAAGCTTGCTCTGCGTCACGTGGTGCACATAATGCAACACAAGTGCCACACAATTCCACAACACACAATTCAACTCCACACAATTCCACACTACACAACATAATTACAATCCAGTCACCTGGTGTGCATGTTGTGTGTGGGAAGCTTGCACTGCTGCTTAGCCTGCTCCTGTTCTTTGTAGGAGGGGGGTGTAAAGTGCCAATGCTGTAGCTCTCCTGCTCTTGAGGTAGGCCAGCGTCTCTACTTTCTACCCGCTATCAGTTTTATTTATGGTGGAAGCTTGCTCTGCGACATGTGGTGCACATAATGCAAAACAAGTGCCACAAAATTCCACAATACGCAATTCAACGCCACACAATTCCACACCACACAACATAATTACAATCCACATAATACCACTCAACACCACATAATTCAACTCCACCTAATTACATTCTACTCAATACCACATAAATACAGCCCACACAAATCCACTCTATGCCACATAACAATCCACATAAATACACTCCACACCATGTCACATAATTCTAATCAACATAATTTCATTCAATACCACACTATTCAACTCCACACAAATCCATTCCATACAACATAATTCAACACCAAACCATATGATTACACTCTACAATTCCACTACACACCACATATATCCAATTTACAACACATAATTTAACATCATACCACAAAATTCAACTGCACACCACATAATTAAACTATACCACATAATTAAATTCCACTACATACCACTTCAAACCACAAAATACCATTCCACATAATTATACTCCATTAAACACAATCCCACTCCATATAATTCCAATACACTCAAAAACACATAATTACTATCCACATAATACAACTGCACACCATGCCACGTAATTCTACAACACAAACCCACTCCACACCACACAATTCCATGCCACACCATGCCACAACTAATAATTCCAATCCAACCCACATAATTCCACTACACACCACATTCAACCATTCCAATCCATAACACATAGGTAAAATACATTTTAAAATATATTCACATTTACAACGCCAATAGCTCTAACTCATTTTTGTTGTTGTCACCCAAGCACACAGATCTGGAGCTTAGCTACTACCTATTTGTTCTTTTTTGTCACCAAATCCAACAATCCAACTCCATAAATTTCCAATACACACCACATAATTTCACATCACATACATCCACTCCAATCCAAAACACATGGGTAAAATACATTGTCACTTACAACGCCTAGAAATGCAAGACCAATTTGCATTGCAAATGCTTGTTTGTTTCAGTTTGTGATTTGTGTTTTCTCAGAAAGTTTTCTCTATTTTCACGAAAAGCAGAAAAATGTGTAAATTGCAACCAGGAGCTTAATATGTCATTGGCGATCTCGACAGCCTAAAAATGAACAGGAAGGGAGAAGGAACCGGCTGGTGTGCTTGCCACTTGATAGATTCCAGTACTGTTGTGATTTTAAAGACTGGCATTTAAAATAATTGTGCTACCTCTTGTTTCCTCATAGTCATTAGGAGTGATTCCATTTGCAAATTCTACTAATCTACCACGTACAACTTCCCTAATTTACCAATGCTGATATTTCCTAATCTGTCCATACTGATAACTTTTTGGTACTGCTAGATGTTCACAAGATAATTTTGAAGCCTTTCTGCTAGTATCCCTAAAGGCAGACATGGGACTCAGTAGCAAATCAGAACATGTCAGCTCTTGTTATCTAGTGCAAAGTGGACATTCCCTGGCAGTTCAGGGCTGAGGGATACGTTTGGGCTGATTTGCGCAGGGATGGGGCTAAATTTGGCTCTTTTATTCGAATTGAATGAATACATTGCTCAAAAACACAGTCTGGCAGAAGGAGATTAGGATCCTTGCTCTCAGCAGTATGGCTGATTGCAGCCTTGAATGCTGGTACCCTGGAAACGAGCCAAAGAATTGATTTATGTAGGTTAGTGTCGAAGAACCAGGTCCATAGTACAGATTCAGATAGAAGAAAAATGAGGAGAGACCACAAAGATTAAAGGAAATCTTCAGAATTATCTATTCTGACCCAGCGCGAGAACCTGAACCAATGAATTAGATGAGCCTCCATTGTTTAAAATAACCCTCCTGGCGAAGAGTAGCCGACATTGGTGCTCTAGCAAAGTAGGCTTTGATTGTTACAAATGTATGCAGAGGTATGTGTATTGCTAGAACCAGGCATGGAATCAACAGAGCTCTGAAGAGAATGCGAGAGTCCAAGGCACATGTTAAAGGACATTGGTAGTGATGAGGAGAGTAGGTGGGTACCTAATGTGTGAGGTGATACAATGAGCATATTTTTGGGACCTGGAGAGAGCAGAACAACCCATGTAGAAAAGGAAGGTACTTGGGATGGCGAGAGGAGAATGCCGGACCAGAGAAAACAAGGCTAATCCATAATGGGATGTTGCAAGTTTTATTTGAAGACAGATTTGGCAGATGGGTCACTCTGTCACATGTGATGGGCATCCCTTCTGCCTTATTACAAGTGCATTATATCCTAGGGTACTTGTGATAAAGTTGGTGGGATAGCCATCACATTTGTGATGGGTGAACCCACCTGCCAAACTCTAAATCAGCCCTTAGTATTTGACATATGATGCTGTTTCTTAACACCTTATGAAGGAGAACATAAGCCATGCTAGGTCAAGTCCAGTTTGTACTTTCATTTTAACTATCTTCTTAAAGTGCACACACAGGCAGGATCTTGCAGATAACCCATTGAAGAGCATGTTGTTAGATTGTGGATGGCTATTTCAGTCTGTTGGAAGCAGGGTTGTTATGTTGCTTTTCTTTGTTAGTGTTTTATTATATTACACATTGGCTCGAAAATGTTCTGTGCAGCATCGATACCACATATCATAAAGTTCCACTTGATTTAAGCTGCAGCCCAACATCGTGTTCAGTGTATCTTTTGAGACTTCAAACACCCAGTTTTTTCTTACATTAAAGTGTAGCAGTCGAAGGGCATTTCCCAATGGCTGAACAGAGGTTGTTCATGTAATTTGAATGTGCTTTTGTTTTCTTTGTAGGACATAAAGCTGGAGTATTCAATATTAGTAGAGCAAGAGTCGTGTTCCATGTGATGAGTTTTCTGTTTTCCCATTGGATATCATGATGCATCATTTGTTTCACCTCACACTGACTGTATGATTCATCTGCCTGAGAACATATAAAAATGCTTCATTAAGGACATGAGCCAAGATTTCCCATCTCTTTTTATCCGAGCAGACTCTATGTCAGATTATTATTTGACTTTATATTTAGAGATGCCTTTGAAAGGGAGCAGTCCTTATGAAAATCTGTTCCTTGTCTCATTATTAGCCTTGCTCTAAACTGTATTTACTTCTGTCTATTTACTAAAATAGGGCTCACTCGTTATTGCCTATTGATTTATTGATACTGAATTGAATTGATTAATCATTTACCTTTTTGCCTTCTGTAACGATTCTTAAGTTACAAATAAATCTTCATGGTTTGTATTTGAATTTTGACTTGTGTGGATTTTCCTGTGTGGTTTTCCAATGTGGATTCTCTCGATTTTTCTGTAATTTTGCATTTTATGCCCACGCCTCTCGTTCTTTGGGACTTACACATAGCCCTGATTCATCCGCCGGCCCTTTAATTGCTAACATGTGCTCACATTTAAAGCTCAAGAAGTAGAAATAATTATCTGTACTGCCCATGTACATTTCATTTCATAGCGCCTGTGAAGATAAATCATTTGCCGCATTATTTCTACCTCTATTTCCAGTGTCTTATTTTTCTCATTTTACTATTGTCTAGACTACTCTCATATGTTGGCCTTATTAATCTATGTACATTAATATTACTGTTGTGTTATTTTAAGTTACCTGTATTATTATAGCCTGTTATCATCTGTGAGGGTATCCTAGCGCTGTTGCAGGAGTGTGACACTGGCCCCGGGAGAGCTCACTCAAAGAGCCCGCTCTTCTGCTTCTTGCAGAATTCAAGACTGGTGGATGAGGCCCTGATGTGCATCTTCAGGGTGTGAAAACAGGACGATGCCACTTTGTGTTAATTTTGAGTGGATCTGTCCAGTTTGCTGTCTATAATGAATCTGAGGTTTCTAGCTTGTGTGCTGGGGTTGTATTATTATTATTATCGATTGGAGACAACTGAAAAAGATGTAGCCATGGAATGAGAATGTCTTTAACCCTTGCTTGCTTTAAGTCAGTTTCCAACTGACTTGCACTCAATTCCACAGGAATGTGTGCTAACAGTTTTCTCTTTCACATTCTTTGACATTTTTAAATTAATAAATGCAAATTAAACTTTTAATCTAATGTTTAAATACAGTTGATTACATTGTAAAATGCATTTTAATAACACTTTATAAAGAGATTTGTGTGTGTGGTTTTACGTGTGGGATAAACTCCACAGTCCCCTTTTTTAATTAGTATTTTTTTTCTTTAGTGGTAAAGACCTTTTACTCAAATTAATTCATTTCTTCTGTTTTGGCGGTAATCCATCAATGAATAAATATTTTTTCTGTTTGGTTTACCTGACCAGTTGGGAAGTCAGCCCACTGGATATGATGTCCTGATGTTCCAGTTAGGGGCTCATCGCCACTGCTACTAGTATGTCATGCGAGTACACCTTTGAACATCTCCTGGCAAAGAAATGGTGAACCAAGCTTTTGCTTGCCTACATCTGTGAATAACTGCTATGGTATTGATGGAGCGTGGTATACTGCATATTAAATACCTTTGCTCTCTGCCCCCTAATTAAAGGACAGAATAAATTCAACAGCTCTCCTATTTGGGCAACAATTTGTAAAAACGAAAACATCCATACAGTAGCATGTGGAACAGCTGATCGTACAGTTCAGGGCTGAATAAGGCATGTGCTCAGCAAGCCAGTTAGTCTATCTCTGCCTTTTCCAGGTCTCAGCACCAGCAGTTCATACCCTTAGTCCTTGACTATGCTCGCTACTACATTGGATGAGACAGACAAATCCTATTGCCTCTGGTTCATTCCTTAACTTGATGTTGTAGTACAGAGTATCTTGAAGTCAAAAAGTATACCCTCTCATATATGGTTCATTAGTAGACCTACATGGGGAAAAAATCAGCTAGTGACAAACCAACTGGCCACTCAGACTGAAAGTTATTTTTGAAATTTTGATGGATCTCATCAGGGCTAATTGCATCTTGCTGTGGGTATTTTTCAGCTTCACGGAAAATAGTATCCATAATGTGTGGAGGTCCATCTGGTTCCCTTGATGATGGAAGTCATCACATCATACCTATTGACTTTGTATATCACACTGACACTCCTTCATTCAATAAGGAGCAGTTGCTGGGCTCAGCTGTCCTTACTATAGCTGAACAACATGCAGGAGAGCAAAGGTGGTTTGGAGTGGCCATGCTTTTTCCACAGTCCTTTGTTGAGATAATCCTTATCTTAGACATGGGTCAACCTGTTGTAAAGGTCCCAAATCCAGAACCCATTATGAGCACATTAAATTAGCCTGTCTGACTTTGTTCCATATTGACTTAGTCTCTAAGGTCCGGCTCCATCTTAGGTAGGCCCTGACTCCACCTTAGCTCATGGAGGCCGCCATCTTCCTTAGCATAGACAATGAACATCGCCAATCCCTGATTTATGCAGAATCATTGTCATGTCTGCCTTTAAATGCAGATATCTCCAGACCTTATCTTTCTAGCTACTGTGATGTTGCCAAGTTCTTCGATTAATGACAATAGATACAACATCCGAGGTGACAGTCGTCTGGGATACATGCCTACTCCTCACCATCTCAAGGTTAAATAAGAACACATATAGACATATATCCAAAATAATGTAGTCTGAATTGATGTCCTTTTGCCTTATATGTCCTTAAGAAAATGTCTGAAACGCATACCTTGATGCACATAATCTATGTCACCTTGAAATCAAGGAGAGGGGGCTCCGTAAACCAAGGGGATAGAGCTCCCAATAACCATGAAGTTAAAAAAGGGTTCCCTTTGGTCAAAATCTATGTGGAATCAATCATATCCCAAATATAACCACGCTCATATCTTACAACATACACTACTATACAACCCACTCAGAATGTATCAAAGCACTTATATAACAACAAATTGTGTGAAAAATATATATATTTTAATCAATAAAAAACTGTCCACATATTCGTGGCTCTTTATTCCAACGATGCTCGCTGTTCCCGGTATTCAGCCTGGATCGTGCTAAGTTCAGAGAGTTATCAAGAGACAGGGAATTATGACCCATGCTTTTTGCTGTCTATAGTGAATCCAAATTAACGTGTATATGACAAAGTAGACTGTCTGTGTCTATTCTCCTTTTTTATTGTGTTTATCGTGCATTGTGTTTAGGATTTATGTGTTTTTATGTTGTTTTTAATATACTTCCATGGTGTAAATCGAATATGTGGACAGTTTTTTATTGATTAAAATATATATATTTTTCATACAATTTGTTGTTATATAAGTGCTTGATACATTCTATTAACCCTATCATGGGAAAAGCGCCCGCAAAGCGCGATGAAATGGTTTCTGGATTGTTTGCAAGACCAGCCATTTAGAAGCAGTGCATCCGTACACTACCCCCAAGACAAACACAGAATACTGACAATGTGTCTACCAATTGGGATAGTGCCTCCGGTATAGGAGTGTAACCCCTGGGGGAGCATTTTTGCATGAATGTATACCGGTGTGCATGGTGCGCCTTCATTGGTGGTCCTCTCTGATGTACTTCGACAAGTACAAAATGAGTACGGAGCTGCCCCATCTCTGGATTTCGGAATGGAGCTAATGGGAAATTTCTCTACCGTTTCCTCTATTATTCTAAGCAACATAAAGGGATAGGCTTCAATTCTGGCTATATGTGTGAGACTGGAAGCAATTCTGGTTCAAAACGATGAACAAGAATTATCAGAAATAATCACAGAAGTTTACACCTTTCTAGGTAGAGATTCCTTAGGTACCCAACCCATTAAGCCACACTTAAAACCTAAACATGACACACAGGTTCTGTTAAGGAGAAAGCTGCAACAGAGGGAAGAAAAAACAAAAAGACAAAGATAAAAGACAGACTGGATCGGCCACTTCTCGGGAATCCAGCACGGGTGGTTATTACTTAAGAGATCGCTAAAAATGTTAAAAAGCCTGAATGGTATCAGTGTTCCGATAGCCTCTCTTGATGTTATTTTCAGGACACTGAATATAAAGAACCGAAAGGGGGAGCCAATCCGAGTGCCGAAGAAAAGAGGCGTACAGTAGGAAAACTAAAGGAGGACTCAAGACTGCTGTCAGTGTAATGAGTGAAGAGAAAGGATTGGACTCTAAAAACCCAGTAAAAAAGAAGAACGTGGACAGTCTTTCTAAAAAACATGGCGATCCAGCTGTGAGTCCTTCTGCGCAATATGAATTGGGCAAGAACTCTTCTGGACAGCACTACAGAAGTCACAATAGTACATCAGACACTTCAGAGGGTTCTGGATGTGAATCCAACTGATGACTTTAAACAGATTGAGACTCCAGATCAACATTTAAATCCTCCTGATAGGGTTTACAACCTAAAAATTCAAATTGCAAGGGTCATACCACGTATAATCAAAGCAGCCTTCTGGACTCAACAATCTGATGATCATGACATCATCCTAGCAGAAGAAGACTGGCCTCCAGTTTTCATTAGGAAAGCACCCCGGGGAGAGGAAGTCAAAAGGGTAGCCTTCTCTCCCGTAGTACCAGAAGATATCAGGGAAATATATGCCAGTGAATGGGCCATGGGACAGGCTCCTGCCTCATATAGAAACCAAGCCGGGTGGGACGAACACTCTAGTCCACATGTTATTCCCCTATGAAGTTCACTATATTCACAAGCACAGTACCCTTTAAAACTAGAAGCAAAATGTTGTATCAAACAATCTTATTAGACCAATTGCAGTATCAGGGCAAAATAAAGCCTTGCCTCACACACCCCTTTTTTCTGACTCCAAGCCAAATGGGTCCTATAGAATAGTCTTAGACTATAGACACACACGAACATATGCAGTACAAAATGCCCACAGTACAGGTTTAAGGACAAACCTGGTGCACAAAAAATACAAAACGACCATGGATAGTTCCAGTGGGTTCTCCAGTCAAAATATAACACCTGAAAGTGAGTATCTAACCACTTACAGTATAGATGCAGTGCAATTTTCATTCTAATGTTTGCCCATGAGCTTTAAGAATAGTCCAGTTTTCAGCTTGAATCATGGAGATCCTGAGGTATTTTCATACATTGATGATATATACCTAACTGACGATGACTTGAATCTACAACTTACCAGATTAGACAGAATAGTGATTATGTTAACATCACACGGTTGCAAGATTCATTTTTAAAAATTGAAGATCGCCTACCTGACGGTGACCTTCCTTGGATATGAATTATCCAGTGGGGGCAAGGGTCTAGCTCCAGACTTCTTCCAGAAGTGTGTTACCTTGCAGCATCCCAACACACTGAATATGTTACAATCCCTGCTGGGATTTCTTAACTTTGGACAGACTTATTTGCCTCACTACGTAGAGAGAGCGAAGCATCTGTGTGACCTGATTTCTCCCACTTTTTCATCTAAACAGTGGCTGAGCGCACAGACTGATATCCTGTGTGCTCTACAAGCAGACATGCTTCAGACTAAATATTTACACACTAGGTAAAATAAACCCAACCTAGTTATCAGTCATACCCAGTCACTATGGTTGCACCTACTTGACCTACAATGAAGGACAGACTGTCCCCATGCTTACATGTATCCCCTGTATTCCCTGGCTGAAGCACAATTTGCTTCCATTGAAAAATTCCTGATGGCTGTACGAACAGCTATTCTAAAAGAGCTCCCTTTGGCGCAAGGAAAACATATCATTATTGTTTCTCCTCTATCAGCACCAAAAGCTGCCATATAGGCAAGCATTCCCAGTGTTCATGCCCTACACCCAAGATGGGTTCAACGGGCCTCTTCTTTAAATGCAGTGGATGTAAAGTTTAGTATGATCCCTTTTTTTATACACAGGCTTTTCTCCAATATAAACAGGATGCTCTGGTCCGACTCCAGACACTTTACCTGTTGAGTCATACCAGAGCATAATTTACACAGATGGCTCTGCTCAACCTGCGGTAGGAACCAAATGTAAGTACTCCACAGCCTGTGCAGCAGTGCAAAGTGTAGTGAAAGATGGTGACTTCATCCCAAAATGCACCCACACCAAACTCTTAGGTGACTGCACTGCACACTATGCAGAATTACATGCCCTGCTACTTGCATTACAAAAAACTGACTCATCAGTTCCCACACTCATAGTGTCTGACTCAGCTTTCTGGATGTATGCAAGGTTGCAGTGTCGATTTGCAACATTGGTGGTTGAATGGATTTAAGGATTCAAAGGGAATGCCTATAAAAAATTAACAGCTTTGGGGAAAGGTAGCTGTCTTACTAGACAAGCTTCCATTGGTCCATGTGAGGCACAATTTGGGCCATGAGCTTAGTGGTATTCATACTAAAGGGAACTGTGCAGCTGACCAAGCAGCAAAAGCTGCAATTCAGACTGTCAAAGTACCAGATCTCAAACGAAGATTGACACAAATGTCTTAACAGCCGTAAGCTGTTGTGAGGCAGTTCATCAGATAAGGGTCCTGCGTTTGCCTCCAAGGCTTACAGGGATTTAATGTCTGCTGTGGAAGTTTGTCTGCAACTCAGCAACTTGTTCAAAGCTGAATCAAATGGCATTGTAGAGAGGGCCAATGGCATGATAAACAGGCTTTGACTGCTAGGGTGTTAAGTTGAGGTCCTTGTTGATACCCAATCTGTATGGAGTTCAGAGATCATTGAATAACTTACCTAGAATCCAATTGAAATCCAATTGGACACAATGTGTCCAATTGGACACATTTGTGTCGCAGACTACACTAGTGGACAAGGGGGTCCCTCAGGGGTCCATTTTAAGTCCCACCTTGTTCAATATCTATGTGGCTCCTCTGGCTACCATTATTAGATCATGCGGTTTTGAGACGATCTCGTATGCGGACGACACCCAGGTGATAGTCCCTATTGAGACGGATCCCGCGGTGAACAGAGCAAAGTTTAAGACCTGTATGCTAAAAATAGCCACATGGATGAGTAAGAACTTCCTTCAGCTGAACTCCAATAAAACGGAGATCCTGCTGTTTGGGAAAGCTGAGGAACTGTGGTCCGCTGACTGGTGGCCTACAGAACTCGGGGAAGCTCCTAGACCAAAAAAGCAGGCGAGGAACCTGGGCATCTTAATTGATGATAAACTTTCCATGGAGGAGCATGTAAAGATGGTCTCAGGCACCTGCTTTGGGATAATGCGGATGCTGAGAAAGATCTTCCCGTGGATTCCCCTCGCGGCCAGAAAGGCCCTCATACAGGCGCTTCTAGTCAGTAGACTAGATTATGGAAACTCGCTATTAGTAGGAACACGGGAAGATTTACTATCAAGGCTGCAAGTTGTCCAAAACACAGCAGCGCGTCTTGTTCTCAACAAACCTGTACGCACCCCGTCACTACCTCTCTTGCGACAACTGCACTGGCTTCCTATTAGGAGGAGAGCAGTCTTTAAGCTCCTGTGTATAGTGTTTAAAGTAATTCAGGGGACGGGCCCCGCGTACCTAATGAAGAAACTAAAACCTTACACCCCCGCGCGTCAATTGAGATCGAGTAATCAGAAACTGCTCTGCACACGGAGAATCAGGAAAGCTAAAATGGGTGGTCGGACCTTCTCCCGCCTAGCCCCCACCCACTGGAATAGATTGCCAGATGAGATTCGAGCCTGTCCCAATCTAGCACAGTTTAAGAAACAGCTGAAAACCTGGATGTTTCAATGATCACTTTCAATCTGTAGTCTGCTACCCAGGCGCCGAGAGATCCCCTTGGGGATGATTCGTTGCGCCATACAAATCCTAATAATAATAATAGAAGAGTATTGGCAGGACGCACTCCATACGAGATTCTCTTCGGAGTCCCTGTGTATGTGCCTGGCTTAGATAATTCTGGGAAGGTGGAGGATGAGGATAAATTTGACTTGGAGAAACGTTTGAATGTTTTACAGAGTATCCAAAAAGTCAGAGACAAAGGGGCATATTTACAAGGAGATATTGCCACCAGAACGTCACTGTTGGTGATATGCCCTTCTCCTTATTTACAAAGCACTGTTAAGCCACTTAAAGTGGCTTAACTACTCCTTGTAAATAAGGCCTCTTTCACTCTTCACTTAGCATGAAAGGGGCATGCAATGGGTGTTGCAGTGGGCGTTCTGCCGCAACAACCATTGCTTTTTAATGCTGCCCCATATTTACAAGGCTGGGGCAGCACAAAAACTAACACCAGGGAATACCTGGTCTTAGACTGGCGATACAAGGAGAAATTATTAATTTCTTCTCATTTTTTGCTCTTTCCATGCGTGCTGCATTCTGCAGTGCACACAGAAAGAGCAAATTGCCTTTCAAGATTGTTTATGTGCAGGAAGGTGCGCCTTCCTGCACATAAATAATCGCCCCTGCAGCGCAGGCACGCTTGCAACATGGCACAAGGGTGCCTGCGCTGGCGCTTGCAGCTTTATTAGTGCAAGCGTTAGGGGAAACACGGGTGCACTGTATTTTTGTAAATACGGTGCATCCCTGCATTTTAATAATGTCAGAGCACGGCGTTACCAATTTTGGCGTAACACCGCGCTCCAACATTTTGTTGTAAATATCCCCCAAACTGTCTAACACTGTGATGGAGCCAAGCTGGGAAGAGGTTATTACTGCTGCAAATGAGTGGGTTCCCACAGTTGGGGGCCTAATTCGGGAAGATCCACAACAAGCAAGCTTTTGAACCATCCTACAGCTCACCCATCACTGTTCTTAGGATAAAAGGCAACAGAAGTGTTATCCTGCCTCCTCTCCCTGGATCAACAAGAAACAGACAGGTGTCTATTGACTACGTTAAAAAACATTGGGGGATATTCTCAAGAACGTGTGTTAACTATCGCCAAATTCGCTTAACGCAACTTCTCACATCGCAGTCTATCGCGGGAAAATAACACCTTGTTAATGCAGTTTTCCCAACCCGGTGGCACCATGCGATAGTCTCACGATAACGCGACAAATGCCCGCGTTAAAATTAACGCAACGCCGAAAAAATGCAAAACACGAACTCCAAAAAAGTGGCGCTGTCCCCAACGGCGATACAAAAATCAGCGAAAACCTGCGACAGGCCTGCGATTCCCACGCGTCATGCGTGAGAATGCACTATAAAAGCAGAATATTTAACTGCGTAGCACCATGGACGCACCCGGACCGAGTGCAGAGGACAACGCAAACCCCACAAGCCCCACAGACGACCAGCCAGGAACCCCGGGCCGGGGAAGGGCAAGGAGAAGAGGAAGAGGAAGACGGGGTTCAGTCCGCAGGAAAACCGGATCATCGTCATGGAGGTGACAGAACACTACCAACAACTGTTCGTCACCTCCACTGTGTCATCGGCAACACAAATGGAAATATGGCAGTCCATCGTGAACAACGTGAATGCAGTCGGAGTGTTGAGGAGGTCATTGGAGGAGGTCAAGAGGCGCTGGCATGATGTGAAAAGCCAAACCAAGCAGAAACTCGCTGCCAACCGGAAGGCAGCAATGGCGACTGGAGGTGGGAGTCCTGCGCCACAGGAGGAGCTGGATGAGCTGGAGGAAATGGTGGCCACAGTCATCAGTGCGGAGACGGTGCAAGGAGTTGGGGGTCCGGACACTGCTCGATATGACCTGACCCAACAGCAACAGGGTGAGTAACGACCAGGGACTGGTGGGACGGGGGGAGACGGGCACAATGGCACACATGCACAATTATGTGTAGCACACTGCACACCCACAATGACTGTGGAACATGTCCCTGATGGCCTTGGCACACTGCAGCACACATAGAAACACCAAGTAGGCCCCCGTCCACCATGTGCACAAATGGCCCCCCCATCACCAATCTCACAACCTACCCATGCACATGTGCTGAACCCAGCAAAGCAGCGGCTCTGTGAGCCACACTGACAATGCAAGTGACACTGCATGACCAATAGCATGGCTGCAGTCAAAATACATGACATGGTGCACGTCACGACACTGAGGTGGCCCAGTGTGGATAACATACTCAAAGGAGCAGGTCACACTATGACACATCCACGTGCACATACAACCCCTGATGTCAACAACACATCTGCAGACAAACAATGCACAAGAGTACAAAATCCATCCAAGAGCACAAATGACCCAAGCTGCCAACATCTCAGCACCGTAAAAGCACACAAGTCAAAGGCACACCGCCTCAAAGGGATAAGGGGCCGCTAAATCAGAGCTGCAGGGGCGACTCTCCCACAATGCAGCACACACACATAGCAATCACAGCACATCAACATTGACGACAATGTGGTACAAAGTGCCACACTTACACCACAGAACAGAGGACACAACTGGTGCCGCATGTGCGTAGAAACTGGCCAACCACATCAGGCATAGCAGGAAACTGTCAGATGATAATGTACGAGTACAACCTCACATCCGTCATGTAGTCGAAATGTCCACTGTCTCCCATCAAATACCCAGCTCCTCCAAAACAGTCACAATGTACATTGTCATGCAGTCTGTATGTAAACATGTACAATGTGTGCACATACATGGAACACACCGTTAACCTGCATCTCCCCTTCACATTGCAGAGGGACAATCAACACCTCCTGCAGAGCAGACCAGACATCTCTTCAGTGATGATGAGGAGGCCCCCCTGGCCATCTGCTCCGACACCCTCCAACGGCTCGTGGACAGCCTCCGCACCCCACCTCCAGGAGCAGGGCAGCCCAGCTGCATCGAGGTGATCCCACCCCCTGCACAGACCACACAGCAGGAAGCACCCACCACCACGGCTGGCTCACAGCACCTCACCGAAGAACACATGGCATTCCAACGCCGTGTGTCAGACTGCCAGAGGGGGCTGGCTGAACAGGTGCGGGTGGGTTTCGACCTCATGGCAGCCAAACTAGATGCCATACGTGGGTGTCTTAGTCCCATCAGGGACCACTTACAGTCCCTAACGGACACCCACAGTCCGCTCCATGCCCTACAACAATCCTTGGCTGACCTAGCTGGAGCCATTACTCAGATACAAGAACTGTCTAGTCAGAGAGGCTCCAGCGACGACAGCACAGAGTTGGCACAGATGCGGAGGACAATGGAGAACATGGAGCGGATGCAAGCAGGAAGGATGGCTGCCACGGCTGAACACCAGCGAGATGTAGCTGGGATCTTCCATGCCCTGCAGATCCTCATATTGCCATTGCTGCCACAGAGCCTGTCCCAGATGACTGCTGAAGGAACTTCGACACACACATCTCCGCCCCCTGATGTGTCAGTGGCACACAGTGATGCAGCCATACCACCTCCGCCCCCTGATGTGTCAGTGGCACACAGTGATGCAGCCATAACACCACCACACACACCTGGCACACCTGACACAGAAGACATATCAGAGGACGAAGATGTGGATGGTAATGACTCTGTGTCAAAAGGGAGGTTGTAGCATTCATCCCCCGCCATATGGCCTGTTTCTGCTTGGTACAGCCCTCTGCATCATGCCCTCGTACAACACCTTCCACTGTCCCCCGAAGCACTCTGCGACATTCACCTGGACCCCGACATGGACTGCCATATCTGCTCTGGTTAACAATGACACAGCAAACAGGCTGCGGACTCAACCCTTCCTCTATCGATTAACTTGTCATTCCCTAAAGGACTCTGTTTGGCCCTCCACTGGGCAACCATGTAATGTGGGGTGTGCATGGCCATGTACTGCTCCAGCTCCGACACTCCACAGGATGTGAATAAAACATTCCTAATCACACAGATGTGTCATGTCTATGTTCAATCAAGTATAACAGTATGGATGATTGTAGGGACATTGATTGCACAAAACGGTACACCCTGGGAAATTACATCAATGCGCATGTTTGACCGTGACACACATGGCCAATTAGATGACTGTGAAGGTGTGAACTAGCTGTGGCCTCATTGATCATGAACAACAATCTTGCAACCCCACAACGTAGCCCCACGTCCATGTATTAAATATGGCAGTGTGTAAAAATGTCAAAGTCGGTAGGAGGCCTAAAGTAGTGTCCCACATCACATGTGACAACAGAACATCTCTTCGCATACCTACACACACTCAACTGTGTGGACACAGCCTGGTTTGATGGAACACATTGATCCACATGGCAAGAAGTTGGACACCATACTCACGTTGCTGAAGACACGTAAGCGCACAGGTCTACCAGCAACTCTCCCAATCACAATGTCTGGCTCACAGAGGTGGAGCTGGCAATAGGGACTCACCCCTAAGTGAAATGGGTCAGTCAGTCCCTCCCTGTGTACTGACAATGCTCATTGAGGCACATGATTTGGCATGCTAATCAACACTCATCACAGTTGAACACTAGTGAAGTTGCGTACACTTTATTAGCATGTGCGTGTCAGTACGGGCAAGACAAGGGCCACAACATGCAGACCAATGCATCATACACTAACAGGCAGCAAAGGAACATGTAGAGGTGCAAGACATGGGGAGGCACAAATGAACACCAATCATTACGGATGCCAATGGTCTCAGCCCACCTTGCCTTGCTGGACGAGTCATGTGGTGTTTGGCGAATGCTAATTGCACCGTGTCAGGGGACACCACTCACAGCCCATGGGATCTGCATAGTCCTGTACCACCGGACTGCGCTGACTGTCTGCTCTGCTAACAGTGAGCAGGTGAAGGAGTCCAACAAGGTCACATGTAGTACTACATTGCCATGTGTGTACTCTCCCTCCAGCGGTGTGTCAGGTTGAGGAACGTTGCCAGGCTCTGCTGTCCACTCACCTTGCACAGGTGTGTGTCAACCCACAGTCTTGCACGCACATGCATTCTGAGTCCAGGCGAATGCAGCCATGTCCACTGTTATGGTGGGATATGTGTCCATTTCTCCAAGATGCAAAAGGGTGTTGGGACCAGTGCTATGGGTTACAATCTTATGTGGCTGCAGGAACGTAGTTACTCGTCCATGAAAGCGAGCTTAGCTTCATGGGCAATCAGTTCCAAGAGTACGTCGTTGTCGACTTCAACGAACACGGGGGCGAGCCAATCCATTAGCTGGTCCGGACAGATGTGCTCCGTCCACGCCGTTTCACCAATCCGCAACACAGCCCAATAGGGGAGCGCTTCGATGTGGTCACTGCACACGAGGAATTGTGCAAACTCACATGCCCAACTGCCAGCACATACGCCGAATACCAAGGCATCCCATGAACGGGTATCACGGTTACACTCCTGGTCGTGGTCCAACAGGGGGCGCACACACATGTCATAATCCAGTTCAGCTACCGTTGTGTTGGATAGGCAGACATCCATGGGCCACTCGAATATGCATGATCGGCAGTGGAACCAGGGCTGGACGCAGGTGACGTACGCAAGACGGAAGCTCAGACGGTAACTGATGCGCAACACTACCAGTGGCAGTGCCCCCAACAAATGCAGCATTCGGTCACGGTACAGTTCCACGTGACAGGGGTTGTGCATGTGCCCGGGATGTTCTGACATTGCGTTGTTCACTCTCGTAGAACCGGCACTCTTCTGACCTGCGGCTGTTATGTGGATGATATGCCACAGCTCGGAGCAATGAGTCGTATGAGTGTGCAAAGTTTGGACGTATGGGTTGTCCTGTACGTAAGTGTCAAGGCCATTCAATGCAGGAGTACCTCGAGCAAGGACTTCTGTGTGTGGGGTGTGGATACGTTGATCTTTCATTAGCGCTGTGTGTAGTGTGGGAGTCGTCATCATCTGCCATGGTATCTATCTCAGGGGGTGCCTGCCGCATGCAATTCCAAGGTCGGAGGTGCAGATGTCCTTCCGCCTTCTGTATTGAGACAAAGGGGCTTTCATCCCTAATGTTAGTCAGACTACTGCTTGTATCCTGGGAATGTGATGTGGCTTTCGCGCTGCAATTGAGGCTAGGCCTTGGGCTTCTGGTGCACCAAAAGCGATGAACACACACAACAGTTGCCATGTATGAGCCAAGACCCCGAGCGGCCTTGCGCTCCTTGTACAATCCCTTCGTGCGCGGACGCCCTCCGGCTGCATGCAACATTGCAACATTGTCGATTGCGGCCCGTGTGGCGCAGACACAGCAACAGAGACACAAGCATCAGTTGGTTTCCTGTGCAGCCCAGATATGAACCACGCCCAGATGCCAGGGATAATTGTTCACACCCCTACGCTGGCCTGGCGTACGCCGAGCCAGCCCACTCGGCTTACGTATAAAGGGGTGGACGACGACGCTACGTGTCCCAGTTCTTCCCCACTGCCTGAGGTGACATGGCTGCGTCCGCCTGCCATATGACGAGACTCAATCATATAGGGTCCTTGACTTGCGTTGCATGGAGTCGGTGGCACCGGTTACACTGCGTCCGAAACGGGCCTACCGCCACGGGACGGTGACTTTCTGTGCACTGAGGTAGGGGCACCTAACGTGCTGAGCGGGTGTGCAGCCTGCGATGATGCCGTGTGCACTGATATGGTCTCTGCCATTGCAATATCAAGACCCAGAATCAAGTGTGCGACCTAGTGGACCGCAGTGTAGGCCTGAGCCAGCGGGCAGCGCGGGCCTACCGCCACGTGGCGTTGCCTCGCGGTTCACAGAGTTAGTGGCACCTATAGAGCTGAGCGGGTGTGCAGCCTGCGATGATGCAGTGTGCACTGATATGATCTCTGCCATTGCAAAATCAAGACTCAGAATCAAGTGTGCGACCTGGTGCACCGCGGTGCGGGGCTGCATGATGTGGAGGCTGCCAAGGTCGCGGGCCCCGGGCTTGGAGCTTGCACCGGCACGTGGTGGGCCCTCTTGGAGACACGCCGGTGGCGGAAGGTGAGCAGTGAGGCCTGGGTGCGCAGGGGCGGGCAATCCCCGCTGGGCGGCGGGAGGGGCTCGGGTGCAGCAGCCTGTGTGCGTAGGGGCAGCCAAGCGATGTTGCCGTGTGCAATGATATGTACTCTGCCATCATTAGCTGTGGACTCTGTTTCAGATGAGGGACCTGGTGAACTGCAGTGTATACCGGCACGTGGTTGGAGACACACCGGTGGCAGCAGGTGAGCAGTGAGGCCTGGGTGCGCAGGGGCGGGCAAGCCCCGCTGGGCGGCGGGAGGGGCTGGGGTGCAGCAGCCTTTGTGCACAAGGGCGGCCAAGCGATGTTGCCATGTGCAATGATATGTACTCTGCCATCATTAGCTGTGGACTCTGTTTCAGATGAGGGACCTGGTGGACTGCAGTCTATACCGGCACGTGGTTGGAGACACACCGGTGGCAGCAGGTGAGCTGTGAGGCCTGGGTGCGCAGTGTCGGCACTCTCTCTCCCTGTCTCTCTCTTCCTTTCACTGTCTCTCTCTCTCCCTCTCTGCCTGTCTTTCTCTCTCTCTCTTTCTCTCTCTCTCTCTCCCTCTCTTTCTTTCACTGTCTCTCTCTCTCCCTCTCTTTCTCTATCTATCTTTCTCTCTCTTTCTCTCTCTCACTCTCTTTCTTTCACTGTATCTCTCTCTCCCTCTCTTTCTCTATCTTTCTCTCTCTTTCTCTCTCTCACTCTCCCTCTCTTTCTTTCACTGTCTCTCTCTTTCCCTCTCTTTCTCTATCTATCTTTCTCTCTCTCACTCTCCCTCTCTTTCTTTCACTGTCTCTCTCTCTCCCTCTCTTTCTCTATCTTTCTCTGTCTTTCTCTCTCTCTCTCACTCTCCCTCTCTTTCTTTCACTGTCTCTCTCTCCCTCTGTTGCTCTCTCTCTCCTTCTCCCTCTCTCCCCCTTTCTCTCTCTTTCTCCCTCTCTCCCCCTTTCTCTCTCTTTCTCCCTCTCTTTCACTCTCCCTCCATTTCTTTCTCTCTCTCTTTCTCTCTCTCTCTCTGTCCTTTGTTGAGCACATGACACACCTTCTTATCTTCAATTTTGTCTTGCAGGCTGTGACTTACAGATTGTCCAGAGAAGACCCGCCATGCCTCTTCCAATTGTTAGTGTTGAGTTAAATTTGAATAAAATAATTATTTTTGAAGTTCTAAGATGTATGAATGTTTTTCCTTTTTCTGACCACACATGAATGTTAATTGTTGTACTTGTGCGACATCAGGCGAATTGTTGTGTTCATGAATTTGTAAGGTAGATGTGAAATATCTTTGTCCGGGGGGGGGGAGTGCCCGGGGTAGGGCCCCGGAGGGGTACCGGGGAGGGTGCGGGGGCCTGGGTGTCGTGGCGGTGGGTGTCGTGGCCCTCTTGGGGATCCGAGCTGCATGATCAGTAGCTTAATGGCATCTGTTGTTCTTCAGGTGTGGCTCTGGGCTGGGCTCCCTTTCATGGTGCAGGTTGTCGTCCGACTTAACACCAGGTAGGAGCAGGCGTTAAATCCCTGCTGCTAACGCGCCTTATCGCATGTTTTTGATTCTTATCGCCGATCTGGCTAGTCGTTGAGAATGTTGCGAAGTGGTGTTTCCGCTGGTTTTTGCACGGGAACGCCTACTCTGCATCTCATTAGCGTTAGTTGCCGGTGTCATCCGTGGCGATGTTTTTTGCGGCTGCTATCGCAGGAAAACTGGTGATATCGGCTGTTGGCACCTGATTGTGATTAGTGCGATGAATTTATCGCCACTTTGGCTGCGATAAAGTGCCGCTAACTCGGCGATGAGTCCTTGAGAATATGCCCCATTATATGGCCAGACCACTACAGTCAGCCGCTTCAGACACCAAGAAGGATTCAGAGTAGTGCCTCCCAGCCTCTCCCTCCTCTCAATATCCTACCCCATTAACAAATCAGGAACGTTCCTAGCTCGAGTTTCCAGCCGGGGATATTTGAGCTTAAAACTCTACGCAGAACACTGAGTGCAGCAAACACAGCTGATGCTGCCAATATGACAGTGGCTACTGCCCAACGTAATTCCATGGTCTACTATGAAATTCCACCTGACGCTACTTCATCTAAACTGGTACCCTTTTGGGCGCCTCAAGAGACCATCAATACTGAAAAATACTCTGGATATGGCTTGGAAGATTTTTCAACCGCTTTCACAGTCACTCATTGTCAGAGACTGCTTTGAACTTGTAAGTGGTTTCGTGACAATTATATGATTCCTCTGTGGTTCTATGCCTGGATTGCTTTAGGAACTTTTCTTCCCATTATGTGGTTGGCAATGAAATTCGCCATTCTACTGCTACTCAACGGACATTTTGTCCCTGCAAGAACAATTGCATTTCCTGTGGTTTGTAAACTATAGCCTCACTCTTAATCCCACAGAACCCGAAGAGGACTCTATGCTGCATACATTACAGCTTATCTTGTGCACGAGGGCATAGTCTGGGAAAAGGTTCCATATAAGATTATGGAGCCCACTGAGACATTGCAATTGCCTTATGTGATAAAAGTTTTAATGAAGGATTTTATAATACCTGATTCTATGTGAGATGACTGGGACATTGAGACTGCTAAAAGAATAATGTCTGATTTGCAGGCATATGCTACTTTGAATAATGAGGATCCCTATTTGAATTCAGCAAACTACACAGAAATGTATTGATATCAATATGCACATTATTTCATACATAGGTCTAGCTATCCTAGGGAAATAAACAATTACACACAATGGGAACATTGTGAGGCTCTTTCTCCTGAGAGGCATTCTAATTTCTTAAAGAAATTCCCTTACTTTCAGAGTGCTAAGAGATCACACTCTTCAGCCTGGTATTTCACACAGAATCTGCAGCAGCTTCCGACAAATCTAATCACTACCAACAAGCTGATTTACTCTGCTGAGTTTAGTCAAAACGTGACTCTTACAGGATATGATTATTGGAAAGCAAATGTTGATGAGAAAAATATTGGGGGAACCAAAGTCTGGCAGATTCAAGGTAAAGAGGCCTTATTTTGTGTAGGGTTGGGCGGAACTCGCGGAGTTTTACTCAGCGGAATTCCGCTCAGTTACATTAAAGCTCAGTGAGATTCCATGGAGTTCCACCCACTCCTAGAAGCAAATGACCAAAACTTGAAATATTGTTGAAGTGTTTCAATTATTGTCTTAAATGACATAATATAAAACAACCCTGGACATCTCCATTGGGTTCTTCAGTCAGAGTCTATGCCTGAAAGTGAGTATCTAACTGCCTTTAGTTTCGATGGAGTGCAGTTCTCTTTCAAATGATTGCCCACGTGGTAAAGGAACTTCCTGGCCTATTCTCAGTAAGCATAATGGATATTTTACAACCATCATACATTGATGACATCTATCTCACAGATGGCAATTTATATACACACCTAATCAGAATAGACTGGATAGTGACAATACTAACATCACATGGCTACAAATTTAACTTTAAGAAATCTATAATCACTTACCTGACTGTAACTTTTCTTGGAGAGGAATTATCCAATGATGGCAAGGGACTGACACCTGATTTCCTTCAGAAAAGTGCTATGTGACACACTGAAGAAGTTCTAATCCCTGTTGGGCTTCCTTAACTTTGAACAGACTTACTTGCCAGACTATACTGAGCTAGTGAAGCTCTTGTAGGTCTACATTTCTCCCAAGTTTTCTTCAAAACAATGTACAAGAAAACACACTGATATCTTGAGTGCGCCGCAAGCATACATGCTAGAGAAAAAATATTTACAGACTAGAGATAACAAGACAAATCAAGTATTAAAAGCCTTACCAAGCTTCTCAGATTACACATATGTGATCTACAACGATGTACTGAAGATTCTTGTAGTGTTCAAGTTGCACTTATATTTTCCAGCTGTAGAACATTTTGCTTCCATAGAGAAAATCCTTGCAGCTGCCCAGACAACTATTTTAAAAGAGCGCCAGTTGGCACAGGGAATACGAATAATTGTGGTTTCTTTTGTACTGGCACTAGAGGCAGCCACTAAGGCAAGCATTCCTAATGCTCAAGCTCTACACCCTAGATAGGCGCAGTGGGCCTCTTTGTTAAGTGCAGTAGATGTAAAGTTTCAGTATGATCCGACTCTTTGGATAAAAGCTTTCCTCCAATATGAACCGAATGACACCCCTACTCCAAAAGCCTTATCCATTGAGGCATATCAGAGTGTGTTCTATACGAACAGCTCTGCATAACCTGCAGTAGGAACTAAATAAAAGTACTCTGCAGCCTGCGGAGCAGTGCAGTGTGTACTTAAAGATGGGGAGGTCCACCCACAGCGCACCCACGCCAAAACCTAAGGTGATAGCACCACACATTCAGGGATCCATGCCTTGGTACTTGCATTACAGAAGGCTGACCAGTCAGATCCCACAGTGATAGTGATCAATTCATCCTTCTGTAGTCAAGGTTACAATGTAGATTTGAAACATTGATGCCTGAACGGATTCAAAGATTCAAAAGGTAAATCAATTAAGAATAAACAGCTATGAGGAAAGGTAGCTGTCTTACAAGATAAGCTTCCATTTGTACATGTGACGCCCACTTTGGACTATTCATGGCAAAGGGAACTGTGCGGCTGACTTAGCTGCCAAGGCTGCAGTACAGACCGTTATGTTAGTGGTCTTAACCAGATCTTAAACGACGATCGACACAGATATATTAACAGCAATACAGGCAACAATGAAGAATGAAATGCCTCCAGCTGGCTTTCCTCCCAAATACTCTTACACCCTCAACTCAGATAACACTCCTGTGGTTACTATACCTGGAGTGGGAGGCAGGATGATTTCTAATAAGCTCTCCCGATTGGACTTAATCAAAGCAGCCCATGAGGAGTTGGTGTCTGCTCATGTTGGTATAAATGCAACTGTGGCAATGCTACAGCAACACCACTGGTTGCCATGTTTACATATGAAGGTCAGAGATTATGTTCGACAATGTGGTGTTTGTCAATGGATTAAAGCTTCTTCTGTTAGAAGATCCGAGCTGACTCACCTCATGGTCTCCAATAGACCGTTTAGGAGTTTATATTTGGACCTTGACGGGCAATTCAATTCTTTTAATCAGTATAAGTACATACTGGTGGCAATTGATTCATGTTCTTTATTCCTATGGGTTTGAACTCAGGGAAACGCAGGTGCTAAAGAAGTCGTAAATGACTTGCAGAGATTGATAGCTATAAGAAGCAGAACATATATTTCACTCAGACAATGGTTCTGCATTCGCCTCCAAGGCATACATGGATGCTCTGTCTTTTCTTGAAGTATGTCTGCAATTCAGCAAACTATTTCAATCTGAGAGGAATGGGTTACTCAAGCACACTAATGTCATGCTTAATCAAGCTGGTAACATCACCTGTATGGAAATCAGACAGTATTATATACCTTACCTAGATGAGTATTGTATGGGCGCACTCCAAAACAAGATGCTCTTTGGAATGCCTATGTATGTATCTGGCCTGGATAATTCTGGAAAGATGGCAGAAAAAAAGAATTTGACCTGGGCCAATGTTCAAATATCTTAGAGCGTCCAAGAGGTCAGAGATAAGATGTCTAGTGTGAAGTATTCTAAAGCCGCCACCAGGGAAGAGAACGTTTCAACAGCTGCTGACAGGTGGGTCCCACAAGTAGAGGATCTAGTTCATGAAACAATTTACAATAAACAAGCTTTTGGGCCATCCTGCAGACTACTCGTTACAGTTCTTCGGGTAAAAGGGGAACAAACTGTAATCCCGCCTCCTTTGTCTGGCTCAAAGAAAAAAACGACATGTGGCCAATTCTGGACAGAAGACCCTCCTGGACATGAAGGATTCAGAGTATAACCTCCCTCCTCGAGTACCAAGCTAGGGATATTTGAGCCTATTATGTCTCCAGCTTTACACCGAGCAAGGTATTCCATGGAGGAATCTGATGCTACAAATACTAAAGCTGCAACAGTTTCAAGCAACTTTATGGTTTATTATGAACCCCTGCACGAGTCACCATCAACTGAGGTGATGCCTTTTTGAGAAAAAACACTTGATGGAAATGAATCTGAATCCTACACAGAGGAATTTTCATCATACTCACCAGTGACTCTGCACCATCGATTTCTTCTTGCTTATCATTGGTTTCGTGACAGGTATTGGATACCGGTGTTGTCCTTTGTTTGGACCACTCCAGGAGTGTTTCTTTTCATCATGTGGCTAACAATGCTGACTGTTGTTGTACTTCTACTGAATGGACATTACATCCCTGAAACAACAGTTACATAAGCTGTGGTTTGGGATCTTAATTACCACTAACAAACTGATTTAATCAGAGGAATTCAATCAGAGGAATCCAATCAGAACTTGGCCAGAAGAAGAATTATCAACAATGACATACACACACTTTACAAAAGGATGTGCTCCTTAAATAGCATCATGTCTTCCGCATTAGATCTCCTTAAGGGAAACGTAGGTCTTTACAACATAGCCAGGTTCAATTAGGAGCTATAATACAATTACAAAGGGTTTTGCAACCCTTTAGATCAGGTTATGTGCTCTAGCTACTTCTAAATGAAACAACCATTTTTGAATCTTACAATCTAATGCAAACATATAAAACAATAGACACACAGATGATGGACAGAATGTAGAGCAAATCAGACATTCACCCCCAGTGAAAAGATCTGGTTTAAATCCATCGTTCTTTTGCTCACCATGCCACCCCAGTTTGGATCCAGCCATATGCAAATCAGTCTTGACCCTGTGCCTCATGGGAACAGTCCAGCCCGAACTGCCAAGCAAGGTCCTCCCTGGACCGGAAACAAGCATCCTGGGATGCTGTACTGGGGTGAATGTATGACATTGTTCTGCATTCTGTCCATCAATTGTTTTTTTTTTTTTTTTTTTTAACACACATTTTATTCGTTTTCAATCTATTCATATGTATGGTACATCATATGTTTTTAAGTACAGTTCCAAACTGAACGGTGTTTGGTGTTATATTTCCAATCTTGAAGATCATACATATAGCTTTGGATATATTCATTCCATTATGCTTTTACAGTCGAATCTGCATATCAAATTAATACATACATATATCAAGATTAGCATTTTAAGCAAGCAACATGTTCAACTCCAAACCCCACTCCCCTGTTTAAACAGAACAATTAAAACTAGCCACTATGGTCTGGACGCCTGCTTCACGTGTGATATCAATGTAAGGTGATAGTGAGGGGAAGAGGGAGAGGGGGGCCAAGAAGGGATGTGCAACCGGTCCAGTGATTGGCGATAATACATCTATCATGTGCCATCTCAGTCAATGTGGTCAGGTACATGAGGGAGGTCCTCTGCATTCATTCTCTCTGGTCTGCAGCGGTATTCATTTTGAACTGTTCTACTAAATGGGCCCACTCCATTGAAATAGTTTTTTCCCTAAGTCCCCTGTACTCCTCGCACTGTAGCGCCTCCCTTTTGGCAGTAGCCCACCTGAGGACTTCCTCTCTCCAAGCTCCCTTACGTGGCGCTGTGTGGGATTTCCAGCGTTGTGTGAGCAATCTCTTGGCCAATATTAGGGAAAGCCCCATAAAGCGGCGTAATACCACCGCTTTTTTGGGGAGTGGGGAAAGACCCATGAGGCAGACTTCGATAGTGGACCAAGCAGAGCGCTCGGATATGTGGATTAGGCCCGACGTAACTTCATTCCAATACCCTTTCAAGGAGGGACAGGCCCACAACATATGAATGAAATCAGCATCAGACCGATGACATCTAGGACAGTTTGAAGAAGCAGTTGGGTACATTGCTTGTATCGTACGTGGTGTTAAATAAGCCCTGTGCAAAATTAGTAGCTGTATGAATTTAAATCGGACATTGCGAGAGACTCGTTTGGGATGCTCTAGGACCATCGCCCACTCCCTGTCAGTGAGTTCCCTGGCTATGTCTCTTTCCCACTTCTGGCGAAGGGATACCAATGAGATGTCTAAGTGTTCCCTCACTCCTCGGTGTAACCATCTAACCAGGTGGCTTCCATGGCCCATTATGTGAAGTGCCTGCAATAAGTGAAAGGTGGGGGGCTCTCTCTGTTCCACTAACCAGTGCCGACATACAAAATGCGTAATTGCAGCGTGGGTCAAGACAAGCGTATCAGGTACTGCATTAACTCGCATAAACTCAGCATGGGGCATCAAGTTTCCATCCGTGAACAAGTCGCCCACTGTCTCAACTCCAGCTTCCACCCACTGCCTCAACCTATTGGCCGATAGAACTTCCCGCAGGGTTGGCAGACCACAAAGGGGAACATTTGGGGCATATGGAGTAGATACTTTGGTATATTTCAATGCTAGCTTCCAATAATGTAGTGCCGTCTGGATAAGGAAGGGGGTGTCCCTCATTCTTCTGGATTCGGGGCAAAGTAACGGCTGTAACGATTCAAGTCTTAGCCGCTCAGCCGAGTATCCAATTTCAAACAAGTTATGGCCAGCTAGCCAATAGGCCAACCACTGCAACTGTCCGACTATGCAGTAGGCCTTGAAATCTGGGGCTCTCATACCACCCTTAGTGCTAGGCAACTGCATTCTAACAAGGGCTAGCCTGTGGCATCCCGACCCCCACAACAAATTTGTCAGTAAAGTGTCTAGGGTTTTGAAGATCCACGCTGGAATCACTACTGGGAGGTTCACAAATTGGTACAGTAGCCTGGGCAACATGACCATCTTGGACACAGCTAGCCGGCCTGTTGTCGTTAGTGGCAGGCTATTCCAAAACGCCACCAGCGATTTTAAGGAGGTGATTGTACGGACCACATTTCCATCTATTGTATCGGTAGTGGTTCTATATATGTGGATTCCAAGGTACCTAAAAGTGACCGGCTCTATCTTAAGTTGTAGTGGGCCAAACTGTAGATAGGGTAGATTGCAATTATCGTAAAAGGAGTATGCTATAGACTTTGAGGCATTGAGGTGGAGGCGGATATGGATCCAAACTGAGTCAATAATGTGGCTATGGGGTGCAAATTTAAGTGCATATCTTTAAAATATAGCAACATATCATCGGCATAGAGTGACACTGAGTGGGTCGCCGCTCCAACAGGTATGCCATATGTCATCATTACTTGGCGTAAATGTTGAGCTAGGGGCTCTAGTGCCAACACAAACAGTAGCGGCGAGAGGGGGCAGCCCTGGCGTGTCCCTCTGAAGATTTGATATGCTGCGGAGACGTTGGAACCTGTTTTAGCTCGCACTGTTGGTCTGGTGTAGAGTAGCTTTACCTAACGACAAAATTCTGGAGGGATCCCAAACTTAGTAAGTGCTGCAAGCATATAAGACCAGCTCAGAGTATCAAAAGCTTGTCGGATATCTAACAACAGACAGCCTGCACGTGGAGATTGATCTTGAGCGGCATGCAGCAAAGCATAGAAGCAGCGAATATTCAGTGAAGTACTACTTCTGGGTATGAAGCCACACTAGTCAATATTTATCAACCCAGGGAGAAGGGGAAGTAACCGTGACGCCAGAATTTTACTGAGGATGTTATATTCTGTATTGAGAATAGATAGGGGTCTATAGGAAGAGAGGTCCGCCGGGGGTTTGTCAGGTTTTAATAAGGAAGTCACTATTGCCTCACTGGTTGTGGGTGGTAAGGTTCCCTCCTCAAGTGAAGTATTATATAACTGCAATAGCTTTGGGACTAATTGCGATACAAATGTGGAATAGAACTCGATGGGGAGCCCTTCTGAGCTCGGTGTTTTATTATGAGCGAGTTCCTTTATCGCGCCACGAATCTCAGCGGAGGTAAGAGGAGCCGCCAAGTCTTCGATACTTGCATTTGAGGCAGCAGGGAGTGTTATGGACTCAAGGAAGTCAGTGATTGCTTCTGCTACTTTCTGAGAGGGAGCCTCATAGAGATGTGTATAGTAGTCCTGAAACGCCCTATTTATTTTGGCCTGTGTGGTAACCAATCTGTGATGTCTGCATATACTGCCAGTATTGGTGTAGGTGAAGGCTGTGGTCGTATTAAGCGAGCTAATAATGTACTGGACTTGTCTGCCTCCGCATGTGAGCGTAAGGTATATGCATTTAGATCAATTAATCGCAGTCGCTCCAGCAATTCCGCATACTTCACTCTAGCCTCTTGCAGTTTCTCTGCTCCATCTGTGTCTGTCTGGGCCGCTATCGCTAGTGATTGCAATGTTGCCTCTAGATCCGTAATGTCTTGAGCAATCTCCCGTCTGACACCCACCACGTCCCCATTGAGATGCCACGAATCGATACCTTAAAGGCTTCCCACTCTATGGACCTAGTTGTAGCCGTAACCTCATTGTCCGAAAAGTGCGTAGTGATAGACGTTGCTATTGTGTTTCTAAATACTGGGTCTTCCAATAACAAAGGCTGCAAGCGCCATGTTGGAATTGGGGCGGGAACCCGGCCCCAGTTAAGTGTCAGTTCGATTGTGTTATGGTCTGAGATGGTTTTTCCTAAGTAAGTGCTATGTGAGAAAGATGGGAATAGGTCCGGTGTGCAGAGAAAACGATCAAGGCGGGTATGTAGGCAATGTGGGTGTGAGAAAAAGGAGTATTCACGCATGTTGTTGCGCTGAAGTCTCCATACATCTAATAGGTTTCTCCCGCTTACCCATCGAGACAGGGTCCTAGCCTGCAATGTTGCTACTGTTCCCGGCAATGGAGGGTGAGAACAATCCAAAACAACATCAAGGACCGCATTAAAATCTCCTCCCAACACCCATGGACAAGGGCATTTGACAGGCGGGACAGAAAGGCTTCCTGATCTATATTAGGTGCGTAAATAGACCCCAGCACCACTTATCTACCATCCAATGTGCCTTGCCATAGCACATATCTACCGTGGTCATCTATTTTACTATCATTCAGAGAGAATGGGACCCCAGCACAAACCCATATCGCCGCCCCACATGAGAAAGCGGAATAGACAGTCGCATAAAGTTGGCCCCTCCATCTTCTTTGCAATTTACGGGTTTCGGAGGGTATTAAATGCGTTTCCTGCAAATATACTATTTGAGCACGGCGACGATGCAGTTGAGGCGCAATTCTGTGCCGCTTGTGAATCGAACCCATCCCCCATATATTCCAGGATATAATAGTATATTGTTTAACTACAGACGCCATTTATGACATGGATACCATCGGTTCCCCTATCTAACCCCTTACCCCCTCCCAGGACAATAGCGAGCAGACCAGCGGCAATTCAATCAAACAAACTAGATCCCAATACATGGTCAAACGATTCAACGTCGGCCAACCAAACTGAATGCAAAACAGTAACATATTGGACTATGCAATAACAAGTGCTTTCGCTTACGGGGTAGGCTAGTAACGTGAAAGACGTATAGGCTATTTGTATTAGGTGGGTCCGCCCTTGACGGGCCGGGCCACGGGATCTTACAACTTAACTTGCTGCTGTATCCCTAAACAAGCATCGTAATGGCAAAATCTTGTACAGGCGCCAGGACGCAGCCCCACTGCTCGGGTTAATATATTTTCAGGGCTAGCGTACCTTAACTGGGATCAATGTATCCCCCCTTATCTATTGCTGAACATGTTCAGCCCAGCGGGTCATCACTTAGCTGCATGGACAGTGAGGGGAACCGCGCCACACTAACCCCTGAGTCTGAGTCTGAGGACACCTTCTCCGAGGGACTCGAGCTGATAGGCGGATGGACAGTCCTCAATGAAGATGCCGACCGGAGTTGTAAGTCCTTTCCTGCGTCTGCGTGGTAGTCTCTGTGGTTTCTGTTGCGGCCTTTCACGATGTTCCGTACTCAAAAGTTTCAGGGAAATTTCTGTCTAGCCAGTCCCAAGCACACTCTGGCGTGTCGAAAAAGAAGGAGCGTTGGTTGTGAATGACTTTTAACTTGGACGGAAACAGAAGAGCGAACGCCAGGCCCGCTGTACGGATACGAGCCTTAACTTCCAGAAATAAGGAGCGCTTGCGTTGGACTGTTAGTGTGTAGTCTGGGAAAATTGAAATTTTTGTGTTGCTGAACTGTATTAGGCCGTTGTCTCGGGCTGCTTGTAATAGATGATCACGGTCTCTACAGTTCAACATCTTGGCAAGAATTGGTCGGGGATGTGAACCCAGAATGGGCTTTCTAGTGGGAACCCGTGGGCTTGTTCCACCGTAAAGAGGTCAGAAAGGCCCGTGGGAGCAACTTTGGTTTTAAGCCAATCTTCAATGAACGTTGTCAGGTGTGGTCCTTCCGATCCCTCAGGCATGCCCACTATTCTGAGATTGTTCCGGCGGGCCCTTCCTTCTGCATCATCCACGCGGGCTTGAAGGGATTCTATTTGCTGGTGCATTTGCTGAATTTGCTCATCATGCTCTTTCACCTTTGGAGCCACGGTGCCCAGCGTCTGCTCAGAGACCTTGACCTTATCCGACAATTTTCTGTGATCGTGTTTCAGCAAATTAAGCTCCGCAGAAATAGTGCCCAGTTGTTGCGCAATTGCTGATCTGGAGAGCTGAATTTCCTGCAATATCATGTCTAGTTTGTCAGTGGGGGGAGTTGGAGTCCCACCCTCTTCCAGCCGAGAACGCATGGAGGACGTCTCTGATGGCGGTGATCGGGACCCGGTCCTCCTGTTCATTTCCGCAGTTTTTGCTTTCGCCCAGCCGATTGTTGTTGGTTCAGTGATTGTGGTTTGTCGGGTATCCACTCCTATGATTGCCCAGGACTTGTTGACTTGTTATAGATCCAAGCCCTTCTGCCATGGGGTTCCGCGCACCCAGTAGCGGGGGGTCACTATGTTGGGCCCCAGCCACTCATCTATCTCTGCCACTGTACACTCCGCCAAGGGGTGGCCTCCACTCCCACAACGATGCTATACTCAGTATAGTTCGAGTAATGTCCAGCCCTTCCCCCCAGTCATTCCTTGGCCCCGATCACAGGAGTGGGGGGTGGGGGGTTTCAGCCCCAGCAGGTACTCGCCCTGTCCCCACTACTCACCGCAGTCACTGGCCGGTCTGCGGGGGGAGCAGTGGCACTCACCGTTGGGGGCACACGGGCCCGATGTCGCAGTATTTCCCCTATGTTGCAATGTGCTCCCGGGGCGTCACAGCCGGAGATGTCTGCTGGCACGGCGCCGGGCCTTGCGGATTCCTACTCGACTCCTCGTGGCGCCAAGTATGCTTTGCTCTGTTGCGGCCACCACTCTCCGTGATGGGGGGGAAGGACGCCTACCGCGTCTGGGACACCCAGAGCCCCGGTACCCGCTCCACGGGCCTCAGTCAGTCGTCGCTCCACCAGGCCAGCCCCCGAGGCATTCCCGTGGACTTCTATGCCCGAGGGGCGGGGGGGCGGCGTCAGCCCCGGCACAGGTTCGAAGAATGCTCGCAGATGTGCAGGCCTCACCCACAGCAGCAGTCCCGGCCCTCGTCGGGAGAAGTCCTCGTCTCCGGCTGGTCTCAGTTCAGCCGCTCGCCGCTCGTTCAGGCCCAATTCAGGTTTCGGGGGTTATCCGGCATCCTGATAGGCTTTCAGGAAGGAAACCAGCCTCAGCAGGCACCCGCTAGGCTTCTTCAGCTCGCAACCGCCCCCGATCAGCCTCTGAGGGGGTTAACAGCACTCACCATGGGGGTCCACGAGTCTGGCACCGCAGCAACGTCTCGCCCTTTCAGGGTGCTCCCGGGGCGGTCCAGCCGGAATTTCACTATGTGTCGGCACCGGACACCCTGCGGATCTGTACGCCGCTCTCCTGCACCACGGGTTTGACCGCCCCTCGCCACAGCAGCAGACCTCAGCAGGGGGGGGGAATCACCATGCCTGGATACCTTGGGGCCTCGGTGGCTACTCCGCAGCCCGGACTCCTGAGCCAATCCGCCAGGCAGTCGTCAGGGGCACCCCTAAGGTCGTCTCTGCTCGGGTGCAGCACCAGCCACTGCGCAGGCCGAGAGCCTAGGCCGCGGCTTCACAGGCCTCACCAGTGGCGACAGGCCCGGTACCTGACAGGAGGGCTCCGCGCCCACAGCCTCTCCCAATTCAGGCAGACACCGGACTCCTGTGTCCGCTCCAATAGCAGCAGCAACCTGGTGCCCAATCACGCTATCAGGATGGCAGGTATTGTGGAGAATTTTAACGGATTTTCATCCCGGAGCACGTCACTTATGCGACCACCATCTTGGGCTGCTAGCCACGCCCCCATCAATTGTTCTTTTAACATATAAAACAATGGCTAAAAAGGAATCCACCTTCACTCTGTTAAGCATTGAACAAATGGAAGGAACCCCATTATCTGTTATTTAAAATCGACCTGTTACATGGCTGATACATGGAGTTATATCCCTGCCAAATACAACTTTTCATTTTCACTATTGGCAGAAATATACATCATTAGGCTGGTACAAGAAAATGCACAATTCACATATGCTTCATTCGTGGAAATTTTGTTTCTCCTACATGTGTTTAAATGAAAATCACCCAGTGTTTATCAGTGTTTCCAGCTGCAAAACTTTTCTAAGTCCTTTACTACCAGGCGATTCAATTTCTTTACAATGAAAGTGTAACACTTTGATGCCTGGATTGACTTGTGTAATATCAGTAACTCCCATTTCGTCCATCTACACGCAGCAGGTACTAATAAGTAATGGTTCTTATTTAATGGTGTTGGGATGGAAAAGTTCTTTACACATTAATAGATGTACGACACTGCACTGAGTGCCCAACTGTACTGGTGTCTGCATCTCTAATGCTGATTTTTGTTGTCATAGGCTAACGAGGCTCATACATGTGCGCCATCACATAGGCCTGTCTGTCTTTCTGGACCAGACTGGGCACCCAAAGCACTTCCCTCTTACTGGTGGAACCTACTCCTCAAATCCTTCCAGTACTGACTTCACCTGAATCTGTGCTTTTGCCGCATCCTGCCCCACTGGCTTCAGCCCCGCCGAGCTCTGCTGAGAGGGAGTATGAGGAAGAGGCTGCCGAGGTAGGACCCACCAGTTCACTCACCCAAGCTACAAGCCTACATTGGCGCAGTAGCATGGGGGAGCTGCCAACATCAGTGTCCTACACTCCAGATGCTGTCTTCTAAGAAGCCAGTGATATCTTCTGTGGGAGTGAGGTCATGCTTTGCTCACACCCTCATCCCCATCCTTGTCCTCCAAGCATCCTCCGTGGTTCCGGTACTGGCCCTGCCTCTTGGTTCTGGCTTCAGCCAGTGACCTTTGGTTCGGCTGTCTGGGCTCTCGTGACCCCAGGGGGCCCCCCCAAGGTGTATAGTAAGGAAGGGGTTGCAGTGTCTGGGGGAAGGTGTGGGCGCTGACTCAAAGTCTGCCACTGCAACACAACACGAGGCTGTGTCAGAGGATAGCTAGTCCGTCAGAGGGTGGAGGTGGCGGCTGACTGCGTACGGGAGGTAAGTGTAACCAACCGGTTTACCTACCCTGTCACATCAGTAGTGTACCTGACTTACACAACTGTTAAATTTAATAATACTTTAACCTTCCAGGAGCGCTATGCACATAGATCAGCACGCGGGTAGTCTCACCAGTATAGAGACTACCCATGTGCTGATTTATTCACTTGAGCTTTATTCAGATTTTCTCCTCCTAATTATTTCATGGTGGCTCTTCAACTTTGCAATTGATTAATTCAGGGTATAGACAGCATAGACCACATCATTTACTGTGGGGGCTATCATTCCAAATTCATAAATTCATGAGGGGCCATCTTTGTATTTCCAATTTCTGGTCCTGAGGATGGTCTTGCGGACTAAGCACAACAGAGACCAAAACATCGACGCCGAGTCCAACTCCCTCCATAAGAATCTACTGGATCTTCACCAGTTAATCGGTTAGATTTCATGGTGTAAACACATAGATAACACTTAGAGAGGACTCTTCAAATATTAATATTTGATCCTATTATTTAGACATTGATTTTGATCTTATTTACAAGGTTAATCTTTGTGTAGAATTATGTGATTTTTACCACTGAATTGTATATGTTGAATACAAGGATCTGCCTCCAATCTAAATGTTGTGTGCACCTGTTCATTAGGATTAGTTCTTATATCAACTATACTGACAGTTTATTTTGATTCAGTTCCCACTGTCCCTGTTTGGGCAGATAATTTAAGCAAATCATTCCCAAATAATTTTCTATAAATGATTCCCTTGTTGGCCTTAAAACCTTTTTCATAGTTCATACCCAAGCTCACGAGGGATTATTGGGTTGCCCTTCTTCTTGACGTAACTCCTGGTGAAGGCGGTATCCTTCCATCACTTTGAGGGAAGTGCGTTGGGCACCCCTCCCGGTCCAACAAGACCGCAGTTGGTGAGGCAGGACCTTGTCATGGCACACACTCATAATCCATGCCCACACTATGGCAAAGCACTCCATCTCAATAGCTGCCCAGTTCTGTTCCCTGGATAGTAATCTCGTACTAATAAGGGGTACCGGATGCTCTCTACCTTTGCCATCTTGTTGAGCTAACACTGCTCCAACTTCTTGGTCAAAGGCATCTGTCTGTACAATGAAAGGCTAACTGTAGTCAGGGCATTTCTGCACAGGTGCAAGTCAGTGCATAGTCCCTTCTTCATTTCCTCAAATGCTTTCTAACTCTCTGCAGTCCATATCACTTTCTTGGGCTTCTTCGTAGGGGGTCAAAGCAGTCAATGGGGGCAACGATACCTCCATAGTTCGCTACAATGTTCCTGTAATACCCGGTGAGGCTTAAAAAGGCCCTCACTTCAGTCTTGGTAATGGGCACTTCACACTTCATCTTAGACTGAATCTTGGCATCCAACAGGTGAATATTCCCATTCCCCACCTCATGCCCAATGTAGACCACAGAGGACTGCCTCACCTGACACTTGGTTGCCTTGATGGTCAGTTTCGCCTCTATATCCTGGCCAACATCTGTAACACGTGCGTCAGGTGGTCCTGCCATGAACTGCTGAACACTGCAATGTCACCCGAGTAAGCCACAGAGCACTCTTCCAGCCCTGCCAGAACGTGGTTCACCAGGTGCTGAAAAGTGGCGGGAGCATGCTTCAATCCAAAGGGCATCCTCTTCAACCGATACAGCCCCTCTGATGTAGAGAATGCAGTCTCTCCTTGGCATTTGGTGCCAAAGCAGTCCGCCAATATCCATTGGTTAAATCCAAGGTTCTCAAGCACATAACTGATCCACAAGTCCATTTGCTCTTAGAATTGGGTGGGCATCGGTTTTGGCAACCTCATTAAGGGCTCGGTAGTTCACATAGAACCACTAGTCAGTAGACCCTTTCTTTAGTACTAGAGTCACAGGACTAGACGAAGGACTACAAGATCTCTCAATGACCCTCAGGACCAACATGTTGGCAACTTCCGCCTTGATGCAAAGTCAAAGTCAAAATTAGCTTTATTCGGTGCAAAAACAATACCACCATAAAAGCATACTAAATGAAATATATTAATGACAGTCAATCAATACATCTTATTACAATCGGTAATTAAACACTATACATAGAAGAGAAAACAAAACAATAAAATATAATTTAAAAAAAAAACACTACATCATATCATAAAGATTATAAAATACTATTTATATAAAATACATAAAATATTGCCATTGCCTATGCGAGTAGAAATTAATACACAAATCTAAGGTCATTTTAACTTAGCGTATGACCATCAGCCAGTTGAAATCGTAAAGTCCTATTGACATATTGTGCAAAGTGCAATTACTTATCATGAAAAGGTTGTTAAAAACAGGTTAAGACTAATCTTCAAAAATCTTCATAAACCAATGCATCCAGGTGTGAGTAATCTTTTCTTTTCCTAATGGCAAGCTGTATAAATCGTATAACAATATTCATTGCTTTCACATCTTCGAGTCTACATATAAAATTAAAAGCATGTTTATAATTAAAAAGCATATTTGTTAAAAAAAGGGGTTTTAGAACTGCTTTCCGAATATCCTTATAAAAACCACAAAAAAGTATAAGGTGCATCGTAGATTGTGAAGACTTTCCGTCACATGGGCAATTGGGGAGTTTATGGCACCACTTATCCACTTTAGGGAATGCTAATACATAATGTAATGTGCCCAACCTTAATCTAGTCAAATAAAATCTATGTTAGGTATTTCTTACCGAAGTTAAATATAGATGGGTGCCCCTCATAAGTGGACGTTCACAGTAGGAAACAACACTATGTTTTTGGCTGGCTTCCATTTCTCTCTCATGATCCAGGGCATTTATGTATCTCTGCTTCAAGTCCCTTTTGCTCAGCTCCAAAATGAGAGTAGGATTCTTTCTATCAAAATTTACTAGCAACGGGATCTTCCTATTTTGGGCAAGCGCCAGACAATCCATAATTAGGTCTTTTGTGAATTTGGTTTCATCTTTAGCCCATAAACCTTGCCAAAATGTGAGGCCTGCCAAATATATTGTTTCACTTAAGTAAGATACTGCTAGTTCCGTATGTACTGTATAATTTGCTGTTGAACTAGGGACGGCAAGCAATTTAAAAAAAAAATATATTTTCTTGAATTTGTAGGGGGCAATGTTCGCTCTCCCCCAAATTGCAGCCCCATAACAAACCCCAGTGACACATTTACTCCGATAAAGTGTTAAAATTTCACGTATTGGTTTATTTCCCATTTTTGAGGAAAACCTAAGGATGCACTCTGTGGTTCTTAAGAATTTCATTTTGCAATTTTCAATGTGCGTATTCCAGTTACCGCTACTATTAAAAAGCATTCCCAGGTATGAAAAAGTTAAAACCCTATTTATGTGAACCCCGCCCGCATGATGTCTGATCTTAGGCTTATTTCTCCCACAAGTCATCACAAAGGTTTTTTTCAGGTTTAACTGTAGGTCCTTTTCGGACATATACAAGCTAAAATTTTCAATTAAGCATTGCAAACCGTTTGCTGTCCTAGAAATCAGGACAGCATTGTCTGCATATAATAATACGGGTGTGGGTCGTGTTCCAACTTTTGGGGCATCTACAACTAACTTTTGTAAAAAAGGGTCTACGGTATTTATGTATAAGGAAAATAGGAGGGGCGCTAAAACACAGCCCTGTCTAATTCCATGCATAACTCTAAAATCAGGTGTGCATTCCCCCATTTTACCATACCGTACCCTAGAGGTTAAAAAGGAATATATCTGGGATAGGTATACAACTATGTCGGTAGGGGCCCCTAGTCCCTTCAATGTTTGCCACAACTTAGCGTGATTCACGAGATCAAAAGCGCTTGTTAAATCGACAAAACAAAGATGTAGCGCCCCTTCCCTTGCTAGTGTATATTTCCCTATTAATAATTCTAAGTTCACACATTGTTCTACCGTCCCAATACCTCTCCTGAAACCATATTGTACCTCTGTTAAAATTTCATGCTCATTAGTCCATTTTTCTAATCTCTCCAAATATGATTCGACCCATCAATTTGGAGGTGGAATCAAGAAGAGATATTGGGCGGTAGCAGTTGGCCTTCCCTCTATCCCCCTTTTTAAAAATAGAAACAATTATGCTTTCTACCCAGGATGCAGGTAATACACCCCCAAGGGTGGCATTAAAAACATTTAATAAAATCGGTATCCAAAAATCAATATTATATTTAAAAATGTCAATGGGTATCCCATCCGGACCAGCAGCTTTACCATTTGCACATTTTGATAAGGCTAATTTGATTTCGTCTGCTCTTATTGGTGTTAATTTTACGGGCTCCACTAATATATAATCTCCTTTTTTACTCTTAGCTGTTTTAACGTTATCTGGGTTAAAAATACCCTCAAAGTGGGATACCCAGTCTTCCGGGGGAACCACAATATCAATTTTTACTACAGTATTCTCTTTAAAAAAAGGGTGATTTATGGTTTTCCAGAAGAGGGTTTGATCTTTCAGATCTGCTGCCTGAATTAGTTTTTCCCAGGCCAGATTGCAAATTTCCTTTTTCCTATCTTTCAAGGTATTTTTATAGGCTCTCCTCAAGGCACTAACCCTAGCACTATCTCTTGGTTTTACCTTGAGTGCTGATTTCAATTCCCCATTTAACTTGGAACAGTTCTTATTGAACCATCTTGGTGTTAGATCACAGACTATCTTCCTCTTTTTGATAGTTAAATCGTGTGCTATTTGAGATGTAATATTGCTAAAAGCAGTTATAATTGCGGAGTTTGCGGAGAGATCATCCTTACAAATTTCTATATCTATTTCTTTTTTCCCTTTTATATTTTCCATGAAGTTAATTGGGTTTACGCCTGCCCATTTTTGGATGGCACCATTATTGCTTTTGGTATAAATATCAATATCCCCTGTCTTGCCCTGTTTTTTCTCTATCAGGGTCAATCTTAAAGACAGAATTAAGGGATGATGGTCACTAAGAAGACTAGGACTAATCCCGTTTTTTTCCACCAAGTCGATACAGTTAGCCGAGACAATAAAATGGTCTATGTTTGAAGATGACCTTGCCCCTTCAAAGGAATATGTTATAAACTCTTCGCCTGACAATTGGGGCTCCAAGGCTACTAGATTATATTTGTGTACAACATTATTAATAGCTTCTCCATAGGGATCATGAGAGAAGTGGGGAATCCTGTCATCAAATGAATCACAATATCCACAGGGATCTCCAACTTCAAAAGCACATTTTGAACAGTTAAAATCACCCGCCCATATTAAAGCATATACCCCCCCAACTCCCTCCAAGAAAAGATCCAAGTCATCTTCTAGTGACTTAATAACCTTAGTTTTTGTTTTATCAAAAATGTTGTTATAGAAATTAATTACAATGTTGGACTGTTTCCCCTCAGACTGAAAACACAAAAACTGATAATACTGAGATGATCAAAGGGGATGTGACTGCAATTAGTGTGGCTAAGCCACCTTTTGCTCTCCCCATCCTAGAGGGGCTCGCATTAGTACAAATAGACTGGTAGCCATTCACAAGAAAGGTTCAATATTCCAGGTTTCTTGTATTAATACTAGCACATAACCATCTATTGTTTTCAGCCAATTTTCGTCATTAATCTTGTTTTTAATTCCTGCAACGTTCCACGTCATTATATTTAAAAACCCATCGCGGCATAAACGAGGGTTGGTATCCATCGCACAACCAGTGGGGCAGTAGGTCTTAATACTATTTATATTATTTGTGGGCTTTTCCTGTAGAGCTTTCTGGGTTTGGACAGATACATCATCGTTTGCTGAATTAATCGCTAAATTACTATTATAAATTTGTTCTTTAGTCGTGTTTAGGACAAAACCATACTCCGAATTCCTTTCTGGACACTTGGCCATATTCTTTCGCTGTCAATTTATTTCACTACAGCTTCTCAATGGGGCAAACCTATTGAACAGTGGTATCGCTGATGTTTTGTTGTACCTTAAACTGACATCAGTATTGTTATCACTTGGTCGATAAAAGAAGCCCAATGGGACGGCCATTATACGTTCAATATTAGAAAAACCAGTCCCATTAACATCTTTTAAAAAGGTATTCAGCAAACCCTGTACCAGCTCCCTACTATGGAAATTTACCACCACACAATCTCCCTGATATAATTTCCTGGATTTGCCCACCCAACTCACTCTTCTTAACATAATAATCTCCTGATGTAAGGTATTAGCCCCGACATTAGAATTTGTAGAGAACCAATGGACCACTTGATTCTTGAATGACTCATATGTTTCCCTCCGATTTGCAGTTATTTTTGGGACATTATTCAAAACAATAACGTATGGAGTCGCCTGAGGAGGGAGATTTAAAGACCCTTTAAAATTGTTATTATCCGGCATCACACTATTCAGGTTAACCCCCAACAATTTTTCTGGGTCACTTGTAGGATGGGTTATAACTTCTCTAAACGACCTAGTGTCTTGAGTAACTTTAGTTGTTGCAACATCTCTTGGAATTGATACGGGGGGAACAATTCTTTGGTTTATATCAACATCAACATTAACAGGATTTAATTTTACTCTCGAGCCTTCCTTCAAGTTAAAAACTGATTTGTCAGGATTATTTACTTTATTCACAATTGTAAAGGAAGAAATCTCAGAAACCATATTTGTTGAAAATACGACATCCTTTTGTACTAATTTGATTTCTGCCATTAAACGTCTTTCAATACTGTCCAGTTTACCGTGTAATTTCTTGAAAAAAGATTCAAAGTCTTGCGGTTTTTGTGCCTGACATATACAACTGCAGCCCCCATTAGTCACTTCCGGAGCAATTCTTCCTTTTTTTTGTTTATGCCTGATTTTTGCCTTAGTTATTTGCTTCTCCATAGTGCTAACGGCTTTCCTACAGGGTTGTTTTGCTTTTTTTGCTGGCGGTGATAACAAAGTAGTGTCATTTGAGGATGCCGAAATCTCCAAAGAAGTTGTAAAGACACACGGATTCAGCAATTTAGAAATATTTTCGTCGATAATTATATCGGCTTTAGGAGGCTCTACACCATTTCCATTGGCTCTTGGGTCGTTCACAAGTACTAAAGGGTCAATCCCACCTTCTGGTGCAGAATCTTTTAGAGCAGCATCCAGTGCAGATTTTGTTGCAGCCAGTTGCTCCTCCACATGAACTATTTCGCTATTTAAAAATCCCACAGCATTTTTCAGATATTTAATGATCGGTGCACTCTTTGCAGGTAATTTCCCCCCTTGTAGGAGCAATTTCCTTTTGCCCATACTTTAAACAGGATATCACGCAATAAAGCAGGTGGAGAGATTAAAACGAAAACTCCTCTTACAGGAATATAATGTTTCTTGCAGGTGTCAAGGGGGATGGCCCTGCCCTGCCGCGGACGGGCGCAGATGGGCCCGCCCTTGGCCCGGGCACGCCCGCGCGCGTCCCACGCTGCGGGAGCCCTGCCCGTAATTTAAGCGCCACCGGCGCTAGGGATGACGTTGCACGTTGCAGCGTGGGGAGTGTGGTCCCTCTCCCCCGCTGATCCTGGACACCGCTGGCTGGCTGCTGCTAGAACCGGGCGAATGGCGGGCGAAATCAGGTACAGTTTCTGGGCCCTTGATGCATCCCTGAACCTGGTCAGACATTCTGTACATCCTGCCCTTCACTGGCAGACTGTCACCTGTGCCTATGTAATGCACACAGACAGGTGACAACACTTGAGCCAATGAGAGAAAGTTGGCAAACCATCCCAGCAGCCCTCTACATTCTCTCTGCTGTTCAGGCATTAGCTCAGGGGCTACCTGAACCCCTTCTACAGTGCCATTGACAAAGGTGAGTGGATCCCACTGGGTGTCCATACAAAACGTCAAAGGGACTGAACCCCACCTGCTTCTGTGGTATCTCTCGGTAGGCAAACAAGAGACATGGCAGGAGAAGATCCCACTTTCTTATGAGGTTCTCTGGCAGAGTTTCCATCATGCTCTTCAGTGTCTTGTTAAACTGTTCCACTAAATTATTGGTGGGTGGGTGGTATGCGATAGAGAAGTGGTAAGTGACACTAGCTTCCTCCCACATCTCTCTCATGTAAAAAAGAGTTGACGTTGGTTTCCAAGTCAGAAATTACCATCCTTGGAAATCAGACCCTAGAAAAAAATCCCCAGAAGAGCTCTTCCTTCCACCCGTGCAGTCATGCTCCTCAGAAGTACAGCTTCAGGGTACCTTGTGGTGTGACTCACACAACCAAGACATACTTGTTTCCTGACTGTGAAGGGAGGTCGAATGGACCAACTACGTCTATTCCCACCCGCTCAAATGGAACACCTATGACTGCTAGAGGCACTAACTGTGCCTTAGTCCTCTCTCTTGTCTTATCACTCATCTTTCAAACTGAACCGGTTCTACAGAACCTCTATGTGTCTCTGCGCATCCCTGTCTAATAGAACTGAAGATCCAACCTATTCTGGGTTTTCCTAATGCCTAATTGTCCTGCCAAGGGCACTTCATGGGCCAGTGGCAACAGGAAGTCCTTGTGCACTAATGGAACAACTAGTCTCTTGCTAGTTCCTGATTTACCGGCTCACTAGGCCATCCTCCTAGCCAACCTAGTGTTTTCCGACAACTCCTTTGCTGACTTGTTCCTGGACTGCCTTTCAAAGTCCCGCAAGTGTAGGGCACTCTTCCTGTGACATGTGGAAATCTTCCTAGGTAGGCCCCCCAGCAGCTAGCAAACCCTGCAGCTCTGGAAGCGTCCCAGACTCCAGCAACTTGTCCACTTTAGGAGTCTCATCCTCCCTTCCGCCTAGAGCAGAAGTGATGACCTCTATGGCCATTGCCTTCTTAGAGTCCGTCTTTTCCTGCAAATCACCTTGTCCCTGCCAATCAGGAATTATTCCAGCCCCACTCTGAGACTGATGTGCAGCCTGTGCTCTCGTCAACACAGCTGATGTTGTCCGAACCATAAAGGCTTCTGTTCCTTGTGTGAAGCCAGGGACAATCAAATCAGTGCCAAAGAGACATCCAGCACCTTGCTTTTCCCTTACCTCAACACCAATTATGGCTGCCTTGCCATTGAGCTCAATCTTAACCCTGGCAAGCGGATGCTCCATACGCTTTCCACTTGCTACCAAATGTGTGTCCTTGGTTCCAGGGAGTATCTGCTCAGGCTTAAAGTACTCCCTCTCAGCAATAGGCGCCAGTATCCCTCAGGGCAGGCACTTTCCTCCCATTGATACAAACTTCCTGCACAAAGCCCATCATGTTAGGATGAATGTGGCTTCAGAGCATCTGGGTCCCTCTCCCGAATGTCCATAGCTACTAGGTTAAGTGCAACCATGCCTTGTAGTGTCCATTCTAGGGTCCATTCAGCCTTGTATAACATGCTTTCTAAAACGGGTGCTGCTGGGTCAGGATCTTTCACCTGGCAATATCTCTTAAAGTGTCCCACCTTGTGGCACTTAAAGCAAGTTACCACTTTGCACTTGAAAGGATTTCCCTGTCCTCCCTTTTCATGATGCTCCTTCTTGTACTCACCATTACCATTCCCATTTTCCTGAACACTCCTCCTGTCCCCTGGGAATTACTCTTGCCCGTATCCTCTGGTTTAGGAGTACTCTGTGGAGAGTTCTCCGCCCCCTTTGGCTTAGAACCATGCTGCTCTAGCCCTTGATGAACCCTGTTGGATAATCTCTTTTCAGCCAACACTGCCAGTTTCTCTGGAACCCTATCTGTCAAAATCAGACAGGAATTGCCTCAATGTGGTAGAGCACTCCTACTTGAGTCATATGTCACCATCAACTGGTTAAGGGACTAAAAGTACTTGGCCTCCATCCCTCTCACCCGTTCTTTCCAATCGTGCAATACGCCATGAATCCAATTTGCAAATGGAACACCGTCTGCTCTCTTGCAGTCCCAGAATCTCTGAAGGTACTGAGCTGGCTTCTGTCCAAACTGTCTAATCAGAGCTTCCTTCATTTGCTCATAGACAATTTGGTCGACCACGGGCATTTTCTGAATGACGACTGCCCCTTGCAAGAGCATGAGTCCCATTATACCAGCTACCTCAGACACCTTGTTTAAGACCTGCTTCTTACAAGCAAAGTCAAAACCTTTGCCAATATGTCCTGAGCCTCACCATACACATGCACAAGACCATTTAGAAACTATATCCTGAACTGGACGTACGGTCACTTATCCCAAATGGAGTTGTCATTGCTGCATCCTAAGTTTCTCTCTTTCACGGGCCTTCTGTTTCTCCTCCCACTCCCTCAGTTTCCTCTCCCTTTCTCTCTGCTTTTCCTCCAGGGCCCATTACTCATGTCTCTCCCACTTCCTGTCCTCTTCTTCCTGTGAGCTAGTCTTAGCTTCTCACTCCTGAACTCTCTGGCTTTTTTATCTTCCTCAGACTTAGCTTTCTGAAGTGCCAACTGCAAGCTCAGAATCTATGCTAGACTCAACCCACTCAAGAGATCTACTACTGGAATTGGTGACTGGGGTACCCTAGAAATCAGAGATGGTGTACACACCTAAGGTATTCTAGAAACTAAGGTGGTAAATGACTTGATGAAACTCTGGAAAATGCATTAGAGGACACACTTTGTGTGTGTCTGGGATAGATTTGTCCTAAGGGGATCCTAGAGCCTGAATCCACAGCGCTCTCTTCCTCGGTTCCAACCATGGTTCCCTTCCCAGAGTCAACTACAACATCATCCCTGTCACCCAGTATCTCAAACTGGTCCCTAATGAAATTAGCAGGAACCTCTCTGTCACGACTCCTTGGAATCCTCCAGCCTCTGTCCCTACATAATTCCTTCATCTGATTTATGGACATGGTGCTGAGGTCAATTCATAACCCTGTGTTTGCCAATGTCTATGCGTGTCGCCTTTGTGCGTAGAATAAACTGGAGTTATTTTACTACTATTGCAAATTGTAAATGGCCAATGCCACACCTGTCCGGGCTCCTAAATGTTAGGCAATCCACCCCTTCCACAAACTGTCAGAACCCCTTCCAGAGGGCCATGAAGCAAGCATGGATTACTAAGCCCAACTGTGAGGTTTGAGGCCATTTACTCCTGACATCCTGGGCCTGACTTACTATGAATTCTGAGCAATTGGGCAAAGTACCCCTTCTGCATTTAACTCTTAGGGTAAGCATGGTCCTAGCAACCCAAGGCTCACTTGGGGGCGTAGTTTAGATACAGATTAATGAACACAGTCTCACAGCTCAAAATGCATGCAGCAGCAGCAATAAATCATTGTCCAGCCAAATACTCACTTTTATGACAATAGCGAAGTTTCTATTTCAATACCCTGTCTCTGATTGAGTGAGAGGCCACAAAGAAGGGGGCTGGGCACATCTCAGGAAGGAGATCAGGCTGACAAGAGAATCATAAAGAGTAGGGCTGGACCCTGAGCCAACCTTTTAATGCACATATCACTGTGGCTGATATCCAGGTGTGAACTCTAGTCACTCTCATGGCCTGTGTTGTGGGAGTATCCGCTTTGGAGACACTGCTGCTGTGACAGACTACTTTTCAAGAGGAAGAGAGAGCAGAGGAGTGGCCCGTACGAAGTGCTGAGTTGGCGACCCTGTATGCCTGGAGGAAACACAGTGAAAAAGACTGCGGTGCAGTCAGGGCTGTAGCCTTGTGCTGTAGTGCGCTGCAACCCCAAATACCAGGAGGAGCCACAGCAAAGGATTTCACAGTGCCGATCGGGCACCCCTGAATGCCAGAAGGGGTCACTGGGAGAATCAAGAGCTACAAAGTTATCTGCCGCCTCCCGCCTGAGAAGTGAGCTCACCATGGGAGCACCTGTGCACCATCACCCAGACGAAGAACACAATAGTCACAGCCACCTTCCACCAGGAGAGGAACCAGACACTTACTCTGCAGGAGAAGCCGCAGGGAGCTTCCGGTCGCTTCTAGTCCGCGACTGTGAGTGAGAGACTCTGCACCAGCTGAGTGTAGCTACCTGGGCTACTTGCAGCTGACTCAACTGATCTCAGCTGCTGCAAGTGCCCGTGGACAGAGTGCACTTAGAAATCCAGATGCTTCACGCCTGCCGTGCGGGTAATACTGGTTTTGGGCCAGTTGGCCTCAGCGGAAATTGTTGCTACAGTTAGCGCTGTAGTGCTGGAACACTATGGACTTTCAATTAAAGTCAAAATGGAATCTTGAGACTTGGACCAATAGTGTGGTGTACCCTGGATGTTACCAATAGTGAATGGGGAATAACCTCTATAGCCAACATGAGGAGGAAGTGGGACAGGGAACGACCATAGAAACACTAGTGCCTCAACCTCACGGGGGGACTGTGTAATTGTTTATGAATGTCGTATTTTTTCCTTTGAGTGGATAGCGGTAGAAATAAAATATGGAAGTGAGCATTTGGCTGGAGAATCATTTTTTGCTGCTACTGCACGCATTTTGTGCCTTGGACTGCTCATTTCAACCTTACCCTGAGAGTCAGGTGCAGAAGGGGTACTTGGACCAGTTACTATAAATCCATAATAGGTTGGGCCATCAGACATCAGACGTAAAGGGCATCAACCTCCATGGTTGGGCCCAGTAACCCCTGATTTCCCCGTGGCCCTCTAAAAGGGGTTCTGACAAATATTAACCAACATCAGCTACTGCAGGTTGGAACCCGGCCAACTTTATGTGATTACAGTTTATAAAATAATAGTGTTGTGGAAAAGCCTTGTACCCACCACCTCAACAAGTAATCGAAGGTGTCCCTTGGCCTAGAATTGATATGAAAGACATGTGTTTTGGAAAAATGAGTAACCTTGTGACAGTTTTACTACAAAATGAGGTCCCTTTGACTTCTGCGGTAGAGGTCTACAAATTGCAGACAGTCAGAACTGCCTCAGAAATACAGAGGCTGTTACCAACACAATACTCAACTCATTTTGTCAATATCGTACATAAGATTTTCAATGCGCACTTGCATTGTGCAATTTTTCCAGAACATCAGATCTGGTCTGGTGACTGGATTTAAAATGGTATTCAGAATGATTCCATCATTTTCCCACTCCCTATTCTCAAGTCATTTTGGAGGAATCCCCACCATCCTTCTACTCCTCAGCTGTGGTATTGTCTTTTTCTTCTTGATCCTACAAGGAAATTATGCGAAATGGGGTCTCTAGTTGGCAGAAGTATGCACCCTGTCCAAGTAGGGACCCACACTTTATTCAGGTTATGTGTAGTATGCACCAAACTTTATCTGTGCTCACCCTCTGGTAGCTTGGCACAGAGCAGTCAGGCTAAACTAAAGAGGCAATGTGTAAGGTGTTTGTGCACACACAGTGTAAATATCACAAAAGTACTCCACAAAAGTTTAGAAAAATAGCCAATATTTATCTGAGTAAACCAAGACCAAAACGACAAAATCCAACATACGCAAGTCAAGATATCACTTTTTAAATATTAAAGCCAAAATTCAGTGCTTAGAAGTCTATAGCTCTCACTGGGGCTATCTGGTCGCGCTTTAGTACCTTGGTGGCGTCGAAAACAAAAGACACGGCGTCGAAAACAAGGGACACGGCGTCGAGACCCAGGATGCAGCGACGGACAGTGGAGGTAAGGCGTCGCTGTTGCAGGTGAGGCATCAGTTCCTGAAGTTAGTGCAGGGTCATTGACTCTTTTGCCGCTCCGCGATGATGCACTGCACACAGGAGGTGATGTGTCAGTTGCGGGTGTGAGACCTTGGTTCCAGAAGGCGATGCAGAGTCATCAATGTCGATAGCATGGGGCGTTGAGTCCTCGGCGTCGAAGTCGAACCGCTGGGCCCAAGGCAATGCGTCGATCAGGAGTCCTGAGGTGGAGTTGGGACGGGGCACCACGCAGGCAGGTGTCAATTTCGCAGAAAGGCAACGGTTCTGACTGACACTCGGTGTTGATTTTCTTGGTTGAATCACCAAATTAATCTCCAAGGGCCCAGGACTGGGTTTGGCACCACTTTGCAGGTTAGGACTCACAGCAGATGAGCCCAGGTGCTGGTTGCAAGATGTAGGTAAAGCCTTTGATGTCCCTGAGACTTGAGCAACAGAAAGCTCAGTGAAAGCAGGATGCTGAGAGTAAAATTAATTCCTTTCACTCCTAGGCAAGAAGCAGCAGGCTAACACAGCAAACCAAGCATCAAAGTGGCAATCCCTCCTGGCAGCACAACAGCTCTTCTTCCTGGCAGAATGTCCTCAGTCCAGAAGTGTTCTTAGAATATGGTGTCAAAGGTCCAGTACTTATAACCATTTTAGCCTTTGAAGTAGGGAGACTTCAAAGAAAGGTCTGTGTAGTGCACAAGACTCTGCCCCTTCTGGCCCCGGCTCCAGACACACTTCAGGGGAGTATTCAGTTCTTAGTGTGGGGACAGGCACTGACCTATTCAGGTGCAAGTGTCAACTCCTCCCACCACTCTAGCTCAGGAAGACCCATCAACCTGGTGATGGGCCTTCAGGCAATGCAGGTCACACCTAGCTCCCTTTGTGTGTGACTGTCTAGAGTGAATTCACAAAGCTCAACTGTCATCCAACCCAGACGTTTATTCTAGGAACAGGCAGAGGCACAGAATGGTTAAAGTAAGAAAATGGCAACTTTCTAAAAGTGGCATTTTCAGACCTGCAATTTAAAAACCAACTTCACTAAAAAATGTGTTTTTTAATTGTGAGTACAGAAACTCAAAACTCCAATTTTCTATCTGCTTCCAATTGGAAATTACACTGGTAAAGTGTTACAAGGCAGCTCCAATGCTAACCTATGGGAGAGATAGGCCTTAATGCAGTGAAAAAACAAATTTAGCAGTTTGTCACTACCAGGACATGTAAAACTCACAAGTACATGTCCTACCTTCTAAAACACTGCACCCTGCCCTGAGAACTACCTACTGCCTACCTTAGGGGTGCCTTACATTTGGGCATGGCAAGTAGGTGAACTTGCGAGGTTGACATGGCAGTTTAAAACTACCCAAACAGGCTCTGCAGTGGCAGGCCTGAGACATGTTTGAAGGGCTACTCATGTGGGTGGCACAATCAGTGCTACAGGATGACTAGTAGCATTTAACTTAAAGGCCCTGGGCACATGTAGTGCACTGTACTAATGACTTCCTAGTAAATCAAATATGTCAATCATGGAGAAACCAATCATACCATGTTTTAGAGGAGAGAGCATATGCACTTTATCACTGATTTGCAGTGGAAAAGTGGCCAGAGTCCTAAAGCCAACAAAAACGAAGTCAAAAACAGAGGATGAAAAAGGCAAAAAGTTTGGGGATAACCCTGCAAAAAGGGCAAGTTCCAACGAAAATCGAAAACATGTAGTATATGTATCAATAAGACCAAATGTACTGTGATACCATAGTGCACTATTTAGGACAAAAGTGACTTTCTGACCTCAGTGAAAGCTGGATTTTGTCTTTTCACAAAATGAATGCTATGTAAGTAAAACCTGTCTTGGTGTATGAACTGTACAACTGAAATCATCCTGGAACTACATCTGGAGCAGCCCCCAGAGGCTTTTCTAGATATGGAAGCTCTCCTGCAATCACTGCCATCATACCAGAAACAGTGTCAAGAAATGTATCTGACATGGTGCGAAATGCTCGCTATGATGTACCAGCATTGCCCTTTGAAGAGCTGCCTGAGGATTGGCTCGCACCACCGATGTCATTTGAGCCATCAAACTCAGCACTCTCCCCATCTCTAAGTGCTTTGGAACCACAACAACTGGTCCATCCAGCTCATGAGCCACTGGCAACATGCCTGCATTACCCATCTATCTCATCAATCTCTCATATGCTGTCTGTCATCCCACTATCCTGGAAACATACTCAGATGACAACTAGGAGCAGTCGTCCCCTGATTCGACAAGAAGCATGCACAGAATCCTGTATTACTTACAATGATTGTGTCAATTGCCTATTTTTCCCTTTTTCATTTTTTCTCCAAGCTCATCATTTTCCTAATTCTGCATATTCAATATTATGCCTAGTCTACTTAATTATCAAAATGCATCTCTTCCTAATACATGCCATGGAATGAGAATGCCTTTTATATGATAGCAAAGTTTTATCTCACTGCTTGAAACATGTAAGGCTTAAAAGATATATTTATGCATAGCTTACTGCATACCTTTATGCTATTTTTCATATATACATTTTTTGGTAACTTTATGCTGATTTTATTAGTTTATTTAGATATGAAGTTTTATGTCTTTTATGTTTTACTTATTATTTCTATAAAATAGATTCCCTAAAATGTTGTCACACATATGCATTTTACTCAATTACGTCATAGTTAGATGTATTAGGCAGGGATGTTATAGAGAGCCCAAAGCCAGACTCTCTTTTGGGCATGTTAAGTTAGCCTGTCTGCCTTTGACCCACATACTACCTGTTATTTCTTTCACGGACCTTGTGAATGTGTCAAATCATCCAAACAATGACTTGGCTAACACATAAGATGACACAAATCTGCTACAATTTCCCTGATATCTATATTTCAAGGTCTGGCAGTGAATGTGCAAAGTAAACATGTAGTCTGAATTGATGTGTTTTAGTCATATTGGTTCATACTAGTTATGTCTTGGACTAAGTCGAAAGTCCCCCAATCTAGCACAAAGTCAGTGGTCAACCCTATAAAAACACCATGAAGTGACCACTGCTGTCGTGTAGTTCCTATAGTACCCATGCAGGACCTGCGCGTTTGGATAACATAAACTGTGGGATTGGTGGCAGACTGATTCTGTACACCCCCACCGAGAAATGTTAGCCTATTTGCATTAGCTAGCTCACAGTGCCACTATTGTCTCCTCTTATTGGAGAGAGATTAGTTTCTGGTAACCTCAGAACATGACAACCCTGATCCCTCAAGATCGTGGAAACAATGTACTACTTTTCGCTAAGTCACTCGTGCTCATTTAGTTTTATCTCAGAGGTACACAGAATAAACAGTCTGGGCGTTTCAATAAGGATTTATTAAACAGTTGTTATTCTCGTGTAAAGTATATGAGCTGAAACAACCATTAGACAGTAGCATAGATATATGATTAGCAGTACTATGAATATAAATGGATAGTACAGTTCTATCATCTTGCACTACGCATGAATAAATACATGAATATAAAATGCATTGATAAAAGAGAGTGCGTACTCCTACGATGCCTATCTAGATGTACCTAAGTGTACCTAGCATGTGAGTAGGTGTGAAGCCAAGAATCCCTCTAGGATTTAGTCAAACCCCATTACCTGAAGTGTGAATGTGGGAGCCCTTCTTGGTCTCGAGCTGGACACCCCGCAAGGGATGTTCAGACCACTGTCAGCTGGAGCGTCTGCATGCAGGAGCCTCAGCGTCTCTGGTCAGTGTGTCGGCCTGGAAGTCTCGGTTCCCTCTAACCACTGGTAGCAAGAGGTGCTGTATTTATACAGAAAAGTATATAGAGTCCCTTTTGTCCCTTGTTCTTGTGTTAGCCATTGTTGAGTATGAGGATGACATATGAGATGAACCTTGTGCGTAGATATTAGGAAGGCGGTGTATAGCCCCTGCCTGGTTTCCAAGTAGCCTCATGAATATTTTATTCATGCAGTGTCAGTCTAAAGATGAAGTCATAGAACACTATTGTTCGGGAAAAACCCTCCTTCTGCACCCAGGCCGAGAACTAGGTAAAAGGTTCAGCCCATAAAAGGCGTTCAATCCTTAAAAGGCTCTTTAGTGTGTAATGTTGGGGAGGTGATGTAGGTGAAAGGGTATGATGTTACCCGGGCCTATATTAGGTTACCTATATGGAACATAACACCCACTCCTCTTCCGAACAGTCAACAATAATATAAATGCTAGTGGACTATTCTCTTTACTAGATAGGAGTGCATAGAACATTTTTCAATGAGCTTCGTTAAAATCTTGTTTTAAAATCATTTTAAAAACAGTTTAAAAGGTAAAAATTTAAATTCTTGCTACGAAAATTAGTTGTTTGGAATTGTCACTTAAGCCACAGTCCTAATTGAGTTCGTTTATACAAGTTGAATGTCCACAAGCGTCGAAAGGCCATGCTTTTCCAGCGTGAAAGTATCAATTTTTAGGGAGTGAAAAATCCGAATTCTTTCCCAGCACACGGTGAGGCAATTACAGATTAAATGTCCTGGCTGGGAGACGCAACATCATCGCTGCTTGCTGCTGCAGGGGACGGTCCTTGTAACACCTTGCAGAGCACGTCAATGGAGCACAGATGATATTCAGTACTGCCAATAGCTGGTGTAGAGGCAGCCGGTGCTGTCGTCGATACCTCAGTGCTAATGGTGGAGCTAAAGCTTACCCCAGTTGTAAAAGGCACCTGCGGATTCTCGAGGAATGCGGCCATCAAGATGGGAATACGCTGGGGGCATTGCCGAGCGTGGGCCCTCAAGGGTTCCAGCTGGGTATTTAAGTTCGCAGGCGTGTCCGTTGCAAGTGTCAGACAGAGTTCCAACATGCCTTCTTCACCGCAGAACAGGCATCGAAGAACAGGTAAGATGCAGTCCATCCAGACTGGTCTAAGCGATAGGAACCAAGAGGCGCTTAGTTCCCTTAGGCGAGGTGTGCTCAGATGTTGTACCATGCGTTCACGGTATTTCTGCTCCAGGAGCGCTTTTGCCATGTCGTTGGTAATTGGGCCGTCCATTGCGTAGTAGGTAAATGACAATCAGGACTCCTGCTATCGATAGCAGGATCAGAGGTAGACCTCCGAAAATGCTTCCAAATACGGAGTGTATAAAGTTCGGGATAACTCCGAGGATTGTCTGAAAGGTGCTAAGAAGTCCTGACCCTATGGTCTTAAATAGGTGTACAATACCACTCGTATCAGACATATTAAAGATACGACCCACCATTTCTGCGAAATGAATGGGGCAGTTTATACGTATAAGCGCCTGTATCTCACTCGAGGTCCTTGCAATTTGAAGATCAAAGGTCTCTCGAGCGGAGGTTAAGGGTACAGTCTGCTGTAAAAGCATGGCTTTCAGTCTGCTCAAAGTATCAATTTGTTTAAAGGAAACATTCAACGAAGGCCATAACGGCGCCTCCCTGACTGTACTTGTTGGGGGAAACAATACTTGCATACAGCAAGTAACCCTGGTGTTCACAGTGACCAGATAGGCAATGCCCGGAAGCATACCACAGCAACCTTGATCGTTCAGCATCAAGTAACTCCCATTTGAGAGCAGCTCGAATACCGGCTTAATCACGGCAGCTGGAGTCCCTTTCATGTGGCAGAAAAAAGTTTGCTATCGAACCATTACATGCTCCGTGCAATGTAATGTCCCGGCACATGAGAGAACCGCTCAAAGCGTTCTTGCAGTTAGTACCACTTAGAAACACTTCTCGATCCCCACTCCGGCATCGAAATCTATACGGTAAATCCCAGGTTTCCCTAATGAACTCCTTACCCATTTTTTCATATTTGCCCGCCTGCCGTTGTTCAAGGCAATATTGAAACTGAAAAGTGGTGACCAGTAGAGTTATGTGGCCATGGATCTGCCATTCAGTAGACGGACCTTCGGCAACTGTAAATGGTAGTCGGTCCAGTTTTTCAATACGCAACATTGTATATTTAGCTCCCCTTTGTGCCATATCAACCTGTTTATCTGTTAGATTATATTCAGAAAACAGAGACGTACTGTTTATAAAACGCCAAGGCACAAAGCCTGCGCGCAAAGATTGCAGCGTCCAGCTCAATAACTTGATAGAACATAATTGAGATTGCCCGTGTTGTCGTATGGCCAAATCTTGTTCTAGGATATCTATCGCAGAAGACACAATGTTGCCCAAAGAATATATTCTGGAGGACAAAGTTGTTAATCCATCGTCTACCACAGCCAATGATTTTTCTAAGTTAATACGGTCTATTTCCCGTATTCTCTCTGCAGCCTCTTGTTGTGATATTTTCCACTCTTCATTATAGGCAGCATAGATGCCAGCATATATGAAACATTTCTGACGTTGTTTCCTGGGACCTTGTAAAAAATCCAGAAGATCCATGTCTTGTGAGAGTAAGGTTAAGTGTTGTTTCACTTCTGTTAGTGTTGAGGTCTCTAGCCAATCAAGGCACAACTTCCCAGCACTGTAGGATGTCACTACCCCTGGATGTTCTCTTTGTACATAACGTGGGTCTGGCCTGTGGATACTGTACCCTTCGGTAATGCCCAAGAATCGTTTATGACATATGTTTGTGTCTAAGGGCCAAACCACCCATTTTTCCCAATTTGGGTCTGATCTATTGTACTTTAGAATTTCATCTACTGTTGCCCCTTCCTGTGAAGTCGAATTTTGCCACCCTTCCATCTGTGATGGTGTTGGAAATCGAGGTGTGTTCAGGTCTTTTATCTTGGCTAATCCAAGACAAGATGTCTGTTGCACAGTTTAGTTTAGAAATATAATCTGCTGTGGAATGAGGCATGCTCTAAATAGCACTTCTGTTCCCTGGACTTGCCAGTCCCTAGAACCCCAGACTGATTTTAAGTCTATTGTGTCCTTCCATAGGTCAAAACCCTGTTCAGACAGTTGGGCAATAAAAGAAGAAGAGTAAATCTGTTTGGTGTTTGTCAACATAATTTTCAGTGCTGATGTTGGTGTAACCTTATAATAATATGAGGTTGGGTCAGTGGTGTTAAAACCTGAAAAATATGAAAATTTCTGTGCAAATGTCTGTGAACTACCCTTTGGTAGTGTAGGGCAATGTTCCCACTGATGGTACTCAAACACATTTCTAGGCGAAATAGATTTGTGCAGGAAATGATGACCATAATGTTGGTAACAGTACAAAGTGTCATAGTCTGAATTACTTTCTAACATTTCAGTGTTCGGAAATGCAGCAGTTTTTTCTAAATCAGACAACATGTTATTAACAATTTCAGTGTCCCAATCATCAGAAAATGTACTGGAGGTAATGATATCACTTAATGAAATTTTAAATAAATGAGGAATTTTTAAAAGTTCAGTCGGAGCGAATATTTCGAAATCAACCTTGTCCCAAACTATACCATCCGGTATAGGGACCGCTGTGATGTTCACTGATGACAAGTCTCTCTGTTCACTATGAGACGATTGATGTGGTTTTAAAATCAAATTAACTTTCGGGGCTGTAGAGCTCTGTTGAAGATATCGTCCATTAATAAGCATGCTAAAAGTTATCACTAAGCCTAGCCAGAAAAGAAAAAATAGAATCCCAGTAATTACTCAAAGTTCTAACCAAGGTGATACCAGGTAAGTCTTTTTAAGAAAGTTCAGAAAGTCTTTAGCTTGCTGTTTGCTGTTTGCGTGATTTTTCGGCTGGCGTAATTTACGGTTCGCTTGGATCCATAGAAAACGTAACAAAGTTCATGAAGTAGCCAGAAGCAGTTCAATCAATTGTAGGAATTGCATCGGGATTTGTTGAAATCGCATTTTGCTCTCGTCGAGGCATATTGACGTATACGTCTGTATTTGGTCTGATTGCAACTTGAGTGTTGTTTTGAGTTTCATTTTGTAGATGAAATTCGGGTTCAAGGGGAACGAGTTCCATAGCATTGTTGCTTAGTCCTTCATTCCGTACGGGAGGCTCTTCAAACGTGATGAGTCTTTCTGTTTGAGCTTCTTGGATTGTAGCCAGAGGAGGGCGTCTGCTACTGTGGAGTCCACGATGCCTACTGTTCAGTATCGGCCACATAGTGTGGTTTGATTAAGTCGATCAAGACAAATCTTTTCTCCTTTTTCCCAGCAAGAGGTGGCAAAAGAACAGTTCGTGTTCCTTGAATTGCTAGGACAGGTACAGGCTTTCTGTATGATGGTCCAAATTCTTTCTTTCTTGTCCGCTATTTTCTCTCGGACCAGATCCCCTATTTTCAGGATCCAGACAGGTCTTGCCGTGTTTGCCTTGACTTCCTCAGTGGCGGTCTGTTTCTGGGCAAGGTTGCTTTGTTGTGTCCTGGATTCATTTAGATCCTGTGAAACAGCCAAACGATCATCAATATCAAATGGTTTCTCATCCGCCACTGTGCCTTCATACTCAAGATCAGCTAACCACATTCTCGTCCCAAATAGGACTTCATATGGAGTGACACCCCTAGAGAGTTTCTTGGCTGGTTGTTAATTGCTCTTTGTACCCCATAAAGGTGACTGACCCAACTACCGCCCTTGCCTAATACCCTAGCTGTTAAAGATGGCTTTAAGTCCCGGTTTTTCCTCTCCGCAACCGAATTTCCCTCAGGATAGTATGGAGAGGAGTACCGCAGTGCAACGCCCATACTTTTCATGGCCTCTTTGTAAGCCCGAGAGCAAAACGCCGGGCCACGGTCAGAATGTAACGTGCCAACTGCGTATGTCCCGATAAAGACTCGCAAATCTTTTATAACAGCTCGAGCGTCAGCCGAGCGCTGAGGCCAAACCCAGAGGAATCTAGAGCAGGAATCCACTGCAACCATGATATACTTGTAAGCCCCATCAGATTGTAAGGGGCCGCAGTGGTCCAGATACACGCATGCGAGAGGTTTGTCAGATATGAGTAATGGTGTCTGCCCCGGGCGTGTTCTAGTGGAGCCTTTCATCTGTTGACAGATGTCACATTTCAAGACATAGTCTTTAGTTTGCTTTGTTAGACCGGGCCACCAATAGCGCTGTTTCAACAATGAAATAGTCGCTGTGACGCCTGTATGTGCAGAGTCCAAACCCTCATGTGCTGCTAGTATTAAACCTTGCCTACGATCCATATTTGGTTTTACTCTGTCCCTCACTCCAGGAATCTGAGCAAATGGAATGTTGTTTGCATCTAACTTGTAGGAGTACTTCAGTGGAAATTTCTTTGGTACTGCACCGCTGTTCTTGCTTGAGACAATCACAGCCATCATAATCTCACCGTCTATCCTAGTTTTTGAACGAGTGATTGCAGCTACGGAAGCCGTTCGCACAGCCCCCTTTGCGGCTTCATCAGCCAATGAATTCCCTTCAACGTGAACGCCATCACGTTGATGACTCAGTGTGTGTATCACATGAGCCCTTGGTAGGTCATTTTTCAACTCCACTACCTGTTCCCATAGCATTTTATGCTTAATTGTGCCACCTTTCGCGTCCTTAAACCCGTTTTGTTCCCAATGATACAAGTACTCATTGTATGACTGCACACAGTAAAAGGAATCACACACAATTAGTGTGGGGAATTCGTGATCCGTATTTACAAGTGCCAGTATCAGTGCTTTTAACTCTGCCAACTGAGCCGTGCAGTCTCCTAGAGATTGCGTCTTGGTGCAACTTGGATGGAACTTTCCATCCCGCATGCGACCTTTAACGATAGCACACGCTGAGCTGTATTGTTGCTTACTCCCTATGGCCGGTTGAGCAGATCCGTCAGTGTAAATGATATATTCATACTGATCGAGAGGCAGAATCTCATTTGGCAGAGGATATTCTTGTTCGAATTGCAGAAATGCTTGTGTTTTTAAACTTGGATCAAATCTGTATTCAACATCCGTTGCAGTAAGAGAATTAGCCCATTGTATCCACCTCGGATGTAAAGCTTTAGCATTTGGAATGCTAGCCTTTGTAAAAGCTTCTAAAGCTGGTACTGGGGTTACAACAATTATCCGTTTCCCCTGAGCCAGTGCTCTTTCTCTTGCTACAGCGGTCTGAACAGCTGTCAGGATTTTTTCTGTTGAAGTGAAACGCATTTCTGCGTTTGTGTATAGGTGTGATTTATATGCGATTGGTACGGTTTCTCCTTCATTGAAGGTTAAGTAAGTGTACCCGCATTGACCCGCTATTACACGGATCACCAAGTTGCGTATGTTTACGCGTGTCTGTAAGTGTTTGGAAGCAATCATGTCTTCTTGTAATGAACGTAGGATATTTGAATGTTCCTGTGTCCAATGTTTGACTGAAAAGTCAGGTTTTATAAAGTCGTAGAAAGGTTTTACTCTTTCTGCGTAATCTAAAATGTATGTTGTGCCGAAATTTAGGAATCCCAGTATCGATTGTAGATTTTTTAATGATTTTGGAGGCTGGAGCAGCGCACACTTTTCTAAAAAGTTGGCTGCCAGGCTTTTCCCTTCACTTGAAAGCTCATAACCTAAAAATAGGACATTGAGGCGGGCTATTTTTGATTTTTTTAAATTAAATTTGTAGCCCTCAGAGGCGAATCCCATTATAATGGTGCTCACCCTGGTCAAGTGCTTTTTTAAGTTATCGTTCGTCAGATAAATATCATCCACATAGGACAATGCTTCCTCATCAAAATTTTGGAGTAACTCGGATACTCTTGCTGAGAATACCCCCGGACTGTTCTTATATCCCTGGGGGAGACAACAAAATTGCCGCTTGGACCCCAACGCTGAGAATGCGGTCAAATACCTGCTTTCAGGCGCTATATTTTGGCAGAAAAATCCATTTGAGATATCTAATGTAGTTTCCGCACAATGTTATTCATTAATGCGGCACTATGTGCGTTTTGGACAGCGAATGTCTTTGTGCATGAGTTTAAATGTCTGTAATCTAAAACTAGACGATATGAGTTGTCTGGTTTGGATACGGGAAACAAAGGGTTGTTCATTGGTGAGGTGCATGTTTCAATCACCCCTTGGTATTCAAGTTGATCTAAGATCTCCCTGATCTGTTTTTTAGCTTCTTGCCTTATTGGGTATTGCCTCTGAGCATTTGGTGAAACTTTTAACGGGATCACGTGGTGGGTTGAATCCTCATCCCTAATCGGCCTGATTTTTGTATAGTGCTGGAGCTAGGGCAACCGCCCACTCCTGTGCATAAGCATGTTTAAGATGTATGGGAACGAGGTCGGAGAATGATGGAAAAATTACAGTTTCTCCCCTGGGGCACTCCATAATGAATGTTGGCGGCCAATCTTGTTCTGCTAATAGGATGTCATAACCGGATGACAGATTTTCCCAAAAGAGACCTTTGACTTTCCTGGCCTTGTCCCCCTCCATTTGGAGTGTTATTTCATGTAACTTATGTGGGACGCTCACTCTGGTGTCTGGTGTTTCCACCATGATGTAATCATTCAAGTCCGCTGTCACCAGAAATTCCATCAGGTTCCGGCGAGCTATTGTTACTTCTGCTGTACTGTCTAGCATCGTCAGAGCCCATTCCCCGTTCAGAAGCTGCGTCCTCAGAATTCTGGGCCTGTCAGATTTTTATGCCTGCAACTTTCTTTTTCTTAAACTGTGGTTTTGATTTTGGTTTGTCTTTTTTTTTAGAAGTATAGTCTTGAGCGTGCTGCTTGTCTCTGGACTTTGTACGCTCCTCTTTGTGTTCTGACCGTCCTTCTCTCTCGGAGTTTTTCGTCGAGCCCTGAAAGGAACGAGAGGCACGTGTATCAGTATCCTGATACCTGTCAGGTTTCCTAATATTATCCCTATTCCTGAGGTTATACCTCTTTTCAGAGGGCTCCTGTGGAGGAGATCTTCCCCGGGATTGAGATCTGTTTTTAAACTTTTGTTGTTTTTTATTATCCCACTTCTTTTTAGAAGAAGCAGGAGTCTGCTTTGTAGTGTCCTTTTCAGGACTGCTCATCAGTTGTGGTTTTAATGCTTTCCCACCCAAACTGTCTCTGCCTAATTCTGCATACGCAGTTTCAATTATTTTGGGCAGTTCGTGTTGTTGATCCAACGGACTGAACTCCCTTAGGCATTGGCGGATTGCCACTGAAGCTGCTTCCCCTTTAATATTAGCTAGTATTATGGCTGATACCTGGTCATAGTTATTTAATAATTTCATCCCTAAGTTCAGGGCAGGCTCTGCTCCGTACTCATTCTGTATTTGTCTTCATACGTCTGGTACTACTGCTAATGAAGGAATACCATGTGTTCTGGTATATATGGCAGCAAAGACTGTACCCAAAGAGGTACAATCCTCTAACTGTGGTGTTATTCCCATGGGCAAGCAGATTGTTAGCATTCTGTGTTTTTCAAACGGGGTAGTATTCGGGAATACTGCCTCGAGCTGAGCTACCCAGAATGGCATTTGTTCACATTTTGTGGGCATTTTGCCCATTACTGCGTGTAATGTTTGTGGTGTAATTTTAGTTGTTGTACCCTGAAATTGAGTTCCATTTGTTGCAACGGATGTTGGTTGGACTGTGAAAGTCCTCATGACGTATTGCGTCAGGTTTCTGTAGATTTTAATTAAATCTTTGTGTTGTAAGAGTAGGTCTGGCTGTGGCATTGTTTCAATGTCAGGATGTGGTGTGTAGGCTGCTAATATTGGCCATGTTGCACCGTCTCCTCCGAGTGGACCTAATCTTACTCTGTGTCTTATATGGGGTAGGGCGCCTTTAAACCAGTATAGGTGTTCCTGGTACGTGAGTGGAACTTCTGTGTCCTCGCAGGGACCGTATTCCTGTGGTGCATCTCCTTCTATATAGTAGTGAAATGTCTGTGTTACTGCATTTGCTGCTGGGAATGTAACCCACGAATAAAAAATCTCTGTTTTGTTTGATTCGTGTGCTCATTCACGAAAGCTACTAAGCCACCCCTAGATATTAAACCATAGTCCATTAGTTTCAGGGTGATAGTCCGTCTGAATTTTTGTGCAATTTGTATTGCATTCGCATCTTCCTCCTCGTCTGTGAGGGGGAGTGCTTGCTGTAGCAGGTCTAAGACCGGCATAGTAGTCATTGTCTGTAGAACACAGACTATTATTTCAAGGAAACTATGATAAGGTATTTCTGCACAATTTTAGGAACAAAATTTCCTACAAGCTTGATTAACCAACAGCCAATAAATAGGATTTCTCGCCTACTCAGCTGTGGCGGAGTTTGTGCCCACCCACTCCAGACGTCTCTGGTGTTTGTGAGTAGGGGTCTCTGAGAAAAGCATGACTGAACTACTCAGATTCTACTGTTAAATAAGAGCCCAACCATCGTTGGTGGCGCCATGTCGTGTAGTTCCTATAGTACCCATGCAGGACCTGCGCGTTTGGATAACATAAACTGTGGGCTTGGTGGCAGACTGCTTCTGTACACCACCACCGAGAAATGTTAGCCTGTTTGCATTAGCTAGCTCACTGTGCCACTAGTGTCTCCTCTTATCAGGGAGAGATTAGTTTCTGGCAACCTCAGGACATGACAACCCTGATCCCTCAAGATCGTGGAAACAATGTACTACTTTTCTCTCAGTCACTCGTGCTCATTTCGTTTTTATCTCAGAGGTACACAGAATAAACAGTCTGGGCGTTTCAATAAGGATTTATTGAACAGTTGTTATTCTCATGTAAAGTATATGAGCTGAAACAACCATTAGACAGTAGCAGAGATATATGATTAGCAGTACTATGAATATAAATGGATAGTACAGTTCTATCATCTTGCACTACGCATGAATAAATACATGAATATAAAATGCATTGATAAAAGAGAGTGCGTACTCCTACGATGCCTATCTAGATGTACCTAAGTGTACCTAGCATGTGAGTAGGTGTTAAGCCAAGAATCCCTCTAGGATTTAGTCAAACCCCATTACCTGAAGTGTGAATGTAGGAGCCCTTCTTAGTCTCGAGCTGGACACCCCGCAAGGGATGTTCAGACCACTGTCAGCTGGAGCGTCTGCATGCAGGAGCCTCAGCGTCTCTGGTCAGTGTGTCGGCCTGGAAGTCTCGGTTCCCTCTAACCACTGGTAGCAAGAGGTGCTGTATTTATACAGAAAAGTATATAGAGTCCCTTTGTCCCTTGTTCTTGTGTTAGCCATTGTTGAGTATGAGGATGACGTATGAGATGAACCTTGTGCGTAGATATTAGGAAGGTGGTGTATAGCCCCTGCCAGGTTTCCAAGTAGCCTCATGAACATTTTATTCATGCAGTGTCAGTCTAAAGATGAAGTCATAGAACACTATTGTTTGGGAAAAACCCTCCTTCTGCACCCAGGCCTAGAACTAGGTAAAAGGTTCAGTCCATAAAAGGCGTTCAATCCTTAAAAGTATCGTTAGTGTGTAATGTAGGGGAGGTGATGTAGGTGAAAGGGTATGATGTTACCCGGGCCTATATTAGGGTACCTATATGGAACATAACACTGCATCAGAGAGGTTTTTGCCCCAGGTTACTGCAAGAAGTCCTACCAAACTGTGGTGCTGTTGCAGCATTCATTTTTATACTGAGAGCTGATACCGAGCCAATACTGAGAGGAGAGGAGCTGTGCCCAGCTGATGTGTATTTTCTTTTCAAGAGAACACTCTCCCCCAGACAAAGTCTTCTCCGCTGCGAAAAGTAACTGCCAGCACTGGAATATAATACTGAAAGCATCTCTGACAACATTGAGATATAGTACTGAAAGTATCTCTGACAAAGCCATATTCCTCATAAGCACAGGAACTAATTTGCAGAGTTCCACAGAGGTCCTCGCTGAGTCCGACCCTCTTCAACATATACAGGACGCCGCTGGCAAATGTCATGCGGCTGACATCAACATCCTCACCTATGCAGACAAGACATAACTGATGCTGTCCCTGTTGGACAAAACACCCAGGAATGAGTTCACTGCATGCATGACCTAAGTAGCCACCTGGATGACGTTCAACTGCCTCAAGCTGAACACAACAAGACCGAAGTGGTGATTTTCGAGAAGGACACCTTGCCATAGGACTCCAACTTGTGGCTAACAGCTCTTGGACCTGCTCCCATGCCCAGCGCACAAGTTAGTTTGCAAACTGGACATGTCAGCTCAAATTAACACAGATGCATCGTCCTGTTTTCACACCATGAATATGCTCAAGAAGATCTTTACGTGGTTACCGAACACCACCAGGAAAACGGTCCTCCAAGCCCTTATCACTAACAGACTGACTATGTGAAAGCCCTATATACAGTAATAACCAACCAACTAATAAAAAGACTCCAGACTGTCCAGAACGCAGCTCCCAGACTAGACCTCAATCTCCAATGCTTAGCCCACATCACACCTCATGCAAGGGAACTCAACTGGCTTCCGAAATACAGATGTGCACACTTCAAACTTCTCACCCACACGTATAAAGCACTTCACAACACAGGTGCTCCCTACTTGAACAGCCACATACAATTCCACCACACCTCCAGGCACCTCCATTCTGCTAGACTCTCACTAGCACCTCCACACACAAACACAAAAGAAGATCAGGAGGTCGTGCCTTCACATACATTGCTCCTAAAGCCTGGAACAACCTCCCACAACACATCAGAACCTTCTTCTCCCCCTCATGAGTTCCACAAGAAGCTGAAGACCTGGATCTTTGAGTAAGCCCTCCCGAGGCCAGCCTCATACTCCTGCAACAGTTCCAGGATACCCTCACGGATGATAGCAGGCTATAAAATTACAGGTAACTTAATATAACACTCCACAAATTGAGACAAAATCCCCTTTCTATTGAGGATGTGCACAGACCATGTGAGACTTAGCTGGCAGTGCCAGAGTGCCCCACGCATTACCCAGTCTCCTCTGGGTCTGCATGGTCCCATAAGAGGGAAAGGGGTAGGTAGACCGTTCATCCACCTTTCCTCTGCCTCCTTGGGGCCTCTAGAGTGGTGCTGCAGTTCCACGTGCCCTGATGCAAGCTAGGAAAATGGGCCCACTTGCCCCATCTTTGGATCATTACACATAGGTATAGATGGGTGCAGTTAAGCCCTCACACTGCCTGAGAACCGGTACAGCTGTCTCTGCAACATGAATTATACCTATGTTGGTACCCTGTACTGTGTCCTTGTCTTGTTGGGAACAAGGAGGAGATTTTTGAAACTATCTTTCTTAAATATGCATGGAGGTGGCTGCTTCCAAAGGCAGGGAGTTTGGACATCACTACACACAGTTGTTTAAATCATGCAGTGATAGACAGAATATCCAATAGACATGGGACTAGACACACTTTATACATAATCTCATAAGTGCGGGGATATACAGAACCTATCATCCGATGGGACTGTGGCAGCACCTTGCTCAAACTCCAAAAAGCACTGCCAACTCTGGTGGATAAACAATCTCCTACAGGGTGTGGCCAATAATCAATTAAAATGCAAACATCCATACCCAGATATTGAGATCCTCCCATAGGATTGAGGGCATTATTTGAGAACACTTTACTCACTTCCTAAGCACTGACAAATGGCGCCATGCATTTAATTAGGTCAGCTAAGCTCTGTACTAGTGTTTTCACACAGGCCCTTAAAGTTCAACCCCTTCTGCATATGAATCCCATATGTCACACGGCAGGCACTGCCTGCGGAAGTGTGTACATTCAGAGAGCCTTCTTTCGGAAACACCCTGATAACCTCCAGTCCCCTATAACAGTGGATGGCCCTGCGGGAGGCTCCAAGGTAGGGGGTGACATGCAAGAGGTGGGGTTGTCTCCTGACACTGCCTTTCCTACAGACCATGTGAACAGCACTTACACTGCTATTCATTAATGCACTGTAATAACAAACACCAGAATTACCTAACTTAACAATAAGCCTTTTATCAACTTGAGAGGGATTACAGTCTGCGTGGTCCCTGCCAGGAATCAAACCTATGACTTTTAAGTTACACATTCGAGTATATTAACTAACTGAGCTAACCCTTAATTTTCTAGCCTATTCAGACTGGGGAAACTGACTTTTGGGTGAATTATTTGGTTTTGGGCACTGAAATCCAGATTGCCTCCAGGCACTTGGTAGGATTTAGGATATGTTTTGGTTCTGTGGCTTGCCTTAAACCCCAGCAGGAAAGAGAAAGATTTTGAATGATACATTTGGGGAATTTATTTTCCATTGACTTGCATTGAAGTGGAAGTGGTTTCAAGCATGAGGAAGCTTAAATAAAGCTATTTTGGCTTACAAAAACGCAAGTTCTCTGCCTGAATCTGGTGTGTCTGTTTATGTGTTGCTAGTGCTTGGGCTGGCTTGTAGCCAAAGAGCCGGTTCCAGTAAATAGGCGACTCATTCTCAAAACACGTTTGTCAACCTTCCTACACATCAGGTGAGTGATGGCTGCAAATACCACCAGCGGGTCACAGGGTTATACAGAGGCGGAGAAGTGGGGTGTTCTTAAGAGAATTAGGCAGATAACTGACATGGCTAAAATACCACTCTATAAAGGAAGGTTTTGGTAATATCTGCTGTGTCGCCGGGAGGCTGGTGTAGCTTGTGCCTCGCGGCATCGTAAAGGAATAAGCACGACTCAGTAGTGGTGTGAGCCAGGCCACTTGGAAGACCCTCGAGGTCACTTCCTGGCCGTATTTATTACCTGTGGCCGTGATGTCACTGTCGTGACCATCGGACTCACATTCATGGGATCTGCTTTCCAAACACCCCTGCGTGGCATCACAAGATGGGGTGGTCAAACCCCACAACATAACATTCCTCCTGTACCCAAAAGTAAAACACAAGAACACCAACATTTGATGACACACCTTAACGAAATATGGCATACCAGGAACATGAGTGCGTGATACATGTATGACATAACACACTTAGTGGGGTGAATGAGAAAATGAAAGCAATAGAGAGAGAGAGAGCAAACAAAAAAACAGATTATCTTTTCTACTGGAGCCCAGTGCCACTACGATGACTCAGTTTAACACAAAGTCTTGCAAACGGGAGGACTTCATAGGACGCGGCCTGTGGTGATACCTCTCAGTCCCTTGTCGCCGGGGAGTCTCAACCCCTCCACTGGGATTTTCTTGTGGTTTGCACACCTCAGGAACAGAAGGCGAATGCAAACAATCACCCCTTCACTGTCACCATCATCAGGGTAGACCATTGGAAGTGAATGTCCATTGGTCTCTCAGGATGGGTGACAGCAGGGTAGGTGAAACTTTGTTCCTTGAGTATCTGGCCAGTGAGTAGTCATCTTCAGGTGCAGACACAGCGCAGTGAGGAGGTCGTGATTGGGCAGCTGAATTGGCCGCTGGTTGTTGGTAGAGCTTGAAGAAGGACACATTTCTCGTGACAGTCTCGACTTGTTTCCAAGCAGTTATCATGGTTCCTTTTAGCGAGGTTACTGTCCATGGGTAAACATCAAAAGGCAGCAGGAGTTTGCTCTGGGGATGCCGGTTCTTGACCTGCACCATTTCGCCAACTCGAATGATTCACCCCTTGGAACGTCTTGTTCAAGAGATGTAGTAATTTTGAGCTTGGCACTGACACAACGCTGCATCCACTTGAGTCTTCAAGGCTGAGTGTTCCTCCACATGGGGAATGGTGTCATTCACAGCCCAATTCATGCAAAGAGCACTGGGGCTCACCTTGGTTGTGGCAAGCGGCATGAGTTGGTATTCTGTCAGAAACCCATAGATAGCACATTCCAAGTTCTGTCCATTTGTCAAGGCAATTCTGAGGACCTTGTTTAAGGTTCACACAAATCGTTCTGCCTCTCCATTGGCTTGAGGCCAACGTGGTGTGATAGTCCGGTGAAGGATGCCATGTGATTGCAAATACTCAGCGAACTCCTGACTGGAAAACGGGGCATCATTGTCTGTTCGGAGCTCACTAAACAGACCATGGGTAGCCATGAATTTTTCCAAATGGCAATTGTTTGGCTGTTTGGTGTGGATTTGTTGATTTCCACCTTGGGATATTTCGAAAAATTGGCACGTGTCTGCCATTGGGTAGAATCCCGAATCTGCGCCTGCCAGGATATAAGTGGTATGGTTTAGGTGATGATCGGAGCCGATGATTCTGCAGGCCCAGCAGCTTGACATAATGGGCATTGCTGCAAGGTTTCGTTAGAGCGTCCAGATTGGTAAACCATACTTTGCATCGTAGTCTGGCTTTGGTTCTACAATCTCCTTGTGAACTGTGTGATCGAGGTCAACTACCTGTTGTTGCATAGTTCTCGGGATTACCAGTCAGGGGCCTCTCATTAGACACCCCTTCCGGGGACACAGCTAGCTCCAATCGAACATTGTGGAGAGAGACCAGGGTCAGCCGTGCTTCATCGGTACGATGAGAAACTTTTTGAGTGAGAGTGTGCCAGTTTCCAGATGTCACAGTGGAGATGGCCATTCATCATTGGTGGTGGCCTTGATGATGTCTGCAATGGAGATGGGGAGCGGTCTGGACTGCTCCACCACCAGTCGAACATATTCTTCCACTTCTTCATGGACGGTCCTTGTAACACCTCGCAGAGCACGTCAATGGAGCACAGATGATATTCAGTACTGCCAATAGCTGGTGTAGAGGCAGCCGGTGCTGTCGTCGATACCTCAGTGCTAATGGTGGAGCTAAAGCTTACCCCAGTTGTAAAAGGCACCTGCGGATTCTCGAGGAATGCGGCCATCAAGATTGGAATACGCTGGGGGCATTGCCGAGCGTGGGCTCTCAAGGGTTCCAGCTGGGTATTTAAGTTCGCAGGCGTGTCCGTTGCAAGTGTCAGACAGAGTTCCAACATGCATTCTTCACCGCAAAACAGGCATCGAAGAACAGGTAAGATGCAGTCCATCCAGACTGGTCTAAGCGATAGGAACCAAGAGGCGCTTAGTTCCCTTAGGCGAGGTGTGCTCAGATGTTGTACCATGCGTTCACGGTATTTCTGCTCCAGGAGCGCTTTTGCCATCTCGTTGGTAATTGGGCCGTCCATTGCGTAGTAGGTAAATGACAATCAGGACTCCAGCTATCGATAGCAGGATCAGAGGTAGACCTCCGAAAATGCTTCCAAATACGGAGTGTATAAAGTTCGGGATAACTCCGAGGATTGTCTGAAAGGTGCTAAGAAGTCCTGACCCTATGGTCTTAAATAGGTGTACAATACCACTCGTATCAGACATATTAAAGATACGACCCACCATTTCTGCAAAATGAATGGGGCAGTTTGTACGTATAAGCGCCTGTATCTCACTCGAGGTCCTTGCAATTTGAAGATCAAAGGTCTCTCGAGCGGAGGTTAAGGGTACAGTCTGCTGTTAAAGCATGGCTTTCAGTCTGCTCAAAGTATCAATTTGTTTAAAGGAAACATTCAACGAAGGCCATAACGGCGCCTCCCTGACTGTACTTGTTGGGGGAAACAATACTTGCATACAGCAAGTAACCCTGGTGTTCACAGTGACCAGATAGGCAATGCCCGGAAGCATACCACAGCAACCTTGATCGTTCAGCATCAAGTAACTCCCATTTGAGAGCAGCTCGAATACCGGCTTAATCACGGCAGCTGGAGTCCCTTTCATGTGGCAGGACAAGTTTGCTATCGAACCATTACATGCTCCGTGCAATGTAATGTCCCGGCACATGAGAGAACCGCTCAAAGCGTTCTTGCAGTTAGTACCACTTAGAAACACTTCTCGATCCCCACTCCGGCATCGAAATCTATATGGTAAATCCCAGGTTTCCCTAATGAACTCCTTACCCATTTTTTCATATTTGCCCGCCTGCCGTTGTTCAAGGCAATATTGAAACTGAAAAGTGGTGACCAGTAGAGTTATGTGGCCATGGATCTGCCATTCAGTAGACGGACCTTCGGCAACTGTAAATGGTAGTCGGTCCAGTTTTTCAATACGCAACATTGTATATTTAGCTCCCCTTTGTGCCATTTCAACCTGTTTATCTGTTAGATTATATTCAGAAAACAGAGACGTACTGTTTATAAAACGCCAAGGCACAAAGCCTGCGCGCAAAGATTGCAGCGTCCAGCTCAATAACGTGATAGAACATAATTGAGATTGCCCGTGTTGTAGTATGGCCAAATCTTGTTCTAGGATATCTATCGCAGAAGACACAATGTTGCCCAAAGAATATATTCTGGAGGACAAAGTTGTTAATCCATCGCCTACCACAGCCAATGATTTTTCTAAGTTAATACGGTCTATTTCCCGTATTCTCTCTGCAGCCTCTTGTTGTGATATTTTCCACTCTTCATTATAGGCAGCATAGATGCCAGCATATATGAAACGTTTCTGACGTTGTTTCGTGGGACCTTGTAAAAAATCCAGAAGATCCATGTCTTGTGAGAGTAAGGTTAAGTGTTGTTTCACTTCTGTTAGTGTTGAGGTCTCTAGCCAATCAAGGCACAACTTCCCAACACTGTAGGATGTCACTACCCCTGGATGTTCTCTTTGTACATAACGTGGGTCTGGCCTGTGGATACTGTACCCTTCGGTAATACCCAAGAATCGTTTATGATATATGTTTGTGTCTAAGGGCCAAACCACCCATTTTTCCCAATTTGGGTCTGATCTATTGTACTTTAGAATTTCATCTACTGTTGCCCCTTCCTGTGAAGTCGAATTTTGCCACCCTTCCATCTGTGATGGTGTGGAAATCGAGGTGTGTTCAGGTCTTTTATCTTGGCTAATCCAAGACAAGATGTCTGTTGCACAGTTTAGTTTAGAAATATCATCTGCTGTGGAATGAGGCATGCTCTAAATAGCACTTCTGTTCCCTGGACTTGCCAGTCCCTAGAACCCCAGACTGATTTTAAGTCTATTGTGTCCTTCCATAGGTCAAAACCCTGTTCAGACAGTTGGGCAATAAAGGAAGAAGAGTAAATCTGTTTGGTGTTTGTCAACATAATTTTCAGTGCTGATGTTGGTGTAACCTTATAATAATATGAGGTTGGGTCAGTGGTGTTAAAACCTGAAAAATATGAAAATTTCTGTGCAAATGTCTGTGAACTACCCTTTGGTGGTGTAGGGCAATGTTCCCACTGATGGTACTCAAACACATTTCTAGGCGAAATAGATTTGTGCAGGAAATGATGACCATAATGTTGGTAACAGTACAAAGTGTTATAGTCTGAATTACTTTCTAACATTTCAGTGTTCGGAAATGCAGCAGTTTTTTCTAAATCAGACAACATGTTATTAACAGTTTCAGTGTCCCAATCATCAGAAAATGTACTGGAGGTAATGATATCACTTAATGAAATTTTAAATAAATGAGGAATTTTTAAAAGTTCAGTCGGAGCGAATATTTCAAAATCAACCTTGTCCCAAACTATACCATCCGGTATAGGGACCGCTGTGATGTTCACTGATGACAAGTCTCTCTGTTCACGATGAGACGATTGATGTGGTTTTAAAATCAAATTAACTTTCGGGGCTGTAGAGCTCTGTTGAAGATATCGTCCATTAATAAGCATGCTAAAAGTTATCACTAAGCCTAGCCAGAAAAGAAAAAATAGAATCCCAGTAATTACCCAAAGTTCTAACCAAGGTGATACCAGGTAAGTCTTTTTAAGAAAGTTCAGAAAGTCTTTAGCTTGCTGTTTGCGTGATTTTTCGGCTGGCGTAATTTCCGGTTCGCTTGGATCCATAGAAAACGTAACAAAGTTCATGAAGTAGCCAGAAGCAGTTCGATCAATTGTAGGAATTGCATCGGGATTTGTTGAAATCGCATTTTGCTCTCGTCGAGGCATATTGACGTATACGTCTGTATTTGGTCTGATTGCAACTTGAGTGTTGTTTTGAGTTTCATTTTGTAGATGAACTTCGGGTTCAAGGGGAACGAGTTCCATAGCATTGTTGCTTAGTCCTTCATTCCGTACAGGAGGCTCTTCAAACGTGATGAGTCTTTCTGTTTGAACTTCTTGGTTTGTAGCCAGAGGAGGGCGTCTGCTACTGTGGAGTCCACGATGCCTACTGTTCAGTATCGGCCACGTAGTGTGGTTTGATTAAGTCGATCGAGACAAATCTTTTCTCCTTTTTCCCAGCAAGAGGTGGCAAAAGAACAGTTCATGTTCCTTGAGTTGCTAGGACAGGTACAGGCTTTCTGTATGATGGTCCAAATTCTTTCTTTCTTGTCCGCTATTTTCTCTCGGACCAGATCCCCTATTTTCAGGATCCAGACAGGTCTTGCCGTGTTTGCCTTGACTTCCTCGGTGGCGGTCTGTTTCTGGGCAAGGTTGCTTTGTTGTGTCCTGGATTCATTTAGATCCTGTGAAACAGCCAAACGATCATCAATATCAAATGGTTTCTCATCCGCCACTGTGCCTTCATACTCAAGATCAGCTAACCACATTCTCGTCCCAAATAGGACTTCATATGGAGTGACACCCCTAGAGAGGTTCTTGGCTGGTTGTTAATTGCTCTTTGTACCCCATAAAGGTGACTGACCCAACTACCGCCCTTGCCTAATACCCTAGCTGTTAAAGATGGCTTTAAGTCCCGGTTTTTCCTCTCCACAACCGAATTTCCCTCAGGATGGTACGGAGAGGAGTACCGCAGTGCAACGCCCATACTTTTCATGGCCTCTTTGTAAGCCCGAGAGCTAAACGCCGGGCCACGGTCAGAATGTAACGTGCCAACTGCGTATGTCCCGATAAAGACTCGCAAATCTTTTATAACAGTTCGAGCGTCAGCCGAGCGCTGAGGCCAAACCCAGAGGAATCTAGAGCAGGAATCCACTGCAACCATGATATACTTGTAAGCCCCATCAGATTGTAAGGGGCCGCAGTGGTCCAGATACACGCATGCGAGAGGTTTGTCAGATATTAGTAATGGTGTCTGCGCCGGGCGTGTTCTAGTGGAGCCTTTCATCTGTTGACAGATGTCACATTTCAAGACATAGTCTTTAGTTTGCTTTGTTAGACCGGGCCACCAATAGCGCTGTTTCAACAATGAAATAGTCGCTGTGACGCCTGTATGTGCAGAGTCCAAACCCTCATGTGCTGCTAGTATTAAACCTTGCCTACGATCCATATTTGGTTTTACTCTGTCCCCCACTCCAGGAATCTGAGCAAATGGAATGTTGTTTGCATCTAACTTGTAGGAGTACTTCAGTGGAAATTTCTTTGGTACTGCACCGCTGTTCTTGCTTGAGACAATCACAGCCATCATAATCTCACCGTCTATCCTCGTTTTTGAACGAGTGATTGCAGCTACGGAAGCCGTTCGCACAGCCCCCTTTGCGGCTTCATCAGTCAATGAATTCCCTTCAACGTGAACGCCATCACGTTGATGACTCAGTGTGTGTATCACATGAGCCCTTGGTAGGTCGTTTTTCAGTATTAAATCTGTTTTTATTGACAGAACACCAAGTGAGTAATTAGCTCATTCGCCTACAACCCATCGGGCTGGCGTCAGAAGCTCAAATATGCCGGCCAGTCTAAGTCAGCAATACAACTGTAAGTCGAAGCTTTAACACACAGCAAGCCGCCTACAACCCCTCAGGGCCGGCCGCGTCATAAGGCAGGCGGTAGTTAGAGTATCTGTTAGCTAGCAGCCTGCTCGTTGGTCAGTAAGAAAGACGCCCCCCAAGTCAATGGATGGCCCGTGGAGGCTGCCACGCCACCTGGTATTCCGTGATTAAACACTGGCCTAGGCCAGAAAAACCCCTAACAAGAAAAGGGGAAAAAGAAAAAAAAAAAAGCCCAAAATCCCCACCTCCCAGATGAGCCAAGCGAAAGAGAAAGATGTAGGAAGATACGCGCTCCAATTAAGCCTAAGTGCCCCTCCTCTAGGTACCTGGTGTAGGCTATGGGCCTGCAGTATTAAGGTAGTGCCGAGGTATCCTCCGGGATCAATTTAAGGATGCGGAGGTATTGCGGGCAAGTGAGTTCGCGGAATTCAGTGGAGAGGAGCTGTATAAAAGGGGCCCATACCTTAGCATAGTCTGCCATCTTCCCCGCAGCTGCCATAGAGAGTTTCTCCATTGCTAATAGGTTCCAAAGTTGGTGTATCCAATGGATATGTTCGGGAGCCTTATCCGATTTCCATCTCGCCACTATAGCCCTATGTGCTGCATTTAACGCTAGCGCCATTTGCCGCCCCCGAAGTGAACGCAAGGGAAAGGTGAGCGCATTGGGAAGCCCCAGGATAGTGTATGCGGGTAGCCGGGGTATAAAGGTGTTAAAAGCCTTATCGATGTCATCGAGGATCTGCTCCCAATAGCGGGTTAGTTTGGGGCAATGCCAGAGAAGATGTATCAGGGTCCCGGGACTGCCGCACCCCCTCCAGCAAAGGCCATCACACCCCTCCTGCCATTTGGAAAGCCTAGCAGGGGTATAGTACCAATACGTCGCTAGTTTATAGGCCGTCTCGGAATGGCTTGATGAGTATGTGGTGTGGTGTGCGCGATAAAAAATATCTTCCCACTCTTTGTCGGATAAGGTGCGCCCTAGTTCCGCGTCCCAACGTTTCTGTATGGCCGTGCGGGCCCTTGGTAGAGCAGAGGTAAGAAAAGAGTAGATCTCCGATATAAGGTGCTTGTCATCGGCTTTGCGAAACACCCACTTCTCAAAGGGTAACATTGGCCGGTATGCCCAGGAGCGCGTCTCAGGCTCAGATAGCCAGTGTGTCATCTGGGAGTGTAAGTACTGATCTGTCAACAATAGCTGGAAGTCCGCTTGGAGTTCCCTGAAAGGGATATAACCCCGAAGGTCGAAGAGGTGCCCCAATCGCTTACAACCTCCCCCAATCCAGCGAGCAGCCACTCCCTTATTCAACCCAGGTTGGAAAGCAGGGTTCATGAAAAGCGGTGTCAAAGGGGAGGGAAATGTGGTCAGGTGAGCTCTTCGGGCGGCTCTGTCCCAGGCAATCATTGTGGGGCGCGTGACAGGGGATAAGTAAAGACCCCAGGCCCTGTCCGATCTCGGTAACCATGCGTCACGCCAGATATGATGTCCTGCTACCGTCTGGTCCATAAATACCCAATGTTTCTCGGTCATAGGGCGGTTCCATTCCACCAGAAACCGGAGGAGGGAGGCGTGATAGTAGCGAGTGAAATTAGGAAATGCTATCCCCCCGTGTTTTTTGGAGCGCTGAAGCTGTGTCTTCGCCAAACGTGACGCCGTGGGGCCCCTCACAAACCCCTCCACGGCCGCCTGGATCTGCCCCAGGGCCCGGGGAGGAGGCTCCAGTGGCAAAGTCTGAAATAGATATAGGGCGCGTGGCAGAACGTTCATCTTCACCGCTGACAGTCGACCGAACCACGTCAGGGGCAGTCGCCGCCACCGCTGCAAGTCAGTGCGAATGCGCTTTATTAAGGTCGAATAGTTCACCTCTACAGTTTGTGCAAGGCTTCTATGTAGGACCAACCGCAGGTATGGTATGCCGCTCGTCACCCATTCGAAGGCAAAGTCAGCTCCCAGCTTCGTTACTGTCGTAGGGGTAGCAGAGAGATTAAGGACCTGTGACTTCTGCATGTTGATTTTGAAGCCAGAATATTGACTAAACACTTGCAGATCGGCAACCACCGCCGGCAGGGTAGACAAAGGCTGTGCCAGTGAGAAAATGAGGTAATCCGCATATAAGCTAATAAGATGCCGATCCAAACCGAATGGTATACCGCGCGCGAGGGGATTGTCTCGGAGTCTCTGAGCCATTGGCTCCATATATAACGCAAACAGTAGGGGAGACAGAGGGCAGCCTTGCCTCGTACCCCTCCCCACAGCAAAGTAATCAGAAAGCATCCCGTTAACCCGGACCGCCGCCTGCGGCACGCTATAAATGCTCGCAACCCAGTGTCGAAACCGTGGGCCCAGTCCGAAGCGCTCAAGGGTTGCAAAGAGGTAAGGCCAGTGTACACGGTCAAAGGCCTTCTCCGCGTCAACAGCTAAGAGGAGGGCCTCCTCCTTTGACCGGTGAACTTTATCAATGAGATGGCAGAGGCGTTTTGTGTTGTCCCCACATTGCCGCCCCGGAATAAACCCAGACTGGTCGGGATCGACGAGTCCCGGCATATGAGGGTTCAGTCTATGAGCCAGTATGCTAGAGAATAATTTAGCGTCCACATTCAGTAGGGATATCGGCCTGTAAGAGCCGCACAGCTCCGGGTCTTTGCCCGGCTTAAGAATAACTGCGATGGAGGCCTGCAACATGGAGGGGGAGAGGGAGCCTGTCTCTGCAAAGGAGTTAAATAACTGGGTCAGTAAAGGGGCGAGCTCAGCACAAAAAGTTTTGTAGAAAAGGGCGCCGAATCCATCGGGCCCCGGAGCCTTCTGCAACTGCAGTCTTGCAATTGCGGATATTACTTCGGCTACTTGGATGGGCGCCTCTAGGGCCTCCATGTCTCCTGCCGGCAAGGGCGTTACCCCCGCTTCCTGAAGGTAGCTGAAGGGGTCAGCGTGCAAAGAAGAATCAGCCATGTAGAGTGAATTATAGAAAGATCGGAAAGTAGAGACAATAGACGCATCGTCAGTGCGGAGTTGGTCCGTCGCGTCCCGGAGTGCAGACACTGAGTGGGCCTCTTGTTGGCTGCGCAAACAGTATGCCAACATTCGGCCTCCCTTGTTGGAACCTACAAAATATTTATGTTTTAGACGAAGCACTGCGTGCTCTGCGCGATCCAGGTCCAGTCGGCAAAGCTGGAGACGCTCTGTCTCCAGCTGGCGCCAGATCCGGGGGGCACCCGTGCGCTTGTGTATGGCTTCAAGTTCTCGAACCGCTGCCTCCAGTTCAGCCCGTTTCGACCGCCGTATCTTGTTCTCATAGGCTGCCTTAGCGATTAGGGCACCGCGTACGACCAATTTGAGCGCTTCCCAGACCGAGGCTAGTGGTGTGTCATCTCTAGTGTTTGTGGCTATGTAGTCCGTAATGCAGCACCGTATATCCGAAACATTCTCTGGAGACCCAAGAAGGGAGTCGCGCATACGCCAGCACATGTTGGACGCAACCCGCTCCGAAGGGAGGCGCATAGATAAAGTAATGTGTGCATGGTCCGAGAGACTCCGCGCCTCGATAGTAGAATCCGCCACCAGGGCCCAAGCGGCTGAGGAGACTAAAAAATGATCAAGACGCGCGTACGTCTTATGTGCAGCCGAGAAGTAGGAATAATCCCTTTCACTCGGATGTATCCCTCGCCAGGCATCCCTGATGCCCGCTTCGCGCAGCCAGTCCTTACCCGTGTCAGTCAGAGCGCCCGTATGTCCATAACGAGCGCCCGAGTGGTCCTGCTCCCCATCCATTACCAAATTGAGATCCCCTCCCACTACCACTAATGGATCAGGAGACTGCAGGACATCTGCACATGCCTCAAGCAGGAATTTCTCTGGGCGTTCGTTAGGTGAGTAGATGGAGGCTATAGTGCAGTGCGATGAACCCAGCTGGAAGCGTAGTGCTAGCAAGCGTCCCTTAATTTCCGAGATGGTCCCAAGGATTTTACCCTTAAACTTTTTAGCAACCAGAATGGCTACCCCTCCCCGCTTTTATTGGTGGAGGACCAGAACTGGAGAGGGAAGTGCGGGTTGCGTAGGCGGTGGGTATCAGACTGTAGCAAGTGTGTTTCCTGAATAAGGCAAATATCCCCCCTGAGTTTTCTAAAAGGGACAGCACCGCCCTCCGTTTAACCGGATTGTTGAGACTCCTAGCGTTGAGACTAACTATTTTTAGATCCAGGTGGGAGTTTGAAAAGCAGGTATAGCTTTAGCGAAGGCCCAGAACCCCCTAAAGGAGAAAGTGGGGGCACGAGCATAGTGGCAGCACGCGGGAGGGGGAAGGAAGAAGGGGGCCCACGCGCGCAAGCCACAGATAGCGCAGCATTGAAAAGGCTCATAGAGGAGGAGACCCACCCCAACCCAACAGACCCAAATAGCAAAGACAAAAATAAAAGAAGAACATGACAAATGTCTGTCAAAGTGTAACTGTGGGAACATGACCAAGGTCTACCCCAGATGAGGCAGAAGACTGATGTCCAACTCGTGTCCAGAATCGGAGGGGGAGCGTGAATCGGAAAAAGACCTTCCCGTTCGTGGTGGCGGCCGGTCTACGGACCGCAGGTGAAGGTCACGGGAGTCTGAAGAGGCGGTTCACTCCTATGCTCCCCCGGCCGTCTGGCATTGCTGCCGTCCATACAGTGAGGGAGGTGTAACAGCCTCACGGGGCATCCGGGCGTTCTTGTGCTTGGGACAAGGTCGTGAGCACTGCCTCGCGCTCTTTAGCCATTTCCTCTGGGGCTGGTTTCTTGGAGGCCGACGGCTTGCCCACGGTCTGCCATCGAGGAAGCGATCGCCCGACAGGGGCCGCGGGATCACCTCGAGAGTTCGGGGTCCCTTCTGTTTCCAGACCCAACAGGTGCAAGGTGTCTTCGAGGGATCGCATCTGTCTCAACTTCCCCTGGTACTTAAAGATAATACGAAAGGGATGGCCCCATGAGTATGGAATCCCCTTGTCTCGTAGGTACGACGTGGCTGCTCTGAATTCTCTCCTTTTGACCAGGGTTGACGCTGTTAAATCTTGAAAGAGGGCCAGTGTATGTCCACGAAAGAGGATCGGCTGGGCCGTCCGGGCCTTGCGCATGATTAGTTCTTTGAGCAGGAAATCATGCACACAGACCAGCACGTCTGGCGGGGGGGCCCTCCCTCCTCTGTGCAGGCCAACCCGATGGACGTGGTCCAGTTGTATTTCCTGCGGACTATCATCCCCCAAGATCTGTCGGAAGAGGGACGAGACATACTCCCGGAGGTCGTCCCCCTCAGCCTTCCAAGGGACTGCACGGATGCGGATGTTATTCCAACGGGAGCGATTCTCCAGATCCTCCGCATGGGCCTGGAGGTCGAGATTCTGGTCCCTCAAGCGGATGACCTCCTGTTGCAGCTGGTGTAAGTCGTCCTCCCGTGCCAGTTCATGCTCCTCAAGGGCTGCCACCCTTTCCCCCACCTCGTCAACATCACGCCGCACCTCTCGAAGATCCGAGGCAAGCTGGCCCTTCAGCTCAAGAATGTCTGCTTTGATGGCCGTGAACAATTCGTCGCTGGTTCATCTGCTCCATCGACCGCCGCGGCGTTCCCCCGGTCCCCGGATGCCCCCTGGGAGGTCTCTGCGTCTCCAGTCGGTGCACGCATGAGTTCTTTAAGGGACTTTTCCCTTCGTGCTCGGGCAGAAGTCATATCGGCACTCGGACGTGCTGATGGAAGGTGGAGAACCAGCTTCAGTTCCGGAGTGTCGCCTCAATCACCGCCTCTCTACGGTACTTCTCCGTGGATCAGGTCTCAATGCGGGGCACAGTGACACCGGGCGTGCGGGGGTTGACCGTTTGCGCCGCTCCACCCTGAATTTGATTGCTCCTCGCGAGGCAATCAATGCAGCAGCCCTCCAGTCCAGGGAGTTCACAGTGCCCAGGCAGGCGCGAGACAAGGGGGGCAGAGTGCAGGCAGCCGCAGTTGGTGGGTCCCCCCGTGGCTCCCTCCGGCGGACGGCGTCCAGGCGCAGCACCCCCGGGGGAGTAGGCGAGGCTCCCAGTGCTCAGGTCACTCTTTCAAGGAGAGAGCGCCACGGCCCTCACTGCACTCTCCCCGACACTCCACCCGGCCCCGGTGCCCACAGCGCCGGCGTCACCACGATGCGGCCCAGGCTCCTTTGCACCACTGTGCGCCACTCACCGGTAAATCTCAGTCCGCCGTTCCTCTCATCAGACATCCAAAGCCACCGGAAGGCCAAGCCACGTCCTCCAACTCTGATGACCCCCTCAGTGTGCAGAGCGGGCTGTAAGCTGCACTTCTTAGGCCTCGCCGCCCGTCATAGGGTCAGGGTCAAAATGGCGGCTAGAGAGCTTTCGCCCGCCAGCCCCCAATACCGCCTGCTCCCAAAATGCGGGACACTGTCAGTGGCTCTCCCACCGCCGCAGCTCCTATCGACAGGAGCCCGGTCTCCAGGCGTGCAGCAGAGGTCTCCAATCTAGGCCTCTCCTGTGTCCGTTCGGGCCGAGGCAGCGAGATCAACAAGATGGCGGGCGCAATCCGGCCCGGGATCCAAGTCGGGTCCTCGACTCCCCCAGCGCGGCTGCCGCCTCGCACAAACACCCCCACTGGGGCGCAGTCCTCCTCAGGTCCGCTGCAGTATGCCCACCTTAGTCCAGGGCCCTGCCCCGGACCCGCGATCGGGGGATTCGCCGATGCGGTCTCCGCCGACCCAGCCCTCGCCATCACACTCCCAACGCGGGCTTCAAACGGTGCTTAACAGTGCCCGCACTCGGTCACCGCTGCACTCCTCCTTGCGCCAGAACCCCCGGGAAACGCCCACCTCAGGCAGCTGCAATTTGCTGGCCGGTGGACAGGGCAAATTACAAGGCTAATTTTCGGCGAGCCGGAGGAGCTGAGAGACGCGTCCTACCGTGCCGCCATCTTGGCCACGCCCCCCGTAGGTCATTTTTCAACTCCACTACCTGTTCCCATAGCATTTTATGCTTAATTGTGCCACCTTTCACGTCCTTAAACCCGTTTTATTCCCAATGATACAAGTACTCATTGTATGACTGCACACAGTAAAAGGAATCACACACAATTAGTGTGGGGAATTCGTGATCCGTATTTACAAGTGCCAGTATCAGTGCTTTTAACTCTGCCAACTGACCCGTGCAGTCTCCTAGAGATTGCGTCTTGGTGCAACTTGGATGGAACTTTCCATCCCGCATGCGACCTTTAACGATAGCACACGCTGAGCTGTATTGTTGCTTACTCCCTATGGCCGGTTGAGCAGATCCGTCAGTGTAAATGATATATTCATACTGATCGAGAGGCAGAATCTCATTTGGCAGAGGATATTCTTGTTCGTATTGCAGAAATGCTTGTGTTTCTAAACTTGGATCAAATCTGTATTCAACATCCGTTGCAGTAAGAGAATTAGCCCATTGTACCCACCTCGGATGTAAAGCTTTAGCATTTGGAATGCTAGCCTTTGTAAAAGCTTCTAAAGCTGGTACTGGGGTTACGACAATTATCCGTTTCCCCTGAGCCAGTGCTCTTTCTCTTGCTACAGCGGTCTGAACTGCTGTCAGGATTTTTTCTGTTGAAGTGAAACGCATTTCTGCGTTTGTGTATAGGTGTGATTTATATGCGATTGGTACGGTTTCTCCTTTATTGAAGGTTAAGTAAGTGTACCCGCATTGTCCCGCTATTACACGGATCACCAAGTTGCATATGTTTACGCGTGTCTGTAAGTGTTTGGAAGCAATCATGTCTTCTTGTAATGAACGTAGGATATTTGAATGTTCCTGTGTCCAATGTTTGACTGAAAAGTCAGGTTTTATAAAGTCGTAGAAAGGTTTTACTCTTTCTGCGTAATCTAAAATGTATGTTGTGCCGAAATTTAGGAATCCCAGTATCGATTGTAGATTTTTTAATGATTTTGGAGGCTGGAGCAGCGCACACTTTTCTAAAAAGTTGGCTGCCAGGCTTTTCCCTTCACTTGAAAGCTCATAACCTAAAAATAGGACATTGAGGCGGGCTATTTTTGATTTTTTTAAATTAAATTTGTAGCCCTCAGAGGCGAATCCCATTATAATGGTGCTCACCCTGGTCAAGTGCTTTTTTAAGTTATCGTCCGTCAGATAAATATCCTCCACATAGGACAATGCTTCCTCATCAAAATTTTGGAGTAACTCGGATACTCTTGCTGAGAATACCCCGGACTGTTCTTATATCCCTGGGGAGACAACAAAATTGCCGCTTGGACCCCAACGCTGAGAATGCGGTCAAATACCTGCTTTCAGGCGCTATATTTTGGCAGAAAAATCCATTTGAGATATCTAATGTAGTTTCCGCACAATGTTATTCATTAATGCGGCACTATGTGCGTTTTGGACAGCGAATGTCTTTGTGCATGAGTTTAAATGTCTGTAATCTAAAACTAGACGATATGAGTTGTCTGGTTTGGATACGGGAAACAAAGGGTTGTTTATTGGTGAGGTGCATGTTTCAATCACCCCTTGGTATTCAAGTTGATCTAAGATCTCCCTGATCTGTTTTTTAGCTTCTTGCCTTATTGGGTATTGCCTCTGTGCATTTGGTGAAACTTTTAACGGGATCACGTGGTGGGTTGAATCCTCATCCCAATCGGCATGATTTTTGTATAGTGCTGGAGCTAGGGCAACCGCCCACTCCTGTGCATAAGCATGTTTAAGATGTATGGGAACGAGGTCGGAGAATGATGGAAAAATTACAGTTTCTCCCCTGGGGCACTCCATAATGAATGTTGGCGGCCAATCTTGTTCTGCTAATAGGATGTCATAACCGGATGACAGATTTTCCCAAAAGAGACCTTTGACTTTCCTGGGCTTGTCCCCTCCATTTGGAGTGTTATTTCATGTAACTTATGTGGGACGCTCACTCTGGTGTCTGGTGTTTCCACCATGATGTAATCATTCAAGTCCGCTGTCACCAGAAATTCCATCAGGTTCCGGCGAGCTATTGTTACTTCTGCTGTACTGTCTAGCATCATCAGAGCCCATTCCCCGTTCAGAAGCTGCGTCCTCAGAATTCTGGGCCTGTCAGATTTTTATGCCTGCAACTTTCTTTTTCTTAAACTGTGGTTTTGATTTTGGTTTGTCTTCTTTTTAAGAAGTATAGTCTTGAGCGTGCTGCTTGTCTCTGGACTTTGTACGCTCCTCTTTGTGTTCTGACCGTCCTTCTCTCTCTGAGTTTTTCGTCGAGCCCTGAAAGGAACGAGAGGCACGTGTATCAGTATCCTGATACCTGTCAGGTTTCCTAATATTATCCCTATTCCTGAGGTTATACCTCTTTTCAGAGGGCTCCTGTGGAGGAGATCTTCCCCGGGATTGAGATCTGTTTTTAAACTTTTGTTGTTTTTTATTATCCCACTTCTTTTTAGAAGAAGCAGGAGTCTGCTTTGTAGTGTCCTTTTCAGGACTGCTCATCAGTTGTGGTTTTAATGCTTTCCCACCCAAACTGTCTCTGCCTAATTCTGCATATGCAGTTTCAATTATTTTGGGCAGTTCGTGTTGTTGATCCAACGGACTGAACTCCCTTAGGCATTGGCGGATTGCCACTGAAGCTGCTTCCCCTTTAATATTAGCTAGTATTATGGCTGATACCTGGTCATAGTTATTTAATAATTTCATCCCTAAGTTCAGGGCAGGCTCTGCTCCGTACTCATTCTGTATTTGTCTTCATACGTCTGGTACTACTGCTAATGAAGGAATACCATGTGTTCTGGTATATATGGCAGCAAAGACTGTACCCAAAGAGGTACAATCCTCTAACTGTGGTGTTATTCCCATGGGCAAGCAGATTGTTAGCATTCTGTGTTTTTCAAACGGGGTAGTATTCGGGAATACTGCCTCGAGCTGAGCTACCCAGAATGGCATTTGTTCACGTTTTGTGGGCATTTTGCCCATTACTGCGTGTAATGTTTGTGGTGTAATTTTAGTTGCTGTACCCTGAAATTGAGTTCCATTTGTTGCAACAGATGTTGGTTGGACTGTGAAAGTCCTCATGACGTATTGCGTCAGGTTTCTGTAGATTTTAATTAAATCTTTGTGTTGTAAGAGTAGGTCTGGCTGTGGCATTGTTTCAATGTCAGGATGTGGTGTGTAGGCTGCTAATATTGGCCATGTTGCACCGTCTCCTCCGAGTGGACCTAATCTTACTCTGTGGCTAATATGGGGTAGGGCGCCTTTAAACCAGTATAGGTGTTCCTGGTACGTGAGTGGAACTTCTGTGTCCTCGCAGGGACCGTATTCCTGTGGTGCATCTCCTTCTATATAGTAGTAAAATGTCTGTGTTACTGCATTTGCTGCTGGGAATGTAACACACGAATAAAAAATCTCTGTTTTGTTTGATTCGTGTGCTCATTCACGAAAGCTACTAAGCCACCCCTAGATATTAAACCATAGTCCATTAGTTTCAGGGTGATAGTCCGTCTGAATTTTTGTGCAATTTGTATCGCATCTTCCTCCTCATCTGTGAGGGGGAGTGCTTGCTGTAGCGGGTCTAAGACCGGCGTAGTAGTCATTGTCTGTAGAACACAGACTATTATTTCAAGGAAACTATGATAAGGTATTTCTGCACAATTTTAGGAACAAAATTTCCTACAAGCTTGATTAACCAACAGCCAATAAATAGGATTTCTCGCCTACTCAGCTGTGGCGGAGTTTGTGCCCACCCACTCCAGACGTCTCTGGTGTTTGTGAGTAGGGGTCTCTGAGAAAAGCACGACTGAACTACTCAGATTCTACTGTTAAATAAGAGCCCAACCATCGTTGGTGGCGCCATGTCGTGTAGTTCCTATAGTACCCATGCAGGACCTGCGCGTTTGGATAACATAAACTGTGGGCTTGGTGGCAGACTGATTCTGTACACCACCACCGAGAAATGTTAGCCTGTTTGCATTAGCTAGCTCACTGTGCCACTAGTGTCTCCTCTTATCGGGGAGAGATTAGTTTCTGGCAACTCGACATCGCAAAACTGAGACACTTGTACCTCCGCAATCCTACATGAGTGGAAAATGTGGTGATTGCTCTGGATTAAGCATTAGTTAGTGGTAACCTGCTCGGAGATCCTTCTTGGAAAACCACCTGGAGCCACTGACTTCCACCACAATGTTATCGACCGTGGGTGTGAGATGTCTTTCACGTTGGATGGCTAGATTGGGCAACCGCATGTCAACACATATTCTGACCTCCCCCGATTGCTTGGGCTTCCATGCTACCACGATCGAGGACACCCAAGGTGTGGGGCTGTCAACCTTCTCAATGATGTCTGTCTGCTCGAATTTTCACAGTTCAGCTTCCACCTTGGGGCGCAGATGAAAAGCTACCCTTCGATGTTTCAGCGTAACCGGTTGGATAGAGTCATCGATATGTATGTGTATGAGACTGTCCTTGAGACACCCTATGCCTTCAAAGAGAGATACAAACTCATCCACCGGATTGTCTCCATTTCCAAAGTGGATGCTGAAAGCAAACGTGACCAGTTGAAGACACTCTGCCGTCCGACAACTCAACAGCATTTCGGAGCCACCTTTAGTCACGTACAACTTTTGCTTGAGTCGAGTGAGACTCATACATGATTTCTGACGTGAAAACGCCTGCCAGTGGAAGTGGTGTGGATGACCCATATGTGAAGACCTGGGTAGAGGTGGGGCGTAAGAGTGATTGTAACAGAAGTGTCTTTGGATCATTCTGCACCAAGATATTAATGGAGGCTCCGGTGTTGATTAATACTGGCAACTGATGGCCTGCCAGAAGGATGTTGCACTTGGGAATACGTCTCCGTGGATACCCACTCAGTTGTAGTGCATGGATTACGTGGACAGTTTCTTCAGTGCCATCATCGTCGTCCATATCTTCCTCGTCCTCTGGCACGGTGGGAGACTGCACCACATTGATGGCTTTGGGACATTGTCCCTTCTTTGTTGCCGAAGAACGGCATACTTTGACAAAATGGTTGAGTTGGTTGCATGCCGAACACCTTTCTCCCTAGGCAGGGGACGCCCTTGGTGAGGATATGACCCTCCACACCCATAACAGGTCTTGGAAATCATGTTGGATTTGGGACAGGGTTTCTTCTTGTCTGTGGTTACTGCATTTACTGGTTCAGTCTAAACCTGGCATTGCAGAGCTGCCTCCGTATGTGCGGCGCACACTTTGGATAGTTCCTTGGAGCGACCCATCATCAGCATGTCAGCCATAGACATCCCTGGAACTTGGAGAATGTTCTCCCTGCCCTGTATGAATTGGGCACGAATTTCGTCATTGGCATCGGGCAAAGTACAGGGTCTAAGTCTTTGAGGCGTGCATGAAAAGTGTTCACAGATTCTTCAAGTAGCTGGCGTGCTTGGTGCAGCAATAACCGCTCATAGTCAGGGCTTGCGAGGAGTTCGAAATGGGCCGTCAGAGCCTGTTTTAACATGGTGTATGTGAACTGAGACAAGCCTCAACCACAGACTTCCCCAGTTTATGGACAACTGCCCCCCAAATGTAACGCTGCCGATCATTTTTTAGGCCCACCGCCGCAATATTGGTTTCCAGTCGCTGGGCCCAGTCCTTCCATCTTGCAGCTTGAGCATTATAAACAGTTTTAAAGCAGGGATAGATGCCATGACGAGGACATCAGTGACTAGTATGGGTGAAGCATGGGTCAAGGAACTGACTTGGATGAAGATGAGGTAGTGGAAACCAACTCCGACAGAGCAGTAGAGGACAGGCAGATGCAGAACAGTGCGAAATGGCGCCACACACTCAGTGGGAATGTCCTTGTTGCGTGGTGCGTGTTCCAGGGGGCGCTGTAGCATGAACTATAGACTTGCGGCCCAGAAGGGCAGAGCCCCGTGTCCTGGGCACTGGGCAGGCGTGCATGTAGCAAATGCGTGGAAGAAGTGTTGTAATAGGAGGCAGGAGGTATGGGAAATGCCTCATTGGACTCACTAGGCAGCGATGGGCTTAGGCCCAGCTGGGGGCCTCTTCCATAATGCTGAGAAAAATAGCTGCATCGCAGTCACCGCTGTGCTCAGGAGCTCAGGGGAGTGAGGAAGAGCCCACATCCTTCGTCCCCGCCGAACCTTTGATGAGCGCGTGCACCTCCGGGCGCAGGCACGCAGGAGCAGATGGGCTAGCAGGAGCGGACTGCAGCACAAAACCGGCGGGGCAGCCAGAGATGGACCGCAACATGGTGTAGGCCACAGCGGGAGAGCCAGAGCAGCAGGAGATGCTCTGGTACCACAGGCAGGTACGCTGCAAGTACGCCTCACAGGAGGGTGAGCACAAGGGTGGGGGTAAGGACCCTCGAGGTCCCTTCTTCGCCATATTTATTACCCGCAGCTATGACATCATGGCTGTGACCATTGGACTCACATTAGTGCGGTCCGCTTTCCAAACACCCCTCTGCGGCATCACAACATGGGGCGGTCAATCCCCCCACCATAACAACCTCCCTCAAGGAAGACTTTACAAATGTTGTGGGCAATTAATTTAAAACACACAGTGCTAGTCACATTAGTCACCGCTGGAGAGAGCTTCAAAATTACAACTTTACTTGAGGTTGTGGAACTAATTCAAGAACTTCCATGAAAATGTGTTTTTTAACACACCCTGAGCCAGTAATAAAGCACAGAACCTTATATAAATAGGATTGAAGGACACCTTTACTAGTGGGTGGGAATTTAAAATTTCCCTCAAAGAAATATTTAGAGAATTATATAGCAAATGGCGTGTTAAAGCATGTAGGGTCTGCAGGTATGCTCCCTTGCACAGTGCTTTCGCCTTGTGCCGCTCAGCCCCCTCAGATCATATGTGAAGGGGCTGCTGAACACACAGCACTGTTCCACATAAACCACTTCTAGGATAAGAGGTTGGTGCTCCTCACAAATAGTGCCATTATCGTACAAATGGGGGGCTCTCCTAGGGAGACTGTGCTTTCAGAAGTAGTGTCTGGGATTATGAAGTGTTTCACAACTGTTTAGTAATTCAGCTGTGGCCATGAATCACAAGCACTGCAAAATCACAACAAACCTGATGCAGGAGAGAAGACTGCCAATACCTCCTGTACTCCACATTCAATGTCTCAAATATTCACAGACTATAAACGTCTGAAATTAGTATCCTGTGAGACCATCTAGGGGCAAAAGCTCACCAGTGGAAACACAGGTCTCAAGTTTCCCAGATCTGTTCTTGTTTAGCTCATCCAGTCCATATTTATTTGATTTACAATCTGCAACTTATACTCCTGTTTATTCCAGTGTAAAATCAAGACTACAAGTCCCAAAATGCAACACAAATACCTGGACTGGATGAGTTACTCCAACATGTACATGGGAGCTCTGCAGACAACAGGTGTCAAAAGGACTGGCCATCCTGCTTAAATTTCTTACCAAGTACAACAGAGCAGATGGTAAACGGTCTGTGCTTGGACCGAGAGTTGTTTCTACAGCTCCTCTCTTACATTTCACCCCAGCTCCCGCCACTTTCCCTTATTTTTTTGTGCCTTCTTTCCCTCCTTCAGCCCCACCTGAGCAGCACATGAACTCTCCCTACTTCACCCCAGTTCCTTATTTCCCCTCACCTATCACTATCTACTCCCGCCCTCCGTCAGTCTAGCTCTTCTTTCTCTTAGCCCTTCACCTTTTCTCTCATTTCATTAGTGTTAGAAAATGAGTTGTGTGGCCTGCACAAGTAATGGGTCCTCCACTGGGAGCCAAACACCCCATTGCAGCGCTTGACTCTCATAGGGTAGCGAAGCAAAGAAGTCCAAGGCTTACTCAAGGGTGGTGGTATGGGCTGGTAATCACCATTCACAGATACAAAATAATAACACTCAATAAATGATTGTTCAATCTGCTTTTTCTTTTGAAAAAGGCAAATTTGATTTAGTACACAGACACTGCTCAATACTATGCAATAATTTACAAATATACACAAGCTGATAAAAATATTTCTTGATGACATTGCATAATCATTCTTACCCCTCCAAATGGGTGGGGGGCTAGTACCACAACTCACATGTCTAAACCTTAGCTTGTTCCTAAATGCAAGGATTGAACATAACTTGCAGTAAGAGCACTCAATACTGGCACCAAAGTGAGCGGCTGTCAACCTCGTTACCTCAACAATCATTTCATCATAGGAATAAATGCAATAATTACATATAACCATGACTGAGGGCACTAAACACTGGCAATAAAGATTGGAAGCTTTGATCACAAGTGGCTGTCAGTCTCATTATTTAAATAGAGCATCCAAGACGTAATGTCTATGCATGACTGGGCTGTGTACTCATTATAACTGTTAGCATGAATTACACAATTTGACCACAACCCCTAAAGAGCATCACATTTATAATTTAAACACTATGCAATTATAGACTTTCACCCATAGAGGGTGTTTGCAGCTTAAATCTTTATTAACAGGCTGCACTTTAAACATAGGCTCTCATTTACAAGAGGCCTGTGCCGCCAGAGCATCTCTTTTGATGACGATCCGATGCTGCAGGCCTCTCAATCTTATCTACGAGGCGACGCAAAGCCACCCTGCGTGGCTTTGTATGGCCTCATAGATATTGAGTGAGGCAAGGCAGTGCAAAGCGCTGTCTTGCTTTACTCTATGTTAAGGTGGCGTTCCATGGGTGTTTCTGTGGGTATTCCCACTCAACACCCATGGAATTTGACACTGCCCCAGATTTACAACATCACATAAACCTGAGGCAGCGATAAAAAGGTACGCCTTCCCAGAGCAGGTGTTACGAGGATAAACTCATTTGTTCCTCTTTCCACTTGTGTTGCGTTCTGCTGCACACATAGAGTGGGGAAAAGCCTCTTGTGATTGTTTTTGTGCAGGATTGGGCACTTTCCTGCACAAAAACAATCATACTAACAATACAGACACCCTTGCACAATGATGCAAGGGTGCCTACAACAGCGCTGGCTGAAAGGACAAGAATGCACTGTATCTTGTAAATACGGTGCATTCATGCCCTTTTGAATTGGCGTAGGATGCCAATTCTTTGTAAATGAGGCACATAGTCCTAAAAGGACATCCCTTTTGTAAATACACCAATGTGCATTTACCAACTTTCACCCTTAGAGGGTGTTTACACAACATGATACCTGACATTGAACAGGGCAGGCCATAGTCTTTGCCACTAGAGGGCACAACACTTCCAGCTGTAGAGCAAATCCTGTAGCCTAGGGAATGTTTGAACATATGAGGAAACCCTTGAGGGGTTATCATTGCAGAGTCCCACCAAACATAGGGTGGGGACCCTGGTACTTCTTTTGAGGGGAGGCTGCACTGCTCCTGGAGTTTCCCACACTTTTGCATCATTTTGGTGGTGACCGCCTCCTCCAGAGGCCACCACGAGTCGAAAACGAGGGATTTTCCTTCACAAGGGCACCCAGGCCCCGCAGAACATAATGGGGCGCCCCTCCGTGAGCTTGATGAATTTTAGAGCAGTGGCTCTCCCTCTTCATTTTCCTTTGTGTTGTTTTTCTTTTTTTTCATTTGGCCTCGTGACACAGTTTCATTTTCGTCAGGCATCCCGTGTGCATCTACAAGATTGGAGGACAGCCCAGGGAGCCCACTCCCAGCTGTCCTCGCCAGATCCCCGTGTGAGCAGCACTCTCACGTGCTGCTGCAGGAGCCTGCAGGTGCATTCTGGTCTGCCTGCTCGTGCGGGCAAGTGCGCTCTGTGTGGCTGGCTATCCTGCCCCCCCAGACATGGGCATGTGTAGCGGGGAAGGTGGGCCACGTGGGGGAGTGCGCCACTCCCCCTCCTCTTCTTTGCACACCTGGCCCAGGATGGGGTTCTGGACCCCTTCTCACTTGAAAGGCGGGAATGCGTTGGCGCACGCTCGCTACGATGATCTTCTTGGGCCCAGGGATGGGGTCCTGGGCCCCTTCCTCCTATCGGGCGAGGTTGGATGGCACTCCCTTGCATTCCACCTCCTTAAGGGGACAGTGCGACTGCGCTTCCCTGCATTTTTTCTGCTCTGTGGGCACCCCGGAGGCGAGTTGAAAAACATCAGCGGAGCCCCATGCGCTTCGTTGTCGGAGCAGGAAAAGTTCAAAGGTCACTATAAATTTAAACAGCCGTATCTCAGGCCCCGTTGGACCGATTTAGACGATCTTGGTTTAGTTTTTCTTCAAGCCTCCTGGCCTCAAACGGTGATAAACATTGTAGGGAGCTGGTTTCACTGGCTCCTTGCACCAGCCTTTCGCTTTGCTCTTCTTCTGGGCTTCCCTCCACCTTGCACAGAAGCCCAGTCTTTCCCTCAACTAGTCCTCAGGGGGCATAAGGGGACCAGTGTTCCTGGTCCTGAGGGAGCGCCCCAGTGGTTCTGGGGTCAATCAGATGCAGAGTCCTTAATCCAGATGAGAGTCTGGGGTTCTTCCTTCCAATTGTCCATGGCGTCAGCCTCCAGTCCCAGTGTTCAGCAGAAAAGCACATTAATCTGTGCTCGTCCTCTTGTGAAGGACCTTTTAAGTGGAGCCGGGAGGTTCCAGCAGGGAAGCACTTCTGGCCTACCGTGATGTGCCACATCACCTCTCCGTCCCTGTCCCAACCTCCCTCCACAGTCTTCTGGGATACTTCAAGATGGCATCACCTAGGAGTCACTTGCCACATGTGTTCTGGGGGTCTCAGCTCCACCCCTTGCAGACATCACTGCCAGGGCCTACCTCAGCAGCACTTCAAAGGAGCCCTCCTGTTGGTTTGGCTCCAGAGTCTGAGCTCCCTCCCTGTGTTCAGTGTGCTTGGGCTGTCCCTCTTCCTGGCACAGGATGACAGCTGGCTGATTGATGCCGACAGTCCTGCCCACCCCTTTCTCTTCAGGAGCTGACCTAATCAAGATTAATTGCTCCCTTTGTGGGGGAGGCCTTTGTTCCTGCTGCTGAAGGGAAAAGTAATTAACCCAGCCCAGCTGGGTGACAACAGGCCTGGGCTCTGACTCGGAGCTGAGCCAGAGAAACATAACATTCCTGGATGACCCATAAGCTGTGCCGTTATGACTTTGAACTTTACAAGATTGTTCTTTTCAGACAGGTTTCAGTGTACATTGGTGTGACCCTGGTGTCTGTAGACCCAAGGGGAGAGGAGCTGCACGCTAAAACAGTCTTTCTCATAGTGTATAATGGAAGGTCACTACAGACCAGACAGTAAAGCACACTGACTTTCCATATCTGTGTACATCAACATTATAAGGCCTATCCCGGGACAATTCCTTCTGCACCAGGCTCCCTATGCGCAGTTCCTCGACTGCGCGCAACAGGAGTCTCAAACATGCAGTCCTCAAACATGTGCACACGTGTTCATGTGTAGCCAGCCAAGTGCCTCTTACCCTTACTGCGTCACAGCGGCCTTACCTTAACAGGCGGACACTGGGCAGTAAACATGCGCAGTCCATTTTACCATGAGTTTACCGTGGGTGAGTCACAGGTTATGAGGATCTCCCACAGTAAAAGGTCAAAAACCAGGTGATCAAAAAGCGAAATATCCGGGCGGATTAGATGGACAGAGCCACCTTCTCACAATAAGCTACATCTCTTTTTTTACTCTACAGCCAGGACTCCTCGACTTCTTCAAGGTCGAGCTTTTCCCAGTCATCAACCTCTACCCTCCCTTCTTTGACCTTTGGCCTTTCACATAGATGGTCATCTAGGCTTCCAAAGTCTCGGTAATAAGGGTAATTAAAGTAAATTGTGAGTGAAATGTTTTACTTTCAGTGCAGGTGTAAACATCTAATTGTGGGTGACACAGACAATTTGCGGGTGATTTAACACTTCTCCAAACATCACCATTTCTGTTCACACTAAAGACCCCTCCCTAGAGTCACTTTCATTAAAGAGGCCGAGGACTGAGTTGAGCACGGCGTGGACCTGATGTTCCCTTGAGAGTCACTGCTAACAGGCAGGAAGCAGTGGGCTAAGAAAATTGGCATCAATTCACCAAAATGCCTGGGGTAGCAGAAGTGACATCACACACCATTTGACTTTTACTTTGAGTCACACACACATGCTTAAACATACACACATATTTACACACTATTAGATCAACAGTAAACACACTCACCTACAAGCATGCATTCAACATACGTTTCAAAGCATTTTTTTCTTATCTTAGCTGTCAGATAGGGTCATATTCCAGCTAATTATACTCCATTTTTTATTACATTAATAGTGAATAAAATTATTCACTATTTGTACAATAAACATTTGACAGAGAATCATGAAAATGAGGGTGAGCTGCTCCTGTGTTCCAGGCACTGATTTTGACACCTCTGAGGCCGGGGTCGCAAAGGCAGTGCCAGGGGTTGCAGCTGCGACCTCTGGTGACCCCTAAATGACATTCATGGCTAAATAAGGACTAGGTTACATGACTCTGAAACCTAGAATTAGCAGTTTAGCTTCATGAATTCTAGCAAAACTTTGAAGCATGTTATTTCTGCCCCAGTACAGGCGAGATCATAAAACTTAGACATTTTTTGTAGGGGTTTAAACAACACACTTACCAATTTGTTTCTAATTATCAGTTAAGCTGTGTGGTAGTGTTTGCACACAATCCCTCTAAGTGCATGGATTTCCAAATAAACACTTTCGAGACCCTTCCCTCTTCTATCCCTCCACTAGCCTTTCAATCCAACTAACAGACTCACATGTCCACCGCTCAAATTAATTTCATATTTTCTGTACTAATTCACCACTAATCCTGTTTGGGTTCCGGAGTAGCATGCTACTCGCCAAAAAGCGCTTCGACGCCTCGTAAGGGGTAGTAAGCGCTATATAAATGCAGTTACAATTACAATTTATGCATTGAACTGCTTCGTAATGGGATGACTGTCTCTGCAGTCATTCAATTATAGAGCAGCTCATTCCACCAAGGGCAGAAGCCTTTGCTTCCCCCCCTCCTCTGGAATGGCTTCCAATGGAAACTATGCTCACAACACAGTTTTTTACCATCTTTCTTCTGAATTCATATACATAAAGCATTTTGAGCTAATATTTTAGTTTGACTACCTTGTGACAGGAGGTGAAGTACCAGTTAACATGTGAAATTGTGGTGTTCAGTAAATCAATAAAACCAATACGCACAAGGGACATCCTAAATAAATCTAAATCCGTATTTGTAAAGCACGAACTACTCACCCTTACGGGTCTCAAGGCGCTGGGGGCCGTCGTGGAAATTAAGTTAACTATTGCCCAGAGTCACATGGTGCTGAGCTGAGCTGCCGCCGGAGCCGGGGATCGAACCGTGAACCCTGTGCTCCGAAGTCAGCTGCCCTGGCCGCTGCACCACACCTCTCCACATCTTCGGTGCTCCGTTATCTTCAAGCTGTGGGTCAGGCTGCATTTTTCTTCCTCGTATCTTTATCAGGCTGATTCATGTCACTTGTGAAATGTGAAGAACCCAGCTCTTTTGGGAAATGCACGTTCTGCCGGCATCTTATCACAGGTGCGTGTTTCCTTATTTCAGGTTTGCGTTGTAGCATCCCTCGTTTATGAGCAGTCATTATTACTTCCTCCTCCTTGGACTATAATAAGAGGGAAGTCCCGGCTTCCACAGCAGGTTGTTCCACAGAGCGAGCCTTCACAGCACTAGACCTTCACAAGAGTGCGGTTCATCTGCTCCTGTCCAGAATGGACAATCCGGCCTTAGAACTGCACGAAAATGACCTGCACCCCCCCTCATCCAAAGCAGAGCCGAAGCAGACACACCTGTATCGTCCTGAGATGGTGGTAAGTTTGTTTAAGGATGATGTGCTATATGAAAATGAAATAAAATTTGTGTATAAAGTCTGAACCACAACTCTCAGATCTCATCCACATATTTTCATTGGACAGACTAAGTGCCAAAAATATCGTGGACGAAAATATTGAGCAGGTAAATGCAAATAGGTAAGTATAGATTTACTATTCTTAACTCCACATTTACCCACCTGAAGATATAGGTATCGTCAAGGTACAGATAGGTGGAGTTATGTATAGTAAAACCTTGCTTACCTATAGAAACTTACCTTCACAGTATTTTTGTCCTGTATAAGGGAGCATTCGACTTATTTGTGACAACTTTTCTCATCTTATTTCTAAAGTCCTTTGGTGACATCAATACTCACCTATAATGAGAAATGACTTCACCATTCAACAGTGACAATATATTGCAGCTGGGAGTGTTGTCACAATGTCCTTACCAGAGACACAACAGACAACGCGAAAGGCTACTTACTGTGCAAAACATGAACAGCAAGTGTCCCTTGAGGACGGGTAAACGTTCTGCTCCCTTTCCTTTTTATTTCATTATAGATTCAGTAATTATCTGCTAAGGAGGCATTTATAGCAATGTACCTATTTTTTATTGCACTTCTGTACTTCATTTAAGTGAAGCAGTGATATATTCACTAGTTATCACACACTCTAAATCCTAAAGGCAGTTTTGATTGCACAGCTCACCAGTATTAAAATGTGTGCTCATCTATTAAGTACTGATTTAAAACGTATTCAACATATCTGTCAACTTAATCTATTTTTCATCAGAGTGACCAAGGATTCAGTTGTTTGTTTAGCAGTGATTGATGGGTTCTACTGCATATTATAAAGTACTTAACACCGCCGCCTCTGATAATAAGGCAGTGCAATTCACTCCAGAGTTTTATAAACTTTCTAGTGATTTTAATGATCCTGTTGCCGTACCGCGAGGGATACATTAGTCATCTATTGTCTAGCAGGAAAAACTGGATCAGGCGCCATCGCAGTGTTTGGCTGCTTGTATATTCCAGGATATAGTTAAAGGGAAACACTCTATGGCGGACCAGTGTGTTGACACAGTGGATGCCATATTGTGTGTGTGTCATAGGTTTACTGGGATAGTACCAGCATTGGTCACGAGTACTGATATTACTTTAAATAACAGCCCGGCACCAAAACTTGCCATCAACGCTCCTATTCCATAACTGGATAGGAACCAGCAGCACTCAGCAAAGATGCTTCACCTTTCATTGGGCAGGACCTGTACCCCTCAAATGGAGCAGAGGTAATCAGTGATAGAATAGCCCAGTTATTAGTCACTTCCCAGCCTGCATGGTAGCAAACAAGTGGGACATATCTTTGCTAGCAACCAGAGCCGGAAACTGAGAAGTGTACATCCTGTCTCGCTCTCCACCATATTCCCTATCAATCACTTAACACAAAGCCCTTCCGAAGGCTGGCTGCCTGGCCTGAATCTGAGGGCACAAATCCACTGAAACTGTTTCTGATAACCCCCTCTCTGCTTGAGCCCCCTTTCTCCATCAGCAGCAGCCCATATATAACTTGAGGACATAGGTTGAGCTTTGCAGGACCCTAATCATTTTTATTCTTCTGAAGGTGTTCAACAAACATTATTAAATTTGTTAATAAAGATACAAATTATGTAAGTACTGAGAGATAAGTGATAGTTTGAAATACTTTATTGTAATGGCCATGGAAACTATGATTTTTCTGATTTAGAGATTTTGATGGAATGTTCTAAGGTTTTGTAAACATGTTTTGTCATAGGAGTCATAGTTCATGTTCATCACAAAGGATTTTCTTAATATATTTTCTATCCCATCTTAAAAAAACCCACTTCCTCTAAACCAATACAAATGTCCTGTTTGCCCGTATATAACAGAGATCTTCCAATGAGCTGAGCTGAGGGAAGTTCGCTTCTTCCTGTGTAGAGTTATGTCCTTCAGTAGCTTCTAAAACCAGAAGCAGGCTCAGGGACTTTCAGGCACTTTGTAAGTCCTACAAATCATCTTTTTTGATTCATTCTTCTTGCAGGAAAGAAAGCCGTCCTGGTCCCTGTTGAAGATGTTCCTGGTTTGCCTCTTGGCTTGTCTCATCACAACGGCCATAGGAGTCCTCATCCTGTCGTTGGTCTACGTTGGCCGCTTTAGCCCCAAGCCGGGCCAAGACAGCGCTGACAGAGACCCAGCACCCAGCACCAGCGCGCCTAAAGGCAACAAGGTTGATGCCCGCTTTAGGTTTCTGAACCATCTGGGCAAATCCAAGGTATGCTATCAATATATGTTCAAGTACCGAAGCTGCCATCGACGGGTGGTATGTGCTTTAAATAATTCACAAATCACACTGCAGTAGCAAATCTTTTTGTCACTCATATTGTCTCCTAAACATCACAAGAGGCTTCAGACAGATAGACTTTTAGCCAAAATCCCTACTTTGAGAATCTCAACAACTTTATGTACTGAAATGCTTGAAGCTCTGGTGGGTTTGAGCAGGCTCTTTGGAAGTCCTCTAGGGCAGACACACCACCATCAGTTCTAGAGGCTGTCATTTCCCCTGATTTTACATCAGCTTTTATGTGGAGATTAGTGGTGGTTGTGGAATGGAGGGTAAATGGGTGTGTGTGTGTGTTTGGTAGCATGTGCATAATGTACTGTAAACATTCCCTTTTTCCAATGTTTGTTATGCTTTATTCTCACAACAGTGTGCCTGATTCACGATGATGGGACATTCTGTAGTAGTACTCATGATTATCAGGAGTAAGACAGGCGTAACCAGTAGGACTCCTGGATTACTATTGTCATTGCGGAGTAAGCCAGGAGTCCTACAAACATTCACACTTTCTCATTGCAAAATCTATCTAAATAGGACACATTATCCTTACTTTTGAAGGTACAGTGTTCCAGCATTAATGATGCTTGGACAGTGCGGCCAGACGGATGCTCCCAGTCCACCTACTCTATCCTTTTTACTACCTATTTAGGTGGCAGGTATTTAGGAAAGTTGATTTATCAGATCTGTGTTACTTTACCGAAAAACGTACACTTGTATTCACTCCAATACGTCTGTCTGAACTAGGACAGTGTAGGGACTTAAATGACATTGTACAGTACAATGCACTGTTCTGTTCTCATTTTTGGTCAGTTCTAAATTCTTCAAGATGTTGCCGGCTTTCTTTTCTTAGCAAAGTCATTTTTTTCTGGTGACAGCTCGAAATCTCTCTATAAGAACCCATTTCGTAGAAGTGCAGTCAACTGCAGTCTTTAAATACCTTTCCCAGGATAGGAAAATATTCTCCCTCCATTTTTTGCTGTTTTTATGTGGCAACAACTCGGCCCAAGGGCACTGGGGTACTATACATGAACCCCAGATTACATCACACAAAGTCAGATTATCATTGTTTAAGTACGGGGAGAGTGAGTGGTTTGTCCAGAATCACAGGATGTTGAGCCGACGCCTGTACTTGAACTTAGTTCCCCAGTTCCTAAGTCAGCAGCTCTGGCCGTTAGGACACATCTCATCTGTTACCCATCGTCCTAGCTTCGCTACCCCTGGCCACCCAACATCAAGTACCCCTTCTGCTCAGGAGTGCATTGTCCTAATAAAAACTATGGTGTGATTCCTAAGGCTGAGTCCTACAGGCCCTGCAGCATCAGATCCAGAAGGATCGTAGCACCAAAAATGTCCCCTTTCCATGAGAGAAGATGTGGTGACAGCCATCCCCTCATTGATAAGCGTTGATGCAGATAGGGTTTCTTCTATGGGGGGTGGAAGGGGGGAAGTATAGAGGATGCCTGATGGTGATGTCACTACAGGGCGACCAGTTTAGCCGCTGTCATTGGCATCTGTACTTCTGAAGGTGACTGCGGTGGCCAACCAGGTCTGAACCTGAGAACCAAGATCTCAGGAATATGTTCAGATTGGACGTTTTTTTTAAATTTCAGTCTGAGACTTAAAATAACTGCACTTCAACTCAAGCAATATCTCTCTCCACACATGGTGGGCGTGGGTATGTTTCATAAGAAGTGCAGACAATAACAGCCAAAACCAGCACTTCTCCACAAAATCTTCGAAAGCCCTATGGAGTAATCTCGATGCGTATTTAGAAAAACTAACCCCCCTTTCTAAACATACAAGCAACTAACCATACACTATTCATTCCTCCACACCCTCAGGACATGATTACTCAACCCCTACTTACAATAGCACCGACTGTCTGGATCACTACCCTAGCCTTCCTTCCCTCCTACTCCCCACCTCGCTCCCCTTCTTTTTGCCCCTCACTCGGGTCTCAATCACTCCATACTACCACGAATGTCAACTAATGTTACGTGTGTCAATGTTGTACCTGTTTAACTAACACTGACCAGGTACATGCCTTCCTTCTATGTCGCACACTGTACTTGCTATCCTTATTACTCTGATGGAATTTCTTATATAAAACTCAATGAAAGTTATTTGAAATAAAAAAATAACCCTGCACGTGACAGTCTTTATAGGACTTCTGATCAACACCACATGTCTCTTCTCTAGGTTCACGAGTTTCAGGGAGGAGCGATTCAGTGGGCGCGGTTCCGGAAGGACCCAGGGCATTATGACAGTGATGAAGAAGTCAAGTTTGGGGCAAGTCTCAACTCACAACAGTCCAGGATGACAGCAGGAACTCTGAGGATCAAAAGCAAAGGCTTGCGGGCACCACACTGGCATTTCAATGCCAATGAGCATGGCTTCTTGTTGCAGGTAGAGATCAACCGGCCTTCTTTACCTTTTTACTACACCTGTTGTTCTACTTTCAGCCTGATGACACATTGTTGTATAACAGAAAGACCAGTGAATGATTCCTGAAAGTTCCACTGGGGTTTTAGTTCAGTATCATTTTCAGTAATCAATGATCATCAATCTTGAAGATTTGTAACCATGCCTGTACTCGTGTGTCAGAATATTAGCAAAATATTGTCAAACAGAAACATTGTGCCATAAAACTCATGCACAGAAATATCCCTCCATTGAGCGTAAACGTTCTGTTATTAACTCCAGAGGGGTGATATTTTTGCAAACAATATTAATAAATTGATATTTCTGCCAGACTGTATTTTGGTTATGATAGTCTGGTACCTTGCCAAATCCATTCTATACTCAACCAGGCACACTTGCAAATAAAAATCTTTACCAACTGTGAGGAAGTAAACATCCAGACACCTTATACACTTGCCTGGAGTGCCCACCATATAATCTTATTCACCAATAGAACGCCAGGCTAGAACAAACCATTAATGGAAAGCCATATGACAGACACTTTGTTATTCCTGCCTTTGTTGAGACTATCAGTCACCATTGTAGGACTAGACTGGTTGATCTCTCTGACCAACCCTGACATTTCTAAGGTCAGAATGCATTATATACCCATCTATTTCTACGATTGGCATTGAAATGTGTCATAGTTCTGGGCTTATCATAGATATACCTGATTTTCAGATCCAAAGTTCAGAGTGAAATCTAGTTATGCTCAATTTGATGTCTAAGGTCCTAATTACGATTTGGATGGGGAGGGACGACAGAAGATCTAAAAATAGCATTTTCTGCAGAAAAAGTAAAGGAAACCATGAAGCTAAATTTAACTCGAGCAGCAGGGCCCGACAATTTACCTGCCATCATAATTAAAACACAAATAAATTGGTGGGCAGAATTTCTATCCCATATGTTCGCTGCTATATTAGACTCAGGCCATATCCCAAAATCCTGGAGAGGGGCAGTTATTAGACCACTACACAAAAAAGGTGATAGGAAGGACCCAAAGAACTACAGACTGATTAACCTGTTGGATATAGGAGTGAAAGTGTTCTCCAAAATAATCCTTGGCAGATTGAAGGAGTGGGTGGAGCAGCGGGCGATCGTGCCGGTAGAACAAGGAGGATTTAAGGAGGGTCGTTCCACTATCGACCACTGTTTCGCCCTATGGACTGTGGCGCGGAAGTCCTTGGAGCAGCAAGGTAAGCTGTACTGCTGCTTCGTGGACTTCCGTGCGGCCTTTGATTTGGTGGATAGGGAATGCTTATGGGAGACCCTGAGAAACTATGAGGTCCCGGAAGACCTCCTATTAGTAATTCAGGAGTTGCATAACCAGAACTGGGCCCAGGTTATTAAAGACACGATGGGGGGCCTGACACCTGAAATAGCGATTAACAATGGCCTTAGACAGGTCTGTGTTTTGGCCCCGCTTCTTTTTGCCATATTTCTAGCAGATCTGCCAGCCACCCTGGGGACCGTCAGAGGTGCTAGCCCAAAAGTGAATGGGAAGCATTTATCCTGCTTGCTGTATGCCGACGATCTCGTAATTCCAGACCAGACTGAGATGGGTCTACAAAGGAAGTTAAATGCTTTTAGCATATATTGCGCGGCAAAACGATTTACAGTAAACATGGATAAAACGAAAATCCTGTGTTTTGGGAAGAGAAACCAGAAGTTTATTTGGTATCTGGGGCAAACCAAATTAGATATTGTCAATGAGTACAAATACCTTGGAATATGGTTTGTCAATTCTTTAAAGTGGGGTATGCATTTGGAAGCACAGAAAGTAAATGCCCAAGTATCGGTATGTGGGCTGAAAAAATTTAATCGTAGTTATGGAGATATGTCTCATAGACCCCTGTTGACGGCCTATAATGCAAAGATCCCCCCGCAACTTCTGTATGGAGCAGAAATCCTCTGTTTAGGCGGTAAAAGTACCTGGGATAATGAAGAAGGTAAATGTTTAAAATCATTATTGTCCCTCCCTAGCTCTTCAGTGATCCAGGCAATTAGATTGGAGCTAGGGTTGACCGCATGGAATATTCAGGTGCAATTAGGTTTACTTAGATTTTGGAAACGCTTGGGAGCGGGTGAAGTTACAAAAGTGTCGCAATGGTGTATGAAGGAGATTCAGTTTAGCGAACTAAAATGGGCCAAAGTAACAAGAAAGAAACTGTACACCATTTGTGAACACTTGAAGGTGAAAATTGTTCCACAGACTTTGCACATAGACGAAACAAAGAGTGTACTTAGACTGCTAGGGAAAGAAATGTCTAGATTGAGAGATATGGAGTACCTGAGAAAGAAAGATTCTGTGAAGTTTATGAGAAACAGCTGGGAGAAAGAAATCTGGTACCCTTATCTAGACACATTACCTAATCAATGGCTTAGAATGGAAGTTCTAAGGTTGAGAATTGGTATCAATCCGGCTATGTTAAATGGCAAAATAAAAATAGTAATTGATGCGACCTGATGGTAAATGTACGTGTAAGGTGGGTATGAAATGGAATAGTTTACACATCCTAATGGACTGTCAAAAATTGTTAGTTCAGCGAAAACAGTTTTTACGCCCGATTTTCTTAAAATATGTAATTAGGTCGTGTTCCCAAGCAAGTGAACTTCTCACTAATATGGAAAATCTTGAAATTGCAATAGCCATTGGAAAGTATATGCAAGCTGTAAAAAGGTCTTTTTGGAATAGATGGGTATGAAATGTAATAGTTTACACATCCTAATGGACTGTCAAAAATTGTTAGTTCAGCAAAAACAGTTTTTACGCCCGATTTTCTTAAAATATGTAATTAGGTCGCGTTCCAAGCAAGTGAACTTCTCACTAATATGGAAAATCTTGAAATTGCAATAGCCATTGGAAAGTATATGCAAGCTGTAAAAAGGTCTTTTATGGAATAGAAAATTGCCTGGCTGTAAGTTGGTGGAAGCAATGTGGTATAGCGATTTTAATGAAATTCTTACTGTTTTAAATTTTTTTTAAATATTTATAACAGGATTTTAGTATTACTTGGAATATGTATGTAATATGCGTGTGTACATAGTTCACGAATGAAGTTTCTCGACAAAAAGGTGTAGAATTTATGGAAATCAGGATTTCAGTATGGCGCGGAATGATGTATTTGTAATTATTTTAGAATATTTATATAAAATGTCATGTTTTTATGTGGTTTAAAGACCAACGGTCTAAATAAACTTTACTTTTTGACTTGACTTGACTTGATTTGGATGGTACTGGGCAGTTTTACTGCACAGTATACTTGAATGCAAATTCACCATTACTATGCAGTGAAATCATCCCAGTACCGTGCACTTATGAGTAAAAACCCATGGAATGGGAATTACCTGGGAGGCAATTTTTCTGGCTGAAAAAGCACAAGTAACTTGCCATTCCATGGTTTGTTTTCCCTCACCCATTTACTACCTGCTCTGAGCAGGTGGTAAATCTATGCTCGGGCTGGTGCCTGGCATGGGAAGTCAGGGAGAGGCGGTGCTAGGGTTATGGGATGGAAGGGTAAGTTTTTTCTAACAGGACGAACCACTTAATGATATCACCTATCAGATAAAAACAGAGGGGCATATTTACAAGGGTCATTTTTAGTGACCTTTTGGTGGCGATATCCCCTTCTACTTATTTACAAGCCGGCGTTAAGCTTAACGTGGCTTAACGCCGCCTTGTTAATAAGGCCCCTTTTCACACTTCACTTAGCCTGGAAGGGGTGTGCAATGAGTGTTGCAGTGGGCGTTCCGCCGCAACACCCATTGCTTTTTGACGCTACGTTTAAAAAATGTTGGAGCGTGACGTTACCAATTTTGGAGTAACACCGCGCTCCGCGATTTTATTGTACATATCCCCAAAGTGGGATGAGGCTTGGCTGCTCCTGCTGCCAAAGTCTCATGCGATTTTTTAGGCTGGATTATCCAGCCAGATAAATTGTGTTTGGTTCTCCCACACGTAGTAAAACCGGGTGAGTAAAAACCAAACAATTTATAATCAGGTGGGCTAAAACTGACGTGTTAATTTAGCTCCACAGAGGTTATAATCAGGGCCTTAAAAGCATATATAGGTAATATTGATGTTAAAGAGGACTATTATATTTCTGCTACTTCTGAAATGTAAAATGTAAAAATAAAATCACAAATGCATGTCAAAAATGCCATTCTGTTAATATCCACGAGTTTATGAAAGCACACTTCTTTATTTTGTAGGGTACTGCATGGATTGGCATTGTTGACGAAGGTGGCGAAACAGTGACGACATACAACGTCACAGCTGGACAGGTCATCTTCTTTCCGAAAAACACTCTGCACTGGGTGAAGAACGTGGGGAATGAAGACTGCCTCTTCTTCCTCTTCTTCACCACTCATGACGAGCTTCAAACTCTAGATGTCGATGATGCTTTCTTCTCCACCCCAGAAGACATAGCTGCAAGATCACTGAAGGTGTGTCCTCTGCGTCGAGTCAAAGGCTCCTTACTGTTCTACTCTTGGGTTCGAAGAGAAAATGTGGACTAAGGAATGTAAAAAACACACATTAATTACTGTCTGAAAGGTCCAGATTACGGTCATCCTCGACTAATCCTTTGACAATATTTTAGGCATAATTATCAGCACTTTCTTTAAAGTCAGGACCTGAAAGGGCTTTAAAACCACAAGTTAGACACCACAAAATACAGACAAAAGTCTAGGCCAACCATATCTTGGGATAATAGAGACAGAAAGGTGAGTCTTTCACTAGCTGAAGAGACAATGGATCTTCAGTGCAAGCTGGCCATCCATGGGTGCAACTGGTGGTGAGGGCATCCCAAATATTTGGAATGGCACAAGAAAAGGCCAGGATGTTCATGAATGGGTGGTAGACTCTAGGGACCGAAAGACTTGACCAGTCTGGAGAATTTCAACGTATTTTTCCAAGCGGTTTGGTCTCTGAACCAGTTTGCATGTATGCAAGCGCAGTGCTTCTTCAATATCTGGCATGTCCTGTCTCTGCAGTGCCAAGAAACCTATGTATACATGTGCCGATAAAAACCCCTAACATAGTCTATCATAACACATCAAAACATAATAACTGGATAAATCCAATTATGTTTCTCTGATATACTAGTTTGAAAGACTCGGGTTGAAATTGGCCTTTGGCATAATAGGATATTTACAAATTCAGAGCATCATGCTTGTCAATCAACTAGCATCCACTTAGTAGGCATATGCACGTCATGGCACTTTGTGACAAACGAGTCCTAAACCTCAGTGGTTTTGTAAAGTGCCCAAACATTGAGTGATTTAGGTTCGTGTTTAAACTGTTGAATTGAGGAGGGCTTTGGAAAGTGACGTACACTGAGCAGAAAGCAATCTCAGCCGCTTTGCCACTCTGTGCAGAGGTGAATGTTGTGAAAGAATTTTATGATGGATTATGAAGTGGCTGGACTTGTTGTACTAATACCAAGAAGTGCAGATTAACAGATATTCTTAATCAGCTTGTTATAGGGGCAGTTTTAATTCAGCCCCGGTGTTCTGATCTTACCAACAGTTGTCTACATTGTGTTAACTCATGCTTTAGCACATTTCTGCAGCTCCACAACCTGTGTATACATGCTGAGAGGTCTATTTACTAAGATTTTACGCCGTGTTTGTGTCACAAAAGTGACGCAAAACGACCCTAAATCTTTCTTCACCTATTTACTTTCCAGCGTAAAACCTGTCGTACGCTGGAAAATAACTTGAAAGTAACGCATTACTTAGCACCAAGGTGGCCTACCATGGGTGGCGCATGGGCGATCCCATTCAACCACCCAAGGTTTCTGAAGCTAAGCCCTATTCACTTAAAAAGGTAGACAAGGCTTTGCGTCAGAAAATAGTACCCATTTCAGATAGGCACTATGAAGGAGAAATGCTTATATTTTTCCTTTCTTTTCTGACTTTGTATGTGTGCTGCACTGTACAGCGCACTGACAAAGAGGGACAAGGTTTAAGTTACTCTAAGCATAATATTTTGTACTGGAAGGGTATCCTTCCAGTACAAAACCTATGCTAGACTCACGGAGACACCCTTGCTCTATGGTGCAAAGGGGGTTCTGTGGCACACGGCCGCACATTTCTGTGTCAGCGTTAGGGAGAGGGGAGGAGAGTGCTATATTTTTGTAAATATGGGGCACTCCTGCTCTCTTCTTCAGGCAGCGCAGCATTTGCGGCTGCTGCACTGCGCTGCGTGACAAACTAGTAACTCTGGCCCTGAGTGTAGTTCTTCTCAGTACTTAATTGACGTCTATTGGGAGATCACCACCAGTCCAGCTGAGGCACATTGGCTATAGGAGGAGTCTGCTGTCCCGGACACTGCTCACTCTAATATAATACCTGTCTGTTGTACAGGCGTGTTCGACAAACTTCTTTTGGTAACTTGTTAGCTGGTGCCTACTCCCTCTACAGACCCAGGTAGGTAGTGGTGGCTTGGTGGCAAGAGGTGGGGTTGGGTGAGGGCCATAGTGTGGATTTACGCACTTACTCCTGTGACTTCCTGTTCCATAAGTCACAGGATTCTCTGCATTCAAGCACACTCTGGGTAAATCAATAACTGAAGACTCCACAGGTCTACTGACTGACTGCTCTCTGTGTGACGTCACGGATATCGTCCAGACTTATCTGTATTGAGCTGTGCTGACATCAAAAGGACCTAGTCCTAGCCAAAGGTTTTTAGGAAGGTTTCCTCTGGCGAGGGGTTTGTGACACACGTTGCAACAACACCTCAATGTATAAACCCTGAATTGGAGTGACCAGGTCGTATAACGAAAGTGTGAGTTCGCGCAGGAAACAACGGTGCACCTGTTTCTACCCGCCTGCACTTTCACAAGCCCATGCATTTAATGAGCAGTGCCTTGCTGTGCTGTCTGCAGTGCACACAATAACTCAGAAACGGATGCACTTTCGAAAGCGGGTCGCATAAAAACAAGCACAGGGCTGTGCCCTCCCTGGGTGAACACACCTCTTCGTCATACCACCATTGGAGTTTTGACGTCAGGCCAAACAGCATTACCCACATGTGTTGAAATTGCTTCATTCGCCAATCAATTGAGATGTTCCACGTTTAAATAAACATCAAAAGTGATTGCCTCAGTTTCACCGCCCCTTTTTGCAACAGAAATCTGATAATCATGGCCACAAGGCATAAATCACTCTCCAGTTAATACTGGTTGCAATAAACTTCTGTCATGTCTATGTCTCTGAGCCAGCAAACAACTAGAATAGATTACATGTTTTATCCAGATTTCATCAAATAACACAGACTTTGTGTTCTCTGTTTTAGCCACAAAAAGGGGTGGATTTTATCCGAACCTTCAGAAGGCCCAGAGAGGACCAAGCTGTCAACCTCCCTCCCAACCTGGTGGAACTCGTCCAGAATGCTAGTTACCTGCAGTCCCCGGATGAGCAGGTCTGGAAATACTTCTACGATCTGAAAGGTAAGAGGAGCTAAGTAAGCTGGATTAGAAGTCACCCATATTTACATGTTTAGTTACAGTCATAAAGGTAATGTAAGACTTGAAGGCAATTTGGGGAATAGGATAAAAAGCGGCATAAATATAAAAACAAGCATTTGCAATGCAATCGGTCTCGCCTTTGGGGCCTTATATGTATTTAGCTATGCAGCACATTAGCCTGGGTGCTGAAACATCTACTATTCTTTAACATGGAGGGAAAGTAAGCACTAAACTGCGTGACACGCCAGGTATGGGAACACAGGGAGAGAAATATTGCCTTTCAGCGGGAAATGGTATAGTCCAAAGCTCTCTTTTTATTATAAAATCAGGGCCTTCGGTGGTCATATCACTGAAAATACAAGATTTGAAAAAAATATTATTGTCTACAGGTGCTTGTGGAAGACAATTTCTATGGACTGGAATCTAGAGAATGCTAAAGTGATTCTGGTATTTTACTGACCTCTGCTGGTCGTTTTCTATCAAGAAAGTTAAATAGAGGCAGTTGCCAGAAAAATTAAAAAAAGAAACTCCCTCAGCAGAAAGCAATTCTGGTATTTTACTGACCTCTGGTGGTGGTTTTCTATCAAGACAGTTAAATAGAGGCAGTTGAACAGAAAAAAAAGTCCCCAAGCGGAAGCAGACCAGTCCTAGGGCTGATCTCCAGAGCCCACAAAGTACCTACACATATAAGCATATAATAAGGATACTAAAGTATATACAAGAGGTCTCGAATACGCGACCTAAAAACCGTGATACCATTAAAATGAATGGCTATAGCAAAATTCGGCTACTTCTAGGTGCATACCCCCCACCCTCGAGGATGCAAACCACCACTAGGCTCTCTTTCTTCCACTTTCTCCCCCCCCCTCCCCTTCCATGTTCCTCATGCATTGCACAGCAGTTACTGGCAGAGAGGCGTGTTGGTGCAGGTGAGACGCACAGAAACAGTGGGCAAGGCTCTGAGGAGGCTCCCTCTGAGGCTGGGGACTGCTCTTTCCACTAGCTGCCAGGACTGCAAATATGATTGCTTCTCACCAGTAAATTAAAGTGATTGAGTTATAAAGTGATTATTTCTGCTTCACAGTCACGACAGAGCGTCTCGTTGACATAAAAGATTAAAACATTTTTTTTTTAATATAGCGCGAACTCTACATGAAGTTATCAGAGCGCTTTACATGAGCACCAGCTGCGTTACATTCATTTTTGTTAGGCACAGGGAGATTAAGTGATTTGCCCAGAGTCACACGATGTTGAACGTCCCTGTCAGACTCGAACCCCGTTCCTTAGCTTCCGGGGCAACCGCTCTATCCGTTAGGTCACATCCTCGGTAGATAAGTCGAATCCTCTTAGATCCTGATGGCTCAGCAATCTGAACTGTTGTAACTGAGATATTAGTATGTGATGGCCTTCAAGTCAAGTTCGAATTCCTGCGAGACGACTTAGTTACCAGCCCTTCTGAGGAGGAGCAATTGTGATTTTGGGAAAATTACCGCTAGTTACTTCTGCGTAAATATGTGATGCCCAGTTTTATATGGAAAGCAAGTGGTCATTGGGGTGTGGGCACAGTAGGCCACGCCACTGGCTTGTAACATCAAGACAGGTTCAAGTTTCACTGTTAGTAGTACGAAGGAGGGCGATCACCTGCCAAAATACATTTCCTTTTATGAGCCAGGCGGGCCAGCCCCCCTCCCCACTTGTATGATGGTTTCTCATATGGCATCCCTGTTTTTCCAGGATCTGCAGCTCACATTTGTGTTTCGGAGAGAACATTTTGAAGAGAGGTACCATGACAGTGGTGCTTGAATCTCAGATATTCATTCCGTTTGACAGGGATCAGTTGAATGAAGACTGCTGATCACATTGCATAGAATTCTTAGCAGTGGCAACAATGACTCGCTATAGGAAGTGATGTAGCAAGGGTGTCATGGGCAAACAAGGAAAGCTGTCCCTAGCAGTCTGGCATGGTAGTAGAAGGCAATTATGATTGGGGAGCAATGGACCCCTACACTCAAGGGCCCTGGTGCCACTGCACCTGCTGCACCATTGAGTGTTTCATCCCTGACTGTGGAGTAGCAGAGAAGAAGTGGGCAGATAACGCTGGGAAACTGGTGAGAGATTGCATACCTCACAATACAGGACTCGAATACTTCAGTTAGTAATGAATGCAAATGATAAAGCAGAACGAACTTGAAAGAGTGAACATCTGGTTCATTAGGTGTCAGTATCCATTCGCAGTCTGCAGTACATCTAAAAAGAGTTTTACTGACTAAAAATGGACCTTGCATGTCATGTATTAATGACATGGTCTCCTCTAGGCTCAGTCTTTTGGGGGAAATTCGCCACAGAATTCTTCAGAAGCATTGGAGGGGGCATTAGGGAAGCAGGCTGATGGCGCAGTGGTTGAACGCTTGCTGCCGGGATACAAGGCGAATTGTATGTTATAAGCCAGAATCCCACCGTGGTGGACTCCGACTTCCATTCTTCCGGGATCGTTGGATTGGATGGCATCAAACATGGTGGGAGGGGCATTTATTTTTTGCGGCGTTCATTCCTAATTAAAGCATGCAACATGGCACTAGGTGAGTCAGTCCAATTGACACACTCGTCTCCCCAAATGGACATAAAAGAAATGGGCAGTTCTGGAAAGGGTGGGACTCTCACCTCTAGTAAGCAGTTTTCAGTCCAATAGCATTTCATCAGATGTTCTAGCAGACAAAGGAACATCAAGGGGTGCAGCAGCAATTATAGGACTCACTGCTTATATCTGGTCTTGAGGGCGGCGTATGGACTCAGAAGGGCCAAATGAACATTTTGTGGGGAATTAGGGTGCGAAAGGGTATTTCCAGGGCACTTCATACAAGGCTGGTGTCAGGAATGGGGTTATTAATTTGGAAGGAGGTACCTCTACCAACATAATAAATCCACTCTGGTTAGGTTAAAGTAAAGTCCCTAGAGAATATCTACTCAGTCCCTTTTAGTTATGGCACAAATAGCAGGCAATTGTCCTGAGAAATGCAAGTTAACAATTATAAAAGTTAGAAAACAGGAGCCTTAAATTCCCAACCGAATTTAGAAGAAGAGAGAAAAATGTAAAGAGGAAAACTACCAAGATCATCAAAACTGGGCAAGGGGAACTGGAGATATGATTTTTTAAAGTTTTAAGGCAAAAAATGGCAAAAGACAAATTAAAACACCAACCAATGTTACTGTTCGCCGATGACCGAGACCTTGGTACAATTGTAGGCTGACCACGATGGTGTGGAGGTTGGATGCACCAAGCAGGTCACCCCGGTCAAAGATTTTGCATTCTGACTTAAGTGTTAAATGGAAGTCAATATTTTTCAGGGGCCAAGGTCACACCATTGCTGTTCAGGGGCCCTCAGAGCATTATTATCAAGCTCCTGGTGATGCTGTTCATTTGGCTCTAAAAGCTTCGAGCAGAAGAAACCTGGATTTCATAGTTGCGGAGGTGGCTTCGCTGGTCAGATAGAACTGTCAACCTGCCCAGTCCAAGGTTTTACCTTCGGCCTTAGTTGCTTTCATGAAGTGAGCCAAACAGGGCTCCATGAGGTCAGAAACTTCCTTTGTGAGATCCTGCTAAACCCATTTTCACTGTAGGTAAAAGCTTTGAATCTGACAAACATGTTGTAATTGAGCACCTTGGGTGCGACCTCCCCGAACAAGCCTCAGAACCTCATTGCAGTTCTCTGGAGGGGGAAAGAAAAGACTAAGGGCCTTGATTTAGATCTTGGCAGACAGGTTACTCCATCACAACTGTGACAGATATCCTGTCCACCGAAATATAAATCCCATAGGATATAATGGGATTTATATTTTGGCGGATGAGATATCCGTCACCGTTGTGATGAAGTAACCCATCCGCCAAGATCTAAATCAGGCTCTAGGCCCCAATATTTCCAGAGTACTGGAAAAGTTGTCTTGGTCAGTCCTGCAGCCTTAGCTCCTCAGTGCAGTCTTTTAAGCACAAAGGTCTCTCTGCAGCCAAATCTGCTGGAGGGTCCAATCTGCTTTAACTTTTATAAGCATACGTAGGTTAATCCCATTTGTAAACGGTTGGTATACTTCTACCCTTTATGTTCCAGTAATGAGTTCTACTATGTAGACTTCGTTGCATCTATCTTTAATTGCTTTTTGATTGGCTTTTCATATACCATGCCACCACCCTCAACAAATGTTACAAGCAACCAATAAATGATGTCCATTTTACCAATCTCATAATGATGGGAGAATGAGCTGTCCTTGCTAACATTTGATTGTACAAAATGGAGGCTACAGACAGATTTGCAATCGCTGAACTGACTGAGCCATCATACTAGCATTAACGTTAGTTATAGCATAGAAACTACTTTCCATGGGCACTGCAATTTCATATCATTTATTTTAAAGTTTCCTAGTATTGTCACTTCCTGGTATGTGCATATGTTGAGATGGCTATTTACAAGAAAGAAGAAATGCTGTGCGCTGTGACCTAGAACGGTATGGGGCAATATTGGTGTAAATTGCTGCTTTTTGTCCATTGTTTAAGGTTCGAAGGAATTCCTGTTTTCTGGAGGAATAATACAATGGGCTCGCTACCGGAAGAATGGGATTGGCCTGAATAATAATGAGAAGATCTTCAGCGACTCCCTAAATCAGGTAAGGATAGCTTATTGTCATAAGGTTTGAATTTATCGGCCGCATCAATATGGATCCCCCATCAAGGATTCCAGGCAAACATTTATGAAACTGAGGGCCATCATTAAGATGGGGTCACTTGACGGTTCACCGCTCCCCCATAAAAAACATTCTCCGATTAGTCTTGTGCTTGACTCACTTAGTCTTCTTCCTTTCTGTGACCGCTCAACCAAGCACTTCCATTTTGTTTGGGCAGACTCCCACTTCCCCATTACATCTATGGCTACCAGGCTATCATGGTTTCCTCCTCAATATGGTTTCAGCAACTGTGCGCCTCACACTTGTGCCCATTGTACTGCTTTTCAGCAGTTTCAATTAATTATCCGACTCAAGGATGGTTCAGCAAAGGAGTGATACAATTTCCCAGGTGTTCTTAGGTCTGGCTTGATAGTGCAGATGTCTACAAGACCTACTTTTACCAAATCTTTAAAATATATAGATAGAAGTCTTTGACTCCATCCAGATGAGCATTTCTGTCTCGCCTCAATCTATTGGATATTTGTGTATTGTTCCGTGATGACGTTTGGTATTTTTGGTTTAATTACCTCGGGATACAAAAATATCGGGGCAATTCATTGAATCTTCCGGGTGTCAAAACAAAACAATTGGGTGAGACAATAAACCACAGGGCTAACAGAAAAGGAAATTAAAACAAATGGAAGTATGGAAGAAGAACTTGCAGGGGTGTCTCCCTTATAAAATAAGAAATGAGAGGGTCTTAAGGGGGGGTCATCCACAGGCAAAGACGAAATTAACATTGGACGAAAAGGTGCTACTCATCCGTTCTAATTTCAAGAACAAATAGCTGTAATCGGTTTCGAAATTAATTAGCGCAAGATTAATCATCAAAGATTGAGCCCAAATTATTTGACCCAAAACTGAATGCACTAGGAAATATTTCACATCCGAAAAACAAAATCGTGGTGCTATTTGTCCCTTTCAATTCTTTATATTCTTTGTGCAGAAATTAGTCCCTTTTCTACTCTTTTCCCAGCAGCGGCAAAGCCAATAGGGTGGGCTTTAATGGGATTAAGAGCATTTGTGTATGCAATGCATTGAAACAGCATTTGTCAATGCATGTGTTTACATGCAATGTCAAATTAAAGCTAATCCTATTGGCTTTGCCAACGCTTGATACAAATTATCTTTCTTTTCAAAATACTGCACTAACTGATACTCAGCAGCATTAGAATTTTGAGTCCAAATTTTGGCTAGATGACAGCCAGTCCAGTTCCACTTCAATGTGAAACAGGTTTTCTATGGCCCATGTGAAGTAGATTCGATGGTGACTTAGAGGGCTGCAGTGCTAAATTGTAAAAAAAGAAAATTAAGTGCTGTGTCCTAAAGTTTACTGTAGGAGCCCAGGGTTGCTTTGAGTGCTTGGGTTGCTGAATTTCAAGCCTGCCAGGTCTTTATTCCATCCCACGCCCCTTTCTTCCACCACCCTACACTTCCTGCCTTTTAGTTTGGGAGATTCATTTTCATCTCTGCTTCCCCACTTTGTCACCATTTTTCTTTCTCTCCCTCTTTTTTTCTCCCTGTTCTGGTCGGACTTTGATGATTAAAAAGTCCCGGCCCCCAAAAATAAGTGCTGGTGCCTATCGCCCACAAGTACCAGCACAAAATACGCATTGGAAACTTGGGGAATTCAGCAATGTTTGAGTTGCAGGAAAGCAGCTTTACATTTAATTTCAGTGCTCATGACATCGTAACCAAAAGTTTCTCCACAGTTGCGGCCCATCCTGAATAGCTTTACCATAAATCACATTTTTGCATGACTACATCTTGCAAAGCAATAACGGGTACTTTAAACACTTGGTACACGTATACTCTATCTAATGGAGGTTCTCAGACCCTTTCCTCTACTTCCTGGTGTTTATGTGAAGCAGGACTCAGACTAAGGCCTTGATTACGATGGCGGTCAGATCTCACACCAACAGGCCATCGGTGGCGGTCTGACTGCTGACAGGCCTTCGATCCGACCGCCCCTTTATAATGCAGGCGGTCGGACCCCATTCGGTCGGCGGACAGACTGCCGCCTCCAACAGGATCATCTGATCCTGACGGGGCGGTGGTCGCAATTGCAATGCCCGAATCGTTGGGATTAACGATGTTCCTTTCTGACAGTCTTTTCATGTCGGACAGACAGCCATTAAAATACTGTCAGAAACTGACTTTGGGGGCCCCAAACAGGGTCCCCGTCCATTGTGGGCCACTGTAAAGTTGCCCAGGGAGCACATGTAGTGCCCCCACGCACCTCCATGCACCATGTGCCATGTACCACGTGGTGCATGGCACATGGTACATAGATGTGTACAAAGTGCTCCTTTACACTGCGGCTTGTGCTGTGGCCCTTTTCCTGGGCCGCAGCACAAGCTGCATGTAAAGGAGCACTTTGTCACTGCCAGCACAGCAGTCACATCGTAATGCGGTGATTGGACTTCCGATAGCTTGTCGGGTGGTCTCCTGACCACCGCGATAGCGATCTGCGGTCCGACCAACAGCCATCGTAATCGGGCCCTAAGGCTAATTGCTTTCAAGTGCAAATGGATGACCTCCACGTGGCAACATACCTTGCATTGGTGAGGCCCATCTCAGGGGTGAGGAATTATAAACGCATAACCTCACTGTGAGATGTTGGCCTGGCATATGCTGTCCACTAATTATAGTGGGCACCTTGCACCAGTCCAAACAACCCCTTATTGGAGATAGGTTAAAGACAACCTTATTGAAAGCTATCCTAGTGGTAGCTATGGAGAGCAGCCTTCAGGCTAAGTCTTGAAGGAATGTAAAGCAGCTTGTTTTACCAGTCTATAATCTCTTGAGTGACCAAATGAAAGAGCACCACACCAGGTATATATTCAAAATATATGTATTTATTGCTAAACACACCCCTCTAGTCTCTTTATGAGGCTAGAGTTCGAAGTACATAAGTTAGAAGTTATTAAATCACAGTAATAGCACAAATACACGTTTGGGCCCTAGGGGCGTACCAAACCATATACCAATAAAGTGGTATGCGAACCACGACTGAACTAGACACTAGGCCTAGAGCCTCTAGGAGTGCTTGGACCACAAGGAACCACCCAAGGTAGTGACACAGGGGACCCACGGGAGACGCGTGCAGTGTAAATACACAACCGCGATACGCCGTTGACTTCTATGGAGAAAGTCGGGATCGGGAAATTAGAGAAAAGGGACACTTAAAAGAGGACTAGGACAAAACCCTTTGAGATCTAGGACTTTGAAGAGTCTCTACCCACGGGAGCACCGGAGTACTCGTGTTACCTCACCCAGGAAGCCGGGTGCATAGGTGCCTTTCGGGGTCGGGTTTCGTCGTCGATTCGAATGGCGATCTGCTGCAAAGTGCTGCTGGCGGCCAAGAGAAAAGTGTCCGGGTGGATCCAAGAGTGGATCGGAGTTCTGAAGAACCTGAAAGCAGAGGGGACAGAGTCTGGGTCACTAGCCAGTGACCAGGAAGGCGATGGACAGATGCCCACCGATGTCGAGTGCTTCAGGTGCGTTGACGGTCGTCTTGACTCTTCAGCCACGAGGTCCAGGAGGCGTTGTCAGCGACCAGGAGCAGGATTCGGGCTGGTACACGATGTCTGTCGAGTGCTGAGGTGTCGGCGACCGAATTGGACCCAACAAGCCTTGGCAACGGCAAGTCTCGGTGAAGATGTAGATCGTCGATGGTGCAGACCAGCAAGGTCTGTGGAACTCACCCAGCGAAGGTAAGTGAGGGCAGGCCTGGAGCAACCAGGATGCCAAGTTAAAAAAAGATTGGCCTTCGTTAAGGGCTACTAGCCAACGGGCTAGCGACCGCGAAGGAGCCTCGTGACGCCGCACGTGGATCTGGCTTACAGGACACTCGTGGAGTGGGGGCCAGTGATCTTCGGTACAGGTGGTGCTGGAGGCTAGGGCTACTCGGAGCCCAAAGCACGACTTCTTGGGAGACCCAGAAGAGGATGCACTTGCAAATGTGCTCGGTGTCCAGGGGTCACGGTCTCAAGTCACCCACGATAGCCACGGGCCTCAGCTTTGCTGGGGACTCAGGGTAGCCTCGGGAAGTCTGAGAATCCACCTCTGGTGATGCGATGACTTTGACGTCCGACGGAGCTTCAGAAATGCGAACCAGACAGATGCTTCTTTGGTGCCTGCCAAGCAGGGGAGTCACTCCTTGACCCCAAGGGAGATTCTTCTGTCCTCTAATCGTGAGTAGAGCGTCGAAGGTCCAGGATTCTGTTTCAGAGTTTCGTCCGGGGATAATCTAAAGTCCTAAGGACTGGGTTCCTATCTTTATACTAAAGATAGGGGTTGGACTACTCTGTGGCCCCACCTATGGGTGGGTCAGGGCAGAGGGGTGGCTACACCCTTTCCCTTTGTCCAGTTCGCGCCAAAGCAGGGGCTGCAAACCCCTGATCCGGTTTGAACTGGGGTATGCACAGGGACACCAAATGTGCCCCCAGTGCAGGACTTCAAAGCACACAGATGGTGCTCCCGCCCAGCCCCAATTCACATTATCCTGTCTGGGGAGGTGGTCACACCTCCCTGGGACAGGAAACCTATTGTCCAGGCCTCCCCTGCCGGAGTTTCGTCCAGCAGCAGGAGGTCAGACCCGTGTTTGTGGCAGCAGCATCCATTTTGTGATGCCAGGGCTTTGGAAAGAAGTTACCGGGTTAGTCAGAGTTAACATGTCTTTCCCTCTAGAAGGGTGGAATGCTACCCCCGCCGCCAGAATTGGCGGGGGGTAGTATTCCAAGATGTTTGACACCAAACACGACATGTTTAGGTGCAGCCATTCCAAAGTTAGCATTTTACCGCGAGGATATAATGCGCTTAAGAGTATATGGTCAGGCTGCACTACAAACAGCATCAGAGATGGTCTCCGAACGCTGCAGAGGGGCCCTGCTCATGCAGGGGCACCCTCTCACATAGGAACCATGCACTCTGCCTTTAGGATTGATAAGGCCTGCCTTAGGAGTGACTTATAGGTTTATATGTGTGTATGTATTTAGTGATATAGGTAACCTATATCACAGTAAGGGGTGCATGCACCACCTTACCCAGGCTGCAGTAGCAGACCTGTGGTGTCAGTTTGGATGGCCTTCCAGGGGTGGCATAATACATGCTGCAGCCCCTGGCAGGCCTCTGAGGTACCTATGCCCTTGGTACATAGTATACCATATACTAGGGACTTATAAGGGCACTCCAGATCCCAATCAGTGATGTGCCTAAGGCACATGGAAACCATTTTAGAGAGGAAGCAGCTAGGCTGGGGTTCTGAATAGCAGGGCCCCAGCCAGACTAATGTCGAAAAACAGTGAAGCATCAGCAAAAAGTGGGGGTACCCATGTGAAGCAGATCCTACTCTCCTACACTCACGGCTAATCACTCTAAAATGGCCACCGTTAGAAGGAAAAGCAAAGTGAAGCTAGCCTGCATCGCATGCGAAGCACTCCACAAAGGCACCTCAAACTATCTGACCCTTAAACTGTACATATCCAGGTCAGTTACCCATCAGAAACTCTGAATCTCTTACTGGGAACCCCAGTGTTCAGGAAACAAACAAAGAAGAAACAGTCATTGTCAGGAAGCGCACTCAAGATCTGGCATACATTACCACCTTCAATCAGACTAACCTCCTTTGAAGACTTCACAGTGACTTAAAGTCCTTTCCTCTTCAAGGCTGCTTCCCCTCATCATTTGACCTCTCCTCCCAGCATTGCCCATCGGACTTTCACTAATGGCTATATTATGCTGCTGTATATACACTTCCTCTCTCTCACCCTTCACTGCCCTGCATTTACTTTCCCCACCCAAGAGACTTCTTTCTACCAGCCTTCCTTCAAATACATTATCATGTGTTCTTTGGATATTTGTATCCTTGTAAAGTGCTCTGACACCAAGTTAGGTCTTGTTTGTGCTATATAAAACTACCTAAATTAATAATCAAATACCCAACTAACTAAATAACTAAATAAAATCTAATGCTACAAATAATACCTGGGTGCTTCTGAGCTCATTCCTGATTACTGCCAACTTTTCGTAGATCAATGTATGAGGACAAAAGTAACCAGCCTGATTGGAACAAACAAATGATTACACTGCAGATGCAAGTCTCCATAATGAATGGATGTAAAAAAACAGACTATTTAAAAGAAACATGCTCACTTGTAATGGACCTGGGGTATTGACATCACGTTCCATCCCCTGTGCATACTTCAATTTCTTATTTATCACAATTGGTCATTTAAAACTTCGATTTTACACTTTAAGGCTATATTGGAACCTGGTTTCCTCTAAGGTCTGAAGAATGATAGGGGAGTTCAGATTGCGGATTTACAGAGTAGACATTTTATTGAGCTGCTGTGATGCAAACTTTGTGTCTCCTGTGTAGATCCTCTGACCTTTGAAAGTTTCTGAAAGCAGCTATATCCGTATGTTGACACTTCGGGATGACTCATATACACGCAATTTGACTCTGCTGCATTTAATGGCTTATTAAATTATATTATCCTGCTTCTAGTCATACACTCAGTATTACCTTTTTTTGCTCTAGCATGCAGACTCTCTCACTCTGGGGACTCTCCGAATATACAGCAATGGCCTCCGACAGCCTCATTTCCACTTCAATGCCCATGAAATGGGATACGTCATCAGTGGCTGCGGGAAGGTACGTCATCATTTAAGGCGATGTTTAATTTTACTTTAAGCTGCTCAGGTTAGAATCAACAACTAGCATCTTATTTCCAAAATTGGTATCATATTACACAAAGAGGTCTTCAGTGGGAGCTCAACTGGGACAGTCTCTTACCATAGCTGAGGTGTATAAAAGGGAAGTAGCATGACATTGTAGGCCGGTGCCTACTATTTGGGTAGTATCAATTATTTTAGGAATTTAGAAAATTGACGTGCATGCCTAGCTGAAAGCTCCCACACACAATATATGGGTGTTTTTATTCAATTTTACTTCCTGATAGAACCACTGAAGCATCCTATAATTTTTGAAGATGTACACGTTTATGTTTTTATTAGTTTATGGTAACTGGATCTAGCGAAGGGACATGCTTTGTAGATGTTAGTGACTCAATCGTTTTGGGTCTTCCAACATTGATAATGTGCACTTCCCTGCCTCTCCGCTGGCATCACATGTGCCCTGGCCTAGACACCCTAATGACAACAGCACATAGGACCACCTGACACATCTTTTATTGTAATAAATGTGCTCCTTGAAAAATACTGGTAATGTGACAAACAAGTATAAGAGAAATAAGAAAAAAATCTGAATGTGATTCCTAGATAAAAGAATTAAAAAATATACGCAGGTGATTGATTTAATTGTTTAAAATGTAGCATCTTTGGGTAATACTTATACCATAATGTATGCCCCTACAGATCGGGATTACCGGTATAAACCCCACAACTGACTTTGAGGTTGGCGTTGGAGACGTGTTTTTCTTTCCGATTGGCACCCAACACTACATCAAGAGCACGTGCGACGAAGACTTGTATATGATTCTGGCCTTCAGCACTGGCAACCAGGTAAATGCCCAAACTAAATGTTAAAAGATGACCATGCTTCAAGATACTATATACGATAACCTGGAGAGGGAGATATTTATTGAATCACCACAAGATGCAATCTTGAGGGTGTAATCATAGACTGGTCAGTATATTGTGGAGGAGCAGGCGGCAGGAGGATTTTGAGGAGGAAGCAGCCAGCTTATGTTAGTGTTGATACAAAACAATGTGGGATGATAGTGAGGAGACAGCAGAAGAATATGGAAGAGGGTGTAGACCATGGGATGGCAGTGATGAGGAAGTTATCATTCGGGCAGTATAGAGAACTTCACTCATGACTACTGCTCGCTTGTGATACTATTGTTTTTGATCTATCTGTCTTATCTTTGAGGGGATCCCGCCCTCATTGGGGATCTTCCATATCTTGTACTGCCTCTTGACAATTATAATATTGATTCTATATGTCTCTTTTTTAACATTGTGAAGCGCTCTGATACCCGCGAGGGTCTTGCTCACTATATAAAACTTTCAAATAAATTAAGGAAGCATCTAGTGGGACTCTGAAGAAGTCAGTGGGAGGATACACTAGTATAAGCAGCCAGTGACAGGATGTGAGACAGAGGCCATTAGTGCGAGGGGTGAATGAGTGACTATGCACAAGAAACCAGCCAGTGGGGGAATTGGAGCAAGAAGCAGTCAGTTGGGGAATAGCGAGGGCCAATCAGCTGGCCAGAGGAAATGGAGCAGGGAACAGCCTTTTGGACAATAGGGACAGTAAAGCAGTCAGTGAAAGGAAGTGGAGGAAGAAGCCGTCAGTGGCAGCAAATAATAAGAACTGTCTGGAATGATCTCGGGCAGAAGAAGTCACTGGATGGAGATGTAGAAGCCAAACAATAGCAAGATGTAGGGTCCGGAGGGATGGATAGAGATGTCCATCTGTTAAGAAACCCGGCACCGCCTGTAAGGCAGGTTCAGCCGGGGGTACCCCCATGTGCCGACCGAACAAATTGTAAGGATGTTCAAAATAGCCAGGTTGTAGCGGGGGCAGGAAGTCAGTGGACTCAATCAGAGAGAACGGGGGATCGGGACACGAGGGATATGAGGGACATGAGGAACGGGGGTCAAACAGAAGCGGTCTTAGAAAGAGCCCACCTGAGACCCCCGGGGAATGGTCCAAAGGGGGCCATTGATACCCAATGTCTAACAAGACACGAAGATAGACAATCAGTGCAACACAGCAGTGATCCCCCAGTAATAGACCTCCCCCCAGCATGCTGTCCATATACAGTAGTTTTAGTAGGAGTCCCAGAACATACTAGTGAGCAAGAGGAGTACCCCAGGCAGCTAATCAATAAAGCGGCACACTGGCTTTGTAAATTTGCCGGCTTCAACATCATTGACTACCGACACATCCTAATGACTAGGAGGGTGTCGTGGATTGGCAGCTCGTACAAAACCTTTCAAGGGGACTGCGTTATAGTTACGCTCAGACACCCAAGGTTGGCACAAAGGATTCTCTCATATGCCGCGAGGTCATTCGTAATAGAGTCCAGTATCCAACCATTGCCGTTGGGTTTTTTTTATAGACCATCTCCTAGTGCTAATAACTCAAATGGTTGTGACAGGCAGGAGCAGGGACACAGGTTAACGGGAGGGGGGGGGTAGGCCCCTGACACCATCAAATATGTTCAATTCTCTGAGGGACATGAATGACATTGACTGACTGAGAGAGCAGGAGGGGGGTAGTGGAGTCATCGGCATCCCTGAGGCAACCGCAGATATTTTAGATAGGAACGGGGAATTCGATACAGGGCCGAGTATAGGAGTTCAGGTGGCACGAAGTGAGATGGATAATAGGGTAGTGAGCAGGCCTGCCTTAGTGCAGACCAGCATGGGAGACAATACCTGCGTGGAGATATGTGGATACAACGATTTAAAGATTATTTCATGGAATATAGCAGGTCTATCAAGTAAAATCATAGAAGGCAAATGGCTCGATTATGTGAGGAAATATCACATTATATGTCTGCAGGAAACCTGGGTTACGGAGAACATTCATTATATAGAAGGGTATAAAACCTTCTTTTGTCCAGCAGTTAAATCTAAATGTGGCAGAGCAAGGGGTGGCCTGATTATTTTCGTGGATCAAAGCCTGCAGGGTGAGTGGAAGCAGTTGGTAAGGGCCTCACATAACTTTCAGGGGTTGAAATTTAGATTGAATAGATTCAGAGTTACCCTGGTAAATTTTTATAACGCCACGTCTCCTCAAGCTCAGGGGGTTAACAACATGCATGAACTAAACACATGGATGGAGTGCATGGGAAAGAAAGGGTTGGACCTAACATATGTGATTTTAGCGGGTGATTTCAACTGCCACCTGTGCCCCTATTTAAGGGAGTCGAATGCGAGTTGGTCATCATGTCCACTAGTTAGTGGACCACACATGGAGCATACCCAAGCAGGGAGGGATTTGACTCTTTTATTAGACACGTATGGGTTGACTCATACAATGGATATGATGGGCAATGTTGAGGGGGACTTGTTGCCACCCACATTTAAAGGGAGAGGATGCCAATCAATTATTGACTTCATTTTTGTCTCGACCTCACTTTTAAGGAGGGTTAAAAAATTTGATATAGAACATAATGTGTTCAGTGACCATAATCCACTCTCCCTAGTAGTACAGTTTTACCAGTTGGTAACAACTAATCAGGGAGTGGGGGTCGTCACTGGTGGCAGTGGACCAGGGTAGAAGGTTGAGATGGGCCCAGGTTGACCCGATTATCTTTAATGCCACGTTGTTCCGCAGAGGTAAGAAGGATGTCATGGACTGTTTAGATCTGGACGTGGAGGGGGAAGAATTAATCGAGGCTTTTACGAACATAGCCAAATTGGCCAAGAGTCTTCTCAATATCCCCTCAACTGGGCATACCAGGGACAATCCCAGGTGGTTTGACAATCATTGCTCAAAGGCTCTAAGGGTGCTAAAGGGGCTCTAAAGCAGACGCCAAGAGATAGGGAACGGGTAGCCGCCTGCCGTGTAAGTTATAAACTGGCAGTCAAGAACTGCAAGAGGAAACTTCAACGGGCAGCATGGGACGAGCTGCTGGAGGCTGCTGCACTGAAGGACTCGGCAGGCTTCTGGAGGATAATTAATAACCCTTGTTTTGCGGAGTTGGATAAGCCAGGGCTAAGTTGCAATATTTTGCGAGACCAATGGCAGCAGCACTTTCAAGGGCTGTATAATTTTCCCCATAGGCAGGTTGATTGGCAGCCTCTAGTTGGGCTCCTCCAGAGCACTTCGGTCTCCTTCTCGATAGAAGAAGTAACATTGGGCATAGAGGGCCTGACTAGAAATAAGGCTCCAGGGCCGGATGGGATTCCCCCAGACCTCTTTTTATGTAATATAGAGGTATGGGCCCCAATACTAACGAGGGTATTAAATGTAGCAATAAGTACATCCATGCCAGTTTCTTGGTCCTCTGCTATTATTGTGCCCATTTTTAAAAAAGGTGACAGGGACAGTCCACATTGCTACCGTCCAATCTCCCTGATAGATGTATCGGCGAAGGTTTTAGGGAGGGTGATTTTAAATAGACTGATGGATTGGGCAGAGTCTAAAAACATCGTTACGGAGGTCCAATTTGGGTTTAGACAGGGAAATCCACAGTGGACCAATGCCTTAACCTGTATTTAATTACCGCTAAATATACAATAGCTAGGGCAGGGGCACTATATTTAGCTTTTATGGACCTCACAGCGGCTTTTGACCGGGTAAACCGCAGTAAACTATGGGCAGCTCTGGGTAATCTGGGGGTGGACCCACCTTTAATAAATATTCTTCATACACTACACACTAACACCATAGCGGCGGTGAGATATACTCAGGATGGGAAAGTGACAGACTATTTTAGCTGCTCAAGTGGGGTGAGGCAGGGTTGCATATTAGCGCCTTTTTAATTTACTCTTTACATTAACGGCCTAGATGCTTCCTTGCGAGGTATAAAGCGGATTTCCGAGAATAGGTGAACGAGCTGTACCAGTGCTGCTATATGCAGACGACGCGGTGCTTCTTGCCCGTACCCCTCATGGTCTACAGCTCTTAATTGACGGCTTTGTGAAGTTTATGGAAGATATAGATATGTCTCCTAACCTCACATGTCATGGAAATGGGGAAAAAGCCAGTAAGATCATACAGTTATACAATAGGCTTGCATATTTTAGCCAAGGTTCCCGCGTTTGCTTATTTGGGTATTTTTTTCGATGGGCACTTGAATTTTAAGCACCTATTAGAAGACAAGTGTGTCGCCCTGGCTAGATCTACAGGGCAGATTTCCAACTTTGTGCACAGATTAGGGTGTTGGACCACTGCTCTGCTTTTAAAACTGTATGATTCGATCTGTTGTGCAAAGGCCCTGTATGGGAGTGAGGTATGGGGATTTGCCAAGCCCACCAACCTGCAAAAGGTGGAGAATAAATATATGAAGCGGTTATTGAAAGTCCCCCAAAGCACCCCTGCATTCATTGTGCATGAGGAGTTGGGAGTAAAGTATATTTTAGATGCGGTAGCAGTGAAACCCCTACTATTTTGGCTTAAGATTTGGTCAAATGAAGAGGCGGGCCTGACAATGTTGGTTATGAAAGACTGCCTCTCACTAGATCATGCTTTGAAAATTCCCTGGGTAAAATATGTTCGGGACTCCTTTTACATGCTGGGGCGACCTGATTTGTTTATTAAACCGGACTCAATAAGATATTAAAGGTTTACATATTAAATTTGCTTTAGCACAACGAGAAGAGGTAGAACTGGCTAAACAGACAGTGAGAGACCATGTTCTAACTAAAACCTCTCTGGGTATTGAACCTTATTTGACAATGATGCTTAGTGCGCATGATAGATTTTTAATTTCGCGCTTTAGATTAAACCTTTTTCACCACCTTATGGCGGTACCAGCTGGTTTTATTTTAAAACACGAAGACAGAGGGCCCTGTGGCTGCGACAATAGGTCTCCACAGGACACCCTCCACTTCGTGCTTCTCTGCCCTTACTATGGTTACCAAAGAAAAAGGTTTTTGAAGGGTCTGTTGAGGAAGCCTAGATTCAGACAGGCACAGGTAGCACTGTTGTTTTTAACACTAGCAACGGATGTTTTTACACTTTTTCTGTGGTAAATGTTTTAAGAAGTGCTTTGAAATCAAGAATCACAAGAGGGGACTGTAGTTTTATATCCTAGTTTTAGATTGATATTATTTATTCGATGGGCTCCCTCGTGTCTGTATTAAACTGATGTAAATAGTATTTATACCTATATAGGAGCTGGATGAAATGTTTTAGGAAATGTTTTACGTACGATTTATTGTGCTCACTCTTTTATGATTTGTGTTCAAATCGAATAAAGATGAAATGAATGAATAGCAAGATGGAGGAAAGTGGAAGAAGACAGATGTAGCAGCAAAAAGCGGTGTAGGTACTAAGATACAGAATAGGAACTGGTTAGTTGCAAAGTAAAGAGAGAGGCACACAAAGCTGCATGGGGTATTAGTGCTTTCGAGTTAGAAACTTTTGAGCAATAGCTAGTCAGTGTTAGACTTGAGTGTGTGTGTGTGTGTTGCGCAAACGTTTTACACATTGCCTCTGGGATAAGCCTGACTGCTCTGCCAGGCCACCAAAGGGGTGAGGGGTGGGTGTGTGACTCTCTTATCCTGACTAGAGTGGTGGGTTCTGCCTGGGTTAGGCGCATGCCCAGTCAACCAGAAACCCCATTTCTAATAGTCAGAAATAATAATGACGATAATAAATATAGAAGCTACAAAGCATAAAGGAGACAAGGAAGGCAATTAGTGGAAGCAGTTACTGTAATGAAGAAAGTCTCAGGTCTTGTTTTGAAAGTGATGACAACTCCTGTAGTGTATAATGAATAATTGTTGAATGAGCCAAACAGAATGATTGTAATTACCATTTTGTCTGACCAATGAATGAGCTTGAAGCATTGGGTTGTATTAACATTCTGGTTGATTTGACAGCTTCAGACCCTTGACATGGATGATTACTTCCATGCCACTGCAGACCACATTCTGGCCCAGCTCTTCCAGAAGAAACAAGAGGAATTCAAGCAGATCCCCAAGTTCCAAGATGACCAAGCAGTGAACCTGCCCTAGGAGCAAGCATTCGCAGTCGAAGAACATTAAAATCATGAAAAGTAGCCTTCCTAGATGTTTTAGTGATGTCAAACGTTATCAAAGGCACCTATCACAGTTGTGGCAAAATGAAAAATCAAGTAGCTGTCGTTTGAAAACTGGAACAATCCTGCAACTTAAGTGACCAAGAAAAGACTACAACGGAAAGAGATGCTTAACCATGGTGAATGTACATGGCATCACACCAGTGATATCAGCATTAGCCAATCAGATTACTTGGCCACCATTTTAGAATTTTGAACTTTATTACAGACATTATGGTCAGCACTCAGCAGTGTGGAGAGAAGGTGGTGTGCACTTTTATCATACTTTTCTTTCCACAGTCGACAAATGTAAGGATTTAAAACCCACAGTAATGCATTCATTGAGCAGCAAAGGGTTGGGTTTCAGCCTATTTCTTATGGTCTCTTTTCTGTCAGTGATATGCTGATGTAGGAGTTGAAAGAGAGGCCCTAACAAAGCTGCATGACTCCAGTATAGTTGCTTGACATGTCTGATCTGGGCCTATAGAGTAATGTGTTTGTTGTAGAACACATGCCTAACAGAACAGGGAGAAAACCCCACTAAAGTTTCACAGGCACCCACGTGTTGTATGCAGTCTTTCTGCATGCCGCAGCCTGGTGCTCTGTATATGTATACTCGTATGCCATATTGGTGAGAATAACAGTATTGCAGTAACTGATGTTAATTTACAAAGTGTTGCAATAACATTATATGTATCTATATAGATAGGTGCAAAATATGTAGCCTCCGAAATGAGTGAGTGGGTAGCTTGCACTACTGCTTGCGTCTATTTTATTCATAATCATAGCACTATACTCACTCAGCAAAGAGGATAAATATGTCACTACAGAACCCTAACCGGTGCATATAATATATGTATGTATCTGATACATAGATTTTTAGATACTTTTGGGTTACATCAAATATTCTATAAATAATGCACTTTCAAAGAAACTTTTCACTTGGACAGGCATGTCCGATTTCCCCTAATACCTCTCGCAGTGATTTTCTGACACTTTTTTTCAATATTTAAAGCTTGCTAAATATAAGTCAAAAAATTATCTCAAAGACATGCATTTAAAAAAATCGTGTTTAGTTTTAAAAAGAACCTACCAGTATTAAATGTCCGAGAAACTTGGATCTCAAAGAGTAGAAATAAGTATACTCCTAAAATTCATAATATTTGATTCAACTCTTTATTTGGTTCTATAAAAACACATAAGGTTTAAACATCCAGTGTAATGTTTTCTAATAATCAATGTCATAGAATGTTTCAGATTGGCTGATTATTGTGTATACTGCTGTATCCATATGAATGAAATGTACTTTTTGAGTCTATAGTACTTTAAATATACCTCACGTCAAGATCAATATCTTCTGGAATAAATTTTTTTTTTGTGGAATTTATTGTGAATTTAGTGTGAAATTGACCTTTCTGGGATAGACTTACTGTTTGACAATGTGAAAGACAACGAATGCTGCTGTTGCCCAATAAAATTTAACACTGAGGCCCTGATTACAATGTCGGGCGGAAAGCCTCTGACCAGCGTTCGGAGGCTTTCTGCCCAACGTGGTAGGTTTAAAGTCCGACCGCCGTATTAGGATGACAGCGATTGGAGTTTAAACCTGTGGGGGAATCCAACGTGGTTCCGATGGGCTCAAGGAGCCTGTTGGTCGGTCGGAAAGACAGCATAATCCCTTAAGGACATTGTTTTTGCTGTCGGGATTATGATGTCAGTTTCCAACAGCCATTCCATGTCGGCCTTTCGGACATGTAAAGGCTGTCGGAAAGCGACATTGAGGGCCCCCCTTGGCTCTCTGCATATTGCACCATGCTGTGCCTAATGCAAAAACAACAATTGATGGACAGAATGCAGAACAATGTCATACATTCACCCCAGTACAGAGATCTGGGCCTAAATCCATCGTTTTTTTGCTCACCATGCCATTCCAGTTTGAACCCAGCCATATGCAAATCAGTCTTGACCCTGTGCCCAATGGGAACAGTCCAGCCCGAACTGCCAGGCCAGGTCCTCCCTGGACTGGAAGCAAGCATCCTAGGACCGGTTTCGGGGTTTCACCCCTCTTCAGCCAGGATAGCTTGATTCCAGTGGCATGGAGAGCACGGGACCCACGTCTGGGCATACCCGTCCCACTCGGGCTGACAAAAGTAGCCTTCCTAGATGTTTTAGTGATGTCAAACGTAATCAAAGGCACCTATCACAGTTGTGGCAAAATGAAAAATCAAGTAGCTGTCGTTTGAAAACTGGAACAATCCTGCAACTTAAGTGACCAAGAAAAGACTACAATGGAAAGAGATGCTTAACCATGGTGAATGTACATGGCATCACACCAGTGAGATCAGCATTAGCCAATCAGATTACTTGGCAACCATTTTAGAACTTTGAACTTTATTACAGACATTATGGTCGGCGATCAGCAGTGTGGAGAGAAGGTGGTGTGCACTCTCATTATACTTTTCTTTCCACAGTAGACAAATGTAAGGATTTAAAACCCACAGTAACGCATTCATTGAGCAGCAAAGGGTTGGGTTTCAGCCTATTTCTTATGGTCTCTTTGCTGTCAGTGATCTGCTGATGTAGGAGTTGAAAGAGAAGCCCTAACAAAGCTGCATGACTCCAGTATAGTTGCTTGACATGTCTGATCTGGGCCTATAGAGTAATGTGTTTGTTGTAGAACACATGCCTAACAGAACAGGGAGAAAACCCCACTAAAGTTTCACAGGCACCCACGTGTTGTATGCAGTCTTTCTGCATGCCGCAGCCTGGTGCTCTGTATATGTATACTCGTATGCCATATTGGTGAGAATAACAGTATTGCAGTAACTGGTGTTAATTTACAAAGTGTTGTAATAACATTATATGCATCGATAAAGGTAGGTGAAAAATATGTATCCTCCGAAATGAGTGAGTGGGGAGCTTGCATTACTGCTTGCGGCTATTTTATTCATAATCATAGCACTATGCTCACTCAGCAAGGAGGATAAATATGTCACTACATAACCCTAACCGGTGCATATAATATATGTAAGTATCTGATACATAGATTTTTAGATACTTTTGGGTTACATCAAATATTCTATAAATAATGCACTTTCAAAGAAACTTTTCACTTGGATAGGCACGCCCGATTTCCCCTAATACCTCTCGCAGTGATTTTCTGACACTTTTTTTCAATATTTAAAGCTTGCTAAATATAAGTCAAAAAATTATCTCAAAGACATGCATTTAAAAAAATCGTGTTTAGTTTTAAAAAGAACCTACCAGTTTCAAATGTCCGAGAAACTTGGATCTCAAAGAGTAGAAATAAGTATACTCCTAAAATTCATAATATTTGATTCAACTCTTTATTTGGTTCTATAATAACACATAAGGTTTAAACATCCAGTGTAATGTTGTCTAATAATCAATGTCATAGAATGTTTCAGATTGGCTGATTATTGTGTATACTGCTGTATCTATATGAATGAAATGTACTTCTTGAGTCCATATTACTTTAAATATACCTCACGTCAAGATCAATATCTTCTAGAATAAAAAAAATAATTCCTGAAATTCATGTGAATTTTGTGTGAAATTGCGCATTCTGGGATAGGCTTACTGTTTGACAATGTGAAAGACAACGAATGCTGCTGTTGCCCAATAAAATTTAACACTGAGACCCTGATTACAATGTCAGGCGGAAAGCCTCTGACCAGCGTTGGGAGGCTTTCCGCCCAACGTGGTAGGATTAAAGTCCGACCGCCATATTAGGATGACAGCAGTTGGAGTTTAAACCTGTGGGGGAATCCGACGTGGTTCCGATGGGCTCATGGAGCCCGTTGGTCGGTCGGAAAGACAGCATAATCCCTTAAGGACATTGTCTCTGCTGTCGGGATTATGATGTCGGTTTCCAACAGCCATCCCATGTCGGCCTTTCGGACATGTAAAGGCTGTCAGAAAGCGACATTGGTGGCCCCCCCCGGCTCTCCGCATATTGCCCTGGTACCCCCCTCAACATCCCTGCAACATGTGGCAGGCACCATGCGGTGCCTGCCACATGGTGCAGGGTGTTTACAAACTTCCATTTTTCAACGGGAGCTTGTGCTGCGGGCGTTTTCAGCCCTCCACACAAGCTCCCATTCAAAAATGGAAGTTTCCAACTGCACTATGTGCGGTCGCATCCTAATTGGGATTGTGGAACCACCGACCCATGGTTGGGTGGTTCCTTTCCCGCAACGGCGTCCGCCCGACCTCATAATCAAGGCCAATGTATCGAACTCAAAAGGACTGAAGAGGGAGCTCGACCTACAAGAACTGTGGCTAGCAGGCCACAAACACATCAGCAGCAAACACTTAACTCACTCAGCCACCATACCAACCTAAGAGATACTTAATCTTGATCAATATGATGTTTTGTTCTTTACTCCATTACTCAGGAAATACAATCAACTTATTTGTGAGTTTGAATTGAATTACAATATAATTTCACCTGTGTGAGAAAGTGGATTATTAGTAGGAGTGGATTGAGGTCCACCACAAGTAGAACAAGCATTGGCATAGCCAATAGGTCTCGCCTTTGGGACCTTATAAGTGTTTAGTTATCCAGCACAATATCCTTGGTGCAACAACATCAAGTGTTGCATGGCTAAACACTTATAAGGTCCCAAAGGCGAGACCTATTGGCTATGCCAATGCTTGTTTTGGTAGGCACGGGACATTAAGTGATTTGCCCTGAGGCTCGAACCTTGGTTTTCCGGCTCCAAAGTTGGCAGTCTAGCCGTGAGATCACTCAATCGAGTAATAACACCAGCCTCGCTCAGAATAGCAATGAATACTGTTAAGTGAAAAACCAAGAGGGTTAAAAAGAGATCATGCAATCCAGAGATGGAGAGACCGCCGAGGAGGACAATGATATCAAGGAGAAAGACTCGGAAGAGACTCCAAGAGTAAAATCATCGCTCTCTCCGAAGCAGTGGTGTAGAAGGATGCCATTCGCCCTGGTGCATGCAAGGAACATGATTGCTCCCTTTGCTGATGTGGCAGTAAAATGCAACATTTATCAAGGTTCAATGGGTCCCGGTGTCACTGCACCTGCTGCACCAATTGTAGCTGCGCCCCTGCTCCAGCAACGGGGGATGGACGGATGGAAAGAGTACAATACACTGGAAGGGGGAAAGGAAGGTCGTAGTCAGATCAATACTTGTTTGTATTATTATTGGTCTCGGGGGGGCATGTGGCATCTGCTCTAATAATGTTAAGAGCCATCGCAAAGGCTATCGGGGAGGCAAACCTTTCCACCAATTTGAATTGCTGATCTGAGGCCTGGGGTGACTGATAGAGAGGGGTGAGGGTGAGATGGGGGAGGGGAGAGTTTGGGTAAAGGGAAAGAAGATTAGTTATGGGGAGAGGGAGAAGGAACAGTGGCTGGGGTGAGATAGGCAGACGGGAAAGAAAAGGGCAAGCAGAGAGGCTAGAAAGATGGTTAGATGGGGAATCGAGGAGTAGAAACCGGGAAAGAGGAGCACTGATACAACGGGAAGAACAGAAAAAGGCCTCAAGAGGGCGTGGGTAAAAGAAGCAGGGACGAAAGAAAGGACAAGAATGTGAACAAAGAAAGCACAATGGGTGAAAGCAGGGGTCTGCATAATCGCAGCTTTTTTTAATTAAAGTTTGTGAAATTCCATGACAGTTTAGAGTAAAATGCTGTTTGCTGGTACCTTATGTGGCTTTATTTTTGCAAATGCACACCTCGCACTTAAGAAAACACCTCTCTCAGCAACATACTTTCAGTGCGAATCAGTCCCCTGCTGGTATCTCAGGAGATTTTTATTTTTTTTTAAACAAGTTGACCGCTCGCTCAAAAAAAGTTACAAAAAAAAATAGAAAGTGACCTTTCATGTAACGCAAAAGTCGAAAATTTCTGGAATTTCACCAACATATTTAAAATTTCGCCCAGGCTGTGTAAAAATATTAAAGGAAGAGTGAGTAAAGGTAATAAATAGACTGGTGAAGAGGGCGGTAGTTACACAAGCAGTGAAGGCAGAAAAGTAGAAAGCATGAAAGACAATTGTGAAGAAGGGAAGACAGCTAGGAGAATGAATAGAAAAGGGAACAAGCGCGCGTGTGAAAGTTCATCAAAACAATCGTGAGGGACAAGCACTCGTGCTTGTGCTGCCATGCGCCTTGCGGGAGCGCGCAGCAGCGGCGCGAGAGACATATGGTGTCAATTAGCATGCGCGCCCCTGCTCGCTCCCGCAAGGTGGATGCCGCCACAAGCACGAGTGTGTGCTTCCAAAAAGAGCAGAGCGACGGCTAAAGGTCCTCCTATGAAGCGCATGCGCGCTGCGTAGGCGAGACCTAAAAACCACCGTCTTGTTAGGTCCAGCTGAAGATTTCAGTAATGTAAACTTTAGTTCAACCCCTGTAGCTATGGCACAGAGCAGGCAGGCTTAACTTAGAGAAAGTGAGTAAAGAATTTAGAAGTACGAAAACAGTTAAAGAGTGTAAACACAACACAATAAAAATCCCACTCCAATTGAAAAAACAGAGAATAATTTAATGAACAAAATAACACCAAAACAACAAAAATCCAATTAGGGGAAGTGAGCATATGAATTTTAAAACATTTAAGTAAAAGTAGCACCAAAAAGCACTGCGCTGGTCAACTAGTTGCGGTAGACGGGGACCTAGGTGCCATTTCAGGCCAGCTGCAATGTAGCACAGGTCGGATACACCAACCAGGTTTCACCCGATTGGGACTTAGTCTCAGAAATGGAAGTCAAAATCCTTCAGTGGGGCAAGGCAACAGGTTGTATCCGAGGTGGTCTTTATGATGTTACATAGGCCTTGGAGAAGGTGCCAGTGAAGCCGTTGATTTTGGCAGGAAAATCTCAGCTCAGAAAAATTGAATTTTGAACCCAGGGAAGGCTTCAGCTCCTACGTCCGATTAAGATGTTTACCTTCAGACTAAGGCCCAAATTACGATGTCGGGCGGACTTGAGTCCGCCCGACACCGTTTCGATGGGAGGTTGGCGGTTCCAAACACCGTATTACGATGCGACCGCACATGATGCAGTTGCAAACTCCCATTTCTCTATGGGTGCTAGTGCTGCGGGCGGTTTCCGGCCACAGCACAAGCTCCCATAGAGAAATGGGAGTTTGTGTAGGTGCCTGCCACACGGTACAGGGATTTACCCCAGGCCCCCAACCGGAGGCCGATGAGGGAGGGGGCTCTGCTAGTGGCCCCCTAAGTCACTTTCCGACAGGCTTTACATGTCAGAAAGTCAGACATGGAAAGCCTGTCGGAAACCGATATCATAATCCATACGACGGAAACGCCATACGCATAATACTTACGGCGGAAACGCCGTACATAAGGGATTATGTGGCGGTTTCCGACTAGCCGACGGGCTCCTTGAGCCCATTGAAAGCCAACACAAGATTGGATGTTACAGTTGGACTGTAGTTCATAGGTGAGATTTAACTTTCCAAGCCATGGGTGTATTTGGGACACCATTTACTATGGCCTTATTGGAAAGTTAAATATGACAATTAGGAGTTAGTCAATTTCTATGTGTTTTAGGGCTCAGAGCACATGAACTGGGGCCTGGTTAGCAGTGTCCCAGTGTACAGATTCAAAAGAACCAGCACTATCTGTCCACAAACGATAGGGGTTGCCACACAAAAAGAGACACTTTATCACAACATCTACACTTTAAAGAAAACAGTTTGAATGGTTTATTGTGTAGCTGGAACTCTGCATCTCCTTCACAGAGGATGCGTTTGCCATTGAAGAACTGTTTATGCCTTTGAGGAGTTCATAGACAAACCTGCTGCTGGTATGACAAAACTCAGAAACTGGATAGAAGTAACATAAACCTCATGTCTTTCCAGTCTTCTGTATAGTACAGTTTCTATCAGGGCCTGTAGGACCATCGGAATGTGAATAACACGTTCTGTCTTGCTAGATGGGAAGTCTCAGGCTACTGTCTATAAAATGCTAACAAATATTTTGATAAATTATTAAAACACTATTCATGAAGTGCTGGAATGCAGCTAGGAAGCATAGATCAATAAGCATCACTTGGTACTTGTTGGGCTTGGCCCATTTTGCAGGTTTGTCCCCAGATTTTTTTGCCTTCCTCCTTCACATTTTGCTAAATTCCTTTTTGTTGGCCTTAGGCCTCTGTGCACTTTACCACTGCTAACCAATGCTAAAGTGCTTGTGCTCTCCCTTAAAGCATGATAGAATTGGTATATACCTAATTGACATATTTGATTTACTTGCAAGTCCCTAGTTAAGTGTGGGGCAGGACTCATGCCCCTAAGAAAGCTATGTGGCTTAGAGATGCGGCGCTTTGCCAGGAACAACAAGCTGCGTACTGGGATTTGATGCCCACTCAATCCAGACCCAAGGACATATGGGGCCCTCTACAACAATACATCAGTGCACATACGACAGATGCGGCCACCCCCTCCTCACCCCAGCGATAGACGCAATGCTCGGCACACTGCATCCCCAGCCGTGCTGTGCAAATCGAGACCCTCAACTAGACTGCTGGGCCTCAACGTGCGCTCCGAACCCCCCTCCTCCCCCTGCCTCCCCTCGGACCTCCTTTCCTCCCTCCTCTGGTTATACGGTCACTGTTATGCTCACTTGAGCGGAATGGCTGTGACCAATGGATGTTAGACACGATCCGGAGGACGCCATCAAGAGACAGTGTCTGCCTATCTTGGAGGCAAAGTGTGCAGCGGCACAGGAAGACATTATTAAATTGACCGAGTGAGGGCATTGGACATTGCTTAGAGATATGCAACTGTTATAACGCTGCACATGCAAGTTTGAATGTAACACCCTTTGTAACTGCTATTGCAAGCTCTGAATAAAAAGAGTTAAAAAAAAAAAGTCCCTTGTTAAGTGGCCCTACCTTTGCCCAGGTTCTGTAAATTAAATGCTAATAGTGGCCCTGCAGCACTAGTTGTGCCACCCACTTAAGTAGCCTGGTAAACTAGTTTCAGGCCTTCCATTGCACAGCTTGTGTGTGCAGTTTTAAACTGCCAAGTCAACATGGCAAAATAAACCTTTTTGCCAGGCCCAAATCTTCCTTTTTAATACATGTAAGTCACCCCCAGGGTAAGCCATGGACAGCCCAGAGTGTAGGGTGCAGCGTATTTAAAATTAAAAAATTTGGACTTGTACGTTTAAGTTTTACATGTCCCGGTAGTGAAAAACTCCCATATTAGTTTTCCACCACTGTGAGATCTACCCTCCCCATAGGATAACATTGGAGATTCCCTATTATATTTAATAAGCTGTAACTTCCAATTGGGAGCAGGTGGCTATGTCATGTTTGGTGTTTATGAAATTGTAACAATAGACCCTCTTTAATGGTAAAGTCGGTTTGTTCTTTGCAATTTTGAAAATGCCACTTTTAGAAAGTTGGCATTTTTCTACCCTTAGCCCTTTTGTGCCTGTAGCCTGTCTTGGGTCACATGACTGGGTGTAAATGACACTTAGACTTTGTGAATTCCTCCCAGACAGTCACTCAAATGGATTAAGTATGCCTGAATGGGGGGCAGAGCTGAGCACAGCCCCACTTGCAACTGAATAGCCTATGTTCTGTCTTCACACAAAGGGCCTAACAACCCCACACTGTCACTACAGCCAGCTTGGAGCCAGAGCAGGGGAGGCAGGGAATTCCATGCACTTCAAAGCCACTGTCTAGAAGCTTCTCCCACCTTCCAGAACCATGGCACCAGGGTATAAAGGTAGGACCTCAGACACCAACTCTCCAGTACACTTCTGGACCTGTGGATACTCTGCTAGGAAGAAGGACTGCTGTACTGCTGAAAGGACTGCCACTCTGCTGGACTGCTGCTCTGAAGGAACTGGTGCCCTGCTCAGTGGCGGCCAGCTCAGGTAAGCGCAGTGGGGTGGGGCGGGGGTGGGGCAGTGTGGGAGGGGGAACCGACACACGACGGAATAGGTATAATTAAATAAATAAATAATACCTATTCCACTGTCAGTCGGCTTCCCCCCCTGCCACGCCCTGCCCCACCCCGCTTACGTGAGCCGGTCACCACAGACCCTGCTGTGCTAACCTGCTGCCTGCTGCTCTCTTGCCTAGGGAGGAAGAACTGGACCTGCATCCTCATCTTGAACCCAGGACACCAGAGTGACTCCAAGGGCTAGTCTACTGGCCTCCTGATCTGAGCCTCAAGGACATAAAAGACTCCCAAACATCCAGCACAAACCCCTGGATCCAGCAGAAGTGAGTTCCTGACCCCCATTTTATGCCACTCAGGTCCTGGACCCTTGATGTGGCTCAGTGAGCTGCAATCAAGCTTTCGGGATCTTTACAATCACGAATGGGCCCATTTCACCAAGACTTCGCTGCTCGTACTGCGATTCAGAGTGAAGCTCCGTCAGCCCAACTTTTCGTTCTCTAGCATCGACCGGCGCGGGGACTGCCAACGCAAAACTCCAGGAACGCCTCCCTCTGACCCTTGACCTGCTCTTCATGCCACATTGGCAACCTCCTGAGATGCTCTCCCTGCTCCTCGTGCCCCCCTCCAATGTGAACAGGACACTTGGCATGGACTTTGAGAAGCTAAACTTCAGCTCGCCTAACCTGGTGACTGTAGCCAACCTGCGCTCCATCGCAGTTGGCATGAAAGTGTGAATTTGACCCGGTGCAGCATGACCATATGTTCCCAGTTCTTGCTTTTTAATGCTATTTTATCCTAAAATCTTAAAAAATTCATAACTCCCTTTCTACTAATTGTTTTTTATCATTTTGGTCTTGTATTATTTATTACATTTTGCTCTATTTGTCTAACTTGGTGCGGGATCCTTTTTGTGGTATTTTTTACTTTATCACTGGTTGCACAAATACTTTACACATTGCCTCTAAGTTAAGCCTGAGTGCTCTGTGCCAACCTACCGGTGAATTGAGCACTGATTAATTTAGGGTTGGCTTGTGCCTCACCCTGACAAGGGTTGTGGTTGCTGCTTGACCAAGGCTCACACTCCAGTCAACCAACAACCCAATTTCTCACAATACTCAAGTAAGGCAAATTTGTCACTAAAAGCTTTTGACCAACAGCCCCCTTCCCTGACAACCAAAGAGTCATTAGCCCATCACAGGTCTAACTTGCTGTGGTGCGTACCTGATCTAACCTAGTTAGTAACAAAGGTATAGGATAGCAGTTTTCAATAGTGTTTTGACTAATGCTACTATAATTTGACCATGCTCTTTTCCACGTTCTGCTATTTTCAGGAACAAAAAATAAGTTAGTAGGATTTTAAATAGTGGAAAGAGCCATTTGCCAGATATTTGTCTACTTATGTCTTTAGGTGTTACTTCTCTTTGTCAGTTAGTATATACATCCTGTAGGAAATGGGGCTATTGGTTGAGGGCGGGTGGAAGGCCCACTCAGGCGACAACCATCATCCTTCTCAGGGTGAACCAAAATAGTCTCTAAATTAAAGTGAAAACACAACACAAGAAAAATCCCAAACCGTTTTTAGAAAATAGTGTAAACTTTATTAAATAAAATGATACCAGAATAGCAAAAATGAAATCAGTAGAACCAGAGATATGCAATTTTGAAGTTTTAAGTAAATGGAGCACTGAAAAAGAGCAAAGCGCCACTTGCAGTCATCTAGTCTGGGGGAAAGTTACACGTTTATGCCGATCTAGATGGAGGGTGGGCTGGATAGAGGGACCAAGTTAGACCAGCTAGAAAAGTTACCTTCTCAAAGTCCGGCACAAGAGTTCAGTTTTGCGGTGTATGAGGCCGCAAGGAGCAGGGAGAGCACTGTGGATGGTCATCGCTGTACTGTGAAGAGCAGACCTGGCCTCGCGGATGGTCGTGGCTGTAGCTTGAAGATCCAGTCACAGATGTAGATTCCCTGTAGTATCACCACATTTAGTTCTGGTAAGTTCTTCACTTCATCTGTCAAGGCTTTAAGTAGTCTTGGGTGACAAAAGACTAGTGCAGGTTTCTATGTGTTGGCTGGAGGCAAGCCCTTTGAAGTGTAAGTGGGGCAAGGCACAGCTTCGACCTCAGCAATTCCCGGGCAGATGGCCCAACCTGAAACAGTTAGTCCAATTTGTGTCACACTCTGGTAGGAATACACAAACAAACACTAGCAATAGAGCCATTCACAGTAATGTGACCTAGGACACTGGCAGAAGGCACAAATATTTATGACATTAAGAAAATGCCAACTTTCAAAAAAAGTGCCATTTTCAGAATTGAGATTTAAAATTTAACTTTACCAGTAAAGAGGATTTTAATTTAAAACATAATTTGAGTGTAAACATTATATTTCTTTCTGCTGTCAATCCAAAGTTATCCCTTAATAGATGTAAAAGGTAACCCAGTGTTAGTCAGTGCGAGCGCTAGGACTTTAGGAGTTTTTCAGTGCCAGCAAATGCAAACCTTAAGTTTACATGTCCTACTTTCTAAATACAATGCACCCTGGCCTATGGGCCTTTAAGGCCTACCTTAGGGGTGACTTATAAGTATTAAAAAGGAATGTTTAGGCCTGGAAAAAGGTCGAAATGGTAGTTTAAAACTGCACTACAGGCTGCAGTGGCAAGCCAGAGACATGCTTCAAAAGGCTACTTTAGTGGGTGGCACAATGGATGCTGCAGGCTCACTAGTAGCACTTAATATACAGACCATGGGTACATGTACTGCCATTTACTGGGAAATAACAAGTAAATGAAATGTACCAATTGGGTATATACCAATTATACCATGTTTTAGGGAGAGAGCACTTTACCACTGGTTAGCAGTCCCAACGCCACCAAAAACCAATTCAGCAAAAATGGAAGAGGTGAAGTAAATATGTTTGGGGGATACCACTCAAGTGTGTCAGGTAGGTCTAAAAGTGACCACCTCACTCTATGTCATCATGGACATTATTTCTAGTTCTGGCATTTAAACCAAGAAATCATTGGTATGAGGTTTGTTCGTCTAATTAATTTAATGAAAGCAAACTGAGGATACAACAACCAGAATGCATTTGGGTGCCTAATTTAAACACTGGAAAGGAAACTATGTTTGTGATGACATGGAGTGAAGTGGCCACCCTAATGTTTGTAGATATGAAGGGACCTAGGCAGGGTAACTTAAAGAATGAAATGAGGACATGAAGGGTGCAACAGTGACTCCAGTGACCTAAAAAGATATCCAATAGCAAAGGGAATAAAAGAGTGTCATAGATGTAGTAAATAAACTCTCCTTCATGTGTTTACAAAAGGTGGCATGGTTGGCCATTTGACAAGAAAAGGACAGGCAAGCCTAATAAAAGGTATTTTGAGTGCAGCAATAGAAGATGAGTGAAGAAGGTGTCTTATAACCGACAAAACGGGGTTTGAAGAAGATAGGTTACTTACCCTGGATGGCATGGTAGCATATACAAATACCTTGGAAGATCATTTTTTTATGAACATTAACCAGTGCCATTTAGAAAGATGACAATAAACTGAGCCAATGTGAGACAGGCCAATGTGAGCCTGGCATCCAGCTTATGAATGATCTGTAAGCAATTGGGCTATGTGGTATTTAGGCCGCCCCAGCTACAATACATTCATTTAATCTAGATGGAAGCAGACTACTGTCTGGGCAACAGATCAGCAGCAATACGGAGAGAAGGGGTAAGATGTATTAAAGGGCTTTGAGGAATAAGGAACAATGGGAGGTCAATTTCCCTATGCAATAATTAGAAGAGATATTGTCCATAAAATGCATGCAAGATTGCAAACCCCTGTCACCCAGGACATGGGCCACTAAGGGGGGTCCTATTCAACAAGGCATTTTATAGTATGCAGTCTTTAAAAACTTTGATCAAATGCCTTTGGTATATAAGCCAAAGCATTTGAGAAGAGAATAAAATTGGAATATTCATAGAATATTCATATACAATAAGTTCAATAAGAAAGGATGGTGCACTCTGTTCATTTATACTCATATATTTGTTTTATTAAAGTAAATCCCTCTCTCCAACTCTAAACCCAGTCACCACTGGGCAGTTATAGCAAGGTCAGAGTTTCCACAGGAAATACATTTATTGTGTTGCTAATAACTTTGGCACCGTTTGACAAATCTCCACGACACTTTCCAGAAAAAGTGCTCTTTTTGCCTAGTTTGTGCATGGAAAGTTTCGGAGTGATTTGTCAAGCGGGGGACAAAAAAAAGGGGGGGTTCCAAAGCTCTTATTCCTATGCATTTTCCATAGACTTCTTTAAGGACTGCTACCGCAAAAACTGCTGAACGGAATTACACCATATTTGGCAGGAAGCTAGATCTTGGTCCGCAGATTGTGCTTTTTGTGATTTGGTGTAAATGAGTTCTGTAGTTTTTGAGAAATTAAGGTTAAAAAACATTTGTATATCTGGATGGTTGGAAAGTCCCTCGGAACCAATTTAAAAAAAATAGAGCATTCTGATTGGCCCAGGGAGCTTTTTTTCCCCCTTGGGCCACCCCCCTCCCGCGGGAGTCAGACTCCTGCGGGAGCGAGCGCTCTGATTGGCTGCCAGCAATATGAGAAAAATATTGACTTAGTCTCCTGTCCTGAACTCAAAAATAAGATCTAATATACCGGGGCCGGGTATGCATACCCTGCACCCCTTGGCCCCATTAGGGGGGACCCAAAGAGACCCCCCTCCCCGGGCCAAATTAGGAAAAAAACGGCACTCCCGCAAGATCACTGCAAAAAACCCCCCAAAATGGTGGCCTGGGGCTGCATTGTTTAATTAAGGGGAGGGAGCGTGTGGCCCTGCTCCAAGAGCTGTTTTCGGGCTTAGGGAGCCCATCCCCTGGGACATGACTTATAAATATGGGGAGAGGTGCGTGCGGACCCCTTCTCTGAATCGGAATTTGGCCCCGGGGACCCCATTCCCAATTTATAAATATGGGGAGGGGGCATGCAGTCCTCGTCCCCGAGCTGGATTCAGCCCTGGGAACCCCATCCCTCAGGTTGAATTTAGTAAATATTGTGAGGGGGCGCGTGGCCCCCCTCCCCAAGATGGATTTTGCCCCGGGACTCAATCCCCCGGGGCCCAATGTATTTTGTAGGGGGAGGGGGCTGCGTTACCCCCCCTCTCTGAGCCTTTAAAAGGCTCTCTGGACCCCATCCCCTAGGGTCATCACCTGAGCCGTCTATGGCCTGTGGACCCCACTCCCTGGGGCCAGCTCACATACTGTGTTCCTGGGAGCCCACCCCTGGGACACAGTAGTTTCCCTGCCCACACAAGTGCAGGCCGAAAAACTTGTGTTTGCTCCTGCCTGGCAGGAGCATTTTAAAAAACCCTGTCAAATGGGAGAAAATACAAAGTCTGCTTCCAGCGGGTGGGAGCTTTAAAAATGCACCCGCCAGGTGGGAGCAGACTTGAGATCTGGCTCCCTGTCCACACTGATGTGGGCAGGGAAAGATCAACAGATTACTCCCTCCCAGAGGGAGCAGCATCCAGAGGGAGCAGTATAAATACCTGCTGCCTTTGGGTGGGAGCAATGCGGGCTACTGTAGCATGCCGGGACCAGGCTGAAGCTGTGGGGGTCTGGGGCTCCCCCTGCAGCACCCAATCTGTTGATTGTGGGTGCCACGGGTGGGCACCGGGGTACCCATTTATATTAATGACAGGGCCCCCGGGATGGGGTACCCGGGCCATAATAGGCTTGAGGAGGGGCCCCTCCCGTTTAAAAAAACACAGTCCTGGGGTGGTGTCCCCAGGCAATAATGAGCCTTGGGAGGGTACTGAAGGCTCTGGGGGATAGGGTCATGACTGCCAAATGAGGCTCGGGGAGGGGGGGACACAGCCCCCCCACTTTAAAATACATTAGGCCCTGGGGGATGGGGTCCCCAGGGCCTAATGAGGCTCAGGAAGGGGGCCACTTGGCCTTCTTCCCATTTAAAGTAAATAGGGCCTTGGGTTATGGCGTCTTTAGGTCCTAATGAGGCTGGGAAAGGGGGGCCATGCAGCCCCTCTCCCCTTTAAAATAAGTAAGGCCCTGGAGTATGGGGTTCCCCGGACATGATGAGGCCCAGGGAGGGGGCCACGACCCTCCCTCCCCTTTAAAAAACAAATACAGCCCTGGGGGATGGGATCCCCAGGGCCTTTGAGGGTTGTAGAGAGGGGCCATGCAGCGACAACACAGGCCCTGGAGCTAACCCCACATGAGCACGAGGAGGGGAGTTGGACGCAGGACCTGAGTGCAATCCAGGCCCTGCAGCCAACCCCACTGGGTGTGCGGCGAAAGGCCGTGCGCAGCGTGAGGTTGGCTGCTAGTGGGGGAGTCAGGCCCTGTTGCCAATAATAAAATATTATTTTACGTTAAAAGAACCCTAGCAATTCACTGAAAAAAACAAAGGTTAAATTAATGTTATAGATAGGTGTGGTAAAAAAATCTGTTTTTGTAAAAAGAAAACCTTAGAAATTCACTGGAAAAAAACCAAAGGTTAATGTAACGTTATAGTCAGGGATAACATTAACGCTTTGAACAAAAAAAATACAGAAATTTACCAGTTATATTTAGCTGAGCTAACTATAGCTTGCGCCCCGCCATGCACTTCTTATGACCTCACATATTACATCACTCATGACATCTTCTATGACATCACTGTTAGGTGTATCACATTAACAATCAACCACAGATATATTTGGAAACCCTCATTGCACACGGTGTTCTATATGTATACAACTGTTTAGAGAAAGCCAAGTTACGCCAGATACTCAACGTCTGTCCCAAAATGAATGCCGTACTACGGACAGCTTTTATCTGTATCAAACCCTTCACAGTCACCGAACCTACATTGAGAAATGAAGTTGATATGAGTAGAAAAGAGGGTACTGTAAACAGTGTTTACACTATGGACAGAGTTTAGTCTGTACCACACTGCTTGCAGGCAGTGAAACTCTCATAAGAAGTACACCACAGAGTATTGAAAAGTATCTACTACACTCTATGCAATACTTATAAAAAAAATCACCATTTACTTAAACCAGCCAAGATCTGAAAGTGCTACAGATTACTCTACCTACAGCCTTCGTACGGTGTTGAACATTTTTCAGATAGCCCACCTCCTGAAGCAAAAGAAGCACATGTACATAGGTTAGTACCTGGTCCACACAATCGTTTATGACATGTAGAAATTGTCATGCTGTGATGATTCTGTCTAATAACTTAAAGCTGCCTACAATACTTAGTATATAGTACGAAACATCTGTGGAACATGCTGAACACACATCGTCAACTGTCACCGGTACACAGAGTTACTCTTCAACGCAAAGACTTATAACATGTTCAATACCTCTACACTCCTATGAGGCATTAGGAGCATATGCATTTTGTAAGCACTTACACCCATTAGCTGCGCACAGGCTGTACAAAATTAGGTAGAAAAGTAATATGTAGTTGCCCGCGACTGTGGAAACTATAAAACAAACTAACACACTCAGGGGGATATTCCCAAGAATGTGCGATAATCATCGCCAAAAAAGGCTAACCCACGTTTTCATATCGCCGTCTATTGCGGGAAAATAACTCTGTGTTAACGTCGCATTCTCAACACAGCGGTAACATGCGATAGTCTCCCGAGAACGCGTCAAATGTCCGCGAACCAACAACCGCGATGGCGATAAAAAAGGAAACCACTTACAGTCCTTGACGGACACCCACAGTCCGCTCCATGCTCTCCAACGAGCCATGGATGACTCGGAGACAAGAACACCTGTGTAGTCAGAGTGGCTCCAGCGATCTCAGCCGGGAGTTGGGAAACATGCGGAAGCTCATGGAGGACATGGTGCGGATGGAGGCGGACAGGATGGCTGCCACGGCTGCACACCAGCGTGATGTAGCTGGGATCTACCATGCCCTGCAGATCCTCGTCATGGCATTGCTGCCACAAGGCCTGGCGCAGATGAATACTGCTGCTGCTTCGACATCCACATCTCCGCCCCCTGATGTTTCAGTGCCTCACAGTGCGGCAGCCAAACCACCTCCGGCCCCTGATGTGTCAGTGCCACACAATGTGGCAGCCAATCCACCTCCGGCCCCTGATGTGTCACTGCCACACAGTGCTGCAGAGAAAACACCACCACCCACATGTGAGGCACATGAGACATCAGAGGACGAAGATGCGGATGAATCTGCCTTACAGGTAGTGAGGAAGCGGTAGCATTCTTCTCCGCCATACGGCCTGTTTCTGCTTGGTTCTGCCCTCTGCATCATCACCTTCCACTGTCCCCCGATACACTCTGCGGCACTCACCTTGGACCTCGACATGGACTGCCATATTCTGTTTTGTCACCAATGACACAGCTATCAGACTGCGGACTGAACTCTTCCTCTTCCGATGTACTTGTCATGTACTTCCCTGTAGGATCTGGCTGGCCCTCCACGGGCCAACAATGTAAAGTGGGGTTTGCATGGCCCTGTACTGCTCCAGCTACAACACTCCACTAAATGTGCATTAAACAATCAAATTCACACAGATGTGTCATGTCTATGATCATTCAAGTATGGAAGTATGGATGAATGTAGGGTCAGTGATTCCCCCTTACGTCCATGTTGCACATGTTGTGGGACCTGAGTAACAGTGTGCAACATTACCGATTGTGGCCCGGGTGGCGCCGACACCACATCAGAGACACACGCATCAGTCACCTTCCTGTCCAGCCCAGAATGGGTCCACGCCCAGTGCGCCGGGGTCATCGTTCACACCCCTATGCTGGACTGGCAAACGCCAGGCCAGCTCACTCCACTTACAGGGGGGGACGACAGCGCTACATGTCCCAGGTCTTCCCTGTCGTGATCTGCTGATCACAGGTCTAGTTGTCAGCATGCCACAGCCACTCCCTGAGGGCTGGTTTACACCCTCACAACACCCATCCAGCACAGGCGTCACAGGACATGTGACCCTGCTTGAGTGTGTCCGTGTGGTTATGATTTATGCATGAGGGCCTAGGGCCCTACCACATCACATTCCCCACTGCCGGAGGTGACATGATGGCGTCCGCACCACGAGACCCAATCATAAAGGGCCTATGAATTGAGGTGCACAGAGTTGGTGGCATCCGAGGCACTCAGGCCAGCACGGGCCTACTGCCATGGGACGGTGATTTGAGGTGCACAGAGTTGGTGGCATCCAAGGCACTCAGGCCGGCACGGGCTTATGCCACGGGACGGTGATTTGAGGTGCACAGAGTTGGTGGCATCCGAGGTACTCAGGCCGGCACGGGCCTACCACCACGGGACGGTGATTTGAGGTGCACAGAGTTGGTGGCATCCGAGACACTCAGGCCGGCACGGGCCTACCTCCACGGGACGGTGATTTGAGGTGCACATAGTTGGTGGCATCCGAGGCACTCAGGCCGGCATGGGCCTACCGCCACAGGACGGTGATTTGAGGTGCACTGAGTTAGTAGCACCAGAGCTGAGCGGGTGTGCAGCCTGCGATGATGCGTAGGCCTCGATACGCCGTCCTGCCAATCGAGATTCGATTTGAATTGTGAGCCCTAATGGACCGCAGTGTACGCCGGAGGCAGCAGTCAGCACACACATGACTCCGCAGTGCGGTGCCGCACGGTGCGCTGGGGGCCTGTGGCGCGGAATCCAGCAATCGGCTGAGGAGGTTGCACCGGCACATGGTGGGCCCTCTTGGAGACACGCCGGTAGCGGCAGGTGACCATTGAGGCCTGGGTGCGCAGGGGCGGGCACTCATCGCTGGTTGGCGGACTGGTCTGGGGACCAGGGTTGGGGTGCAGCAGGCGCACAGGATTGCGTAGGCACCACCGGTCACGGCAGCGCCCTCATGGCTGGGTGGGGGGAGTGAAGGTGCAGGGGTATCAAGCTGATACAAACCGTGATGCTTACAGGTATGAGTAATCCTGCATCATGAGACCGTAACAGAAGTTAGTGTGACCGTAACCTTCCTTTTCTTTCCTACGAAGGTTACGACCACACGTACTTCTGTTACGGTCTGTTTTGTGCAGGATTTGTCTTTCCTGTGAGCATTCCGGTTTGTCCAAGTGCTATACACTGTACAGGATTAGGTTTGTGACTATGCGGACGCTTGACCATTGTCACCATTTGTCCAACAGGTTTCTGGATACTGACTTCCGGAGTATGGGATGGTATTGTGGAGTTCCTGCAGCATTTGCAGTTACTTGAAGCCACACGTTGCCCTGATGAAGTTCCCCGTTGGGCGTTGGCTGTTCTTTTCTTATTGTTTTTTGTTGTATTTGTAATAAAGGACTGTTTTTACACTACTGTTGACTGCTCGACTTCATGACCGTGCGCACCCCCATTTCAGTTGCTATAGTATTGGATCTGGGGCACAGCGGCGTCTGCCAACGGCTGGCGTTGGGGTTGGTTGCGCAGGAACACTACGAATTGGAACTGTCGTGTGGTGCGGTGACAGGGGCCCGCCGTTGCTATCGTGGACATGCATCCATGACATGGGTGAGGACGTATGATAGGGCTGGCCGTGAGACTCCTCCGACTCTGGCAGTTGTTGTTTGGGAGGTCCCAGGGGCCAACAGGTGCAGCACAGCCAGCAGCTTCGTCTGCGGAGGGATGTTGGTTGTCCGCTGTGTTGGTACCGTCAGCCTGTGGGCAATGTGGGTCAGGATGCGGAGGATGGTTGTCCTTTTGTGCTTGTAGTGGGCAATGACTTCCTCTGGCGTTGAGTCTCTGAGGCTGGTGCGTTTTGGGAACGTCCGCTGTCCTGTTCTGCGCTGCCTCTGTGGTAGTCAGGGGGGTGGTCTGGGGGGGCCTGGGGGTGGTGGCGGTGGGTGTTGTGGCCCTCTCGGGTCTCCGATCTGCACGATCAGTGTCTCCATGGCATCTGTTGGTGTTCAGATGTGGCTCTGGGCTGGGCTCCCTTTCTACTGCAGGTTGTCGTCCTGCTTAGCACCAGTAAAAGGCAGGTGTTCAATCCCTGCTGCTAACGCGCCTCATCGCCTGTTTTTGGTTCGCATCGCAGATCTGGCTGGTCGTTGAGAATATCGCGGAGTGGTGTTTTCTTGTGTTTTTGCACGGGAACGCCTACTCTGCATATCATTAGCGTTAGTTGTCTCTCTCATCAGTGGCGATGTTTTTTGCGGCAGCTATCGTTGGAAAACTGACGATGTGGGCAGTTTGCATCAGCTTGGGAATGGGGCAATAATTCTTTCACCACTTTTGCTGCACTGAAGTGCCGATAACTCGGCGATAAGTCCTTGAGAATATGCCCCTCAGTGGATTATGCCATCAGTGATGTCATCAATGATGTCATTTGAGATGTCATCAGTGATGTCATAAATGATGTCATAGAACATGCCATGAGTGATTTAATATGTGAGGTCATAAGCAGTGCTTGGAGGGAGATCAAAACTATAAACTGGTGAATTTCTGTTTTTTTAGTTCAATACTTTAACTGACAGATTCACCTAACTATAATGTTACTTTAACCTTTGATTTTTTTCAGTGAATTACATACACACACACATATATAAATATATATATATATATATATACACAACACAGACACACACGCATACGTACATAAACATACACATATACATATATAAATATATATATATATATATATACACAACACAGACACACACACATACGTACATAAACATACACATATACATATAAATGAACTAGGAGAAGAGAGAACTGAGTACATATTTAATTGTGTGATACAGCGTCCAAGAAAGCACGTATCACAATAAAAGCTTCACGGTCTTGGAGTCATTATGGTTGTTTTTTTCGGTTTGATTTATTCTGGCTCGTGCTAAATAATTATGAGATAGATAATTAATTCTGTGAATCGCTTACTTTGTAATGCGTAAATACTGTTTGGTTAAATGGACACGTTAACATATAGGCAACTTCTCAATTGCTCTGTCCTCTGAAATGCCGCACTGTTGCTTTAAGGCCTAAGACGTTTCATCACTGCTCAGTTATGAATCTTGTAATTGTTATTATCTTGCTAATCACCTTCCAAACTCCAAACGAAGCACCGTCAATCCCTGTTCTTGTTTAATTTTGTTTTCGTCGACGTGCCATTCGAATATGTCATTTCTCCAGGAAAGGTTGAAACTGTGCCAGAGATCTGTGACTCCTGGCTGTAGGCGTACATACAAGGAATTCCCACTACATTTATAATTTAAATTTAGCTAATGAACACATTAAATTATATGACAAATCGCCTTGCTCTGGCTATAACTTACTGGAAATCCCAGCTTTAGAGTTGAGGTTGGAGTCCCAGGCAGCAATGTCATAGGCACTCTACTTGCCAGTAACAAAGCTTGTTACTCGATGTATGAAATCACCTACTACTGGTATAAACTTCTATCTAGATTTCCCATTTGTAGTTGGAATCACATCTAGTTAATCAAATTAATACATGCAAGCACACATTATATAGTTTTTTCCTATCTTCTACTTTCTAGTATAGCCACTCAAGCTGGTAGGAACTGAAAACACTCAGGGCCAGGTATATAAAGACGGCACAGGACACAGCTCAGTATCCAAAGTTGCTACGCTGCGTTGTATAAGAGGGACAGAGCAGGAAAGCGCCATAAATCCAGAGATATGGCACTATCCTGCTCTCTCTAGCGCCGTCGCACACTCAGGCAACCGAGCCCCATGCACAGACCTTTGCACCATAGTGCAAGAGTGTCTGCATGAGTCTAGTATAGGGTATCCTTCCTGTACAAAATACTATGCCTATACAACCTTTAAACGTTTTCCCACTTCGGATGTGTGCTTCACAAAGGGAAAGTGAGGAGAAATAAAAGCATTTCTCCTTTACCGCCTGTTTCAAAGTTGCATTATTTTGGGGAGAAAACCCCTGACTACTGTTATTATGAGGTAGGGTTTTGCGTCAAAAACCATGGGTGGTTGCATGAGAACATCCATGTATCCCAATGCCCCCTGGAGGCAGAGTAACTGCTCTGGTTTTCCTCATTTTTGTCATGCAAACCCAGTGCAAAATGTTTGTAAATCTGAGACTCAAAGTTCCGGTACATTAACTATCAAAGCTACTTTATGAGGATTGAAACTGTGACCATTGGTCTGGCCAGTATTTTCACACCAACAAAGATAAAAAAAAATCATCACAATCATCACAAACCAGTATTTTACCCTATGAAATATAAACATAATGCAGCAGAAACAAACTGAAAGCATGTCCAAAGTATTTTAGTACTGTCTAGACTATTCCTAAATATGTTTTAATGAAAACAGAGGCAAAATTGCTATGCTAAAGAAAAAGGTTACAGACGATTTTACAAAAACTGCGATTTAAGTATCATATCCTGCCGCAGCCGCGGCTCCTGCAGGTAAGCGCGGCAGGGCAGCGGGGTACGGGTGGTTAAGTCGACAGACGACGGAATAGGATTTATGTATTTATTATATTTTCCCTATTCCGTCGTCTGTCGACCCCCTCCCGCACCCAGCCCCACCCCACCGCGCTAACTAGCAGGAGCGGCAACTGCCCTGCCCATGCCATAACTTCTAAATACACAAAAGTGTTCAGCGTTTTTCATTTGAGGAAGGCGGCAGCCTTTTCTTTAGGCCTTCAAAGAAGATGAGGACTCTCACTGGATGCTCATAATCGTGGTTAAAACACACAGCCAGATGCTTCTCCATGGCATCAACAGACAAGTGCACAACAGTGGGTGTGATTAATGCTTTTCAAACACGGAAGAGGCAGCCTCAGTACATTCTTTTCTCCCTCACAGAAAAAGGTCCGCACACAATTAGCAGTGTAAGCGCATGTACAGCTGTTTATATGTATGGATGGGTCTTGTGTATGTGTGTGCCCAGATGGATGTGTGCAAATGATCTTGATGCTGTTGTGTTTTGAGCTGCCAATCCTTGGACACATGCTGTGCTGTATAAAGGGGCTACTGACTTTAAAGGGCATGTATATACCTGCTGGGAAATGAAGCACGATAAATCTATATGATGGGAAAGCACCATTACCAAATCTCATCAAGAATCTTGGTACTACACAATGACTTAGTGGTTGATTTCAATTTTGGCAGTAAGAAAATGTGGTTAAAACGCCGAATTTAAATGCGGGCGGACCATCGGTTTAACCATACCATCTCCACCATGGTTATACCCCTCCGACGGCCTGACAGAGTAAGGGCTGTCGGTGGCTGACCTCTGTGTCCACCCACCTAGTTAAGATGGGCAGAGATAGAGATCAGTTTTCACTGCCCATCACCACCAGGAGAACCCTGGCGATAAGGGAAACTGAAACTGCTTTCCTGCTTTGGGATTTTCTTTTTTAATCTAAAAAAAGGTACGTTTGACAGATGGCTCTGTCATGTTGACGGAGCGGTGCACCAAACTTTGAAAGCATTGACAGGAACCACCATGGCGGCCGTTCCTCACAATTTTTTTAGTAATTAGCACTGTTTTGGTGTAGACTCGGCCTGATGGACCTTCATTTCTCTGCCAGGCCAACGGAGATTTCTCTGCCTGCCAGATATTAAATCGGGCCCATGGTGTTCTCTTATGTGCACTTAGGAGTCATACCCTGTAAAAGAAGATTCTAAAATTGCAAACATGATAACCTTGTAATGACACTGTGACTTGGCCACTGTTGGCTGTAAGAGAAGCTCATAGAAAAAATAACAGTGAGCCATATTAGAATTATATATAGCATGTTGTTGACATGTACGTTCCAGTTCTAAGGTCACCCATACAACTGTGACTCCAGCAACTGTGTTAACCATGTGTCCTGATTTAGCAGAACATCGTGTGTGTTTTGTGTTATGTTAGATGTATTTGTAGAGTGCACTATCACCCGCAAGAGTATCCTGGGACTGAGTAAGTGTGTGTGTGCCTCGTCTTGCGTAGGGGGTTATTCAAAAAGCCAGGTCTTTAGCTTCTTGCAGAATTCAAGAAGAAAGGAGGAAGCTCTGGTGTGCAATGGGAAGTGGTTCCATGCTTTAGGAATGATGTACAAAAGGCCTTGGCTCAGGATCAATTTCATTCATTATTTACAGTGCTTCAGAATGACACAACATGACAAAGCACCTCTTTTTGCATAGGCACCCCCATTTTTCATAGACTGATGCTACTGTTTTGGCTCTGAGCACTGGGACACTGTAACTAGGCCCCAGTGCATGTCCTCTGAACCCTAAAAAATTTAAAAAGTGGCCTATTCTTAATTGGTGTATATAACTTTCCTATAAGGTCATAGTATAAGGCCATTGCATGGAAAGTTAAACGCCACCTATGCACTACAGCACTACTGTGCCATCCACAAGTATGAAAAGACAAACATGACCTCCCACCTCCCACTGTATCCTGACTGCTGCAGTTTTAAAACTGTAGCCCAACCTGTCTGACAAGAGAAAACCTCTCTTTTAAATATTAATATGTCATCCCTATATAGGCCTTGTAGCCCACAAGGCTTGGTGCATGGTATTTAAAAGTAGTAGGAATTTAAAGTTAGCATGTCCATACAGTGACTTGCACCCAAAAGCTATTTTCACTTTGGGTGTGTAGGTAGGCTAGCTGGCCCATAGAGAAATACTGGGAAGCAATATTAAATGATAATTGTGCTATCTTAGGATAGGGGGCAGCTAACAAACCGATTAAGCTCTATTTTAATATTTATTACAAGCCCAACTTAATGGTAAAGTCAGATTTTTAATAAATATTATGGAAAAGGGTCTCTTAGAAAGTTACCTTTTCCCTGCCTGTAGATCCAGGAGACTAATTGGCACCAGCCCTCCAATTGTCACCAAGCTAAGTTATTGTCCCTGATGATGTATGAAAACTTCTCCTAGAGCAGAGACAATAGCTTGGATACGGGGAGGTATTTGTGTTCCTCTGGTAGGAAGACCAGTTGGGCTGTACCCAGACATTTTAGTGACTTCAAAGAGGCCTCTACTGTCACAAGCAGAATTCAGATGACACATGAACAGGCCCCTTCCTTTGCCTTCTCAGTAAGGTAGGCACCAAGCCCAGTGGGGGCGGGGGGAAAGCTGCCTCAGAACTAATTTGTAGTGACCACAGAGGAGGGGCTACTTGGTACAATTGCCACACCTCTGGGTGGGCACAGGCTCAGCAAAGGGGTGAAAAGTGAGAGGCACTGTAGTATTGTTAAAGTAGGGCACATAGGAACTACTGTAAAAGTGCAGGGTTACCACTGAGAATGTTTACCCTATTGGTTAGCAAGGAGCAAGGGGTCATCCCCACCCACAAGCTAGCACCAGGCAAAAATGTGGCACCACAAGAGACTTTATTCGGAACACTGATGGACCTGATTAAGAACAGAAGACTGGACTTGCTGTCTGTGACCTGAGAGGTGCTGTGAAAGACTGGATTTGCTCCCTCTTGCCCCCAGGACAAAGAAATGGAGTCCACGGGCAAGTTGTCTGGCCTCCTGTTTGACAAAAGGGATACAAAAAGCTGTAAGAGACCTTTTTCTGTAACACCCAGCTGACCAGTACCATCTAGACCTGACCTAGACTACGCTGATGGCCTCTGCTGAAGTGAAGTTCGACCCCCACATGCTCTTCCTGAGGTTATGTGATCTTTAGCTGTGTGTAACTGGATTTCTCCTAAAATCTCTGGGAACCTGAGACTTGGAAAAGTTTTGGACTTCAAGACCTCCGGAGGACCGGGACAAACTTACCAAGCTGGTCCGCCCAAGGAGCTATCTTGCTGTGATGTAGAAACAGGTTTCCCAATTTCGGAGCTTCGCTACAACAGAAAATCAGTTTCAGCTTCATGGAGCCCTCATTGGGCACAGCTCACAGCCTTGTCTTGCTGGGGTATGCCGAGCTCTGAAAAAGAGACTGAGTCCGATGGTAGAAATCTGAGTGGATGAAGGCGACAAAAGTACCTGGCCGGGAGAGGTGACTTCCCTGGGGACGAAATTCAAATTTTCACACTTGGAGCTTTTTTCGCCAAGACCAATGGCTTCACCAGGACTTTGTCAAATGCCTATCTAATGTTATGGGGCCTTTCTCAGATACAGTTTGCTGTCTTGCCTCGCTGGAGGATTTTGACATCCATTTTTGAGACTAAGGTCATAAGTAAAACCTCAGAACAGATTGAGGCTGGCTGGTGTATCTAACCCACGCTCAATCACGGTTGGCCTGAAATTGGGCCTAGATCCTGGTCTACATTGACCAGTTGACCTCCATTGGCTCTTAGTGCTTTTCTGCGCTATTTTTGCTTACAAATTAAAAACATTCATATTTTCCATATTAGATTTTGGTTGTTTAGGTGTAATTTTGTTCACTAAATTATTCTAAATTTTTATAAATTGGATTGGAATTTTTATTGTGATGTGTTTTTGGCTTTTTAATTGTTTTATTACTCCTAACTACTTTACATATTTTCTAAGTTAAGCCTGTCTGCTCTGTGCCATAACTACTGGCTCTCCACACCCAAGCCCTTTGTCTACTGTCTGGGAGCAATCTGCATCGCACCACAGCATCATCAGCAGGCAGGTGACACTGGCAAAAAGGCCCCTTTTGACTAAGACATGAAAATGACCACTTTCTAAACGTGTCATTTGTAAAATAGTAATATAAAATCCAACTTAAGCATTAAGTACTATTAAATGAATCATTGAACCATTTTTCTGGTAGCTCCCAAACTAAAATTAAGCATTACTGTGTAATCCAATGTTTTCGTATGGGAGAGTCAGCCTTGCCAAGGTGGAAAATGACTTTGAAGGTTTTCACTGTCGGAGCATGTAAAACAAGAAATATACATGCCATACTTTATAAATACAATGCACCACAACCTGTGGGCATTTAGGGACAACCTTAAGGTTGACTTATAAGCATTAAAAAAAGGGTTTGGCACAAGAAGACAAAAATCTGGGATGACCCTGCAGAAGGGGCACGTTTCCAATAGAGGTCTTTACTAAGCAGTAATTATTTTGCCTTTTAATATAGCCTCACTCTGAGCAGAGACCATCCAGGAATAAAAGAAGAAAAGAAGGCTTATTTGCTGAACTGATGAAATTCTGTCAGAGTGACCGAGGACTATGGAGGGGCATGCCTTCAGCTCTGTTTTCAATCTTTGGAATCAAAAAAGATGTTCAAGGACTATTAAGCTTTTTACTCTTTATTTAAGGTTTTCAGTCGTTGCTTGTGGGGCCCCACCAGGGGCATTCATTGCAGTACAGCCTTTTTATATGTCAACTTTGCATTAGTCTTACTGCAGTTATTCGTGCATAGATGACTCCCAGACCCTATTGTAATTTTACGGTCGGTTGGCATTCTCAGCCTGAAGATTCCAACTGTACCCAATTGCTGCAGTCTCTGTCCTTGCTGCCACTTAGGATAAGCAGGAGTCCCAAATACACGACTGGCCTATAGTTGAAGAAGTGCTTTCTTATTTGGGAAGGGAAAAAGGGAATGTCATACTTAGGGGTACACACAAACTCAAGGATGCATGAGGTCTGTATGCAAAGGAGGGACCAGTACTGGTGATGCTGAAAATGTATTTTCTATTACTTCTCACACAGAAAGGATGCCAGGACCTAAACCTCCAAAAATGAAGGAAGTTCTGCCTCAGAGAACGCTATTGGGGAGAGTGAGGCATAAACCACAACAAATTGAAACAGGAGCACAGTGACCAATTAACCGCATCGTCGTGGGAGACAGCAGTGGTGGACCTCAGAGAAAACCTAGCTACAAAGTTAATCAAAAGGCCAAACAACTGCACACCAATTACATCTTGTCTCTCTGAGCATAAGCAATTTACAATGAGCATTAAGTGCAAATTAAATAACTTACTGCGCAGGCGCGCCTACAATGACAGAGACTACAAATCCTTGCGAGATAAAATATCGATCACTCGAAAGGATTACAGGAAAGCAAGGTTTACCTCTCAGAGAATGAAAGAAGAACATCATTGGGCAACCGCCCACGAAATTATAAAATCAAAGGATCAAAGACGATTCTGGAGCTGGGTAAACAAAGGTGTTAGATCTGCCCAACCTCCCACAGTAACAAACATCTCTCCTGCTGAATGGGAGGCCTACATTGAAGCACTCTATGTAGAACCAGCCAGACTCAACTGGCCAAACCTCCTTAGTTTTAACCATACTAACTCTAACCTTGGATTGGAACCCACTATTAAGATAACTTCAAACCAAGTTGCACTTATAATAAAGAAAATGCGCCCAGGAGGAGCACCAGGCCCAAATGGCATACCAACACAGATATACAAAGCATCCACTCATAAATGGGCCACATTGCTGGCCACCTTATTTAAGGCAACCAGAATGGGTGGGCCCATTCCGGACTCCTGGCGAGGATCTCTTCTCGTCCCCATCCACAAAAAAGGCTGGCGGGCCAACCCCGACAATTACCGGATGATTGCCCTCCTCGATGTGGAAGGGAAGGCATATGCAAGTGTCCTATTACAAGAACTGACTACCTGGGTGGAAGATCGTAAATTAATACCCTTCACACAAACTAGATTCCAAAAGGGCTGCCACATCGAAGATAATTTGATCTGTCTGGTTCACATGATTGAGAGTACACTCGCTACCAAAGGAAAATCGCTATATCTGGGCTTCATCGACTTCCAAAAAGCCTTTGACAGCGTCGCTCGCCCCAAACTTTGGGAAAAATTAACAAAATGGGGCATCCCGCAGCCCCTCCTGAAAGCTCTCATAGCCCTATATACTGACACCTGGGTAAAAATAAGAGTTTCCTCGAGATGGTCAACCACCAATAAAATCATGACTAACAGAGGCTTAAAGCAGGGATGCATATTGGCTCCTCTACTCTTCAATCTGTATCTAGCAGACCTGCCCGAGTGGCTGGCCCTCTCTCTCAAGCATTTCCACCACGAATCGAATCCACTAAAATTCAATCGATGCAATATGCTGCCGACACGATTCTTCTCGATCAAACCCAGGTGGGCCTTCAAAGACTCTTCGATTCTCTGGCCCTGTACTGCAAAACAAACGCTTTGGAGATCAACATGTTCAAAACTAAGGTAATGATAGTCTTGCGTTCACGAGCCAGAAAGCACTCTTGGTACATTGAAGGGAAGTCAATAGAGATAGTGACTGCATACAAGTATCTGGGAGTCTGGATGGATCACAAAGGGAGACCGGCGCAGCATATCACCGCAATGCAGGGTGTGGCCCGCACCTTGGAGGGGGCTTTCGTAAGAACCAAGAAAGCCCTTCACTCTCCAGATTTTTCACCGCTAATTACGGTGATAGGCGCCAAATTTTTGCCGACAATAGCCTTTGGCGCCATAACCTTTAAAGACAAAATTTTCACCTGGCTTGACAGAGCACAGTCAATGTGTTTTCGCAGAGTGTTCCACCTACCCAACTCGACCTCTAATGCCCAAATTCGCATGGAGTTTTCCTTTTCATCTCAACATTGGGTAATGAAAGCAAGATTTATTGTCTATTGTTTAAAAACCAAAAAGGCTCGTGACTTTACATTAAAGAGTTGCATATGGTCTTTGTTAAATAACCCTAGCACTCCCTGGAGCCAATTCTTAACATTCTGCCTGGACGCACTAGAGGCTCAAGATATATGGGCAAGCTCGCTGCCCATAGGGCCGATTATAAAAATCCTGACCAAACAAGCAAAGATCTTGTCACTCGAAAATGATGCACTAACCGTGAAGAATCTCTTCCATGGCAGTTGGGCGTCAAAACTCTATGCCCCTAATACCCTGCCACTCTATTTGTCATCATCCATGAAACCACGTGTGAAACACCACCTAATGAGATTACGTTTTGGCCTGATCCCGATAATGGCGTATAAGTATGGCCGGAGGTTCAAGGAAGATGTGCCCACACAGTGCCGTTTTTGTAAAAACGGGGAAGAAAACTTAATCCACGTCCTGTGCATCTGCAGAACCTTACTCCCTTTACGAACTTTTTTGCTGCGTCCAATTTGGCGGATCCTGAACGTCCGGACATGCCAAGAAGCTTTAGAAGAGTGTATGAGGGGCGACTTAGCTCAGATGGTCGCCCGTTTTGTAAAATTCATGTTCGAGATTAATTCCCTGTTATCAGAAGACGAACACCAAGATTCTTTGCCCTACCAGCTATGACCCCCCTTGCTCTGACGAACACCTTTTTTTAAATAGAATATGGACAGTGTTTTTAACCTTGTGTTGTATGAATTGCAATGATTTTAATTAATTGTGCAAATAAAATACTTTGTACTTTGTACTTGTACTTTTGTACAGCATCTCGAAGGCACAGTATGAGGATCTGGTCCGGGATCTAGATCCTCTCAACCATCCATGGTGAAGACTGGCAGCAGAAAACACCCTACACACCACCTGAAGATTCTTAGGAGCATGGTTATTGACTAGAGGCTGCTCAATGGGCTGCACAGGAGACATCTGGAGGAGAGAAGTTGACCGCCTCTGAAGATAAAGACCAGGCAAATCCACATGGTGAATACATCCACAACCTCTCATGCCCCATCGACACTCAGCGACAGACCTTTCTGGAATGCATAATTGAAATATGGGTCAATGGAAGCATGTGGAAATTTGCAGCAGGAATGCATCCCCCTGGCCTCAATGACTATCCTGGGATAGGAAACCACATAGTGCAAGCAAGATCGGAGTAAACCACACTTCAGGTAGACATAGGAGATATATGAGACGGTTAGTGTAGGAAGGTGGAATCTGACTGCATGGTTGCCCCCACTTTTTTCCTGGTGTTTTGCTGGTTTTCAACTTAGTTGGACTGGGACCCTGCTATTCAGGGCCCCAGTTGATCTGCTTTCTCTTTAAATTGATTCCCTGTACCTTAGGTACACCACAGATTGGATTCTGGGGTGCACTTATGAGTCCCTAGTATATGGTATACTATGTACCCAGGGCATAGGTACCCCAGAGGCCTACCAGGGGCTGAAGCAATTATTATGCCACCCCTGGGCAGCCTTCCAAAATGACACCACAGGACTACTACAGCAGCCTGAGTGAGGTGGTGCATGCACCCCTTACTGAGATATAGGTTCACTATATCTCACCCTATCACTGCACACAGTCACCCCTATGGCAGGCCTTATCAATCTTGAAGGCAGGGTGCTTGGTTTTATGTGAGAGGGTGCCCATGCATGAGCAGAGCCCCTCTGCAGCATTCGGAATCTATTCTCTGGGGTTATCTGTGATGCAGCCTGACCATATACTCTTAAGTGCATTATAACCTAGCGGTAAATGCTAACTTTGGGATGGCTGCACGGAAACATGTTGTGTTTGGTGTCAAACACCTTGCAATCATACCCCAACACCAGTAACTGGTGTGGGAGTATGATCCCACCCTTCTAGAGGGAGAGACATGACAGCACCGGTATACCCGGTACCAGCTAACAGAGCCCTGGCATCACAAAATGGATGCTGCAGCCACAGACACGAGTCTGGCCTCCTGCTGCTGACCGAAACTCCGGCAGGGGAGGCCTGGACAATAGGTTTCCTGTCACAGGGAGGTGTTTCCACCTCCCAGACAGGCTTTAGTGTATTGGGGCTGGGTGGGTGCACTCTCAGAGTGCTTTGAAGTCCTGCACTGGGGGCACATTTGGTGTCCCTGTGCATAGCCCAGTTCAAACCGGTTGCAGGGGCTACCAGCCCCTGCTCTGGTGCGAAACTGGACAAAGGAAATGGGTGTAGCCACCCCTCTTTCCAAACCCTCCCATAGGTGGGTCCCCTGACTTAGTCCAACCCCTTCCTTGGGTATAAGATAGGAACCCCTGGCAACAGGACTTTAGATATCCCCGGATGAAAGTCTGAAACTGAATCCTGGACCTTCGACAATCTGTTCAACGCCAGATGACTGAAGAATCTCCCTTGGAGTAAAGGAGTTACTCCCCTGCTTGGCAGGCACCAAAGACGCATCTGTCTGGTCTACATCTCTGAAGCTACCGCCGGATGCCGACAACTCTGCAACCCAGGAGGTGGGTTTCCAGACTTCCTAGAGGCTCACCCGAGTCCCCAGCAAAGCTAAGACCGGTAGCCCTCGTGGGTACCGTGGAACCGGAACCCCTGGACACTGTGCACATTTGCAAGTGCATAAGCTTCTCGTCAACCCCTGAGGCTGTGCTTTGGATTACTTGTAGCCCTGACCCCGGGCAGTGAATATACCGAATATTGCTGGCCTACCCACTCTGAGTGACCCGTGGGCCGCCATTTTGTGATTCCTCTTGAGGTCCCTTCGCGATCCCTTGTCTGTCGACTTGTGGGTCCCTCAGAAGGACAACTCTACTTTCAACAGGCCTCCCTGATTGCTCCAACCCTGCCCTGACTCTCCCTTGCTTGGGGAGTCCCTCGGATCTCGCTGGTCCGCACCAAAGCCTTTGTTCTCTTCCTGTGTGGGTCGCTGTTGCCAAGGCTTGTTGTGTCCAATCCGGGCACCGATGCTGCAGCACTCGACATCCTTCATGGGACAGCTCGAATACAGCTCCTGGTTGTCGTCGACACCTCCTGGTTCTCGTGGCTGAAGAGTCAAGCTTCCCCTCCTAGCACCTGAAGCACCCAACATCGGTGGGCATTCGACTATCGTGCCCCTGGTCACTGGCTAGTGACCCAGACTCTGTCCCCTCTGCTTTCAGCTTCTTCACATCTTCGATCCAGGCTTGGATCTCTTCGGACACTTCTCATCTTCCCGGCAGCAGCACTTTTCAGCAAGCTGCCTTTGAAAACGACGGCACGACCCGACACCATTTGACACCTATGCACCCGGCTTCCCTGGGTGAGGTAACACGAGTACTCCGGTGCTCCCGTGGGTGTTGGCCCTAGAACCATCTAAGTCCAAAAGGGTTTGTTCCTAGTCCACTCCGAAGTGTCCCTAAACTTTAAAACTCTAACCGCGACTTTCCCCATAGAAGCTAACGGAGCTCGCGGCTGTGTTCAAACACTGCACACGTCCCCGTGGGTCCCCTGTGTCACTACCTTGGGTGGTTCCTTGGGGTCCCAGCGATTCTACAGGCTCTAGGCCTTGTGTGTAGTCAAGTCGTGGTTCTTATACCACTTTCTTAATATATGGTTTGGTTCGCCCCTAGGGCCTATCGTATATTGTGCTAATTTACTGTGATATTTGAAGTGTAACATATGTGCTTTGACCTCTAGCCTCATAAAGAGACTAGTAGGGTGTGTTTAGAAATAAATACATATATTTTATATATATACCTGGTGTGGTCTCCTTTCATTTAGCCATTCAAGAGATTATAGACTGGTAAAACAAACAGCTTTACACTCCTTCAAGACTTAGCCTGAAGGCTGCTCTCCATAGCTACCACTAGGATAGCTTTCAATAAAGGTTGTCTTTAACCTATCACCTCTAAGGGGCTGTTTGGACTGGTGCAAGGTGCCCACTATAACTAGTGGACGGCATATACCAGGCCAACTTCTCACAGGTAGCACTGGTAGATAGCACTGGTACTGCGTTGACCAGGCAAGAAAAACAGTTGCACCTGATGTCACCGGTGGGCAAAGTCAAAACCATATAGGTGTATTCAAATTTAACAATCATTAGAGAAGGCAAAAAAGTAATTAGTTAGTCAAATAGGCATCAAATAATGCAAATTGTGAGCAGCATCAATATGAGGTCGACCTCCAAAGCAAGTAAATAGCCACACCCAGAGTATAATTCAGCAAGAGGACAAGCATAAATCTGCTCAGTTCACTTCCAAGACAAGTTTAAGTATAAATCAAGGAGCAGACTGACTTAGAGACTGCTTCAGTTTATAAGGAAAGAGAAGTCTAAGTAGAAATCATTAGACAGACAAGCACAGAGTCTGCACAGTTCAAAGGCTATAAAAGTCTGACACATCTCCGAAGAAGGGCACATTTTATTGACTTCAGGGAGTGAAAGGTACACCCTCGACATGGTGAGATCTGACGTAATAGAGCCTTTACAAATAATGTAACTTGCTCACAAACCAATAGTAAAACAAGAAAATATGATATACCAAACAGAAACATTTAGGAACACCTTTTTCATGCATACTTATAATAAGGAGTATATAGAAAATGAAGGAAAAAACATGAAATTTGTGCAACAAATAAAAACAATAGACAGTACAACTGCTTAGAGCAGACCTGGGCAAAGGGCCTGGAATATGTTGCAAATACTGAGCATTTTGCACATGGGTTACTTCTCGAGGAACTTAAATTAATACACTTCCCCATGACAAATAAACACCACCATGAAATGTAATCAATTCTAGTTTGCTAATTTTCTAGAATGGAAAGAAACACAGACGAGAAACATGCATGTAGGAGACTCATTCATGTAATTGTAAAGACACATTTCTTTCTGCCACTGTAAATACAGACTGGCTTTAGTCAAACTTAGGGTGGTCTAGCCATATCAACTGAGACCCTTGAGATAGCTTTCATTTCTTCCACGGCCTACTAAAGGGTTAGGGTACAGTGATGTTTCCATTATAAGAGATTTTGATTTGAAGACCTATGTCCAGTATTACGCTATGTCAAGACTCTTCCATGCTAGGTGATAAAATCCAGCGTCGAGTGCATATCATCTCTTGCAGCTTGTATCTGCCCCAGCTCACTTGCTACATCATAAATTAGTAATTCACATGTGTTCCAAGCGTTTCACAATTGATTATACTATTATTGTTTAAGAAAAGGCTAATGTGGGGGCACTTGATAAAGATGGGTAAGATGGCGGATGTCCTTCTTTAGCGCTCCTGTGTCAGCCATTTAATTCCGACACAATCCTGGGTACGCTGGAGGTTCTCTGTCCAGTTGTGTCCCAGCATATCCTGAAGCTCTGGTCCACCAGAGCTGATGCTGGAGGAGCCCTTTTGTGAGAGTGGTGTCCCTGGGAACCACATGTAGAGGCGTTGCGGGTAGCCCAGAGAAGATGGCCTGGGGCTGGTCCTGTGAGCTGTGAGGAGACACAGTGGACTCCGGTGAGTGAAGGGGGATAGGAACACCGAACAGCCCAGACAATGGAGTGTGGCAGCTGAGGCCTGCAATAATGGATACTGCTACGTAGTAATTATCCCTGTTGGCCCTCAATGCAGTGAATGGACCCCCCCAGAGTAGAGGAGTGTCCTGCACGTAGCTCCCAGATGCGGTGAGTTGGGAAAGCGGGCCAGAAGCTTTAAGGGAGAGAGGGAGTGCAGGGGGAAGCCTAAGATCGGATGGGCGATCGGGCATACAAACAACAAGCTATCAGTATCCACATCTCCGGGATCCTCGCCCTTAGCGATCCTTGGAAGGCAGACGAGGAGGACAGTGTGTTGAGGTTGCGGAGGTTCTCGGAGGTGTGGGCGGTGGAGGCAACGCCCGAGCTGGTGGACCCCATTGGAAGGACTAAGAGGAGGAGGCTGGAGAGGGCCTAGACACCCCCCAACCCAAGTGGCTTCTTGTGCCACTCCCCTAGGGCTGGAGGAGGAAGTCTGGTGGGCCACAGGAATCCTAATACTCCTGTGAAAGGTGGGAAGATGGCAACGGATAAAGTACCACCCAAAGCAAGGCAAATTAGATAAATTTGCTAAACCAATGCCTTACCATGAGACCACGAAGATAAGGAAGAAGGGGCTGCATGATCACAGCCAATGGAAACCGCAACAGGCCATAGAGACTCCCCGAAAGGCGCTGGAAACTAAAATAGGATGACCCAGGAGGAATAATCTGTGGTTTGTGGGTTTCTCTGGGGGTGTAGGTGGGACTTGACCTGAAAAATTCCTGGAGTACTGGCTCTCCACCTTTCTACCAGTGGACAAGACTTTACAGTGATTTCTCATTAAAAAGGTGCATTGTGTGTTAGTGAGAAAGCCCCCTCTGGGAGCACTATCTCAAGTGATATTAGCCCTGTCTATCAAACAATAGAGACGGAGACCTTATGTTGCAGGTTGTCTGGAAACTGGGGACCTTTAGGCACGATTACCAGAGGATCCTGATCCAGCGCAACCCCTAATTTATAAATCAGGGACCAGAGAAAATCTCTATACACATATATTGTTCTCAAACAACGGGGCCCATCACACATTACCCAAAAATGATCCCTGTAGACGGGCGCTGGATTTGGGGGGTTTAATTTGTCAGTTTTATTACATACAGTACTATACTTCACATTAATAACATTTATAAAATCCCTCACTATTCGTAATTTCAACTGTCTTCTTCTTCTGGTCGATGGACCATTAGTTGAAGAGTTGATGGTGACTATGTTTAACTAAACACTTTAATACTTAACTAAATAACCACAGAGTCATTTATTCGGTTAAAATTTTATCTTATTAATATCAAATGCTCGTATTTAGATTGCCAGTGCACACACAAGATTACATATAAGAGAACAAATTATTAAGCAATGTAATCAAAATGAATCATTTGAATCAACCTCAAAGCGTGCATAGGAATGGGGAATAGAAGGTACAGCATAAATACTTGCAGAAATATATTGCAAAAATAAAAGCATTACAGGAGGGTGATACACACCAAAGAATCAGGAAAACCACTTCCTTGGCCGAGGTTGTGGCAAGGGGTCCTCAGAGATAGGCTCAGAGGACAAAGTTAACAGGCCAGATGCAGCTAAGGTTTGCCATAGGCTGACAAACAAAATAATCTCCCAATTCAATCTACCTTAATCTAGTTCTCCTAGGATGCAGTCTCCTCCAAAGCACTCCCGCAACGTTCTCGTACCTAAAGTTTCTCTGGCTCAGTGCTGGTCTACTCTCTCTGTCTTGGCGCACTTCTCGGTCTCTATGTTCTGAGCGTTCTGATCTGATTTGATCCACCAGTTCCGCCAATCTCCTGACACACCCCCAATTGGGATATCAATTATAGTCTGATGCCTAACTCACGATCTTAAAATGTTGCAGTATCAGTAGAAACTCGTCCTGTGATTGGTTGTCCTAAAACATGCTAGGGTCGCCTCATCATGTTCTCACAAATCCATCCCATACCGGTTTTAACAAAAGAAGTATTAAGGATAAACACATTTGCATACTACTTACATCATTAGTTATACATTTTGCAACATTTCATTTCATGATATCCGTTTCTCATTCAAATTGCACGTAGCGATGGCAGTTCCCACAGTCGCTGTTGCATCTTGGCACATAAACAATAGGACACAGGTCAACATGGCCTTCACACGGATTAAATCAGCTGGTGCACTCTGCAGCACGTAGGCAGGCAAAACAATTTGGCGCATGCGTTCTCCGTACCGACCAAGACAACCACATGCTGGCTCGGACAAGAGGCCATTTTCATGCAGGCCCAATCACGTACTAAAGTAAATAAACACAAAAAATGTATTAATTAATTAAATAAAACCCATTATGGTTACCTCCCACCATACTAATACCCTGTATTAGTGAATTCCTAGCGAAAGCTTATTAATTTAAAGCATCTTCTCGTTATTTGTGCACAACATGCAAAATGTGCAATGTACAACATAGCATAAACATGCATTAGTACGATTTTCCAAAGCGCAAACAGTTAATACGTACTCATGCCATCATGGTTTAGTATATTATGAAAAATGCGTTTGCCCCCTGTGTATATATGTGCATTCAGGGTTGATTAGTTCATGTAGTTAATACATCATTATGGGGTTTCTTAATTTCATGAGGATGTATTTTTACAGACCTCACTCCTTCAATCCCAATTAGTCCGGATTAAACCAGACTTGCACAAAAGCAGCGAGGTCATTTACACAGGTGCGCAGAAACTGAGGTATATAGGAGTCCATTATATGTTGCTTTATCCGGCCAAACTCTGTGTAATATTTTGGGGGAAATCCCTTTTCTTCGATCACCTAGACAGGGCATGGGAGGGGGTCGAGGAAAGACCTCCAGATAAGAAATAGAAGATTCCCAGACAGGGATCCCCATCTTTGGGGACATGGGACAGTGAGAGGAAGGAACAGCAGAGGCACACATGCAGGGGCCCCCTAGCTAGGTCAAGAAGGAGAGAAGGAGTGTCAACCTGGACATCACAGAAGGGCTCCAACGATGACCACACACCTGATACGGAGACTAGGGAGAAAGACTTCAATGGACAGCGGGAGGGTAGGCAAAGATCTATTACTGGATTTATAGAATGACCAGCTACATACGAACTGTGGTATGATAGTGGCACATATTTGGCATTTAGTCACAAGGAAGCTCAGAGAGGGACCTGAAGGTTCACACTTAGAGCATGGAGGTGGAGAGGAAATATGACAGACATTTCTGCAATGGGAAGTGGGAAGTTTTGAGCTCACGGACAGAGAAAGTTGGGTGGGACACAAGGGGGCCAAGTTACAAGGGGATGTTTTAAGCACTTTATACAGACTTCACATGGTACGTGATAGAGGCCTAGAAGTCCCAGATGACCCAGTGTTCACACCTAACCCCATCTGCCTTAAGTAACCAGAGGTAGTTTATACATGGCAGATCAATTATGAATTCTGCTGTGAAATGTGAATGGGTTGGGATGCAAAAATAAAAGGGTAATAGATCTACAGTATCTCTGTCGACATTCTCCAGATGTAGTATTGGTTTTAAGAAACCCACCTCATGGGGAACAGTTGCAAATGTCATCAATGGGATAGATATACCTTACTGGTGCACGCAGGATATACGTGGGGTCAAGGGAGGTGGTGATCTTAGTTCAAAACATTCACCCTTTCGGGTGACAAATAGAGGGGCAGAACAAGAAAGCGCTATACCACGGTACAGGGATTATGGAACAGGAAGACAGTCTTGCTGGTGAATATCTTCAAGCCACCCAGGCTACAGCAAGGGGCCCTTGACGAGGAGGAGCTCCTCCTATCAAACCAGAGCGTGGACCTTCACGTTATGGAGGGGATGTTAATGATGTGATGTGTAGAAATATGGTTAGATTAACTGGACGGGACCTATCTCAGAGAGGGCCCACTGGCCTGGAAGTATTCGCATGGGTCAAAGACTTGGTTGACATGTAGAGGGCTCGACACCCCTCAGAGCAACAGTACTAATTGTTGTCGGGTACACACGGAACACTCTCTAGGCTTGATTATGTGTTTCTCCCAGCGGTACAAATTCCATGGGCCCGGGGTATTTCCGATCACTCACCATTGCAGGTTACTTTAGGTACTCTGAGTTAAAAGGGGCCCAGTACGTGTAGACTGTACTCATGAGCCCTGCGAGATTGGAAGGCTGTTCGAGCTCTGTGGGGTGAGTCCAAATTATACTTTGAGGAAAATGAGGGAACAGTGATCACCCCAGTCATGCTATGGGAGGCATACAAAACCATACTCCATGATAAGGCTCAGAATGGGATGGCCCGCCAGAAGTGATAGAGGGAAGGGGAGGTGCAGGAGGAAGAGCAAATGCTACTCGAGCTGGAGGCAGACTGGATGTAAAGAGACACTCCCAGACATACCTCCGGTATGTACCATAATCTCACCCCTAATGCGGCCTGTACTCACTACCTCATGACAAAGCAGAAACTATGGGAAACAGGAGATAAGACAGGCCATGTTCTGGCATGGCTGAGTAAGAGAATGGAGGGGGCACATTGCGTCGAGAGGTGCGCTGTGAGGAAGGTGATATGTTCCTAACAGACAAGGAAATAGCGGAGATCTTTGCTCAATATTATAAATAGTTATACACAGCTAGGCAGGACAGATCGAACTCTGACATTGAGGCATTTTTAGGGGAGGCCCCACTACCAATATTGGATAGAGGATGCATTGAGGACGGTGACTTCAGGGAAGGTAACGAGAGCCAATGGCCTCCCGGTAGAGCTGTTCAAATGCCTTGCCCCACTTCTCAAACCACACTTCCTGAATATGTATCAAGCAGCTAGGAGAGAAGGCCGGCTCCCACCAGACTTGAATCATGCTATCATAGTGGTGCTCCCCAAGCCAGATAACCCCAGAGGTGAATGTGCCCGTATACGCCTTAATCTCTCTTGAATACAGAGAATAAGGTGTTGGCTAAGATGCTAGCTATTAGATTGGCTAGAGTAATCTCTAAACTGGTATATGAGGACCAGACGGGATTCATGTCGACTTGAGCTACCCCCTGAATCTCAGATGACTTCAGGTATGGCTGGATATAACGAAAGGGGGCTGAGAGCCCAGAGTAATTCTTTCTTTAGATGCCAAAAATGCCTTTGATTCCATAGATTGGTTTTATCTCAACGCGACACTGCAACTATTTGGTTTGAGCCCAGGTTCTGCAAGTGGATTGCTCTGCTCTATAAAGCCCCAGTGGCAGCAGTCAGAGTGAATGGGGTGTGCTATTTGAGCTAAAAAGGGGAATGACACAGGGCTGTTCTCTCTCTCTGCTCCTGTATGCGCTATACCTGGAACCACTGGTGAGCTGGGTGCGATGTTGAGCGGATTACATATTACTTTATCTCATGGACCCACTGATGGCAATACCAGTCGTCTCTCGATATTTGGGAATTTTGAGAGATACTCTAGCTATCTCATCGACTGGGATAAGTTGATGCTATATCAAGTGGGAGACTGTGGGGATTGTGAGGGGGTGGCGGAACGGTTTTGAGTCTCGAAGGGCAGATACAAATACGTGGCTATTAAAATCTGCACCAACAAGGACAGATTGATAGAAAGGAATTTAGAGAGAGTCCTGGAAGAGTTTAGAATAGATGCAAAGAGGTGAGGCATGCTGGCATTAACAATCCTGGGAAAAGTTTCACTATATGAAATGATAACTTTGATGCAAGTACTGTGCATGCTGCAAAGCACCCCCTTCGCGATACTGGAGTCCTACTTCCTTAAACTTGACAACAAACTGAAATGGTTCCTTTGGAACAACAGTACCCTGAGAATAGCCTTATGAACCTTATACAGGTCCTGTATAAAGGGGGTAGTCTTCCCAGATCTTAGGTCCTATTATAGGGTGACACAATTACAGGTTAATAGTGATTGGGGGCTTACCTCTCATAGTGCACTGGTGCACTGGTGACTTGCATCAAAAGGGCACAGATGGAGCCAGCCACATATGTCCATTATATCTATAGCAGTAAGTAGAGGAAGCGTCTGCCCACACTGAAGAAAGTGACCTTGAAGGTGTGTGATGATGCCCAGAGGCAAGTGGATGGCAGGGAAAGCTGACATTGGCCACCCTGCTGTGGAAGGGAACGACCCTAAAAGAAGTTCAAAATCTAACAGGTTTTAAGAAATGGGAATTGGTGGGAATTGAGCCCCTGGGGGACATCCTTCATCGGGGATACATGAAATCCTTTGAGAAACTGCAAGAAGACTAACAATTAACCCCCACCCAGAGATATAAATATCTTCAGCTGACACACGCACCAGAAAGAGCAGATTGACTGGGGGGGGGGAGGGGTGGGGGAGGCACATCAGACTATTAATCCCCGGAAAATTGGGTGCTACAAGGTGAAATCACCCAGAAGGCGGTTTCACAACTTTACTGGACTGTGATAAACTATGCTCTGGATGGCCTTCGAGGCCAAAGGGCCTGTTGGGAGGCCGATATTGGGGACCTAGAGAATATAGACTGGGAGGTGGCCCTCATGCACACGAGGGAGTTAGCCATAAAGTGTCTCCCAAGACTAGTGCAGTTGAAAATATTACACCAGATTTACTACAACTGTAGCAAATTATTCAAAATGGGCAGAGTCCTGAGCCCTGATTGTCTGAGATGTGTAACCGGGGTTGGGAATGCTCCTACATACTACATGGGGGTGCCTCACGATAGCAGAGTATTGGAGGGAAGTGATACAGGAGCTAGAGGGCATTATGGACCTGGAGATCCCAGGAATGCCCAAGCTGATAATCTTAGGATCCTGAGTGATGTAGATAGTCCATGACGACCTCTTGAATTCTGCATGCTGGGCAGGGGCATAGCTTTGTCAGTAAGATTGGGGAAGGTGTGAGCCTCATATTTCCCAACAATCATACTGGTTAAAATATGTTATATGAGAAGCAGACCAGGAAGGGGGGGGGGGGGTTACGGAGGAGTAGGAAGGGAGAGGAGTGCGTTACATTAAAACTCAATATTTTGTAAAATAACCATTTTTTAGGACTTTGAAAACAGAGACGAGTGTGTGTTTGTGTATTTTGTCTGCATGTGTATATAAAACTCCCAAGTGAATCCCAAGTGAAATCCAACAACCACCTCACCATACCCGACTTAAAGAGGCTGCACCCAACTATTACTACAGAATACATTTATTAGGGGAGTGTAACAGCGCAAACCCCCCACTCCCCCGAAGCTACGCCCCTCATGGTGGCCAAGAGAGACCTGGCCAGGCTGTGGGGGCAGAAGCAAGTTCAGTCGATAACGAAGTGGAAGGAGGGAATGAATATGTGTATGGAGGTAGAAAGGCTGGTGTTCAAAAGCAGGGGATGCCCAAAGATGTTTGAAAAAGTGTGGGGAGCATGACAAACCTGCCATGGACTCAATGTGCTATGAGGAGATATAGACCACAAAGCTCGGTCAGTCTGGAACAGAGAGGGGATGTGTGGGGAGGGCCGAGTGAAATAAGTGGGATAAACAGCCCAGACAACGTGGATGAAGGGCACAGGAGAGAGGTGTAGTTACTCTGTATTGTTTGAAATCAACAATATCTTCTCCAAATGGACTATATGCTTGGTATTGTACCTGTAAAATCAATAAAAAGAGTTAAAAAAATAAAGAAACGGCTAATGTGAAAATGATTTGTTTTAAAAGTGAAATAAACAGAGCTAAAAATGATATCTGTGAAGATCACATAAACCTAGGATTTGACACCTTCATTATAGTTGTTGTAGTGTGCAAGTATATTATAATTTTGCAATTGCTTTAGTACTCTAGCTATCTCTGATCTGTATATTGGTAATATTTTCTCCAACACAAAAGGAACCCACTTTTTATGCACTGAAATGTTTGTGATTAATTTGGTAAAAATGCTTTAATTTCTCCATATTACCAAATTACTTCTATTTCTTTATTTGGGTGTTGCTGACATTATCACTTTCCCCTTTCAATCCACAGCCTTAAGAAAGCCTATAGTGTGTAATGGCTTGGAAAACATGTCAGCTACTCTTGATTTAAATCTCTGAAACAGTACTTATATAGTGCTGCTAATCACCCCTGGGAGTATCCAGACATTGACGTCTCGTAGGTCTTTAGTCAAAGAACCAGGTCTTGACTCCCTTTCTGAAGTCAGCGAGTGAAGGTGAGGTTCGAAGTTGGTGGGGGAGGTTGTTCCAGGAATTGGTGGCAAGGTAGGAGAAGTAACGACCTCTACTGCAGCTTCGGTGGATGCGGGGGACGTGGGCGAAGGTGAGGTTGGCAGAGCCAAGTTGTCTGGTTGGTTGCTGGAAAGTCAGGCAGTTGTTGATGTAGGTCAGTCCCAGGTTTTGGAGGTCTTTATATGCGTGGGTTAGCATCTTGAACTGGCATCTCTTCTGCATGGGGAGGCAGTGGAGGTTTCTGAGGTGGGGGTGATGCTGATCCATTTGGGGAGGTTGAGGATGAGTCTTGCTGCGGTATTCTGTATAGTCTGGGGTCGCATGAGGAGTTAGGAGGTGATTCCGGCGTAGAGTGATTTCCTGGTGTTGATGTTTCTCTATTTGAAGATCTTTAGAAGCATGCAGAGGGTGTGCAATCAGGAGGGGATACTGCTTTGACCTGGCGTTTCATAGTGAGTTTTCTGTCCAGGATGATCCCAAGGTTGTGGGCGTGGTCAGTGGGGGTCGGTGAGGGTCCAAGTTCTGTGGGTCACCAGTTGTCGTCTGACGGTGAGGTGTTCCTCCCGAAGATGAGCACTTCCGTCTTGTCGGTGGTCATCTTCAGGTAGCTGAACCTCAGTCAGTTGGAGACGTTGGTTACATCGTTCTGATAGTTGGATCTGGTGGTGGAGGGAGGGGATGAGTTGGGTGTCGTCTGCGTAGGAGATGATGTTAAGTCCATAGGTGCAGATGATGTCAGCCAGCGGAATCATGTAGGCGTTGAACAAAGTGGGGTTGAGGGAGGAGCATTGGGAGACACACAGATGATGATGCTCTTGGGCTCTGAGGTCGAAGGGCGGTAGGCGGATTCTTTGAGTGCATCCTGTGAGGAAGGAGGCAATCTCTTGAGGAAGGAGGTGTCATAGGGATTCTGCACACACAGAGCTATGCACAGGATAATAGGACCTCGGAATATAGTGGTGAGCCAACCATAGACCTTAGCACCTAAAACCCCAACCCAACTAGCCTTAGCGTCCCATTAGCAACAATGTACCAATGATTAGACAACCCAGAACACGGTATCTCTCTCTCAGGACTCGCAGAGGCAAGAACACTCTTTCGTCACACTCGTACCTGTCCACAACGTGCGTAAGAAGAGACACAGTATAGGTTAAAATGTTTATTTCAACTTACGTGCTCTAAGATACAGTACACGTGTCAGTACTATAAGCATAATGCATAAGAATAATATAATCAGCATAGTTACAACTCCATAGAATACAAACGGGGAAAGCATCTCATAAAGCAGTGGATATATGTCTAACTAACATTACCACCCTCCCCATGCTGGAAGCTAGTTTATTATAAAAATAGAAGACCTCTGGGCTTTGACTAGCGAACCCCCATACCTCAGTCTCTAGATGCAAAACTACATCAGCAGACAATCACAGCTCTTCTCCCTGGAAAGGTTTTCTCCAAGTGTCTCTAGAGCGGCTAAAACGCAATATTAAAAGCACACTAATTTCTCCATGGCAGCTGTACATAGTGTTATGTCTAGGTGCGAGGGACTGGCCAAATCAGCAAGAACAAGGAAACGTTGTTATTCGACCTTGTACATGTTGTGCAGACTGAGCCCAAAGTGAACAGGAGAAAAGGTGAAAGATAGAAAATGCAGACAGCACTAAAATAACTTGGCAAGGGCAGAGGTCGAGAGAACAACGGCTCAGAGTAACGTGTGCAAAGAAAAGCAGCATGGCAGACAGGCCTAAGACAACCAAGGCAGGCCCGGAGGCCACAAACCACAAGACACCCTCCCCTGGACAGTCCATCGGCCAAGACAAAGGACAAAGACAGAGCTCAAATCGACCGAGCAGAACAGAAATGTCACTAGGGGACGCTGGCCCCGCAAGGCACAACGAAACGGGACAGAGGAAAAAAAACCAGCGAGGCAGGCCACCTCAGTCCAAAAGCGTGTAAGTGCAGAAAAAGGTGATAGCATCCAAAAGGACATCATTGGAATCGTCAGAAAACATAGAAGCCATCCAGTCCAACAGATCAAAGCTGCAGGAATGTTCCTCAGAGGATGGATCATCCAGAAGCAATGCGGGACAGCTTGCGTGATATTCAATATAGCTTTGTTGCAGGAGAGTCTGAGCAGCCGCCCAGATACCCCATTGTGCCAAAATACCCAGTGCGGCGGCACGCGCCATGCAGCCTGCAACGGAACAGTCCCGTTCATGGGCCTCTAAGGGACCCACCAACTGAACAAAATCCGGAACAGACAACGACGTATTGGAGAGGCAATAATCCATGGTCCAGGTGAAAGGACAGCGGATGCAAGACATCACAGGTTGCACGCAAGTGAAATACGCAAAGCGAAAAGAAAGTGTATACGACACACTCAGTGTAGCCAGGGGCAGAACTCCGAAACCAGCCAGAATGCGCTCACGGAGCAGCTGGAGGCGTTCGGGATCTAGTAGGGCCCATCGGGGAGCAGCCATTGCGTAGAAAACAGACCAACAGCAGGACACCAGCCGCCAAGGCGAGGATCAATGGGAAGCCACCAAAGACGCTGGAAAAAATGGAATGAATAAATGCCGGTATCACACCAAAAACAGTCTGGAAGGTGGATACAAGGCCGGACCCCACAACTTTAAAAAAGTGCACCAGACCTTCAGTGTTAGATGCGTTAAAAATACGGTGAATTAACTCCCCGAAATGTTGTGGGAGGTTAGTGTTCAAAAGGGCCTGTATTTCACTGTGGGTACTCGCCACCTGGAGAATAAATGTCTCCCGGGCAGATGTGAGCATAACCTCCTCATTCAATAATAGCGCCTTTACTCTGCTCAGTTTATTGAACTCTGCCTCCATGGTTGGAATGGAAGGCCAAATAGAATTATCTATGATGTCGTGAGGGGGAGGAAAAAGCACATTCTTGCATTCTTGCAGCAGACAACCCTGTGCGAGACCGTAACAATATAGGGTATGCCTGCCTGCATGCCACAGCAGTTCTCGTTATTCAAAAGCAAATAGCTACCATTTGTAAGCAAAGTAAAAGTAGGAGAAATAGCAGGAGCGGGAATACCCTTTAGCACACAAGCAAGATTCGGAGCGGAAACGTTACAAGCTCCGTGCAATTTCACGTGTTTACAAACAAGAGAATGACCCACAGTTGAATCGCATGACTCCCCCGTGAGAAAAACTTCCTTCCCGTCTCTAAGGCATTTGTACATGAAAGGCAGAGACCAAAGTTCATGCAGGAAGGCACTACCCAAAGGCTGGAAACGGCCCACAGGATAATGTTTCATGCACGAACCAAACTCAAATAAGGAAAAAGGCAAAGTGATAACCCCATGAACTAGCCACACAGCAGAATCTAGTTCCGCCACCGAGAATGGTAAGGGCTCCACTTTCTCGATACGTAACAGAGTGTAAGCTGCATCTTTCATGGACATAAACTGCTGTTTTTCAGTTAAATTAAAAGGCAGAAATAAGTCAGTGGTGTTCAAAAAATGCCAAGGAACTTTACCTAACTTAAGGGTTTGCAAAGTCCACGCAAACTGCATAACGGAACGCAATTGATTTTGACCATGGTACAACACAGAAACATCATCTTGCACAATATCAATAACAGAGGACACTATATTCTCTAAGGTGTAAATGCGGGAAGACAGGGTATTAATACTATTGTCAACAACAGCAAGCACCTTTTCCAAATTTGCCTGGTCTATTTCCCGTAGACGGGAAGCAGCCTCCATTTGCGACAGCTTCCAGAGTTCATTATAAGCCTCATAAATGAATCTCTTTGGTCGCGGACCACGAGGCCCCAAGATAAAGTCGGACAGATCAACGTTGCCTGAAAGGAGGGATAAATGCTGTTTAACAGAGTCTAGGGAAGAATGCTGCAACCACTGTTTACATAATTTACCAACAGAATATGTGGTGACAGTACAGGAGTCAGAAAACCTCGGATCAGGCCTGACCTGTTTGTACCCAGGAACTGAGTCGTGAAAACGCAGTTGGCACGCATTAGACGATATGGGCCATACCAACCAAGGTGACTGAACAAGCGTAGATACATTAAACGAATTGTTCTGAAACATAGCCTGGAAATTTGCAAGGGACATATTAAAACGTAAGCTATCATTGGGAGCGCTTGACAAGGACGGAATGGAAGGTGCGTTTAATTGTTTAGTGGTAGCCAAACCCCAACACGTAGTCTGATAGATGGAAGCATTCAGAAACACAATTTGGGCCGGGATAAGGCAAGCACGGTGCAAAGCCTCGATGCCCTGCACCTGCCATGGTTTTGAGCCCCAGATTGATTTCAAATCCACTGTGTCCTTCCAGTACTCATAACCACCCACAGCTAAGGCGCTCAAAAAGGAACCCGAATATAGCAATTTGGTGTGGGTCAACATGATTTGCTGAGTGGATGGGGCATTCAATTTAAAATAATAGGACCCAGGGTTCGATCTATTAAAATCAGTGAAATACGTAAATTTATTTCTAAGAGTCTGGGAGCTACCTGGTAAAGGATTTGGGCAATGTTCCCATTGGGTGTAGGCGAAAGAACCACGTAGTGCACTTGGTTTATGAACAAAATGGTTGCCCCAATGCTGGTAGCAATACAAATCGGCATAATTAGCAGAAATCATATACAAATCTTCAGCATTAAAGGAAGCATAATATTTTAAATCAGCAAACAATGCTTCAACGGCATGCACATCCCAATCGTCTGAATGAATATTACTTTTTACTACATCACCCATCGAAACTCGAAGGACATTAGGTACATTAATAATTTCTGTCGGTCCATGAATTTGAAAGTTTACCGCATCCCATACGATGCCATCAGCAACTGGAAAAGCTGAAATGTTCACTGTGTGGTCACGCTTCATGATGTGAGATGAGGAATGTGGAGCCAAAGTTCCAGCAACACTGTTCACAGCAGAGCGTTCAGGTAAATAGTGACCATTTATGAGTAGAAAAAACACTGTGACAAAGCCAATGGACATGAACAAAAAAATCAAGAAAAGCACCAACCAGATGTATGTCCAGGGTGGAACCAAAAAATTGTCTCTAAACCAGGATACAAAAATACTGAACTTGGACGGGACAATTGAAGAGGTGGAATCCGAGTCAAAGGAATAGCGTGTCGGGCTCAGTGGCGTTGTAGGTAAGTGTGCCACAGATTCGGTTGCGGGATAGGTATACTCGTTCTCGTCGATGCAGGGGGAGACAGGAGGTTCGAATATACTTTCAGGCAAATCAACCATTTCAATGGTAACATCAGTGACCGTTCGGGCAGGAGGGCCACGAACACATGTCCGGTAAATGGCAGGACAAGAGACCGCTGGTGTTACACTATTCAGGATCGGCCAGATGTTGTAGCTTGACATTTTCCACTGAGATGTATCTGTTCTCCTTGCGACCAGGAAGCGGTGGTAAGATGACAGTACGTGTTCCCTTCAAGCCCAGAACTGGAACCGGTGCACGATAAGAGGGGCCGAATTCTTTTTGTTCTCCACCTTCTCTCGAACCAGGTCGCCAATCTTCGGAAGCCAGCCGGCAACCGGAATCTGCAGAGCAGGGTCTGTGGCTGAAGGTAAATGTGCAATTGCAAGTTTGTCTCGGGCTTCTTGTAAGTCCTGTAACATAGTAGAATGGTTATCTACATCAAACTTGGCGGATTGCGCCGCCATGTCTAGACCATCAAGGTCAGGCACAAACATTCATATGCCAAAGAGCATTTCGTATGGGGTCCGCCCACCCAGAGGTCTTCTAGGGAGATTATTAAGTGCACGTTGTACGGTATACAAGTGGGCCAGCCAGTTCCTGCCAGTACCTAAGACTCTAGCTGTAAGGATTGCTTTAAGTCACGGTTCATTCGTTCAACGATAGAGTTGCCCTCAGGCCTATACGGGGACGAAAATTTCACCCGCACCCCCAGTGAACCCATTGCGTCCTTGTAAGCCTTAGAGGCAAACGCTGGACCTTGGTCAGAATGGAAGGTGCCGCATGCGAAAATTCCCACAAAGACTCGCAAATCCCTGATGACATTTCGAGCGTCAGCACTCCGTTGTGGCCAGACCCAGATGAACCGTGTGCACGAGTCCACTGCCACTAAGATATATTTATAGGCAGTGTCTGAAGAAAATGGACCGCAGTGATCCAGGTAAACACACCCAAAGGGTCTGTTAGAAATGCCGAGCGAGGTCTGTGGTGGTCGTGTAACCGTGGAAGGCTTAATCTGTTGACAAACGTCACAGGAAAGCACATAAGTACGGGTGTCTTTATATAAACCACGCCACCAGTAACGCTGCTGCAAGATGGAAACTGTCGCAGACACACCAGCATGAGCCGAAGCCATGCCTTCGTGTGCTGTCGTTATCAAGGAAAGTCTGCGGTCCGCGTTGGGGATCAGCCGATCACCAACGTCGGGTATTGTTACATAAGGAGCCTGTTCGGGACCTAACTGATAAGAATATTTGGAAGGAAAACCCCTAGGGTAATTAGTACCTTCCTTTGTCGCAGCTATAGCTGCCAAGATATCGGTGTCTATTTTAGACATGGATCTAGTAACTGCTGCTACTGAACACGTGACTACTGCTGATCTGGCAGCTTCATCCGCCAGACCGTTACCAACAGCGTGTGCGCCCACCCGCTGATGGCCTAGGGTGTGAACCACCTGTGTGAGTGGCAGACGATTGTTGTAATTCTGCCACTAGAACCCAAAGCATTTTATGCTTGATTGTGCTGCCTTTAGCGTCTCTATAGTCGTTTTGCGACCAAAAGAACAGATTGTCATTGTAAGATTGAACACAGTAGTAAGAATCGCATACAATGAGAGTGGTCACATCAGGATTAACGAACTCAAGTGCAAGCACCAATGCGCGCAGCTCGGCCAATTGTGCAGTACTGTCCCCGAGTGCCTGAGTGTGCACTACAGTGGATTTGAACTGTCCGTTCACAAAGGTTCCTGCAACAATAGCACATGCGGCTGAATAAGCATGCTTGGACCCCGTGGCCGGTTGTGCCGAACCATCAGTGTAGATCACACAGTCGTAATCCTCAAGCGGCAGTAAAGACAGAGGAGGAGGATGAACGAATTCATACTGTAAAAACTCCTGAGTCTGAAGAGAAGAATTGAATATGAAAGTGACATCCGGAGACGTCAAAGATGTTGCCCATTGAATCCAACGGGGGTGCAAAGCTTTAGAGTTCGGTACACTTGCTTTTATCACTGCCTCTAGGGCAGGATAGGGTGTTACCACCAGAATGCGTTTTCCCTGTGCCAGTGCGCGCTCCTTTAGAATCGCCATTTGCACTGCGGTTAGTACTTTCTCCACAGATGAAAAGCGCATTTCTGCGGAAGTGTACAGATGTGACTTGTATGCGATGGGTACTGTATCACCTTCATTAAAGGTTAAGTACGTGAAACCCTCTGCCCCTGGTATGATTCTAATCACCAGGTTTGTGTGGTTATCACGCGTCAAAAGATATTTAGACTCAAGAAGGTCAGTCTGTAAAGACTGCAGAATGGAGGTATGCTCCGGAAGCCAGCAAGACTTCGAAAAGGTAGGTTGTATCATGCATACAGTGGCTTGATACGCTGGGCGTATTCGGGAATGTAAGTACGCCCGAAGTTCAGAAAACCCAGCAAGGACTGAAGCTTCTTCAGATTAGTAGGAGGGCACAGAAGTGCACATTTCTCTAGGAAATGGGGGGCTAAGCCCTTACCTTCATTGTTGAGCTCGTAGCCCAAGAACAAAACGGTAAATTCAGCAATATGAGATTTGGCAAAGTTAAATTTGTAACCTTGAACCGCAAACTCAAGAATAATGCGGTCTACTCGGGACAGATGCGGGAACAATTCGTCGTCCGTCAGATAAATGTCATCGACGTACGAACATGCATCTGGATCAATGCCGTCTAACAAAGAGACAACACGGGCGGCGAATACGCCTGGACTGTTCTTATAGCCCATAGGTAAACGCCTGAATTTGAATAATTTACCACCGGATGTAAAAGCGCTCCATTGGCCACTCTCTGGGGCTAAGTTGTGCGTGTAGAATCCATTTGAGAGGTCAAGTGTCGTTTTGTATTTTTTACGAACAAGACTGTCTACAAGCGCAGAACTGTGGGTGTTTTGCACCGCAAAGGTCCGACAATGAGAGTTCAAATGCCGGTAATCCAAAACTAAGCGGTACGATCCATCGGGTTTAGAAACCGCGAAAAGGGGATTATTCATAGGTGATACGCATGTTTCGATTACTCCCTGATATTCCAACTGAGTCAGAATTTCGGAAACGGGGCCTTTGGCTTCACGTTTTATGGGATATTGGGGTTGTGGCTGCGGTAGGGACCTCAATGGTATTTCATGGGGGAGAGTCTTCATCCCATCCCACGTGGTTGCGGTATAACGCAGGAGCCAGGGACACAGCCCACTCAGCTGCTAGAGCCTCCGCTTTGTCCTTCGGGACATGTCGAGAAAAGCTCGGAAGGATTACCTCCTCCCCTTTACGCGCAGCAAGAACGAATGGGGGTGGCCAATCCACCTCCGCTAACAAAATGTCATATGAAGAGGTCAGATTTTCCCAAAAATCCCTTTAATTATACGCTGTATATCACCTTCGATTTGAATGACAATATTATAAAGTCTGTCAGGGGTGCCACTCTGGTGTCTGCTGTCTCGACAGTAATGAATGTTTCAGTTGCTGTCGCCTCCATATGAGGACGTAGCGCCTCCCGCACTATGGTAACTTCCGCGGCGCTGTCTAGGAGGGTTACTGCCCACGTCCAATTCAGGAGCCTCGTTCTCACCGTCTGTGGCATATTTCGCTGTTACAGCGGCAACTTTCTTCTTCTGAAATTGTGGTCGAGACCATTGAAAGTCTTCTGCTTTCCCTCTGACTTGTTGTCGAGGTTGGTCTCGTCCCTGGGGAGCCTCTCGACCCCTTCCTCTATCCTGGCGTTCTCCTCCACCGGCCTGTGAAGATGTCTGTGCCTGTGAAGAACGAGGAGAACGCGTATCAGGGATCTGAAACCTATCCGGTGATTTAATTCTCGCCCTATCGCGTAAATCATAAGTGCGTTCAGAAGAGACTGAAACCGGGGATGCGCCGCTCGACCCCGGCTTCTTTTGTTGCTTACCCTGTTTTTTCAGCCTCCAGCTCTTTTTAGTGAAGACTGGTCTCTCATCTTTCTCAGATTGAGGTTTGGATTGTTGTTGTTGTTGCGATTGTGTTTGCTGTTTTGCAAAAGGCTTATTGCCCAGGCTATTTCTGCCAATAGTTTTGTAAGCCTGGGTAATAATTTTCGGTAATTCGCGAGGCTTGTCCAATTCTGGGACCAAAGCCAAAGCATTCGCTACTTGAAAGTTCACTGCATCGCCCTTGACATTCGCAAGGATCAGCTCAGCTACTACTTCAAACACTCCCACCAGTCTCATCCCTAATTCCACAGCCGCTTCAGGGCCATGTTCATCCTGTACTTTTTTAATAACCGAGGGGAGAACCGTCATGGAAGGAGTGCCAAAACACTTAGAATATACTGCTGCGAATACCTTACCCCAGTTGTCGCATGCTGTCAACTCGGGAATTAAGTCTTTTGGCAAACTAATCGTAAGAATTCGGTGTTTATCCACTGGTGTTGTGTGTGGAAAAACTGCCTCCAACTGGTCAAATTTCTCTGCAAGCCAATAAGGAAAGTCATCCTTATTTTGTGGACGTTTGCCCATCACTGAGTTCACCATGACAGGACTTATGGTCACTCCGCCTGCACCAGCTGGATGGCCTGCAACTCCAGGAGGGGCTCCCTGGATGTTGCCTGTAACATATTGCACTAAGGCTCGATGCACTCGCACCAAAGCCGAATACATGTTGCGCAGTTCCGCGACTGGTATTGTCATATATCGCGGATGTGGGGTGTACCCGGCCAAAACAGGCCAAGTGGCCCCATCAATAGATAAGGGGCCTAAACGAACCGTGGTAGTCGGTTGTGGGAGGGCGCCATCAAACCAAACACGGTGCTGCCAAGCCGTGAGCGGTACTTCAAGATTAGTATAAGGTCGATAGACAGCAGGAACAGCAGTGGGTTCATATTCATGGAACAGATTATCGGTCCCATCCACCGCTGGAAAAGTGATCCAAGAGTAGAACACTTCAAAGTGGAAAGCCGGATCGGCCTGAACCACAAAGACCAGTTCGACTCCCGTGTCTGGCACTCCATACACCCGTAAGTGATCCCGGAGTGCTGTGCGGCTATGTGCCGCTATGTTTACACCCGCCATTACGATCGGGGGTGTTCGACAACCTAACAGGAGGCAGCACAAATAGGGTTTTGGTTAAGAAACCTTTTTTTTAACAACTTCAAGCTTGAAAGAACCTACAAAAACTTCAATATAGGAGGTATCACCGTCACACCCGCTTCCGGAAGCGTATGTGAGGGGGTTGTGGACAAGCACAAGTACTACTCAAGCGTCTCGCAGATAAGCTGCCCCACTCGTTGGTCGCGCCATGTCATAGGGATTCTGCACACACAGAGCTATGCACAGGATAATAGGACCTCGGAATATAGTGGTGAGCCAACCATAGACCTTAGCACCTAAAACCCCAACCCAACTAGCCTTAGCGTCCCATTAGCAATAATGTACCAATGATTAGACAACCCAGAACACAGTATCTCTCTCTCAGGACTCGCAGAAGCAAGAACACTCTTTCGTCACTCACTCGTACCTGTCCACAACGTGCGTAAGAAGAGACACAGTATAGGTTAAAATGTTTATTTCAACTTACGTGCTCTAAGATACAGTACACGTGTCAGTACTATAAGCATAATGCATAAGAATAATATAATCAGCATAGTTACAACTCCATAGAATACAAACGGGGAAAGCATCTCATAAAGCAGTGGATATATGTCTAACTAACATTACCACCCTCCCCGTGCTGGAAGCTAGTTTATTATAAAAATAGAAGACCTCTGGGCTTTGACTAGCGAACCCCCATACCTCAGTCTCTAGATGCAAAACTACATCAGCAGACAATCACAGCTCTTCTCCCTGGAAAGGTTTTCTCCAAGTGTCTCTAGAGCGGGCTAAACCGCAATATTAAAAGCACACTAATTTCTCCATGGCAGCTGTACATAGTGTTATGTCTAGGTGCGAGGGACTGGCCAAATCAGCAAGAACAAGGAAACGTTGTTATTCGACCTTGTACATGTTGTGCAGACTGAGCCCAAAGTGAACAGGAGAAAAGGTGAAAGATAGAAAATGCAGACAGCGCTAAAATAACTTGGCAAGGGCAGAGGTCGAGAGAACAACGGCTCAGAGTAACGTGTGCAAAGAAAAGCAGCATGGCAGACAGGCCTAAGACAACCAAGGCAGGCCCGGAGGCCACAAACCACAAGACAGAGGCAATGTGCTGGAGTCTGCTGATGAGGTTGTGGTGGAATATGGTGTCAAATGTCGCTGAGAGGTCGAAGGGGATCAGTGCTGCTGTCTCACCTTGGTCGAGGAGGGTTCTGATGTCATCAGTCACGGTGATCGGGGCAGTCTTGGTACTGTCGTTGGCACGGAAGCCGGATTGGGAGGTGTCAAGTAGGTTGTTTCCTCCCAGGTGATTGGTGAGCTAGTGGTTTATGGCCTTCTCCAGGACCTAGGCGGGTAAGGAGAGCAGGGAGATGGAGAGGGGTTTAACCTCTGTGTGTTTCCATACATCGGGGAAGGTGGCCATGGTGATGGATGTGTTGAGGATGTCGGTGAGTGCACTGCTGATTTCTTTCTGTCCTAGGTTGAAGATGTGGTGGGGCAGGGGTCAGTGGGTGATCCGGGGTGAGTCGAGGTCATGATGGCTGTGGTGTTTGGCATAGGGAGCAGCTTCCATACGGTGAGCAGGTAATGGTCAGTGGCGTCAGTAGGAGTCAGTAGGTCACCTAAGTCGGTGGGTTGTGGATTGAAGTTGCCGTAGATGTCAGATATCTTGTTGTAGAAGTAGTCCGCCAGGGTGTCGCAGAGAACTTGGGAAGGGCGGATTACATTCTCGGTGGCTGAAGGGCAGGAGAACTCTCTGACGATGCTTAAGAGTTCCTTTTGGTGGTTGGTGTTTGCTTCAATGCGGTTTGTTAGGGCATACTTCTTGGCTTCTTTGCAGCGTTGGTGTTATTTGGCCAATATAATTTATTGGATCACATTTGAAACAGATTAGCCAGAAATCTAAATATATACCTTAGTGCCCATAATATTGGAACACAACTTCATTATATACACAAGGACAAATATCCCAGTCGGAGCTGCAGATTGATGAATGCATTTGAAAAAAGAACAAATAAATCATATCACAAAATAAAATATTTTTTCAAAGTGTAACCTGGAGCCGTGCTGTTAAAAAACATATGCTTACAGAGGGTTTGGAATGGGACACAAAGCTATCAAAACAAATGTTTTCCTCAAAGTACTTTCTTTACAATCTGCACTCGGATTCCACCAGTACCAGTGTGCACAAACAAGAGATATTGTACACCAGTGGAATAAAAATAAAATGTCACACTCAGATTGCAGTGTAGGTTTACACGACTCATATGAGTGACCTTATGTCCACCACTGCAGTTCTAAACTGCTGTGAGCAGAACCGCAAAAAGCACATGTTAAAGAAGCTATTGAATTATTAGTCCCTTGGACTACCAAAAGGGCCATTCCATGGGGATGACCTGTCCCCCACACGTAAAGATGCTTGCCCCCAAATAGATGGCACCAGACTCCATTTAAGCACCTGTACTCGTAAACATGCTGTTGCTGACTGTTTGTTATGTATTGTAGTTTTCTAATATTGATCTTCATCTAATGCATTTCTCCTGACAGTGGTACAGACCAGTATGATGACTTTATAATTAGTGGATATATAGTGTGACTTTGCATGAATATTGGATGCACAGTGCATAAAGTACTGTACACTTACTGTAAGATTGTGCATGAAGTCAATAAAGTTAAATATAAATAAATAAAAATAAAAAGCACATGTTAAAGGAAACCTTTTTGACATGTTTAAAAGACTACTTTTGACTTTAGTGAAATCAACTATTCATAGTGCCTTGAATGGCTGAAGGCTCTGTATGCCTATTATTTATATTGGTATGTTCCTGCAGTGAAAGCTATAACAGATCTCTTTCACTTCATAGGCTACTGTAAATGTTTCCTATAATAAAAGCCTTATGAATAAACCATATGTTTACATAGCTTGTTTTAGGAAATAGCTGCAGAAAACATCCATGTTCCAATGCAATGTTTTTCAAAAATCTAATTCAGTGGTAGACATAAATATCTGTTAAATATATCTTTCTGGGAAGAAGTTAGAGAAGAGTAATTACTATCTTGGAATGTGGGAGAGTGGGGTGGACCAGCACAACAGATGGCCCTTATAAAGAACTGGAGTGAACCTTCCTTAATAGCATGTTTATGGCAAATAGTGCTTTATTGTCAGGGGTGTCTATCAGCTACTTTGCTTCCAGCCAAGATGCCAAGAGTGGACCTTGGCTAAAAAACAGCCAGGGTTGCTTTTTTGAGGAAGTTCCTCATTTTAATACGTTAGGCCCAGGACGGTGATTGAGAGCACAGCACATGGCAACACGGATCCTGCCATTTTGGAAGAACCCTAGAGCAAGGTTGCCTTGGACTGTTTGCAGTGAAACAGAATACATCTACAGCAAAAGAGGGTTGGATGGACTGTGGGAATTTTCTTGGGATTGGCTTAAGATTTATCACCATAAACTGGATACTGACCACTATATCAAGGCTTCTCAGTACCAGCTTTTCTGAACACAAATTAGTGAAGTTCATGAGAGGATGTTCCTGTTGTCTATCTGCCTGAAGAGAGGACTGAGGCCTTTGCCTGCTACCCACTTGTAACCAAGAACTGACAGTGATTCCAATTGATCTCCTGTAGTACCAGGGATAGAAAGGACAAAAGGGTCCTGTTTGGAAGAACTAGCTTATCAGTTGAAAGTAAACTGGGGTAGACTTTGCTGGGACATTTGCTGGAGTGAGGGTTGAACATGCCTACCACTGCCATCTATGGCTTAGTCTCTTGGAGGCTCTCCCTGGCAGTCTGGGAGGTTTAAGCAGACGGTGGATATTCAGCACTTATAAAAAGTTGGGGGCATATTAACAACCAGGCGATAGCCAATTATCGCCGCTTTAGCGTCCGTTTCTGGACGGAAGCGGCGATAATTCTATCGCCTAATCAGCAAGGTCACGCTATCGCGTGAATCCTTGCACTATCGCCTCTTTCCCCAACGCCCATCCTTGCATCTCTAATGAGATGCAAAGTGGGCGTTACTGGGCGTACCCCAGATGGGCTACGTTGTAAATATCGCCGATGTGCACATCGCGATATTTACAAGGCAGCCCACAGGATTATAGCAGACGTTAGATTTTGGCGAAACGGCCGTTTTCGCCAAAATCTAACGTCTGCTATAATCCTGACTTAGCCATCCCTAACATAGGGGTGGATTGTGCTGATACGACCACAGGGTCGTATCAGCAAGGTAGCTCGCCGTTTTGCAGGGAACATCGCTGGAAAACCAGCGATGTTCCCTGCAAAACGGCGATAACCTCGCTATCTCCGGAATTTTATCGCCCTGGCGAGCGTGTTGTTAATAACGCGCTACCAGGGCGATAATTTCCAGAGATAGCCAGCGATAAGAAATCTATCGCTAAGCACGGCCAGCGATAATTATCGCTGGCCGTTGATAATATGCCCCTTGGAACTTTGTAATTTTTAGATTTCTTGAGGATGCTTTGAGGCTTTCCAAGACATCTTGACAAGCAAAGTTTCATTGTTTGTCTCGCTCAGACTTTTTTTACGGTTTAAAAAAAGACTTTAGTGCAACCAAGAGGAACCATGTTCAGTAATATTGACCAATCAGAGGATTTTGAGTTTCAAAGAAGTGACTGATTCCAAAGGTGACAAGGGGGAGAAGTGCTCGTCCACCAAAACCATAGATACTTTGCGGTTTCTTAGCATTTTATGTCTCAAAAGCTTTAAAGATTTATGTCTATCAGTCCTTTAACCAGAATTTGACCATTTTGCTATTGTTTAGTTATAACAATTTCAGGCTTTGTTTTGTCTTAGTGAGATACTCCCTACTAAATTAGTGAGAGTCTTCCCCCAAAATAATAATCCAGAATCTCACATTGGGAACAATGCCTAATTCTGGACCATCTTAAACGCTCCCTGCAAGGTTTCTGTTAACAAATTTTGCTTAAATCAATATATTGTTTCTGTAACTGCATTGGTATTGTGTTGTGTTTTACTATTGTACATGTTCTGTTTTTTATGTCAATTTTTGGTTGTTGTAGAAAAGCTTTTTCTTGTACTCCACACAATGGGGCACTGCTAACCAGGCCCCAGAGCATGTGCTCTGACCCTTAAAACTTTGTGAAATTGACTGCACTCCTGAATTACATATTTGGAATATGTCTCATAAGCGTGTTGTCAACAACTGTGTGATGGATAGGATAGACGTCCTCATCCACAAGTGTGAAGATATCTTAGGTGCAGAACCAACATCACCTAATCCTCCCACGCAGTCATTATCCCATAACCCTAGCCCTCAACATGCACTAACAATCCCCTCAATGTTTTGTAAGCAGCCCAGGAAAGAAGTCCAGAAGCCCTGCAGTGAGAGTTCACGGAAATCTCCTGAGGCACAGCAGCTAGACTGCCCAATTTATAACTTAACCTCCCAACCTTCCTTATTGCCTATTAACAGCAAAAGACCTGGTTCTCTTATCCCCTGCATGAATAGGTTTGCACCCTTGGCAGACCTTGTAGATGGTCAGGCAGATCAGATTGCACCATCTCTGCCTTTATCTCAAACAGGGGGTAGCGAGGAGATGGCCCTTTCACTGTCTGATCTTTACCAACTTATTGCTTTGCTCAGGCAGGATATTGGTGTTATGAGAACTAAGTTAGATGAGCTCTCCAATACGGTCAAATATCTCACCCAGAATAACATCTCGCATAACCAAAAAGAATCCCCATGTATTGTGGTTGACCCTGACCAAGATCAATATGCCCAAAGTACACATTCCCTTATCCAGGATGGAAGAAACAAAATAGGTGGCAGCACGTCTGCTCCTGCCTCATCAGCACACTATATTGCACCTGAATTTCCTAGTAAAGAACAGCTCCCTACCATCACAACCACGGTCCTGGAACTTAGTTCCTTCACAAACTTATGCTCATCGTCAAACTTCTTTAATTATGCCAACACCAAGCTTGACACCCACCAATTCCTTTGCCAGAAGTCAGTTACTGCAAACCCCGTACCCCGATGCTAGAAAGGTCATTATGGTTAATGTCCCTAAATTAAACGTTAGTGCAGGTTACGAAAGTGATGATTCTCTGATAAACAAATCTATCCACTGGATTCGTCATGTCAGGGGATGTCGCTCGCTCATACGAGAGGACATTGTTAAAGCAAAAAGGTGTATATCACACACAAAGCTACAGGATTATATTGAGCTTACTTTGTCCAATACAGAGTTGGCAGAAAATCTTCTTTTGCTTGAGTTTCGTTCCTGCTCCCCTAATTCTTCAGCTATACAGCTTAGACGTTATCCGGTAGTGTCATCCGCCGTAAACCCAATAGACATGCATCCGATAGGGGTCTCAAAAGGTTCGTCGCCACTGGATTCTAATGATTGACTATTTAATTTGTCTCCGAAAGTGCCACAGATACAGGCTTGCTGCCCAGCCTCTGAGCACATTCCCCATTACGGATCAAATCTCCCCTTTTGGGCCAATTACAGTAGATTTCCAGGATATAACCCTTCCCCGCCAGCTAAAAATCATTTCCTGGAATGTTGCAGGTATTAGCCGCAAGCTATCCCTGCCACATTGGAATGATCTAGTAGAGGAACACGACATCTGCGCTTTCCAGGAAACGTGGAGTCTTGTTCCTATCTACAAATCGGGTTATAGCTGTTACCACATCCCTGCTACCACTATAGGGAAGGGTCGCCCTTCTGGAGGTTTGATTGTTTGGGTCAAAATTGCTCTTAACTGCAGAATCATCTTTCATAAAATTTTAAGCCCTGACATCATGAGGCTTACAATTAAGGGATTAAGTGGGGGCTAGTGATGGATCTGTTCAATGTTTATATAAGGGGAACAGCTGGGGGTAGAGCCTCCCCCATTATTACTTTACTGGAACATGGTCTGTCTGATTGCCCGCCCCAATCCAGAGTACTTGTTACAGGCGATTTTAATAGCACTTTCGAGCCACTCGGTACTGAGGACATAATCGGGCTAGAGGAGGAAGACAGCCAATGGGGTGTTCCCCTATTAACTTTACCGCCAGTAAAAAGATGGTCACAACTGGCCATTCAACTGAATGCACTAACTGTGGAATATGGTCTAAGGGCAGTGAATGGGAGGACCAAGTCAGATCCTCAGGGTGCCCCTACTTACAATAGAGTAACCTGTCCATCTCGTATCGACTATATTTGAGTAGATGTCAGGTTTTGGGGGCATGTTGTAGATATGAAGGTGGGGAATACATTAGATAGTGATCACAACCCTCTTTGTATGTCATTAAGGTCTCCTGGGTCTCTACTTGCCTTACTTCGTCTTCTCAGACTTACTTTGCGACCAAAGAGGTGGTCCCACAAAGTCTAGAAGAGCCTTAAAATGGTCGAAAGTTGCCTTAGAGGATGCAAATCTTAAGGCTATTAGCCAAATTTTATATAAAAGCACTAACGAGTTATTGGAAGGATCTGTAGTGAATCCTTCAAGTGCTTCTATTATTCATACTCGTACCATTGAACAAATTAGCTCTTACTTTCTAGTTTCTAATAGGCCCATTAAGTCCATAGCACAGCCGAGGAGAGTGCATTCCTGGTATAATAAAGAATGCAGACTCAAGAGGAATGCCTTGGCAACAGCCTGTAGGGCCAAGAATAGCATGGCTATCAAGTTCAGTAGGAAAGAATACAAAGAGGCCCAGCGTCAAGCAAAGTTAGACTGGGATGAGACCAGATGGCAAGATCTTAAAGATGCTTGTTCTGCAAGAGATTCTAATCGCTTTTGGACTCTGGTAAGACGGGCTAACAAGGGGGAAGCAGACCAACTTCCCAACCACATTACATCTCAGGCGTGGTATGACCATTTCAGCGGTCTTTACTCTGGGTCTGTTAATGCAGACGTGGATGGGCAACACGGTGTTCCCCTTATTAACTTTGGGAACATCGGTAGTGACCTATTCACTCATAATGAAGTTCTTTCTGCAATAAGCAGACTTGTCCCGGCTAAGGCACCGGGCCCAGGCGGTCTCCCTGGAGACCTGTTTTTAGCTGATCAGGAAAAATGGGCTGACTATGTCCTCCTTTTAATTAATTCCATCTCCAGAGGGTGTAAAGTCCCAGAGTCTTGGAAGGGCGCGGAGGTAGTCCCAATTTATAAGAAGGGTTCCAGAGAGGACCCTTCTAATTATAGGCCAATTAGCCTTATTGACAGCATGCAGAAAATAGTTGGCAGGGTCATATTACAGAGAATCTTATCTTGGACAGAGGAGGAAGATATTCTTTCGCATTTTCAGGCGGGTTTCCGGGCTAATACAGGTACGATGGACCAGGTTTTTAGACTTTTTATGATTCATTGGAAAGAGGTAGTGCTAGGCAAGGGTAGTCTCTACCTTGCCTTTATTGATCTAAAGACTGCCTTCGACCTGGTCCCTAGGATTAGGTTATGGGAAACACTGCAAGGGATGGGCATTCCCCCACTAATTCTCAACCTTTTAGTAAGACTCCACGAGGATAATTATGCCCAGATAAGATGGGGGTCCCAAGGGCAACTTACTGGAAGGATCGCAGTAAATAGGGGAGTACGCCAGGGCTGTGTGATGGCACCCACCTTGTTCTCTTTATATATGAACGGGGTGGTTAGTTTTCTTCAAGAAATACCATCCGATGCCCCGGCCCTGGCTGGCAGTAAGGTGCCTACTCTCCTATTTGCTGACGACACTCTGTTAATCTCCAAGACCCCGATGGGTCTACAAAAACTCCTGAACAGGTTTCAAACCTTTTGTAATATACGAGGGCTGTTAATAAATACGTCTAAAACAAAATTTATGGCATTTAAGCCCCATAAATCGTTCAGGAATAACATCATACTAGATGGGTCGCCCCTTGAGAGAGTCACTACATTTGACTATTTAGGGATACGGCTCTCGGAAACAATGCAGTGGAGACCGCACCTTGACAAAATGCTCTTGAACCACAAACATGTTGTCGGGGCTTTGAGCAGAGAACATCGATCATCATTTAGTAGACCAGTTGCCCCGGCACTTGTTGTCTATGGAGCAAAGGCAGTTAGCTCGGCCATGTATGGTGCCGAGCTATGGGGTTTTGACAATTTAGACGAGATCAGCAGGTCAGAATACAGTTTCCTTAGGGACCTGATTTCGTTGCCCCGAGGTGTCCCTCTAGTCCCCTTGCTGTATGATCTGGGCAGACGCCATTTCAAAGATCTGGCCAAACTCCGCCCATTGCTCTTTTGGGCACGTCTCAGAAGAACCCCGAAATTTTCCAACTATGCGGATGCATTCACAGAAGTTTTGCGTATGGATGGCATTATGCGTATTAAATGGATTTCTAACCTTAGGGCCCTAATGGTAACGCTTGGCCTTAAGGAATCTTGGGACACTCAAACTTCGCCTAGCAAAACAGAACTTAAACGGATCTACTGGGACTGGGTAGATGCCAGAGATGTTAGTAACCCAAATATGGGCAGACTTACGGAAGAATTCTTCCAGTTTAAACTCTCTAGAGGCTTTGAACCTTTTATGGATGTTATCCAGACCCCAAGGGATAGGGCACTATATACTCAATTTAGATATGGCACACTTCCAGTCCACGAATTTACCGCAAAGTGGCGCCCTCCGCACCAAACTATCGAAGAATGCCCTTCCTGTGGGTCTCCTAAGGAGAGTGTTGCACATCTTATGTTCGCCTGTCCGGGGTATGCTAAAGCTAGGTCTAGGTGGCTTGTGCCCATTTGCAAACAACTAGGCACTTATGACCACAATGTAGCCTTGCGTATATTAAAATCTGATCCGAGACTCCTCTATGTGTGCGGAACCGCCAAGTTTCTGGGTTGTGCATGGAAAATTAGATGCAAGACTTTACAAAGAACATCCTGATTTTGCCTCCGAACTTATGGGGTTCTGCTAAGTGACATTAATGATTAGGGTATTGTCATCCCAACCTGCTATATTTTGTAACTGATATGAAATACTGGTTTTATTCTTTTATTCATTGTTTTACTTCAGTATTTTATCTTTAAACGAGTCAATTTTATTCTGTAAATAGCTTATATTTCGATTGTTAGGAATTCCCGCAGTGTTTTATTCTAATAATAGATTGCATTCTTTTTATCATTGGTACTGATGAAATGTTCGATGCTTTTATGATATTTATATCGAATAAAGCTTTTTTGACTTGACTTGACTTGACTTGAATATGGTAGAAAAGTGTACCCAGCGCCTGTAAGTTAATCATCACTAGGGGACTGCAACGCATTGTGCCACCATTAAATTGACTGTGCAAAGCATGTCTCCAGGCCTGCCTCTGCTGCATGGGTGGACAATTTTAAAACAGCCTATTTGACCTAGTAAAATAAACCTTTTGCCAGGCCTAAACTTTTCTTTTTAATATTTATAAGTCACTCCTACAGTAGGCCCTACATGTCAATATGGCAGGATGCATGATATTAAAAACGTAGGGCATGTGCACATTTGTTTTACATGTCCTTGCAATGAAAAATCTCCAAAGTAATTTTTCACTGACTATTGATGACCCCCCCTCCCTTGTGGTGAAATATCTATTGCTCCTAAACAATGGACAAAGGGCTTGGATTTAGAGAGAGATGTTTCTCTCCTTGAAAGAATGGCCAGCTGGGCTGTGCCCAGGTACTTAGTTAACTTCAAAGTGTGCCTACTCTGTCACAGGTAGATGTAGCTCACAGTTGGACATGCCAGCTGTATTGTCCTGATAGCCAGCCAAGCACCAATCCAAGTGGGAAAGGGGTTGCCCGCCATACTGATTTTGAGTGACCACAAGGGAGGGTTTCCCATATCATAGCCACACCTCTGATTGGGCACAAGAAGCTCTGAACAGGTGAAGAAAGGTTCTGCCATGTTAGTGTTACATAGAGAGGGGCATTGTGGGACATCTTACAGTAAATCACACAGAAAGTGCTGCAAAAGCATGTGGGGTCACCCAAGCAACCTTTACTCCATTGGTTAGGAAGTGGGCAGGAGTTTCCCCCACCCTCAAACTGGCGCTGAGCATAATTGTGGCATCCCCAGTTCCCTCTTGAGAACACCCTCTGGACCTGTAGAAAACAGAAAAAGGATTGCAACTGCTGTTGTGACCAGTGAAGCGATCCCCAAGTGCAGGACCTGATCACGCTTGTATCCAGGACAGAGATGTGGACTGCAAGGGACAATTGGCTGACCTCCTTTAAAGCTACAGGGACATAAATGGTGTATGCTGCCAACTTTCCTGAAGAGCTCAGCTAACTAGTTCCAACTGAACCTGCCTTAGACCCAGCTCGTGGCTACTACTGCACCGACTTCTGATCTCTAAGTGGTGCCCCCCAGGTCCCTGGGCCCCTAGATAAGTGTCAAAGTGTACTCCTGCTACCTAATCCTAAAAGCTGTGACTTAGAATGCTTTTCAAGGACTTTAGCCTGGAGAACCATCAGAAGACTGGGACCAACCTGCCAAGTCAATCCAACAAAGGTGTGTTGCCACTGGGTCGATGATTCAGGTTGCTCCTACTCTTAGATTTCTGCAGCACTAAATCCTTTTCAGCGGGATGTCACGGAGAAGGTATCCGACCTTGTGGAGTCCTGCCAAGCTGCAACTTGCAGCTTTTTCCCGCTGAAGGAATCTGTGCTTCAAAAAAGTGACTACGTCTGAAGGCAGAAATCTTCACTGGATGAGGGTGCCAAAAGTATCTGGCAGGCAAGGGATCTTCCTTGAGCACGAATTATGAATTTCTCCTACTCTGAGCTTTCCCACGCAAAGTCATCATCTTCACCAGGACGATGTATTACAGCTATTTGGCTTAGTGGAACCCATATTGGCCACAGCCTGCTGCCCTGCCTTGCCCCGCTGAGGATTTTTTACTTCCATTTCAGAGAGTAAGTCAAAAGGTGAAATGTCTGACAAGGACGAACTTGGTCTCTGTATCCGACCTGCATTCTATCGCGGTTGGCCTAAAACCTTACCCTTGTCCCAGTTGAGTGCGAGCAGTTGCCGGTGACGGGCACTTTGCACTTTGTGGCAGTATTCTTATCTAAAACTTTAAAAATTCATGTCTCCGGTTCCCCTTATTGGATTTTTGTCATTTTGGAGTCATTTTGTTCCTTACAATTTCTCTTTTTTTAAGTATTGACTGGGATTTTTATTATGTTGTGTTTTAGAGTTTCTAACTCTGTTGGTACTTTTAAATGCTTTACACATTTTCTTAAATTAGGCCTGCTTTCTCTGTGCCACAGCCACCAGAGTTGAACTTGGGTATAAATTTGCTGAAACCTTTACTGGACCTAACAGGACTGATGTAATTACTACGTGTGGTGGACTACCATCCACCCAGACTAATAATCCACTTTGTCATAGTTGTGATCATTATATAGTTGTCATAGCCAAAGGCTCTGGCATTATCTATCACCCGCTGAACATTCACATCTTTATTGTAGCTGTGCCAATTGTGTACTGTCGCTATACTCACCCCAACATCACTTAATTTTGAGCTAGCCCTTAGCTGCTTGTCTATATCTACCTAGGGATTCAAATAGGTTTATAGGGCAAACCTTTTGTAGAAAACGAAGGTACTTGGGATGGCGAGAGGAGCATGGCAAATCAGAGAAAACAAGGCTAATCCTTAATGGGATGCTGCAACTTTTATTTGAAGTCAGATTTGGCAGATGGGTCACTCTGTCACATCGTGGTGGGCATCCCTTCTGCCCTATTACAAGTGCATCCTATGGATCTTGTGATAAAGTGGATGGGATATCCATCACATTTGTGATGGGTGTTCCCATCTGCCAAACTCTAAATCAGCCCTTAGTATTTGACATATGATGCTGTTTCTTAACACATTATGAAGGAGAACATAAGCCATGCTAGGTCATGTCCAATTTGTACTTTCGTTTTAACTATCTTCTTAAAGTGGACACACAGGCAGAATCTTGCAGATAACCCATTGAAGAGCATGTTGTTAGATTGTGGATGGTTATTTTAGTCTGTTGAAGGCAGGGCTAATACGTTCTTTTCTTTGCTAGTTTTTTTATTACATTTCACATTGGCTCGAAAATGTTATGTGCAGCATTGATACCACATATCATAAAGTTCCACTTGATTTAACCTGCAGCCTAACATCCTGTTCAGTGTATGTTTTGAGATTTCAAACACCCAGGGGGGTATGTACAATGAAGTGGCGGAGTGTGTCGTTAGCCTCCTGGGCTTACCGACACGCTCCGCCACTTCGGAAACGCAAGGCTGCACCATATTTACAAGAATGTGGTGCAGCCTTGCGTTTCCCCCTGCGATGGCGCTAAGTGTAACAACTTAGCACCAACGCAGGCACTCTTGCACCAGAGTGCAAGGGTGTCTGTGGGCAGGGGAGGATTGGTTATGTGTAGGAAGGTGTCCCTTCCTGCACATAAACAATCCTAAGATGCCATTTTGTGACTTTCATGTGTGCTGCTTCATGCAGCACACATGAAAGTTACAAAATTGCATTTTATAAAAAGGTTTGTTTATGTACAGGAAGGGACACCTTCCTGTACATAAACACACCATGGCATTTTGCTTTTTCCATGTGTGCTGCACAAGGCAGCACACATGGAAAAAGCAAAACGAGGAGTAATAATGCATTTCTCCTTGTTTCACCAACTTAGGACCAGGATTTTCCTGGCCTTAATTTTGGCGCTGCCTCCTATGTACGCCACCCTTGTACATGGGGGGCAGCATCTAATACAATGGGTGTTGCGGTGGAATGCCCACCACAACACCCACTGCACGCCCCTTTCACGCTAAACATAGCGTGAAAGGGTGCCTTATGTACAAGGCAGCGTTAAGCCACGCTAAGTGGCTTAACGCTGCCTTGTACATAAGGCAAGGCCCCTATCGCCACGGGAACGTCACAAAAAGTGACATTCCAGTGGCGATAGGGGCTTGTACATATGCCCCCCAGTTTTTTCTTACATTAATTTGGACTCCATTGTGTATGAGGAAGCAAATTTAATAAATATGTGTGTTTAATTAACATGAATGGGTCACAAATGAAGTAGTTGCACTGTATTTAACATGCCTAACTGTGCTTCGAATTCACTTGCACATCATTTTAACATTGATTTGTTTTCTTGTTTCTCTGCCTGTACACAGAGAGTAGCAAAGGTGAGCTTCAGTATTTCAAAATGTCACTTATCCAATTCTGATCTATGGTCCTGTGCTATAATATTTCTAAAAATGTATTTTTTTATGTTCTTGATGTTCCTGAAGGAAATAAAGAGCTCAAGTGTATCATTTGAAGGACATTTCCCAGTGGTCGAACAGAGGTTGTTCATGTAATTTGAATGTGCCTTTGTTTTCTTGTAGGACATAAAGCTGGAGTATTCAATATTAGTAGAGCAAGAGTCGTGTTCTATGTGATGAGTTTTCTGTTTTCCCATTGGATATCACGATGCATCATTTGTTTCACACCACGCTGACTGTATGATTCATCTGCCTGAGAACATATAAAAATGCTTCATTAAGATATGAGCCAAGATTTTCCATCTCTTTTTACTGAGCAGACTCTATGTCAGATTATTATTTGACTTTATGGTTAGAGATTCTTCGTGATGTTCTTATCCCTTTGAAAGGGAGCAGTCCTTATGACATTCTGCTCCTTGTCTCATTATTAGCCTTACTCTAAACTGTATTTGTTTCTGGCTATTTACTAGAATAGGACTCACTCGTTATTGTCTATTGATTTATTGATACTGAATTGAATTGATTAATCATTTACCTTTTTGCCTTCTGTAACGATTCTTAAGTTACAAATAAATCTTCATGGTTTGTATTTGAATTTTGACTCGTGTGGATTTTCCTGTGTGGTTTTCCAATGTGGATTCTCTCGATTTTTCTGTAATTTTGCATTTGATGCCCACGCCTCTCGTCCTTTGGGACTTACACATAGCCCTGATTCACCGCCGGCCCTTTAATTGCTAACATGTGCTCACATTTAAAGCTCAAGAAGTAGAAATAATTATCTGTACTGCCCATGTACATTTCATTTCATAGCGCCTGTGAAGATAAATCATTTGCCGCATTATTTCTACCTCTACTTCCAGTGTCTTATTTTTCTCATTTTACAGTTGTCTAGACTACTCTCTTATGTTGGCCTTATTAATCTATGTACATTAATATTACTGTTGTGTTATTTTAAGTTACCTGTATTATTATAGCCTGTTATCATCTGTGAGGGTATCCTAGCGCTGTTGCAGGAGTGTGACACTGGCCCCGGGAGAGCTCACTCATAGAGCCCGCTCTTCTGCTTCTTGCAGAATTCAAGGCCGGAGGAGGAGGCCCTGATGTGCATCTTCAGGGTGTGGAAACAGGACGATGCCACTTTGTGTTAATTCTGAGTGGATATGTCCAGTTTGCTGTCTATAATGAATCTGAGGTTTCTAGCTTGTGTGCTGGGCTTGTATTATTATTATTATTATTATTAATAATATTATCAGTTGCAGACAACTGAAAAAGATGTAGCCATGGACTGAGAATGTCTTTAACCCTTGCTTGCTTTAAGTCAGTTTCCAACTGACTTGCACTCACTTCCACTGGAATGTGTGCTAACAGTTTTCTCTTTCACATTCTTTGACATGTTTAAATTAATAAATGCAAATTAAACTTTTAATTTAATGTTTAAATACAGTTGAATACATTTTAAAATGCATTCTAATAACACTTTGTAAATCTCTTTCTATATATGTGTGCATCTGTGTGTGTGGTTTTACGTGTGGGATAAACTCCATAGCCCCCTTTTTGAGTTAGTATTTTTTTTCTTTAGTGGTAAAGACCTTTTATTCAAATTAATTCATTTCTTCTGCTTTTCCGGTAATCCCTCAATGAATAATTTTTTTTTCTGTTTGGTACACCTGAACCAGTTGGGAAGTCAGCCCACTGGATATGATGTCCTGATGTTCCAGTTAGGGGCTCATCGCCACTGCTACTAGCATGTCAAGTGAGTACACCTTTGAACACCTCCTGGCAAAGAAATGGTCAACCAAGCTTTTGCTCACCTATATCTGTGAATAACTGCTATGGTATTGATGGAGCGTGGTATACTGCATATTAAATACCTTTGCTCCCTGCCCCCTAACTAAAGGGTCGATGAAATTCAACAGGTCTCCTATTTGGGCAACAATTTGTAAAAGCAAAAACATCCATACAGTAGCATGTGGAACAGCTGATCCTACAGTTCAGGGCTGAATAAGGCATGTGCTCAGCAAGCCAGTTAGTCTATATCTGCCTTTTCCAGGTCTCAGCACCAGCAGTTCATACCCTTAGTCCTTGACTATGCTCGCTACTACATTGGATGAGACAGACAAATCCTACTGCCTCTGGTTCATTCCTTTACTTGATGTTGTGGTACAGAGTATCTTGGAGTCAAAAAGTATACCCTCTCATATATGGTTCATTAGTAGACCTACATGGAGAAACAGTCAGCTAGTGACAAACCAAATAGCCACTCAGACTGAAGGTTATTTTTGAAATTTTGATGGATCTCATCGGGGCTAATATCATCTTGCTGTGGGTATTTTCCAGCTTCACGGAAAATAGTATCCATAATGTGTGGAGGTCCATCTGGTTCCCTTGATGATGGAAGGCATCACATCATACCTATTGACTTTGTATATCACACTGACACTCCTTCATTCAATAAGGAGCAGTTGCTGGGCTCAGTTGTCCTTACTAGAGCTGAACAACATGCAGGGGATGGACAGGCAGCCCATCAACTGAGCAAAGGTGGTTTGGAGTGGCCATGCTTTTTTCCACAGTCCTTTGTTGAGGTATTCCTTATCTTAGCCATGGGCCAACCTGTTGTAAAGGTCCCAAATCCAGACCCCATTATGGGCACATTAAATTAACCTGTCTGACTTTGTCCCATATTGACATAAAGTCTCTAAGGTCCGACTCCATCTTAGGTAGGCCCGACTCCATCTTAGCTCATGGAGGCCACCATCTTCCTTAGTGTAGACAATGAACATCGCCATTCCCTGATTTATGCAGAATCATTGTCGTGTTTGCCTTTTAATGCAGATGTCTCCAGACCTTATCTTTCTAGGTACTGTGATATTGCCAAGTTCTTCGATTAATGACAATAGACACAACATCCAAGGTGAGAGTTGTCTGGGATAAATGCCTACTCCTCACCATCTCAAGGCTAAATAAGAACACATATAGACATATAACCAAAATAATGTAGTCTGAATTGATGTCCTTTTGCCTTATACGTCCATAAGGAAATGTTTGAAACGCATACCTTGATGCACATAATCTATGTCATACATTCCTAAACGTATGTCTTATAGGCCTGGGGGGGAGTTTGAAGTGACAAAAAAACTCAGCTGTACTACACGGAGTTCCGCAAGTGGTGGAGTGCTTTAGGTCATGCAGTTCGCGCAGATTTGTAGCGCCGGGTGTCTGTCCTGCACTGTAAAATCAGCGCGAATGGCACCAAGTGCAGCACCAGAGGGCGCTGCTTCTTTCTGCCACTCGAGTAGGACCTCTACTTGAGCGGCAGCTTCTTCAACGCGAACAGAAGGTTTCTCAACGTGAGCTATAGCACCCATTTTTTTTTAGCTTAACGGTGGCGCGCGCGAGTGAGGAAAAAACTCTTCTCTGCTACTCAGAGTGGAGTTTTTCGGAACTCCGTGTGCTCCCCGGAGTGCAGAATACTCTGCAAACTCTGCGAACGGAGTGGAGTTCACCGCCCAGGCCTAGTAAGAAATTCCAATTTCTGATAAGATTTAGTATATAAGGACTGGCACTTGACCACTTGTCAGGAGAAGTCCTTTGCCTAGTTTATCGCCCGAGATTCTGCTAGAGATGGTCTAACCTGGTGCAAGCACACTTCACACTTCACAGATGATACAACTCACCTGAAGACTGAAGCTGATAAAACCAAGTCCTGGAGAAAGACCAACTGACTGATACCTCAGTGGGTGTTTGCCCTTCGCGCCTCCGCTGATAAAGACTGCCTTTGCTGTCAACAAGTTATGCAGTGCGTCTCTTCTCTCTAAGAAACTCTAGACTGCAAGTTTTTCTGCCTTCCATGTTCTCATAGTATAGCGAATAGAAGTAGGCATTAGGGTTTTAAGTTCTAGATGGCATTTTAATGACATTTGTACAGTGCGAATATGTGCATTTTATTCGCGTTGCTGTTTTTATAATATTCTCTGGGGTTGTTTTAGATGTACTGAGAAACATATTGTCCCTGTAGTAATAAATACTTTTAAGTTAAAAGTGTTCATTCTTCTTAGTACAGTGTGTGTGATACTGTGAATAATGAAATATGGTTTGTTCCTTTTTCCACAGTGCCCCTGATCCCTTTACGGGATTGTTAGTAACCCAAAAGTAATACTTCTATGTCAATTGCACATTGAATAGTGTTTGCAGGGCTGCAATAACTTGTCTTTCACATTCATCACTGGTGCATTGAACCAAGTTTACTCATGTCACCCGTGGGTGGGAAGCACCTTTTGTAGAGTTAAGCTAAAGTCTTAACTTACGCAACAGTTGGCACCCAATGTTGGGCTCGAATCTTACGGCTACACCTTGAATAGTTTACATTTATTAAACACATATGAACCATTATTACGTCATCCGTAGTAATCATGATTACCTCCTATAGGGAATTAAGGGAGCACCTAATTCGGTAGGTTTGTCAAGCCTGACTCATAAAAGGTTATTCCCCATTCTGTGGGTTCTCTAATTCTTTGATTCCAAGTACAAATTGAATCCATTCATCATGGCAGCACCTATTGGTATAGATGCCAATTTCACGGAAGCAGTTACTCAACACCTCAAAGCTAGAGGAGTCCCCAATGAGGGGGGGCAGTTACTTTCGTAATAGATGCATATCCAGCGTATGCCTTTAAGACTTTTTACTCCTGGGAAGAGTTTGAGCCTGTTGATGCTGCCTCTGGACAGTTTCATGAATATATGGTTGTAGATCCACCTGCGCAGTGCAGGGCTTACCAAGATTTGGAAATCCCTTTAACTTTTTAAGAACACCAAAATTGGTTTGGGGGTCAGTTGCCACACATACACATAGACATGTTCCTTTGGGGCCTCTGAGCAATGACGGGACAACATGTCTAGTCTTGGCTGATTACACTTCCATTCCTTGCCCTGAAACTCTATCCCATGCGGGGGTAGTAGGGGTATTAAATTACATAGTCTCCTTATTCTGAAAACTTGTGCAGTTTGTGCAATGTACTTTGAGCGCCAGACTTGCTTTCACAGCAAGACCTGCCGCTCCCGTACAAATACAACCCATAAGGCCAAAGACTATTAACTCTATCATGGGAAAAGCGCCTGCCAAGCGTGATGAAATGGCTTTCTGGATTGTTTGCAAGACCAGTCATTTAGAAGCAGTGCATCCGTACACTACCCCCAAGACAAACACAGAATACTGACAATGTGTCTTCCTCTTGGGATGGTGCCTCCGGTATAGGAGTGTAACCCCTGGGGGAGCATTTTTGCATGAATTTATACTGGTGTGCATGGTGCGCATTCATTGGCGGTCCTCTCTGATGTACTTCGACAAGTACAAAATGAACACGGAGCTGCCCCAGCTCTGGATTTAGGAATGAAGTTAATGGGAAATTTCTCTACCGTTTCCTCTAATATTCTATGCAACATAAAGGGAGAGGCTTCAATTCTGGCTATATGTGTGAGACTGGAAGCAGTTCCGGTTCAAGACCGTGAACAAGAACTACCAGAAATAATCACAGAAGTTTACACCTCTGCAGGTAGTGATTCCTTAGGTAACCAACCCACTAAGCCACACTTAAAACCTAAACATGACACAGAGGTTCCGTTAAGGAGAAAGCTGCAATGGAGGGAAGAAAAAACAAAAATACAAAGTTAAAAGACGGACTGGGTCGGCCACTTCTCGGGAATCCAGCAGGGGTGGTTATTACTTAAGAGACCGCTAAAAATGTTTAAAACCCTGAATGGTATCAGTGTTCTGATAGCCTCTCTTGACGTTATTTTCAGGACACTGAATGTAAAGAACAGAAAGGGGGAGCCAATCCGAGTACCGAAGAAAAGAGGCGTACATTAGGAAAACTAAAGGAGGACGCAAGACTTATGTCAGTGTAAAGAGGGAAGAGAAAGGATTGAACTGTAAAACCCACTAAAAAAGAAGAAAGTGACCAGTCTTTCTAAAAAACATGGCGATCCAGCTGTGAGTCCTTCTGCTCAACAGGAATTGGGTAAGAGCTCTTCTGGTCAGCTCCACAGAAGTCACAATAGTACATCAGACACTTCAGAGGGTTCTGGATGTGAATCCAACTGATGACTTTAAACAGATTGAGACTCCAGATCAACATTTAAATCCTCCTGATAGGGTTTACAACCTAAAAATACGAATTGAAAGGGACATACCACGTATAATCAAAGCAGCCTTCTGGACTCAACTATCTGATGATCATGACATCATCCTAGCAGAAGAAGACCGGCCTCCAGTTTTCAATAGGGAAGCACCCCGGGGAGAGGAAGTCAAAAAGGTAGCCTTCTCTCCCGTAGTACCAGAAGATATCAGGGAAATATATGCCAGTGAATGGGCCATGGGACAGGCTCCTGCCTCATATAGAAACCAAGCCGGGTGGGACGAACACTCTAGTCCACATGTTATTCCCCTATGAAGTTCACTATATTCACAAGCACAGTACCCTTTAAAACCAGAAGCAGAACGTGGTATCAAACAATCTTATTAGACCAATTGCAGTATCAGGGCAAAATAAAGCCTTGCCTCTCACACCCCTTTTTTCTGTCTCCAAGCCAAACGGGTCATATAGAATAGTCTTAGACTATAGAATTTTAAATTCACCCACACAAACATATGCAGTACAAAATGCCCACAGTACAGGTTTAAGGACAAACCTGGTGCAGAAAAAATACCACACGACCATGGATATTTCCAGTGGGTTCTCCAGCCAAAATATAACACCTGAAAGTGAGTATCTAACCGCTTACAGTTTAGACGCAGTGCAATTTTCATTCTGATGTTTGCCCATGATTTGCCCATGAGCTTTAAGAATAGTCCTGGCTTGTTTTCAGCTCGAATCATGGAGATCCTGAGGTATTGTCATACATTTATGATATCTACCTAACTGACGATAACTTGAATCTACACCTTACCAGAGTAGACAGAGTAGTGATTATGTTAATTCACATGGTTGCAAGATTCATTTTTAAAAATTAAATAGATCGCCTACCTGACAGTGACCTTCCTTGGATATGAATTATCCAGTGGGGGTAAGGGTCTAGCTCCAGACTTCCTCCAAAAGTGTGTTACCTTGCAGCATCCCAACACACTGAATATGTTACAATCCCTGCTGGGATTTCTTAACTTTGGACATACTTATTTGCCTCACTACGTAGAGAGAGCGAAGCATCTGTGTGACCTGATTTCATGTAAACAGTGGCTTAGCGCACAGACTGATATCTTGTGTGCTCTACAAGCAGACATGTTTCAGACTAAATATTTACAAACTAGGTACAATAAACCCAACCTAGTTATCAGAGTCATAACCAGACACTATGGTTGCACCTACGTGACCTACAATGAAGGACAGACTGTCCCCCTGGCTGAAGCACAATTTGCTTCCATTGAAAAAATCCTGATGGCTGTACGAACAGCTATTGTAAAAGAGCTCCTTTTGGCGCAAGGAAAACATATCATTATTGTTTCTCCTGTACCAGGACTAGAAGCTGCCATACAGGCAAGCATTGTTAACCACAAAGAGCTGCTCCTAACTTAGTGACCACTGTGAGGTTTGGGATATGTTGTGAGTGAAGACATCTCACAAAATGTAACGGACTGGTCTCACACACCACCTGGTGTCATGCTTCATCATTGACCAGTCCTCGCCCTCTAAAACCTTGGTTTGATAGAGGGCAGGCATACACCTGACGACAGGGATGCACTTCTAAACTAAGTGGGGGCCCCTAAATAAGTGAATGTGGTTAAAAATCATTATAGTTATCTTTATCGTGTTTTTAATGTGAAAGGTAACTATATGATATTAAAATCAAATGACGGTATATGGGGGAATTAATGTCCCCTACCCGTTATGTGAAAGGTCAACATGTTTCTGCCTTGTTGGCCCAGTTGGGTCCAGGGCATTCATCAGGACCTAATTAGAACACGAAGGGCTCCGTTCTTACCAGCTGGTGGCAAGAGTAAACCACTGTGTGGGAGTGATCAATGTCACTCTCCACAGTTTGATGGCTTCTAAATTCAAGCCCTAAATACCAAAGCTACTTGCCCCATGGAAGGAGGGGAGGGGAAACCCCTGTTGTCAAACCTGCTTCAAGGGAAATTTCCCATGTGGTTCCTAGGCGACTGCTCCCGTTCCTCCCCGATGTAGAGATCTACAACTGGGCCAACAAGGCAGAAACATGTTGACCTTTATTTATGGGCCCCCACTTAGTTTAGACGTGCATCCCTGTCGTCAGGTGTATGCCCGCCCTCTATCAAACCAAGGTTTTAGAGGGCGAGGACTGGTCAATGATGAAGCATGACACCAGGTGGTGTGTGAGACCAGTCCGTTACATTTTGTGAGATGTCTTCACTCACAACATATCCCAAACCTCACAGTGGTCACTAAGTTAGGAGCAGCTCTTTGTGGTTAACATTTAGTGTTGGAGGCTGCTTGCTCCTAAAAAACCCCCGCGCCTCTTGTTCCCTTCTCCACACAGTGTGGAGCTTTTGTGGTTCTCTCATACAGGCAAGCATTCCCAGTGTTCATGCCCTACACCCAAGATGGGTTCAACGGGCCTCTTCTTTAAGTGCAGTGGATATAAAGTTTAGTATGATCCCTTTTTTATACACAGGCTTTTCTCTAATGGGATGCTCTGGTCCGACTCCAGACACTTTACCAGTTGAGTCATACCAGAGCATCATTTACACAGATGGCTCCGCTCAACCTGCGGTAGGAACCAAATTAAAGTACTCCACAGCCTGTGCAGCAGTGCAAAGTGTAGTGAAAGATGGTGACTTCATCCCAAAATGCACCCACACCAAACTCTTATATATGCAAGGTTGCAATATCGATTTTTAACATTGGTGGTTGAATGGATTTAAGGATTCAAAGGAAATGCCTATAAAAAATTAACAGCTTTGGGGGTGGAAAGGTAGCTGTCTTACAAGACAAGATTCCATTGGTCCATGTGAGGCACAATTTGGGCCATGAGCTTAGTGGTATTCACACTAAAGGGAACTGTGCAGCTGACCAAGTAGCAAAAGCTGCAATTCAGACTGTCAAAGTAGCAGTCCTAACCAGATCTCAAACAAAGATTGACACAAATATTTTAACAGCCATAAGCTGTCGTGAGGCAGTTCATTCATTTTATTCAGATAAGGGTCCTGTGTTTGTCTCCAAGGCTTACAGGGATTCAATGTCTGCTGTGGAAGTTTGTCTGCAACTCAGCAACTCGTTCAAAGATGAATCAAACAGCGTTATACAGAGGGCCAATGGCATGATTAAACAAGCTTTGACTGCTAGGGTTTTAAGTTGAGGTCCTAGTTGGTACCATAATCTGTATGGAGTTCAGAGAGCATTGAATACTTAACTAGAAGAGTATTGAGAGGACGCACTCCATACGAGGTTCTCTTCGGAGTCCCTATGTATGTGCCTGGCCTTAGATAATTCTGAGAAGGTGGAGGATGAGGATAAATTTGACCTGGAGAAACGTTTGAATGTTTTACAGAGCATCCAAGAAGTCTGAGCCAAAGGGGCATATTTACAAGGGGATATTGCCACCAGAACGCCACTTTTAGCGATATCCTTGTAAATAAGGCCTCTTTTCACGCTTCACTTAGCATGAAAGGGGCATGCAATGGATGTTGCAGTGGGCATTCTACAGCAACACCCATTGCTTTTTGATGCTGTCCCATATTTACAAAGCTGGGCAGTGCCAAAAACAAAGACTGGCGATACAAGGAGAAATTATTAATTTCTCCTTGTTTTTTGCTCTTTCCATGTGTGCTACATTCTGCAGCGCACATAGATTGAGCAAATTGCCTTTCAAGATTGTTTATGTGCAGGAAGGTGCCCCTTCCCGCACATAAACAATCGCCTCTGCAGCACAGGCACCCTTGCAACATGGCGCAAGGGTGCTTGCGCTGGCGCTTGGTAGCTTTATTAGTGCCAGCGTTGGGGGAAACACAGGGGTGCACTGTATTTTTGTACATACGGAGCATCCCTGCATTTTAATAATGTCAGAGTGCGGTGTTACCAATTTTGGCGTAACACTGCGCTCCAACATTTTGTTGTAAATATCCCCCAAACCACTCTGATGCAGCCAAGCTGTGAAGAGGTTATTACTGCTGCAGATGATTGGGTTCCCACAGTTGGGGACCTCATTTGGGAGAAAATCCACAACAAGCAAGCTTTTGAGCCATCCTACAGAACACCCATCACTGTTCTTAGGATAAAAGGCAACAGAACTGTTATCCTACCTACCCTGCCTGGATCAAGACGAAACAGACGGGTGTCTATTGACCACGTTAAAAAACACTATCTGCCACATGCATCAAAAGAAAAACCGGTCGCAAACGGGCAGATTCTGAGAATCTGGCCCTTTGCGACCGGTATTTTTGCATTTGGGATGCATCATCCCAAATGCAAAAATTGCGATTACTTAAATTGCGATTGCATTTAAGGAATCGCCAATTGAGATTCCTTAAATGCAATGCAACAAAGTAAAAAAATTAGCGATTTCGCTACTAGGGCGCAATTTACCATGAAGTTGAACTTCATGGTAATTTGCAAAAACTTTGAGAAATGCACTAAAGTGCATTTTTCAAAGTTGTAGGTTGCACACACACATGTCCTTGGGACATGTGTGTGCGCAACTATATGTGCACGGAACAATTTCAGGGTGCAACAGGGTGTCCTTTTGACACCCCTGCACTTTGCAGATGCACAATTTGCGAGTACCTATTGGTACTCGCAAATAGCGCTTGCAATTTCCCATTCATTCCTATGGACCTGTAGGCCCATAGGAATGAATGGGAAGCCATTCCTTATTTGTGACTCGCAATTTGCGAGTCGCAAATAAGGAATGTGAAGGAAGCGCTATTATTATAGCGATTCCTACATGCATAGGATTTTGCGAGTCCTTAATTGCGAATCCTTAATATTCGCTATTAAGGACTCGCAAAATCCTAGCTTGATGCATGTGCCTGCATACGGCCAGTCCTCTACAGCCAGCCGCCTCAGACAGCAAGAAGGATTCAGAGTAGTGCCTTCCAGCCTATCCCTCCTCTGAATACCCTACCCCATTAACAAATCAGGAACATTCCTAGCTCGAGTTCCCAGCCCGGGGATACTTGAGCTTAACACTCTACGCAGAACACTTAGTGCAGCAAATACAGCTGATACTGTCAATATGACAGTGGCTACTGCCCAAAGTAATTCCCTGGTCTTCTATGAAATTCCACCTCAAGCTACGTCATCTAAACTGGTACCCTTTTGGGGGCCTCTAGAGACCAACAATACTGAAAATTACTCTGGATATTGCTTGGAAGATGTTTGCAACCCCTTTCACAGTCACTCATTGTTAGAGACTGCTTTGAACTTGTAAGTGGTTTTGTGACAAGTATCTGATTCCTCTGTGGTTCAATGCCTGGACTGCTTTGGAACTTTTCTTCTCATTATCTGGTTGGCTACAAAATTAGTCATTCTACTGCTACTCAACTGACATTTTGTCCCTGCAAGAACAATTGCATTCCCTGTGGTTTTTTGAACTACAGCCCCACTCTTAATCCCTCAGAACCCTAAGAGGACTCTATGCTGCAAACATTACAGCTTATCTTGTGCCCGAGGGCCTAGCCTGAGAAAAGGTTCCATATCAGATTATGGGACCCACTGAGACATTGCAATTGCCTTATGTGATAAAACTTTCAATGAAGGATGTTATAATACCTGGTTCTATTTCAAATGACTGGGACATTGAGACTGTTAAAAGAATAATGTCTGATTTGCAGGCATATTCTTCTCTGAATAATGAAGATCCCTATTTGAATTCAGTAAACTACACAGAAATGTATTGCTATTATCAATATGCACATCATCTCATACATAGGACTAGCTATCCTAGAGAAATACACAATTACACACAATGGGAACATTGTGAGGCTCCTTCTCCTGAGAGCAATTCTAATTTCCTAAAGAAATTCCCTTACTTTCAGAGTGCTAACAGGTCACACCCTTCAGCCTGTTATTTCACACAGAAGCTACAGCAGCTTCCGACAAATCTAATCACTACCAACAAGCTGATTTACTCTTCCGAGTTTAGTCAAAAAGTGGCTACTTACAGGATATGATTATTGGAAATCAAATGTTGATGAGAAAATTATTGGGGTAATCAAAGTCTGGCAGATTCAAGGTAAAGAGGCCTTATTTCGAGTAGGGGTGGGCGGAACTCGAGGAGTTTTAATCTGCAAAATTCCGCAGAGTTACACAAAAGTTCCGCCCACTCCTAGAAACAAATGACCCACACTTGAAATATTGTTAAAGTGTTTCAATTATTGTCTTAAATGACATAATATAAACCAACCCTGGACATCTGCATTGGGATCTTTAGTCAGAGTATAGTGCCTGTAAGTGAGTATCTAACTGTCTTTAGTTTCGATGGAGTGCAGCTCTCTATCAAATGATTGCCCATGGGGTAAAGGAACATCCCTGGCCTATTCTTGGCAAGCATAATGGATATCTTACAACCATCATACATTGATGACATCTAGCTCACATAAGACAATTTATACACACACCGAATCAGAATAGACCGGATAGTGACAATACGAACATCACATGGTTACAAATTTAACTTTAAGAGATCTATAATCACCTACCTGACAGTAACTTTTCTTAGATAGGAATAATCCAATGATGACAAGGGACTGCCACCTGATTTCCTTCAGAAATGTGCTACGTGACACACTGAAGAAGTTCTAATCCCTGTTGGGCTTTCTTAACTTTGAACAGACTTACTTGCCAGACTATACTGAGCGAGAGAAGCTCTTGTAGGACTACATTTCTCCCAAGTTTTCTTCAAAACAATGGACAATCCAACACACTGATATCTTGAGTGTGCCGCAAGCAGACATGCTAGAGAAAAAAGATTTACAAGCTAGGGATAACAAGACAAATCTAGTATTAAGAGCCTTACCAAGCTACTCGGGTTACACATATGGGATATACAACAAGGGACAGAAGATTCCTATAGTGTACAAGTTGCACTTGTATTTTCCTGCTGAAGAACATTTTGCTTCCATAGAGAAAATCCTTGCAGCTGCACAGACAACTATTTTAAAAGAGCACCAGTTGGCGCAGGGAATACGAATAATTGTGGTTTCTTTTGTACTGGCCCAACAGGCAGCCACTAAGGCAAGCATTCCTAATGCTCAAGTTCTATACCTGAGATATGTGCAGTGGGCCTCTTCGTTAAGTGCAGTAGATGTAAAGTTTCAGTATGATCCAAGTCTTTGAACACACGCTTTCTTCCAATATGAACAGAATGACACTCCAACTCCAAAGACCTTATCCATTGAGGTATATCAGAGTGTGTTCTATACGAAAAGCTCTGCATAACCTGCGGTAGGAACTAAATAAAAGTACGCTGCAGCCTGCAGAGCAGTGCAGTATGTACTTAAAAATGGTGAGGTCCACCCACAGCGCACCCACCCCAAAATCCAAGGTGATAGCACCACACATTCAGGAATCCATGCCTTGGTACTTACATTACAGAAGGCTGACCAGTCAGATCCCACAATGATAGTGTTCAATTCATCCTTCTGTATTCAAGGTTACAATGTAGATTTGAAACATTGACGCCTGAACGGATTCAACATTCAAAAGGGAAATCAATTAAAAATAAACAGCTCTGGGGAAAGATAGCTGTCTTTCAAGATAAGCTTCCATTTGTACATGTGACGCCCACTTTGGACCATTTATGGCAAAGGGTACTGTGCGGCTGACTGAGCTGCAAGGGCTGCAGTACAGACTGTTAACGACGATCAACACAGATATAGTAACAGCGATACAGGTAACAGTGAAGAGTGAAATGCCTCCAGCTGGCTTTCCTTCCAAATACTCCTACACCCTCAATTCAGATAACACTTCTGTGGTTACTATACCTGGAGTGGGAGGCAGGATGATTTATAATAAGCTGTCCGGATTGGAATTAATCAAAGCAGTCCATGAGGAGTTGGCGTCTGCTCATGTTGGTATAAATGCAACTGTAGCAATGCTACAGTAATACTACTGGTGCCCATGTTTATATATGCAGGTCAGAGATTATGTTCGACAATGTGGTGTTTGTCAACAGATTAAAACTTCTTCTGTTAGAAGTCCCGAGCAGACTCGCCTCATGGTCTCCAATAGGCTGTTTAGGGTTTTATATTTGGACCTTGCTGGGCCATTACATTCTTTTAATCAGTATAAGTACATACTGCTGGCAATTGATTCATGTTCTTGATTCCTATGAGTATGGTTTCAGAGAAATGCAGGTGCTCAAGCAGTCGTAAAAGACTTGCAGAGACTGATAGCCATAAGAAGCAGAACATATATTTCATTCAGACAATGGTTCTGCATTCGCCTCCAAGGCATACATGGATGCTCTGTCTTTCCTTGAAGTATGTCTGCAATTCAGCAATCCGTTTCAATCTGAGAGGAATGGGTTACTCAAGCACACTAATGTCATGCTTAAACAAGCTGGTACCATCACCTGTATAGAGTTCAGGGAGTATTAAATACCTTGACTAGGTGAGCATTGTATGGGCGCACTCCATACAAGGTGCTCTTCGGAGTGTCTATGTATGTATCCGGCCTAGATCATCCTAGGAACATGGCAGAAAAAAAGAATTTGACCTGGGCCAATGCTCAAATGTCTTACAGAGCGTCCAAGAGGTCAGAGATAAGCTGTCTAATGTGAAGCATTCTAAAGCCACCACCAGGCAAGAGAACGTTTCAACAGCTGCTGACGGGTGTGTCCCACAAGTAGAGGATCTAGTTCATGAAACAATTTACAATAAACAAGCTTTTGGGCCATCCTACAGACCACTTGTTACAGTTCTTCAGGTAAAAGGGGAACAAACTGTAATCCTACCTCCTTTGTCCGGTTCAACGAAAAAACGGCAGATGTCCATTGACCTTGTTAAGAAGCACTATGTGGCCAATTCTGGACAGCAGACCCTCCTGGACATGAAGGATTCAGAGTATAACCTCCCTACTCTAAAAGAGATACTGTGGGACTTGGCCCTTTTGGCTAAAGTTCCTTAAACTTTTGCTTTCCCCTAGACCTTTTTCCTGACATGGTGTTGCCAACTTAGATGCTTTGGGCACTTTGCCACTGCTGATCAGTGTCAAAGTGCAAGTGCTCCCTGTGTAAAGTATAATGGTAATTCGTTGTCCATGATTGGTATGTTTGCCTTACTAGTAAAGTCCCTAGTAAAGTGCACTATGTGTGCCAGGGCTGGTAATGCAAATGCTACTAGTGGGCCTGCAGCACTAATTGTGCCACCCACACAAGTAACCTTAAAGAGAGAACTCAGGCCTGCCACTGCAGTGCCTGCGCGCAGTTTGCTAAACTGCCATGTTGTTCTGACAAGTACACCCACTTGCCAGACCATACTCTTCTCTTTCTATGCACATCAGACACCCCTATGGTAGGCCCAAGGTATCCCCTGGGCAGGGTGCAGTGTATGTGAAAGGTAGGACATGTACTAAGGTGTGTACCATGTCCTAGCAGTGAAATACTCTCCATTTCATTTTTCACTGTTGAGAGGCCATCTTACCCATAGGACAGAATGGGGAAGGCTGTGTAATATGTTTCCAGCCTATCTCCCCAAAGGCTTAAGATGGAGAGGTGAAGTTTAGTATGCCTGAACTCACCATTCAATAACACATCTTTTTGTGAAGGTGGTTTTTCATTGTGTGTTTAGAAACCACTCTTTTAGAAGTGGCTGGGTTTTTGTGCTCTAACATTTCTGTGTGTCTCTGCCTGGTTGTGGATTGACTGTCTGGATCTGAAAGTGATAGGAACTGGGGAATGTCTTGACCCAGGGGCGGAGGTGAGACAGCAACAGGCTGATCTGCATCTGGAGTGTAGGGGGGAGGAGTAGCCCCTGGAGGTGAAGAGGACTGGGCTGCAGCCATAAACCAATGGCTCCGTCCCCTGCTGAGTGATTGAGGATCCAGACCCCCACTATCAAAGGAATAAGGTGTCACTGGTAGGGAGACACCCAGAACTGGTTTAGACAGGGGTCAGTGCCCCACTGAACACAAAGACTTCAAAGACATTTAGGGGTATAACTATGAGAGCTGAAACCCCTGGACTTTGGAATTGAAATAGGATTGTTCAAACTGAACAAGCCTGAAGCTACTTCGTGGTCAAGAGGAACCTCTGCCAAGGAAGAAACAGCTGAATAGACTGAAGGAAAGGACTGTCCCTTGCTGTGTGTTCTGGGGCTGGCCTGCAGTTTGCTGTTTTAACCAAGGAGAGGCTAAAGGGACTTTGCTGTGTGCTGTGTCCCCCTGCTTGCTGTGCTGTGTCCTGAAGTAACTTAAACCCAAGGGCCCGAGGAGAGCTGGCTCCCTGTTGTGGAAACTCAGGAACACAAAAGTTTCCAGAAGTGTCTCAGCGATGCTGTGTGCGTGTGCTTTATGCAGCCTGAGACCTTCGTAAGAAGTACCCTGTGATCGTGGGTACCTGGAGTCCGAGCGAGTCTCAGCGACGCTGTGTGCGTGTGCTTTTTGCAGCCTGAGCCCTTCGTCAGGATTGTCCTGTGAACGTGTGCACCCGGAGTCCGAGTGAGTCTCAGTGACGCTGTGTGTGTGTGCTTCGTGCAGCCTGAGACCTTCATGAGGATTGCCCTGTGACCGTGCACACCAGAAGTTCCAGAGTGTCTCAGCGATGCTGTTTGCGTGTGCTTTTTGCAGCCTGAGACCCTCAGAAGATTTGCCCTGTGATCGTGGGCACCAGAAGTTCAAGTGTGTCTCAGCGACGCTGTGTGCCTGAGCTTTTTGCAGCCTGAGACCCTCGGAGGAATTGCCCTGTGATCGGGGGCGCCAGGAGTCCAAGTGAGTCTCAGCGACGCTGGGTGCGTGTGCTTCGTGCAGCCTGAGACCCTCAGAAGATTTGCCCTGTGATCGTGGGCACCAGAAGTTCAAGTGTGTCTCAGCGACGCTGTGTGCCTGAGCTTTTTGCAGCCAGAGACCCTCGGAGGAATTGCCCTGTGATCGGGGGCGCCAGGAGTCCAAGTGAGTCTCAGCGACGCTGGGTGAGTGTGCTTCGTGCAGCCTGAGACCTTCGTGAGTATTGCCCTGTGATCGTGTGCGCCAGGAGTCCAAGTGAATCTCAGCGACGCTGTGTGCTTGTGCTTCGTGCAGCCTGAGACCTTTGTGAGGATTGCCCTGTGACCGTGCACACCCGAGGCTCAAGGGAGTCTCAGCGACACTGTGTGCGTGTGCTTCGTGTAGCAGGAGACCTTCGTGAGGATTGCCCTGTGACCGTGCACCCCGAGGCTCAAGGGAGTCTCATCGACTCTGTGTGCGTGTGCCCTGTTGCAGCCTGAGCTCTTCGTTATCGTCAGCGGCCCGGAATCAACCAAGTTGCACCGGAGGCCCAAGTCGCGAGAGGCGGAGAGGAGAGCGAGGTCGCACCCTCCAGGTAATGTGTGTCGGCGCCTGGGGCGGGGTGCGGGCTCGGAGAGAGACGCTCTCGGCCTCTCCCCTTCTGGTAGCGCGAGCCTCCGTTCCCGCTCGTATCGCAGCCCGTACGTGCCAAGGAGTGGCAGTACCGGGGCCGGAGTGTGGAGCTGTACTTTGGTTTACACCAGATCCGTGTTGGGGGCATATGTTGGCGGAAGCTGACCGCGAGTCAGCACGAGTGGCAGAGAGACCATCTGAAGCACCGTAATCGGTGCCGGAGTGCCTTGCGCATGGTATTGGTTCTGCATTACGAACTACCTGATTGTTACATTGCGCATTGCATTGTGTTTGTATAACAAACTGCCTGATTGTTGCATTACGCATCGCATTAGTTTGCATCACAAACTGTCTGATTGTTGCATTACACATTGACATTAGTTTGCATTACGAACTGTCTGATTATTGCATTACGCATTGACATTAGTTTGCATTACGAACTGTCTGATTATTGCATTACGCATTGCATTATTCTTGCATAACGAATTACCTGATTGTTGCAGTACGCATTGCATTATTTTGGTATTACGATCTGCTGGATTGTTGCATAACGAACTGCATTATTTTTACATTGCAAAGTGCCTGATTCTCGCTTTACAAACTGCATAGCATTGCATTAGGATTGCATTGGATCATCTAGAATTGCTCATTAATACCGTTAGAACCTACAAGGGCTTGCTGGCCTAATAACCAGCAAGGTGAATTATTACAAGTATGCATATGTTGGATTTTTATCGTGTGGTCTCATCGTATATCTTTTTATATAAACTTATACATCTTTTTATATGAAACCTGTGTGGAGTCCATTTGTGGTGTCATCATTGGGTCACTGGTAGCGTGGTTGCAAATACTTTACACCTTTGCCTTGAAGATAAGACTGGCTGCTCGTGCCAAGCTACCGATGGGTTGAGTGGGGGCTATCTGAGAAGATGTCCTTCCTTTCCCTAACGTGGAAGCGAGGGTCCCTACTTGGCCAAAGGTACCTACCTCAGCCAACCAGGGATCCCGGTTCTAACAGATACCCTTAGAACAGCACACTAACATCACTAGCCTGAGTACCAACCCAGGGATATTTGACCCTATTGTCTCTTGATCTTTACATCGAGCAACATATTTCATAAACAAACCTATGCTACAAATACTACATTTGCAACTGTTTCAAGCAACTCGATGGTTTATTATGAACCCCTGCACGAGTCACCATCAACTGAGGTGATGACCTTTTGAGAAACAACGCTTGATGGAAATGAATCTTAATTCTACACATAGGTTTTTTCATCATACTCACCAGTGACTCTGCACCATCGATTTCTTCTTGCTTATCATTGGTTTTGTGACAGGTATTGGATACCGGTATGGTCCTATGTTTGGATCACTCCAGGAGTGTTTCTTTTCATCATGTGGCTAACAATGCTGACTGTTGTTGTACTTCTACTGAATGGAAATTACATCCCTGAAACAACAGTTACATAACCTGTGGTTTAACATCTTAATTACCACTAACAAACTGATTTAATCAGAGGAATCCAATCAGAGGAATCCAATCAGAACTTTGCCCAGAAGAAGAATCATCAACAGTGCCATACACACACTTTACAAAGGTATGTGCACCTTAAATAGCATCATGTCTTAACATTACATATCCCTAAGGGAAACTTATGTCTTTTACAACATGACCAGGTTCAATGAAGAGCTAGAATACAATTACAATGGGTTTTGCAACCCTTTAGATCAGACTATATGCTCTAGTTACTTCTAAATGAAACAGCCATTTTTGAGTTTTACAATCTAATGCTAACACATAAAACAATGGCTAAAAAGGAATCCAACTACACTCTGTTAAGCATTGAACAAATGGAAGGAACCCCATTATTTGCTATTGAAAATCGACCTGTTACATGGCTGATACATGGAGTTATTTCTCTGCCAAAGACAACTTTTCATTTTCACTATTGGCAGAAATATACATCATTAGGCTTGTACAAGAAAATGTACAATTCACATATGCTTCATTCGTGGAAATTTTGTTTCTCCTACATGTGTTTAAATGAAAATGACCCAGTGTTTATCCGTGTTTCCAGCTGCAAAACCTTTCTAGGTCCTTCACTACCAGACGATTCAATTTCTTTACATGGAAAGTGTAACACTTTGATGCCTGGATTGAATTGTGCAATATCAGTAACTCCCATTTCGTCCATCTACACGCAACAGGCACTAATTAATAATGGTTCTTATTTAATGGTGTTGGGATGGAAAAGTCCTTTACACAGTAATATATGTGCGCCACTGCACTGAGTGCCCAACTGTACTGGTGTCTGCATCTCTAATGCTGATTTTTGTTGTCTTGGCTAACAAGGCTCATGCATGTGTGCCATGACATAGACCTTTCTGTCTTTCTGGACCAGGCTGGGCACCCAATGCACTTCCCTCTTACTGGTGGAACCTTGCCCATACAGCTGCTCAAGTAAAATGCATCTCCACCCAAGGTGCTCCACCTTTTTTGCAGCGCCATGCTGATGCTCGCCCTCTGACTTCCACCTTCTGGATTCGGACTCAGTTCCTTCCAGAACTGACTTCACCTGACTCTGCGCCTTTGTCGCATCCCGCCCCACCGGCTTCAGCCCCGCCGAGCTCTGCCGAGAGAGAGTATGAGGAAGAGGCTGCTGAGGTAGAACCCTCCAGTTCACGCGCCATAGATTGGCCCAGTAGCATGGGGGGGGCAACAGGCATCAGTGTCCTACACTCCAGATGCTGTCTTCTAAGAAGTCAGTGACATCTTCTGTGGGAGTGAGGTCATGCCTTGCTCACATCCTTGTCCCCATACTCGTCCCCCAAGCATCCTCCGTGGTTCTGGTACTGGCCCTGCCTCTTGGTTCTGGCTTTGACCAGTGGCCCTCGGTTTGGCCGTCTGGGCTCTCATGACTCCAGGGGGCCCCTCAAGGTTCATAGTAAGGAAGAGGTTGCAGTGTCTGGGGGAAGGTGTGGGCGCTGACTCAAAGTCTGCCAGTTGCAACACAACACGAGGCTGTGTCAGAGGATAGCTAGTCCGTCAGAGGGTGGAGGTGGCGGCTGACTGCGTATGGGAGGTAAGTGTAACCAACCGGCTTAGCTGCCCTGTCACATCAGTAGTGTACCTGACTTACACAACTGTTAAATTTAATAATACTTTAACCTTCCGTGGCACTATGCGCATAGATCAGCACACGGGTAGTCTCACAGGTATAGAGACTACCCATATGCTGATTTATTCACTGGAGCTTCATTCAGATTTTCTCCTCCTAATTATTTCGTGGTGTCTCTTCAACTTTGCAATTGATTAATTCAGGGTATAGACAGCATTGACCACATATTTTACTGTGGGGGCTATCATTACTACTTCATAAATTCATGAGGGGTCATTTTTGTATTTCCAATTTCTTGTGGTCCTGAGGATGGTCTCGCGGACTAAGCACAACAGAGACCGAAACCTCGACACCAAGTCCAACTTCCTCCATAAGAATCTACTGGATCTTCACCAGTTAATTGCTTAGATTTCATGGTGTAAACACATAGATAACACTTAGAGAGGACTCTTCAAATATTAATATTTGATCCTATTATTTAGACATTGATTTTGATCTGATTTACAAGGTTAATCTTTGTGTAGAATTATGTGATTTGTACCCCTGAATTGTATATATTGAATATAAGGATCTGCCTCCAATCTAAATGTTGTGTGCACCTGTTCATTAGGATTAGTTCTTATATCAACTATATTGACAGTTTATTTTGATTCAGTTCCCACTGTCCCTGTTTGGGCAGAGAATTTAAGCAAATCATTCCCAAATAATTTTCTAGAAATGATTCCCTTGTAGGCCTTTAAACCTTTTTCATAGTTCATACCCAAGCTCGCAAGGGATTATTGGGTTGCCCTTCTTCTTGACGTAACTCCTGGTGAAGGCGATAGCCTTCCATCACTTTGGGGGAAGTGCTTTGGGCACCCCACCTTGTCCAACAAGACCGCAGTCGGTGAGACAGGACTATGTCATGGCACACATGCATAATCCTTGCCCACACTATGGCAAAGCACTTCATCTCAATAGCTCCCCAGTTCTGTTCTCTGGATAGTAATCTTGTACTAATAAGGGTTACTGGATGCTCTCTACCTTTATCATCCGGTTGAGCTAACACTGCTACAACTCCTTGGTCAAAGGCATCTGTCTGTACAATTAAAGGCTGACTGTAGTCAGGGCCTTTCTGTACAGGTGCTGGTAGTGCATAGATCCCTTCTTCATTTCCTCAAATGCTTTCTGACACTCTGCAGTCCATATCAATTTCTTGGGTTGCTTCGTGGGGGTCAAAGCAGTCAATGGGGCAACAATGCCTCCATAGTTCGCCACAATGTTCCTGTAATACACGGTGAGGCCTAAGAAGCCCTCACTTCAGTCTTGGTAATGGACACTTCATCACAGACTGACTCTTGGCATCCAACAGGCGGATATTACCATTCCCCACCTCATGACCAATGTAGACTACAGAGGACTGCCTCACGTGACAATTGGTTGCCTTGATGGTCAGTTCGCCTCTTGTATCTTGGCCAACATCTGTATAGGTGCGTCAGGTGGTCCTGCCATGAATTGCTGAACACTGCAATGACACCAGAGTAAGCCACAGAGTACTCTTTCAACCCTGCGGGAACATGGTTCACTAGGTGATGAAAAGTGGCAGGACCATGCTTCAAACCAAAGGGCATCCTCTTCAGCCGATACAGCCCTTCTGGTGTAGAGAATTCAGGGGCATATTATCAAGAAACGGCGTTAAAATTATCGCCGCTTTAGCGGCAGAAAACTGCTGCTAAAGCGGCGATAATGGGCTTGATAATATGCCCTTGAGAATTCCAATCAGAAGCCCATGTTCTGGTGTCAACATGGGCTTCTATTGAATTCTCAAGGGCATATTATCAAGCCCATTATCGCCGCTTTAGCAGCAGTTTTCTGCCGCTAAAGCGGTGATAATTTTAATGCCGTTCTTGATAATATGCCCCGCAGTCTTCTCCTTGGCATTTGGTGCCAAAGCAGTCTGCCAATATCCATTGGCTAAATCCAAGGTTCTCAAGCACATAACTGATCCACAAGTCCATTTGCTCTTAGAATTGGGTGGGCATCGGTTTTGGTTACCTCATTAAGGGCTTGGTAGTCCACACAGAACCACTAGTCAGTAGACCCTTGCTTTAGTACTAGAGTCACAGGACTAGAACAAGGACTACGAGATCTCTCAATGACCCTCAGGACCAACATGTTGGCAACTTCCACCTTGATGCATCCCTGAACCAGGTCAGACTTCTGTACAGAAAAGTGACAGAATTCTGACAAGCATTAAGCACTAATTAGTGGGGTGTTGGGCATCTCAAAAAATGTAAAGGACTGTCCTCACACACCGCCAGGTGTCATGCTTCATCATTGGCCGTCCTCGCTCTCTAGAAACCGCGTTTGGTAGAGAGCGGGCCTACACCTGGAGAAAAGGAGCCACTTCTAAAATCTAAGTGGGGGCATGTGAGAAAGGGATTCTTAAAAACCAATCTAAAAACCAAAATACATTTATTTGATAGGCATTTACTTGGTATTAAAAAATTAAATGTGGGGATTGGGGGAACTAGTACCTCATCACCACCAGTGTCGTCAACATGTTTCTGCCATATTGGCCCAAAGGGTCCATGGCATTCATCAGGACGAAGGAACTAGGGCTCCTATCTTACCATTTCTTGTTAGATGTTACCACTTTGTAGGGTGACCTGTGTCATCCTCTACCTAATACTGGTTTTTCTTAAACATGTAAAGTAAACGGAGGATTGTGTCAAAAAGATGCCTGGTCACAATAAAGAACATACATACCATGCATATATCAAAATTACGCATGTGGGTGTGGAACACGTGGCACTGCAAACGTGAAGCACATAATACACTGATTTTCATTAGTTTTGTGAGACCAGCTCACATTCTTACCCCGAGGCTGGGTCCTAATTGCCCCATGGGAAGAGGGTAAGTGTAGTCACACTCTAAAATAGAATAAGATGATAATAATGGGAGGTAAATAATCACATATGCAAGCCATTCAATGTCTCAGGATAGGAGCTCCAAAATGAAATGCTCCTGAGTACTCATTCATACATCCAGCCACACCCTTACTGCCTCAAGGTGCGTCACTCGCCGTTCTCCTAGCTGTGTCCACTCCTCTCCCCCGATGATGGTGAAGTGGGGCGAGACCTTCTCATTTTATAGGCCATCGTCATCTCCTTAATTGGCTTATTAGTAACTCCTGTGAGCAATAAGTAGAGAATCTACTAGATCCGGTGTCCGCGCCGCTGCCTGGAGGGTGCGTATAGATTTAGTGCTCTACCAGTGCGGTGAATTGTTAATT